>JALIGW010000047.1:927500-2182500 GCA_023053685.1 Diadophis punctatus similis
GACGGGGCGGGGTTGCGGCGGCAGGTGAGGACGGGGCGCGGCATTAGGAAGGTTGAGAACCACGGGGCGGGGTTGCAGCGGCAGGTGGGGACGGGGCGCGGGGCGCGGCATTAGGAAGGTTGAGAACCACTGGTCTAGATTCTAGAATCATAAGTGTTTTAGCAGGACAATAACACACCTTGTCTTGTGATACTGCCATTTGTGCTTTCAGATGCTGATTCTGGTGCTCCAAAGATGAGTTCTCCTCCCTCAAGGAAGCAGTGAGGCTCTCTAGGAAAGCCACTTTAGTTGCCTGCAAAGATAGTAAAGCCCAGGTAGGACTGCTATTAGTATCTACAGTCAGCTACCAAGACCCGAGTGGTGTGCAAATGTACCATCAGTGCTTAACCCTCAATAGTTTTTCTTCTGGCTCAAGCAATCTCAATACCAAAGTAATTGGATCTAATTATGTTTGTGAACCACTTGAGTTGCTGAACTATCAGTGCTCTGCAGCATTTTAATGGAAAGACTAAGGCATGGACATCTACAAAAGGGAACCAAGAGAGGCCAAGTGGGAAATGCGCATCATGATGTAAATTCCATCCCTTCTGTAGTTGCATCATGATGTTGCACATAAATATATAAAGAGGTTAAACTTGTGTTATGATGTCACAATGCACATTTCACCACTTTGGTGTCACCGTGTGCTAAAAGGGAATTAAAAGGTGGAAAAGAAAGGGAAAATGCATTCTGGTCATCTTGCCATTGCCTCCAGTCATCCAGATAGCATCCCTGGCTCTTCTATTGCATTCTCTTGCTCCCCCATATTATCATTATTTTCTGGATGGCTGAATATGTTTCTGCTGAAGCAATGGACTGCATCTATCCCTAATTTCTATTTGGACTTACACATAACGAAGAGGAATGGTTTCTTGTGCATTATCTTTGATCTTAGAAAGTAAAAACAGTTTAAAAACAAAAGAAGACCAAGGAAGGTGGCTATCAGCACCACACTCCCAAAAGTAATGTGTTGGTATCTGTAGATTGAAATAAAGAATGTATTTGGATGGGACATTATTCTGTGCCCTCACCTTCTCTATGTACCGGTTCAGCTCTTCACTGAGGGCTTCTTTCTCTTTCAGTAGCTTCTCATTTTTTATGATGACACTGGAAATCTCATTCTCCAGCTCAGAAAGATCCAGGCAACTGGGTAGCTATGGAAAAATCTCCGTTTTAACTTTTGAGATGAGTATGTTTAAACCGCATTCAAGAAGAACTTCTCAATAATGTCTATGAAATGTTTGCAGCTAAATGGAGGCTGTCTACAACTCAGGAGTGACCTTCATAAACTAGCTGATTCCCAGAAACAGATCTCCATTCCCTTTGGGAAGAAAGGCATTCTGCCCACCATTACCTGTTTAACATTCTCCAGTTCTTCTTTGAGGAAATGGTTCTCCTGCTCCAGACCATGAACCTGCATTCTGAGCTGAGCTAGCTCTGTTTCCAAGGATGAGACCAACGATGAGGACTAGAAGTCAATTAAAGAAAATTAAATTAAATTTGAAAGTAGAGGCAAATACCCTTTTCAGAAAGCCTCAAAGGTTGGTTAATTTGCAGCTTAAGAACTGGCTAAGATAAAATTTAAATTTATAATTTTTTCTTTAAAATGTGCTTTTATTTTGTGCTTTATGTCACATTGTATTAAGCCTATACATTGAAATAGTAATAATAATGACAATGATGATAATGGTGGCAGGTATTATTATTCTCAAAATATTAAGAGGAAGTCCGGGAGGTCAATGATGGAGGTCAAACTAAGATCTGAATCTGGCATCTCACTATTCAACTTTGGTTCTAACTCCTTGTAGCCTCTTTTGTACCTGAATTTTAGAGTTCTCCAATTCTTCTTTGAGCTGGGAATTCTCTCTTTCCCATTCTTCCGACATGTATTTCCTAGCCTCCTTTTCCTTTTGCCGAAATGTTTTCATAAACTGTTGGTTAGAATCTTGTACATCTGCTCGATTTGGAGAGTTTCGATGGCCAAGTTCAGCATTTTCCAATTCTAATTGCTGATTCCTGGCTTTCAGTTCAGATACCTGATTAGGAAACAAGAACCCAACAAAAATTAATGGTAAGAAAAATGTCCTTGGACAAAGGAAACCATACTTTTCAAGCCTCTTTCCTTCTGCAAAATAATTCCAATGGAGAAGGGAATGAAGGTTACTCTTCAGTCAGCCGTAATTGGTTTCAGGATATGAGGAGAGCTGGGCCATACTGTACACTCTTGAAAAAGCCAGCATTGATTGTAAGTAGTTGAGACTACTGCCTATCACTTTAACACAAATCTAATATTCTCCCAATGAGCAGAATTTTATTTTCCATAATTCCCCAACCAAAATATCAATACCTTTCTTGGTCCCGACCTCTAGGATTCATGCAGTAAAAAGCCAGCATATAAAAAACAACACGATACACCTCTGCTCTGCAAGCTGCATTAGTTACCAGTTTGCTTCTCAGTTCAAATCAAATTTCTGGTTTTAACCTTTCAAGTCCTTTATGGCATGGGACTGAGTTATCAGAGGGACCGCCTCTCCCGATTACATAAGCCTGTCCCAGTAGGTATAGCAAAGTAAGCAGGTTGTGAGTAACATTAGCCAAGGATCTTCATTTGATGGGCTCCAGAAGATGTGCCCTTTTCTGCCATGGCAGCTGCCTTATGGAACATTCCCCCCCCCCTGAAATTAGACTAGTTCCATCCCTGTTTTGATATTCCCCAAAGCCCTCAGGTCTTGGCCTCAGGTCTGGGGCTCCCAAGTAACCTGCTCAGATGGCTTCATTGTTGAGTTGGCTACTTTTATCCTCCTTCTCCTGTGGTTTATATTTTCATGTTTATGATATTTATTAATATGGCTTAAATTTATGTTATACATTTTTTGTTTTTATTTATTATTCTTGCTGATTCTTGCTTTCTGCCCAGAGTCTCTGTGAGATGGGCAGCGATATAACTTTGATTATTATTTAGAAACATAGTTGTTTTTTTTAAAGTGGACTTTGAAAAGAGAAGGTTTAACTCATGAATCCTATCTTATGATGAGCAAGCATAAAGCCTGGGAATAGCCACGTTCCAACCTGCATATTAGACTGGAAGTAAAGTTCATATTTGATCATACAGTATTAGCACTTGCCATCAGTGAATTTTATAGCTGTTAACCCCCTTTCTCAATCACCCTTGATTCAAAGTCTGTGTTTTATTTCCTTCATAGACCAGTATAAAACTAATAATATAACAGTCACTCTAAAGTAGAAGTAAAAATGAAACATCATGATAGAATTTAGGTAAAAATAAATTAAAATATTAATGTAAAACTACAAGTTACAGGGATGAAAAGTGGGAAGGGACCTATAAAATTACAATCAATTTTACAATCAAACTGAATTCAGGGATTTTTGGCCAACGAAGATTGCCTAAAATGTAGAAAATCCTACCTGCTTCTTCAAGTTTTCAGCTATCTTCTGCATGGCCATTTTCTCCTTCAGTACGGTCTCTGTTTTTTGCCTAAAAATGCACAGTAAATAGAATCATCACATTCAACAGTATGGCAATTTTCTCTCAGGTAGGTCCATCTGGGAACTTTGGGGCTGAATGGCAGGCTGCCTAAATATTTTAGAAGGGGAAAGGGGAAGGTTGCTGCTTATGTGGGTGAATATAAATAGGAACTATAAAAGCATCTCACAACAGCTGAAAGATTGTTTAAAGTACAAGTAGTCCTCGACTTATGACCACAATTGAGCCCCAAATTTATGTTGCTAAGTGAGAAATTCAAGTGAATTTTGCTCCATTTTATGACTTTCCTTGTCACATCTGTTAAGTGAATCCCTGCAGTTGTTAAGTTAGTAACACAGTTGTTAAGTGAATCTGGCTTCCCCATTTGACTTTGCTTGTGAGAAGGTTGCAAAAGGTGATCACATGACTCTCGGACATTGCATCTGTCATAAATATGAACCAGTTGTCAAGCATCCAAATGTAATGGGGATGTTGCAATAGTCATAAGTGTGAACAATGATCATCAGTCACTTTTTTCAATGCCGTTGTAACTTCAAAAGGTTGCTAAATGAACTGTTGTAAGTCGAGGACTACCTGTTTTAGGCTCCCTCGGTTACATATGGGAGATGATTCTTTCATTTAATAAGGCAATCTCATTCTTCCTGGCAGTATTTTCCTCTCTAAGATGCTCACATCTGGGATGCAAAAATATAGTCTTTAGGATACTCAAGATACTTTGAACTATTTCAGCCTGAATTAGTTGGTTGAAATGCATATTATTGATGCCTGTGGCAGGTAGCTTCCTCTAGTTAATCTTAGATGATTTTAAAGAGCCAAGCTTCTAAACTTTATTAGTAGCTGAGCGGGAGACCACCAGGAAATTCCAGCTCTGTAGACTGGAGTGGGAAGTTGAAACGTTCTGTAGCAAACCACTGCCATATTATTGCCTAAAAAAACCACCATTATCATGTGTATGAAGCCATCAACTTGAAGGAAATTCTGCTATGATATTATTTCATGATGCAGGCCATCAATCTGCAAACGATGTTTTTCTTCCTATATTGTTAGCAAACAGAGTAATTTGTTCTATTTTGTAGGAAATGTCTACAATGAAATTATGTTGAATCAAAATACATTAAAAGTGGTAATGATTAATCAGAATTACGATCATTTAAAAACAAGGAATTAAGATGAAGAAGAGGAGGAATGATACAAGAAGGTAGTATTGTAAATGAGGATATATAAAAGCATTAAGCTAAGCAGTACACAAAAAAGGATTGTCTCATGCAATTTGCACAGCTCCCAATAGATAAACCTGCCGTCTAAACAATTCAGCTTTCTAATACTCCATAAAAGTTATACTTGGTTATTTATTCTTCAAATCTCTATGAAATGTTATTAATTCATGTTAGAAATCACAGAGCATTTGTCTTCTAGGCAAAGTTAATCTATATGTTAATCCAAGTCATGCGAGGTGGACAATGAAGTATTAGGTAGTTAGTTCCAAAAAGCAGAGCCAAGTGGCAGGATTTAGATCCTGGAAGGATTCCACATTACCTCAAAAACTCAATCTTCTGAAGCTGCTCATTGTAGGTGCTCTGCAAACCGTGAAGAACAGCATTCAGACTCTCTTTCTCCTGAGTATGGGTGCCTTTCTGCTTCAGGAGCACTGCTATTTTCTCTTTGAGCTTCCTGTTCAGCTCATGGAGCCCTTTCCTGTCCACTTCTGCATCTTTGGTGACATTCTCACAACGGCCCAGCCGTCCACTCCTCTGGGGTTGCAGAGTCAGCATGAGCTCATCTAGTTTGCCAAGCTGGCTTTGCAAAATCAGCTTGGCCATCTGCAGGTTGGCATTTTCCATCACCAACTGGTCCTGTTTCTTTTCCAGGTCTTTCACTTTCTGCAGCAGTTGCTCTTTCTCCTCCTTAAGTGTGAAGCAGTCTTGGTTGGTTTCATCTAGCCTGGACTGCAGGCTTATAAATATTGGCATGTACCCCTCCAATTTATTGTTGCGTTCTAGCAATTCGATTATCTCCGTTTTTAGGGCTTGGTTTTCCAGTTTGAGTTCTTCTGGAAATTGGAAAAATTTAGGTCCTATTCTGGAGTCTGCGTCTTCCACCATATCCATATCCCAAAATTCTGATACTACATCATGGAGGTCTCCCTTGTCAGTTCTAACTTCTTCTCCATGATCTGCCTCAAATAAAAGAGAGTAGGCACTCATTTCCTCAACACTTAAATCAGTATCCAAAGCTTCAGCAAAGAGCATTTGGTTTTTTGTTGCACTGCCAGTAGGCAATTTTTCCCAATGCAAACTTCCCCCCTTCTCATCACTTGCACATGGCAACACATTAGGCTGGGGGATAGTTTTAAGAATCTCCTCAAGCTCCTTCTGGACCTGTGAAGCCATGTCTTGTCGAGCATGAGCTGCTTGATTGCATTCAGTTTCTAGCAGAATAATCCTCTCCAGAAGCTGATTCTGTCGCAGCTTAAGGGCTTCATTCTCCGCCAGAACTTCTTCATAGGCCTTCTGCAAGACATGTGAAGTCTCCATGGTTTCTTCAACTCCATTTTCCGTGTTTGGAATTGCAATCTTGTCTAATTTTTTCATTCCATCTTCTGATGCAACTTGACTGTCTTTGTCAGTCACACTTAGGAGCTGAGCATCTACCAATGTTTCTGGAACTAATGGGATGAATCCAGGGTATTGGGTTGATTCTCTTTCTGGTTCCTTCAAAGAGTCATCCATCAAAGAGGCAGTTCCTACACTATTTTCTTCTCCTGGATCTTGAACTATTTCTTGTTTCGAAAGAACATTTATCTCCTTTCCACAGTCCCGGTGCTTGACAGATTCTAGAAAATCACTTCCTTTTGCTTCTTCATCCTTGTTTAAAGAAACAAGATTGCTTTGCAGTTTGGACTGACATTGCAATTCCTGCTGTCGATCTTCTATTTTATTTCCAAGCACTGAGATCTTTGACTTCAATTCATTTTTTTCTTCTATTGCTCTGCTGGGCATCTCTTGCCTCAAATACTTCAAAGTCTTAGTATTCTGTTCTTCTTGTTCATGTGCAAATTCTGTTTCTAGTCTTCCAAGCTTTTTGCTAAGTTGCCTTTGTTCTTCCTCTGATGTTGGCATTTCTTCTCTTTTCCTTAGCTCCATCTCATGGCTGGATTGAATCTTCAGAAGTTTCTCACACAATTCATTTTCTTGCTTTTTCAGGTCCTGAACTTCTTGTTGAAGTTGCTTTTTCTCCAAGACCAACAAGTCCACATGCTCCTTGTAATTTGTCTCTAGAAGTTTCTTGTCTTGTTCCAGTAATGAAGAGATTGCTTTCTCTTTCTCCAGCTTTTCTTTCCATTTCGCTTGGACCTCAATGCCTTCCTGGAGAATTTCATTTTTTTCAGATTCCCATTGGGATTTCTCATCTAACTGCAGCTTAAGCAATTCTTGTTGATGCTGCTCCTCAAGTTTGTTCATGGTTTCCTCATACTTTCTTGCAAGTGTTTGTTGTTCAGCGGTGAACCATTCCTCTCTCTGAAATATTCTTCCATTATACTCATTTTCCATTTTTATCCTAAATGTGGTCAACACAACACATTACTGAAATCTCTACACATTCAGGGACAAAGGATTGTAGACCACCTACTGTACTAGTTTTTAGTTGTCTTAGACTTGGAATGCAGTTTTAGCCACAAATTGCAACAATGACCATCTGTAATTTTTAGCCTGGTATTTTTTATTTTTAATCCTAGTCTGATTAATTCCTGTTCCCTGCTTATTTTTCTTTTTCCTTTTAAAAAGGAGCTCATGTTCAATCAGATTACAGCCTATTAAGTTAAGAATAATGACCTAGCAAAATAACTACAGATTTTCTTAATACAGGATACTCTATTTAATATAATAAATTATCATCTAAAGGGTAAAATACATTTTGAATGAACAGATTATCAGTTTAGAGTACAATGATCTCCTAAATAGCCTGAACACAATCCAAAAATATTTTTGTCTTCTTAGGCTTATTCCTATTTATATATTACTGATGTTTAGAATTGCTGAATTGTGACCCCCAAAAAGAGCTAGCCAGATTTATTGGACCAGTAGAACCGGAAGCAAGAGATGCTAGAAACAAAGGATGAGTATCCTGAAGCCCCAGATATGTGTAAGACCAAGAGTCCCATCCAATTGCCAAAATTATCTGTAGAGTTTATTTCTTTATTCATTCTTTGCTCCCATTAATGGCCAACCCGCCTGAAAGTAATTATGGGTGGCACACAAAAGATCCACATTCAATACAATATAAAAATAATACAAAGCAATGAATTAGGGACTAAAATAACAAACAATGAATAAAAATTCCCCAAGGCACATGCTCCGTAAGTGCTTGATTAGAGATTCAGGTTTTTAAGGCTTGTTGAAGGACAGCAAGATTGGAGCAATTCAGTTTTCAGATAGGATCCAGAGGGTAGGTGCCCCAACAGAGAAGGCATGCTGCCAAAGTCACATCACATGGAATGGGTTTTAAGGATGGACCCCTGGAGCATGGCTCCTTTGGCAGATTTTACCAGTCAGGCAGAAGCAATAGGAGCAAGGTGGTTCTTTAGTAACCCTATGCCATGAAGGGTTTTATAGAACATAGCCAACCCCTTGAATTGCACCTGGAATTATACCAAGGATTATAACTGCCAAGGATGTTGTATTCTGGCCCAGTTGCAACTGCCAAGTATTCTTCAAAGGCAGCCCCTTTGCAAGTGTCTACATATAAGATGACTATAAGGTGTTGCCCCAGTAGGTTAATTGTGGCCTCTGGCCACAAAAGGCTTCTTTGCTTGCTGTAAGTGATTTCAGGCCCTATGATGTCACTGGTCCTGAATTTCAGTCTATTGCACCAGAGACCTCGAGTCTCCTATAGGCTATGATCTATAAGACCCTCCAGGTCAAGCATCCCAAAACTGAGACCTCATATATTGTAAGGCTTATTAACCCCGTTCACAGTTAAGGTTCACTTGCCCTCATTCAGTTATCAATGCAGGCAACGAGACCGGAGGAAATACTGTAATCTCGAGAAAACAGGGCCCAAGTCAAAGGCCCACTTAAGACTTTCCTTTTATTCTGCAAAGAAAAGAAGGTGGATGCTGGGGGTGTGATACAGATTTAGAGGTATCAAAGGCTTGACAAATATTGTCAAATATCATTTGGATCCATTCATCCTTGCTTGGGGATTTCTGCCATTTATAAGGCAGAGCAAACAATCAGGGTATACAGTACATGAGATACTGTATTTATGCAGATCAAACTGAACAGAGGCACCAACATCCGAGGTCCGTGATCAAACAAAGCAGTATTGTACCACTACCATAAGTCAAGACTTATTTGCTTAGTTGCTCTGCCATCTAATAATAATAATATTGGCCTGTTTTAAAGCATTGAGAGTGCATTTGATGTATCTATAATACCTTCATGTGTATATAGCCAGTCTCAAAACCTATTTTATTAAAAAAGTTCTGCCTTCTGAGCTAATATCTAATCTTTGACAGTGACTAGAATATTGTACTAGTTGTAATAACTGTAACGGTAATAATGTCCAAGCAAGGGATATTGACGTGAGTATGGTTCTCAGTCTCGGATAAAATATTAATGGATAATTAGTAGTATTTAAAAGAAACTAGTGGTCCCTTTAAAATATTAATATATGCTGCACCTGATGGGAATCTACAGATTCTTTCACACAGATGGAAAATGTCATTCAATTGTTCACAACCACTTTTGTCAGTAGAAGCTGGAACAATAAAAGGTATCTCAGTAAGATTGTGTCATCATTGCAGGGCTGTATAGGTTTAGATTCGAAGCTTGTTTTTGGAGGTGGAAATGGCCCATTTAAAAACAAATAAAATTTTTATCGCTCAAGACAGGAAATATACTTTAAAACTGCGGTAGTGCAAAAATAGTGATTTGTTATAATGATATATTGAATAAACTGTTTAAAATATACTTTATCACAATTCAATATACTGTATATGTAGATGTATATACAATTCAATGCACCCCCACAATATACCCCACAATATAAGAGCCGAGTTGGTGCAGTGGTTAAATGCAGCATTGCAGGCTACTGCTAGTTCAGCAGTTCAGCTGTTCAAATCTCACTGGCTCAAGGTTGACTCAGCCTTCCATCCTTCCGAGGTGGGTAAAATGAGGACCCAGATTGTTGGGGGCAATATGCTGAACTCTGTAAACCACTTAGAGAGGGCTGTAAAGCACTATGAAGCGGTATATAAGTCTAAGTGCTATTGCTATTGCTATACAAAGCAACCAGATCAATGTAACTAATGTAGATACAATTATACACTCTTGAAAGATAATTATACTGATTTTTTATGTTTTGATATTTTATTTGTGCACTGCCCAGAGCCACTCTGTGAAGGAGATGGGAAGTTACAAAATTTGATAAGTAAAATAAATAAATAAAAAAATTCATCAGATACAAATACAATTACGGTTTTTCTTGCTTTCCCCTACTGGATTTTCCTAAATCCTAACTCAGAAATCTTCCAAAAGATTCTGCATTTCACTCATTAGCAAGGATATGATTTAGCTTCCATTAGAGATCTTAAGCTACCCAATGCTTACCCCAGAACTGCAGTTGTCAGGGTTCCTGAGATAAAATGGTAAATTTCAAGGTAAATTCTATGCTGTTGTAAAAAGAAAGTTACTCACTTTTGTTCCCGGAGCTCTCGCTGATGCTCTCTTAGTAGCTCTTGTTGTAGCTGCTCCATCTCCAGGGCATGCTTCTCCATCAATCTTTGCAACTTCTCATGGAACCCATTTTCTAGTTCCATTTTTTCTTCTTGGGTGGCCTGTGCTAAAGTTCTCATTCTTTCTTCCAACCAGGCTTTAGACTGAATCAACTCTTCCTTCTCATGACTAAAGTTTTCTTCTGCCTCTTTCAGTCTGGCTTGGAGCTCTTGCTCATGATCGATCTTCAGGCATTCTATAAGACTAGCCTTCTCATCCATGCGTATCTGGAGACTGTTCCCTTCAACATTCTGCTGGGAGTTGGCCTGCCTCAAGCTTGCCAGTTGTCCCTGAAGCTCAGAAATCTGGACTTGCATACACCCAATTTGTTCTTCTAACACTTGTCTCTCCTGACAGTACTTCTCCTGAAGGTTCTCTTGTCCCTCCTCATAGTTGGTCTTGGTCTCCTCAAGCTGCTTTTCATAATGGCATACCTAAGTGAAGGGAAAGATTATGATTACCATTGCTGCATAACTCAATAGATGCATAAACAATTCCAGACAGTTTGGTTCAATAGCAGATATAACTGAAAATGAACATGACCTCCACCACTCATAACCTTTTAAAATCTGTTAAAAAGAGGGCAGATTTCCCCAACTAGGAAAAAGGCAGACTTTCCCAACCTGATACCCTCCAGGTGTGTAGGAGTATAGTTCTCAATATGTCCAGCCAGCATAACTTTTATAAAAGGCTCACAAATTTTAAATTGCTGCTTGGAAGCTGCTAATGCAACCAACTATATAAACCAATTCTTAGGCCAGCTACTATTAGAAAAATACTTGGAGATACAGAAATCCAGGGAACCAGAGACAATCCTTGGCATGAACAGAATAAAACCCCTTTGTAGGCTTGCCCAGTATTGACCTCTGCTAGTGACCATGATGGACAATGAACTATTAGAATGATTATACAGTCTTACAAAACTCTTACAGTCCATCTGAATGCATGGGTGCATGGATATATAACAGAATGTTAGAACAATAATGTGCCAGCTATCAGGAGAACATCAAAGATGTTGGATAAAAGTACCAAGATTCAGACAAGAACTTCCAAAATCAGGACTTGACAGAGCCCTCCCCCCCAATTGTTTTCTAAATTGCAACAATAGTTCATGACAAGGCCGATGAAAACTAGTTTGTCAGAGTCCAAAGCATTTAGGTATAAAATAGGTGACAAAAAGGGGCTCTGTAAGAAGAATGCAGTGGTTGCAAGTACTATGCAAAGCATTTCCATTCTATACTTTAGCATATTATTTTGCTTGGTGCATTTTTGCCTGCTACTTCCCTCATTATTTTTCTTGGAAAACCTTTCTGGACTCAAGGAGCTACATGTCAATTTTTTAAACTATTGATTTGTAATTTAACTAACCTCTTATTTTAGTTGGGAAAATCATACTGATTGGTGTGTATCTCTAATTAGCTGTGGAAAATCTATTAAGGAAATAACTGTGTTCAAACTTTCATTCAATAAGCCTTTGTAATTGTTCTATACAGAGTTTCCTTCTGTGGCGATTGTTTTCCATCAGGGACAAAGATGCCCGAGAGGGAAGGAAAAAAGTACTCTATACTTTTGCCTCCCAAGAGCTACTTTATGAACAGCCTGTCTTCAATAATAAGTTTTCTGCTGCTGAGTAGTAATACCTAATAGCAACAGCAATAGCACTTAGGCTTATATACTGCTTCATAGTGCTTTACAGCACTCTCTGAGCAATTTACAGTCAGCATATTGCTCCAAACAATCTGGGTCCTCATTTTACTGACCTCAGAAGGATGGAAGGCTGAGCCAACCTTGAGCTGGTGAGAATCAAACTGGTAGCAGTTGGCAGAATTAGCCTGTAATACTGCATTCTAATCACTGTGCCACCATGACTCTTAAGCTTAATTTAGAGGTCTGCAAAGGACAACTTTATCTGGAGATCCATGAAACCATCATCAGTTCTCTGGAGCTTCTGATCTTCATTACAAGCACAAACTTATCTCACCCCCACAACATTACATTACATTACTTTGTCCCATAACCCCTATACAAAGCCATAAATCATTAACATTTCAGTCCTAGTGTTAGCAAAAAGTCTGTAAAGGATGCCAGATTTATACAAACATGTCTTATTTTAACCTTGGTCAAACAATCTAACTTTGTCCTAACTTCTGCTTTTAACAATCTTAATCTTTAGATTATTGAGATGCTATTGTAGGATTTGATCTCTCTTCCATTTTTCTTTTTCCCATTTTGAAGATTTCTTCAGGACATAAACATTCTTATCTAGGTCAATTTATTGGTTTGTCATTTGTACTTCCACTTTAGTTTTCTAGTCCATATTTTTTTTATTTTCTAGTTCTTCTGCAATTTATTTTCTATTCTGATATTTCTGCATCAAGCAAACTTTCTTTCATCTCTTTATCTTGTACATCTTCCACAATTTTTCTTTCAAATCAGAATTTCTTTCTTAATATCTTTAGGACATAATCTAATCATAGATGTATACATCATTGCTGAGATTGAGGCTTCTATTTTTTTGCCCCACTTTTACACCACTGTTCAAAAACCTGCTGAAGCATTTCAAATATCAAAGCATTTTCTATCATTTTTCAAATTCTAGTGTTGACGAAAGACACTTTTTCATTTCCCCTTTTCTGCCTGGAATCTTTAGTCCCCTCTAGAGTTCAGTTTCCAAAATCATAAAGTCTCATGTTGCTGTTTTGACTTAAGATAGACTAAACAAGTTGGTTCCCACAAATGTGCTGTTCATTTCTACAATATTTCCAAAATCTTGTAACAAAAGTCCTAATTTTCCATTATTCCAAGTTTGTCTGGCCCTTTAATTATTTTACAACTCACTAAATCAGTTTTCAATTTAGCTGTTTGGGTATACTTCCAAATTTTTAAGTTCTTAAGCTGATTATTTTTTCTTTTATTTACAAATGAAGGTAAACTCACCAGGTTTCTTCTCAAACTTGCTGTTTTGAAAATCTCTAGTGTCCTTAAGGTAGTTGAATAGGCAATTTCAGAAAATGATTAAAAATGAATTAGCAAACTGTCGGAGTTGAGCGCTTGATCATTCCCTTTACCTCCTTGTCCTCAAACCACTGTCCTGTAGCCTCTTTATGAGTGGCAGCTATCCAGAGCACAAGTGAGCCGTGGTGGCGCAGTAGTTAAAATGCAGTACAGCAGGCTACTTCTGCTGACTGCTGGCTGCCGGTAGTTTGGCAGTTTGAGTCTCACCAGCTCAAGGTTGACTCAGCCTTCCATCTTTCCGAGGTCGGTAAAATGAGAACCCAGATTGTTGGGAGCAATACGTTGACTCTGTAAACCACAGGTCACCAACTGGTGGTCCACGGACCACTGGTGGTCCGTGATAAAATTTTGGTGGTCCACGGCGCATCCAGGTGGAGGAGCTGCTCCGGCCAGTCCTGTGACTAAAGCTCTGGAATATGGGAACGGCCAGGCAGCTTATGGTGGCGTTGGAAATCTGTGCCGTAGAGGGAGCTACTTGAAACTTGCAACTTTGCAGCGCAGCCCTTTGCAGCGCAGCCGTAACAAGGTAATGGTGCAAGGGGGCGGGGGCGGCGCAGGCGGGCCAAAGCAACGAGTGTCGGCAACCTGCGGCTCTTCTTCCCCCTTTCTGTAGCTTCCTGTCGGCTGAACCCACCAGTGGCTGGCCCACCCCTCGCTCTCCCCTCCCAGTCACTCCTCGTCTGGTCTGAGAAGGGAAGGGCGGGGGATGGAGATTTGCTCCAAATTCTAGAGTGGGAGCGAAGCATCCAGCACCAACAGAGGCTGAAGGAGCGCCCGCGAGACCCAGAGAGCATCGGAGAATCAGAATGAGAGAGAGAGAAGAGAGAGGTCAGAGAGAGAGAGAAAGAGATGAGAGAGAGAGAGAGAGACGGGGAGAGAGATGAGAGAGAGAGAGGTCAGAGAGAGAGAGAAAGAGATGAGAGAGAGAGAGGGAGACGGGGGGAGAGATGAGAGAGAGAGAGGTAGAGAGAGGGGGGAGAGAGATGAGAGAGAGAAAGAGGGAGGAGAGAGAGGGGAGAGAGAGAAAGAGATGAGAGAGAGAGACGGGGAGAGAGATGAGAGAGAGAGAAAGAAGGGGGAGAGAGATGAGAGAGAGAGAAAGAAGAGGGGGAGAGAGATGAGAGAAAGAAAGAGGGAGAGAAAGGGGGAGGGAGAGATAAGAGAGAAAGAGATGAGAGAGAGAGACAAAGGGAGGAGAGAGAGAAAGGGGAGAGAGAGATGAGAGAGAAAGAGATGAGAGAGAGACAAAGAGGGGGAGAAAGAGAAAGAGGGGGAGAGAGAGAAAGAGAGGGGAGGGGGGGAGAGAACGCCTGAAGGACCCCATCCCGTCACTGGAGTCCAGGCACTTTAGCAAGTGGTGTGCTGGATTCGTATTAGTGGTCCGCGGGATTTAAAATTATGAATGTAGTGGTCCCTGAGGTCCAAAAGGACCCCTGCTGTAAACCACTTAGAGAGGGCTGTAAAGCACTATGAAGCAGTATATAAGTCTAAGTGCTATTGCCATTGCTATCTCCCATTTTCTCCTTATTTGGAGAAGTTATGTCTATTCACTGGTCCAGTCTTAGCTGCAGTTATTTTCACTCATTTGGATACTCCTTAGCTCACCACTAATCAACCAGAAGCTCAAGAAAGCCAAAAGATGTAAGATTATGAAAACTAAAGATTATGAAAACAGCTGATTTTAATTACATAAAAACATATCCTGGGCAAATGTAATAACACTCTCTGATGCAAGCACTTCAGCTTCATGCTAAAGTGGGGACAACTTACTGTGTTTTCAAGCTCCTGCTGCAAGTTGTAGATATCCTGGTGCAGCTCATCCTTTAGTTGTTCAATAATTATTTCAGCTTCTATGCTCATGTTTAGACCGCTGCAGTCTTCAGAAACAGGCTCTAAAATACAGGGTAGCAAAAAAGAAATGAAAGTCTTTTGGACAACTAGCCAATGATGGATCATATTGACGTAAATATTAAAACATTGCAAAGTATTAGAAGGCACCAGTCAAGGCACTTGGCAGCCCCGTTAGCTTAATCTGCTTAATCTGCTTAATCCTTAGATCCAACTTCTTTTGCATATACTGCCCTGACCTCCCCAGACTCACACTTTTAGAGATTTGCTCACTTGCTTTAGCTTTTCCCTGAAGTGTTGGTACACTCTTGTAACATTGGCTACATAAAACCTGGAAAGATGATTTGATTGGCCCAAAAACAGTGCTAACTCCCCCTTAATATATAGTAGGTACCGTAGGATATATTGTACCTTGACTACCTTGCATTCCGCCATCGTTTAGTTCCTCATAGAGAGAGCTTTGCAGTGAAGGTCGGATAATTCTGCCTTGTATCTGATACTCTTCCAGCTGAGACTGAAGCTCATCTATGTGATCTTGAAGTTCCTGAAAACCAGATGCAATCTCATCAGGAGCAACCCAGCCAATCAATCAACTGGAACAGCAATATTCTTATGACCTGGGAGAACTGAACAGCAGCAAATCCGCGTGTATTTGCATGAGAGGCTAAAACTGAACCATGGCTTGAACAGAACAGAACAGAACAGAACAGAACAGAACATAGAATAGAATAGAATAGCAGAGTTGGAAGGGACCTTGGAGGTCTTCTAGTCCAGCCCCTTGCTCAAGCAGGACAACCTATACCATCTCAGACAAGTGGCTGTCCAGTCTCTTCTTAAAACCCTCCAGTGATGGAGCACCCACGATTTCTGAAGGCAAGCTGTTCCACTGGTTAATTGACCTCACTGTCAGGAAGTTTCTCCTTAACTCCAGGTTGCTTCTCTCTTTGATCAGTTTTCAACCATTATTTCTTGACCTGCCCTCTGGTGCTTTGGAGAATAATTTGATCCCCTCTTCTTTGTGGCAGCCTCTCAAATGCTGAAATACTGCTATCATGTCACCCCTAAGTCTTTATTTCTTTAGACTAGCCAGACCCAAAACCTGCAGCCGTTCTTCATATGGTTTAGTATCCAGGTCTTTGATCATCTTAGTTGCTCTGAAATAGAGAGCAATTTGGGGACTAAGCATTAGAGCCATCTCTTCAGATACAGTGTATAGCTGTCTGGGTAGTGATATGTCTTGAGATCAACATAAAATGAGCAGCTTTGGAGAAACTCCTGGGTAAGTTTCAGGTCAGGATGAAGAACCTTCTGTTCTTGGATGGCTAATGACTTCAGAGGTATTTATGTGTTTTTTATATCTCACCTTTTTACAAAAGGTAAAATCTAAGTACATATTAAAATAACAAATATCAAAATACAACTGTATTTTATACAACACCAAGTGAAAGAGAGACCTTTTATATATTGCTTAAATAATGAGAGGGTAGAGTAAATGCAACTCTGGAAAGAGGATATTTTAGAGGCTGGAATATGGGGAATGGAAGGATCTATATTCCTTGCAGGCAGCTGGTCATCTGCAAGGAATATAAATCCTTCCATTCCCCACCATCCAGTCAGAATTGAAGATGCTTCTTGGATGAGAAGTGAAACGTCTTCAAAGAAAAACAAAAAACTCCAGTTGCCTCTTGAAAAAGCACCTTTGGGACAACTATGACCTGGATGACTGAGAGTCTCCATAGACAAGTTCTATGACATTATTTGAAGGGTCTAAAGATTGAACCAAACTGACTCTCTTGATGCTTGGTCCATATGTCCATACAGTTTCCCTGGTAACAGTATGGAAACAGTTCTTCATTGCCTTCTTTTAGGCTGTTTCTTGATTTCCTCTATACTAAAACCCTGGGCATTCATGGGAGGCTGCCATTAAAATTCTAATTAGGCCTGACTCTTTAGTTTTTTTTGGGGGGGGGGGGCTCAAGCAAAGTTGGCTAGATGTTGCCATTTGGGAAGTAGGTCAATCCTCTTCTCTGGAGATGGTGGGATGGGAGGAAGAAACGAAGCTCTGAGGCTTGCATAGTCAGCTGGCCAGTTCACATCTGGGACGCGTGATGGGATTTAATCTCCTTTAAATCTACTCACTTTGATAAAATGATTTCCCAGCTCTCTTGATGTAGGCACACAAAGAAAAGTGGTTCACTGGAGTCTCTAGGCCAGAGGTCCTCAAACTTGGCAACTTTAAGACTTGTGGACTTCAACTCCCAGAATTCTCCAGCCAGCACAGCTGGCTGGAGAATACTGGGAGTTGAAGTCCACAAGTCTTAAAGTTGCCAAGTTTGAGGACCCCTGCTCTAGGCATAGGCCTTGGGAAAACCTTATTGTCTTCCAGCTGACATTTTATTCTTACCCTGCACTGCTGTTCGTATTTCTTCTTCATCTGACTCAGCCGCTCCTCCTGAAGGAAGAACTCCGCACTGCCAGGATCGAGGTCTCCAAACTAGAACCAAAGAACACATGGTCATATTTTCCCCACCTTTAGACAGCCTGTTTTCCTCACTGGTACAGCAGTTAGGTGATGGTCCAGGGAACGAAAGCTTTATTATTGGATTTGAAAGGAAATCCGGTGCACTGATAGAGGGAGGGCACCCAGCTAAGGAATACTGCCTTAGAAAATATATCAGAGATCAAATCTGGAGGTGTGCAAGACAAGTACTGCTACCAGGATATCTATAGTATATAGATATATATAGTATTTAATTGGTTATGCACTTATATGGCTGTCCATCTCAAACTCTGTGATTCCGGGTGGCATATTAAAGACAACCTCAATAAATAAGACATATAGTCCTGACTTAACGACGTTAAGTAATTAAGTGATTGGAACTAGAATTTCCATTGCTAAGTAGCACTGTCATAATGCACAATGGCATGTGGCTGCACCACTTAGTGACAGCAGTTGCGGTACTTCCCCTTGCTGTCATTCAATGAACCCCACAACATTGTGAAGTGGGATGGTCAGCTTTTGCAACCTCCTGCGGACTTCCCCACCGACTCTGCTTGTCAGAAGCCAGCACTGAAGGTTGCAAATGATGATCACATGACTCTGGGATGCTGCAACGTCATCACTGCGAGCTGGTTGCCAAGCAACCGGATTGCAGTCATGTGACCATAGGGATACTGCAACCGTCATAGGTATGAGGATGGTTATAAGTACCACTCCTTCAGCAACGGTAAGTTCCAGCAGTTGCCGGATGAGTGGTCATTAAGCTAGGACTAACTCTTACATTATCCTTTAAAATCATATTAAGCAATAAAATGGCAAACAAATTTGAAAAAAACTACAACTCACCCACTGTGCCCCACAGTATGGTGCATTCATAGGCTGCAGTATAATAAAAAGTTTACATGGTGATTTGTGGATTCAAAACACTATCCTCCACCTGATTACAAAAAAATACATCATGAAGCTCCTGAAAAATCAAGAAAGACTTGAAGAAAAAGTGCCTCTCTAGGATGACCACTCCATAATTAGGGTGACGGTAGGAATACAGTCAGGGGAGGGTTCCGGTTACGTTCGCTACCGGTGCGTATTGCGAGCATGCGCGGAAGTGAAATCGCGTCCCACCGTGCGATTTCACTTCCGGGTATGCTCAGGATGACATTACAAGCCGAAACACAGCTGAGGAGCTTCTCAGCTGTGCTTCGGAGGAAGAATAAAGGTCAGTATTCACACAAGGGCAGGTGGGAGGGCTTTTTCCTGACAGCTCAGGACGCGGAGAAGCACCAAAAAATGACGTCATCGCCGGGCTCCTACTGGAGCTGCGCTCTGCACCACACCAGTAGGAACCCACCACTGAATATGGTCCTTATTCTTGCAGTCACTTGCTAAAGGGGTTTGAACTGGTTCTTTGAAGTGATTGAACTGCAAGTCTGAAAATATAGTTCCAAACAACTTTGCAGAGTTTTAGATGGCTGAGTGGACTTTTATTGTATCAGTCTTACTATTTAACTTTCAAAATCTCTGCACCATTTCCTTTGGCTTTGTTTGTGCCAGATTCATCCAGACCCAAAATCCTTTATAAACTCTTCATAAAGTCAAAGGACATTTGTAATATATTCTGGGGTTTTGCTTCCTTCTTATTCCTAAAAGCCAACTTCCTGGTATGCTGAATGCGTCACCAACTGCATCTTACCTTGTCTGCTAAGACGTTTTCCCAATTATTCTGCAATTTGCTCATCATGTTTTCATACGTCACCAACTTCTCCCCAGTTTCCAGAAGCTCATGCTCTAAGCGACTGTTTTCCTAAAAAGAAATCCAGAGGGTCTCAAAGGTATCCAGTTTGGTTCCCAAACAATATACAAAGTGATTGTGTTTTTCCTAGTTTCAGTTTTCTTCACCCTGATATTATTAACAATGTCTGGATTTTTCATGCAGCCTTACTGAAAATGCTGGTAATTATAGTTCTAATAAATAAAAAGGGCACTAGATTGAGTGACATTAGATCAGAGTAGGCAATATTTAAAAGGCTGCTGTTCAGGTCCAGAGGAGTTTGAAAATCTAAGGGAATTTATTTATTTTATTTAGGATTCTTATATGCCGCCCTATTCCCTGGGGACTCAGGGCAGCGTACAACATTTGAAGAACCATTAAACAATATCATAAAAACAATTTAAAATACATTTTAAAAAGTGTACAAAAAACTGTATGTACTGTATGTCTTCATTTCTTGCTCGGTCTCCGGAGGATCATTATAATATTTAAAGGAGGAATCCGTCGCCTTGTTCTAAAATCTAATTAACTGCCTTAAAATTAACTTTCAGTTTATGCATTCAAATGAATCTGCAGATGCCGCATGGAATATCATGTTAGGAGAAGGTCTTCATCTTTCCCATCCCGCCTCCTTTCCTTCAACCCCCAGAAGAATTATTTTTTGCATAATTTAAAAAGCTGACATCAAGCTTTTTAATAAAATCCATCAATCCAAATGTCAGCTCATTGATTTGCACATTAAAAATTAGGCGCACGCAATAAAAGCCGTCCACATGCAGAGACAGGCATTCATATACCCTGGTATCCTTTTAAAGGAACTGGGTTACTTCTTTTAAGCTCTGAGATGCATGTACAGCCTCTAAATCAGGGATGACAAACTCGATTTCATTGAGGGCCACATCGGGGTTGTGTTTGACCTCGGTGTGTGTGTGTGTGGCCAGGGTGGGCATGGCCAGCTCAATGTCACTCCTGTTGGGGACACCTGTGGTGGCCTAAGTGCTCTGCCAGCAAAAACACGTTCCCAACCTCCGTTTTCAGCTGCTTTGGCCTCCTGCAACCCTCTGCCAGTGAAAACGGAACTCAGGAGGGCCGCATGCGGCCCTCCTGAGCTCCGTTTTCATTGGCAGAGGGTTGCAGGAGGCCAAGGCAGCCGAAAACGGAGGTTGGGAGCTCGTTGCATCTATCAAATAAATATGAGTGTGGCAAAGTTGTTTAATATAAATGAAGTAATAAGAATTGCATTTAGATTATTTTAATTTTAATTGTTGTCAAGGTCCTGCCTCTTTCTTTAGCCAGGCCATGTTTACATGGGAATA
The DNA here is from genome assembly GCA_023053685.1 of Diadophis punctatus similis. Taxonomy (NCBI): domain Eukaryota; kingdom Metazoa; phylum Chordata; class Lepidosauria; order Squamata; family Dipsadidae; genus Diadophis; species Diadophis punctatus. The sequence goes on from JALIGW010000047.1 coordinate 948,268, forward strand.
CTATAAAGCTCCCTACAAGCATGGTCTGTGGTATGAAATAAGTTGTGCCCTCCTGTTTTAAACCAGCCGTTACCTTCAGTGTCAGAGCAAGGCGGTCCTGGAGATAATTCTCTTCAGTTTTCATCTTCTCGATCTCCTGCTCCAATTCTGCTTGTTGCTTGCTGGCCTGCTGCTGTATCCGCTCGCAGTCTTTCTGAAACTCGGTTTTGAGAGCTGCAACACGATCTTTGTACTCCTCATCCAGCTTGCTATGCACACAGATTAAGAAAAGCCAGGGATTGAGTATTGGAAATCAGTGGTTGGCAGCAAGGGTGGGCTGCTGGGGGTTCGCAGGGGTTTGGGAGAACCTCTAGCTAAGATTCTGTGCAATTTGGAGAACCCCTAATTCCCACTCCTGGCTGGCCCCCACCCACCCACCCACCCCGCCCTGCCCCTCTCAGGAGTCCCCACGCAGCCTGTTTTGGATGCAGGTAAGTGCAGGGCGCGTGTGAAGGCTCAGGGAGGGCGAAAAACGGGCCTACTGGAAGTTCAGGAAGGCCAGAAACTGGCCCGTTTCCATCCTCCAGAGGGCCTCCAGAGCCTGAGAATGCCGTTTTCGCCCTTCTGGAGGCTCGACGAAAGCCTCCGTAGCCTGGGGAGGGCAAAAACGCCCTCCCCCCGCCATGGTGCAGGAGGCCGACTAGGCCACACCCACCATAGCCACACCCACCCAGCAACGGGGCAGAGAACCCCTTGCTGAAATTTTTGAAGCCCACCCCTGGTTGGCAGCAACCTAACAAAATCTCATAGATTCAGAGGTATTTATCAGTAAAATGGTCATTCACGTTGGGATCTTCTTGATAATGTAAATGGCCTCATAAAATAATCCCAGGGCATCCTCACCAGAGAGGATTTAAAAACGAAGTTCTCATTCCCAAGAGAAATGATACATCTGAATTTTTAACTGTTTGAAACTACTATAGAATCCTGGATCACCCCCCAAGACAGCATGTGGAAATTTGGATGAATTGAGAATTGTATAACAGGTAGCCCTTGACTTATGACCACAGCTGAGGCCAAAATTTCTGTTGTTAAGTGAGACATTTGTTACATGAATGTTGCCCGATATTACGACCTTTCTTGCCACATCTGTTAAGTGAATCACTGCAGTCGTTGTTAAGTGAGGAACATGGTTGTTAAGTGAATCTGACTTCCCCATTGTCTTTGCTTGTCAGAAAGTCGCATAAGGGAATCACACGACCCCAGGACACTGCAACCGTCATAAATACGAGCCAGTTGCTAAGCGTCTGAATTTTTGATCATGTGACCATGAGGGTGCCTCAACAGCCGCTAAGTGTGAAAATGTCGTAAGTCACTTTTTACAGTGCTGTTGTAACTTCGAACAGTCACTAAATGGAGTGTTATAAGTGGAGGGCTATTCATATTCTTTCATGGGTGCAAATTGTCGTATTTCTCCATTTCTGTCTGCTTTTTTGCAGCCGTGCTTTTCCTGAGATTTGCTTAGTCCCAGTCCAGCTGCAATTTTGGAAAGCTGTTAAAGCCTGATGCTTTCAGAAGGCTGGTAAATTGTGAGGCTGATCTTTCTAATACATTTTTCCTTGAATGTCTTTATTGTTCTTCGGTGTGTAAAACGGCTATGTATTGCCATTTATTATTAATCATTTGGTTTTCATCTTTGTTATTGAATGTGGGAATGGAAGCAAGTCACTTGAAGACTTCATGCATATATTTTAAGATTTTTTTTAAATATGAAAAATTACATCACTAATAATCAATGATTAATTTTGATCCTGGTGATAAAAATGGATTTGGGGGTTGTATACAGCACATTGTCTTCCTACCTTCCTTCAAGGGTGTTACGAATCACCTCAAGATGCCTCATCCTGCAGTTCTTAGTCTAGTCTCCCTACATATTATGAAATATGTCAAAAAGTTAAAGATGTATCTCCACAGCCTGTTTCTAACACTCATGGCTCAGTTGAACCCATGGCCAGCCTTGTCAATTGTTCTTTCAAGAGACGTAGCTGCCGCTTAAGTCACAGCGATTCCATGAACAGAGATTGTGAGTCCTGAAATAAAGGCAACTTACCTTAGGTTGTATTCATTTTGGCGTTCAATGGCAGCATGATGGTCATCCACTTCGGTGGCCATTAGTGATGCTCTTTTCTCCACTTTCTCCAAATCCAGACGTAGTTTGTCCTTTTCCCTTAGAACCAGATCAGCCCGTTCTCTAAAAAATAAACCTCGGTTGTCAGACAATGCTGGCTGAACTTCCTAGCAAGACAGAGAAGATAATAATTTGACAATTTCCAAACATACTCCTGCGAGTACGTCTACCCGGATGCACAAATAATTTGTTGAAGTTTATAAATCATTATTAGGCAAATAGTGACATCTTTCAGGCTGTGAGGTTATGCTAGAAAGCAAGCTCTGGAGAATCACAGGAGTCAAAGTAGGTTGGCACTGACAGTGATGGGAGAAATGAATATGCATGGGTCTACATATGCTTATTTGCTGGGGTAAAAAGCTAAGAAACAGAGCAACAAGTTAAGAATGTCTTGCTTCTGCTACAAATGGGTTTACTATTTAAAAGAGTTCCCTTCCCCTGGCAAAAACTCCTCTGATCCTGAACAAAATGCTGCAGCCAGCAGGCTAGCCCAGTTCAGAGCTTTTGTAAGGATAAGAAACTGCCACCTGAGCCGATATATGTCTATGAGTGTCAAGAAAGTGGAAAACAAGGAAGATATGCCTACAATTGAAGAATGGACATTAAAAGTTTCACATTTGGCTGAAATGGCCAAAATTTCATCATACCTTAAGGACCACTCAAATGAAAGATATATATTGGAATGGAGTAGGTGGACTGAATATATTCAAAATAAGTATCAGATTAAGAAAACCCAAATAGTTTATTAATGTTAAATGTTTTTTAAAAAAAATTTAAGATTATACTTTCAAGCTTTTGAGTAATAAAGAGTTAAGAATTAGAAAAATATTTTTGAATTAATAATTTTTTTAGGTTATTTTAGCTTTATGCTTTTCTTTTTGAAATTATACCTTGTGCTTTTTCTGGGAAGTCCGCGGGGGTGGGGGGGGGGGGGTGGGGGGGGAGGGCGAGAGGGGTGGGGGGGTGGAGGGGGGAAGGGGGAGAGAAAAGAGAAAAATGTATGTACTTTGTACTTCTAAAACTTTTTAATAAAAAAAAAAGAACGTGGAAAACATGAAGCTCTGGGGCTACAGTCTGCTAATTCTCTCCTGCCACAATCATTTAAGGCAGTGATGGCTAACCTTTTCTGGACCGAGTGCCCAAAGTGCTCATGAACCCTCCAAATGCAATGTGCACGCTCTTGCCGCCACGCATGTGTGCCCTCTGTGCATGTGCGCCCTCTGTGCATGTGCGCCCTCTGTGCATGCATGCTCTCTGCGCATGCATACCACATGCATGAAGCTTTGTCAAAGTGAAGTCCTCCTTGGGGAATCCCCACCACCTTACATTTCAGGATTTTGTTAAAGCTGATTTACTATCTCCATCTCATTGTATACATATTTTTGTTAAGATACTCACATCAAATGCCGAATCTCCATTTTGAAAGCAGCCAGTGCTGCTTGGTATATCCCATTCTTTGCTATGAGAAGCTCATTTTCCAGGGCAAAAGTTAGTTCAGCCAGGTTAATTTTTCCATCCAAACTGAAATCTAAGGCCTGAAAGAAAGTTAGGGTGGATGAACGTGTCAGCTTTGATAGAAGAGAATATTTGTAGCTCAGTGTTGAACTGTGGGATCCTTGGTGCTCTCTGAGCTTGGTGGTTTTCTTGCAGACATTTCATTACCTTACAGTCTGATTATGTTACATAGTTTGGTAAGGAAATGTCTGCAAGAAAACCACCAAGCTCAGAGAGCACCAAGCACCCCACGTCAGTTTTGATTTTTCTCATTTCACTCTACCCGAGTAGGAGATGTGGCTCAACTTTCTCCCCCAATCTAACCCTGGAGAAGAATCAGATGATACAAAGTTCTTCCCTTTCTTTCTAGTTCTCCTTTGCATGCAACCCTTCCCCCAACCCCTCCCCAAAGCAAAACAAAACCTTCATATGCCAGAGGGGGGGGGGAAATGTTCCAGCCTATTGTGCCTTTAAAAATGACTTCCTTTCCCTTTTGTCTCTTCTGTTTTGGAAGAAGTCAAGATGGTAGCAAAGGATAAGATGCAGGATGCCATTACAAGAGTTGTTGATTTCTGATGTGGAATATATTTAGGTAGACATGAATGGAACTATAGAGTACAAATAATAGATGGGTTTTGCTCAGGATCTCAGTGCAGCCTACATATCTCAGCAGTTCCAATAGAATGATTCTTTGCATAACGAGGGCAAAGTTTGACAAACTTTTGGGGTGGATACCAAATCTTATGAAAAAAGCCATGGTTAATTTGTTTTCATGGACCTCATCTGTTCTGCAGAACGGATGTCCCCTTTGCACAAACAAGCAGAGTTCAGCAGCCAAATATATACTTAGTGGATTCTGGGTACCGCTTCATCCTGTTGTGTCTTCACAGTACTATAGGCATACAATGGCTGCTCTTGAAAGTGGTAGACTTACCTCTGACTGGAGATGGTTAGATGAGGAAGACCCATACTTTCTGCTTGCCCCATTGCCAGAACATACCACTCACTGCTTTACTCATGGACAAAGGCACCCCTCCCCATCACATGAGTTTTGTATCTCTACTTTAAAAGTATTATGTAAGTCATCTTAAGCTCTTCCAAGCAGATGGTCTTTAGCGCTTCATTCCAATATAGTAATAACTCTGATTGTCTACAGCACTTGGCACACCCCCTCCACTCCAGCAGCTGATTGTTGCCCTTTTGTCCTGGCTCCAATAGTCTCTGCTGGTCAGGAATTGCCTTTTAAAAATTATTTTGCAATTGATACAGTGATGGTCCATTAAGTTGTCCTGTTGCTTCCCACCCTCTAACCAAACATTTTTCAAACTTGGCAACTTTAAGATGTGTGGATCTCCACTCCCAGACTTCTGGGTGTTGAAGTCCACACATTTTAAAGTTGCCAAGTTTGAAAAACATTGCTCTAGAACAGTGATGGCGAACCTATGGCACGCATGCCACAGGTGGCACACGGAGCCATATCTGAGGGCACGAGAGGCATTGCCCTATGACAGCTCCAGCGTGTGCATGATTTTCAGCCTTCTTTTCAACCGTTTTCGCTCTCCCCAGGCTTCAGGAAAGCCTCCTGAACCCTGGGGATGGAGAAAAATGGCCCAATGGGCCAACCGGAAGCTCGGACATGAACTTCCAGTTGGCCTGTTGGGCCATTTTTCGCCGTCCCCAAGCTTCAGGAGTCCAGAGGCTTCAGTGAGGCTTGTGAGCATGCGCCGGGGGGGGCAGCGTGGGATGGGGTGCACATGCACAGGGGGGCAGCGCAGGGGTTGTGCGCATGCGCAGGGGGAGGGCATGGGAGTGGGCACACATGCGCACATACCCTTTTGGCATGCGAGCCAAAAAAGGTTCGCCATCACTGCTTTAGAAGTTCATTGCTCCATTCTAACCTTACTTCTTTTAAGTTGCTGCCCAGATCAAAACATTTTATTTTTGCTTTCCCACCCCTATTCTATTTCTCTTTTTTCTTAAATCTGAATGCACATGTTGGAATCAAGCCATAATGTTTCCAAAATGTTATTTTTGCTTGCATGATGCTGAATCATCAGTTCTTCCTTGCCATAAAGCTTATTTGGACCTATAGTTGCATGTAGGAATGAAAAGACAATCCGTTCCCCTTGCTTTGATTGCTGAAGCCTCAAAGCACTGATGGTACAATATTGGGGGGGGGAACGAAAACAGAAGAACCTTTGTTTGTGCCAAGGGAAGGGAAAGCCATCCATGTGCAAACATCTGTGAAAGCTGTCTCTTACCAAAGCAAAGGCATGGAGACTAATGGGGGAGGAATAATTTCTAAACAGTGCTTCTCAACCTCAGCCACTTTAAGATGTGCGGACTTCAACTCCCAGAATCCCCTAGACAGCATGCCGGCTGAGGAATTCTGGATTTGGAAGTCCACGCATCTTAAAGTGGCTGAGGTTGAAGAACACTGCTCTAAAAAGAAACGGCAGGCACAGGGGCTAGCCAATGAGGGTTGCCTTCCCTGCACAAGCGGGAGGAACAAGAAACAGGGGAATAACCAATCAAATCCTGCGGTGCTCGCAGCCCTGATTGAACATCAATCCAATTGCATGCTGGGCTGAAATGTTTAAAAGAGATTCAGAAACAGCTGGGAGTTGCATAGGAGATGAGCAGCTTAGACTGCGATGGGGAATTCCCTTTGCTCACAAAGGCCTGAATAATCCACATTTTAACTGCACCACATCAGTTCACCCAGAAGCCCTGGGGTGTGCAATTGTTGGGGAAGATGAAAGCTTCCTGACAAAGCGCTCTGAGCATCCTCCCCAGATTGAAATGTGTGGCATCCCATTAAAATCCTTTGTGGATTCTGAATAGTACTTTGAATCTGCAGTTCAGATATATTTCTGAAATTGCATTAGTAACCGGGTAACCGTGGAATACATTACCTTCAGGATCTCCTGGCTATTCTCTATGCCTTGTTCTTGCCAAGTATCAAGAATTTGTTCCACTGCTGCGTAGCCCATCCCATCATCCAGGCTAGAAAAGACACGGAAGCTGATTGTACTTGTCATTGCTGAGGGAGGGGTGGTACGTCTCCCACTTTCATCAAAGGCCTGGAAGTGGGGTGGGGGAGGAGAAGAGAGAGAGGGGGGGGGGGAAAGCCTGTAAATTGTGCCCTCTGGAGAAAAACCAATCATGTCAGGACATTAATTTGGAATCTTTCTTCTTGATGGACTTGATTTCCAGAAGAAGGCAAGTGTTTTCATTTGAGTATCCTAACCCCCCCATATTTGTAATGGTATAACCCAAAGGCCTCGTGTCTCAGTAACATTTAAGCTATAGATATGATTTTGCTCTCTCAGAATAAATCCAAATAAGCAACCCCTGAGCATATCTAGATTTTTCTCTTGAGGCTTTCTACCCCTCATGGACAGTTTAACTGGTCTTGCTGTACATTAGAGAGTTGGACTAGATCAGTGTTTTTCAAACTTGGCAACTGTAAGACATGTGGACTTCAACTCCCAGAAATCCACAGCCAGCAGTTGAAGTCCCCACATTTTAAAGTTGCCAAATTTGAAAAATAGTGAACTAGATGATCCTTGTGGCTCTTTACAACTCTATAATTCTATGATATTTGTGTGCAACAAGGCCTCAGGATAATATTTAAAATTGAGCCACTGCTACTTTCTTTTGTTTTATAAAGGTCAAACAGGAGTTTCAATTTTCATTTTTCAGATGAGCTTTACAATTTTGCTGATGAAGATGGCATATATACAGTAGATCAGGCCAACCACAGTCAATTAAACAGCAACATCCATAAATATCCAATAAACTCTTGGGACAAATAAAAGAAAGAAAAAGTGGGAATAGGAAAGCTCAGTCGAGAGAAAAAACATGATATCAAAAAGCAATGAGATATTACAAATATTTGACAAGAATATTTCCCTCTCTGTCTTTAATAGTTTAGCTATACTGTAAGTGCTATTTTGAAAACAAAACACAGGAAAACTTGACCTAGATCACGGGTGTCAAACTCGATCGCATCACGTGATGTCACATGACGTATCGCAACGTTTTTTGCCTTTGTGGAGCCGGGGTGGGTGTGGCCTGCCGTGATGCATCTGGTCTGCGGGCCGCGAGTTTGACACCTCTGACCTAGATTGAATTCAATGTGGTTGGAGAACAAAGCAGAACATTTTATGGAGGAAGCACACTGGAAGCACTTACCTGCATAGAAAGATGCCGTTTCAACTGCCTATATGGAGTGGAAGCAGAAGGTGGGAGAGGCTTCCCGATTTTAAAGAGCCCGTAGAAAAAGTCTTCGATGCTCATTGTACCATTGTTGTGGTCAAGGTTGTGAAATACTTCCTCCAGCATCTAAGAGGAAGCAAATGTTTCAAATTAGTAAAAATGTACAGTGCCTCATGGGGGGGGGGGGGAAATATCCTAGTACAGTGGTGGCGAACCTTTTTCGGCTCGCGTGCCAAAAAGGGGGGGGCGCACTCGAGCGCGCTCGCATGCCCACACCCATTCCCTCCCCCCCCACGCATGCGCACAACACCCCCCCATGCTGCCCCCTGCGCATGTGCACACCCCCCCACCCCCGCGCAAAGGCTTACCGGAGCCTGGGACCACGAAACCGGCAAACCGGAAGTGCGAAAAAACGCACTTCCGGTTTTCCGGTATGCTGTTTTTTTCACTCCGGAGGGTTCAGGGAAGCTCCCTGAAGCTCCGGAATGCAAAAAACTACAAACCGGACAAACCGGAAGTGCGGAAAAGTGCACTTCCGGTTTGTCTGTTTTGTAGTTTTTTGCATTCCAGAGCTTCAGGGAGCTTCCCTGAACCCTCCGGAGTGCAAAAAACAGCACACCGGCAAACCGGAAGTGCGTTTTTTTCGCACTTCCGGTTTGCCGGTGGGAAACCCTCGCGTGCCGGCTTCTATGGCTCCGCGTGCCACCTCTGGCACGCGTGCCATAGGTTCGCCACTACGGTCCTAGTATAATTCAGAAAATTGACTGATGCAGTCTGAAACCCAGAAAAATGAGACTAGGGAACAGCAGGTGGCAGCATCTGGCTAACTTCATCTGGGCTTAGGTAAGGTTAATACTTACTATAGACAGGGAAGTCTCTGAAAATCCCAGGGCTGTATGGCAGACTGGGGAGCCGAAAGCATCCCAGAAGGCAATGACAAACCCATACTGTTGCCAAGGAAACAGCACACATGCATCCATGATTTCATTGGGAGTCAAGTTGAAGCCAAAAATACTTTTCCTGTTTTTAAGGCTTACTGAACTCAGTCTTAAACTTGTTCTAAATGCTGAACATTTAAGCTGAGAATAGAGCTATTGCTACTGCACAGGTAGACCTGGATCTTGTGTAATTTAAAGAATGGCTCTGTAACTTCGTTTTCATGAGAATTCAACTTTAATAAAAGTTTCCACAAATGCATAGGATAACCATACATTAGTCTCTGCAGCTTTTTCTCTGCTTTTGTGGCAAACTTCCTACCCCAAAGAAGGACTAGCTTTAAAAACAAAACACCTCATGCCAAAGTAATATAAAGATGGGAGTAATATAAATCCTGTAGTTTTGGAAAAGTATATAAAATAATTTTATAAATTATAAAATAGACAGTAGCAATACTGTTAGTCTTTGTTTTACTTTTAGGGTTAGCAAAATCATAATGTTAACATTATTTTGTCAACTGAAGGATGCAGGGCATGGGATGGAAAGATTTTGATGTTCCTGAAGAAATGGAGGGGAGAATGGTCATTTCATTATTCCCTATGGGGAATTTGTATTGAGCCTATTGGAGGCTTAATAGACTTGCTTCATTTCATGTTCTGCAAAAATCAATGGAAACCATGCCACTGGTGATTTGCTACTAAACAGGGGTGGCTTCTACTTACCTTCCACACCGGTTCGCATCACAACGGAAGTGCACGTTTTGCACACGCGCGTCACTTCCCGGAAATGACCCTCTGCGCATGCGCAGTACTATAAAAAAAGCTTTTGCACATGCGCGAAGCAAAAAACAAGATGGCGCTGCCTATGGCACCGAGAGAACTGGCTCGGGGGCATGGCAGGCCTGGGTCGCTGCCGGTTCCAGCGACCCAGGCCAAGTTACTACCGGTTCTATAGAACCGGTCCAAACCCACCTCTGCTACTAAATTTCAGCAAAGTGCTGGACTGCCTGCAGCCTATAAACTTCAGAATATTTCCCCCAAACCATGAAAATACATTTATGTTTAAATTTGCAAAGTTAAGAAAATAAGAATAACAGTTCCCAGCAGTTATATTGACCTAGGGTAGGGCAGGACAGGGCAGAACCCTTATTAGGTACCTGAGTGTCAATATTCTGCAAACCAAACTGCTCACAAATGGAGACAAGCTTCTTTCTGTTCAAGTGACCATCTCGGGAAATTCCAAGATCCTTGCAAACCTCATGTAACTTCTCTTCTATCCAATCCTGAGAGGGGAAGATATTTGGAGATGTATTCAAGTCATCAGGATTCCAGAACCTCAACTGGCCTAAAAAGAAAGCAACAAAGCTTGATTTGGGAGAGGGGAAAAAACCCCTACATTTGAAAAAGCAAACAGAGGAAAAGCCACAAATAAAATTAGTGAATCTTTCAAAAAGTGTAAACTCTTATCAATGTTCTCCCTGATGTTGTCTAGTTATACTAATATAAAGACTATTGATTTTCCTTACTGTTTATTTTAAATAATGTACACATCCTACATTATAGAGAGTCAATACTATAATGTCTAATAAACTCCTTGAACAATTAAAATAAAGATATAGTTTAAAGAAAACATTTTTGGTGTAGGTTAACCATAAGTTCTTCTAACTTTCCTTAAGTTAACTTCTAACTTAACTGTCATGTCCTTCTAACTGTGGCATGAACAGCATCGTACAACTGTTTCATACAAAGTTTTTTCATTATGACGTTGCCTTAATTTCATTTCTAGTTCTGGTTGAAATAGTTTAAAATTGCTTTCCTTTGTTCCAATTTTCCTCTTCTTCTATTCCCCTTGTTCCAATACTGCTTGTTGCAGACCTAATCTAGAATGTTCTATTAAAAATTTAGTTGATTATGTGCTGGGATCTGCTCAGCTCCGATGGGCTACCTTGGACAGTTCCAAATCTTCCAAATAACATGCAGATCAGAACTACCGGTATGTACCTATTCTAGTCTGGCTTCTGCTCGTATGGATACTTTGAAGACAGACGTTATCTGTGATGGAATACAGTTAGGAGGTGGATCTCCAGAAGGGAGGGGAGTGCATTCCAGGGGAGTAAGAGGCAACTCAGTCTGGATGTTCTGTGTGTGTGTGAGAGAGAGAGGGTGAAGACAGCCCCTCTCTAATAGTTCACAGTATATTGTACATGGAGATATGACATTAGAGTGCCCTGTCTACAAGATTTAGTGTGAAACAATAAAGAACTCAGCTTGGAAGAATCTTCATCTATCATATTTGGTTTTGGGACAGTATCTTTAATATGTTGTTCAAAAGCACTTGACAGTGTCTGAACCAAGAAAATTACTTTATTGTTGCATCTGTATTTATTTATTTATTTATTAGTGACATTTATATACCGCCTCAGAGTGCAAGCACTCTCTAAGCGGTTTACACCAGTAAGCAATGCATATTTATATTGCCCCCAACAATCTGGGTCCTCATTTTACCTACCTCGGAAGGATGGAAGGCTGAGTCAACCTTGAGCCGGTGAGATTTGAACCACTGACCTGCGGATCATAGTCAGCAAAAATGGCCTGCAGTACCCCACTCTAACCGCTGCGCCACCTCGGCTCTTGTACCCTGTTACAATTAATTGTACTGTACTCTCTCTAAAATTATAAATTATAAAAATTATAGATCATAAGGCCGAATTGTAATGTGTTAAATAAATGGGGCTGTAACAGCAATCTTGAAGCTCTGAAAAATTAAAAAAAAATTGATGTAGAAAATAAATGAAATGTAGAAAATAAATGAAAACTCCCTCTTCTCCCTGCTCCCAAATCAAACAATCCTTCTCCCGGTCCATTTTCTATTCCATTTATTTCAAAATAAATTGGCATCATCTTCTCTTACCTTCAGCTTCATATTCTTCACTGTCCTGTGATTGCCAATGCTAAGTAAGAAAATAAGATTTTATTTTAATGCAGTAAATATGTACACCCAAAATACGAATAAAGCAATCACATTAATCTGTTGGGTCACTAGTGCCAATCTGGTAACACCTTAAAAATGTAACAGATAACTGTGATGAAGACCAAACAATATTTTCCTATTCCAGATGTAGATACATTTACTAATGAGAGCAGTTCAATTCATTTAGCTAAGTAAATTACTTTACAATCAAGCAACGAATCAACGAACACCTGGAAGCAAACAAAGTAATAACCAAAAGCCAACATGGGTTTGTCAAAAACAGATCATGCCAGACTAATCTTACTGCATTCTTTGATAAAGTAACAAAATTAGTGGACCAGAGGAAGCTGTCGATGTGCCTCCAGAAGTTGTGAATGCTCCAACACTGGAAGTTTTTAAGATGTTGGATAACCATTTGTTTGAAGTAGTGTAGGGTTTCCTGCCTAAGCAGGGGGCTGGACTAGAAGACCTCCAAGGTCCCCTCCAACTCTGTTATTATTATTATTATTAAATTAGATTCTTCCTCATGAAAATGTTTCGTGATATTTTGAAAAAGCAATTCCCACAATCAATCATACGTAAAGGTAAAGGTTCCCCTCGCACATATGTGCTAGTCATTCCCGACTCTAGGGGGCAGTGCTCATCTCCATTTCAAAGCCGAAGAGCCAGCTCTGTCCAAAGACATCTTCATGGTCTTGTGGCTGGCATGACTAAACGCCAAAGGCGCACAGAACGCTGTTACTTTCCCACCAAAGGTGGTCCCTATTTTTCTACTTGCATTTTTTACGTGCTTTCAAACTGCTAGGTTGGCAGAAGCTGGGACAAGTAACGGGAGCTCATCCCGTTACGCAGCGCTAGGGATTCGAACCGCTGAACTGCCGACCTTTCGATTGACAAGCTCAGCATCTTAGCCACTGAGTCACCGTGTCCCTTACAATCAATGAATTATACACTACCAATAATAGAAATATAGGTAGTCCTCAACTTACAATGGCACTGAAAAAAAGTGATTTATGATTGGTTTTCACACAGCACCCCCAGAGTCACATGATCAAAATTCAGGGGCTTGGCAAGGGTACTTCCAATGGTTGCAGCATCCTGAAATCATGTGATTGCCATTTGCAACCTTCTCAATCAGCTTCTGTCAATGGGGAAACCTGGATTCACTTAATGACTGCATGATTTACTTTATAACTTTGGCCAAAAAAAATGGTGTAAATTCAGGTGCAAATCATTTAACCACCACCTTGTTTAGCAATGGAAATTCTGGTCCCAACTACTTGTATCCCTCTGCTACCCTATCTTTTATCCCTGAACTTTTCATGAAGGTTCTTGACACAGAGCCTTTCTGATTCTCATGCAAAAGATTTGTCATGCAGTGATTTATTGCCTGTTACATGTATATGCAGGGAGATGCATCCCTATTCAATATAATGGTTTATTCCTGAGCACGTGATTGATATGTTCTTGTAGGCATGTGTGCATTCCTTTCTCCGATCTCTCCTTCTGTTCCTGGCTTCCATTGAAGGAAGACCTACTTTTATATCAGGCATGTAGTTAATGAGATTTATTGTTTTTGTACCGAAATAAATATTTTTACTTAGACTTTTAAACTGCAGTTTCTTTTCTAATGTCAGAATTCCGGGGAAAAGATCTATTTGGCCTCTGTGAGGATTTAGTCTCACATCGTCAAGATTACATCTCCTTTTAACATTATTTGCAAAGTAGACTTCAAGTTACTTTCCATCTCACCATTCCCAAGCTGCCGTTATTTAAGCAATAACAGTACTTGAAATACAAAGAGCTGAAAAGGGGCCTGTTTAAAAAATAATCTGTCAGATAGGTGGACACAATTAATACACCTGCATGCTTGCTATATAGGGGGACTAGATTATTTGTTTTCAAGGAATTATGTGCCTCAAATTTGAGAGAGAAAGGATGGGCAACCTTGATATAAAAGAAAAAATGACAGGAGAAGAAAGATCAATCATGCTGGGCATATTCCCTACCATGCCTTTTTTTAAAAACTGACACAGCACTAGCACTGGCAATAGCACTTAGACTTATATACCACTTCATAGTGCTTTACATCACTCTCTGAGCGGTTTACAGAGTCAGCATATTTCCCCAGAAATCTGGGTCCTCACTTTACTGGCCTCGGAAGGATGGAAGGCTGAGTCAACCTTGAGCCAGTCAGGATCAAATTCCTGGCAGTGGGCAGAGTTAGTCTGCAATACTGCATTCCGACCACTGCACCACCACAACATTTAGGACATGCAAGAATGTTTCAACATTCCCATTTGACAGAGGGGAAAACCAAGGAGGCAGATGCCCAGGGAGCAGCATTCTTAAATTTTTAAGAATAGCTACTATATTATGCCACAGTAAATGCCCTTCTTCCTTGCCCCTCCCCAATCAAAGCCCTAGGAATTCAAATATACAAAGAGCAGAACCAATGTAGCCTGGTCAGGATTATACAATCTATTCAGAACCTGAGCATGAGCAGTAAAAGGATATTCCCCCCAAAGGATATAGAACAAACAAACAGGATTATTACAGAGTCCTGGATTATACAACTTCACATGGCATGGATGGATTTAAAATGCAGGGTAAATTCAATTTAGCAGATCTTAGCAGAATAGACTCTACATGCAACAGGCCCAATTCTGGAGATAATTTACATCATTTGCTTAATGATGTGTCTTCATGCAAATGACACAAATTGTGTAATTTTGTGCCACTTTATGTCATTTCTATAGATTACATAGTAATGGCATTGTGCCAATAATGAACGAATGATGTAATATGAAAGTATTTCATATGTAATGTAAGTACATGAATAACAGACAGCCTCTCTCTCCAATTAGCCTATTAAAATGTTTCACGGTCCTGTGGGGAAAAGCACATCTTCCTGCGGATAAGTAAACATCACATCTCTTCCCTTGACAAAAGCAGGCAAGAGAAGAAAGTCATAGCACAACAAAAATAAAGGAAGGAGCAGGAAGAAAGATTCTGTACATGTGTGCTGATCTACAGTATAGAAATATACCAATGCTGTTCACAGGAGGTTAGGAAACCCCTCTCAGCTTCCTGCACACACAAGAAAGATCAGACAACCATGATTTGGATAATAGAGAACATCCATAGACATCAGACAACCAGATGTTCCTGTCGCCAGCTAGCAAACAAGCCATCTAAGGCAGGGGTCCAACCTTGGCAACTTTAAGCCTAATGGACTTCAACTCCCAGAATTCCCCAGTTCTGGGAGTTGAAGTCCTCCAGGCTTAAAGTTGCCAAGGTTGGAGACCCCTGATCTAAGGACAGGGCTGAATACCAAGGCAAGATCTCTGTATTATCAGGACTCTGAGTCCTTCTCCTTCATGAGATCCTTCAAAAAAGCATTAAGTGGCAAATGCGATAATGGTTTTTTTTTATATAGCATGTCTATCCCCATTCATATATACAGCAGAAAAGAGATCCATTTTTACATTAAAAAGGCATAGTGGGGGAAGGGATGAGACCAGTGCACTCTTATCGCTCTCTCACCCTTTGAAAAGATGTACCCAAGCAGTTGGGCAGGAGAGGTTTCATCACCCTCAGCAGCAAATCCCTTTTACTCAGATTTTCCTTCAAGATTTAGACACCCCCCCATCTCGTTTTGCAAAGGGACAGGACCGAGGAGTAAACAAAAGCATGTCTACTTTTCAAATACACATGCTACTTCCAAACTGCAACAGGAAGAGAGGACTCCATAACTAATACCTGCAAATCTAGAACTAGAACAAATGATTGCTTCAAGGATTTGGGAGCTTGTTTTTCCTTCTTCGGGCTCAACATCTGTCATTCCATATGGAGAGCTTTGGGCTGTAAGAATCCGACAGTAGCAAAGACTCAGCCGATGTGACAAGTAATGGTTGGTTTATTTTTAAAACAGGCATCAAAACACAGTTGTAACCGAAGTAATATAATATCTCCCAATGCGACTCTAGGAGATCTGCCTCTGTAGCTGTTTATGAAGCAATTAACTGTTTATATCCACAGCTGCAAAAATTAAATAAATAAATAATAATAGCCCGTATATTCAACAGAATATTTAGGTTGCAAAGTTTTAAAGCAGCATCTCAGGTATATATTTAAAAAAATTAAAATTAGATTAACAATGTTGGAAGGGACCTTATAGGTCACCTAGTCCAACCCCCTGCCCAAGCAGGAGACCCTACACCATTTCTGACAAATGGCAGTCCAATCTCTTCTTGAAAGAGAAGAGTGATGAAGCTCCCACAACTTCCAAAGGCAAGCTGTTCCATTGGATGATACAAAGCAAAAGAAACAAGAAACTCAATCTATAGGAACAACAGATCTGAGGGAAGAATTGCAAAGTACCAGGAAAGGTACTAATGCCCTAAGGTCCCCAATTCCCAGTCCATGGACTGGTACCCATCTGTGGTCCATTAGGAACCGGTCCACGCAAGTGAGTGAAGCTTCATCTGCACATGCATGGGATCTAAGTAGTGCACAAAACCACGCCATCCCCCCACCCCCGGTCTGTGGAAAAAATCTTTTCCGTGGAACCTGTCTCTGGTATTCAAAAGGTTGGGGACTGCTGCCTAAGGCAAAACTGAATGGTTTTTTGTTTTTTTAAATGCAGTGTAATGTTTTTAAATGTTATTTTATTGTACCGTTCTTATCTCTGTTTTACGCCGCCCTGAGTCCTACGGGATTGGGCGGCTTATAAGAACTTTTAATTAAATTAAATTAAATTAAAACTGAAATCATGTTTATTCTTACTATACTACCAGGAGAATAATGGGCACTGGATCAGGTCCTCTGCCTTTAAAAAGCTCTGTATTATAGTATTTGTTATTCATCATCCGAAAGGCTGAGGAGGAGTTGGGATTCCAATATTGCTACTCTCCCAGGTTTATATGGACGAGATAATTGTTGCAAGAAGATCTTTAAAACAATGGATGGAGTGGATGGAGAAATAAGGGGACTGAATTCCAACCCATCTGGATGGCATAAGATTAGAAAGACATATCTTAGATCACCGTTTCTCAACTCTAGCCATCTTAAGGGCATGCTGGGTGGGGAATTCTGGGAGTTGAAGTCCATACATTTTAAAGCTGCCAAGGTTGAGAAACACTGCCTTATAATGACCATTCTGGATATTAACAGGCTAGTCTTCTCAGTACTAATGTTTTGGAAATAGTCACAATAAGGTCTTTGCACATGCTTCACACAGAATATTGTTTGGGTTAAATTGTAAGAAAGTATAATCTTTGGCTGAATGTACTGTAGTTCCTCCTTCTATTCATCAATCTTGTTCTCTTTCTTCAATGCAAACATAAATTATTTGTTTCATTTATTCCCTGTCTTTCTACTTTGGCAAGCACCTTTATTTTTTAAAACCAAAAATGGAATGTAAAATATTAAAAACATATATTCAAATGAATACTAAACAGATTCTGAAATCACTGAATGGTTTAAAACAGAGGTCTTCAAACTTAGTTAGCTGGAAAATTCTGGGAGTTGAAGTCCACAAGTCCTAAAGTTGCCAAGTTTGGGGACCCCTGGTTTAAAACTTAGTGAAAGAGGCACAATGAAAGAGTTGTTCCCAGACAGATAATTTTGAGACTCTCAATACAAACCACAGCTGCAAACCACTCTTCCCTGGTTTATAGGAAGGCTCTAAGAAAGAGAATAAAAAAGTCTCCAGCCTAAAGTACATGGAGATATATTATTTTTAAATTAAAAAATACTTCCCTTACTGAAATTCTTCCCACCCACCCACCCTTTTCATCTCAACAAGTCTTGCTAAAGAGAATTTTAAAAAACACGCATGGAAAATAATCCATGCGGGTAACTAACAAACTAGCCTGATTACTATATATCTTTTAGAAATACTCTATTGAAAGAATATGGAGAACAAATAAAGGTAGTCCTCGACTTACAACAGTTCATTTAGTGACCCTTCAAAGTTACAATGGCACTGAAAAAAGTGACATATGTCCATGTTTCACACGTACGACCATTGCAGCAGAGGTGGGTTCCTGCCGGTATGCTCTTACCTGTTGGTCGCCGCAGAACCGAAGAAGCCGGTGGTGTTCGCGGCGTGGGGCTTCCCCCGCCCACTTTCCCCCGCCCGCCTAGGCGCCGCCATTTGCGTTCTTTTGCCCTCTGTGCATGCACAAAGCATTCTGCTTGCGCAGAGGGCAAAAGAACGCAAATGGCGGCGTCCAGCCGGGTGGGAGAAGCCCCACGCCGTGAACGCTACCGGCTTCTTCGGTTCTGCGGCGACCAACTGGTAAGAGTGTACCGGCAGGAACCCACCTCTGCATTGCAGCATCCCCATGGCCATGAGATCAAAATTCAAATGCCTGGCAACTGGTTCATCTTTAGGACGATTGCAGTCTCCCGGGGTCATGTGATCCACTTTTGTACCTCCTGACCAGCAAAGTCAATGGGGAAGCCAGATTCACTTAGCAACAGTTTGCCTATTTTAACAACTACAGATTCACTTAACAACGGTGGCAAGGAAAGTCGTAAAATGGGGCAAACTCACTTAACAAATGTTTCACTTAGGAACAGAAATGTTGGGCTCGATTGTGGTCGTAAGCCGGGGACTACCTGTACAGTTCCCAAAGGAGTGCATTCATCACCTGGAGCAATGCAAGAGCAGGTTCTTCCCCTCAGGTCAAAAATATTTGTTAGTTTTATATATGACCAAAATCAATTGACTCACCATAGTTTTCGACCATGCTTAATTGTAAACATAATTTAAAACCATAAATTAATATAGTAAAATCATTTTAAAAATTGGTGCTAGTGTCAGTGTTGACTCCTGGCAACTGCCTGGACAAATCCCTGCAGTTCTCTTGGCAAGATTTTAGGAGTAGTTTGCCATCCTTCCTAGGGCCAAGAAGGTGTCACTGGCCCAAGGTCACCCAGCTGGCTTCTTGCCTAAGGAGGGATTAGAGCTCTCACAGTCTCTAATTTTCTACCCTGGTTCCTTAACTACTACAACAAATTAGCTCTTAAAATCATCACATCCTCTCCCATCACATCACAGGAAAGTAAAACAACGTGATGGCATTAATTCACCCTGGGCAACATCAGCTGTCAAAGCCCCCTATGGAGCAGGGCTGCGATGAGGAGATCTTTAAAATAAATTTTGCAGATCTTAACAACCGGAGAGGTTTGTAATGGGAGATGCAACGTTTCAAACAGGGCCAGAGGTGTTTAGATATTTGCAACTTGCAGAGCAGAACATCGCAAGAAGAAGAAAAAAAAATGTGTGAAATTCCAGAAAAGTGTTGAGGATAATTGAAAAAGAAGAGGGAAGGAAAAAGCTGGAGAAATGAACTGGGGGGATAATGATGCTCTGGCCGTCTTCCTATGAAATGAATTTCATCAAAGAACACCCACCCTTCCTAAGATATTCTGAAAATCCACATCAACAGTAGGACAATCCACACACCTGTCAACCTCAACTTAATTTTGATGACCAATCTACACAAAGGGCAAAGCTCTGGCAAGTCTGCTCTTTTACAAGCATCTCCACTTGCCCCCCCCCATTGTATTAAGGGCCCCCCATTGTATCCGGATGCTGCCACACCAGTCTCAGCTGGCAGATCTCCTTTGCACACACGCTTCCTCATTACCATACCCAATGCTCAACAAGAGCTCCATTGTGAAGGGAAGGCAAATGAGGTCAGAGGTCACTAAACCCAAAATGGCTGCCCCCAAAGGCAAGCCAACAGATTGCAGCTAAGACAAAAGGGGACACTCTCTATGGATTCTGTGTACCATAAACCTCCTCCTCCCCCAGCCATGCCAGGTACTCTCATACAGACAGCTATTGTTCTGCAGCTGGATGAGGGTCACACACATTAGGGAGGAGGGGGGAGTCCTTGCCCATGCGAGTTTCCAGGAATATATTACTTTGATAGACCCAAGCCTTTGCTAGCCCAAAGAACAGATGGCTGAAAGTTTCACAATGACCAAACTCAAAATCTACAGAAGCATCTGTGGTTGAGAATTCCTTAATGCAAGCTTTCCTCCCTTCTTTCAGAGTTCTCTCTTCCACCCGACCATCTGCTGCCGCATGACAGCCTTTTCTTCTCCCCCAGAATATATCATTAATTAAAACGATCAAATGCACAGATACCATGCTGCTATTTTGTGATGTCCAGGCACTCAGACTTCAGACTCTTGGGACACAAATCTAAAATCATGCCCGCTTGATGTAAAATGCATCGACGTCTCTTGGTTGCACTGCACTTTAGCGAAATATAACTCTTGCTGATTCTGAAAATCCCTCAGACATACGGATATTTTGCATTTTGATACATTGAGTGAGCCATTCTTGATGCACACTGACCTTGAGTCACATCTTCCTTTCAGAGGGCTTGTTAATCCCTAGCTAAATGAAGCCATTGTTTATGGCTGTCTCCAAAGAAAAAGAAAAAGAAAGCAAAGTTATCCCACTCCCCATCTCAGATCCTCAGCAAAAACAGGAGTTCTTTAAGTCCTTGTAGTCAAAAGGTCTCTGCATAGCTACAGGGTCAAAAAGCCTAAGCTTAACTCGGATTATTTATTTTGTAATGAACCTGTTATGGAGTTATAAAATTCCAGATGCCCTAAGCAATCACAATAATGTGAAATGTGCACAGCTTTTTACAATGATAAAAAGGCAAAGTGCCTTTAAATGAAGCTCAGTTCCTATTGCATTAAAAAAAATAGCTCTGGGCTTCTCTATTGATCTTTCATCCAAGTATTAACCAGGCTGATCTTGCTTAATTTCTGAATCTAGACAAAGATATCTAGCTGTCTTGTATTGCTATTTTACAATCATAGGACACCAATCTCCCACCCAACATCTTAAATCAAGTAAAAAAATTACTATCCCCACATTCAGCAAGATTAACAATTTTAACAGCTGCATTTGCCCAACATACTACACCAAATTATCTTTAAACAAGATTAGTTTTGGGGTGGTTTTGCATGTTGTGCATACTCAGCCCATTTGGTTAGCATACAATCCTGTGGAAAGTATTGTGCCAACTCATACAATAGATCAGTCCAACAACCAATTAAACATGTTGTGCAAATTCATTCAAACAGTCTAATTGCTATGCCAAATCTTATAATTAGAGATTGTATATTTTAGGTTGCTGGCTCCTAGAGCAAACAAACAAAGGCATGGTTTTGTGCACTGAATCATCTTGTGAGCTTTCCTGGTGACTTCTGTCTGACCACTGCAGTGCTAGGACAGCTAGACCTTGTGCTAATTCTAAAAGACCTTGATTATGTTTCAGCAGCTGACAGCTGAGAGAGAGGGGGGGAGGGAGAGGGAGAAGGAGAAGGAGAAGGAGGAGGAGGAGGAGGAGGAGGAGGAGGAGGAGGAGGAAGATCCGAGAGATCTGCAAACATTTAGGGAAAAAATTCCTAATGATAAGAAGAGTTTGACAATGGACCCAATTATCCAGGAAGATGATGTGTGTGTTCAAGTGGAAACCAGGCACACATCTGTTAAGGATGCTTTAATTTAGATTCCTGAACTGAACAAGGGTTTCTCAATGCCCTAATGCCCCTTTCCAACTCCTGGATAGATAGATGGATGGATGGATGGATGGATGGATGGGGTTGTAAAAAGAACATTCCATCATTTATTTCCTTCTCTTACTTTTCTATTTGTTAGATTTATTATTTGCTTGATGTGTAGCCTATTTTCTTCCAGCAACTCAAAACATATAGTGCATTCTGTCCTCCAGTTTTCCCATCAGAACAATCCTTTCAGGTAGGTTGGCTGAGAAAGAGTGTCTAGTCCTAAATCATATAGTAACCTTCCATTACTATGAGGAGAGCATGGATCTTCTCAAACTTAGTTCAGTATCTTCACTGGGACATCAGACTTATGATTCAACTGCAGCAACTTAGTACTTGGGCTGAAAAGTATTTATGGAATATTCTTTTGGCTCAACTTTGTCTTTCCTAAAGTTGCATGAGGACTACGCTCAGTGGCTACAACTCTGGCCTTTGTCCAAAGATAATCTTTCCCATAGCTATCAAAGAGATCACGAAGTGTAGCTCCTGGTCCATGTGCAGTTCCAGCAGTTCACTCTTGGCAGCTAATAAAGTTCTCTCTGAATGCACTAAGGATTCTCTTAGTTTGCTTCTGTCCCCTCTGGATGTTCTTTGCAAAGTAAGACTGGAACTGCATTCCATTTTGAGGCAAGGGATAAGCACAAATAAGGCAAGAAGAAATTCACCATAAGTTTAAAAGCCACTAGTAATTGTCCTGGGCCACAGCTCCATTCATACTTGCCACCATTTTGTGAGTGCTCATCCTCCTTGAATTTTGGAGGTACCTAGGAGTAAAACAAGACTGAAGATGGCAATTCCGGTACTAGTGACTGACCAGGATAACTCGTAGTTTTTCTTCCTAACTGTTGATTGCCTGTTGGAGCATTTACCAGTTTACCTTTTTCTTATCAGCAGAAGGGGACAGCAGAGGATGAGATGGTTTGATAGTGTCATTGATACAATGAACATGAATGTGAGCAAACTCTGGGAGACAGTGAGGATGGGAGGGGGGCTGGCATGCTATAGTTCAAGGGGTTGTAAAAAGTTAGACATGACTTAGTGAATGTGTCAAGCCTGGAAACCATCTTTAGTATTGGGCCTTCAGACCTGCCACATTTACTACTGTGGGAAATTGGGAGGGGAAATTGTGCAGTGCATGGGAGATATATAGTCATAATAATATTCCTTTCTCAGAGGTTCAAGGACATCTTGCCCTGCACCTGGGAGGCTGGAACTGGGAGGCATCTACAGTTGGGACGGTGCTCTGATTGGACCATGTAATGGACTTGTGGGTGTTGGGCAGGGACTTGAACTTTCCTTTGGGTGGGGGAAACCCTGGAAGCTTTCAGATTCGGGTTTCCCCAGATGTGCCAATGTGACATCTCTAATAAAATGTGACTTTGAGGAAATCCAAGCCTTGGAGTTTTCTTTCGTTGGGGGTGTTACTTGGAACCCTGACCGAATGAACACATTTTCCTTGTCAATTCTATACAGTTTCCACAAGCAAGGTGGTCACATTATAGCCACAATTCAGTTATGATTCTTCTGTCTATTATGGCAAAGAGATAGTGGAAGAGAAAGCCATCACAGGGAATATTCAGAGGTGTTCTATGATTGAATATACTCCAAAATGAATCTCGGGTACTATTATGAAGTCTCAGGTAGTATGACTGCATCATCTTTATCATAATGATTGTGTATATATGCTTGTACACACACACATGGGTTAAAATATATGTGAGAATGTCTATCTACTTAGAGAGAGAGTGAGAGAGCTGCTAGGATCAGTAATGTAACTTCCAGTTCAAAAAGATACTTCCTGGATCTCTTTTCATTAATGGGCATCACATTCCCGTTGCACATGACTCTCAAGCAGGTATGGAAGTACAGCCCAAGGGATCAATTCTCCCCATACCACTTAGAGTGGATGACATCCTTGGGCAATCTTGCATTTGTACTGAAGACTTGATTTTTCCCTCCAGCCATTCTTCCAGTGTCCCTGACAAATGCTAGGTCATCAGGAAAAGTTTATAAATACCTGACCTGGGGCATAAAAAAAAAAAAACCAGGCCAGAGAAGAACTAAAACCTTCCTTATCTGCTCCAACCTTTAAACTATTTGCTTTAGAATCTTGACAATCTTTCAGTAAGATCTTGAAATTTGCTAAGTTGGATGATGCTCTGGCATTTTAACACTATAAAGAAAGTTGGACAGCAATTA
Organism: Diadophis punctatus similis; assembly: GCA_023053685.1. NCBI lineage: Eukaryota > Metazoa > Chordata > Lepidosauria > Squamata > Dipsadidae > Diadophis > Diadophis punctatus. Next base: position 971,861 of record JALIGW010000047.1, read on the forward strand.
GACTGCATTTGTAATGTATTTTCTACATTATTAAGATATTCATGAACTGGGAGAGCCAGTGGTAACAAGGTCAGCCAATGGGAGCTAACCACTTCTGAGTCTGTGCAGAGAATCGAAACTGGAACTTAAGCTTAGGCTGGGTGTGGCTCCAGTCTCCACTCTGCACTCTGTCTCCACTCTGTACTCTCTGTGCTTGTCTGAACTCTGCTGAAATGAAACTAACTGTTCTCTGCTGTCTGTAACTGCTTGATGAAGAACTCTGCTAATGGTATTGTAAATTCATCTGTTATTATGTTTATAAAGAAGTTATTGAATCCAGCTGAATCAGTCATCTGTGTGCACTTCTGGTTTTGATTTTGCAACAAACTTTAATATACATGAACAATTCTAATTTTAAACTTTTCACACTGAATACGTTTACATTTCAGGCATTTGGTCTGTTTCTACCCACTTGACCTGTAAAAAGAAGCAGCTGCAAGAGGAGAGAACCCTACTAGAAAATGGTAATTCTGCAAGGTCACATAGTTATTTGTGAAGAGTAAATTGACTTGGGCACTGCTCGTCTCTTGCTTTAGAGCACCTCTCAAAACCTGGAAAATGTTAAGCAACACTTGAAATAAAAGAACCACAAAAAAGCTGAACAAATTCTGCCCATTGATGTTGACCAAACGCAGAGATCCAGAACACAGAGTGATGGGATGGGATGGAGTTGACCCATCAAATGTAGGATGGAAGCAATACGATGAGCATACTGTGGATTGGGAAGAAAAAAATCTCAGAGAATAGTTGGCTTCTTAATTTTCAAAGAGCCTACTGGTAAACAAATAATGTTGTAACAACATCGAGGAGAAATGAAATAGGCTCCTCGCAGACCAGAGATGAAGCCAATGCTTCTGGATTCTTCCTGCAGGAGTCTCTTCATTAAGAAAGTCATGCATTGGTGGTGGGGGCAACAGAAGTTGGGGGGGCCAAAAATGTGGTAAGGGAAGCAGTAGTTAGTTCTTAACTAAATTGCTTAACCAGGTTAAGATCTAGTGACAGCTTAATTTTAAATATGGTTCACTGTGTGTGAACATGTGTGTTTGTAGGGTTCTTTGCTCAAAACTCCACAGAAGGAGTTTAGGGAGGAGAGGGAAATAATTCAAGAGTTAAGCTAGAACAGTGTTTCCCAACCTTGGCAACTTGAAGATGTCTGGACTTCAACTCCCAGAATTCCCCAGCCAGCTGGCTGGGGAATTCTGGGAGTTAAAGTCCAGACATCTTCAAGTTGCCAAGGTTGGGAAACACTGAGCTAGAACAATGAGTAGGAGCAAATCAAATGAAATTTAGCAGGGAGAAATGAAAATTTATGCATTTAGGCAAGGTTAGAAAAATGAAAGAAACTTGTACAGGATGGGGAAAATGTGGCTCAAGAATAGCACACATGAGAAAGATGTGGGTGTACTAACAGATCACAAGCTCAACATGTCCCAACAATATAATGCAACTGCAAAGGAGGTCAATGACATGTTGAAGAACATCAAGAGAAGCATAGTATCCAGTCATAGGAAGTAATTACCCCACCCAATTCTGCTTAACAAGCTTTACTTGGAGCAGTACATTCAATTCTGCACACTCTATTTAAATAAAAAAGCTGATAAACTTGAGTAAGTCCATAGAAAGCTACCACGATGATGAAAGGATTGGAAACTAAGTCCTATGAGGAATGTAGGTATGTTAAAAGAGCTAGGTATGTTTATTTTGAGATGAGAACATTGAAAGGAATATGCCACCAGTCTTCAACTATCCAAGGGAATATTATATTATTTTGAATATTCTTATTTGCTACAGAGGGCAAGAGTAGAACTAATGGGATGAAATTTCTAGGATGTAGATGCAGATTAGATTCAAAGACGAACGTCTTGACACTAAGAACAGTCAATCAGTAGAATAGGAATGGTTTCTTTCCTTCACTAGGGGTTTTAAACAGGGTAGATAGCCATTAATCAGCAATAATGTAGTGAGTCCTGCCGTATGCAGGAAGTTGTACTTGAGGATCTCTTAGGTCACCTGCAAGTCTATGACTACGAATCAAAGCAACCTTCCCAGGTTTGCACAGCCCTAACACAATATTCTTTTCTCAAGAGTATAATTGTGCCTCTCAGGATCCATGCAGACCTCTGCCACTGTAGCCTGTTGATTTTGAGATGCAACATAATTATGTTCTTTTAGTGCAACTTAGGTGTCACGGTGTGAATATTGTCAGTTGTATGTCTATGCAGGGTGATGCACCCTATCTAATATTATGGTACATTCCAATACAAGCAGACACGTGATATGATCTTCTACGCATGTCCACATTCCTGATCCACCATTAATCTCTTCTGACTTGGCTCCTGACCTGAACGGTCCCGTTTCTTAGCAAAGATGTAATTATTCAGGATTTATTGTTTTTGTACTGAAATAAATATTTTCTATTAGACATTTAATCTCGGCTTTATTTCTAACTGTCTGAATTCCAAGTAAAGATCTAAATTGCCTCTATGAGATTTTATTCTCATCCCAACATTAGGTTTCTCTACATTTTGCATTTTCTGCTTCATTTTTAATTCCTTTAAAAGATTTTTTCCCCCAATGTGCTTTTCCATGATGCCTATAAAGCTAGAAACTATAATAAGTTGCAGTATGAAGAGATGGACTTTAGGAACCAAAACTTTCGTCCCATTGTCCACAGCAGTGTTTCTCAACTTCAGAAACTTTGAATTTATGCATGCTGGCTAGTGAATTCTGGGAGCTGAAGTCCACGTATCTTAAAATATCATAATTCTTGAAAGAAACATTAAAACGCTTTCCATACATGCACACAGAAGGATTTTCAATCTCAGATCCAGACTCCCTTCTCCTTATCCACTTGACTTGCTTTTAAATCCTTACCTCATCACAGTCATTGTTGGAGAGGCGGGAGGAGAGGGCATCCTTGTTCAAAGGTTCAATCACTGTCACCTCTGCAAATTCTTCCACAGATTGCTGAAACTCTGGTAAGGATCGCCTCCCATAGCGCTTTCCATCCTTGATGTATTTGGGCTGGGCTTCAGGTGAAGAATCTAGAGATGAGATAGAATCCATGATGTTAAGAACAGAATGGTCTGTAGCCTGTCTGCAACAGCAAATAGGTTAGATCAGTGTTTCTCAACCTTGGGCCCCTTGAAGATCTGTGGACTTCAACTCCCAGAATTCTGAGAGTTGAAGTCCACACATCTTCAAGAGGTCAAGGTTGAGAAACACTGGGTTAGATTGCCAGAAACTGCTTTGAATTGCCAATCAATTAGATCGCCATTTACAATTTATTTATTGAATATAAATAGATCGATGCATGTGTTTTGTTCACCTGGCAGCTTACAATTGGGTTGAACTGCAACATGTTGGCAGGAGATTGGACTGCCATTTATCCGAAATGGTGTAAGTACTCCTGCTCCAGCGGGGGGTTGGACTAGATGACCTACAAGATCCCTTCTAACTCTAAATAAACTAAAGTAAAGTAAACTAAACCTCTCATCCATAGACAGCACAGCCATTTGGAAAATACCACACTAGAGAAAGTTATTCCAAGGTAGCAATTTTGGTCCTATTTTCACAAGGGTGTTAACAAGAGTTTAGCTTCCCACTGCATGGTTGTGGTTCCCGTACTGATTTTTTTTGGCACCCCTCTGCGGATATCATTGCTTTATAGTGGAATGCACTCCTACAGCATTACAAGCTAGGGCAGAGCCTTGGCATGGTAAAAGTAAGTCGAATCTCTTCAAATGAAGAAGGATGGTTTCTCCCTCTACTGTGCCAAATTTTTTTTTGAGGGAACATACCATACGGAAGAGCACTGAAAAAGAATATTGCTTTTGCTGCTGTAGTAAATCTCGCACAAAATTTAACTTCTGGAAAATCACAATAATAGGACACATCTAATGAGTTCTTCATCACCTACACCAGGGGTCCCCAACCTTTTGGACCTCAGGGGCCACTAAATTCATAATTTTAGATCCCGTGGACCACTAATATGATCTGCCTAATGACTGACTTGGTGGGCGTGGCTAGGTGGTCATGTGACTGGGTGTGTGTGGCCAACGTGATGTTACTCACGTCGAGGGGCACCTCACCGCCCTCTATTCGCCCCTCCCCTCCCAGCCACTCTTCGCCTGCCCGCCCGGGCCCCTTAGGGCCCCAACAGGAAGCAGTTGTTGGAGCTAAGCAGCCACCACAAGAAAGAATTGGCAAAACAGCTTCCTCAGTTCAAATTAGATCTGACCGAGAAGGAGGCTCAGAAGAAGCACCTCACTGAGGACTATGAGCATAGGCTTTCCAAGCAGAGGGAAGACCTGCGGGAGTGCAAGGCCAGGTACTGGCGCCTGGAGGCTCAGCAGGCTGAGATGGTCAGTCAGTTCCAGGCCATGATGCGCTCCCACTGGAACAAGGCTCTCTGGCTCTTTGCCACCAGCAGCACTTCCCTCCAGCCTTCGCCCAAAGCGCCGCACCCGGAGGCTGAAGCAGGCCCCAAGTCGGAATTTCTGCCCCCCTCCGACCCACACAAAAAGACCCTGAAGGGGGAGACTCTCTGCAGCAACACAAACGTTCATTGCACTTATCTGTCGCAGGGGCCATAGTTTGAGGACCCCTGATTTAGTGCAATATAAAAAATGCAAATAATTTTTCTGCGGACCACCAAAATTTTCTCATGGACCACCAGTTGGTGACCGCTGACCTACACTATTAAATAAGCAGGAAAAATGCCAAAGCGAAGATTTATTTTCTTTTGGCCCTTCTTTTTTTTATGTATTCTTGCAATTAATTCATGAACTGACACTTCTTCACAACAACTGCATTGCAGGGCACCTTCTGAGGGAATCTCCCTTCCTCACAGCTTTATTTTATTGGATGTCTCCTTCTGTCATCTGCCAGTCAAAATGTATCACCTCCTCTCTCTACAAAAGGGTCAGATGATGAGTGTAGGCAGGGGAAACTCATTGATTCTGGGCATTTAAGTCTCTCATAATGAGAGATAGCAGAAAATCATTTCACAACACACCGGTTTACATTGTGAAATATATATTTTATTTATTTATTTATTTATTTATTTATTTATTTATTTATTTATTTATTTATTTATTTATTTATTTATTTATTTATTTATTTATTTATTTATTTTGTCAAGTACATGTTGGTAATATACATAGATATAACATTGTTTATATACATAAGATGGGTACTGATAAGAGGGAACATTAGGACAGGGACGGTAGGCACGCTGGGGCACTTATGCACGCCCCTTACTGACCTCTTAGGAATCGGGTGAGGTCAACAGTGGACAGTCTAAGGGTAAAACTTTGGGGGTTTGGTGACGAAACCACAGAATACGTTCTGTAAATATACTGGTTTAGTGGTTATAGCTCATTCTGTGTTGCAAAAGGACCTGCCAATATTACAGAATAGCTGCTCTGAAATTCAAAATTGAAAAAAAAAAGGATCTTGGGGGGAAAAAAGACACGGAAGAAAGAGAAAGAAGTGAAATAAACAAGAGTGAATGTAGAGCAATTTCAGGGTGATATTTTTTTCCTGGTTAAAAAAAGTCAGTAAATAAATCTCTCAACGAAATGAATGGAAAGTGGATACAAAAAAAGAGAGAGGTGGAAGCTGCTTGGAAGAGAATGAACATAATCAGGCTACAGCGTGTCATAGAATTGTGTGGAACTACAAAATGAATTAGTGCTATGTGAATACTGATTGAATATATGAGTGTGGTATGAAAGAAATACACTGAAGTGGCTTGTTGTACACAATGGCTGAATGAATGAAGGTCAAATCATCAAACAGGTATATGAAAGAAAAGCAATTGATCGAGGAAGGGCAATTGAAAAATTCAAGACTGAACATTGTTGATGAGATTGTGAAAAAGAAAAATGAGAAGCTGAAAGAACAAAGTGATGTATGGACATGGGGAAAGCAAGCATGATTGGCAAGAACACTTAGGAATAGTATGGTAAATTATAACGAATACCATTATACTATTGCTGTAAAATAGGTAAAGTTCTATTTCCTTTTCTTTTTTCTTATTTCATACATTTAATTTCTTTGGCTTACTATTCTTTACCCCTTTTCTGTATTTTGCATATCATTGCTGATTCTCAAGGAAGGATTATATATCTCAAGGCAAAAGACAGAGGTGTATGATGTTACATTACATTACATTACATTACGCTACACTACATTGTATTACATTATTATAATAATAGACTAGATCTACATATAAATCTGAGTGAGATAAAAGGCAGTATTATACCCTTTGTCCACGTGGCAACCACATCTTTCATCAGTGCTGCTGATGGGACAGCGTGCGTGTGTATGTACTGTAATGTAATGTCCCTTTATTAATAACTCAAGGCAAAAGACATGTAATACTCCTTCCTCTTCCTCCCCCCAAACAACAACTCTGTGAGGTGAGCTGGGCTGAGGGAGATTGACTGCCCTAAAGTCACCCAACTGGCTTTTGTGCCTAAGGTAGGACTAGAACTCACTGCCTCAAGGTTTCTAGACCAGCGGTACTCAACCTGTTGGTCGCGACCCCTTTGAGGGTCGAACAACCCTTTCACAGGGGTTGCCTAAGACCATCGGAAAACACATATTTCTGATGGTCTTAGGAACCGAGACACCGCTCCTCTATCCGTCTCCAGGCGGGTCCACCCACATGCAAATAGACTACTGCAAAAAAAATTGTGTACCATGGGAACTTCTGAGAAGCTGAATTTCCGGCACTGTGCATGCATCGCCATCTTGTTTTTGGCTCTTTTTTTGCATTTTTTAAAAAAAATTCGGCACTGCGCATGCGTGCAAAGCGCATGCACGCCCACGAGGCGCACCCACGCAGCGCAGGAGGAAGCGAACCGGCAGCGAGGTAAGTTAGAACCCACCCCTGAGTTTCCTAATAGTTTTATTATTTTATGGTTGGGGGTCACCACAACATGAGGAACTGTATTAAAGGGTTGCTGCATTAGGAAGGTTGAGAACCACTGCACTAGACAAAACTGACTCTCGCTTCTTGCAAGTAGCATCCTATGATACATCGTTACTACTTCCCCGAATCTGCTGCCTGAGGCAAGTTCCCCTCTTTAACAAATGGCAGGACTCGTTTTAACCAACAGTTTCATCCAACATCAGACATTAAGATCTTATCCAGGAACCCGGGAAAGCTTCTGTCTTTTTGGCATTAAGCAAATACATTTTTATTTACTCAATCCTTTAATCTCCCATCTGCTCTAAACGTTTTAGTCTTATTTTTAGCTTTTAATTGAGATTTGCATAAATTCTAAATGGCACTGACAGCTCCGACCCATAAAAAAGGAGAGATAGTAAAGTTTTATTAAACATGACAACACAAAGGGAAAACTGACTATGGTGTTAAAATTGCTGCATTCTCAATTCCAGGGGTTGAATAAAATATCAAAATGTATGAGCTACTTCACCAAAAAGAATGCATTTTAAAGTACATTTTGAACACACATCCATATTTACACATATACCAGTGATTTTAATGCCATGTTCTGTGATTGTGCTGATGATTAAGATGTGATTCAAAATTAGATGACATTTGATTTTAAGAGAATCCTGATGAAGGCTGTCGGGATTTAAAGCTAAGTAGCAAGAAGCATGTTCAAACATGCAGAGGAACATACGAGGGGCTCAGATCCAACCTCTTCATGTCATCTTGAATACCCTTTCTATATAGATTCTGCTCAAGACCTTGTTAGTGAAAATGTATTCTTCAGCTTAGCTATGCAATGAATTATAAAATACACAGGAACAGACATCCTTTGATAATCCCATTCTCATTTCCCCTGGATTTCTACCCCATCCATACATATTAGAAACCCTGGGGAATGCAAGCGGGCGCTTGTGTTTGAAGAAGGCAATTTTAACAAGGTTTCCTGCAGCTGGGAGCCTGGGCATAAAAGCCATAGGATGAAACACACAGATAGGAAAAATCAGAAACGAGTCGAGCTGATTAAATAAGACCCAAAAGAACAAAAGCAAACCTCATCATTACCATTAAAGCTGGGCTGCTGGCAACTGCTTCCCTACCACTATCATCTCTGGCATGTTTGCAACGACAGGTTCTCCCTGTGTCCCATATTCCTTTTTTCCCCACCTTGCTTTAGAGAGAAACTTATTAGGATGGTAGAAAGGATTCAATAGATATGCAAGGGCATTACGGAACTAGATCTGCTTCAAAGCATTCTAGGTTTTATTCAGTGAATATACAGTACACAAAAACTTACAGTAAATGATGCCAACATGCCCTTGATTTAACAGATTAACAGAGTTGGAAGGGACCTTGCAGGTCATCTAGTCCAACCCCCTGCCCAATCAGGAGACCCGACATTTGCCTCTACCTAGGATCGAACTCACGATAATGATCACATCGTCTAGATTTATGCATCAAATTAAGTCAAAAAAAATTTAAGCTATGAGTTGTTGAAAAAGTCATCAAGATCTCGTTCGGAATTAAAGCTAAGCCATCGAACCAAAATCAAACCAATATTGTGGCTTCATGCAAAGTTTGAAATCAGTCACAACATAACCCACATCAATAGACAAGTATCTTCCACATAATTTGCAAACTGCACAAAGTCACCTGGGTGGCAAACCAATTTAATAAATAAAAACAATAATTATTTTACAAATAAAATAAATAATAATAGCAGCAGCTACTGGACAGTGGGTTATGTGTGACTGGTTTCAGTGTTTGCATGAAGCCACAATATTGGTTTGATGGAATAGATGAACCCCCACCTATAATGGCTTAGCTGGCATTTTAAACAAATTCTACACTGCCCAGAGTCTCATTGCTTTGAGTTTGGTGGTCCTATAGATGTCATTAATAAATATACTGATGCAGAGGTTGTCCCAGAAACTCTGGATTAGTGCCCAGTATATGAAAGCCCAATGAAGAACATACCAGGGTGGAGACTGAAAAAACTTTTATTCTGCACAGAAAAAAGGACACAAAATTTGTGTGTCTCTCACCTTTCTGCCCACAAACTTTATAAAGGACAAGAAGCATTGAGTCACGCTCCCGTGTTAGTATCCTATAAGGCAGTGTTTCCCAACCTTGGCAAGTTGAAGATGTCTGGACTTCAACTCCCAGAATTCCCCAGCCAGCGAATGCTGGCTGGGGAATTCTGGGAGTTGAAGTTCAGACATCTTCAACTTGCCAAGGTTGGGAAACACTGCTATAAGGGTTTGTTTCCCCCCCACTTAGCAATTTACAGTTACATTAATCAGCCATTTTATAAGGGGTTTTGTCCAGCAGTTCAAGCAAACTTTTCCCATACATTCATACATTGTATATGAAAATAATTTCTCAAACCACAATTTCCCTTTCCTATATCTAGGTTTTTTCCCCCGTCTGTGTCTACCTTGTCCCATAATATAGTTGGAGTTACGTGTCTGCAAGCAGGAACATAGACCATAGAATATCAGAGTTGGAAGGGACGTTGGAAATCTTCTAGTCCAGGGCTCTCCAACTTTGGCAACTTTAAGCTTGGAGGATTTCAATTTCCAGAATTCCCCCAGCCAGCTTTGGGAAATTCTAGAAGTTGAAGTCCGTCAGGCTTAAAATTGCCAAGGTTGGAGACCGCTGTTCTAGTCCAACTCTCTTCTCAAGTAGGAGACCCTACATTTCAGACAGGTGGCTATCCAGTCTCTTCTTAAAAGCCTCTAGTGATGGATCACCCACAACTTCTGAAGGCAAGCTGTTCCACTGGTTAATTGTTCTCACTGTCAGGAAATTTCTCCTTAGTTCTAGGTTGCATCTCTTCTTGATTAGTTTCCATCTATTGTTTCTTGTCTTGCCTTCAGGTGCTTTGGAGAATAAGTTGACTCCCTCTTCTTTGTGACAGCCCCTCAAACACTGGAATAGTGCTATCACGTCTCCCCTGGTCCTTCTTTTCACTAGACTAATATTAATAGACTAGTAAAATAGGAATATTTCTAATACTGGGCTTGCTTTTTTCAACCTTCTCTTTTCTAGGCCTTCGTGTATAATGAAGTATTTATTTATTTTTAACCTTACATATAGCTAGGATTACGATTATAATGAAATTAATTATTTGGAGTAGGTCCTTGGGTATCACAGAAGAGTACTAGATGTTTTGAAAAGGTAAGAGAGAATATTGAAAGCGTGGAAGGAAGGAAAGGATTATTTTTCTAGGCCCCTTTCTCCTCCTGACCAAGACTGAGAGGGAGGCTGGCACAGACTGGAAAACCAACCACCCTCCCCTCCTTGTGGCTTTTGTTAAATATAGATTTTCTGTCTTAAGCTGAAATGAGGGACCCCAAAGATTATTCAATGGACAGGGGAAAAAACCCTTCCTTGATGTCAGAGGCCTTGGGCTCCTGCCAGCATTGCAGCTGGAATCTAGCTGAGATCAGAGGCAATTGTGGTGTGGGGCGAGGTGGGGGGCTTGTGGGCTCAAGTGCATGAAATCAGATCTCAGTTGGGGAATTTTTGTGGGCTTCCACCCAGCTGATTGACTACACCCCCAATCAGCCATTGCTGGAGGCGATGCTTTGTTATGTATCAGCATTCGATGCCAAGGCTGTTCCATCAGGACAACCCCCACCCTCCGATATTAACTTTCTCCACACACTCAGCTTGGGGGGTGGGGGTGGATGGAGACCGAGCAGCTGTGTGTGTGTGGGGGGGGAAAGCTCTTGATTTCTGAGCTAGCAAGGGTCTGGCCATGAAATATTTATGCCCATCCCGCGGAGCGATGATGAGCTTCACATCGCTTTTATTTTTCTTTTATCTTTTAAAAAATCCCTCAGACTGCAGTGCCAGAGATTATAAAACAGTCATATGTTTAAAAGGTATTTTATTTATTCATAGCTTTGATTGGTTTGCTTGCCAGATTTTCCCCAGAATGGTTAAACCTGGCACTCAGCCGCATTGTGGGCCCCAGGAGGGCCAGCGTGGCTTTTCTCTACACTGGCTGGGAATTCTAGCAGCTGTATTGTCAACACACCTGGAAGAGAGGCAGGATGGGTAAGGCTGCCTAAAACCAACACAGATTCTCCTGGAAGCTGCTGAAACATTACTCTTCATAGCAATTAACAGGACAAAGAGAAGAGAAGAGAAGAGAAGAGAAGAGAAGAGAAGAGAAGAGAAGAGAAGAGAAGAGAAGAGAAGAGAAGAGAAGAGAAGAGAAGAATAGAATAGAATAGAATAGAATAGAATAGAATAGAATAGAATAGAATAGAATAGAATAGAATAGAATAGAATAGAATAGAATTCTTTATTGGCCAAGTGTGATTGGACACACAAGGAATTTGTCTTTGGTGCATATGCTCTCAGTGTACATAAAAGAAAAGATACATTTGTCAAGAATCATGAGTACAACACTTAATGATTGTCATAGGGTACAAATGGAAGTAAGGTTGACTTACAACCACAATTGAACCCAATTGCTAAGCAAGACAGTTAATAGCAATAGCACTTAGACTTATATACCGCTTCATAGTGCTTTACAGCCCTCTCTAAGTGGTTTACAGAGTCAGCATATTGCCCCCAACAATCTGGGTTCTCATTTTACCGACCTCAGAAGGATGGAAGGCTGAGTCAACCTTGGGCCTGGTGAGATTTGAACAGCTGAACTGCTGAACTAGCAGTCAGCTGAAGTAGCCTGCAGTGCTGCATTTTAACCACTGCGCCACCTCGGCTCTTATTTTATAAGTGAGATTGGCCCCATTTTATGACCTTGCCACAGTTGTTAAGTGAATCACTGCAGTTGTTAAGTTAGTAACATGGTTGTTAAATGAATCTGGCTTCCCCATTTACTTTGCTTATCAGGTAGTCACAAAAGGTGATTGCATGACCCCAGGACACTGCAACCGTCATATGTGCATGCCAGTTTCCAAGCGTCTGAAGTTTCATCATGTGATCACGTGATCAAAACTCAGATGCTTGGCAACTGGCATATATGTACTGTATGTCCCAGAGTCATGTGATCACCTTTCGCGACCTTCTGACAAGCAAAGTCAATGGGGAAGCCAGATGCTACAATGGTTGTAAGTGTGAAAAATGGTCATAAGTTACTTTTTTCAGTGCCGTTGTAACTTCAGACAGTCACTAAATGAATGGTTCTAAGTTGAGAACTACTTGTACTTTGCTAATCTTAGGCAGAACTAATTTTATGGGACCTGTCCATTGTACTCTGGGCTGGCTGGAGATAGGCAAGGGTACTGTGTTCCTGCCACATTATTTTTGACTGCTTCTCCCCTACTTTTTCATGTAGGGCCTTCTGCAAGAATCAAATTCCAATCCATCAGCACTCAAATTTGGCAACGGTGATTAACAGGCGTTAAACAAGGCAATGACATATCTGGGTAATTTTGAAAAACTGAGGAGGGTTGAATGTGCTCAGCATCTGGATGAAAAACCATGGATTTAGGTTTAGGCTAAATTGGGAAATAAAAAAAATTGCTGAAGATAACAGTGGAACAACAATTTTCTATGGTTGCTAACAATATTACATAGATTTGTCCATGAAATCCCCTGGAGCTGACCTTGACTCAAAGAAGATTTTATCTTACTAAATAGATATGTAGCTCAGAACAAGCAGATATATTTCAGAAGAGCAATTATATATGCTGACATATTACCATGGCCATCCAGTGACAAAGCCATTAAAATACCTAATGCTAAAGATCTCCAGATCTTGCTGGGCAGTGCCCATTCGTAGGAAAACATATGAAGGAAACACCAAGGCAACCTACTGAATTAGATCAAAAACCAATCTAGCTGCTCTTCTCAAGCAGAATATACACTGGAGAGTCCTCTAGATCAGTGTTTCCCAACCTTGGCAACTTGAAGATATCTGGACTTCAACTCCCAGAATTCCCCAGCCAGCATTCGCTGGCTGGGGAATTCTGGGAGTTGAAGTCCAAATATCTTCAAGTTGCCAAGGTTGGGAAACACTGCTCTAGATCAGTGTTTCCCAACCTTGGCAACTTGAAGATGTCTGGACTTCAACTCCCAGAATTCCCCAGCCAGCGAATGCTGGCTGGGGAATTCTGGGAGTTGAAGTCCAGACATCTTCAAGTTGCCAAGGTTGGGAAACACTGCTCTAGATAAGCAAATTTTAGTAATGATTTCCTAAAAGAGAATTTGCGAATAGATATATTGACGCCATTAGGAAAGAATATTTGTAGCTCATTATTGAACTATGGGGTCCTTGGTGCTCTCTGAGCTTGGTTGTTTCTTACAGATGTTTCATTACCAAGCTAGGTAACATCATCAGTGCTAGTTTGCTCTCATTTTATATACTAGTGGTTTGCCCAACACTGACAGGGCATGCTCAGAAAGATTTCTGAGAAGAAAGTTGACAAGAATCTGATCAACTAATGGTAATCACTGAATTGATGCTAGATAAGGGCCAACAGAATTCAAGGGCTGTGTGTGTGTGAACTTGGATCTCTTGTGGCAATGCAAGGACTCTAAACTGATGACGCATTTAACTACGCCCTCCAGCTCTGCCTGCCCTTCTCTTACAATAATATAATCATGGTTTTCACAACTTGCATGCAGGAAAAGTAGGACGTTGGAAGGTTTCTGATTAATAGCACCGCATTTGCAGACTTCTAGTGCAATGTTATTTTTTTGCATTTTTGCACAGATGTCATTCCTTTATGTGTGCACCCAAACATATGTGTATATGTTTGTTTATATTCAGTTTTCTTCTCACCAACCATTTGGGTAAGTAGTTATCATAGATGGCTTGTACTGTCATTCTCGTCTTGTTTCTCTTCTCCTTCTCTAATAAATGTCCTAACTGGATCTCTTCAAAGAATCCAAACTAATAACTTTCATAAACCTTTGTTTCACAATGCCCACAGAAACCCATGGTTTAATTCAGTGGTGGGTTCCTACCAGTGCGGTCCACTCTATAGCACCAGTAGCGACCGGCTGGTGACGTCACGGATGTTGTAACTGGTCATAAATGTGTATGTGTGCGCGGGTGCGTACATGTGTGCATGCATAAGGCTGTCAAAACTCAAAAAACAGGTCAAGTAGCTCTGAGGAGGTCAGTCATAAATCTGAACACTTGCTAAGCAACTGGCCATTAAGTGAGGGCCACTTGTATTTGGTTTGCCTTAAGGGTTCAGAGCTGTATGGAATCTGGTTTCTTTTAATCCTTTGGGGGATTGTAAAAGGTCCGGATGCAGGAATCCTCGTAGGGGGAACTAGGATTGTGACCACTTAGCCACACCCGCCCAGTCACATGACTGTGAAGCCATGCCCGCCCAGTCACATGACCATCAAGCCACTCCTACCCGATCACATGACCGTCAAGCCACGCCCACAAAACTAAGCAACATCCTCAAAATTAAGTCACGCCCACAAAATTAAGCCACGCCCACAGAGTGGTAGCAAAAAAATTAGGAACCCGCCCCTGGTTTAATTATATTTTTTTCCTTACATAAGCAGCATTACTTTTCTTTAGAAGAATTTCACAGGTGCAAATAATAGCATTGCGGCTTGAAAATACATTGTACTCAGCACAGCCTAGAAGCCATGACTGCCATCACTGAAGCACATCTTAAAGTTGCCCTTGCTACACAGGAGGGGCACCACCTCTACCCTATTGCTGCCATACCAAAACAAAGGAAGGAAAGCACATACGGCAAGCCTTGGGAATTCTTTCCAACTCTTTTACTAGCAGTAGCCATAGGAGGCATTTATATTTTTTCCTGTGTAACTAAACAATGTGGCCTATTTGCACATGGATATGTTTTTGCTCTTCCCTCACATTGTTTGATTTATATCTGTATATGTACAGTGTATACAGGAAAGACTGCATATGCTCCACCCTGGGATGTGTGAATGGGGAAGAGGAAGTGGGGGGAATCTCCCTCTCCCCTAGGGATGCATTGGATTGGGAGATTCTTTTTCTTGCATTTTTTCCCTCCCTTCAGCTTCTGGTCAGATTCAACACTTTTTAAAAACTCAAGTCTTTTTCCTGGTTGGCCACCTTCTCACCCTATACCAAATTTTGTTCCAAATTCTGTTTTGTTTCAGAGTTATCCCTGCTGATGGACTGGGTCCCAAGACCCTTTTCATAATTTCGTCCCAAGATTTTGTTGGGTTGGAAAGAATAACAAAACGCCCCCACCTCTGAAGCAATACACTTGTAGCCCTTACAAAAAAGCACTGCTTTGTATGCAGTCATTTTATTGCAGGATTGATGGATACATGGAAAGTTTCCAAAGGTCAGGAAAAAAACACAGCACACAAAGAACAATAAAAACAAGAGCAAGCCTGAGACAGACCATATTCATAAAGGAAACAGAACAAGATGACCAACAAGGTCAGTAGCCTCTTGAGAGGCTAGTTGGTTTCATGTTATAACAAAAAGTCTGTAAGCAAATAGCCAAATTCAGAGAACACCAAGGTTTCCACAGTTCAACTTTAACCATGTATATTCTCTTATATTGAAGAAGACCGTTTTCATCACAAAGGTGCTTTTCCAAAAGGCAGCTGGATTTTCTTGCTCTTTTTCCTTGAAAACCCAAAGGTACAATTGGACTTCATTTTTTCTTGAAGTTGTTTCACTTCTCATCCAAGAAGCATCCTCATTTCTGACTGAATGCTGGGGAAATGGAATCAGAAATGAGGATGCTTCTTGGAATAGAAGTGAAATGTCTTCAAGAAAAAACAAAGTCCAATTGTACCTTTGGGTTTTCAAGGAAAAAGAGCAAGAAAATCCAGCTGCCTTTTGGAAAAGCACCTTTGTGATGAAAACCTGATGATTGAGAATCTCCATAGACTTTTTCCTTGAAAACGTTTCACTTCATTAGAACCGATGCTGCTTCTTGGATGAGAAGCAAAATGTTTTCAAGGAAAAAAAACAAGAAAGTCCAGTTGCCTTTTGGAAAAGCACCTCTGGGACAACCATGAGCTGGATGATTGAGAATCTCCAGAGACAAGACTGTCTTCCTGTTTACAGAATGGTTGCCTACAATATTTAACATCTGAATACACACCAATGCTTCCATGGGAGCTTCACTTCTTGTAGATTTGCTAGTCAAGTCAGGGACGAGCAACATTAGAAATAATGAAAAATCAAAACTTCCATGAGCAGAGTTTGAACATTATGCTACCAAAGATGATGGTTCCTTTGAGAAAATGATTCTTATAAATATTTTAGCTTGAGAGTGTGTGTGTGTGTGTGTGTGTGTGTGTGTGTGTGTGTGTGTGTGTGAGAGAGAGAGAGAGAGAGAGAGAGAGAGAGAGAGAGAGAGAGAGAGAGAGAGAGAGAGAGAGAGAGAGAGAGAGAGAGTATAGTCTACAGCAGTGGTTCCCAACCTTTCTAATGCCGCAACCCCTTAATATAGTTCCTCATGTTGTGGTGACCCCCAACCATAAAATTATTTTTGTTGCTACTTCATAACTGTAATTTTGCTACTGTTATGAATTGTAATGTAAATATCTAATATGCAGGATGTATTTTCATTGTTACAAATTGAACATAATTAAAGCATAGTGATTAATCACAAAAACAATATGTAATTATGTCAAATCAGAAATTCTCGGGCCAGTCTTTGCAAGAGCACAAGGAATATCATCTTCCACAACAAGTCTACTTCTGTATTTAGACTTGATAACCAACAAGTGTACAGCAATATTTCTCAATCTCAGCAACTTTTAAGGTGCTTGGACTTCAACTCCCAGAATTCAAAGCAAAGCTGGCCCCTTAGCTGATGCCGTTAAAGCTCGGCCGCCAGGCGTCACAAACGCCTCTCACCGAATGGCACCTATCCCGACCAATCGGAGGGCTCGGGCGAGTTGAGTCAATATGGCCAGGCTTGTGGCAGTGGGGGGGGGGGAAGCTGAGGATGTCGGGGCGACCCCTGGGAAATGGTCGTTCGACCCCCAAAGGGGTCCCGACCCCCAGGTTGGGAACCACTGGTCTACAGTCTACAGCCATGGGACAATTATTTTCTCCTTTTTCCCCTCTCACTCATTTTAGCTGGCTTTCTAAATGCAAGGATATGAACATGAGTAACCAATTGATTGACTAAATGAGTTAGAATTAAGAACTTTTACTTCTTTGATTAGACCACACATATTATTAGCACTTCAGAAACTTCAACTTAAAAAACCCAAACCTAGAATCTCCAAATGGCAGTCAGAAAATATAAAAGAAAGAAGCCTTAGGGTTGTTGAAGCCCCAGATGAATCTTCTTTATTTGCCCTCTGGTAAAGTAAACTCAGCAAGATGAATCCAGTCAATTTAAAAATATTTTCTGTGCAAGCACAAACCTATAGTTTTAGCCCTTAGGACTGGGCAGAAGAAATGTCCCAACACACATTCTTTCCTTTGCTAACTACTGTCAGGTTTAATCAACCTGAGTAGCTATTTTTGTAGGCAATTACTAACTATGCTGCAACCCTTATTGTTATACTATATTTTAAAACTTATTTCTTTAAAACAAAGTCAGCTTGGCTGTCCCTTCAGTTATAAAGACATCCAAAATATTTCCTTAGCTTTGCAATAATGTTTTAATTTTAGAGCATATTTTAAAGTGTAAAAAGTTTAACCTCCATTTAATTTACTATCAATTGTCTCTCTCTACTTCCAGTCTTTCTCAATCTCAGCAACTTTAGGATGAGTGGACTTAAATTCCCAGAATTCCTCAGTCACCTAGGTTGGGGCCAGGGGTGAAATTCAAAATTTTTCCCTACCAGTTCTGTGGGTGTGGCTTAGTGAGCATGGCAGGGGAAGGATATTGCAAAATCCCCATTCCCTCCCCACTCCAGGGGCCAGCCTGAGGTGGTATTTGCCGGTTGTCCGAACTACTAAAAATTTCCGTTACCGGTTCTCCAAACTACTCAAAATTTCCGCTACCCGTTCTCCAGAACCTGTCAGAACCTGCTGGATTTCACCCCTGATTGGGGCTCAAGAATTCTGGGAATTGAAGTCAATTTATTTTAAATTTGTTGGGATTGAGAAACACTTCTCTAAACTGTCTTTTGATTTACATACTCATTAATGCTAAGCATTTTTACTTCAGTCATTTTATGAAAAAGAAGCATTTCCTTAACTACTATAGACTATAATGTTTTCTTGGCAGCTGTATGTATTTAATTTTTAGTATTGTGATTGCAGTTCACAATATTTTAGTATTGTGATTGCAGTTTTTAATTGATTTTATGATTGCTTCCCACCCTGAGTCATGTCTGAGGTGGGCAGTCATACAAATTGAATAAATACATTTTAAAAACTCTCATGGATGATGAAAAATAGCTTTATTCTGGCAAGCCTGGAATATTAGCCAAGAAGTCTCACATAGCCTGTCTCTGAGATCATAAAGGTGAATACCAGAATGCAAAGGAAAAGAGTCATGTGTTACACCCTGAAAGAAAACAACTGTGATCACATAAAAACTGCTTTCATACCACTAAGCCATGGTTTGTTTACTGTACTTATAGTTTGTTGACTAACTCTCAAATGCTTACAGTATTTTTACCTAATACACTACATCAAAGTCAAGCAAATGAAGTTAAAGTTTAATACATTTTGTGATCTAGGTCTCAGACACAGAATCTGGGGAAACAAATACTTTACAGGTCTTTGGAAAATCTTTGGAAAATCTATTATTGAAGATATGAGGACTTCAGTTACCACTGCTCCATGGTAGCATAGTGGTTAGAATGCAGTATTGCAGGCTAACTCTGCTGACTGCCAGCAGTTTCATCCTGAACAGATCAAGGTTGACTTATCCTTCCATCCTTCTGAAATCGGTAAAATAAAGACCCAGATTGTTGGGGGCAATATGCAGATACTGTAAAAACTGGTTAGAGAGGGCTGTAAAGCACTATGAAGCAGTATATGCATCTAAGTGCTACTGCTTCTTTGGATACCATCATACCTTCAACTTGAAGTTCATACATCTTCAAATGGTGAAATTTGAGAAACCTGGATTAGGGATTGGCCCAGGGGTGAAATTCAAAATTTTTCCTTACCGGTTCTGTGGGCGTAGCTTGGTGGGCGTGGCAAGGGAAGGATACTGCAAAATCCCCATTCCCTCCCCACTCTTGGGGGAAGGATATTGCAAAATCTCCATTCCCACCTCACTCTGGGGCCAGCCAGAGGTGGTATTTGCCAGTTCTCCGAACTACTCAAAATTTCCGCTACTGGTTCTCCAGAACCTGTCAGAACCTGCTGAATTTCACCCCTGGATTGACCCATGAGTACCATGTTGTGTGCAACTTCCTCCAAAATAGTTTTAAAAATTAAATCAAAGTATGCAGTGAATACCTGAATTTGTTTTATAACAATATTTCTAATTTCCATTTGCCAACCAATCAAAAACTGTCAACCTTTTGATGAGTTGACATGTCCCTCCTTCTGCTTGCAGCTACTTCGTCTAAATTGCATATAAACTAAGCAGAATATTTATATAATGAAGCCACCAGTTCCTATTTGAAGGAGAACTTAGTGTAGGAAATCAAAGCCACTTGGCCCAAATACTTCTTCACACTTCATTATAAACACGGAAACTTTTCTAAATGGATTATGGTTGCCCTATGTACTTCCCCTTTCCTGGTGGTTGCCAGAATCTCAACATTTCCAAAACAGGTCTTACCTGGTTGCTGAAAGGACTCTTCATTTGTTAATGTGCTAGACAAGATGAGAATTAGTGCTTCTTTAAACTGATCAAAGTGGACCTTTAAAAAAAAAGAAGGAATTATCAGTACATCTGGTATACTGTAGTACAATGTGCTTTACCCCTACTTGGTGCCATATTTGGCTTATTCCATCATGCAAACAGTCCCCGGAAGTGTCTTCTCCAAGTCTCACAAACATTGGGAACTTCCCAGGGACCCCATCCCCCCACTTCCAATCCACTCTCCCACATTCTCTTACTGGCTTTTCTACAACTCCAGGTTTTTTTGGTACAGTATTGCGCAGTCAAGGCTGAGCAACCTCTTCACTTTTTACTGTCCTATGACATTCACACAACAGCTGACTATGGAAGGCCCCTGTGGTTTATTCTGATTTGAAGTGTCCTTCTGTTGAAATGAGAATAATATCTCATAGAGGCGATTTAGATCTTTTCTTGGAATTCAGACAGTTAGAAATAAAGCCGAGATTAAAAGTCTAATAGAAAATATTTATTTCAATACAAAAACAATAAATCCTGAATAATTACATCTTTGCTAAGAAAACACGACCGTTCAGGTCAACAGCTAAGGCAGAAGAGAATTAATGGTGGTTTAGGAATGCACACATGCACACTCTTCATATCACATGTTCTGCTCATGTTGGAATGTACCATAATATTAGGATAGGGGTGCATCACCCTGCATAGACATACAACTGACAATATTCACTACGTGACACCTTCCCTGGGCTTAAGCTGGTAAGGTGTAGTAGGGCTTCACCCTACATACAGGTAGTAGCCTAATTAAGGGTTTTGTGCAAACATTGCTTGCCAATTCAATTGACTTTCTCTCTAAACTAAATGATCCCTTCTCCGCTTCTGGAGATAATATTTCAACCACCATATCAGCCCTAAAGTTGAGTTCATACAACATTTTATCACCAAACCTGAATTAACAAAACACAACAGCTGAGTTCATGCAGCATTCTCTGCTTCCTCTTTCCCTGCATCCTCTACAATCATATTGTGGCTTAAGGCAAAGACCTGTTTCACACAACTTACTAAGACAATGGCTGACACAACACCAAGCCCCCTTTTAGCTTAGCGTAAGCTAAAGCTGTATGGAGCCATTCTGTGAATGCCATTTGTGCATGTACCTACATGCACGCAAACAGTGCCAATCAATAAATACTTCAGAACTGAACATACAATCTAGCTATAGAGATCTTGGTGCATATCACAAAGAAGTAATTAAAAGCATCTTGGGAATCAGCTCAATTAAACTTCATAGCAGTGGCCTCATTTATACATTAAGAGCTGCCATTCATCCTACCAATATTTCAAAATGCTGGTGTACTTAAAAGAAAGCAGTTTGCAGAGAGGAAGATTTTCCTGATTAAAAAAAATACCTTGACATTTAAAATAAATGAGCTTGACTATAAGAGGAGGGAGTGTTAGATTATGCAGGGCTCTGGGCACAGCACACTGTGCATTACAATTAATCATTGGGGGGGGGGACTTGCAAGACCTAGTCATCTATACTCATCCACAGCACACTTGCACTAACTAAGAAGTGTAACACAACAGCACACTTGCCAACATTTTTAACAGAAGCAATCAGGTACATTGGGTTTAAGATGCTATTTTATCTCAAACTTAGGTGCTACCAAACTGCAAAAATCCAAATATTCAAAGTTCTGGCTACTTTTCAGAATTCCAATTAACAATTAAACCAAGGGTCACAGTTAGGGAAATGTTAAATATTTCAAATATTTCCATTTTGAGATATATTTATAAATGCTTTCTTTACAAGCTGTAATTAAATTAACTAATTTACGGACGATATTCACCGATAATTACGATATGGAATGTACTTAAAATGTATATATAGATTTTGATACGAAACAAACACTTTAATAACGCTGTTAAAGCATTGGACTATTTCTTGTTGTTGTTTGTAAATATGTGTACTTGTTTGTGTTTGTGTGTTTTGTTTGTGTCTTTTTTCTTATTGTAAAAATTTAATAAAGACTATTTTTTTAAAAAAAAATATTTCAAAGGGCAGTGCATAAATTTGAGTCCAGATGCTTTCAGTGTTCACAAAATTTTGAACATGTTAATCTCACTGACTGTTACACACTTGGTCAAGTAGGCTAATATTATTATTGCATCAATATTATTTCTGGCAATTTTATACAACATCTGAGCTAAAGGGTGCCCTCAGCTTCAAAGTTAGGGCTGTCCACAGGAAGAATAAAAAAAAATCCACTAACTTCACTAACATATGACGTTCATGTATCATGCTAAGCCAAAATGTAGCTTGGTTTTGGTTTAGGATGTGGTATGAACCCAGTATTGTGGTTTGTAAACCATAGTTTACAGCTTACTATTTTAGGTGAACAGATCTGTAACATATTGGACTGCAGTTAAAACAAATTAAGGCCTGGCAATGAAGCTATTGTTTCATCACAATTTATTGAATAAATCACATTTGCCTAGATTCACCAATATGCTTAAGACATACTGTGACTTGTTTTATTTAGGCATATGTGTAGACTCATCCAGTAATCTTTAGTCCATGATTTCATTCTATACTTAATCTGACTAAAAGCAGCTTTCTAAGGTCATTCTCATCTCATTTTAATTTTCAAAAAACAAAGTGGCAGAAAATAAACAAAGGGATGCCATGATGAAAAGCAAGAATTCTGTTACTGAACGTTTTCATTTGCTGAAATATCTAATCAATAAAGAGAGATTATTTCATTTATTGCAGAAGCCAGGAATCCATGAAAGCTGCAAATGACGTCTCCATAAACAAACAGGAGACTTAACATTGATGATAAAGTTCAGCCCAGTCAATCACAGAGAAAAAACAAATTGAAGTATATTATTTCCTTTATCAACAAAACATTCATGCCTTAAAAGGAGACAGTTGAAATACAACCATCTAAAACCTTAGAAGTAACTCAACATCTCTCCTATCATTTTTCTAAAACACTATTATTTCAATATAAGGGAATACATGTAGCTTAGGGTTGCCTGACCAATTTAGATTTATTATTAGAGTTGAAAGGGACATTGTAGGTCATCTAGTCCAACCCCCTGCTCAAGCAGGAGTTCCTACATCATTTGAGATAGATAGTCCAGTCTCCCCTTGAAGGTCGCAAGTGGAGTCTCACAACCTCCGCTGGCAAGCTGTTCCACTGGTTGATCGCTCTCACCGTCAGAAAGTTTCTCCTCACTTCCAGGTTGAATCTCTCCTTGGTCAGCTTCCATCCATTATTCCTTGTTTGGCTATCTGGTGCCATAGAGAACAGCCTGACTCCCTCCTCTCTGTGGCAGCCCCTCAAGTATTGGAACACTATTATCATGTCAGCCCTGGTCCTTCTCTTCGCCAGACTGGCCAAGCTCAGTTCCTGCAACCGCTCTTTGTATGTTTTATTTTCCAGACCCTTTATCATCCTGGTTGCTCTCTTCTGCACTTTCTCTAGCTATGAAAAGGATAGCTCTGTCATATATCAAAAGCATCTCAGAAATAACCAACAGAATATAACAACCATACAGAATCACTGTAGATACCAACTAAAGTCATCCAAAACACCTTAAATAAACCAAAGACCCAGCACAATAGCCCAGAAGCAAAAAGAGGAATCATCTAACATACACTGTAACAGTCACTATGTAGGACAGACAAGCAGAAGACTAGCACAGCATATCCATGAACACCAACTTGCAGTCAGAAGACAGGATGAAAACTTCTTAATCTTAACAACATTTGGGCAGACTCAACCATATTTTCAACTAGAAACTGTGAGCATCCTAGACCAAGCTAAATTCAGGAATTCCTGGAGGCTTGACATTCAGACAAATCAGCCATCAAAAGACACACTGAAATAAACCACATTTACGCATCATTAAAAAGAGACAATAAAAAAGCTACCGCTAAGAAGGAAAAAAAGACCAGGCACATTCAGCAACTCACACCTAGATAAGGAGTAACGCTAGACAAACAATCAAGAAGAAAGCAATACTACCAATAAAGAATATTTGTAGCTCAGGGTTGAAATGAGGGGTCCTTGGTGCTCTCTGAGCTTGCTTGTTTTCTTGCAGACGTTTCATTAACCTAAAGCAATACTCTAATCAAGGAACTACCAAGGAGAAAACAATACTCCTATCACATTGGCAGGACATATTTCTGTATATAAACAAGGAGCAAACCCCACTATCCTCACACTGATGATGTTACCTAGTTGGGTAATGAAATGTCTATAAGTAAACAACCAAACCCTGCGAGCATCAAGGACTCCACTATTTATTATGCAATTGGACTAAATTTTAAGGTAATGTTAAAAAGAAAGGAAAAGGAAAGGGTTGAGAAGACAGAAAGGTATTTCGTTTGATGGAGTAGAAGAAGTGAACGTTTCTCTGTTGGGGTTGAAATTCCTTCCTTGAAATTGCAGCTGCAAGCAGAACAGATGGCCAGGGTTTGGATCACATGAAGCAATTTTACCGTGACTGAAGCTCAAAGGGAAGATTAAGAAGAGTGAATTTAAACCAAGTTCAGAAGGGGTGGGGGTGTGGAGAGGGAAACAATATCACAATTTGACAGGGCGAGCTGAGTGGAAAATGGATCAAAGTTGCCCCCGCATAGGCTTTGTTGCTTCTAATCAAGACTCTAGCAATTGGATTCACTGTTATTTTTAACACTGGATTTTTGTATCAATTCTCTTCTGAAATATCCTTCTGTTCCTGGAATGCAGCCTGGCCCACATGGATGGATGACAAGGCATGTTAAAAAAAAGGCAAACCATTTTTGCAATCAATTAGACACAGGAACAGCGAGATGCTCTATTAAATACTATGCTCTGGCCCTGTTGTAGAACATATCAAATGTACACCTGCACCATTGCTTTTCAGAATAATACATCTCACTCTGCATATTCAGTTGAAAGTATCTTAACACCTTTGTGCCTCGAGGCATTTCACCAGGACTTAAAAATCAGAGCTGAAGAAGCTTGAATAAGAAGCGAAACATCTTCAAAGAGAAACCAGGAAGTCCAGTTGCCTTTTGAAAAAGCATCTTTGGGTCAGTTAGGGCAGGGGCGGGTTCCTAATTTTTTTACTACCACTCTGTGGGCGTGGCTTATTTTGTGGGTGTGGCTTGCCAGCCATGTGATTGGGTGAATGTTCCCCCTTCCTCAGCAGCTCGAGAAGCCTCGAATGTGCGAAAATGCCTAGGATCATCACCACACGTTCGTGGCTTCTCGGACTGCTGAAGGGAGGGGAATGGAGATAGCTCCTGCCGCCCGTTCTTTCAGCGTCTCACACGCTCCCTCAGCCATCCTCCCCTGCTTGGACTCACTGTGGGGTAGGAAGGCAGCGCATGCGCAGTGCCGGAAGCTCAACTTCTGGGCATGCGCAGAAGAAATTAAAAAAAAAAATTTCTTAAATTTTTTTTTTAATGGTGGCGCCCAGGCACCGGCAACCGACCGCACCGGTACTGTGACGTCACCAGCGGGCCGCTACCGGTGCTATAGAGTGGACCGCACCTGTAGGAACCCACCACTGAGTTTGGGGAAACATTGTAGAGCTCACTATAGGGCAGAGATGGCGAATCTTTTCGGCACCGAGTGCCCAAACGAACGTGTGTGCATGTGCGCACACATGCCTGTTTTTTGGCCGGTTTTCAGGCCGTTTTCCGGCACCCGTGAAGACCAGCTGGCCGGCGCACATGTTCATGCTGGAAACCAGAAGAGCAGCTGGCGACGGCATGCGTCCCCACAGAGAGGGCTCTGTGTGCCACCTCTGGCGCACGTGCCATAGGTTTGCCATCATGGCTATAGGGGGAAAAAGAACTAGGATTATAAACGGGATTTAGTATTAGACTGGAAAAGGCCTTTATGCACTAAAGGAGTGCTTTTCAACCAAGGCCACAGGATATTTCAGAGGGGCCACAGGTGAAGGACATTTAGTGGAGGGCTAAATATGCTCAGGGGGGCATGGAAAAGCAAAGTGTATTATAGTGTAAATACTGTCCGGTTGGCACCAGAAAATGCACCAGTTATTGTCCCATGTGTGAATCTAGTCATGGGATTTGTACACAGAAGAAAACAAGATCAGAAAGGGATTACAGGTAGTCCTCAATTTATGACCACAATTGAGCCCAAAATTTCTGTTGTTAAAGGAGACATATGTTAAGTGAGTTTTGCCCCCTTTTACGACTTTTCTTGCCACAGTTGTTAAGTGAATCACTGCAGTTGATCAGTTAGTAACCCGGTTGTTAAGTGAACCTGACTTCTCCATTGACTTTGCTTGTGAGAAGGTCGCAAAAGGTGATCACATGACCCTGGGACACTGCAATGGTCATAAATATGAATCAGTTGCCAAGTGTCTGAATTTTGATCACATGATCCCGGGGATGTTGCGAAGGTCATAACTGTGAAAAACGGTCATAAGTCTCATTTTTCAGTGCCGTTGTAACTTTGAATGGCCGCTAAACGAACTGTTGTAAGTCGAGGACTACGTGTATTAGTGAACAGAGGTTCTAAACAAAAGCTCTAAAGTGGCCACAATCTACTCCAATATAGAGTTCAAGTCAGTGGTGAAATCCATTTTTTTTACTACCGGTTCTGTGGGCGTGGCTTGGTGGGCATGGCAGGGGAAGAATCCTACAAAATCCCCATTCCCTCCCCACTCTGGGGCCAGCCAGAGGTGGTATTTGCCGGTTCTTTGAACTACTCAAAATTTCCGCTACCGGTTTTCCAGAACCTGTCAGAACCTGCTGGATTTCACCCCTGGTTCAAGTGACACAAATAACTATGCATCAGGTTTTTGCTAATTTGGTGCCTTCCAGTTCTCGTAAGACTAAGATTTTGCTAGTCCAACTTCGCCAAAAGACACCACATCAGATATGCTCACTGAGTAGACTTGCCTGTTCAGTGCAAAAACATTGCTAGTTCCAGACCACAGCAGGTTAAAATTTCAAGCACTGTAGCGTGGAAAGCAAAGACAGTCCAAAGAAACTTAAAATACTACATTTTTAATGTTCCCTTCAAAGTGTTTGTGATGTCAGTCCCTCTGGGTTTTCTGGAGTTAAAAAAAAGCGCAGCTTCTACTTTGAGAGGCTCATTTTTAAAAATGTATGAATCAAAATTTACACAAGGTGGTGTTGAGCTTATAAAGTAGGGGAAAGTAAAAAAAAAAAGAGAGAGAGGTATAAGTAGTGTTTTCATGAGACCTAACTTTGAGCTGTAAACCTATCCTTCTGGAGCTGGCAGCATCAAAATCAATCAATCAATCAATCAATCAATCAATCAATCAATCAATCAATCAATCAATCAATCAAATAAATAAATAAATAAAAATCTCTCAATTCCCCAGGTATGTTTGGATGCCTGCCCAGTCCGATATTCCAGAGCTCTAGTCACAGGACTGGCCCATTGATCATCCCGGAGCAGCTCCTCCAGCGGGTGCACCGCGGATCACCGGTTGGTGACCTCTTTCTAGAGCATATAGGCCAGTGATGGCTAACCTTTTTGTCGTCGCATGCCAAAAGCAATAATGCAATGTGCATACGACCCCTCCGCACGCCCCACCCTGCGCAGGCACGTGTGGCCCCCATGCGCCTCCCGTACATGCGCGCCCCCTGTGCATGCGTGCATGAACTCCTTGCATGTGTGCACAAACCCCTTGCATGCGTGTGTGACCCCCGTGGATCTGTGCATGACCACACCACGCTCCCCCACCCCCTGTGCATGTGCACGCAACCCCCTGCATGCGCCTCACCCCCCCCCATTCATTTTTTGCTTCCAGGTTGGTCCAAGTGGCTTTCCAGGCCCAAAACGGGGCTGTGGGGGGCCTTGCGCGGTGCTCCGGAGCCCCGTTTTGCTTTCCAGGTTGGTGCAGGAGGTCACCCTGATTTGGGCCTGGAAAGCCTCCTGCACCAACCTGGAAGCCAAAACAGGGTGCAGGA
Source organism: Diadophis punctatus similis (assembly GCA_023053685.1). Lineage (NCBI taxonomy): Eukaryota > Metazoa > Chordata > Lepidosauria > Squamata > Dipsadidae > Diadophis > Diadophis punctatus. Next base: position 999,522 of record JALIGW010000047.1, read on the forward strand.
GTGCCGCACAAGGCCCCACATGCAATGTGATTGCCTCCCCATGCATGCGCCCTGCCCCCCACACATGCGTGTGTGTGTCCCCTGCATGCACCCCGCCACCCGTGCATACACGGTAGAGGCCCAAAGACCAGCTGGCTGACGGGAGGCGCACGCGCATGCGTGGTGGAGCTGGGCTGGGGCGACAGCTGGTGTGTCCTCAGAGAGGGCTCTGTGTGCCACCTGTGGCATACGTGCCATAGGTTCGCCATCACGGATATAGGCTCTACCAGATCCAATGGATGCATTATGTCCTCAGTTCTGCTTCTCTAGGGCATGTGATTTTTACTTGGGAAACCTGATTGTTCAAAGGAAGAATGATTAGGAGATGCTAAATCAGATAACTGACAGGAGTTAAAACCTAACCATTCAGAGGGAGCAGCAATCATGCAAAGTCTTGAATTGAATGGCAGTGTGGAGGAAATCCAAAATGACAAAAAATCAATTCAAGACTGAAAGACCAGATCCCAGAAAAACTTTTCTCTATAAATCAAGGCAATCACTTAAAGTAACTTATGCCGCTGGCATAGGAGAAGGTAATGTCTCTGGAAGGAGTTATCGGATATCAGTTATCACAAGCTTCATTTAAAGCACAAGTGCAAAAAAATGCAGCCCTGGAAACCCATGTATCTCACCCACATCATCCCTTGTGTGGAAGGAGACCAAAGCTTTGACTCTAGGTTTGCAATGTGAGGGGCTTTAGGGGGAAACCAGGATGTGGCATGATATCAGCTTCTCCAAAACTGTAGCAAATGTTTTCACTTGGGTGTTTCTCCAAATGCAAAGGCACACGAGATGAACCAATCATCACTGGTTGCAAAGCAGCCAGATCTGGGGCCTGTTTCTATTTGCTACACTACCTGGTTTAGGACAACAGTGTAAGAGGTAGAAACAAAACACACAGAAAATTCTCCTATCCACCTCTGTGAGTTCCCCTTTGTGTTATCTGGATGAGCTTCATGGCCCCAGAAGTCAAAAGAGATGGATTTTATTATGTACCTATCTTAGATTCATCTTTTCCATTAGAGAACATTTAGGATGGTAAAGCCAAAGAAAATTATAAAGGTGATAGGATTAGCAGGGTGTCCTATATACCGAGAGTTCAGCTTGTTTCCCCAATGCTAGTTAGTGCTTCATTGAACTTCTGAGTGATTAGTTTTCTGAGTGCCAGGCAGCAAAAGGAAATAATCTTGGAGATTCCATTTGAAAAGGAGGGTAACTCAGAGCCAGTGCCCTTATTAACACAATAAAGGCACTGCGAGCTGCTCATTATCCAACCCCCTCCTTTTCTGCACAGTGCAAATTCCCAGGTGCCCTTCGAGATACCCAGACTCTTCCCTCGGGGAGACTGGAGCCCTCCAATCCTCCCCCCTCCCTTCAGAAAGAAAGGATTTGCCCAGTTTGAGCCAGAAAGCTCTTTTCTTGCTTCTTCCCTGCCATTCCCAGAGATTCACTTCTTAGCATCACAGACCAAAGCGAGAGTGAGATTAATTCCAAAGGAAGAGACAGAAAAGGGCTTTTGAGTGGAGCAAGGGTGGGCTTTGTTTTCCTAAGGGAGATTGGTTTAAGAATACAAAGGTGCAGGAACATTCGCACAAAGGACCAATCATGTAATAAATTAGGGACCCATAACGCAGTGGCCATAAAATTATACATTAAGTGGAAGGAGCTGCCTTTCTTCTAAATGCCTATTACGAGAGATGGGGAAAGAAAATGAGAAAATGTAGATGAAGAAACACAAGTGAGAAAGAAAGAATACACTCAGGGAGATAAGAAATCTGTTTATCTCCAGATACAGTCCCTTCAAACTCAATGATAATAACTAAAATATTAGAATGTGCGGAAATGAGTAAATTAAACGATGGAATTGCAGGATAAAGAGGAAACAGAATTCTATAAAATTTGGGAAAACTGGTATAAATGGTTAGAACATAAAAACAAACCTAAACAATTAGCAAAAAAACACAGAACAAAAGACGACAAGTAGATAGACTTAAACAGGATATTAACAATGACGAAAAGAGTAATGAGTAAAAACTAAGAAATATGTGATTATGGATAAGTTAATGAAATAGCGATTTAGGAATATAGAAAATATAACGATACGTAACGCTGCAAAAAGATATTAGTATTAATGGTGTATGTTTTTTTTGTTATGTTATGTATGTTGATGTTTAGTCTTATGTATGTTTGAGTTGTATATATTTATTATTTATTTATTTATTTATTAGTGACATTTATATACCGTCTCACAGTGCAAGCACTCTCTAAGCGGTTTATACCAGTAAGCAATATATATTTATATTGCCCCCAACAATCTGGGTCCTCATTTTACCTACCTCGGAAGGATGGAAGGCTGAGTCAACCCTGAGCCGGTGAGATTTGAACCGCTGACCTGCAGATCAGTGTCAGCTAAAGTGGCCTGCAGTACCTGCCTCTAACCGCTGCGCCACCTCATGTATATTTTGTGAATATATATATATATATGTTTTTAAAATTACTTAATAAAAATTATTTAAAAAAGAAATCTGTTATCTCACCCTTCCCCCAACTTGGCATAATCCCCATGGGTTGCAGAACTCCCCCCCGGAATTCCCGGTCAGTATGATTATACTTGCAAGGTGCAAGGGAACGGTAGTCCAGGGAGGATGCCAGGTTGGGAGAGGATCTATTTCATGGGTTGTGCTTCAATGTCATTGCATTCACAAATAATGTCTGGAGGTTTCAAGAGTGTTGAAATAAGCCATTTCATGGGCAGCATGAAACTTCTTATCAGAGAAACTTCCTAACAGTGAGAACAATTACGGTAACTAGTAGAACAGCTTGCTTTCAGAAATTGTGGGTGCTTCATCACTGGAGGTTTTTAAGAAGAGACTGGACAGCCATCTGTCGGAAATGATATCGGGTCTCCTGCTTGACCAGGGGGTTGCACTAGAACAGGGGTCCCCTACCACCAGGCCACAGCTCACTACCGGGCAGTGGCTTATTTGGAATTGGGCTGCACCAGTGACTGGTTGGAGTGCGCATATGCACAGCTCAACTTATGTAAGCGGCAGGCACTTGCACATGTGCGAATCGAGCTGCGCATATGTGCACCAGGCCACCACCCTCGTAAGGGTTGTGTGCGTGCGCATGTGTGCTGGCCCGCCGCTCACGCGGCCCAGTTCCCCTCTCCCCGGGCCGCCAAGTCGCAAAGGTTAGGGACTGCTGGACTAGAAGACTTCCAATGTAGTTGACTAACACAGGGATCCCCAACCACTGGTCCGTGGACCAGCACCGGTCCTCAACATGTCAGGAAGCGGTCCACACAAACAAGTAAAGCCCATCCGCAGGATGCAGGCAGCACACAAAATCACGGCCCTTCCAGTCTGTGGAAAAACCTCTCTCCACGGAATCGGTCCCTGGTGCCCAAAGGTTTGGGGGCCATCCTCAATAGAATGCCAACAGAACAGAGGTGGGTTCCTGCCAGAGCTGTCCAGTATGGAGCTCCGGTAGGGAGCTGCCGATTGCGCAATTTGCGCGCGACCACTCCGGAGCCCTCTCCGCCGGTCCGTTGCGCATGTCGCGAGGGGACACGTGCATGAGATATTGGCGAGATTTTGCTTACACGCATGCGCAGAAGCAAAATCTTGCCGAAATCTCTCTCTCTTGCGTGTCCCCTCGTGAGATTTCGGTGAGATTTTGCTTCCGCGCATGCGCAGAAGCAAAATTGCGCAAGGGGGCGCGCACGCGTAGCAAGTGCCCGAATCGTGGAGATGTGCGCGCAGTGCACCGGCACCAGTAAGTAAGCAACCCACCCCTGCAACAGAAACCAGCAAAGCACATTAGCATCATTTGCATATTACACTACAGTCAGGGATGTCCACAGGATAAAATCAAAAAAGTCAAGATGGCAATCATGATGATGAAATCAAACTCCACCTGTTTTATGTGCAGCACCCTCACTAGACCATACAGGTAGTCCTGAACTTAACATGTTTAACAATGATTCAAAGTCACAACAGCCTTAGAAAAAGTGATTTCTGACCTGTTATCATGGTTGCACCACCTCAGATATAATCACAATCTGGGTGCTTAGCAACCAGTTCACATTTACGACCAGTTGCGGCATCCTGAGGCATCCTGCAATTTGTAACCTATTTTGGTGCTTTCTGGCAAGAAATGTCCATCGGGGAAGCCGGATTTGCTTAATGACCACTGCAAAAAATGTTGTAAAATTGGGTGTGATTTGACTTACAACTGCAACAACTTATGATGGAAATTCCAGTGCCAATTGTGGTTGTAAGTGAAAGACTACCTGTAATGATATTTATTGGGTTTTAATTTTGTGTGCTATGTGAATCCATTAAAGTCCAGGCAATGTGGTTTGTAGGCCAATATTTATTACTATCGTATATGAATTCAGTCACAATGGTACATGTACGGTGATGTTATGATTTGACGTGGCATGCTATCTTTTTATCTGTGAACCTTTCCTTCTATTATTTCTACTTTGTTCTTTCTTTCCATTCCAATCTCCACTTTCCCTCTGGATCCAAGAACAAACACCCTGCACTGATCCACCAGTCCAGATTTTCCAAGGCTGAGAAAGACAGCTGTGCCCATCTACAGAGTGCATGATCTTACCCGCCTAGGGAGACCATCCTGCAGAAGGGTCTCCTGCAATGCTCCTGGAGCTACTTCTTCGAGATGCAACACGTGGCAAAGTTCGGTCAATTCGTCCTGCCCCAGACAGCCAGTGCCGGTGACATCAAAGCTGTCAAAAAGCTCTTTGAGATGGGCTTCGTACTGGTCCTGCTCAGCTTCATCCATCCCATAGCCCACCAAGCTTCACTGTTGGGGTGAGAGGAGGAGGAGGGAAGAAAAGAGAAGAAAGTCACAAAGAGAAATAGCAACATTCCTGTGTGAATCCTAGAGAACAAGCAGAGAATACATTTCAGACATAATACTGATCAGGACTTATACTCCCAACCATAAGTAAATTGTATTTTATGCAGTTCTAATCTCCATTTTCTTTGAGAAACCCAGCAAATTCTCCTAAGCAATGGACTCTCCCACAGTCAAACGTGACTTTAGATATTATATTAAATCACAAGCTGACCAAGCTATGGTTTGCAAAACTAGCTTTAAGTGGCGATAACAGATCTTGGTTTGGCTGTCTCTCCCGACTCTGGCTTAACTAGGGCTATCCTTTCCAAACTATGTGTTAAATCAGATATTTTAACAAATTATAAATCGTTGTGGAAAACTGCAACTTTATGCTAGTCCACATTTTTTATAGTAATTTAAGGTCTTAATAGACTTATCACAGTAGTATAACTTCTTATGACCCAGATGTGTGAACTCTTTATTTGCAGTAGAAATTTGTTTTCTTTTGCTTGCTCTCTTTCTCCAGACGTTGGAGTCCATTGAAGTAAACAACTATCTCAACTTTACATTGAGGAGTGTATGGAAGCAATATATCTACAATACAGGCATTTTCTTGGATTAAAAGTTTTAAACAGATGTTTAAACATTTTCAGCCATCATTTAGATTTAGAATATATAAAATTTACTGCCTGCAATGAAGTCCTAGGATGCAGTGGCCTTAGCTAGATGGGTTTCTGTTTAGCATGCTTTGTGAACTTAGCCATTGTAGCACTTCAACCATGACTTATCCTGCTTGATAAACCCTGCCAAGTTTAATTTATGCAGTATTCCATGAATAAGCACACGTGTCTTAGTGTGATATGTAAACCAAAAGACCCCTAAGTTAAAAGATATATTCATAACAGATATGAATCAAATATTTTAACAATACCTGCTCACAGATATAAAACACAAAGTAAGATCAAATTAGTACCCAGTGATAAATTGTTATGAAATGCTATTATAGCCAATGGGTCACAGCTAAAATCATTCCGTGACCTATATCCATCCTGGACAAAACCCCTTTATTGGCTGATCAGCCTGCAAGTGATCTAACATCTACCTAAGTAATCCAGACTTTCAGATTAACTAAATTCAGCGAACACATGTTCAGATGCTTTCCTTCACACCTGTGAATTGTATTCACAACTAAACGATGCCTTCTCCCCCATACATATGAAACATTTAAAATACCCTTATAATAAAATTTAAAAAATGGTTTGTTACAAGTTTTGAACAATCTCACAAGCCACTTTTATAAATATAACATAGGAAAATTATCCAGGTTACTCTCCTGGTTTACTATTTGTATATTGTTTTTAATTATTAAAATATCAGCTGATTTCTTTTGTATGTCCAGTGTAGTATCTTTATCCATGTAGCATCTTTATCTTGTAGCCTGTCATTTGTAAATCCACTTTCAAGTGGTTTGTATTCACTGTGTACTCATTGTATACGGTACTCACTGTATACTCATTGTATTCACTGAGCAAAGATAGTAATAAAAGTTACGGTAAGCTCTTTTGCCATATCACCCCTGACAGCAGTAGTAGGAGCAGTTTATATAAAGCACTTATACTTAAAAACTGTACAAACATAGAATAAAACAACTGATGTAATTACATAATTATATTAACAATTATAAAACCATAAAATAAAGAGCTCTAAACTAAAAGTTGCATGACAAGTTATATTAATTGCCCTATATTCAAAGTAACAAAAACCATAGCTGTAACTCATAATATTATAAGCACACAGCATCAGTGCTATTACCAGATTTAATAAAGTCACCAGTACAAACACTAAGCTAGATCCTGATCACATGGTATATATTCTTCAGTCATCAGCACAAGTATATTTGGGCTGTATCCAACATGGATAGTTTTGAGAATGAAATGCAGCTTAGCAATTGTGAGCCAGGTCGTAATAATTCCTCATTTGTTTCATGGTCTCTTTCTCACATTTCTTGGCAATGTTTGAATTATCCCTTCCCATCCACTGCATGCCAAGTATTATTTTAGACCATTTCCAGTCAGACAGCAAAAGCAAACACCTAATCAAGATCATTACTGTTGAACAACATTCAGCAGTTAATTGCCTTTCAGCTGGCACTGCCTGTCTTATCTAAATTGCAGAGAAACCAACCTCTTCAGAGGTCAATTTTATAATTCAGTTCATCTCCTGCAAACTTTATCTTAACTGCCAACAGCAAAATGTGAAATGCCTCCATGATTCACCCACCCACCCCCAACACCTCCCACATATACTTTGGAGCAAAAACATGCTTAAGAATTATAAGAAATCTCTTATCTCCCCCAATTCTCCTTTTTAAAACAAATTGCATTCTTTATAGCAGCCTCTGCCATAATTTAGAGTTCTCTGGAAGGAGTGTATGGTCACTCTCATGATACTGGTCTAGGAGGATCACACTAGGAATACTCCATCCAGTTCTGGTAATGTAATGAATATTGCTGTAAATCTTGATTATCATTTTACAAAGATATTTGTACCCGGATGACACACTGTTTAATTGAAGATGAAATTATTATATTTAAAAAAATTAATAAGAAAAGAAATGTGACAATTTTAAAAGATTTTTTTTAAAAAAGAAGGAAAATTCATTACTGTAATTTGAGGTTTGTTGATGAATTTTGGATATGGATTCTTGGGGGGACCTTAACACCATGTAATAAAGGGGTTCTGGCCTAATACAACAGCTGAACTCCTGTCAAATATGAACAGTCTGATTACTCTTTTGATCTGTCAAAAACTTGCTAGAATAGAGAAGTTATTACTAGACAAAACATTAAAAATGTGAATTAAAAAATGACAAACACACATAAAACTTTGAGTTTTAATGATTCTGTAGGTTTATTGTTACAGAAATGGTTATTACTTTATTCTATTGTGTTAAAAAGAGCCGGAAGTCAATGCTTTTTCTTTCTTTTCCCCCCTCTTATCCTACACTTTCCCCCTTTCCCTTTTTTTCCTCTCTTACTTTCCCCTTTACATTTATTTCTCTTTGTATTTTATATTATGAGAAACTAATTTAAAAAATACTAAGAAACAGAGGCATGGAAATAAGGTTGGAGGGCCACTACTTCAACTTCAACCGCAACAATACACGAGCACACAATAGATTCAAACTCAATGTAAACCGCTCGAATCTCGACTGCAGAGAATACGACTTCAGCAACAGAGTAATCAATGCCTGGAATGCACTACCTGACTCTGTGGTTTCTTCCCCAAACCCCAAAAACTTTAACCTTAGACTGTCTAGAGTTGATGTCACCCCATTCCTAAGAGGTCTGTAAGGGGCGTGCATAAGCGCACCATCATGCCTACCATCCCTGTCCTATTGTCTAAATTTACCTATACATACTTTGCTTTTGTTTATGTTTATATCATTCCTGTTATCTTGTACACATGTTGACAAAATAAATAAAAATAAAAATAAATAAAAAATACTGGTCAGAAAGGACAATGGGTGTGGAATACTAATCTATTGGAAATCAGCTCTGATTGCCCTAGAATAAGAAAGAGCTGATCAGCTAGGGCTGTATGTGAACATGTGCCAATACACAGATGCATGCTTTGCTGTGTTATAGGCAGGGAATGCTAAGGAAGAGCTAATGGCACTCTCACTCCAGATTTTCTACCTCTGCTTTGGGAAAAGCAAATAAAAAGATTCTGGGGAAAGACAAAGAGGATATTAGATAGCTTTATAAAAATTACGATAGGCTTGGAAAGGGGGGATGAGGCGCTTTCCTCTTTTTCATAATTACAGATCTCCAGGCATGCAATCAAATGGGCTGGCACCTCATTCCAAACAGATGCAAGCAGCAATGTTTGCACAGATGCAGAATTGATGTCTAATGTGTATATGATATGCTTATTTAGGATTAACTGAATCATGCTCAATTTCCTAAATTTGCACAACACTCTGTGAGATAACATAATCGGCTGGTTTGTGGCTCAGGGTGTCCTATAAACACTGCAGAGCCCACTGGAGTTGGGCGCCCAATTAATGTAAATAATAATAATAAATCCGGCCAAAGTTTGGTCTTCATAATGACACTTGATGCAATAATGTGCAGCTAGCTTGGAAAGTGATCAGATTGGCCATTCCCATCTCGGTGCCCTCCATTGTCCCCACTGGCCATATGTGTTAGGAATAATGGAAGTTAAAACTCAATTTATACAGAAAACATAATCTGTGAGAAAGCTGGCTTTCATAAAATCCATGGAATAGGAGAAAAGGTTTACCTGCCTATTAGGTGTAACAGCTAAGAAGTCGGACTATTAGCTACATACAGTACTCTGCTTATAGGAGGCGGCCTTGTGCAGAGTATACCAATGAATACATAGTAAGACTGGGCAGGGGCAGAAACAGGAGTGGTGGATCTCCATATATTCAAGACAGATGTAATTTAATGCTAGGAACAAAGAAGTGGCCCATAGGCTGCTTTGACAATCTGTTAATAGACTTCCTAAAAGTATCTGTTTGCTATTATTTAGTTCCAGGCAAGTCACCTCTGAACTGAGCTCAGCTGCTGATAGTTTCAAGGACACAACAGGGATGTTATCTTAGCAACAGAACAGAAATAGTTTGTGATTGCCTTCTGGTTTGCTACTCCACAAGTGGATTTGACTCAGTCCAGTAACTAAGCTATACATCATGGCTTAGAGACCACAATATTGTGAAATGAAGAATAAATAAAGGCCAAGTCTATGTAATGGAAGTATGGTACAATAGAAAGGGAAATAGACACTTGATACAATAAATCAGTGCATTATCTGCATCCCGATTTAAGAGATAGACAGTACAAGGAAAGTTGTAGTTTAATTACTCTGTGTTTACTGCAACAAATTAAAATGACTGGACTTTCACAAAGGATAAACAACAATGTGAAGTCTCTAGATCAGTGGTTCTCAACCTTTCTAATGCCGCAACCTGCGCCCCCACCACGACCCATCCTGCCACCGTGCCCGCCGCTGTGACCCCCACCCCGCTGCCGCCATTTGGGTTCTTTTACCCTCTGCGCATGTGCAAAGTGTTCTGCGCATGCGCAGAGGGTAAAAGAACCCAAATGGCGGCGTCCGGGCGAAGTCTCCCGACCCCTGTGAAAGGGTTGTTTGATCCCCAAGGGGTCGTGACCCCCAAGTTGAGAACCTCTGCTCTAGATATACGAGAATGTTGGTCTCCTACCAATGATGCTGCTGTAAACAAGCCAGATGAAGAAAAAACTGGTTAGTGATGAAATCTTGGAAAACAATATTTCATGCTAACCACTCCTGGTAAAAACATTAGCATCGATTACACATAGAGAAATTCGCCCAAAATGTACAGATGCCACTAATTAAAGACAGAGTAGGCAATACAATATTCATGGGGATCTTTGGGTATATCTCTATATATGGGTATATAGAGTATATCTGGGTATATCTCTATATAATGTCTTGAACACTATTTGCCTCACCTGAACTGTGTGCTAGATTGTTTATTTATTTGTTTGTTTATTAAAAGCTAGAAAAGTGCCCCCTTCAGTCATCCTATCAGAAATGTCTATAACAGAAGTCTTCAAACTTGGCAACTTTAAGACTTGTGGACTTCAACTCCCAGAATTCTCCAGCCAGCATAGCTGGCTGGAGAATTCTGGGAGTTGAAGTCCACAAGTCTTAAAGTTGCCAAGTTTGAGGACCCCTGGTTTATAACTAGAATCCACTTCCCTCCTGGAAGGCAGTTTCAAGAGTATTGAGTTTCTCTTACTTTCTTCTCCTAGGCTTCTCATCTTTCTCCACCCGTTTTATTTTACCTGTGATTTCATTAAATATTCATAGGTAACGCATGGACAGAAAAGTACAAAGTTTCCATTTTGAGTCTTCATCAGAGCTATTTTTTTCTTTTGCCTGGGAGCAAGGTCTTCTTATCCAGAAACAGAGCTAGGATATCTGCCGCCATCCGGATGTTTTAGACTACAATTCCCAGAATCCCTTACCCGACCAAACTATCTTGGGATTCTGGGAACTGAAATCCAGAACCTTTGGAGACCACCAAGTGAGCAAGATTAGGTTCACAGGAGAAAACCAACTGGGTAAGGTTGGGCAATCCATCTGTTGCCCATAATATAAGTTTAGGTGGCATATCACTGCTATCATTCATGAAACCCGCATCTTGCCTTTCTTCAGGAGCTCAAGGTAGCATGTAGAGTTCTCCCTCCTCCAGTTCCCAATCCACAAAACACTCCTGTGAGACAGGTGAGGCCGAGAGACAACTGGCTGCCCTAAATAAGGAAACTCACATGTAACGTTTACATGTGATTTATACTTTATTTACCTTACTTTAGCTCTAATCATAAAGATCCAAAATTACATAATATAGGGTTCTACAGCTGAAGGAAGAAAAGTATGGCTTTTAAGAAAAGCCAAGAACCCTTGTTGACATCTGTCAATCAAGTAAAACTCTTGAAAATAACAAAGATGAAGGTTGAATATAGAAAAGAAACAATTTAAAACTGATTTGTTATTTGGAAGAACAAGCTAATATGTGGTCAATACCTGAAAGATGTAGAAAGAACAGCTGATAAAAAAAACCACATGGAGTTGATTAAAATAGGCTTTATTTTAGTGGCTTAAAAACAAGCTTTGCCAATTAATTGCATGAAGGCAACAGTTAAACATGTAACAATAGCACATTTGTTGGTTTTGTAGTAAAAAGGATCAAATAATTGACCATTTGATCAGTGCCTGCAGCAAAATTTCAATTTCAAAATTTCACCGCAAGCAGTGTCAGAACAAATTACCAGAATTTTTCAATGGAAATTTTGCTATAGGTTTGGATCTGAATTGGTAATAAACTACTGACACTATTAAGTTGAGAATGTTTTATAAAATGAGCAAATTAAGAACTTATGCAACTTTTAAGATCCAAATAGACAAGCCTTTTGTTCATAACACGCCTAAGATAACATTAATTGAAAAGAAGAAAGTTTAGTACATTGATGCTGCTATTCCAGGTGATGCTACAATTGAGGAAAAACAATTAGAAAAAAAAGTACAAAATATCAGGATTTGCACTTTCTTGGGAGTCACCAGCTCAAACTTATCCCAGATCGCACCTCCAGACCATGTCCTAGGCACCTCAGCCTGTTCTCAACCAGAGTCCATGTCAGAGCGAATCTGAGCAACATTATCCATCAGATAGCCTGAATAATCCTCACACAAGCCCAAGAGATCTTCCAAGGGGCCCTCCTTACTCTACAGCAGGGGGCCGGATTCGGCCTGCGGGGTGCTTAGATCTGGCCCACAGGGTGCTTAGATCTGGCCCATGGGGCTGCCCTGGAAACAGCGAAGGACCGGCCTGCAGGGCCTCTGCCAGTGAAAACGGAGCTCGGGAAGGCCACGCATAGCCCTCCCAAGGTCCGTTTTCGGTTGTGATGGCCTCCTGCAAGCCTCTGCCAGGGAAAACAGAGCTTGGGAGGGCCGCGAGCACTTGGGCCACCACAAAGGCCCCTGACATGAGTGACACTGAGCTGGCCACGCCCACCCTGGCTATGCCTACCCAGCCCCCCAAGGTCAAACTCAACCCTGATGCGGCCCTCAATGAAATCGGGCTTGACACCTCTGCTCTACAGGAAGCGTGTTATCCAAAACAGGGCTACTGGATGGCTATCAGTGGATGCAATAAGGGTGGCGAACTATTGACATTTTGCTACCCATTGCCACAAGGTAATCCCTAATATGGACTTTTACCCATGTCCAGTTAGAGTCACTCCAACTCTTCATCCAATTCATCTGCCTGATATGCAAGCGGCCCGGGTTCAAATCCCAGAAGGGTATGACTAGCTGATGAGAGCTAAACAGCTTGAAATAGCTATACTTAAAAGGTAAAGCTTCCCCTCACACATATGTGCTAGTCATTCCTGACTCTAGGGGCAGTGCTCATCTCTGTTTCAAAGCTAAAGAGCCAGCACTGTCCAAAGACGTGTCCGTGGTCATGTGGCCGGCATGACTAAACGCTGACGGCACACAGAGCGCTGTTACCTTCCCAACAAAGTGGTCCCTATTTTTCTACTTGCATTTTTACATGCTTTTGAACTGCTAAGTTGGCAGAAGCTGGGACAAATAACGGGAGCTCACTCCGTTACGCGGCACTAGGAATTCGAACCACTGAACTGCCAACCTTTCGATCAACAAGCTAAGCTCAGTGTTTTAGTCTCCCTTTATTTCTTTGTCGGTAAATTTAAATTTAACACAAAAATAGTTTGTCGTGTAAGCCAGTGCTCCCCAACCTTTTGTCACCCTCGGCACACCATAGCCTCTCCCAAAATTCCACGGCACACCACATACAAAAATTGGATAAAAAGCAAATATAATCTTCAAAATATCGTTTTGAAGAGTATAATAGTATAGGAATGTCAAACTGGGCATAACAGAATTACTTGATTTATTATTTTATTTGATAATTAGGTAGGTCAGTAGTGGCCAACCTTAATGATACCATGCACCAATTGGCCCAGGTGTCCCGAGTGGGCGGGCCCGCCTGGATGCCGCCATTGGAGTTTTGCCCTCTGCGCATGCGCAGAACGCTGTGCACATGCGCAGAGGGCAAAAGACCACAAATGGCAGCATCCAGGTGGGCAGAGGAAACAGCCGGGGGCCGTTTCCCCACCTGCTTCTTCGGCTTGAGTTTTAAAAGAAAGCAAAACGTGGGCGGGAGAGGCAGGTCTTGCTCATTAAGCCTCACTGCAGCGGCCAGCGAGGCTTAATGAGCAAGACCTGCCTCTCCCGCCCATGTTTTGCTGTCTTTTATAACTCAAGCCGCCCAAGGCAGCCCAGAGCAGGCGAGTCAATCCAGCAAGTGAGGAGGCGTCGGCAAGAGGCGGAGCTTGGCGACAGGGAAGTTTGCTGGCTTAAGAAGCAGACATCCCTGTCGCCCTCCCTTTTGGCTCCGCCTCTTGCAGAAGCCTTCCTCACTCGCGCCCTGCCAAGCCCCAAATCAAGCCAGCCCTAGCGTGAGATGCGTGAGACTTCTTTCCAGGCTGTATGTGGAAGCTGAAGAGCCTTACCGGTAGTTTGGGAGAAAGAAAGTTTTTTGCTGCTTCTGCTTTTGAGTGCACTGAAGGAAAGCAGCAAAAAACTTTCTTTCTTTCTCCCAAACTACCGGTATGGCTCTTCGGCTTCCACAAACAGAAGCTGCAGGGAGGAGGACTCACGCCACGCCACGCCCCCCTGCCAAGCCTCAAATCAAGCCAGCCTGCGACTGGAGCTACCGGGAAAAGTCCCAGGTAGGACGCATGCCCCGTCCCGCCCACCAATCCTGCCCCACCCGTCCTGCCAACCCTCAGTGCGAGACTTGTGTCCTACCTGGGACATGCCCCGGTACCTCCTCCTCGAGTTCCTCTCTAATTGTGTCCAGGGCAGCAGGTCTGCTCATTAAGCCTTGCTGCAGCGGCCAGCAGGCTTAATGACCAGACCTGCCTCTCCCGCCCGCGTCTTGCTGTCTTTTAAAACTCAAGCCGAGGCAGCTTGAGTTTTAAAAGACAGCAAGTCACACGGGCGGGAGAGGCGTCAGCCATTGGATGATTGCAATGCGCCACTTGCAATCATCCAATGCACCACATTTGGCGCATGCGCAATGGTTTGGCCACCCCTGAATGACGTGAGCTTTTGCCGCGGCACACTTGGTATGGCCTCACGCCACACCAGTGTGCCGCGGCACACTGGTTGGGGAGCACTGGTGTAAGCAACTGCCTGTGAAGGCTCCTGGATTGGGGCTGAAAGGCAAAAGTGGAAGCAGTATGCTCTGTCCCATATTTGGGTAGACCAGGTTGCCCTGATAGACCGGTCTCACCAAAAAAAAACATTTCTTCAATAGTACCCCAGGCATCTTTTTTGGCACTTCATCTCCCAGAGCCCCTCAGAAGATCAAGGTGCACCCCGGGATCAATGCAAAGGAAGAGGCAGCACGCAAGCTTCATTGCTACACATGAAATTCCACCTGTATTCAAGGCCATATGGTAATAACCTGCTCTTTGAATTCCCATTACTAGAGTAGTGTAGAATGCTCCTATTAGTTTCTTCAAGCACACACACGGTGCACTTGGGAACATCTCTGTGTAAACAATCTCCTTCCTTAAACAGGTGCTCCAGCCATTCATCCAGCAAGTGATATCTTTAGTTCCTCTAAAGAGCATTAGCTGAGGTAAGCAGGGAGAAACCGTCCCCTTGCATCTCATGGATTCCCTAGGTGTTTGAAGTAATGCTTTGTCAAAGCAGGAAAAAGAAAAACAAAATTTACAGGCACAGAAAGACCTTATTCAAAGTAAATGCTTTGGGAGATAGTTCTCTCCTGGCAGCTGTATACCAGAAAATTCACAGATCTTTGTACCAGGTCTTTATGGCTGTGGCTTAATAAGTAATTAAATGTCTTTTATCAAGGCAACCTGGTCTACCCAATTATGGGACGGCGCATACTGCTTCCACTTTCGCCTTTCAGCCTCAATCCAGAGGCCTTCACAGGCAGTCCCTTTCCAGACAAATTATTTTTGTGTTAATGTTCTACCGACAAAGAAATAAAGGGAGACTAGTATAGATCTATTTAGCTCCCATCAGCGAGCCATACCCTTCTGTTACCCAGGCTACTTGCATATTAGGTACAGTAGATGCATTAACTTCCTCGCTTAGTCAGCTATACCAGGGGAAAGATTAAGTATTTTTTATCGGGGCAACCTGGTCTACCCAATTATGGAACGGAGCATACTGCTTTCACCTTTCAGCCCCTTAGTATTTAATTCCATTGGGGCTGAAAGGCGAAAGC
The DNA here is from genome assembly GCA_023053685.1 of Diadophis punctatus similis. Lineage (NCBI taxonomy): Eukaryota > Metazoa > Chordata > Lepidosauria > Squamata > Dipsadidae > Diadophis > Diadophis punctatus. The sequence goes on from JALIGW010000047.1 coordinate 1,015,285, forward strand.
GGAAGCAATATGCTCCATCCCATAATTGGGTAGCCCGGGTTGCCCTGATAAAAAACAATCTTTCCCCTGGTATAGCTGACAAAGTGAGGCGAGTCCGTGACTTAGAGGTTAATACATCTACCTAACATGCAAGTAGCCCAGGTTCGAATCCCAGAAGAGTATGGCTAATGAGAGCTAAATAGCTTGAAATAGATCTATACTAGTCTCCTTTTATTTCTTTGTCGGTAAAACACACATTTAACACTTAATAAGTAATGTTATACATTGAGGCAAGAAAAACCAAACGCACAGGTATAATATAGGTGGTACCTGGCTCAATAGTAGTAATTGTGAGCGGGATCTTGGAGTCGTAGTGGACAATCACTTAAATATGAGCCAGCAGTGTGCTACAGCTGCCAAAAAAGCCAACACAGTTCTAAGCTGCATTAACAGAGGGATAAAATCAAGATCACGTGAGGTGTTAATACCACTATAATGCCTTGGTAAGACCATACTTGGAATATTGCATCCAGTTTTGGTCGCCACGATGTAAAAAAGACTCTAGAAAGAGCAACTAAGATGATTAGGGAACTGGAAGCTAAATGTTTTAGCTGGACATACCTAGTTTAATGAAAAGAAGGATTAGGGATGACATGATAGCAGTATTCCAATATCTCAGGGGCTGTCACAAGAAGAGAGAGTCAAGCTATTCTCCAAAGCACCAGAAGGAAGACAAGAAGCAATGGATGGAAACTAATCAAGGAGAGGAGGAACCTAGAACTAAGGAGAAATTTCCTGACAGTTAGAACAATTAATCAGTGGAACAACTTGCCTCCAGAAGTTATGAATGCTCCAACACTGGAAGTTTTAAAGAAGTGATTGGAGAACCGTTTGTCTGACATGGTATATGAGCAGGGGGTTGGACTGGAAGACCTCCAACATTCCAACTTATTTTGTTATTCTGTTAATAAATAAGTGCAATGTGCAAAGCCAGCTTACATAGTTTCATGAGCACTTTAGTCATGGGGAAATTACATTCAGAAAGTTTACTCACATTAAATATTTTTAGGCCAATCCTATAAACAAGGAACTTAATCATTTATTATTTTTGTTTATTAAACAAATTTATATAATTGCCAACTCACATGTAGGTGACACCAGGCAATCTATAAAATTTAAAAATCCACCGTATAATAACACCCATTACCCCACCTCCCGCACCTCTCCATGGTAGCAACAATACAATCAAATCAGCCACTTGATCTGTCTCCATTCGTGGTCCCCAGGACTGCTGACAAAACCATGTTTCAGAAAAGCAACGGAGTGGAAACAACCATACTTCAGGAGGAATGATGTTCCATAAAGAAGGAGCCACCACCAAGGAGGCCCCTTTTTTGCGGTCCCACCAGATGACCATCCCTAATCAACAGAATCCGTAACATAACCTGCCTTCCCGTCCTGGTGGGCTGGGAGAGGCAGTCCTTCAAATAACCTGTCCCCAAACTATGTAAGGCTTGAAGTTTGACACAGCATAGAAGTTAACTGATGGAAGGAAGGGACTGATTCAGGCTTGATCAGATGTGTTCCCTTTTCAGACAACAAAAGTTATCCTTGCTTTATATAGAGATTTACATCCTGCTCTTGTAATACACATCCATTACTCAGATTTCTGATAAACTATTCCAACAGCACTTCTTGTGGGATTTCTTTTAGAGTTTATTTAGACAAAGAGCTCTGTATGTTACACCAGAAATCAGGGACTTTAGAACCCAACAGAGCAGATATGGGCAATACCCACAAAACCCTGCTAGAGATTTTCTTTTCTTTTTTAGTAAATAAAGTTGAGAAGAATAATAATCTTATGCAAAGCCACCTAAGATCATTGAAGAACAGTTATTTACACCCAATAAATAAGCAGCAAGGGGGGGGGGAAGGAGTGTTTTAAGGGGAACTAAGGACACTTTGGAATGACTGAGGCAAGATCATACTCCCAGAGTAAGAAAGCAGATTGAATTCTGATAGTTGGAAAGCCTGCCTCAAGTTTACAGTGTACACTGAACAACACATAAAGCCATGTGAATATCCTGGTGACATGCAAAGATTGGTCTGTCTCCTAGCAACTGCTTATTCTTCCTTGGAGAGGTTGTCCAGGGAATTGCCAATTTATTCAGTGTTCTAGTTGCAGATCATAGCACAACTCCCTCCCACACACAATAAACCAGGCATTCATTTTTTGATAATAACACACCTGAACTTCCCGTATGAAACTTAACTTTTAGCAAAGAGATCCACAGCTTATATGAAGCTATAGACTTCTATTTTATGTGCCAAGTTATTTATGCTTACAGCCACACCACCGTATACCAGAGTCAAAATTTGAACACAAGTTCTATTCCTAACTCTTTATCCCACTCTTTTAGCCCTCTAAGCCAGAAGTCTACAGCAAACTACATATCTTTTTTGACACTGGCATGATCCTAATCTCACACAACTTTTTGAAGGTATGTGTTTTTAACAGAAAAGTAATAAATGGGAAGCTTGTATAGTGTGATACAAAGTGCCACCTGCCTCTCTCATCTTATCTCTAAGAAACTTCCTGGGCCCTACAAGAAACTCAAAGATATTCCAAGATAGGCAGGGAGCAAACTGGTTACAACTTGCTTGAAAGTGTGCCTATGTGCCCGGAGGGGGGGGATATGACAGGTGGTGAAAAAAAGTACAGACACAAGGCATTCAATTACATATTGGTATATATTCTCTCTCTCTCTCTCTCTCTCTCTCTCACACACACACACACACACACACACGTATGCGTGTTTTGCCTTGACTCTGAATATCGGTCTGAAGTGCAGCCCCCTGGCACCTTGGCCTAGAGCAGTGGTGCCGAACCTTTTTCGGCTCGCGTGCCAAAAAAAGGGGGGGGCGCTCGCGCGCGCTCGCGTGCCCACACCCATTCCCTCCCCCCCACGCATGCGCACAACACCCCCCCATGCTGCCCCCTGCGCATGCGCACACCCCCCCCACCCCCGCACAAAGGCTTACCGGAGCCTGGAACGACGAAACCGGCAAACCGGAAGTGCGAAAAAATGCTCCCTGAAGCTCCGGAATGCAAAAAACTACAAAACGGACAAACCGGAAGTGCGAAAAAGTGCACTTCCGGTTTGTCCGTTTTGTAGTTTTTTTGCATTCCGGAGCTTCAGGGAGCTTCCCTGAACCCTCCGGAGTGCAAAAAACAGCACACCGGCAAACCGGAAGTGCATTTTTTCGCACTTCCGGTTTGCCGGTGGGAACCCTCGTGTGCCGGCTTCTATGGCTCCGCGTGCCACCTCTGGCACACGTGCCATAGGTTCGCCACCACGGGCCTAGAGAAATCATGTGCTCCCTGACTTGGGTTCCATGTAGATTTTAGCGAAAGACATCAGGTTTCCCGAAAAGAGAATAAGAAATGATACATTTCTTCACAAAGGAATAAAGTCCTCCCAACTCTAAAAGGCCATTCCACAAAATATAGCAATAGGAGTGGCATTGGCCAACCAGTCTCAAATCACTCAAAGTAGCACAGAGTTGGGACCTGCAATGTTTACAAACCGAGCAAATCTCTTGATCTGTTTCTCTCCCTGCTAGATTACTGGGAAATCTTGCAGAGATTTTCTAGGAAAGCAGAGAAACAGCATGCAGCACATCAAGCTTAGATATAGTGAAACAATTTCTGGCATTTGCAAAGTTCTAACTTTAAAGCGATTCCAGATTGCAGAGAAATGGAGGGAAAAATTCACTGCCACAGCTACTGGAGGTTCTGCTAGTCCCAGTGTAAAGCACTGGACTCAGATACTGTAAAGAACCTACCGTATTTTTTGGAGTATAAGATGCACCTTTTTCCTCCCTAACAGTGGCTGAAAATTTGGGTGCGTCTTATACTTCGAATGTAGCTTTCCCCCCCCCCAGCCCTAAATAGGTGCTAACAGTTCTTCCCAGCTCTTACCTTGCAGGCTTTTTCATTGTTACTCTCTCCAAAGAATGTTTTTCCAGCCCTAAGTCTTTGCAGGGTTTTTTTTCATTGCTCTACTTGCTCTGAATAAGTTTTTTTCTAGCCCTAACCAGGTGCTAACGATCTTCCCAGCTCTTACCGGCTTGCAGGCTCTTTCATTGTTACTCTCTCAGAAGGTTTTTTTAACTCCTAACCAGGAGATAAAATAATGTGCTGAAGCTGACCAGACTAAGGATGCTAGCCAGATGAATACCTGGTAGGCAGATTGTTTTCCCCTATTTTCCTCCCCAAAAACTAAGGTGCGTCTTATACTCCGGTGCGTCTTATACTCCGAAAAATACGGTAGGTGAAAATACTTTGCATACACACTAGTTTAGTGTGAGTATAAACACACCTGGGCATTCATTCATTAGCTAAGCTCACCCATTCAGCCAAACACATAGAAAACTGGAGTCATGTTTAGCCATCAAATCACTCCTCTATTATTTTAGAATACTTTTTCTTTTCTCTTTCTCTCTCATTCCTGAGTTAAGAGTGAAGCCAAAAATTATGCATTCAGAATAGTCTTCCCTAATTCAGTGTCCTTCAGATGGTTTGTCTACATTTCCATCAATAGAGGCTGGGTAATGATGGAAACAGTCACCAACTCATCTGAAGGATTAGGAAAGGTGGTTCTAGGTGTGGAAGATTTCTTTCCAGTCTTAATTCAGCAAGGAAATAGAAGACAAAAGAAATTATCAACTGTGAGGACGGTGATAAATGCTTATTAAAGTGTAAAGATCAACTCCACTGCAAACTTAAAGGTTCCAACGAAAGGTAGGTCAGTGACGGCGAACCTTTTAGACACTGAGTGCCCAAACTGCGCTCATGCCCAAACTGAAAGGTGCGCACGAGCGCACATGAACGCACGCATGCATAGACATGCATGAATGTGCACATGCACAGACATGTACGGGCATGCGCATGCAGTGTCATGCATGCAGTGTCATGCGTGCATGCACAGCCATGCATGCATGCATGCATGCACAGACATGCATGCATGCGCAGCAGAGACTCGAAGACCAGCTGGCCAGGGGGAGGCGGGCAGGGGCGAGTTGCTAACTTACCGAGACCGGTGCGCTGCTCTGCGTTTCTCTATGCTCCGTGCGCACACACATGCGCTACGCGCGCACACCCCCTCACAAGATTTTGCTTCTGCTCATGCGTGGAAGCAAAATCTTGCCAAAATCTCGCAAGGGGATGCGCGTGCGCGTGAGATTTTGGTGCAATTTTGCTTCTGCGCATGTGCAGAATCAAAATCTCACCGAAATCTCTCTCGCGCACGCGTCCCCTTGTGAGATTTTGGCACGATTCTGCTTTCGCGCATGCGCAGAAGCAAAATTGCCCAAAAATTCGTAAAGAAAGATGGCGACGCGCACGACTGCCCGGTGGAGATGGTACCAGAGCAGTCGCGCGCAAATTGGGTTATCGGCGGGTCCCTACCAGAGCTACGCACTGGACCACACCTGTAGGAACCCACCCCTGGAGGCGAGCCATCCCAACACCGGCAGCGCGGCAAGAGGTAGAATCTTTTTCTTTTGTGAGCATCTGTTTTGTCGTTTGCAGGGAAACAGAAGCTCATGAAAGAAATGCCACGGAGATCTGACCTGGGGCGGCGGCACGCGTGCCAGCAGAGAGGGCTCTGTGTGCCGCCTCTGGCACGCGTCCCATAGGTTCGCCATCATGTTGATAAGACACTTCCAGAAACTACTAACAATAGAATTGGCTTATTTTAAATCAACGTTTACTTATAAGTCTGCAAAAGGGAAGAAGAGATGCAGAGAATTCTGCTTCCATTCAAGGGAACATGAAAGCCTTCTAAATACTTGGAACACACCTCAGGGGCAGACAGCTGGGCCAGCAACAGAACTGAGCAGAAGTGACGAGGAACTACATAGATATGAATCAAAATATCCCCAAACTACTTAAAAGGGATTAAAAAATACATCTTCACCCAAACTGGGCATGATTATTTGGAAATAAATCACACACTAAACAGTCTCCCAGTACCTAAGTAAGTAAACAACCCAAGACCCTTTTCCTATATCTTCCTGTATTTATGATCAATGACAATCAGCAGCAGACTCCTGCCATTTTGAGGTAGGAAACAACAGTGTAAATGCTAATTAAGCCTATTTTAGGATTAAAACTAAGAATCTTAAGGGTTCTCTTAAAATCCCACCCTGAAAGATGAAGCCCCATCCATCATCCCAGCACTTTGCAGTATCATTCCAGCCCTAGAATCTTCACCTTCCCAGAAAGCTCCTGGCATCCAAGGCTGCATATTTTCCCGACAGATGTGGAACAACACAAATTCTCCCAACAGATTTTGCACCAGCTTCTGGTATGTTGCCAAGCTCTGTTGCTACTTTTATCCTTCAAAATATTTTTTTCCTATTTGGAGACCTACCAGATGTGTGAAATATTAGTTCCGTTTACAAAATATGCTCAACTCCCCACCTCAATTATTCTGTGCATTTAAATTTATTATAGCCACCCAACTCAATTAGCCAGCATATATGGATTTATTTTACACAGATGAACCCATTCCATAAAACTTTTCAACAAGCTAGACTTTTTATGACATTTGAAGCTCAAATTGTCTCCTGGATCATTCTATTTATTAAATTTATATGCCGCCCATGTCATTATCCAAAGGAACTAATGAGGATTATTGTTTGTTGCAACATCTGCTTGATAAACAATCCAACATGGCAGCCATTTCAGGTTGCCACTATATTGTAAGCCTGTGGCTTAAATTTAAAAGCCACCTATTTGGGGGACAATAAACTGGAACTGTGTACATATTCATTCAACCAGGAGTGTGCATATGAAAACACAATCATGGTTTGAAAATGCTTCTCCCTCAAAGACATCAAAATCTTGTCTGTGAAAAGCTAGCAAATTAACTGGAAGGGCACTAAGCTGATTTCTCCAAGCTTAACCCTTCACTTCAGATTTGGATAAAGCAAGGGACAATATCTTGCATAAAATCCATTTAGCAGCATCCTTTTTTGGGGGGGCCCTCCAGAACCCCTGAATTGAAATTCAGTGTTACAATAAAGACATTTCAGCAGCATGCCTTTTCATATTCCCTTTTAACATCCCATCTCCCATGCTAAAGCGAATTAATTTTTTTCCATGCTTTTAGCTGCTTTGTCATCTTGGAGAGAGGATCAGACTCAGAAGATGTTGGAAGTCAGTTCCTCCCATTTCAGTTCTTGAGGCTGAACTTCAAGATTGAGGCATAGAATCACTGTGGTGGTGCTGAACTAGCTCTCCTGCGACTGTCCATCCATGAAACTAGGCTTGCTCTGCCAAAACTCAACCATTTTTAAATGAACCAATTTCTATGTATGGAGTGCTGATAATAATGATGCTCTCCAAAACAAACCTAGTTAGCTCTTCCAAGACAGAAAAATCATTCTGTGATTTCCCACTGCTCTCAGTTATTATGTTGCTGGCTGCAGGTGTGATTAATTGTCAGGAAGTCAGGCAATTCCCAACCATCAGGTATTTGATTTTCACCAGCAGAACTTTGTAAGAGTTGTTTCCAGCAGTTCAGACCCTGGTTTGTGAAAGTGGGCAGAGCCACAAGGATCCTTCTGGTGCAGGCAGCCTCCCGTAATGTGTTGGTCCCTCTACCCCAGGGGTCTCCAAACTCCACAAGTTGTAAAGTTGCCAAGCTGCTACACACTGACTGAGGAATTCTGGGAGTTCTGGCTGCCATGTTGGATTGTTTATCAAGCAGATGTTGCAACAAACAATAATCCTCATTAGTTCCTTTGGATAATGACATGGGTGGCATATAAATTTAATAAATAGAATGATCCAGGAGGCAATTTAAGCTTCAAATGTCATAAAAAGTCCATAAATCATAAAGTTGCCAAGTTTGGAGGCCCCTGCTCTACCCCAATAAGTTCCATCACCTCCTGCTGCTCTAGCCATACATGTGGAAGGCACTGAGTAAGGAACAGCTGGTTTATGATAAGTCACCTATGTTTCTATCAACCTTTCTAGTCATATGTTTGCATATTAGTAATTTGTGGCAGACAGGCCCAGTAGCACTTCAAATTCAAAAGCAAAACGAAGTTTCAGGATACCAGGCTGTGCAATCGCTGTTACCTATCCTCAACTCTATGCAACTTTATGAGCCGAGGTGGCGCAGCGGTTAGAGGCAGGTACTGCAGGCCACTTTAGCTGACACTGATCCGCAGGTCAGCAGTTCAAACCTCACCGACTCAAGGTTGACTCAGCCTTCCATCCTTCAGAGGTAGGTAAAATGAGGGCCCAGATTGTTGGGGGCAATATAAATATACATTGCTTACTGGTGTAAACCGCTTAGACAGTGCTTGCACTATGAGGCGGTATATAAATCTCACAAACAAACAAACAAACAAACAAACAAACAAACAAACAAATAAATAAATAAATAAATAAATAAATAAACTCCTTAAAGCAAACATGTCCCCTTAATCTCAGAAAAAGAAGTACTTAGTTTAACAAATGGCAAATGAATTTACATTAGCATTTTTTACCTTTCAAAGCACTTTTGGGTCTTTGAATCTGAAGTGTTGCACAGTCCTAACGGGCTGGATTAAAGAGAGAACAAAGACCACTTCATGGTGGTTACCAGGAAGACATTTATATTCACCATAGGAAACTAGGCTTTTATCTCCTTGATTAGAAAATCAGATTCTAACTGGGTTCATAGATTGAAGGGAGCCAACATATGGCTGGTTTGCTTTAGCATGTTGCATAAGACTTGCCATTTGCATTTGAAACTATGGCGTATTGTATTATGTGAACCCAGCTGTAGGATGAGTTCATGCAGTTTACTACATTTAGGTTACTTAACTGGGTTTATATAAAATGCTAAGCACAAGAGAACATACAGTATTTTGGTGACCAAGAACCATCATTGAGGATTTATGGACCATAGAAGGTATAGATATAATTATGCATGTAGCAGAAATTAGGGAAGGGGGTTCCACTTTGGGGGGGGGGATATAGTTGTTTTAATTGTTTTATGCCTATTTCAGGATCTTCCTGAAAATGATGGAAAACTGTTAATTTTCAGTTGTACTCTTCGTGTATGATAATGATAAATTATAAATGGTATATGGCAGTGATGGCTAACCTTTTTCTCGCCGCGTGCCGAAAGCGCGCATGTGTGTGCGTACTGGCACCCATAATGCAATGCACGCATGACACCCCTGCGCCCCTTCCCCGTGCATGTGTGCGACCCCTCCAGAGTCTCCGGAAAGCCTCCGGAGCCTGGGGAGGGCAAAAAACAGGCCTCCTGGAAGTTACAGAAGTCCGGAAAAAGGCCCATTTCCGGCCTCCGGAGGGCCTCTGGAGTCCAGGGGAGGCTGTTTTCGCCTTCCTGGAGGCTCAAGGAAAGCCTCTGGAGCCTGGGGAAGGCAAAAACCGGGCCTCCCGGAAGTCCGGAAACACGCTTGATTCCGGCCTCCGGAGGGCCTCTAGAGCCCAGGGGAGGCAGTTTTCACCCTCCCGGAGGCTCGATAAAAGCCTCTGGAGCCTGGGGAAGGCAAAAACCGGGCCTCCCGGAAGTCCGGAAACACGCTCGATTCCGGCCTCCGGAGGGCCTCCAGAGCCCAGGGGAGGCAGTTTTCACCCTCCCGGAGGCTCGAGGAAAGCCTCTGGAGCCTGGGGATGCATCCCCCTCCACACCTACGCAGCAGATACCCAAAAAATCAGCTGGCTGGCAGGAGGCGCGCGCGCACATGCGCAGTGTGCTGAGCTGGGCAATGGCTCGCACGCCCGCAGAGAGGGTTTTGCATGCCACCTGTGCCACCTGTGCCACGCATGCCATAGGTTCGCCATCACGGGTATATGGGCTTTGGCTTCACGTTTGGATTATCCAGCCACCAGTTTCTTCAATAAACTATGGCTAAGCAATCTGGCTTATGAATGAATCATTCCATACCTTTTAATACAGGACCCAAAGTAAGATGATTTCCAGTAAACCAGAAAAATACAAATAACTCTTATCTCCTTTCCTTACCAACATAGAGACTTTTTCTGTTTTATCACTTCAGATTCCTCTGTTTCTAAATGTAACTTGATCCCATTCATTTCTATCTGTTATAGAAACCTACAATTGCTGCAATCAAAGCTTCTTTGACTCAGTTCTATATTATTCTGTGGTTTGGTCATCTGGAAACCTTCTATTCTATTTCAGTGGAAGTGAAGAGTAACTGTGGTGATTTGCAACTTCTCAGATACAAGAAGGTGACCCATTCATAGGAGAAAAGTCAGGCAGAAGGGAAATGAAATGATCTTGCAATATCTGAAAAAAAGGAACGGTAGAACTTGTTCTGCTTTGAACTAAGTAGTTCTCACCTGTATTGATCTGGCTGCACACAATATGTGCACCAGTGGTGGGTTGTAAATTTTGCCACCAGTTCGCCCGCTTGCACACTGCTTCTGTGCACGCGCAGAAGCATCCCTGGCAGGTAGGTGGAGCCTCCTGCCATCAGCGTTACTGGTTCTAAGAACCGGTTCAAACCAGGAGCAACCCACCGCTGATGTGCATCCAAGGCTAACTCTACTAATCCTGAGCTAAAATATGGTTGACTAGCTTTAAATCTTATTACTAACATTTCAATCCTGATCTAATGATGTACAAGTTGAGCACATATGAGTCTTTTAGGCCAAAAATTACAGCCTCTTACAGAAGCAATGGCTGGGTTTATGTATCTCACTAAGGACACACTGTTGTTTATTCAGTAAATCATGATGATACCAACCATACTTTAGCCTGACAGCATGAAACAATTCAATATGTATCCTAAAGAAAAGTTGCTTCTAAATGTCCACCAAGTAGATAATAAAAAATGAGCACAGGAGAATAATTCAGAGAAATGTAATTTTGTTTCCTAACCATTTTCAATTTATCAGCTATTTTATAATGTCTCTTGTCTCATAAATTGAACACAAATTGCCTGAAGAAGCTTCAGCAGAGCAACACAGAAAGATAATCTCTAAGGGGAAGCTCAGAACACAAAGGAGCATGCAGCACCTATGGTGGCAGTCAATCATGTCACAAGCCACTTCGAGGGTCACCAAGAAAGTCAGTTTTACAGCTGATAACTGTCCTCATTTGCTGAGCAGAGCAACCATTCGCACCACCCAGTGCCAGGCAGTTGAACATTTATCACTGCCATCCCCATGTTCCCCTCCCCACTAATTCAGGTCAGGCAATACTTCCAATAATTTTAAAACCTTCTTTTGCATTTGCAAAGAAAGAGGGTTGAATAAGCAGGCTGAGTTCCAGGAAAGCTCAGCCAGAGATAAAAGTTGCCTTGGAAAGCCCTAGAAATTTATGATAATAGCCCTGAAGCAGACTTGAACACTGTGAATATTTAAATGTTTTCATTTGTAATGGGGTCTTTCCATAATAAACCTTTCCACTAATAAGGGGAAGGGGAAACCCACATACCCACCAGTTTTTATTCTGTGAAATGTGAATGGAAATTAGAGAAGGGTACTATGGAGCAATTAACTCATCCAACCCTCATGAGAAAAGCCTAAAAAAAACCCAACAACAACCCACTCCTCTGCTTTCAAAAGGTGATCTTCGTGTCCCATAAGCTCCCATTTGTGTCCAGGAATAACAATTGCATGATTATCAGTTTCCATACAGTAATTCTGAATAATCTTTTGTTCTTCAGCCTATCGGAGAGTTTGCTTCAAACACTGAGATTCTGAGAACTTGGAAACATTATAGTTGCAATATTTTCCTTAACAGAATTTGGCAAAGCTGACATAAATGTTTAAAGATGCCAAGGAAACAAGCTCATGTAGTCAATAAAGCACATTCACACAAACAAAGGATGCACTCAGGTCATGCATACACCTTATTAAAAGTGAATTAATTATTTGTTCTGTGCTCTGCTCCCACAAACCTTGACTTAATCTGAGGGCTTGATTTACACAAAATACTAAAACAACAGCTGGATCCCAAATGATCCATTTTCATTTTTATCCAATCTACTATATTGGAAGAACTCAATCATTGAAACACAAACTAGCCAGGCATATTTTAGCCCAATATATTGTGTGAACTAAGCCCGTTAGTTTCTTAGCGTATGGCAAACCCCCCTCTCCAAATTACATTAGCTGAGTAACCCATGATTAATTCACTAGTAAATAACTTGTAGGAACATATTACCTTATAAACTTTTTCTCCTCTAGCTGTTCTGAAAAAGATGCTGCTCATGCCTTTCTTTACTCCAAGTGTGAAAAAAATATGAAAGAAATCAAGAGTATTGGGGATGAAAGGGGTAAGGGATACTACTAAGCCATTAGAATAGCAATTCTATTCTTTCATAGTTGATTTAATCCTCCTCTTTTTTCTTGAAGATAGAAACTTTGCTACATTCTAAAGCTTGGAAGATCTGCTTTCTCCAGCTGCCCAACCTGCCCAATCACAAATCCTCTGAACTTACTTAAAGAGCAAGCTTTGAATCAGTTGCAGTTCTAATGCCCTCTTAGTTAGGCATCCCTGCATTTTAAGTTGCCTGACTTTCCCACAGAGGCACAAACACAAAGAGGAATTCAACTTTTTCTAAGGAAGAGCAAATCTGAAGACCAAGTTTTTAGCAAAACTTTTGCTAAAGCTAAACAATCCCCTTCCTACTGTCTCCCCTCCCAATAACGTTACTTCTTTGTAGCTACCAGAGAAGATTACAGCGGCGTGCAATTGACAAACAATGAAACTGACTAGTCCTCCCCCCACTTTCTCCATTGTCCTTGTCAAAACGAAAGGGGGGGACAGCATTCACTTTCGGGGTTTTTTCAAGAGACAGGTGGGCTTACAAGAGGAAGTGAGGCTGAGTGCTGGAGAAAGAAAAACGCAGCACCTTAAAAGTGGGGAAACCGTCCAGGGACCTACAGAAAGGAGATGGTTTTGGGGAGACGGGTCTCCCTTTCAGCGGGAATTTTATTCGAAGTGCCGTGAGAACGAGGCGCCGGGTTCTCCAAAGCTGCGTCCCGGACATCTCTACTTTCCTGCCCCAACCCCGAAATCTCACCCACCTGCCTCGGGAACTACACGTCACCCTTCCCGCTTCTGCTGCCGTCGCCGCCGCCGCCGCTTTCAGCAATCCTGCCAGGGCCCCAAAGACGAGGCTTTTGTTGTAGCCCTCCGTCTCGGGGCCGGGGTCTTGAGCGGAGTGGCGGCGGCGAGGGGGGGAGACTGGAACGATATTAGCATCTCTAAGGGGCGGCCCCAGAGGGGGCAGAGGTGAGCCGCCTCCGTTTTCCTCTCCTCAGTCTGGATCCCTCCCTCGGGTAGTCACCCCCCCATCCCCCCCTCCACACGTGAACGCCGCCTTCACATCCACCTGACAAATACGCACCGGGCGCCCAATCGCGGCTCCTTCGCTCGAGTCCCACCAGCCACCCTCCGTTAGCCGGGAGAAGCTTTCCCCCGCGCACCTCGAATCTCTCTCTCTCTCCCTCAGCCGCTCTCGCCGCTTCAGAGAACGGCCCACTTTCTCAGCCTGCGTCACCCCCCCCCCAAAGTCGTCTACTACTAGACCGTTTGCCCGGCTCTCCCCTCCAGTTATTGCTCTTGCCCTCCCGTTACTCTCTCTGGCTAAACCCACCCCACTTTTCTGACGCATCCAACCTTTAGCCCAACTAGTTGGTGTTTTCCTATCAGCTACTCTCGAGATATATTGGACTACACCCCCCATCCTCCCCAGCCAGCACGCCACAGTGCTGGAAAAGGTTGATGGCTATAGCCCCCCTCCTTGTGGGTTGCATCTCTCTGGCTTTCTTCCCCTCTCCCGCAGCCACTTTGCATTCACACCACCTCTCCCCCCCCCCCCCCCCCCGCAAATGGCAGCCTCTCTGCCTTCAAACGACTCACATACCCTGACTCTGCGGAGCGGGCACGGCCAGTTGCCCACTTTCCGCCCGGATCTCTCCTCTCGCCTTCTTCCCTCGGGGCTCCCTCTTCGCTTTTCCCTCTCACAGTACCCCGACCCCCCTGTAGGGGTCGCTTCGCGTTTCCCAGCTACCCGGGCGGCGAGAGGCAACCGCGCGCAATTACGCAAACCACCGCGGCGCGAAACGGAGCCGGCCTTACCAGCCTCAGGGCTCCGCGCTCCCTCCGGCGGTCACGGCGGCATCGCTTGCCCGTGCGCTGCCGATGCCCCCTGGAGCTCCCCGGCCCACGGGGGGGGGGCTCTCTGGACGATCGAGACGGAACTGGGCGACGGGGAAGGGAGAAAGCAGAAGCAGGCCGAGAACGGACGAGGGGAGGGCGGGCTTGCGCGCTGGGAACGCCCGGGAGGAGGAGAGCCGGGGCCGGAGACCTCCCTTCGCAGGCGCAGCTTCGCGCGAGCAAGCAAGATGTGGAATGGGGCCACGGGGGAAATGCCCCGATCGCTCCGCAATCAATGCTTCGTACAGCTCCTGTTCGCCCGCCTTTCCCGTTCCGTAGAGTCACTATGCCAAGGCTTGTCAGTCGGAGGACGGCTTTCAGCTTTTTAAAAAAGAGCAGGTGCAGGCAGTCTTCGACTTACAACAATTCGTTTAGTGACCGAGCATTCAAAGTTACAACGGCCACTCAGCCTCTATCTCGACTGAGATTTGTTTGTCGGCTGCCTAGCAGGAATCTGGCTAGTAAATTGAACAGTCTGGCGTAGAAATTGGATGGATGGATGGATGGACGGACGGACGGACAGAGATGACCCCAGGACACTGAAATGATCATAAATATGAATCAGTTGCCAAGTGACTGAATTTTGATCACATGATCCCGGGGATGTTGCGAAGGTCATAACTGTGAAAAACGGTCATAGGTCTCATTTTTCAGTGCCGTTGTAACTTGGGACCGTTTTTCACACTTACGACCGTTGCATCCTCCCGGTGGTCACCTGATCAAAATTCAGATGCTTGGCAACTGACTCATATTTATGACCATTGCAGTGTCCTGGGGTCATCTCTGTGCGTCCGTCCATCCATCCATCCAATTTCTATGCCAGACTCTTCAATTTACTAGCCAGATTCCTGCTAGGCAGCCCACAAACAAATCTCAGTCGAGATAGAGGCTGAGTGGCCCAGAGTTCAGACTGGCAAATGGTAGGCATGAAATGGCAATGACGGGTCCTTGGTGCTCTCTGAGCTTTATGCTTTTCTTGCAGATGTTTCATTACCCAAACTAGCACTGATGAGGTTACCTAGTTTGAGTAATGAAACATCTGCAAGAACACAAGCAAGCTCAGAGAGCACCAAGGACTCATACTTTCAACCCTAAGCTACAAATATTCTTCTTTGTTGATTAAATGGGAATGTAAGGGACAACTGTGACAAGGCTGATTGAATACATGAAGGTATAGTGTGCTGTGATTTGTAAAACAGCAGGAAAACTCATGCAACAATGCTTCACTTGGACACTTAACTCATTTTCTAGGCTCATTGTGTACTCTGGGTTTGCAGTATAGGTAGTTCACAAAACCTACTGAACCACAAAAAAATCACCAAGGTTGACACCAACTGTCAGCTAAAGCATCATTTCGGCAACACTCTTAAGCAGATGCATATATGGGGTAGAGGGTATTAAAAAAATTAAGATGATGGTTGCAACTGCTCCCTTTTTTAGCTGTAGATGTGACTTTACATGATAATATTTTTGTATCCCCCGTGCCTCTACTTGGCATGTTGTAAGGAAAAGGCCCCAAACTGTCTGATTAGAGGCATCAATTTTTGTTGGGGGCATTGTGAATCCAGTTAATTTATTTAATAAATTCTTATTTAATACATTCTTCTGATACAAAGGAGAGCTCAGTATGTGGAATTAATACAGCTGCCATTATGTGTTTTCATTTGCATATCTCATTCATTCATTCATTCCATGACATGAAAGACTTCATTTCCCTGTCTTAAATTCATGACATTTTACATTCATTTCTCTATTCTTGTTTGGCATCTTCTAGCAGCCCAGCAAGAGGAAAGGTGAGATAGTAAAGCAAACACAAGATATGAGGTCAAAGCAGGTAAGCTGTATCTGACATTAAAAGAACATAAGGAAATAAGAAAAGCACCTGCTGTTTCAGTAGATTGACATTCATGGCAAATATCCAGCCTTTGCTGAATATTATTCATTTGTGAATGTTTAGAAAAGGGTGATGTGATTTGTTTGGGATTTGCCAGTTATGGATGCTGAGATTCACCACCTTCCCAAATAGAAATAGAAAGTAGAAACACACAAGTATGGATATTGTGGAAAACCAATTTTACAACGCTGGATGAAAGATTTTCTTCATTCTTCAAAGCCTAGATCAAAGCTAAGGCAAGAATTGTGAATAATTTCCAATTTAGTGTGCATTCCCATTCAACCACATCTGAGCAAGCACATACACCACTCGATACACCTGGCCAAAAATATAGCTTGATATTGAGTCCTTAAACATTAGTAAACATCAAAAAGGTTAAGGCAGGAAGAACAACAGGTGACCAATTTACATTATCTATAATTTAAATGTCTATATTAAAAGGTACAGAACTCTGTAAAGCCACTGGTAACAAGTCTGGTTAATGAGCAAGAATAGTCCCAAAGGGCATGGCATTTTATTGTTCAAGCTTTTACACTTCTATGTGCTAAGAATAGTGGAAAAAAGACAGAAAATAGGACACCAGGGGAGTCTTCAATTCTGCATGGAGAACATAATTTGACAGATGGATTACCATATTTTTCGGAGTATAAGACGCACCTTTTTCCTCCCTAAAAGTGGCTGAAAATTTGGGTGCGTCTTATACTCTGAATGTAGCTTTTTCAAAGCTTTTTTTCCAGCCCTAACTAGGTGCTAACGATCTTCCCAGCTCTTACCTTGCAGGCTTTTTCATTGTTACTCTCTCCGAAGAAGGTTTTTCCAGCCCTAAGTCTTTGCAGTTTTTTTTTTCATTGCTCTACTTGCTCCGAATAAGTTTTTTTCTAGCCCTAACCAGGTGCTAACGATCTTCCCAGCTCTTACTGGCTTGCAGGCTCTTTCATTGTTACTCTCTCAGAAGAAGGTTTTTTAAAGTCCTAACCGGGGGATAAAATAATGTGCTGAAGCTGAACAGACTAAGGATGCTAGCCAGATGAATACCTGGTAGGCAGATTTTCCCCCCTTATTTTCCTGACCAAAAACTAAGGTGCATCTTATACTCCGGTGCGTCTTATACTCCGAAAAATACGGTATGTATGCAACAAGAATGATTCTGAGCCTGTTGTAAGAGCATGACCAGCTCTTCCCTTCCCCCTTTTCTGAAATTTCAGATTTCCGTAGCATAGTGTATTATAAGATATCTTAAATGGCAAAATTGCCAGATTTCATCTATGCAAAATTGACACGTTTTTCAATGTGACTTTGATTTGCCTTTGGGTGGCTTCCTGTTTCCTTCCCTACCTACCTTTAAAATTGTCCCATAGGCAAAAAAAAAGGTGTTTTTTTTCCTCAGGCTTATCCTTTCAAAGATGTCACAGCATTGTTCGGCTGGAGCTCCCAACCACAAATTGTGCCTTCTGTACTGTCTGCTCTGTGCCAGGCACTTAGTTGTTCACAAGGTAGTAAAAAAAAAGTGTATACCCTGAGCTCACATGAAGCTAAATTTAGTTTTGGTTGCCATGATATAAAAAAGATGTTGAGACTCTAGAAAGAGCCCAAACAGCAACAAAGATGATTAGGGGACTCGAGGCTAAATCATACAAAGAATGGTTTCAGGAATTGGAGATGTCTAGTTTAATGAAAAGAAGGACTAGGGGAAGTGGTGGATTCCTACCGGTGTCGTCCCGGTAGCGGCCCACCGATTGCGCAATTTGCGTGCGACGGCTCTGGTGCCATCTTCGCCGGCCCGTCGTGCGGCGCCATCTTTTTTCTGAATTTTTGGCCTTTTTTTGCTTCCTGTGCATGCACAGAAGCAAAATCTCGTGAGGAGACGTGCGCACGTGCAAGATTTCAGCAATTTTTTTGTTTCTGTGCACACCAAATTTGGACACGCGCACGCGTCCCCTCGTGAGATTTTGGTGATTTTTTGCTTCCTGCGCATGCGCGGAAGCAAAATCTCATGGGGACGCGCACATGTAGAGAGCGTGCGCACACACGAAATGTAATGATGCGTGCGCAGTACACCGGTAGGCAGGTAAGAGGAACCCGCCCCTGACTAGGGGTAACATGATAGCAGTGTTCCGTTATCTAAGGGCTGCCACAAAGAAGACCTGAAGCCAGGGCAAGAAGTAATGGATAGATGTAATATCTGGAAAACAAAAATTTGCAGGCCCCCGTTTCAACCTTCTGAGCTCTCTGCTTCCTCACCTACTTCTCCTCTATACCATTTAGCAAACAGGAAGCAAGCAGCAACAGGAAGAGGAAGGCTACAGAAGCCTCTCCTGGCCTCTTTCCAGGAGCCATTTAAAGATGTTGTCTGAACCACCCCAGATTATGTTACGGAAGAATGTTGATATTGGTAGAAATCAGTGGTGGGTTGCTACCGGTTCGCCCTGGTTCTGGCGAATCGGTGGCAGCGGGAGGCTCTGCCCACCCGCCCGGACGTCATCACGGACGATCTGCGCACATCTCCGAACTGGTAGCAAAGGTAAGTGAAACCCATTATTGGTGGAAACGTATTAAAGAGTTCTTCAAAAAGAATAATCAGAAATGAAAGAAAATACATCTCCCCCCATTTTTAAATAGTAAGTTAAGACTTACTTGAGCTAAGCTGAATTCCTGGTAGGTTCAAAAACAACCATGTAGTTTTTGCCAATGTGATCTGCAGATCTCAGAATTCCTGTTGGTCTACAAGCCAAGTACTAACTATATCCAACCGTTGTGGCTTTTCCTAAATTGTCCAAGATTGATGTTAATACTGTGTTGAAATATCTGCTCCAATGAAGGGGCGAGTCACAGGAACAGTTCAGCAGCACCTTTATTGTCTATTAGTTAGAACTAATACGGACTGCCGGCAGGCTCCAGGGAAGCCGCTTTTAAGGGCTTCCCTGAAGCCTGTTAGCCACTGACAGCAGTTTATTTCTCCTGCCGCTAGATTAGCCAATCAGCAGCAGCTATGCAAATTGCTACTACGTCCGTCCGTATGTAACAGTTCTGAAAATTCTAAATGTAAACTATGGGGAAATGGGGAAAAAGATGCAACAAAATGGGAATTTGTTCCCTGGAGCAGTACTTCAGTTATTCTCAGGAGAACTTGTGCAAAGTTAATCAATAACTGAATCAACAAGAACTCATGGAGATAATAATAATAATAATAATAATAATAATAATAATAATAATAATAATAATAATAATAATAATAATAATAATAATAATAACAATAATAACAATAACAACAACAACAACAACAACAACAACAACAACAATAATAATAATAATAATAATAATAATAATAATAATAATAATAATAATAATAATAATTAATAATAATAATTAATAATAATAATAACAGAGTTGGAAGGGACCTTGGAGGTCTTCTAGTCCAACCCCCTGCTTAGGCAGGAAACCCTACACTACTTCAGACAAATGGTTATCCAACATCTTCTTAAAAACGTCCAGTGTTGGAACATTCACAACTTCTGGAGGCAAGCTGTTCCACTGATTAATTGTTCTAATTGTCAGGAAATTTCTCGTTAGTTCTAAGTTGCTTCTCTCCTTGTTTAGTTTCCACCCATTGCTTCTTGTTCTACCCTCAGGTGCTTTGAAGAATAGTTTGACTCCCTCTTCTTTGTGGCAACCCCTGAGATATTGGAACACTGCTATCATGTCTCCCCTGGTCCTTCTTTTCATTAAGCTAGACATACCCAGTTCCTGCAATCGTTCTTCATATGTTTTAGTCTCCAGTCCCCTAATCATCTTTGTTGCTCTTCTCTGCATTCTTTCCAGAGTCTCAACATCCTTTCTACATCGTGGCGACCAAAACTGTATGCAGTATTCCAAGTGTGGCCTTACCAATAAGGCTACCAGACTGCAAAAGTATGGGTGTCCATTAGAAGGCAACAAATAAGGTTTTTTTTAAATGTTTGCTGCCATCTAGTGATTTCCTGAAATTCTGTAAACTGGATATGGTAATCTTAGATAATTAAGATTTCTTTACATTTCTGCTTTTTAAAAAAGCTATCTCTAACATGAAGTCAAACATAGTTCAGAGTTTGCAATACTCTAATGTGATTGTTCTGTGCACAAGGCCAATTTCATCTCCACACAGCTGCAGCTTGACATTTTTGATATGGTGCCAGCTTCAAGAGCAGGATGCGTGCTTACAATGACAGCTGCTGATTAGTGGTGTTGTTTTTTTGAAAATAAAGAGAAGATTCTGATTGGAGGTAGGTTTGTATGACAGCAGTGTTTGTCAAAGTGCCTGTATGAAGAGAGAATTCTGTCATCCCCATTTAAAGAAACAGAAGTCCCTTCCCCCCCTCTCTCAAATTTTAAGACTTTTAATGAAAACCTCTCAGCCTCCCATGAGATTCCAAAGGGATTAACAAGCGGTGATAGAAACTTTTGTAGGCTTCCTGCCAGGTGGCAGTTTGCATTCATAAAGCAAATCCTTCTCACTGATGATCTCAGAGGAGTATAGAGCTGTTTGGACCCACACATTGTGTGGTTATCAGAGTGTTACTGAACTCTGTAAACCACTTAGAGAGGGCTGGAAAGCACTATGAAGCAGTATATAAGTAAAGTGCTATTGCTAAAGTGCTATTATTGAATATCTCTATCCTACCATTGGAGGCTTCTACATCAGTTTGAAAACAACCCCAGATTGCTATGTTCCCACACTGGAGAGTGAGCTGGTTATTTCTGACTAAGGTGCTGCGTATTGCTGCATTCTGCCTCATACTTCCCTTCGACCGGTTAGGGCCCACAGAGTTGGCCTCCTCCAGGTCCCGTCAGCCAAGCAATGCCGGCTGGCGGGCCCTAGGGAGAGAGCCTTCTCTGTGGCCGGCCCCGTGCTCTGGAACCAACTTCCCCCAGAGACCCGAACTATCCCCACTCTGCTGGCCTTCCGAAAAGCCGTTAAGACATGGCTTTTCCTGCAGGCTGGGGGTAGAGCTTAATCCACTCGAGCTCACCCCCAAGTATGTATGGTTGCTGAATGGTTGTTCGATGTTTTTTATACTGTGTTTTTAAATTTTTAAATTTGTTTTTAATTGATATTTAAAGTTTGGTTATTCTTGTATTTTTCTCTGTTGTACGCCGCCCTGAGTCCTTTGGGAGTTGGGCGGCATATAAGAATACCAAAATAAATAAATAAATAAATAAGATAGAATATTTCTTAAAGTGCGGCTTTTTCATTTCTTCATTGGTGGGAACTCTTGCCTTGCTTCTTTTCCTAGCTTCTGTACTTAAGGACCTATAAGTGAAATGCTAATGCAGTGCTTCTCAAATAGTGGGGCGCCCCCCCCCCCCTGGGGAGGTGCGGAGCGATGCCAGAGGGGGCGCGTGACCCCGGGGAACGTGCTTTTTTTTGCTGCAGGGAGTAGGGTTTTTTGCACCAAACAATAGCACACAGCACAGAGCAGGAGATATGAAGTGCAGATAACAAACCCTTAAGAGACACCATGGAAAAATATTTAACAGGGATGAAAA
Source organism: Diadophis punctatus similis (assembly GCA_023053685.1). Lineage (NCBI taxonomy): Eukaryota > Metazoa > Chordata > Lepidosauria > Squamata > Dipsadidae > Diadophis > Diadophis punctatus. The sequence goes on from JALIGW010000047.1 coordinate 1,036,906, forward strand.
GAAAGGAGGAGAGAGATGGAGCTAATGAGACAAACATAAGTCTCCTGAAAGCTAAGATGAGGAAATATGACGAAGCGGATGTAGCGCTTGGCTTCACTGTGACTACGGTGGGAGACAAGGAAAGACTGGTATGTTTACTGTGTCTAAAAATGTTGGCAGCGGACAGCATGAAGCCAAATAAATTAAAGTGTCACTTAAACACATTACACCCCAATCACACTGATAAGCCGCTTGGGTTTTTTCAGCGAAAACGTGCCGAATATTGCAAACAATCATCCCGGCGGAGAGTTGGGGAGGGCGCGAAATTTTTACTTCTTCCTAGGGGGGGCATAACAAAATAATTGAGAAGCACTGTGCTAATGTAACCTCTTTGCAGCTGCCCCCAAGCTGCTGTATCTGGGCTGCAAAATACAAATGAGCACTAGATGGCAGTAAAGGATTTTTTTCCTTTGCCACCTAGTGGTTTGGATTTTTGTAATCCAGGTAGCCCAAACAGAAAGGGGGAGAGAGTTGTCATTGCCAGCTCTTTTGCCAGTTTCCCCTTTCAGCACACTGTTAGGTTTAGTGGGGTTTGTTTGTTTTTCTTGAGTGGGGTGGAAGTGAGATAATTTTCATACTGCAGACTTGGTTCTTGTGGAGCACTGTCGGAGGAAAGAGGGCCTTACTTATCGTGGCAGGGAGCATCAGGCCAGGAGTTTTAGAGGTAGTTCCAACCACTGGCTGGGTCCACCCTCCCGCCCCGGCGCTACCCTGTCCTATATATCTCACACTTTGGCTCGCTCACCCCGCCCACGCAGCCCAGCTGATTGCCGCACCACGCCAGCTCTACTCACCGAAAAGGTGTGCTGGAAGCCGCGTGCATGAAATTGCTGTGTGTTTTCTGTTCTGCACTAGGCGAACCGCCTGTTAAATTATGTGAAGCCCACCTCTGAGGAGCTTCTTATGGGCTTTGTAGAACTAGAAAGAATTAAAATAGAATCCTCCCATAAGATCAGCCTGGAAATTGACAAGAGAGCTGGGAATGCAGTAACTGCCCCCCCCCACAAATAATTAGGCATTAACAACTGTGGTGATGCATTGGTTAGAATGCAGTATTGCAGGCTAACACTACCCACAGCCAGGAGTTCAATCCTGACTGGCTCAAGGTTGACTGAACCTTCCATCCTTCTGAGGTCGGTAAAATGAGGACCTAGATTATTGGGGGAGATATGCTGACTCTGTAAACCGCTTAGAGAAGGCTGTAAAGCACTGTGAAGCGGTATATAAGTCTAAATGCTATTGCTATTAAATTCTCTTTCACCCAAGGGACTGTGGGCAAGAAGGGGTTTAATAAATGCCCCAAAACAAATGTTTTGCAGCTGTCAGTATTAGCAGATAGACAAGACATCCTGACCTGTGATGGAATGTGCACCTAGAGGAGTGGAGGAAGGGTCTTCTGGCAACCCAGAGCTTTCCCAGAGAGAAGTCTGGGTTAAGCGACTTTGTAGTTCTGAGCTGGATGGGGAAGGAGGGAAGAGTTCAATATATACCCGACTAGAACCTCTCAGGATATACTTTGTATGTTAGATGGTTACAGCTTTAGCTTGGGAAGATTCTGTCCATTCTTCTTCTACTTGTGCCATATCCATCATCGGACGTTGGCGATCATGTTGGTGATCCTATTTTTTATCAACAGCTGCACGAAAAAGTGCTGCTGAGTTTTGTCTAAACCAGTCCCTTAGATTTTGAAGCCACGATCTTCTTCCGCCTGGACCTCATTTGCCTCAATCTTTCCCTGGAGGATTAAGTGAAGTATGCCATATTTTTCCGGGTGTCACATCACATGTCCATTCTGTCCATTAGGTGTAAGCAAATTAAGGATTGGACTTGATTTTATTTCACTGTCCCATCTATGGGCTTGGACCTGACATAACCTGTCTCCAAAATACCTAACAACATATCAAAAGGGGGGGAACCTGTCGCACCATCATGGCTTGACCATCTTGACTCTTTTGTCCATGCCGCTTATCTACATGAAACCGCTGGGTGAGATCATCTGTCGACACGGGGTGAAGTTCCAGCAGTATGCTGATGATACCCAGTTGTACATCTCCACCCCGTCTCAGTTCAGGGAAGCAGTGGATGTGATGTACTGGTGCCTGGACGATGTTAGGGTCTGGATGGGAAGGAACAGGCTCAAGCTCAACCCTGACAAGACCGAGTGGCTGTGGATATTGCCCCCTAAGGACTATGTCGATTGTCCCTCCTTGGTTCTCGGGGGAGAGAAATTAACTCCCTCGGAACGGGTTCGCAATTTGGGTGTCCTCCTAGATCCACAGCTTAAATTGGATCAACATCTGGCAGCTGTGGCTAGGGGGACCTTTGCACAGTTTCACCTGGTGCATCAATTGCGACCCTACTTGGAGAGGGAGGCATTGCTCACAGTCACTCATGCCCTCATCACCTCCCGGCTGGACTACTGTAATGCACTCTACATGGGGCTACCCTTGAAGAGTATCCGGAGACTGCAATTGGTGCAAAATGCAGCTGCGCGAGCCGTAGTGGGTATACCAAAATATGCCCACGTAACACCTGTCCTTCACCAGCTGCATTGGTTGCCCATTAGTCTCGGGTCGCAATTTAAGGTGTTGGTTATGACCTTTAAAGCCCTACATGGCTCAGGACCAGACTACCTTCGGGACCGCATCCTGCCACATACCTCCCTGCGACCGGTTAGGTCCCACAGAGTTGGTCTCCTCCAGGTCCCATCAACCAAGCAATGACGGTTGGCGGGACCATGGGGGAGAGCTTTCTCTGTGGGAGCTCCCTCCCTTTGGAACCAACTATCCCCACCCTACTGGCCTTCCGTAAAGCCGTTAAAACCTGGTTCTTCCAGCAGGCATATGAATGATGAGAAATGGTTTTTTTTATTTTTATATGTATTTTAATTGTTTTTTACTGCTATTTTAAAACTGATTGTTCATCTTTCTGTTGTACGCCGCCCTGAGTCCTCAGGGAGATGGGCAGCCTATAAGATTGAACAAAATAAATAAATAAATAAATAAATAAATAAATAAATAAATAAATAAATAAATAAATAAATAAATAAATAAATAAATAAATAAATAAATAAATAAATAAATAAATAAATAAATAAATAAATAAATAAATAAATAAACAAACAAATAAATAAATAAATAAATAAATAAATACCCTACAGACGCCTCTATCTAGCAATATACAGAATCTGCACCTGCACTTCAGTAGGTTGTCCAGAACCCAAGTTATTTTTGATACCTCTTCCTTCTCCCATAGTTGCACACTGCATTCCTTAGCCGTGTCTATTGAGTAAATATTCTGTTTTGCATCTGGGTAAGGCACCTTGGCTTCAACTTGTTGAAGAGCTTAGCACTGTGGTGGTGCTATGACTCTTTTCATCAAAATAAAGATTGTGATTTGTTTCAGAAGTAAAGAGTTGCGTTGTTTTGCTACTCATCTTCGGGGTGGGGGAGGCTTTGCATAAATCTTCCAAAGTTCTGCATTTTTTAATTGAATTTTGGACCATTCTCATTGCTGGGGTGAGGTGGGGTGGCTCACAATATGGAAAGGCTTCCAGCATAGATTCTGTCCTAGTGTCAAGCCACAAATGCTAATAGCCTCGATGACTTTTTAAAAAGTCTTAAGCCCGTTGTTATATCACACCTCACATTATGTTCTGTGTTTTTAGAGCCCACAGCTGTGTGTTTTGCTGAACACACTGTGATCCCAAGAGGCACCTGACACTCTGTTTTTCAGCTCTAGGGGATGCTCATTATGCTTATTACACATGGGCAGATGAGAAGAGAAAATGCACAGAGGCACATTTCGGTGGCTGTGGTGTTTGTAATGGAAAATAAAGACAGCAGAGCGACCTGCGGGAACCATATGCCAGAAAGATGCAGGATGATGCGAAGCATAAGTGAAGACCTAGGAAAGGGGCTGAATGAGGAGGTGAATACACTCATTCCATTTGCTCCCCACCACTCTCTGCCCCCATTCCTTGGCATCAGGAGCAGCTACCTTCTGCTGAATTGGGAAGAGCCCAACTAACCAGGAATGTCTCATGTAGAGAAGAGTCTATTTAGAGAACAGTGTGGAATGTGAGACATTGACAATCAGCCACAAGGCTAGGATGCTTAAACTGGTAGTTCAACACTACCTTGTTGAACACGGGCCATTTCTTAGCACAGCTGGTAAACTGGGTAAACCGGGTGAATGCAGAATCCCAAATAAACGGATACTTAAATCCTCCTACTGATTTTCGACTGGTGAAGAGGGAAGCTGATTTAAGGTAACAACACTAGCAGCTACCTTGAACAGATGGCACAATAGGATGAAGTCAGTCTTTGAGGGGCTGCGCGCATGTGTCATTGTTGACTCCTGGCAACTATGTGGAAAAGTCCCTGCAGTTTTCTTGGTAAGGTTTCAGAAGTGTTTTGCCATTACCTTCTTCCTAAGGCTGAGATAATTCAGCTGTTCATCAAAATAGTCCTGAGGCTAGCTTCCTAAACTCTTAGCTTCTCACTCTCTCTCCACCATAGGAAAAAGAAGCCAAGGGCAAGTCAGTTCCAAAAAGCAAAAAAGTGCCGGGATTAATCCAAGGGGTTGCCAAGAGGCAACACTTACTTGAAGTCAAAAAAACAACTGTGTGAATGAATAAACAAAATCACTGGAAGCATTTAAGAATACTGTAATGGTATAGGGCAGTGATGGTGAACCTTTTTTCCCTTGGGTGCCAAAAGCGCGTGTGCGCGCGCTATCACGTGCATGCGAGTGCCCACACCCATAATTCAATGTCTGGGGAGGGCAAAAACGGCCTCCCCCGCCCCCACACAGGTTCTCTGGAGGCCTGAAATGGCCCATTTCCCGACTTCCGGTGGGCCCAGTAGGCCCGTTTTTTGCCCTCCCCAGGCTCCAGAGGCTTCCTTGGAGCCTGGGGAGGGCAGAAACGCCCCCCCAGAGGACCTCTGGAAGCCTAAAATGCCCTCCCAGAGCCTCTGCGTGAGCCAAAAATCAGCTGGCCGGTGCGCACATGCACACTGGAGCTGAGCTAGGGTAACAGCTCGTGTGCTGGCAGATATGGCTCTGCGTGCCACCTGTGGCACGCGTGCCATAGGTTCGCCATCACTGGTATAGGGTCTCCTACTTCAGCAGGGGGTTGGACTAAAAGACCTGCAAGGCAGTAGTGGGTTCTAAACCCCGTCGCTACCGGTTTGCTCGTGAGCAGGCGTGCATGCATGCAGAAGCTTCCCGGGTGGGTGGGCGGAGCCTCCTGCCGCTGCCGCTACCAGTTCGCAGAACCGGGAGCAACCCACCGCTGCTCCAAGGTCCCTTTCAACTCTGTTATTCTGTTAAATAAATAACCCTGTCCATGACTACATTAACTAATAAAGAACTGTCTATCCCAGCTACACTTCCATTCTTTTTAGCAGAAATTCTAGTTTTGAGAGACCTTTACTAATGATGGTTGTTAGGGAAGAATATATGGTCACTTGCCCAAGTCTGCTTATATGCCTGAAACTGATCTATGCATCCAGCCTATTCTAGCTAAGTAGAGAATCCGTAGTTACATAAAGCATAACTTATTTTAATGTGAACACCATGTTTCTTATTTTTGCCATCATTATCCAAGTTCCCCTGGCATACAAAGAAACTCAGGCTGGGAACATTCTCTAATCATTGAGCAAATTACCGGTCTATCACTTGTCTTTTATTTTCCTGAATCCATGTCATTCTTTCCAGGGTTTATATCTATCCTCTTTTCACTGGCAGAGGTAGCTTAAGGTAGCTAATCAAAGACAAAAACAGCAATGAAATTCAAATTCAGCTGTTTGTTACAGAATGTATATCCCACAGCTAATTGTACTTTGTAATGCACAGGTTCCATTCCTCTGGGCTGCCTATTTCAGATGAAACCACTTCTGAAGATTTGCCTCTCCTTTGAATGGGAAAAACATTGCAAAATGTCATGTGACGGCATCATGACGCCGCGAGTTTGACACCCGTGATCTATGGACTTCAATTCCCATAACTCCCATGCTGGTTAGGGAATTCTGGGAGTTGAAGCTGTTAAGGATTTATTGTGCTGTTAAGCACATACACAGCGAAATGTGTTGTAGTAATGGTGTTGCAGTTTGATATGAATGCTATTCAGTCAATAAACAGAATATCTTTAATATGTACAAAATAGTAGCAAAGTTAAATAGGAAGTCCAAGTCATACAGAGTTATTCAGTCAATGCGAAGTTTCTTCTTCTTGCCTATCTTTGTTTTAACTCACAAACAAAGATTACAGCTATCTCTCAATTCTATACTATCACAGATAGTTATTCTTTTCTTCACAGCAATTTCACACAGCCATAAAGTAATCTACTCATCAGTAAAGCAGCACAGAGAGTCTTCAATCCGGAACACACCGTCAAACACAACCACCAACTGTAAACCATAAACCATCAACCACATTGAGCATGCTCTCTTGCTTGCTTATATAGTAATCATCCACAGTGCATTTAAAGCAATATACACATAACAATGATTTGTGGCTTAATCATATATTAACACACCCAATCGTTTGAACAGGGTTCTAACAGAAGTCCATATATCTTAAAAGTTTCTGAGACTGAGAAACATTGTCTTAAATAGATAGAATGGAAGTAGAAGAAAAGTCTGGAGATGACGGTAGTTGTAAGTGATAAGTACATTTAACTCTTTTTGTAATGGCTAAAAAACCCCGCTCCTGTTTTGGGGGTGCCTGTGGTGGTCCAGGTGCTCCCGAGCTTCATTTTCGGCTGCAATGGCTTCCTGCAACCCTCTGCCAGTGAAAACGGAGCTTGGGAGGGTGGCCTGCGGCCCTCCTGAACTGCATTTTCATTGGCAGAAGCACTGTGGGCCGGTCCTTCGCTGTTTCCAGGGCAGCCCCGTGGGTCAGATCTAAGTATCCCGCAGGCCAGATCTGGCCCGCGGGCCCTGAGTTTGACACCCCTGCCCTAGAAGGAGGCTGCAGCTCATGCTACGTGTCAGCATGTGGGAACCATAGGGAGTCTCCCGGCCCTAGTAGTTTTGCTAGTTCCTGGGCTAGTGACTGGAGTACTGCTGGGGAATGACTCCAATTAACATTTCAATTTCTCCCAGTGCCACTGATGCAGAGAGGAGCAATGTGCCATATATATACATGGCATATTGTTCCTCTCTGCATCAGTGGCAATAACCGTTTCTTCTTTGTTTACTTAGACATCAGCTGCCATCATTTTGGAGGGCATTTTATTTATTACAAATTGGCAGTACAATTGCTCCTTATTTTGAAATAAAGTCTTTGAAAGAGAGGTTTTTTCCTGTTCTGTGCAGCTTGTATTAAAGTGATTTAATCCCTCTAGTGAGTAAAAACATGCACAGCTGAAGGAGTAATTAACTGCAGAATTAACTAGTAAACAAAGGAGCTTGCAAAGCCAATGGCCCTAATCCATGAATAATTGGTCCTCATCTTCATTAGCAGTATAGCATCCTTACTGCTATGATCACTACCTTCTTACCGAGCTTTGCTTATTTATTTACTTCTTGCATTTTGTGACCCCATCACAATTCAACTCTTGGCAGCTGATATAATAGGAAGCGAATTCAAAGCATCTGCTACGTGTTTAAAAACAAAAATTCATAAGTGGAAGAACAAAAGAAAAATATGGAAAACAAAAGAAAGGCGCTGAACAGGTTAATAGCTCTGATTTCAGTACCCTTCTCAATGTACAGGTAGGCCTTGACTTAACGACCACAATTGAGCCCAAAATTTTTGTTGCTAAGTGAAACATTCGTTAAGTGAATTTTGCCTCATATTACGACTTTTTGTGCCACAGTTCACAGGTAGGTTCCTCCCGGTTCGCACCGGTTCTATAGAACTGGTAGCAAACCGCTGGTGACATCACGGTGATGTCACGGAACCAGTCCTGTTGGTGCCGGTACGTGGACACTGCCATCATTTTTTTTATTTTTTGGAAAAAAAATTTGGAATGTTTTCCTGATTTTATTTCTTCTGCGCATGCGCAGAAGCCGAGTTTCCAGCACTGCGCATGTGCCGCCATCTTGTTTTTGGCTTTTTTAAAATTTTCGGCACTGCGCACGTGCGCGGCCACGTGGTACAGCCACGCGGCGCAGGAAGAAGCGAACCAGCAGCGAGGTAAGTTAGAACCCAACCCTGCCACAGTTGTTAAGTGAATCACTGCAGTTGTTAAGTTAGTAACATGATTGTTCAGTGAATCTGGGTTCTCCATTGATTTTGCTTGTCAGAAGGTTGCCAAAGGGGATCTCATGACCCTGGGACGCTGCAACCATCATAAATGTACAAAAGAGATGGTTTGCATCCATCAAAGAAAGGGACTGAGTTACCTGGCATTAGATTAACAGATTTTCTAGATAAACATTTAAACTGAACAGCAGGGACAGAGAATTAATTAATACAGAACATTTCTGTCCCCAGCAATCTAAAATTAATAGGGTTATCAGTGCATGTAACATAGATGTTAAGGTGGGTAAGAATAGCAACCTTGCTGTCAAGCAAAAACAAGCATTTAATAGCGAGTGCCATACCATATGCACTAATCAAACAGGTGGTAAGGCAGTAGGGGACAACACAGGTTATGTAGAAAGTAAACACAGGGTCATTTAACCATTTGAAGTGGTGTAGGGTTTCCTGCCTAAGCAGAGGGTTGGACTAGAAGACCTCCAAGGTCCCTTCCAACTCTGTTATTCTGTTAACTCATATTTAACAGAATAACAGAGTTGGAAGGGACCTTGGAGGTCTTCTAGTCCAACCCCCTGCTTAGGCAGGAAACCCTACACCACTTCAGACAAATGGTTATCCAACATCTTCTTAAAAACTTCCAGTGTTGGAGCATTCACAACTTCTGGAGGCAAGCTGTTCCACTGATTAATTGTTCTAACTGTCAGGAAATTTCTCCTTAGTTCTAAGTTGCTTCTCTCCTTGTTTAGTTTCCACCCATTGCTTCTTGTCCAGCCCTCAGGTGCTTAGTTGCCAAGCATCCGAATTTTGATCATGTGACTGTAGGGAAGCTGCCACAGTCATAAGTGTGAAAAATGGTCATAAGACACTTTTTTCAGTGCCGTTGTAACTTTGAATGGTCACTAAATGAACTGTTATAAGTAAAGGACTACCTGTATTCATTTCTGGTCATTTAGACAGTTCACTGTTGGGGAACTCTTTCAGAAGTTTGGCACTACCACTGAAAAGCAACACCTCCCTTTAATTCAGCTCCCTTTACTTCCTGATAGTTGGGGCACTAGGAATACTTTTTCCCAGTGGTGGGATTCAAATTTTTTAGCAACTGGTTCTGTGGGCGTGGCTTATTTGGGGTCGTGGCTTGGTGGTCATGTGACTGGGTGGGCATGGATAGCTGGTCATGTGACTGGGTGGGCATGGCTGCGTGCATAGGGACTAAGAGGGCTGAAAAAAGTGAATTATGTCCTCGCATGTACAACCGGGCCTCGCACTTATGACTGTCCTTACATTTATGCCCGTTGCAGCATTCTTAACAACCATGTCACTCATTTCACAACTGCGGTGCTTCTCTTCACCACGGTGACAAGATAAGGTGCAAAATGTAAAATGTGAGGACAGTCGTAAGTGTGAGGACAGGTCTAAAATAACTTTTTCAGCCCTCTGAGTAGTCCCTATGTGCACCCGGCGTGGCCAGGTGGTCATGTGACTAGGTGGGCGTGGCCAACTCAACATCACTCATGTCAAGGGGCGCTTCTCCTCGCCTGGCATCTCATGACCGTGGGGATGCTGCAACGGTCGTAAGTGTGAAAAATGGTCATAAGTCACTTTTTTCAGTGCCATTGTAACTTTGAATGTTCACTAAATGAACTGTTGTAAGTCAAGGATTACCTGTACATAAATACAAAAAGCTTCTTTGCTTGCAAAAAGCTGCCCTAAATACCAATCATTAGAAATACCTGCAAGCTGCAGTTACAAATCAGGCAGGGTGCCAGAGCACCTTGAGGAATTAAAATAGTTAAAATGCAATGATAACCATCAGCAACCAACTCTTGCTCATAAAGTGAAACCCTTTAGCAGAGAGGTCATTTAAGCTCTCCAGAAAGAGCACACACAGGAGAAGCAATCCTTAGATCCATTTGCACCACTTAAAGATACCAGCTGGTCTCACTCACCTCATAAGATATCCTAAGGAAATCATCCAGATTTAAGGAAAGATCACATGCCCCCCAGAAAGGCAGTAAAAAAAATCAGTGCCAAGCTTGCATCCTGCCTCTTGGAAGTACACCCCAAAAGAACAGTGCCAAGAACCACTAAAGCAGTGAAGGAAGACTCCCTCCCCAGATAGAAAAAGCACTTGAGATAAGCCTAACTAGAATGAAGCAAAGGAGCAAACACAGTAGCTGTTGCTTGTTAAACCAGTTACCACAACAAATAGACATATAGCCAGACAAATAGCGAACCTGTTAGAACCGGTAGAATCCCACCTCTGCTTTTCCCCCTAGATCAGGGTTATCAAACTCGATTTCATTGAGGGCCACATCAGGGTTGTGTTTGACCGTGGAGGGCTGGGGGGCGTGGCCATGGTGGGTGTGGCCAGCTCCACACCACTCATGTTGGGGACACCTGTGATGGCTAACTGCTAAGGCAGGATTTCCCTCAGACCCTCCCTCACTCTCATTATAACCTTCCTTCCTTCCTTCCTTCCTTCCTTCCTTCCTTCCTTCCTTCCTTCCTTCCTCCCTCCCTCCTTCCTTTTCTTTTTCCTTCCATCTTCATTCTCCTTTCTTCCTTCCCCTCTTTTCTTATTTTTCCTTCCTTACTCTCTTCCCATCTTTTCTTCTTTTTCTTTGTCTTTCCTCTTTCCCTTTCTCCTTTCCTGTCCCTCCTTGCATGCTCAAATGCAAAAGGGGAAACATTTCTCCTTTTGTTTTGAGTTTGTTTTGATAGCCCTCTGCCAGCAAAAATGGAGCCCCCCATGCCCCATTTTCGGCCGCGACGGTCTCCTGTCTACCAGTGAAAATGGAGCCCATGCACGCCCCCCACACCCATTTTCACTACCAGAGGCACCGCAGGCAGGTCCTTTGCTGTTTCCAGGCCAGCCCCACGGGCCAGATCTAAGCACCCCGTGGGCCGAATCCTTGAGTTTGACACCCATGCCCTAGATGATTTTGTTTGTGCCTTTGAGTCAGTGTTGACCTCTGGTGACTGCCTGAATGAAAGCCTGCTGTTTTCTTGGTAAATATTTTCAGAAGTGGTTTGCCATTGCCTATTTCCCTGGGCTGAGAGGAAATGATTAGTCCAAGGTCACCCAGCTAGTCTTTTATCTAAAGCGGGACTAGAACTCATAGTCTCCAGTTTCTAGCTTGATGCCTTAATCACTATCTCAAACTGGCTTTCTATGGAAGAAAACATTTGTAGCTTGAACTGTGGGGTCTTTCGTGCTCTCTGAGGTTGGTTTTCTTGCAGACATTTCATTACCAAACTAGCTAACATCATCAGTGCTAGAAGGAAGTGGGCCTTGCTCTCTTTTTATATATTAGAGTCAGTTTGGTCTAGTGCTGGGCTATCAAACTCCCGGCCTGCGGGCCGGATGTGTCACGCGCTGGCCACGCCCACGCCTGGTTTAGCGAAGGGGGGAAAAGTCCCGATACGTCATGTGATGCCATTGTGACGACGTGAGTTTGACACTCCTGGTCTAGTGGTTAAAACAGCAGGCTAGAAAGCAGGAGACGTAAGCTCAAACTCTACCTTAACCATGAAAGCCAGCTGAGTGACTTTGGGCCAGTCGCTCTTTCTCAGCCCAATCCATCTCAAAGGGTTGTTGTGGAGAAAATAGGAGGAAGATGATGCGTTGAGTATGTTTTCCTCCTTCAGTTATTTGTAAGAATAAGAAAGGTGGGATACAAATAAATAAATAATTTACTGATAGCTTGCTTATCTGGAGTATTGTTTACTTCTTGGTTGATGGTCTAGTACAGTGATGGCGAACCTTTTTTGGTTCGCGTGCCAAAAGGGGGGGGGAATGCGGGGGATCACGTGTGTGCGTGCCCACACCCATAATTCCATGCACCCCCACGCATGCGTGCATGACCCCTCCTGCTCCCAGCATGCAATGGCACGCCCATTTTTCGCTCTCCCCAGGCTCCAGAGCCTTTCTAGGAGCCTGGGGAGGGTGAAAACGGCTTTCCCCACCCCCTCTGGAGGCTGGAAACAACCTATTTCCCGACTCCCAGTGGGCCCAGAAGGCCCAAAAATCAGCCGGCCAGTGCACACATGCGCACCAGACCTGAGCTCGCGTGCCCACCGATATGGCTCCGCGTGCCACTTGTGGCACCCGTGCCATAGGTTCGCCATCACGGGTCTAGTATTAATCTCTGCTAATCTGGGTGTTGAATGCTGGTGAGGAGGTGTTTTCATCTCCACTCCTTTTGGTGGGTACATCCATTTAATGGGGTGATAAATACCATGCTACAGCTGAGACAATGTAATCAAATGCACACAGAAAATGTACCGTATTTTTCGGAGTATAAAATGCACTGGAGTATAAGACGCACCTTAGTTTTTGGGGAGGAAAATAGGGGAAAACAATCTGCCTACCAGGTATTCATCTGGCTAGCGTCCTTAGTCTGGTCAGCTTCAGCACATTATTTTATCCCCTGGTTAGGACTTAAAAAAACCTTCTTCTGAGAGAGTAACAATGAAAGTGCCTGCAAGCCCTAAGAGCTGGGAAGATCGTTAGCACCTGGTTAGGACTTTAAAAAACCTTCTTCTGAGAGAGTAACAATGAAAGTGCCTGCAAGCCCTAAGAGCTGGGAAGATAGTTAGCACCTGGTTAGGGCTAGAAAAAAACTTATTCGGAGCAAGTAGAGCAATGAAAAAAAATTCTGCAAAGACTTAGGGCTGGAAAAACATTCTTTGGAGAGAGTAACAATGAAAAAGCCTGCAAGGTAAGAGCTGGGAAGATCTGTTAGCACCTAGTTAGGGCTGGAAAAAAAAAGCTACATTCGAAGTATAAGACGCACCCAAATTTTCAGCCACTTTTAGGGAGGAAAAAGGTGCATCTTATACTCCGAAAAATACGGTATACTAGAAATGAAATGGGATAAGCATCATCTCTGCTCCAGGGCCGAGAATTGAATATATTGGTGTGGAATTTCTTTTTGCCACATCAGAGGTGAGCGACCTTCTTCCTGAGACCACAAAGGATGCTTGGCTTATTTTCAAAAGTTTTTGTTATTCAAATGCACCTCTGCATGTGTGTTGGGGATGAGGAGAATGTAAAAAAAAAACAACCAGTAGCAGCCATGGCTGTGCAACTGAATCCCTATTCCCTTTTTAATGTGCAGCCCATCTAAAAGGGAGATGTCTGATCTTGTGGTTGAAACTGCCATCTTGACTTTTCTGACCTTCCTCCACAAATGCCCCTCTTGCATTCAATTGTTTCAACTACCTCATAGTACTAATTGGTGTTTTCTGTTTCCCTTTTCTGGATGTGTCCAAATGAGAGACATATTTGTAAAAATAGTAAACACAGGATACAAATAGACAGACAGGAGATAGATAGATAGATAGATAGATAGATAGATAGATAGATAGATAGATAGATAGATAGATAGATAGATAGATAGATAGATAGATAGATAGATAGATAGATAGATGATAGGTAGGTAGGTAGATAAAATAAGCACATAAAAGAAAGAACTGAAAAAAGTCTACCTCCAAAAAGTGTTGCTCTGCACCACGACCCCTTGCTTCCACTTTTCTAACAAGAGTGGGACTTTTGAAGCTACCTTCAGTCTAAGAAGATATTTGTGTGCACTCAAAGATTGTCAAATTATGATTAAGTCTAACAATTCAGTTATAGTGACTCATGAGAAGGGAGCTAACAGAATACTTAGGAAATTAATGGTTGCTAGGGGATGACAGCTGGGTGAGCAATTACAGTAAGTATTTAGCTCAGGTCGGACACAGGAAGTAGCCTCAGTATATATTTATGTCTTTTTAAAAACAAAATTATATGCCATGTGTCATGATGTGCATCTCCAGGCCGTGTACATTTTATGCAGTTGACAATGCTTCCAACCATATAAAGTAATGAGGCTCTTAATATTATGCCCATGACAAATGAAATAGTGGTATTATGGGATGTCAAGCGCCAAAGTAAATGAAGTTTTCAGCACTTGCTTGCCTTGTGGTGAAGCAGCAAGATATTTTCTCTTCAGCAGAAGGCTGATCTCCTTTACTTCGCTAGCATGTAATTTTGTATGTTGGCTTAGTCATCTATCATTATAAAGTAAAGTAAAAATTTAAAATATTTAACAAAAATCATCACAAACATATCATCAGAACTCACATGCGCATCATTTGAAAACTCATGTGAAGACATATGAGAGAACATTTATTGCAAGATTGGGCAGTCTTGTGAGTTTTGAAGGTATTTTTCACTTTTATGTTTATTTTACTTTATAGTTTTTGAGAGATATTCTGAAGATCCATGAAAATGCAATCTAGTGATAATATGGGAGCAGTTTGCTGACCATTAACTGTACAATTAAATTCTGGCTGGCGTATGAAACTAAGTCAGGGATGGAGAATATGTGGCCCTTATGCACTCAGTAGCTCTAATTGGCATATTCAAGGGTGAGGCATTCTGGGACTTTGGTAACAGTTTGCTAACAACTGAAATACCCTAGATTTCAAAATTCAGGCCCATGCTATGAATTGCATAAGTACCCATGCATAAGTTCATGTTCAAAGTTAGTTAATTTAATGGTTGGGTAATTGATTGATGTACCATGAAGTTATTATCAATTGTCAACAACTACAAAGAAAGATTTTATCTCTGACAATCCGTCCTCATCAGTGTTCCAACACCCATCACTGCTATCATTCAGTTCATCCACCTTGTTACTGGTTGTCTACTTCTTCTTCTTCCTCCCACCTTTTCCATATTTATTTATTTATTTATTTATTTATTTATTTATTTATTTATTTATTTATTTATTTATTTATTTATTTATTTATTTATTTATTAGTTGCATTTGTATGCCGCCCACTCCACAGAGACTCTGGGAGGCTCACAACAATAGAGTCTTGAGCAAGGGGTTGGACTAGAAGATCCCCAAGGTCCCTTCCTGCTTGATTCTGATTCTTCTCCAGAGAACTAGGTCTTCTCATAATATGTCCTAAGCAGGAGTGAAATCCAGCAGGTTCTGACAGGTTCTGGAGAACTAGTAGCGGAAATTTTGAGTAGTTCGGAGAACCAGTAGCGGAAATTTTGAGTAGTTTGGAGAACTGGCAAATACCACCTCTGACTGGCCCCAGAGTGTGGTGGGAATGGGGATTTTGCAGTATCCTTCCCCTACCACGCCCACCAAGCCACACCACGCCCACCAAGCCACGCCCACAGAACCAGTAGTTTAAAAAAAAATTGGATTTCACCACTGGCCCTAAGTAAGATAATTTGAATCTAGTTATTTGTACCTTGAATGAGAACTCAAGTATTCTCTGGAGCAGGCATTTTATGGCCTGTGGGCCACATCTGGCACTCCGGCTTCCCTGTCTGGCCCATGGCATTGACATCGGTGGGGGCAGGGTATTGATGGCAGGTGACGGCATGGTGGTGGCAGGGGACAAGCCAGGGCAACAGCAATGGTCCTCCACAACAGTTCCAGTTTCTATTGTGGCTCTTTGGGAACATTAATTGCCCATCCCTGCTTTGGAGTCTTCTCCAACACTAAAATCCAAAAGGATGAATAGGCTTCTTATTGGGCTTCTTCAAACTCCAACTTTGTGTATAGGTTTCTCATGAGGACAAAGAGATGTTCTGGGATTCCCAATTTTCCAAGCGCATGGCACAACTTGATGTAATGAACACAATCAAAGGCCTTTCTGTAATCAATGAGGCACATGCAAACTTTGTTTTTGTTTTGACTTTCTCATTTATCTAGAATTCTTCAACAATAATGTCTTATATTCCTCCATTTTTTTCTAAAGCCAGTTTGCATATCTGGCCTCTCTCTTTCCACATCGGGCTTGTTGGATGATTCTCAGTGGTGGGTTCCTACCAGTGCAGTCCACTCTATAGCACCGGTAGCGGCGCGCTGGTGATGTCACAGTACCGGTGCGGTCCGTTGCCGGTGCCTGGGCGCTGCCATTTTTTTTTTTAAAAAAATTTTACATTTAAAAAAAATTTTCTTCTGCGCATGCCCAGAAGCCGAGCTTCTGGCACTGTGCATGCGCTGCCTTCCTACCCCACAGTGAGTCCAAGCAGGAGAGGATGGCTGAGGGAGTGCGTGAGACGCTGAAAGAACAGGCGGCAGGAGCTATCTCCATTCCCCTCCCTTCAGCAGTCCGAGAAGCCACGAACGCGCGGTGATGATCCTAGGCATTTTCGCACGTTTGAGGCTTCTCGAGCTGCTGAGGGGAGGGCGAATGGGCAGCAGGACCTATCTCAATTCCCCTCCCTTCAGCAGTCCGAGAAGCCACGTCCACCCGGTCACATGGTCGGCAAGTCACGCCCACCCGGTCACATGGATGGCAAGCCACACCCACAAAATAAGCCATGCCCACAGAGTGGTAGTAAAAAAAATTAGGAACCCGCCCCTGATGATTCTAAACATTATTTTGTTAGCATGTGAAATTAAGGACATTATATGATCGTTTGCACGTTCTGTCAAGTCTTTGTTTTTCGTGTCATGAGTAAATAATATGATATTCTGACTGAAAGTGCCCTATCTCGGTCCATCTCAATTTGCTGTTGCCAAACATGCCAGGTTGCAATTGTTTCATTTCATCTTTCACTCGGTTCAGCCTTCTCATTTTTATGCTTCTTATCTTCCATATTCCCACTGTAATTCTGTTTTTGCAACTACAGATTTTCTTTTCCCATATGACAACATCAAAAACTAGACATCTTAAAAGCTTTAATCGAGCCACATCATAAACACCATTAGTACTCCAAAAGATCCTCAGCTCTTCCTTGATACCATGTTGAGTGTCATCTGACCTGAGGGGAGCCCATCATCCTGTGGTACATCATCATCATTTAAGAATGTCTATTCATGTGGGTTTTTTGGTTAAAAATATGGGAGGGGTTTGCCATTGCCACCTCTTATGCAGTATAAATTGTTGATGCCTTTGAGATTGTTGCTAAAGTGATAATCTGCCTCTGGCATCTTCCAATGGTCTATGTTGCTGCCGCCCAATCTAGGTGCCTGCTGGCTTTAGCTGGACAGCTGGTATGACCTTCACAGCTTGGGTGACCCTGGTGGGCATGTATGCTCTTGATATGCCCTCCCAATGTTCTTTGTTCATCCCTTCCAGCAACACTTTCCTGCCATGATGAGGCCGCATAGCAGGATTTGAGGGGGCGGGATTTAATAGATAGCTAAAATTAAAGACTATGCTTAAAGATTCAGTATTAGCTAATAGAGGCATATTCTTCCTGATTACATCTTCCAGATCAGAACTTAGAGCTGACTTTGAGAAAAAGCCTTCATGAGACGACAAGCCCTAACATGATAATTGCATGCTGGAAGAGTGCTTATAGAGTCACCTGCAATATGCTCAGTATTGCTACATTGCCTCTTGCTGCAAATGGCAGAAATCTACTTGCAATTCACAACATACAAACTTATCCGTCTGCCACAGTGGTGGGTTTCAATTTTTTTAAACTATCGGTTCTGTGGGCGTGGCTTGGTGGGCGTGGCAGGGGAAGGATACTGTAAAATCTCTATTCCCTCCCCACTCCAGGGGAAGGATACTGCAAAATCCCCATTTCCTCCCGATCAGCTGGGACTCGGGAGGCAGAGAATAGATGGGGGAGGGGCCAGTCAGAGGTGGTATTTACCGGTTCTCCGAACTACTCAAAATTTACGTTACTGGTTCTCCAGAACTGGTCTCTGGTCTGCCAGTCTCTCAGTAATTCATTTAATCTCCTTAACGATGTACCAGCACCCAGAAAAGTATAAGTTATAACATGGGAGGAAGGATTCCCAGAATGCTCTGTTGCAATGACAGATACGATTGGTGTGCTGATTAAGAATATATCACATTTGTATCCCATTTCAGTTCAAAATCTACAAAGAGGTTTAAACCTGTGCTTTTCAACCTTGGCAATTTTAAGATGGGTGCACGTTAGCTCCCAGAATTCCCTGGCCAGCAATAAGACAGGAGGATTCCCCAGTAATTCTGGGGTTGAAGCCAGAATGTTCCCAAGATTAAAAAAAAAAACCTTTGATTTACACAAAGATAAAAATTGCAACAGCATGATGGAAATGCAGTCAAAGCCAGTAATAAAAGTAGATTAAAGAGGAAGACGGAATATTTTAAGCATTAAACATATGGGACAGTGGCACTGTCAGTCTTGGGTGTGGGAAGCCCCCCTCTCTTAGAAGAATGAAATATTTTGAGGAATATTAAAAAAGGCAGAATATTATATTTCCCTAAATGAGAAATGGAGAAACATGTTTTTTTAGAGGCAGGAAGCACACCCAGTCTTTCTTAATAGCCCTCAGGAGATATTTTGTGCCCATTAAGAAAGACTGGGCCAGCCTGTCTACAAAACAAAAGACCTGGGATGATGGGATTAAGAAGAACAGGACATGATCCTTCAGGACATAATAGATTAACCCACTACCATTTAGCAGAAGACACAGAGCTCACTACATTGCACAACCTCCCTAGCAGCACCTCTGAAACTGGTCCAAATCCAATTGGTCAGCTGCACCAGAGCCATAAATGCTGGTGGTTCTGCTTCACCATTAAACCAATCGGCCACCAATCTTTCCAACCAGCCTGCACGTTTCCAGTGTCTCTCTCCCAGCTTGGAACGGAACCAGATGGATTTTTCTTCCCACATGGGCAACATGACCTTCTCCTGATCTGTTTATTTTCTCATATCACATCTGTGGATGACAGCATCTCCTTGAAACAGTTCTATGGTGCAAATTTGGAACTCAAGTTCATTTGCTTTGTTTCATCTAGCCTCAGGGGTCTCCAACCTTGGCAACTTTAAGACTTGTGGACTTCAACTGCCAGAATTCCTCAGCCAGAATTCTGGCAGTTGAAGTCCACCAGTCTTAAAGTTGCCAAGGTTGGAGACCCCTGAGCTAGCCTGACATCTAGCTGGTGTCAAAACTGTCACCCAAGGATCGCAATCGCGATTTTCATCTGGAAAGGTTTACATAACAGGCCTAACCAGAGGTCTCTTAAAAATTAGCATCAGCTTTCACCTTTGCAGTTTGCCCGTTGGTAATTTTGAATGTTGCACGCGCCCACGGATAAATAATGTTTGTGTGCGCACTTATATACACTTTTTTAAAAAAAAAAAAACACCGCACCACTCCAGTCTACGGGCGTCCTGGGCGTGGCTCTTAGAGCGACCGGCTCCGCCTCCCACCATTCAACCCGCGTGGAGGGCGTGGACCTGCGGTGCCGGCTCTGCGGAGGCTTGTCGGGGAGCCCGTTCTTCGAGGCTTTGCCGCTCATCCGCCGATTGGGCGACGTCGGCTGACTCCGGCTCCGATCATCCGCCCCTTTACTGAAGGCGGAGAGTTGCTGGTTACTTCCTTATCAGCGGACTATGAAGAGGCGAGGCGCGTAGGTGCCGGCATCCGCGCTCATCTCTCGGCTGTCAAGAAAAGGAGATCGCCTCGGCTGCCATGGGCGACGCCGCCTCCTCCTTCGAGTGGTCTGACGGGTAAGGCGCTGCTGCGAGGCCCGGTGAGCGGACGGGAGCCGGTGTCGCTGCCTCCGGCGCCGGTCTCTTTGAGATTCCCTCCTTGCGTCCGGCCATCTCGCCGCCGCGTCGCTGGACCTCTGCTCCTTTTGGCTGCCGATTTCATCCGTCGATCGCTGGGGGGGGGGGGGGGAAGGGGCGGGTGGAGAGGAGATGAAAAGAGCCGAGGCGAACTGAGCCGTTCTCAGAATGAAATTCCAAACACGTTTCCCAGAATGTATAAAATGAAACGCATTGGGAAAGGAGCCGCCTTCGCGCCGGCGAGCGCAGCGCGCTTTAAAGAAGCGCGATAAATAAAAGCAGATGGAAACAGATCGAAACGCGCACCTGACGCTCAGCCCCGCGGCACTCCCGAGAGGGCTTTGCCTTGGGGACTTTGGTTACTACGGTACTTGGTTACTGCTACTACTAATAACAACAGAATTGGAAGGGACCTTGGAGGTCTTCTAGTCCAGCCCCCTGACTAGGCAGGAAACTACTACTACTACTACTCCAGTTAAAATCTCAGCCTGATTCCAGACTAGGGTAAACGGAAGGGATTCTTGTGTATCCTTATGGGTCGAGTGGTGGAAGCTGAATCAAGGCTCTCCGGTGAACTTTCTAAGGCTAAGAGGTTTCCAACTTCATGATCTCTGGTTTAAGTGAGCTGTTGTGATCATCATTTGAAATACATAAAGTGCCCAAAATGCACCAGTGTCTTTTTTTCTGCCCTTAAGTTATTATATACAATGTACCCAGTTGACTTTGGCAGGTGGACTCTTAACGTGATCAGAACTGGTTAGTTCGGGGACAAAATCCAGCTCATTCGATTAGCTTACGAATCAGTATATTTGTTGCATAAATGGGATATTTCAGTAGCCTGGCTATGTGTGTCATTTAAACTTAGGCAATAGATCTCACTAAAATCCAACTATTTTACTACTGTGCTCAAACACATCCTCCAAGAACTAGTGATGGAAAATGGAACAGGTTATAGCCTCAAATTTAGGAACTGTTGGTCCTCCAGTGCAGGGTTTCTGCAACCTTAAGATGTATGGATTTCAACGCCCAGAATTCACCAGCCAGCATGGGCAATTATGGGAGTTGAAGTCCACATATCTTAAAAGTAATCAACATTGAGAAAAACTGATCCAGTAAGATAGCAATAGCAATAGCACTTAGACTTATATACCGCTTCACAGTGCTTTACAGCCCTCTCTAAGCGGTTTACAGAGCCAGCAGTGGTTAAATGCACAATTGACACGGGTTTTTGGGATGCACAATTGACACGGGTTTTTGGGAACAGAAAATTTTAAAAAGCAGAACTTTATCTTTTAGTCTTAATTCATTTTATTCACCAGTATATATTATATAAATGTAGTGTGTAGATTAATGTATGATTTATTTCCCCTTCCATTTTAGTTTATTTAAGAAATTTACTCAACTGTGGCTTGTTCAACAATGCATGTTAAAACAAACTATGGTTTAACATGATATTTGATATACTACTTTCTAGTATATCGTGGATATGCTTGTGGGACTGTAATAAAACTGTCCAAAATTTAGCCTGCCTTAATGTACTGCACTCAACTCCCATAATATCCTGCCAGCACTCAGTTGAATTTTTAGTTTAATATAATTGGAGGAGACTGTGGATTTAGAAACTGTCCTGTTTTAATCCACAACCACCTTATTTACCAAGATTTGGGACTTCATATGTTTATTTGGAATAGAAAATTTGCAGAATGCAAACTGGGAAGATTTGAAAATACGCAAGGCATGTCCAATGATAGACTTTTTAGACTATAGATAGACAGATAGCAGGTGTTCCCAGGTGTGCTGAGATAAGAGTTCTGATAATGCAGGCACTGTTCTTATTAAGACACTCATCCAATGTCACACAAGCGTTTCAAGCTGCTTTGAACAATTAAGAAAATAATAATCATTCAGAGTATTTTGGCAAGCCAAAGATGATCAAAACAATGATTATTAGGGTTAGGGTTAGGGTGGTTGAATGAAAACAGTGAGAAATGTATCAGTATGTAAATTTTTCAACTGAAGCAACCCAGCCTGGCAACCCCTTTCCCTACTGGAGTGCCATCTGTTCTTCCTCCACTGGCAGGGCTCACAAATCGGTCCCTTCTGAGTCTGTCTGTGTGATCCCAGTTCTTTAGGGGTGTTGAACCTCATCAGATAAATCTCTTCATCTCCTTGGGAGTGCTGGCTTCACCTTTCCTCCAGGCAAAAACCTGACTCTCTTATGTCATATCACAGTGAGGGAGCCTAAGATCCCCAGAGTTACCATTTTATAGAGAAATTCCCCTTCTCTTTATCGTTGCATTCAGTTTGACTCTTTTCATCACACCTGTGTAAGGATTAGAAGCAATTTTTTTTGAATAACAAAGTTGGAAGGGACCTTGGAGGTCTTCTAGTCCAACCCCCTGCTTAGGCAGGAAACCCTACACCACTTCAGACAGATGGTTATCGAACATCTTCTTAAAAACTTCCAGTGTTGGAGCATTCACAACTTCTGGAGGCAAGTTGTTCCACTGATTAATTGTTCTAACTGTCAGGAAATTTCTCCTTAGTTCTAAGTTGCTTCTCTCCTTGATTAGTTTCCACCCATTGCTACTTGTCATACCCTCAGGTCAGGGGCGGGTTGCTCACTTACCGATGCCGGTGCGCTGCGCATGCATCTCCATGTTTCGGGCGCAAGTGCGATGTTTTGGGCAACCGCTTGCGCGATTTTGCTTCTGTGCATGCGCAGAAGCAAAATCTCGCCAAAATCTTGCACACGTGCGTGTCCCCTCGCAAAATTTCGGTGAGATTTTGCTTTCGTGCATGCACAGAAGCAAAATTGCCCAAAAATTCTCACAAAAAGATGGCGACGTGCACGACGGACCGGCGAAGATGGCTCTGGAGCGGTCGCGCGCAAATTGCGCAATTGGCCGCTCCCTACCGAAGCTACGCACCGGACAGCTCCAGTAGGAACCCACCACTGCCTCAGGTGCTTTGGAGAATAGCTTCACTCCCTCTTGTTTGTGGCGGTCCCTGAGATATTGGAACACTGCTATCATGTCACCCCTAGTCCTTCTTTTCATTAAACTAGACATACCCAGTTCCTGCAACCGTTCTTCATATGTTTTAGCCTCCAGTCCCCTTATCATCTTTGTTGCTCTTCTCTGCACTCTTTCTAGAGTCACAACATCTTTTTTACATCGCATTAGATATAAAAATACGATGTAAAAAATTACATCATATTTTTTACGATGTAATTAGATTATATCGGTGGTTCAGATTAGATCTGTGGTTCTTAAACTGCTTGACCCAATTATCCTTTTTCTTGGTCCTAATGTCATTATCGGTCCCCCATCCCCAAATCCCAGACTCTACCATACTGTTTTACATCTTCATGTCCCAAATAGGACTCATAATTGCAAATTGCTCCATTACCCAGATTGTTGGGAGCAATATGCTGACTCTGTAAACCGCTTAGAGAGGGCTGTAAAGCACTGTGAAGTGGTATATAAGTCTAAGTGCTATTGCTATTACCTTCATGATAAACCCAAATTAACCCCAGTTTAAGAACCACTAGATTAGAGTGTGAGGTTAGTCTTAGGCCCAGGAGTGTCCACAAGGATGTGTATCAGTTGAATCAATAAAGCCCCGACTGTCCAATTGTGTCAGCTGTTTTCACATGGTTGACACATTCCCCCCCCATCCCAATTGTGGATGCCCCTTGTTAAGATATTCATGAACTGGGAGAGCCAATGATAACAAGGTCAGCCAATGAATAGGCATAGCAACTAAGTCAGCCAATGGGAGCTAGCCATTTCTGAGTCTGTGCGGAGAATCGAAACTGGAACTTAAGCTTAAGGCTGGGCGTGGCTCAGTCCACTCTGCACTCTGTACTCTCTGAACTCTGAATTAGAAGCTGCTTGTGTTTTACTTTTAACTGTTGCTACATGGAAGAAGAACTCTGCTAATGGTATTGTAAATTCATCTGTTACTATATTTATAAAGAAGTTTATGAATCCAGCTGAATCAGTCATCTGTGTGTGCTTCTGGTTTTGATTTTGCAACAAACTTTAATACCCCTGCCTAAGGTCTAATCCGCATCCCATTAGTAACTTAGGGCCCTTGAGACTGTGCAGAATACATACACATTCCTTCATAGGATTCCTTTTCCCCCCTGACCTTCTTCCCGTTTCTATTTTCTAGCTAAATCTGGTTATCAGATTCCAGAAGATTGAAAAAATAGGGTTGCTAATCTTGACTTATTCTTTTGAGTTGGATATGGTACGAAGCATAAATATTTGGAACCTACTACATATTGTAGCAAACACGTTATGTAGTAAGATGGAATAGATCTTGCACAATATGGCACACGCCAGATATGTGAGAACAATATGTCATAATCTCCAACCAGACCAATTGAAACCTCTGCTGGTTAGGGGGGAGGTGATAGGAATTGTAGTCCTGGAAGCTTGGCATTCAGACAAATCAGCCAGAGAAAATAGAAGTAAACCGTATTTACGCACCATTAGAAAGACAATAAAGAAGCTAGGAAGGAAAAAAAAAAAAGACCGAACATATTCTCTTCAGCAGCCAACATCCAGGTAAGAAGGGATTAACACCAGACAAACAGTTAAGCAGAAAGCAATACCCTAATCAAGGAAGTACCAAGGAGAAGACCACATCCCCACCAGTATGGGCAGGGTCAGCTACTGTATATAAACAGAAAGCAAATCCCATACTCACACTGATGATGTTACCTACTTGGGTAATGGAAGATACATAAGCAAGCAACCAAGCTCAGAAAGCAGCAAGAGCTCCACAGAATTGTAATCTAGCTCATCAGCTGGACAGTTATATTTTCTTAAGAAACAAATAGATGTAACAGTAGTGGACTGCAACCAGTGACTTATTAGCTATATGGGGAAATTAGGATTAAGATGATTCCTTAATCACAGTAACCTCTTCTGCTTGTCATAGTCTTATGAAAGTCCTCTGTGCTGTAGGATGCATGTAACAAAAACATTTGCTCCCGGCAGAGGGAGAACCAATGTTAACAAAATTAAGTAGAAATATTACTTAATTTTGGAATAAATGTATAATAAATAAATGTAACTGGGGAAAAAATCTATTCTTAGAAAATTGCCATGTCCTAAAACTGGTGTTGCATTTCTTCATTTAGTAATTATGTTAAATATTACAATTAAAAAGATAAAAAACTAATACAAAACAAACTAAAAGAATAAAAAGTAAATGGAAAGTGGAGAAAGAAAAAAAAGCAGAAAAGTAAGAAAAGTGTGTGTATGTGTGTGTTTGTGTGACTTCCCCCTTCATCTCGCATGTAAGCCATTTATATAACCTATATATAACCTATATACAAGGAGCCGAAGTGGCGCAGTGGTTAAAGTGCAGCACTGCAACCTACTTCAGCTGACTGCTAGTTCAGCAGTTCAGCTGTTCAAATCTCACCGGGCTCAAGGTTGACTCAGCCTTCCATCCTTCTGAGGTCGGTAAAATGAGGACCCAGATTGTTGGGGGCAATATGCTGAACTCTGTAAACCGCTTAGAGAGGGCTGCAAAGCACTATGAAGCGGTATATGTCTAAGTGCTATTGCTATTGCTATACTCATTTGAACTTCCTGGACTCCTAATTTTCTGAGCTTGATAGGGCTGCCCTATTTAGATTTGGTTTACATCTTATAGTAGACCAAAGTTTGTTTAACTATGCTTGTTACATAAACCACATATGATTGGGTTGAAAGAACATGCTAAATTTGAGTGAAGTATGTCACATTATTGCTTAGACAGTTATGTAAACCAGGCTGTAGTTGTGATCACTATGTATGATTTAAGGGAATACTGAATGGAAGTTCTGATGGTTGTACTTCAGATGGAAAACAACAGATTCTAGCTGATGTAGGATGAAGATGATGACACTGATAATGTTGCCTATATTGTACACATATTGCCTAGACCAGGAGTGTCAAACCCGGGGCCCGTGGGCCGGATGCGTCACATGCTGGCCACGCCCACCCATTTTAGCGAAGGGGGGAATTGTGATACATCATGTGACGAAAACGTGACACCGCGAGTTTGACGCCCCTGGCCTAGACATTTGAGGTATTTATTTATTTTTGAGTATCCTTTTAATATGGTATTGAGTATCCTTTTAAAAATGCTGTATTAGCTGGACTTTGCATAGGCATTGTCACTAATACATATCATTGTATCAATTAGTTTCATGATGAAACCTTCATCTGGAAGCTGAAGAGCTTTCTACAGTTCCAGTGTTGTCTTGTAGGTTTCAGTTTGCTTGTTCTTGCCTTGGGCAGAAATTTTGTATGGCAGAAATTGTTTCGAACCACAAGAAGTACCCATAATGTGGCTGAAAATAACCAAGTTCAATAGCTGTTGGCCTAGATTTCAAGGCTCACAATCAATGATAATGAGACCAATGGCCCAATATTTGAGGAACCATAGTTTCCCCCATTTTATATTGTGC
Organism: Diadophis punctatus similis; assembly: GCA_023053685.1. NCBI lineage: Eukaryota > Metazoa > Chordata > Lepidosauria > Squamata > Dipsadidae > Diadophis > Diadophis punctatus. The sequence continues at coordinate 1,063,167 of JALIGW010000047.1, forward strand.
CAGTCCATGACTTACGACCCTAATTGAGCCTGGAACTATCTTTGTAAATTGTGCTGTCATTAAGTAGGTCAATACATGACCATGCTCGATTTTATGACTTTTTTTTTGCAGCAAATGCAAAATGCTGCAGTTGTAAAGTGACCACTGTGGTTGTTAAGCAAATAATACGGTTGTTAAACTAACCCACTGTTCACAAGGGCTGCTTTTTGCCAGAAACTTATGCCAGTTTCTAACACAAACATAATTAATGGTCGCATGACAGTGGGACGCTGCAGGCAGTCATTAATTGGGGAAGGTTGCTTAGCATCCGAAATGCAATTACATGACTGCAGGAAGAGCCCAGCCACCAGAACTTCAAAACTGGGCCATAAGTAACATTTTTGGGTGTGTGTGGGTGAGGAGGCTGTCATAACTTCCAACAGTTTGTAAGAGACTTGTTCCTAAGTTCCTAAACCATTCTGCTCTTTCAGTGGCCAACCAGCTCTCTTGTCTCTCTTGTTTAGGTTCCCTAGCTTCCAATACCGGAGGCAGGGGTGGGTTCCTCACGGTTCGGACCGGATCACCCGAACCGGTAGCGACCCACTGGTGATGTCGTTGTCGGTGCCAGTCCGTATGCGCCACCATCTTTTTTTCGGGGTTTTTTTTTTGCGAATTTTTCCCCTTCCGCTGATTGAAAAAGGGCCCTCCTGCCCGCCCGCAGGTTAATACTGACCTTTATTTCTTTGCCCAAAGCACAGCTGATCAGCTCCTCAGCTGTGTTTCGGGCTGATTACTGCTTCTGAGCATGCACGGAAGCCAAATCGCAGGAGGTGACGCGTGCGTGCTCGAGCAGAGCGCGTGTGTGCGCGTGAAATGTCGCGATGCGAACCGGTGGCAAAGGTAAGTGGAACCCACCCCTGACGGGAGGTAATATAGACAAGTAGTCCTGGACTTACAATCATTTGTTAAGTGACTGTTCAAAATTATAGCCCTGAAAGAAGTGACTTATGACCATCTATGACAGAAGCGGAGGGGGGTTCCAGTCCTCCCCCAGGCTCAGTATGACTGGGATGCATGGCCTGCTGGGAGAGAGGGGGACCAGTGGGGGAGAGGAGGGGATCTCTGGTGTGAGGGGGGACGGGAGTATTAAGGTCATAACAGGGAGAGGTAGGTATGGCGGGAGCAGGGGGGTAGGCCGCTCTCGGGGAACGAGAATTCGCTATCTTCAAGCGATTCCTTGTTCTGGCCCCTCTGGTTTGGTTCCATCTAGCTCAGCCCGAGTACCTGGTAACCAGGGATGTCAGGGCCCTGGGCTCAAGCTGCTGCTGTTGAATGCCAGGTCGATTACTAACAAGGCCCCCCTTGTACGGGATTTAATCCTGGAAGAGGGGGCGGACCTGGCATGTATTACTGAGACCTGGCTAGGCCAGGAGGGGGGGGTTCCCCTCTCCGAGATGTGCCCGGACGGGTTCTCAGTTCAGCATCAGCCGCGACCCCAGGGAAGGGGTGGAGGAGTGGCAATTATAGCTCGCCAGAACCTAAATCCTCGAAGGAGCCCTGCCCCGGAGATTGTTGGGTGTGAGACGCTCCTTCTGAAGCTGGACTTAGGGGTTCAGGTGGGCCTTCTGCTAACGTACTTGCCTCCTAGCTGCGTTGCAAAGGCCCTGCCTGTTCTGCTCGAGGCGGTAGCAGGGCTGGCGATTGAGTTCCCCAGGTTGATGGTGCTGGGGGACTTCAACCTGCCATCGCCCGGTGAAACCTCAGAGGCAGTCCAGGAGTTCATGGCTTCCATGACAACCATGGACCTGACCCAAGTAGTTCAGGGTCCGACTCATGAGGGAGGTCACACGCTTGACCTTGTGTTTCTCTCGGGGCAGTGGAGAGATGATCTGAGGCTGAGGGGTTTAGTCACAGTACCCTTGTCGTGGTCAGATCATTTCCTTCTGAGGTTGGATTTCATGGCGCCACTCCTCCACCGCAAGGAGGCGGGACCGATTAAGTGGTTCCGCCCCAGGCGCCTAATGGAATCCGAAGGATTTCAGAGGGAACTTGGGGAAATACCGGACTCCCTGGTACACGATTCATCTGAGGCTCTAGTGACTGCCTGGAATCAGGCGGCAACAGGGGCTTTAGATCGGATTGCGCCTTTGCGGCCTCTCCGTGGCAGCGGATCCCGGAGGGCTCCTTGGTTTACTGAGGAGCTCCGGGAGATGAAGCGCCTAAAGAGACGCCTAGAGCGACGATGGAGAGCCAGTAAAGCTGAGTCTGACCGGACACTTTTAAGAACTTGCATTAAGTCTTACTTAGTGGCGATACGGGCGGCAAAATGTGCGCATTTTTCCGCCCTTATTGCGTCCGCCGACTCCCGCCCAGCCGCCCTGTTTAGGGTGACGCGCTCCCTCCTCGCAAAGAGGGGGGGCGAAGAACCCTTGCAGGGTAGAGCTGAGGAATTTTCCCAGTTCCTGGCGGATAAAATCACTCAGATTCGGACAGACCTGGACTCCATTTGGACAGGGCAGGCCGAGATGACAGGGGCGAGTCTTAGTCCTGTTATTTGGGAGGAGTTTGAGCCTATCACTCCTGAGGATGTGGACAAGGCCATAGGAGCGATGAGCGCCTCCACTTGTTTATTGGACCCGTGTCCCTCCTGGCTGGTTTCGGCCAGCAGGGAGGTGACACGCGGCTGGCTCCAGGCTGTTGTGATCGCATCTTTGAGAGAGGGGTCCGTCCCGCAGCCCTTAAAAGCTGCGGTGGTGAGGCCCCTCCTCAAGAAGCCTTCCCTGGACCCAGCGGATTTAAAGAACTTCCGTCCAGTCTCCAACTTACCCTTCTTGGGTAAAGTTGTAGAGAAAGTGGTGTCGCTCCAACTCCTGCGGCTATTGGAGGATACTGATTATCTGGATCCCTTTCAATCGGGTTTCAGGCGCGGCTACAGTACGGAGACTGCTTTGGTCGCACTGATGGATGATCTCTGGCGAGCACGGGATGGGGGTCATTCCTCCATCCTGGTGTTACTTGACCTCTCAGCGGCTTTCGATACCATCGACCATGGTATCCTTCTGCGTCGTCTTGGGGAGGTGGGAGTGGGAGGCACTGTTTTACGGTGGTTCTCCTCCTACCTCTCTGACAGGACGCAGTCGGTGTTGACAGGAGGGCAGAGGTCGGCCCCTAGGCCCCTGGTTTGCGGGGTGCCACAGGGTTCGGTCCTCTCGCCCATCCTGTTTAACATTTACATGAAACCGCTGGGTGAGATCATCCGACGACACGGGGTGAGGTATCAGCAGTATGCTGACGATACCCAGTTGTACATCTCCACCCCGTGTCAGTTCAGTGAAGCAGTTGATGTAATGTGCCGCTGCCTGGACGATGTGAGGGTCTGGATGGGAGTGAACAGACTCAGGCTCAACCCAGACAAGACTGAGTGGCTCTGGATTTTGCCTCCCAAGGATTATGTCGACTGTCCCTCCCTGGTTCTCGGGGGAGAAAAATTGACTCCCTCGGAACAGGTCCGCAATTTGGGTGTCCTCCTAGATCCACAGCTAAAATTGGAGCAACATCTTTCAGCTGTGGCTAGGGGGACCTTTTGCACAGATTCGTCTTGTGCACCAATTGCGACCTTACTTGGAGAGGGAGGCTTTGCTCACAGTCACTCATGCCCTTGTCACCTCACGGCTAGACTACTGTAACGCGCTCTACATGGGGCTACCCTCAAAGAGCATCCGGAGACTCCAACTGGTACAGAATGCAGCTGCGCGAGCTGTAGTGGGTGTACCGAGATACACCCACGTAACACCTATTCTTCGCCAGCTGCATTGGCTGCCAATTAGTCTCCGGTCGCAATTTAAGGTGTTGGTCGTTACCTTTAAAGCCCTACATGGCTCAGGGCCAGGTTACCTTCGGGACCGCATCCTACCACATACCTCCCTACGACCGGTTAGGTCCCATAGAGAGGGCCTCCTCCGGGTCCCATCGGCCAAACAATGTCGGTTGGCGGGGCCACGGGGGAGGGCCTTCTCTGTGGGAGCCCCGTCCCTCTGGAACCAACTCCCACCAGAGATCCGGACTATCCCCACCCTGCTGGCCTTCCGTAAAGCCATAAAAACTTGGCTCTTCCGGCAGGCGGGGTGAATAGGAAGATCAGATTCCCCCCTTGAATGTTGTTTTTATAATTGTTTTAACTATGCCTTTTAATTTTAAATTATGATAATTGTTTTTATTGTACGCTTCTTATTCTGTTGTACGCCGCCCTGAGTCCCACGGGATTGGGCGGCCTATAAGAACGTCTATTAAATTAAAATTAAATCTTTCACACTTAACAATCGTTGCAGCGTTCCCAATGGTGGCATGAGCAAAATTCAGGCACTTGGTCACTGGCATTTATGTCAGTTGCAACATCCCTGGGTCCCAAAATGGACATTTACGACCTTCCCAGCCAGCTTCTGTCAAGCAAAATCAGTGGGAGAACCTGGATTTGCTTAATGACCATATAATTCACTTAACAACTACACTGATTCGCTTAACCGTGCTTTAAAAGGTTGTAAAATGGAGTGGAAGTCACTTAACAACTGCCTTGCTTAGCAACGGAAATTTTGAGCTCAATTGTGGTCATAGGACTACCTGTAACCATCACAACTATTAGCCTTCTTGGATTACCACTGTAAGCAATATAATTATTGTAAGCAACAATATTTTAAATCTTATTCCATTTTTTTCCTCTAGCGAACTTCTGACTTATAGCTCTATAGTCATGGCGGTGATACTGTATGTATCAATTATATATGTCTCTGTACCATTGACTGTTCGACTATTTCCTCCAGTATTAAGAAAATTTGTCTACCTCAATTTTTGTAAGTATTCCTGTTGTTTTATCCACTTAATCTCAATTGAAAATAGAAATATCTATAAATTTCTTCCTGTATGCCTGTAGTAATTCACAGATCAGTTACTGATTAAGGACTTGTTGGAAATCACTAAAAATATCTTTGTTTTCATCAAGTTGACTAAGTTACTCTTTATTGAAAATGTCAGATAATGCAATTGTAACTCAAACACGGGGTGGATCTGCTTCTTGCTCAAGAAATCCGTTCAAAATATTGTTGCAAAAGATCGACTTAATAATGTCCCTAAGCTTTCTAAATTACTAGGTTGCTAAAGTGATGAATGTATATTTTTTACATAAACATTTTAATGAAGGATGATCACAGCATTATATTTCACTCTATGTTATCTCTTTTTCCTGTTGTAATCAAATAAAGACAATTTTTAAAAATGCTGTTTTCTTCATTTGAATCAGTCTTGATTCTGGCAGATATGTGGACAAGTGCCTGCAGGTTTTTTGGCAACTGAGAGGTGGGTGGGCAAAGGCATTCAGCTGAAACCATGACTAAACCAGGACTAGAACTTCCAGTTTTAAGACCAGTGCTTTTAACCATGATGCCAAACAAGCTCTCCAAAGCCATGCTGATAGTTAAAAGAAGCTTGTTTAAATAAAGATTGATAAAAGCTAACAATTGCATAGCATACCGTATATAAAAGAGGGTGGAAATGTCGGTGCGTCTTATACACAGAATTCAGCCGTTTTTGGCCTCCCGAAGCCCCACCCCCGCATCCCATTTTTGTGAAAAATGAGCCTGGTTTTTTTTTTACAAAAATGGGGTGCACAGAGGGTTTGGGAGGCCTGCAGAGTGTTCCTGGGGGCTGGGGGAAGGCAAAAACACCCCATTTTTTTGGAAAAAGGGCCAATTTTTGCAAAAGTGAGTGCGTTTCTGCCTTCCCCCAGCCCCCTGGAGCACTCTGCAGGCTTCCCAAACCCTCTGCATGCCCCGTTTTTCGCAAAAACAGGTGAAAAATGGCCCCATTTTTGCAAAAAATGGAGCGCGCAGAGGGTTTGGGAGGCTTGCAGAGTGCTCCTGGGGGCTGGGGAGGACAAAAACTTTTTTCCTTACTTACCTCTTTAAAATCTTTGTGCGTCTTATAGTCCGAAAAATACGGTAGTTTCTAAACATACTCCACCAATCAAGGTAAGCATGAGAAAAAATAAATGGGGAAGTAGGCTACAATCATAGATGAAGGAAATGCTCTCTTTGATATTTTTAATGCTCTTTTCTGTTTTAAAGAGCATTTTCAAAAAATGTCTCTTACTAGCATTAATAATAATTGCATGGGGCAGGGATTTTAAGATGTTTCTCACTTGTTTCCAACTGATATTCTGATTTTCCAAAGCTGGGGACTGCTTCAGATTATATCCATTTAAATAAACATAAATTTAAAAGAAGAAATGGCCCAGTTCTCCTCTTAAAACCTGCAAAAAACCAGGTTCCTTTGTGTTTTTCTTCCAGGTCTTCCATACATATCACCTTTGGAATAGGTTTTATGAGCCGCCATGTGCGAATAGGCGGCAATATACATTTCCATACATCTGACATAAGATTTGTTGATCTTGTGTGAGGTCTTGATCCCTTTAAATTAATTTTCAAAAAACGAGGTGCCCATACTATTGAACAAAATCACACAAGAGTGCTTGGCTCATGAAAATGTTGCTGGTCCTTGATCCAAAATATCATCAGAACCGAGGTTGGATAGAATCTGTATATCATTCTCTCGGAAGGATTTGTGGTTCTGTCCATCACAATGTTATTAAATCCTAGCATTCTGTGGGTGCAGGGAAAATAAACCAATGAAAGCAATTTTAAATTTTTGAAGTTTTCAGAGTCTTTGTCATGGCATAGGGGGCTGGAAATGGGAGGGGCGGTCAAATGATTTCACTGAAAGCAGACTTCGTCATTATTTTGTTTTGCAGTGGCTTACCCATTTGGAGTAGATTATGAGAACCCTGAGGTATTTCTAAAGAGCACCAAAAACTTCTACCTTACCTCTGAACCAGGAGTCACTTTTGGCATTTGGTGAGTAAGTACTTGGCTCCATCAGCCTCTTTGGGATAGGTTATATGAGTCGCCATGTGTGAATAGGCAGCAATATAAATTTCCTAAAATAAATAAATATATACCGTATTTTTTGGAGTATAAGACGCACCTTAGTTTTGGGGGAGGAAAATCGGGGGGAAAATCTACCTACCAGGTATCTGGCTAGCGTCCTTAGTTTGTTCAGCTTCAACCCCTGGTTAGGGCTGAAAAAAATATTCTTCGAAGGGAGTAGGAATGAAAACAAGCCTGCAAAGACTTAGGGCTGGAAAAAACTACTTCGGAGGGAGTAGGAATAAAAAAAATGCTGCCAGCCGGTAAGATTGTTAGCACCTCATTAGGACTGAAAAAACCTTTTTCAGAGGGAGTATGAATGAAAAAAAAAGCCTGCAAAGACTTAGGGTTGGAAAGAAACTTCGGACGGAGTAGGAATCCGGGAAGATCATTAGCACCTAGTTAGGGCTGGGAAAAAAAGCTTCGAAAAAGCTACATTCAGAGTATAAGACGCACCCAAATTTTCAGCCTCTTTTAGGGAGGAAAAAAGTGCGTCTTATACTCTAAAAAATATGATAGGTCCAACTTGGAGTTCCCTTGGTCATGCTCACTTGAGATCAGATCTGTGACCAGGAGACCATTACTTCAAAGTAGGTCTAGACCAACATGCCTTGGCCAACTAGCCGCAAGACAATTCAATGCAGGATAATTCAAGAGAGGGACAAGTGACTTGCAGCTCACCCCAGCCTCGAGGACTTCTAATATGAGAAGGTTCAAACCTAAAGTGAGAGGAGGCCCACTGCAATTTACTTAATCCTCTCTTGAGTTATCCCACGTTGAATTGTCCTGCAGTGCGTTGGCGAGGGTGAGTTGGCTCTGGTGAGTCGACTGGGGTGAGTTGGCTGCAGTGAGTTGTCCCATTCTACTTCAAAGTAGCAAAGTGGGGCATTCATGGAAAAGTAAACAAAGACAAGATGGTGTCCACAACTGTACAACATGATCCCTGTCCTTTTATGCATGCACAAAGCATCTTTGATTGCATGATTGAAGGTGCCACATTTTGACATCTCCTTTGATATCCTTAGTAGGGAAGCTAGATCAGTCTTCTCCCATTTTTGCTTTGTTTCTGTTGATGCATGTATGAATCTAATTCTTTTTTAAAATAAACATGTAGGCTACTTCAGCTAATTCAGTGACCTGGTTCATTAAGTAATTTGGACAAAGGTAGTTTACCTCCTTTGGACAACCAGCATGTAAAAGATAATCTCAGCTGCAGAAGGAGCGAAGGCATGGGAAACATTTCAGAAGGGATCCTCTTTAGTTTTCTGGAGAGTAAAAGGAAAGAAGGGGAGAAATATTTTCAGACTTGCAAGATTCTGTTAATGTAACCTTACAATAAACATAAAGTTACTACTTCAGAGGTTGGCTTGTCTGGCCTATCTTGGAGGACTAAAAAAGAGGCCTGTCTGATCTGTTGGCTTCCTGTCTTAGGTATACTCTAGCAGAGAACAGATGGAAGGAAGCTGAAGGAAAAGACTTCAGCTGGTATGAAGAGGCCCTCGCAGATGATAACCCCATCATCATCTATCTCCATGGCAATGGGGGTACCAGGTGAATTTCGTACTCTCAGCAGAAACATTAGTGCTGAGATTATCCTATGTGATCTATGTTGGGGTGGCAATCCAGGGAGGGAGAAAGTGACTTTAAGTCTCTGCTGGGTTGAGAAGCAAGAACTTCAAACCTCCTTTATCATGGGCTAAATTTTTTACCATTAGTTGCCAGCATTCTTAACTTGCAATATGGTGATCCCATAAAATGATGAATTAAGCAGTATGACATTTCATTTTTTTTAGTAATATTATTACACAATTCAGTTAAAAAGATAAAAACTAATTAAATAAAACTGAAAAGTGCAGAAAAGAAAAAAAAACTAGAAAAAACAGGAAAGGGAGAGAAAAAAACCAGAATATAATAAAAAAGGAAACATATGAAGAAATACTTCTTCTCTGATGACAAGTATAAACAATTTTAGTTACTTATCACTTTCTCTTAAAATGCAGTGAATTCTCTCTTTTTTTCCTTATCTATAAATGGATTCTTAAAGTTGTTCAGTCCTGGTTAACAAACGACCATGAAGGGCTCCAAGAGCTAACCTATCTGTTTTAATTTTGATCAAATAAACCAACTTTATATTCCTTCCTTTTATTTTCGACAATCTTGTTTTCTAATACCTTCAAATAATATCCTAGAACAGTGATGGCAAACCTATGTCATATCAGAGGGCACGCAAGGTGTTGCCCTATTTCAGCTCCACGGGCAAACCAGAAGTTTGGAAAAATGCACTTCCGGTTTGCCGTTGGGCTGTTTTTCGCACTCCGGAGGGTTCAGGGAAGCTTCCTGAAGCCCCAGAATGCGAAAAACAGCCCAACAGGCAAACCAGAAGTGCATTTTTCCGAACTTCCGATTTGCCCGTTTTGCTGTTTTTCACCGTCCCAGGCTTCAGTAAGGCCTCTGCGCGGGGGTGGCTGTGTGTGCGCATGCACAGGGGGCAGCGTGGGGGGGTTGTGCGCATGCGTGGGGGGGAGGGAATGGTTGTGGGTATGTGTGTGTGCGCTAGCGCACGCACACACACCACCTTTTGACACGCGAACCAAAAAAGGTTCGCCATCACTGTCCTAGAACATAATTTCTTTTAATTTTTTTCTTTCTCCCTTGTCACAAAAATTTTCAAAGCTTTAATAAGTTTCTTTTATAGAGTTAACATAGGAATGTTATCTAAGTCATTCTTTGGGTTTGTTATTTGTCTATTCCGTTTAATTATTAAGGTATTAGCCGGTTTCATATATCCTACAAAGATTCTTTTTCCATATAATTCTTATAATCTGTAATCTTAAAAGTTATATTCAAATCACTCTCAGTCTTATCCAGTAAAAATTGTTCCTCTTCTATATCATCTTTTAAACAGAGTCCATCCATAATGACAGATACTCTTAAAACTAACTTGGATTCCGTTAAAAATATCCTCCAATGTTAAAGTATTTTGCTCCATTCTGTATTAGTAAATCAAATTTAAGTGATCCATTTTAATTTTAATCTTTACAGTAGCTCCTTCTGGTTCCCTATAGTGTCCAACATTCAAAGTTCCATCTTATCAAACAGCATTTGTTGTTTTGAATGGGAATGATTCTTATAATTAATTTCCAATCTTATTTCAAATCCATCTGGATCCTTAGTCCATTTCTAAAATTATCTTTTTGTAAAAAATGATTTTTTAAAAGTCCTTACCCTTGTATTTGAAACTTCATTCACTAAGGATTGAAGGAAAATTACCTGTCAATCTATAGGCTCCTAATATCTGAAAAGCAATCAACAAGCAATTTCCAAAAATGATTAGAAAAGAAAGTAGGTAAACCCTGTGTCAATAAACATTCCAACCATGGGTTAGGTGAGATGGCATTCCCTTATCCACTACAGCATGCGCTGGCTGAGGAATTCTGGGAGTTGAAGTCCACAAGTCGTAAAGTTGCCAAGGATGGAGACCCCTATCCTAGAGAACCAAATTCCCTGCAGACTGCTATCTTGCAGTCTTGTTGTGAGGAGCAATTATCTGGAACACTTGTGGGTGATCCCAAGTCCTTTCCTTGTCCAGAGAAGAATTTCAAAGAGCCTATCTGCTCATTGGCTTTAATTCTGTTGTAGTTGTTGGCCCTACTTTTAATGGAACTATCTTCTTTTTCCATTCCTCCCCGCCCCGGAGGTTAGCGATATGACTCTGCCATGACTAATGCTAATAATTTCATTAATGCTAAATTATTAAAGAATAATTTTATTAAGAATCAGTGCTAGAGTTGTTCAAGAAATAAATATGCCATTTTAATCTATATTGTATAATTTCTCAAACCTCGTGATATGGCAACTGTCCGTTGTAGCTTAACTATCCAAATTCATTCTGGGGTTTAGTCTTCATGTACTTGGAACCAGGTTGGGAAGGGAAAAAACCATTTTGACCTTTTTCCAACTTGTTTGTGATCACTGGAAAATACCAAACAACAGATTGAAATCCCTGAAATAGTTTGATGGAAAACCAGCATTCCGTAGAGCCCTCAGGTATAATCTTTCTTTCCAAGAAAGTTTCTGGGGATATATAGAGAGTTCCAGAGATGTTATTAGAAAGTAAACATAATTGAAGGCTATAGCCCAGTGCTCAGTTTAGAAGTGAATTATGTGCATAGTGAAAAGCCAGAGGTAGTTGAGAAGGTAATGGACAGCTATTTTATCTATTTGTCTGCTGATGGTGGATATTTTATGAGCCACCACCATAACCTCCATTTTGCAGAGTGTCTGTAACATGGTGCCAGTATTTCCAAGCAGGGGTGAAATCCAGCAGGTTCTGACAGGTTCTGGAGAACCGTTAGTGGAAATTTTGAGTAGTTCGGAGAACCAGCAAATACCACCTCTGGCTAGCCCCAGAATGGGGTGGGAATGAAGATTTTGCAATATCCTTCCCCCAGGAGTGGGAAGGGAATGGGATTTTGCAGTATCCTTTCCCTGGAGTGGGGTGGGAATGGAGATTTTATATATCCTTCCCCTGGAGTGGGGTGGGAATGGAGATTTTGCAGAATCCTTCCCGTGTCACGCCCACCAAGGCACACCCACCAAGCCACACCATGCCCACCAAGCCACCCACAGAACCGGTAGTAAAAAAAATTGGATTTCACCACTGAGTATTGCCCATCTGTTCATTGTTTTGGAACCATTGGGGCTTCCCATCTCAGCATAGTCATATCCGAAAGGTGCTTGTTCAAGAGGCAACTGGACTTTCTGGTTTTTCTTTGAAGACATTTTGCTTCTCATCCAAGAAGCTTCTTCAGCTCATCCAAGAAGCTTCTTGGATGAGAAGCGAAACGTCTTCTAAGAAGAAACAGAAAGTCCAGTTGCCTCTTGACAAAGTACCTTTGGGACAATCATGACCTGGATGACTGAGAATCTCCATAGACATTCAGCATAATCATAATTAAAAGCAAGAACTCAAGTAGCACTCCGTTGAAACAAATGAAGTAGCAAGAATTTTAGCGCCTGTGAAATTCAGGAGTCCAGAGGCAGGAAAACTGGCAAAGGCACATGGCTGGAATGGTGTAGGACCGTGGTGGTGAACCTATGGCACACGTGCCACAGGTGGCACGCGGAGCCATAGCGGAGGGCAAGCGAGCGTTGCCCACCGGCAAACCGGAAGTGCGGAAAAACGCACTTCCAGTTTGCCGGTGAGCTGTTTTTTGCACTCCGGAGGGTTCAGGGAAGCTCCCTGAAGCCCCGGAATGCAAAAAACTACAAAACTGACAAACCGGAAGTGCGGAAAAATGCACTTTCAGTTTGCCGGTGAGCTGTTTTTTGCACTCCGGAGGGTTCAGGGAAGCTCCCTGAAGCCCCAGAATGCAAAAAACGATGAAACGGACAAACTGGAAGTGCATTTTTCCAAACTTCCGGTTTGCCCGTTTCGTCGTTTTTTACCGTCCCAGACTCCGGTAAGGCCTTTGCGCGGGGGTGGGGGTGTGTGCGCATGCGCAGGGGGCAGCATGGGGGTGGTGTTGTGCGCATGCATGGGGGGGAGGGATTGGGTGTGGGCATGCGAGCGCGCGCTAGCGCGCCCCCCCCCCTTTTGGCACGCAAACCTAAAAAGGTTCGCCATCACTGGTGTAGGATAAGATTAAGGCCTGGTTCTGGAGAACAAAAGAGATAGAAAGTTCCCATCCTTCCATCCCCAGAATCTCCCTGCTTCCAAATAATGTTCAGTATACTCTTTATTTTCTCTCAGAGTTTGCATTTTCCCTAGGACTAAGCAAGAAAAGCTTTGGAGGAGTTGAGCAGTGAATTCAGCGGCAAACCTCTTGTGAAATCTGAGGTCTTGTACAAGGCTAATAATATATAATAATATAGTTAAAATTATAACCTGGGAATAGTGACAGCCAGGATTTGACATTCATAGTCATTAAGAAAAAGCTGGAATTATACTCATTAGGGCTTTTATTGTCTGGAGGAGGACTGAGCCAAGCCTCTCCCTCTCCGAGCATTATTCCAGCTTCTTTTGCAAGAATGCATCCACAACCTAGCTACAGTCTGGGAAACGCATCCGGTTTCTCATCCAGCAAGATGGGAATACCCAGAGGCCTCTTTCTGCATAAACAGGAGTCATGATTGACATGTTAAAAGAAAAGGAAGAGGAAAGAGACGATTCATCATCCTTTATCTTGCAGAGGTTTTCATTATCTCTTATGTTGGCAAACAAAACCTTGTCTGTCTTCGCAGAGGTTCCCATAACACCTGCTCATATTTGCAAATAGTGAGTCAATTGATTCCACAGATTTACTTCTTTTTTTGTAAAAGTCTTTAATGGCTTCTTTCAGTTGTTTAATTACTGTGTTTTATTTATGATAAGCTTTAATACTACTTAAATGCATGTTTCGTGACAAGAGTATCAGTTTAAATTTTCCAACTGGAAATAGAAATTAGAGAAACTTCATAACTCGCATCCGTGAGAGGGAGAATTTAAAGGGGAGTTGTAGAAGATTCTTTCTCCAATGCAAACTTTAGAGTTGAATAGAATAGAATAGAATTCTTTATTGGCCAAGTGTGATTGGACACACAAGGAATTTGTCTTTGGTGCATATGCTCTCAGTGTACATAAAAGAAAAGATACATTTGTCAAGAATCATGAAGTACAACACTTAATGATTGTCATAGGGTACAAATATGCAATCAGGAAACAATCAATATTAATATAAATCATAAGGATACAAGCAACAAGTTACAGCCATACAGTCATAAGTGGAAGGAGATGGATGATAGGAATGATGAGAAAAACTAATAGTAATAGTAATGCAGCCTAGTGAATAGTTTGACAGTGGTGAGGGAATTATTTGTTTAGCAGAGTGATGGCGTTCGGGAAAAAAACTGTTCTTGTGTCTAGTTGTCTTGGTGTGCCAGTGCTTTATAGCGATGTTTTGAGGGTTGAGTTCCCGTTATTTCATTCTCCTCCACAGGTTTTGTTCTTTTGAAACAGCTGGGAACTGCTTGTTCTTCCTTTTCCTTATAACGAAACAATATTAAAACCGATATAAAAAATAATTAAAAAAACACTGTATAGATGCGGGGAGAAATAGCTTGATGACATTACAGATGCCAGTCAATCAGTATCATCTATTATAGAGGTCTTCAAACCTGGCAACTTTAAGACTTGTGGACTTCAACTCCCAGAATTCTCCAGCCAGCATAGCTTGTGGACTTCAACTCCCAGAAGCATAGCTTGTGGACTTGTGGACTTCAACTCCCAGAATTCTCCAGCCAGCATAGCTGGCTGGAGAATTCTGGGAGTTGAAGTCCACAAGTCTTAAAGTTGCCAAGTTTGAAGACCTCTGACTATTAGTTGTCTTTTCATCAATTCCAGCTGACTCCACTGTCAGTTTAAAGAATTGTTTTTTTTAAATTGGGCAATATAATATTTCATAAAATAAATATAATAAAACAATGCCTTCAGTCAGTGATTCCCAATGTAGTCTGGGAATCAATGATGCTGCAGGTTAGGCCTCATGCAAATATCTCCATAATGGCTTGCCCACACCTACTACAAATACAACATCTTAAATCTTATAAAATCACCAAAATGCTGCCTGATTTTGTTCATATTTGAAATCTTGAAAAAAAAAGTTTAGTGTTTGCTCCCCAAACTGTACAAGCCTGAACATGGGAACACAAAGTTGTTCTGTGATCCCACAGAATTTCGTCATTCTACTTTCTGAATGGAGAGTCACAAACGCTGTGTCAGTGATATATATGCATACACAGATACCAGGATCATTTCTATGTTTGTTGTGGTCCTCAGAAACGTTTTTGATGATGATGAGGTTTGTCTGTTCATATGTTTAAATACCTAGTTGGAGAGAGAGGTAATGCATATATAAATTGGTTTAATAAATAAGTAAATAAATAAAGCATTAACAAGCTTGATACTTGTTATGTTATTTGTTCTTTTTTTTTCAACACAAAGAAAGAAGTCAGTTTCTGTGGCAGGCATGTCCAACCCTTGGGCTGCATAGCTAGTAATGTGGTCCCACAAGATCATCAATTTCTAATGTTATGTGATGTTTAGTGATATTTAGTGACATTAACTACATTATATATTTTATACGTAGCCCAAGACAATTCCTCTTTACTCAATGCAGTCTAGGCAAGCCAAAAGGTTGGACGTGCCTATTCTACAGAGTCCAATTATACCTTTTTATATTGACATATATTTTATTTTATTTATGTATTTATTTGTCAAAACATGTACAAGATAGCAGGTATTGGTATAAACATAGCAATAGCAATAGCACTTAGACTTATATACCGCTTCATAGTGCTTTACAGCCCTCTCTAAGCGGTTTACAGAGTTCAGCATATTGCCCCCAACAATCTGGGTCCTCATTTTACCGACCTCAGAGGGATGGAAGGCTGAGTCAACCTTGAGCCGGTGAGATTTGAACAGCTGAACAGCTGAACTGCAGTGCTGCACTTTAACCACTGCGCCACCTCGGCTCTTAACATAAACAAAAGCAAAGTAGGTACAGGTAAATTTGGACAATAGGACAGTAAGACAGGGACGGTAGGCACAATGGTGCGCTTATGCATGCCCCTATATTATTATATTATTATTATAATATATTATAATATATATATAATATATAATATAATATATTTATTATTATTATTATTATTATTATTATTATTATTATTATTATTATTATTATTATTATTATTATTATTATTATTATTATTATTATTATTATTATTATTATTATTATTATTATTATTATTATTAATAATAATAATAATAATAATAATAATAATAATAATAATAAATATTATTATATAATATATAATATTATATATATATATATATATATATATATATATATATATATATATATATATATAGTATTATATATTATATAATAATATTTATTATTATTATTATTATTAATAATAATATATTATATATTAATATATTAATATATAATATATAATTATATATATTATATATATTATAATTATATATATATTATATAATATATAATATATAATATATAATTAATATTATATATTAATATATTATAATATATTATAATATATTATATATATATATATATATATATATATATATATATATATATATATATATATATATATATATAATATTATAATATATTATTACATTCTATATTATTATTACTATATATTACTGAGTAAAATCAAACTGTATCTTAATTGCCTACATTTTGTTCGTTCTTGACTTGCTGTTGGAGCTTGGTTTTCTTCTTTCAGTTTTTTTTAATCAGCCTAGGGAACGTCATCAGTGCAAGGTTTTCTAACTCACTTACAATAAAATACCAGTCGTTATGGAACAAAATAACTCATTTCTTTCCTTTCCCCCCTCAAGAACCATTCATGAAATAAGAATTTTAAAATAACGCCCACAAATATTCCCAGGACATCAATACACCTTGCCCAATCTGATGCCCCCCAGTTATATTATACCTTCATTCCTGTATTTGTTAGGCTGCATGGCTATACTGGAAGCCAAGACAGCTGGAGGGCACCCAGTTGGTGTAAGGCTATCAAAGAACATCCGAAGAGCTTGGTTGCTGAATCAGACCAAATACCCACCTAGACCCAGATTCATATGACCATAAGAGTTAACTAGATGCTTCTGGAAGCAGTGAAGTAGGCAGCTACAGCATCCTTGTTCCTTAGGTGTTTTGTGGTAGCTAATTTCTAAACTCTCTTCCAGGGCAACAAGTCACCGAGTTAATTTCATAAAGGTATGTATTAAAGAATCTGTGCCTAGTAAAGTTTGCCTGGACTACGGTGCCTTTGCTTTCACAGGTCCATACCTTGCTTTTTATTCTTAGATTGGCTAGCTTATTTGTGAATGTGCCAACCTTATGGGCAGAAATAATAGTTTTCTTGATATCCTAATGCTTCCATTTTAGCTACCTGTTCTGTGCATTTCTGTTTATTCTCTGGGACGGAGGGCCTTATTCTTAGCAGTTATATAACAAATTATGTACTGTACCTTGAACTTCCTACTGCTAAATCTGCAGATAGAGATACTTTATTGTTATTTTTAAACTACATGACAATAATAATTTATAGTCTCTTCAAAAATCTGTCCTTTCTATTGCAAATACTCATTTGAGCATATCCAGTGCTGTAGAGCAGTGGCTCCCAATCTTTTGGGCACCAGGGACTGGTTCCATGGAGGTAGGTTTTTCCCTAGACCAGAGGGGCATAGTTTTGCGTGCTGCCTGCATCCCGCGGATGGGGCTTCGCTTGTTTGCACGGCGTAGTTGCTGGCATGCCGCAGACCGGTGCTACATCAGAAACATCTCTGAGACAGCCAACAGACTACTGTTACTCATTGGTTTACAAAAAAGAAAAAGAAAGAAAGAAAAGAAAAGAAAAGAAAACCTTCTGAATCATCTTAAGCAAACCCAAAGACCCAATAACCTAAGAAGAAGAAATGAACCTTATTTACAACGTACACTGAAAAGATTATAACAGACAGGTAGAAGATTGACCAAACACATTCCTGGAAACATGGTGTTGTGTTGGATTTGTTTATTGATGGAAAATGGGATCTTTTAAGACCTTGGGCTATGTCATATTATCATTACTATA
Source organism: Diadophis punctatus similis (assembly GCA_023053685.1). Classification (NCBI taxonomy): domain Eukaryota; kingdom Metazoa; phylum Chordata; class Lepidosauria; order Squamata; family Dipsadidae; genus Diadophis; species Diadophis punctatus. Next base: position 1,080,773 of record JALIGW010000047.1, read on the forward strand.
GCTTTTATCAGCATTTGGGTCCAATATTTTGCATGTTACCTGTTTCTTTTTGGTTTAATCCTCTGTCCACTATCCAGAGTCAACCATCAACTAACACATAGGGCTAAACTCCATCTACATACCATTTAAAAGATAGAATCAAAAATCAGGGATGAAAAATAATAGCCCAGAGCACATCCTCTTTAACATATAAACACTCAAGGAAAAACAATACCCTGATCAGGGAACTATCAAGGAAGAAACCACCCCCCAAACTAAGACTAGCAAGGCAAGCTGCTGTATATAAATAATCAGCAAATTCCATTCTCCATATATTGATAATGTTACACAACTTGGTAACATCTGCAGGAAATCAACATCAGCAGAGAACACTAAGAACCCAACAGTTGTCTAGATTGTCCAGATATGATATGGCTACTTATGCAAAGCTTTTAGAAATGGTTTATAGATTGTAGCTTATATGGGGCTCATCCTTGTATTGCCCTAAACCCCAGTACAAATATGTCTTGGGAACTATTTTTATATGGCCTATCCTCATTGTCTTCATCCCATCCTCAGCCCACTACTTCAAAGGTTGGGGACCGCTGGTTTACACAGTACACACAGTTGTAAACCACAGCTTTCTTCTAAATAGCTGGGTGGACAATATTATAATTCCAATCCTACCCTACCCTACCCATCCCAACCCAACTGCATTTTGCATAGATGACAGTGGGAATGGCCTTGAGGAACAGGAGGAAGAGCTGCTGCCAAGGCAGTGGTCAGAAAAAGTGACATGTGACATTTTTTCACACTTAACGACCATTGCAGCATCCCAATGGTCACATGAGCAAAATTTGGATGCTTGGCAACCGGTTGCAGTGTCTCAGGATCATCTGATCACATTTGTGACCTTCTGACAAGCAAAGTCAATAGGGAAGCTACATTCACTTTACAACTGTGTTACTTAACAACCGCAGTGATTCACTTAAACAACTGTGGCAGGAAAGGTAGTAAAATGGGTCAAACCTCACTTAACAACTGTCTTGCTTAGCAACAGAAATTTTCGGCTCAGTTGTGGTCATAAGTTGAGGATTACTTTTATAGCTATCAAAAAAAGTGGTACTGATGTACACAACACTGGCTTCCTAGTCTGATCTCCTGGAAGGGTTGATGTTATGTCTTAATAGCAGCGTTTTGTGAACTTTGTTTTGGGATTGACTTTCTCAGTTTTAGAAAGTTGTTTGTGTTTGAAATTTGTCTAACTTTTAATACAGGCAATGAGTGGTGCCGGCTTTCATGTCTTGGCTGTGGACTACAGAGGTAAGTTTCAAGGCAAAGTTGATTTCTAAGTGCCACAAAGAAGAGAGTGTCAAACTATTCTCCAAAGCACCTGAGGGTAGAACAAGAAGCAATGGGTGGAAACTAATCTAAGAGAGAAGCAACTTAGAACTAAGGAGAAATTTCCTGACAGTTAGAACAATTAATCCGTGGAACAGCTTGCCTCCAGAAGTTGTGAATGCTCCAACACTGGACGTTTTTAAGAAGATGTTGGATAACCATTTGTCTGAAGTGGTGTAGGGTTTCCTGCCTAAGCAGGGGGTTGGACTAGAAGACCTCCAAGGTCCCTTCCAACTCTGTTGTTGTTGTTGTTGTTGTTGTTGTTGTTGTTGTTGTTGTTATTATTATTATTATTATTATTATTATTATTATTATTATTATTATTATTATTATTATTATTATTACTATTATGTTTTGATATATTTTCCTCTAATTTGCCTTGTGATTTCTCCAAGGCTACGCAGACTCTACGGGGAGCCCTAGTGAAAAAGGCTTTACAACAGATGTTCTCTGCCTTTACAACTGGGTGAAAGCAAGGAGTGGAAACAGCACGATCGTCTTCTGGGGACATTCCCTGGGCACCGGGTAGGTTTGTTACTTTAAACAGATTTAACAGATTAACAGAGTTGGAAGGGTCCTTGCAGGTCATCTAGTCCAACCCCCGGCCCAAGCAGGAGACCCTACATTTGCCTCTACCTAGGATCGAACTCACAACCTGCTGATTGTGAGGCAAGAGCTCCACCTCTAGGCCACCGCAGACCTCCAGTGCAAGAGAAAATGTTTCTTTCCATCTGATAGCTTGAAGGTTGATGACTATGATTGGCGCACGTGTGCATGCGTATGAGTGCAGGTTCTTTATATATTCTTAATTTTTTCTTTTTTTGCAAACCAAGCCACTTATCAAAGTCAGTGCAAATCCTGCTGATTTCAGTAGTATTTTAAAATATAATTAGTCTTTTTGAACTCTAAAACACTAAAATAGCTAAAATGTACTAAGCACAGATTTCAGAAGCTTTCAGTAGTTTTGACAAGGGGCCTCTGTGGCAGTCATGAAAGAAGTTCATGATTGTTTAGCAGGGGTCTCCAACCTTGGCAACTTTGAGACTTGTGGACTTCAACTCCCAGAATTCCCAGCTTTGCTGGCTGAGGAATTCTGGGAGTTGAAGTCCACAAGTCTTAAAGTTGCCAAGGTTGGAAACCCCTGGTTTAGGCCAATGGTTCTCAACCTTTTCTTCACCATGGACCCCTTTTAAATACCTTTTGTGACCACAGATCACCAAGACTTAACATTTAAATCACAATATTTCCCTGTGATGATATTGCAGTCCCCCAGGGTTCTGTGGACCGCAGGTTGAGGACCACAGATTTAGAATGTTTGATCAAGGCAGTAGCTCTTTCCTAATTTTTGCCAAAACGAACAACATGGATGGGACTTGCTTCAGAAGAAATAATATTAAGACTTTTTCTGTCCTCACTATTTCTTCTTTCCTTGTAGAATTGCTACCAATACTGCCAGAAGGCTGAAAGAACAAGGTAACTATTATATAAATGGACAAAGTAACATTTCTCACTGAATTGTTGTGGAAGATTCTGTCTCTCTTTTGCATTGTCCATATAACCTAGAACACGGGTGTCAAACTCCCGGTGTCACATTGCCATCACGTCAACGGTTTTCCCCTTCACGGAGCTGGGGTGGGCGTGGCCTGTACGTGATGCATCTGGCCAGTGGGCCACCAGTTTGAAACCCCTGTCCTAGAACGTGACAACTTTCAAATATATAGACCAACTCCCTTCAATTTCTGGGACTTGATATCCACAAGTGTTTGAAAACCACTGGTTTACACAAATAGAATATTGGAAGTGTGGTAAGAGCGGGAGGAACATATTTAGTATTAAACATCTGGAACACTGATCCTGACTGGAGCTGGCTGGAGAATTCTGGGAATTCTGGGAATTGAAGTCCACATATCTCAAAGTTGACAACTCCCAAGGGTGTTTTTTCAAGAGGCAACTGGACTTTCTGGTTTTCCTTTGAAGATGTTGCACTTCTCATCCAAGAAGTTTCTTCAGCTCTATTATGATTGAGTTACCAGGAATCTGTTAAGAATCTATAAAACATAATATTCCTTCTTATTTTAATGTTCACTTTCCAGTTCCTTCTAGCTTCTTCTTCAGTCTGTCTCAGCTAGGTGAAAATGGTACAATTATATAGGTTATCTACAAATCAGCAAACAAAACAAGAAGATAAGAAGAAGAAGACAACAAGGATTATAACAACTAAAGAAATAAACCAGGGAAAAAGTATTTTAAGAGATTTAAAAATGGAATGGGAAGATACCTTTGAAAGAGAGATAGGGGTTTGGGCAGATGCTCTGGAGGCTTGGCAGCATAAGATGATATTGATGGGAGGAATACTCATACTAAATAGTAAAAATGTAGATGCAGATAGAGACAAAGATCCAAGAGAGGAGTATGTGAGGCATGCCAAAAAACAAACAAGAATTGAAATATTAAAACGGATGAGAGATGAAGGATAGAAAGGAAATGTTTCTTAATATAATGGGGGCCTGATTAAAAGTTAGAATAGAAGTAGAAATAAGGATACACATTTTTAAATAATAGAATAAAAGCAATAATTAGACGGAAGATTAGAGGTTGAAGGATGGATTTAATATGTATGTTTAAATAATATGGTGATTGATGTCAGGATGGAGTATTGGGATTATATTTTAATACAATATGTGTATTACATTAGGATTAGTAAGGACGGCCTGACTTAATAGAATAAATGAAAGAATTAAATTGAAAGATTAGAGGTTGAAAGATGGTATTATTATGCATGCTTAAATAATATTGTAATTGGCATTAGAATGGTACATTGAAATATTGAATAAATAATGGACTATATCTTAATGCAAATATGAGTATTAATGTTAGGAATATATAAGCTTAACCAATGTAACAAATATTATTGATATCAGTATTGTTATTTGTATCAAAATGAATGATACCCAGATGTGTGTGTGTGTGTGTGTGTGTGTGTGTGTGTGTGTGTGTGTGTGTATATATATATATATATATATATATATATATATATATATATATATATATATATATATATATATATATATATATATATAACCTATACATACATACATACATACATACATACATACATACATACATACATACATATATAACATATACATACATACATACATACATACATACATATATATATATAATACATACACATATATATGTATATATGAATGAATGAATGAATGAATGAATGAATGAAAGAAAAAGAAAGAAAGAAAGAAAGAAAGAAAGAAAGAAAGAAAGAAAGAAAGAAAGAAAGAAAGAAAGAAAGAAAGAAAGAAACTCAGGTCCTGATGGGATTGTTTTGGGTGGTTAATTGGGCCTTCTCCCTGAATCTTGTTAATTTAATCTGATGTTGACAATTGTGGATTATATATTCAGCCTTGAGGCTTTGATGTACTTTGTCTCTGCTAGACCAGTGTATCTTGTTTCTCTGGTTTTTCAGAATGCGGGCCTTAGTCTCAGAAAACAACCTGCCCCTCTTTTGTTCCTTTCCAGTGATTTTTGTTTTTCTAATATAATCCTCTTTTTTTCCTCTAGAAGGTATCATAGTGGATGCAGTCATCCTGGAGGCTCCTTATACCACCATCCGGGATGCAGCTGCCACCATCCCAATTACAACAGTAAGTCTTGGCACTCTTATTTTTAGTTCCACATATACTTTTGGCACTCTTTATGTAACAGCCTGCCAAGCTGTTGTGAAAATATGTGCCTGGCTCATATGAACTCTGAGAACACCTGCAGTTGGGTCGACCTAGGGGACAACCTGGACCTATGTGTTCATGCAGAAGAGAAAATAGATATCAGAACACCACTAGAAGAAGGAAAAGGAATTGAGTCCTTCCAGATGTTGCTAAACAAAAACTCTGACCTGCTGTAGACTCCTATAGCAATGAAGAATGCTGAGAATTGTAGTTCAGCTGCAATTAGAAGGTCACATTTATATTCCAAGGATCTTCCATGTTTTATGAAACACTATTAGCAATAGAAAAAAGATTCCCGATAGGAAGAATAATGTATATTTCTCTGTTAATATTCTTACTTTTGTTATTAAGAACAAAATAGGTACTAGGTTTTCAGCATATAGGTGATAACGTATCATTGAGTGAGGGAGTGCTGCACCTTGTCCTGTAGTACCATTGCTCAATCCAGATTATTATCAATTAATATCCTAACTTTTATTTTTTTGGGCAAAATTGTTGAGAAAACAGTGGGGGTTGCAACTGCAGAGAGCCTAGGTTATACAGACCTATTTCAGTCAGGTTTCAGATCTGGGTATGGCATGGAGACCACATTGATCACCCTTGGTAGTTGATCTCTTGCAAAACTGGCATGGGGGAATCACACTATTCTGTGTTGCTTGAGCTGGGTGAGGTCATCTACTGACATGATATCAACCTTATTTCTTTGCTTCTCAGGTCAGCCAAGTGATGCTGTTGATGTGCCGGAGGTTGTTAGGGTCTGGTTGAGGAAGAACAGGCGGAGACTTAATTTTATTGAAATAGAACAGCTGTGCATTCATAAGCCATTTCAATCTGTAGAGATTCCATCCTTAATTGTAAATGAGATTGCATTCCCTACATAGACCTGGACCATCATTTGAGGTTCCCCCTGTACTCACAGCTGCTGCTTGAGCAGGTGGCACCATTGGCCAAGAAGCCTTCCATCTTCTGTTCCAGTTCCAGTGTCCCTTGGGATGGGAGACTGTACAATGTCTCTTGGGATGGGAGATTAAAACTTATGTCTTAATCACCTCTTGTTGGAATGCAATTCAACATGAGCTTGCAATTGAAGAGCATTGGGAGGCTATACCTACTCCAGAATAGTTACTTGAATGCTTTGATATGCCCATATAGAACAAAGAATCCCAGGGGTGGAAAGGACCTCAGAGGCCTTCTAGTCCAACCCCCTGCTTATACCATCCTGTTCAAAAGGTTGTCCAGTCTACTTTTGAAAACCTCCAGTGATGAAGCCCCACAAACTCCGGGAGGCAAGCTATTCCATTGATTAATTGTTCTCACTGTCAAAACATTTCTTTTTTTACTTCTAGGTTGGATCTCTCTTTAACAAGCTTCCACCCATTACTTCTTTTCCTGCCCTCTAATGCTTTGGAGAATAAGTCAGTCCCCTCTTCTCTGTGACAGCCCTTTGAGTATTGGAAGATGTTATATATATAGTGTTATATATGACATTTGTGTGAGCAGCACTGTTGGTTGTCACCTTTAAAGCCCTCCATGACTGAGAACTGGATATCCGGGGGAATGTCTTCTCCCACTAACATTTGCCTGCCCAATAAGATCAAGTAAGGCAGATTCACTCTGGGTCCCCTCTCTCAGAGCTTCCCAATTGTAGAGATCTTGTAAGTGAGCCTTTCATTTTTGGATGCCATCCCCTGGAATATCTTGCGCACAAACATCCAAAAGGCCCCATCCCTCCTGATAGTTAGAAAGTCCATTAAAACAGTCTAAACAGTCATCCAAGTCCATTAAAACAAGCTTCTGATGAGGAATGATGGTTTAATTGTTTGCTCCATTCAGCATGATACTTCCAATTTTTTCATTCCTTTTTTTGTTGTTCAATGATATTATGTTTAATTTTGCTTTTCATCTGAATCTCTGAAGATGGGAATTGCATGCTGCTCAGAGTTAGTTTGACTGACGTGGCACATAATCATTGTAAACAAACAACTAAATCAAGATATTTCTTACAGCAGTTGACAAAGGAGTTTCCAGGAATGGAAAATACCTTTTTTTGTTTTCTTTAACCAGATCTACCGCAAGTTTCCTGGCTTTGAATATTTCATTTTGGACACCATGGCCCGAGCTGATATGTTCTTTCTGAATGAAGAAAAGTGAGTTCAGAGTTACCACAATCACAAACTGTGTGGAATATGTCAGGTTCTGGAATAAGTTGCCCTTTACTATTCTTAGAATTGACTTTATGCTGCAGTCAAATGTTAGGCTTGGTTTGCTTCTTTCAAAATGGTAGATCCAGTGGCATTTGCATAGAGGGAGAGATTGACAAATGTTACTATGCAGTATGCCAGTCCTGCCCCTTCTCTATGCCTGCAGAGATATTACACACCTGTCCAAAAGAGGGAGATGTTGTGATAGGATGCCGCCACAGTGCTTTCATCAGTGTGACAAAAGCAACAAGATCTTGCAGACACTCTTGGTTGAATACGGCAGCATCTGAAGGCATGGATTCCAGTGGTGAAATCTACTTATCTTACCTACCAGTTCGGAACCACGTGATTTGCACATCGTGAACGCTTTTTCACCTTCTGCGCATGCTCAGAAGGCTTTGCGCATGTGCAAAGGGTTAAAAAAAGAAAATGGCGGCATCCGGGCAGAGCCTCGCGCTGCCGCCGCTAGTGGTTCTCCAAACCACTGACGGCCGCCACTACCGGTACGCCCGAACCAGGCCAAACTGGTCGCATTTCACCCCTGAAGGATTCCACCACTTGTCTGCTGGCCCTGTTAACTTGATGTACAACATTTGTGATATTCAGTAGAGGAGGAATAGAGAAAAATCAGATTTTGATGAACTCAGACGGGAGATAGACTTGACCAGTGATTTGAAATCCACTGTCTGGAGAGGGAGAAGTATTCAGGAAAGATGGGAAATTCAGGGTAATGGAATACTCGACTGCAAATAAGTTGTACTGTTATTGAAAGAAAAATGAGTGACCTTTAAATCTTTTAAACGTTTCTGAAGTGTTTTCTTAAGATCTCCTACAAGGATGAGTGAGGAGTCCTTGGTGCTCTCTGAGCTTGGTTGTTTTTTTTGCAGAGGTTTCATTACCCAAACTAGGTAACTACTAGCATTGATGATGTTCCTTAGTTTGGGTAATGAACCGTCTGCAAGAAAAAAAAATGAGGCTCAGAGAGCACCAAGGACCCCTCATTTCAACCCCGAGCTACAAATATTGTCCTTTTATTGCTCCTAAAAAAAGTGGATCTCTCTCCATCTTTGGAGTAGGAGAGCTGTGTAGTCCTATGACTTCATGGGATATTTTGCCAGGAATCAAAGGATGACAGCCCACAATGAGTTAAGGTTTCATTGATAGTTAGAAATGTTACTCAGCTATTTGAAAGACAATTTTTGATTGAAAAGCAGGATGAAGCTATCCAAAAAACAGTTGAACTGAGCTAAAACATTATTTTTCTTGTCCATAGTGTCAAAGTGTTATCTAGTCCTATTTTGATCTTGCATTCAGAAGATGACAAGATGATACCTATACAACATGGAAGAAAGGTAACCAAACAGTAACTGCAGTCAATTACTCTTTTAAAAGGATTCTATGTACATATAAAGGGATAATATACAAAAACGCAGAGATGACTTTTTCTATAGATCTAAGCTATAGATCTAAGACTGGCGGGGCCTAGGGGGAGGGCCTTCTCTGTAGGGACCCCTACTCTCTGGAACCAACTTCCCCCGGAGATCCGAATCATCCCCACCCTGCTGGCCTTCCAAAAAGCCATTAAGACATGGCTCTTCCTGCAGGCGGGGTGATTTTGAGACGACCTTCCATCTGACGTCTCCCCCATGTATGTATGATGTTATATGTTTTTTTAAATGGTTTTAAATTATTTTTAATGATTTATTTGATGTTCCCTAAAATGTTGTACGCCGCCCTGAGGGAGTAGGGCGGCATAGAAGAACCTCAAATAAATAAATAATCAAAAAAATAAATAAGCTATACAAGTGAAAAGTCACTGCGTATATTAACAGGTTTTGTTTTTCTGCTAATTGTGAATTGTACTTTTGCAACATGCATCATCAATGTAGTTTTATGTTTCCATAGCAGTCTTGGGGGGAAAAATCCAAATGACATTAGCAAAATATATCTTTGGTCATTTGTGGAATGTTCTAGTACAGGGACTAGTTCTGTGGAGAAAGCTTTTTTCGTGGACCGGAGAGGCCGTGGTTTTCTGTGCTGCCTGCATCCTGTGGATGGGGCTTCGCTTGTTTGTGTGGCCTGGTTCCTAGCATGCCATGGACTGGTGCCAGTCCACGGACCAGGGGTTGGGGACCCCTGTTCTAGTATTAGAGAGAAGAGGAACAGATTCTCTTTCCATTTAGTTCTCAGGATGATTCTTCTTCATCAGTCATTATAAAATTCAGGCCTTCCTTTTCTCAGAAGTTATAGCAATAGCATTTAGATTTATATACTGCTCCATAGTACTTTCCAGCATTCTCTGGGTGGTTTACAGAGTCAGCATATTTCCCCCAGCAATGACAGTCTTCATTTTACTGACCTCGGAAGGATGGAAGTCTGAGTCAAGCGAACTCCTGGCTGTGGGCAGAGTCAGCCTGCAATACTGCATTCTAACCACTGCCCCACCACGGCTTAGCAGGGTTTTCTTTTAATATCTCCCTTTAAACCATTGTCCTAAATCCTTGATAACATAGCCCTATCCTGAACAAACAGAGCAAACCCGTCTTTTATTTCAAGGGACAATCCAGCTTTCAATGCGAGGGACTCCTGCAAATGTGCATTATTTATTTAGCTATTAAATTTATTGGCCATCCATCTCACCACAAGGTTACTCTGGGTGACTTACAACGTTACAATTATAGATTAGCCAAGAATAAGCAGTAGGATTTCAACAGTAGAAATGAGGCCATGGCCTCTGATTATTTAAGTACTGTTGCTCCATAAGCTTCCGGGCAGTGGTGAAATCCAATTTTTTTTTACTACCAGTTCTGTGGGCGTGGCTTGGTGGGCGTGGCGTGGTGTGGCATGGTGAGCGTGGCTTGGTGGGCGTGGCAGGGGAAGGATACTGCAAAATCCCCATTCCCTCCCCACTCCTGGGGGAAGGATATTGCAAAATCTCCATTCCCACCCCACTCTGGGTCGAGCCAGAGGTGGTATTTGCCAGTTCTCCGAACTACTCAAAATTTCTGCTACCGGTTCTCCGAATTACTCAAAATTTCCACTACCGGTTCTCCAAACTACTCAAAATTTCCACTATCGGTTCTCCAAACTACTCAAAATTTCCACTACTGGTTCTCCAAACTACATTTAAGTCAACATTTAAGAGCTCCACCAAGGAGAGCTAAGATTTTGTGAGATTCCTGCCATTTATGATTTAAAATAAATACTTTTGCTAGCCCACGAGCTAGAACTAAGGGTCTTGTGTTTCATGACCAGTTTTGCTCACGAAGCATTTTGCAAGGATAAAATTTGAAGAAAGGAGGAACAAACTTGTGAACCCTTCTCCCAGTTCATGGAACAAAAGAAGATGACGTAGTTTTAAATGTGGCCATTTTCTTTGTAGGTAGCAGCTGTAATTTCAGCACTCACTTTTGTTCTTTGATGCTATGTAGTTGCCATTGATGGTGTGAGAGGGTCAGGGGTGGGTTCTAACTTACCTCGCTGCCGGTTCGCTTCCTCCCATGCTGCATGGGTATGCCTCGTGGGTGCACATGCGCTTCACGCGCGTGTGCATACGCAGTGCCAAAAAAAAGCCAAAAACAAGATGGCGACCGCATGCACAGTGCCGGAAACTCGCAGAAGAAAAACTAAATTTCAAAAAATTTAAAAAAAAAAATTAAAAAAAAAGATGGCGGCACCCACGGACTGGCACCAACCGAACCTGGTCGGTGACATCATCGTGATGTCACCAGCGGGTCGCTACCGGTTCGGGCAAACCGATCTGAACCGGGAGGAACCCACCTCTGGAGAGGGTAGAGTTGTTATCCTGGAGGCTTATAGGCACTACTAAACCACCATAATTAGTAGCTCCCAGCAACTTGGCTAAGGGCAAGAAAAGCTGAGAGTTTAGTAACCAGCGGAGCCCAATCATCATACAGGTAGTCTTTGATTTACAACTATTCATTTAGTGACCGTTCAAAGTTACAATGGCACTGAAAAAAGTGATTTATGACTGTTTTTCACGCTTACGATTGTTGCAGCATCCCCACGATCAAGTGATCAAAATTTGGACACTCGGCAACTGGCATCCCTTTATGACAGTTGCAGTGTCCCAGGGTCACGTGATCATCTTTTTCGGCCTTCTGACACGCAAAGCCAATGGGGAAGTAAGATTCACTTAACAACCATGTTACTAACTTAACTGCAGTGATTCACTTAAAAACTGTGTCAAGAAAGGTCGTAAAATGGGGCAAAAGTCACTTACCAACTGTCTTGCTTAGCAACAGAAATTTGGGGCTCAATTGTGGTCATTAGTCGAGGAATACCTGCATTTAATTCCATTCTTGAGGGGGGGGGAATCAGTTGTGCAGCAGTACTTAACAGTCCACTTGGAGATTCACGCTCACTCTTCTTTTTTTACACGCACAGCTTTTTGAGATCACATACGCTGCCTCTGAGAAGAAAGACCACATCAAGTTTCTTTCCTTCCCCTCTTCCATGGGTTTGGGGCACGACCACATATCCTCTCATCCTGAGCTCGCTTCCATTCTCAAGTAAGCACACTGAGCCAAGTTTATGCTACTGTTAAGACTTCTGTGAAAACGGTTTTCTCTTTTGATGCTTCAGTGGCTTGAGATTGGGAAGGACACAGAATACAGCCCAACCCAATACGCTACAAATTTGTGTTAAATTTATATTTATTGACAAAGAAATAAAGGGAGACTAGTGTAGATCTATTTCAAGCTATTTAGCTCTTGTCAGCTAGCCATACCCTTCTGGGATTCGAACCCAGGCTTCTTACATATTAGGTCGATGTATTAAATGTTGGTAAATATAAATTTAACACAAAAATAATTTGTTGCGAAAGCGACTGCCTGCGAAGGCTCCTGGATTAGTATGCTCCATCCCATATTTAGTAGACCAGGTTGCCCTGATAAAAAAAAGTCTTTACAAGTTTGATTGTATTTATATTAAGCCATGGTTCGCTTACCATTCTTTACTGAATATGCCCAAAGGACAGAATTCATGCAATATATTAAGTGAAAACCCAAGCAACCACATTTATAGTTTCATGTTACATGTTACATGTTACCGTATTTTTCGGAGTATAAGACACACCGGACTAGAAGACACACCTTAGTTTGGGGGGAGGAAAACAAGGGGGGGGGAATTCTGCCTCTGCCTACCAGCATCCATTGGTATTCATCTGGCTAGCGTCCTTGCAGCAAACAGCAAATGGCCTGGTCAGCTTCGGCACATTATTGCAGCCTGATTCAGCAAGAGCAGCTGATTGGTGGGTGGATCAACCTCCTGGAATACCCCCAATCAGCTGTTCCAGGCTGCAGGGATTGCCACAGACCATTGCCGCCTCTGTGCCTCGCATTTTCGGGTGGTTCCAGGCTGCTAGGGAGGTTGTGCAATGTAGTGAGCTCTGTGTCTTCTGCTAAATGGTAATGGGTTAATCTATTATGTCCTGAAGGATCATGTCCTGTTCTTCTTAATCCCATCATCCCAGGTCTTTTGTTTTGTAGACAGGCTGGCCCAGTCTTTCTTAATGGGCACAAAATATCTCCTGAGGGCTATTAAGAAAGACTGGGTGTGCTTCCTGCCTCTAAAAAAACATGTTTCTCCATTTCTCATTTAGGGAAATATAATATTCTGCCTTTTTTAATATTCCTCAAAATATTTCATTCTTCTAGGAGAGGGGGGCTTCCCACACCCAAGACTGACAGTGCCACTGTCCCGTATGTTTAATGCTTAAAATATTTTGATAACGAGCAGCACAGATCTTTTTATCTATTTAAAACAAACCCTATCACCCTACACATATTTAACTGGAGTGGGTGGGGTGGGGTGGGGGATGATTTTCATGGGGGCAGAAGGCTCCACTCCCGAGACGCCCCCATCTTCCTACGTATAGCCTTAGGCATTGAAAGCCCGGCTTTCTCACAACAAGGCCTGATAGAGACGCAGCACTTCAGTCCTCCTGAACGCTGCCATCTCGTAAACACGCTGCCAGGCTTCCTGGCAAACTCCCTGCACCTTTGCTCCCTTGGTCGGAGCCTGATTCCTGAAGCAGCCCTGGGAAGCGCGGAGGTCGAGACTCGGTTGGTGAAGCAGGCACTGCGGAGGAGGCGTAAGGCAAAGTGGCTCGCCATTCTGCCTGCCCCTTCTCCAGGCAGAGGGCAATCGGCTTCTGCTCCTGGCCCAGGAGACGGATCTGGCCAGGAGGAAAAAGGTGGTGAGTCTGCAGAGAAGGAGGAGGGCACATGACTCTGCAATGTGCATCGGGGAATTGGGGAGGAAAGCATTTTCAGGCGTCAGAGCTGGCTGGAACTGCCCGCTGCCTGAAATGCTCTGTTTTGGCCTCTGCATGCCCCATTTTTGGAATCGGGGAGAGGATCATGGCGCTGCTTCCCAAAAATGCTTTCCTCGCCAATTCCAAAAATGGGGCATGTGGAGGCCAAAAAAGTGTATCACATTTCAGACAGTGGGCGGTTCTGGCTGGCGCTGACGTCCAAAAATGCAATGCATGGAGGTGAAGCTCTTTTTCCTCCCTGATTACCCGATGCAATTCCCAGAGCCGCGCGCCCACCTTCTTTTCCACATTCTCTTTGCTCCTGGCCAAATCCTTCTCCTGGGCCGGGAGCAGAAGCTGACCGCCCTCCGCCTGGGTCATCTGGAGAAGGGGCAGGCCAAGCAGCGAACCGCCTTGCCTTACGCCTCTCACACAGAAGCGCCCACTTCGCCAAACGAGTCCCGACCTCCGCGCTTCCAGGGCCACTTGTGGAATCAGGCTCCGACCCAGTGATCAAAGGCGTAGGGGCTTACCGGGAAGCCCGGAACTGTGTTTACGAGATGGCAGCGTTCAGGAGGACTGAAGTGCTGCGTCTCTATCAGGTCTTGCTGCGAGAAAGCCAGGCTTTCAATGCGCTTCCCAGGCCGCTTGCGGAATCAGGCTCCGACCGAGGGAGCAAAGGCACAGGGGCTTGCTGGGCGGCCCGGAATTGTGTTTACAAGATGGCAGTGTCCAGGAGGACTGAAGTGCTGCGTCTCTATCAGGCTTTGCTGCGAGAAAGCCAGGCTTTCAACCCCTACGGCTATAGGTAGGAAGACGGGGGCGTCTCGGGAGTGAAGCCTTCGGTGCCAAGTCCCTCTTCTGCCCCCATGAAAATCATCCCCCACCCCACCCACTCCAGTGAAATGCGCGTAGGGTGATAGGGATTGTTTTAAATGGATAAAAAAGATCTGTGCTGCTTGTTATCAAAATCCGACTGGCAATGAGGATGTTGCCGATCCCCGCTGCCTGGAACTGCCCGAGAACGCAACACATGGATGCCAAAAATGTCTGAAGGGTGGGTGGGCGGGGCTACCTTTGGAGTATAAGACGCACCCAAATTTTCAGCCTCTTTTAAGTGGGGGAAATATAGTTCTAAAAATATGGTATATAAAATTCAGGTTTATGTGATATAAACTAGGCCATAGTATAGAAAACCCATTTTTACTGGCAAAATGTAGATTTCTTCTTACTTGATTAAGAGTAGCTTTATCATGTAGGTGAGCTAGTGCTTATGAGATTTCAAGAGAATGCTCACTTTGGAAGAGAATTCCAGCAGTAGTGGCTGAAAATTTATCATGCAATACTTCTGTTCCCTGCATGCTCAAATTGGCCAATTGTTACCGCTACATATTGTACTGCTGTGATGGGGTTGGGGACGATGAACCTCAATGAATGGGAAAGTCCAGATGACCATCACTGAGTGGTCAGTGGGCTATTTATTATTCTAGCCCTAGTTTAAAAAGCAATAGCAATAGCACCTAGACTTATATACTGTATTGCCCCATAATGCTTTACCGCTCTCTCTACAATGAGAGAAGCATTATTTGCATATTGCCCCCAACAATCTGGGTTCTCATTTTACTGACCTCATAAGTCAACCTTGAGCCCCCCTTCAGGATCGAACTCCAGGCTGTAGGCAGAGTTTGCCTGCAATACTGCACTTTAACCACTGCCTCCCAAGGCTTAAAGTATTACATTCAGATATATTGTTGTTTTCTAATTGCTTAATATTTCATTCTTAACTTTTAGCTGCCTTGAGTTCCCTATGTGTAGAAAGGCAGGATATTATGTTGAAGGATATGTGTATAAAGCTTCTGCTGCCACAGTTCATAGATAGTTTCATACTTTTGCTGCATAAGTAGCCTACATAACCCTGGCCAAGTACATCAGACAATTTGAGCAGGAGGTTGATTTTATATGGCACCAAATCCAAGAAACATAAATTCTTTCTGTGTATTCCGTAACAGAGACTTCCTCAAGAGCATTGCGTCAGATCAACAATCAAATGGACAGTGACTTAATGGCAGCCTCAAGGAGTCATCGGTTCTTGCCATGGATATTAAAACAACAAACAGTTTGAAGATAAAAAAGTGGATTTCAGTTTATTTTATCATGTGAAATTGCAGGTGTACATTACAGAACAACATTACTGAGCAAAAATACAGGAATTTTTGAGCCTAGCAACGGTTTCTTCTTTTTCTATAAATGCACCACCTCTTGATTACTGTAAGCTTTATTTCAGCAGAACATCCTTTCTGTCTCAGCATATCTCACAGCTGAATCAATTTGATTTATAGTGCACTATATAGGTCAGAGGTCTTCAAACTTGGCAACTTTAAGACTTGTGGACTTCAACTCTCAGAATTCTCCTGGCTGGAGAATTCTGGGAGTTGAAGTCCACAAGTCTTAAAGTTGCCAAGTTTGGGGACCCCTGATATAGGTCAACTTCCTCAAAGGCTCAGTGCTGTAATTAATACCTGCTGAAAACTACAAGGTGTTCTTCAGAATACTTCAAATAATTATCATTATTTGAATTATCATTGCTAAGTAGGAGCACATGCTCACCCTCTGAAGGAAGAACAGGTAATCCAGATTCTATATGAAACTATACGAATTCTTCATTGACACCCTCCTCTCTTAAAATGTATTATTTCTGCTAATAGTTCACTTTATGAATATACGGTTTGGACAAGCCCTTTCATTTTCTTTAAAAGACAACAATTGAGTAAACAGATTATTTGATTTGCTAATGGTATTTTTTTAATAACACCTACTATAAATTAGTAAAAAATGCGCCCTTTGAAATGTTTGGATGGCCTACCTCAAGCTGGTACTCTCTAGTTGTGCTGGGACTGATATCTAGCATGGCCAGTGAGAATATCTGCTAGCATAAAGATAAATGGTCCGGCACACTTAGGATCCATCAGGTGAAATAGAATGTATTAGAATAAAAATTTTGGGAACAATTCCCAGAGTTCCCAAAGAAGGGAAAGGGAGAGAACAGATAAATGTAGATACCTCAACTGTTCTCAGTGCTTGTAAGTAAAAGAGAAAAGAAGAGGCCCCTTTATTACCGTAACTTGCTAAACAAATCTACGCATGCTTTTCCCAATGTAGGGTACTGTGTGTTATCCATGCGGAGTTAAACCTTGCAGGACTTCTCAGATTCACACACACGCAACTTTTCAGCTGAGTCATTGGCCAGCATCTCATCAGCAACATCGCGAGGTACATTAGGTGGTGGAATCTTGAGGTCAGAAGGTTCCACATTCCAGATATCACGGGCATATTCTTTGATGGTCCTGTCACTGGAAAACTTCCCAGAGGCTGCAATGTTCCTGATGACCATTTTGGTCCATTCTTTGGAGTTCTGTAACAAAGAGCTTATGTGAACCCGGCTCTTGCATGACAATTACATTCAAGATTACTACTGAACGTGTATGACACACTATAATTCAGCTCTCAAATTCCTAACAAGCAATACATGTTAGATCAGGAGCAGGCAAATAACAGCCTATAGAGGTAACCCCACCCCATTTTTGCAGTCCTTCAAGAATGCATAAAATATGATATAGTTATTGATTCTGGATGGAAAAAGGTAAAATTAGTGCAAAATGTTTCCCCAAGGCTCAATGACGTCTATTTTGCATTACCAAAAATAACAGATAACATTTTTTTTAAAACTTCCTCTGATGGCACATGTCACTGCCAAGCCCCCTGCCTCCTGCAGCAGGGACAAGAAAGAAATTGTTCCTTTCTTTTTGCTGGTAAATGCTATGATGAAAAGAATACAGAAGGAAAAGAAAAGAAAAAAAATTACTCTGCTTAGAGAGAGGTTTCCTGAGGATGGGTTCTGACCAGAGGTGGGTTCATCCCGGTTCGTACACAAGCAATATGCTAGACAGCTACAGGTTTGGAATTCCAACTGGACCAATCTGCCCTTTCCAGGAACACATTCCTGAGTAGTCATGTTCCTTTTGTAGGTTAGCTAGATATTTAAATAACTTTGAAGAATACAAACATTAGCATATTCCAATGGCTTGGAAAAACTGTTCTTGGCAGCAAATACAAAACCATATCTTATGAGCTAAGAGTATACTCTAGCGGAGAAGAAACTATCAAATTCATAGCTCATGTCCTGCCAGGCCCAAGAAAACAAGAACAATAGTACTTTATTGTCTGTTTGCTTACAGACAGACATCTTGCCAAAAAGTAAAGCACTTATCTGTATAACTATTAGATATACCCTGTGCACTGCTGGTGAGGGGAGCGGTGTCCGCCTTTCTCCTTTTCCTGCAGACTAAAGATTTCAAGCTATGTTGTCTCTTTGCTCCCAGGAAAACAGTCCTTCTGTGATGACCCAGGGCACGGCACAGAGATAACACAAATAGCTGGCAGTTCAAACCGGCCCTTTTAGTGCTCCAAATCTCCCCCAAACCAACCTCAAACAGTCTCTGATCGCAATTAGTTCAGCTCAGAGCTGCCTGCACCAAGGCTGCATAGCAATAAAGCCCAAATTTATCTAGCAAAACATGAACAAAGCAAGGAGTTCAGGGGGCAAAAGATACAGATAATCAGTCCAGAACACCACACAGGAATGCAAGGATTCTTGGCAAGTTCAAACGTTGGCACACAACACTCCAGGATCTCAGCGTTTGTTCCCGACAAATGCCCCTCCCCACAGCATCTCCTTAAGTCTCATTCCCCAGGTGTGCCTGGTGAAGCTGGGCGGGGCACTCTCCTCATGAGTGGCCTCCTCCGTCTGAGCTGATCCCTCCTCCTCTGCACTCTCCAAGCTCTTGCATCAGAAGGGGGTGGTTCATGCTCCTCAGCTGAGCTCTGTTCCTCCCTGCCTGCAGGTCTTGCTAATTCCAAACAGCCTGGACTGGACTGACTCTGTCCTTCCCCAGTTTCCTCCAAGGCCAACGGAGCTGCCCTCTCACTCACTGTCAGTTCTCCTTCCAGCTCATCTTCCACCCAGACACCTTCCCTCCTGCAACTCTGGACTACATTCCACACATGTCTTGCTACACTGCACCTTCCTAAAAAGACTTAAAGGCCCATTTTATAATTCCTATCTAGTGAGGGGAATTACAAAACGTCTTCAAAGAAAAAACATCTTCAAAGAAAAAAAGAAGAAAATCCAGTTTCCTCCCGGAAAAAAAAGCACCTTTGGGTACAACCCTGACCTGGATGACTCAGAATCTCTACAGATTTTTAGCTATACAATTTGGGATGAACACCCTTTAAATGGTGTGGAAGTAGGAATGGATTCCCAGAGGGAAAAAATGCAGACTACAGGAACTAGGAGCACTACCCTGAGGACACAGATAAACCTCCAAGTGCTTCAAGGACCCTCTAAAAGAATGCAAATGACCAGCTGTCTGCAAGGGGTATAAATCCTTCCATTCCCCACTATCCTGTCAGAGCTGAAGAAGCTTCTTGGATGAGAATCCAAACGTCTTCAAAAGAAAAAGCAAGAAAGTCCAATTGCCTCCTGGTTGGGACAACCATGACCTGGATGACTGAGAATCTCTACAGAGCCCTATCTAGTGAAGTACCCAAACAATTGATTTATTTTATGCACAGTTGCTTATCACATCAGTAATGCTTTCATTTTCTTGAATATGCCATGCTACTGTCCATAAAATTAGACATCCTCTGATCATCTTAATAATCTAGCTATAATTTAATGCTGTCTTATTTTAAGTAAAATAGCATTAGCATTTTAGGCTTATATACTGTCACACAGCGCTTCACAGCACTCTGTGGGCTGTAAACGCTGCTTAATTATTTTAGTTATTTGTTTGCTTGTAGAATCCAGGTCACTAATTACAGAGTAATAGAATTTGAGTTATAGAAAGACTTAAAAGCACACTAATTTAGTCACTGTAGTGAATAAAATTGGTCACCTCCAGCCAACTTATTGGCAACGAAATGAATTATGTTCAAGTCACGAATACTAAGCAGATGCATTGTGTAAGGCATTAAAAAAAATTTAAGTCTGAATAGTTTGGCATGATACATGAATCACTTTTACTCTAGTTTTTGTTAATCCATCAAATTCAGTTAGTGGTTAGTCCAGTATGTCATGCAAACTCAGAAAATTTGGTCCAGTAAACATGGTTAATTTAACTGGATATGTGTGTTGCACAAATTCATTGTAGATCAGATAGTTGATTTGTACGGTCAGGGATACACAGGACAGAACACTGATGGATTAGCACTTTATTAGTTCGTAATAATAATAATAATAATAATAATAATAATAATAATAATAATAATAATAATAATAATAATAATAATAATAATAACAACAACAACAACAACAACAACAACAACAACAACAACAACAACAACAACAACAACAGAGTTGGAAGGGACCTTGGAGGTCTTCTAGTCCAACCCCTTATCAAATAAACATTGTAAACATCCTCCACACCCAGCTTACCATATAGAGTTGACTGACACTTTCTTGGCACTTGACATAAGCTTCATAGTCTGCAAACACTTTAAACCTATCCAAAAGAAAGAAACCAAAAAGTGTGAAATGCTTTGAAGGCAATCCGAGTTTTAGATTGCTAGGCCTAGACCACTGGTTAGTCTTGAAATTCATTATTCTGGAACACTCTCTCTTTGGAACACCACAAATTAATTTTTGTTCCGAGGATTAACTTTTGGGAAACTGCCAGACCATGTTAGATCAGAATGGTTCAGAATAGAAGCAAATACTGTATTCCAGAATTGTCCAGAACAATAAATTTTAATGTATCTTTTAAGAAGCGTCCATGAAAGCAAGAGAGAATGGTGGAGAACAACCACACCAGTCTGTTTCTGATAATTGGGTGCTCTATGATAACCAACCACCCCCATATCATCTAATTTGTGAGCAAAGCAAAAGTATGTACCCAAAATTTAGAATTAGTCCACTGGCCCATAAGAGCATTTCATCTTAATGTAGTGATGGACCAAAGAAAACTGACCTTATTTGGACTCAAATGTCTGTCTGACAGATGATAAGGACCCAAATGGCCATTTAAAAA
Source organism: Diadophis punctatus similis (assembly GCA_023053685.1). NCBI lineage: Eukaryota > Metazoa > Chordata > Lepidosauria > Squamata > Dipsadidae > Diadophis > Diadophis punctatus. Next base: position 1,101,462 of record JALIGW010000047.1, read on the forward strand.
ACAAATCTGTAAGGCATCTTTACCCACCGGTCATGGTGGAACAACATGTTGACTAAATCTTTGAACAGGTCAGGTTGTTGTGGTGAAAAGAAACCGCTCTTGATCTGATCCATAGCTTGCTTCAATTCAGGAAGCTTGTCATAATATTCCTGAGCATGGTACCTGGTGGAAGAAGATGGAGTCATCACTATTAGATGAGCAACAGGTGCCACAGAATATTCATCTTGAGAGCAGACCAGGAAAGGTGCACACAGAGTGGAGGCGAGATGCAGAATGGCATCATGGGAAAGAATCAGGGCTTATTTGGGGTGGGGTGGAGGCACTGAATCCAAAAGATGGTTTATTTATTTACATTATTGATCGATCAAATTTGTATGGCTGCCCATCTCACAAAAAAGCAATATTGGATGGCATGCAACATTTAATTAAAAACAATACACATATAAAAACATTCATTTCTAAAAATATATTAAAAGCACAATAAGAGAAGATAATGTTAACCGCAGTAAGGGAGCCTTCACAATCTCCCACAGGTCCCCTGGCATCACCAAGTAGATCACAACTACTTCTTAAGGGAATAGTGGGATGTTAACAGGGATGGAGCTAACCTCGCTTCGAGGGAGAGAAGATTCCACAAGTTGGGCGCTAGGACAGAAAAGGCCCACCTCTTGAGACCCTGCCAAGTATCGTTCCCTAACAGATGGGATCCACAGCATGAGGGTTTATTACCTGAAATGCTCAAATGTTTTTCATTCAAAGCAATTAATCCATGAAAATATAACTCAATAACTATTTCAGCATTTTGACTGATTCCACGCTCTTTTTAATGTGACATTAGCACCTGGACAAAAAAAATATGAGTGTAGGAAGTGGGAAGTTCAAGAGAACATTCTATCTCCAGGCCTAAGTGTCTTATTAAGGCATGAATATAGAACCCCATACATGTTTCATCCCAATAATATAAATTCATAGCACTCATAGTGCTAAATCTTATGCCATTAAAATGTGAGGTTACACAAACACCATTGGTCTACTCTGTGTCTTCCTCCTCCATTCAAGTTTTGGAAGTCCATTTCACTCCAGACAATTCCAGACAATTGAGAATTTTTCCTACAACCACTTGTGCTCCAGTTGAGCTGCTAACCAGTCTTACCCTCTCTGGTCCAACTCTTCCACATCTGGTACTCTCATGCCAAATATGAAAAGATTCTCTTCTCCAGCTTCTTCTGCCATTTCTACATTGGCACCATCCATGGTCCCGATGGTCAGAGCCCCATTGAGCATGAATTTCATGTTGCCAGTGCCCGAGGCTTCGGTCCCAGCTGTCGAAATCTGCTCTGATAAATCTGTAGCAGGGATCACTGCCAAGAAAATATTATCTTAGTATCTTGGCATTCCCTTTTCCCTCATTTGCATTTTAATCTTCTTATTTTTTTAAAGCGTGGAGATAAGCAAGAAGCTCACACACTCCTAAATAGTCCCCAGCAGAATAAATCATGCACGGACAGAGCAGAATTTGCAACAAAATGTAACATTGCGGAATACTTGAGATAACCAGCCAGCATTTATTTATTCATTTATTTAAAACATTTGTTCATGATCTGAACCCAGCGTAACAGATGAATCACTTTCTAAGCTGCAGAATGAAGACTTAAATTTTATGGGGATGGATGCAAAGTTCTACATAGGAAACTTGAGAAGTTGAGGTTCAGATGCAACCAGGAGTAAACTGCAGCTAATGATTATTTATTTATTTATTTATTTATTAAAATTTCTATGCCGCCCAACTCCCGGGGGACTCTGGGCGGCTAACAACAGGTATAGAAACATATAATCAATAAAAGCAATTTAAAAAAAAACATGTTAAAATACTATCAATATTTTAAAAAGAACTTTCACTCATACCCCGCCTGCTGGAAGAGCCAAGTTTTTATTGCTTTCCGGAAGGCCAGTAGGGTGGGGATGGTCCTGACCTCCGGGGGAAGCTGGTTCCACAGGGAGGGAGCTCCCACAGAGAAGGCCCTACCCCTCGGCCCCGCCAACCAACATTGTTTGGTCGATGGGACCTGGAGGAGGCTGACTCTGTGGGCCCTGACCGGTCGTAGGGAGGTATGCGGCAGGATGCGGTTCCGAAGGTAACCTGGCCCTGAGCTATGTAGGGCTTTAAAGGTAACGACCAACACCTTAAATTGGATCCGGAGACTAATGGGCAACCAATGCAGCTGGCGGAGGATCGGTGTTACGTGGGTGCATCTAGGTACACCCACCACAGCTCGTGCAGCTGTATTTTGCACCAATTGCAGTCGCCGGACACTCTTCAAGGGTAGCCCCATGTAGAGCGCATTGCAGTAATCAGACGGACACTCTTCAAGGGTAGCCCCATGTAGAGCGCATTGCAGATTAGGGAGTAAGTTTATCCAACTGATTGGCCATGTAGCAAGGCTGACTCCATGTTGTTGATTTGTGCACTTTTTGAACTAAGCCCACCAAAAAGACAAAATCTCTTGTGGTAGGTGCCAGGCTCCTTCCCGTTATAGTTGGTAAGAATGACAATAATAAAACCTGCCAATTAGTTTGAAAAAGATCTAAGAAAGCAGAGATGTTTCTGTTCATAGGAGGTTATTATTCAGCATCCTGAACGATGTTACATTTCAATGCCAGTTTTAACATCTAGGTAGGCTTGTATATTTGTTTCACCCTTAAAATCTCATTTATGAGGCCTAATTGAGGTGCACAAAAATGAGACCTTTTAATCCCCTTTTTATGAAATAGTAAAAAAGAAGACAAATTGCTGTTATGAATGATTATGTAATGCAAGTAGAAGAGATGCACAAAGCTTATCAATCTGAGATACAACCTTGCAGAAAATGCCAGAGTATTTTGCTCTCCTTCAACTAACTGAAGCAGTCTAGAAGATTCTGGAAGCAAATCCTCTAAACCGCAAATGATTTAAGGCAGGGATGTCAAACTCGCGGCCCGCGGGCAGGATGCGTCTCATGCTGGCCACGCCCATGCCTGGTTTAGCGAAGGGGGGGGGAAGTCATGATACATTACGTGATGACGCTGTGACGCCGTGAGTTTGACACCCGATTTAAGGTGTTCTGGGAATGATCAGATCCTGAAAGGAGACTACTGTGTCTGGGAACACTTTGAATTACTTCCAGGTGGGGCTTTATTTCCAAAAACCTGCTCCCATGAATGGTGTGGTCTGGAGGAGGTTCAGTATAGGGAGTTAGGAAATATTTCTTTGTTGTTATTGTTATTGTTATTGTTGTTAACATCAAGTACAATAAATGTATAGGATCTATAAAATCCCAGGAGTCATTTCAACTCAAAATCTATGCATCCAGGATCCTTCCTAATCCATCATTGGATGACTACCACAGCGGCATCCAACTTAATTCTTTATTCAAGAACTTTTAAAAAGTCCAACTGAACATTCCATTCTATTCTCTATACCAGGGGTCTGCAACCCGCGGCTCTGGAGCCGCATGCGGCTCTTTCATCCCTCTGCTGCGGCTCCCTGCCGCTCAAAACATGTGTCACAACCGCCAATGTGCGACACCCGCTGGCACGCGATTTATTGAGCTTTTCAACCCATCTTTTTTTTCTGAGTTCAGCATGTTTTTGTTGCATGCAGAAATAAAAATTTGTTTTCTCTGTAGCAGTTCATTGATTATATAAATGCACAGAGTGCAGAGAGCAGTTCATTGATTATATAATATAAAACTATTATAAACTATAGTTTTTTTATACATAGCATAAAGGTAAAAAACTATATATGCAGTATCTTCATTTTAGATGTCAAAAGGGTTTTATGGCTCCCAATGTTTTCTTTTCTGTGGGAAACGGGTCCAAATGGCTCTTTGAGTGTTTAAGGTTGCCGACCCCTGCTCTATACTCACCATTCAGCACTCTGAGCTCATTAAATATAACGTTCCCCCCCACCCTTCTGAAAAATCTTGGTATTTTCCAGTGTGCTGATTACTCTTCTGTGTAGATGGTATTGTGCTGTGAAGCACTACAGATTCATTTCCAAAGACATATTCTGGAGTTCACAGGGGCATAAAAGGAGCATCTCTCCATAACTCTTTAAAGCAGCTGCATTATTCCTAGGATTGTACGGCAGGCACACTTTCATAGGAAATGTTGAAGCTGCTTGACAAAGCGGTAGATGGGTCCTATATTCAATGCTCTGAACCCTCTCTTGGAATCAAATCTGAAATTCTGGTCAACCCTATTCATTAGTTTCTTAGGCACAGCATGACTATTGGTCACCAAACTGGTTTCTTTCCTACATATCCCAACCTGGTACCTCAAGATTGTATTACCTTTTTCAGCCAGTGAGACTCTGTAATTCTCCAAAAAAATGACCTTCAGCTTACTTCCAACCCCAGGATCATTGTTTACTACATGGCCCACAGCAGTGATCAGCTTTATTATCATTTTAGCCATATGATACCCAGGAGCAGCCTGGAAGGAAGGAAGCAATGCAGCAGTTAGGAGTTGAGATTATGGTAATCATGGCTACCAATTCTACTTCCAAGCTGAATAAAACCTGCAGAAGCTGCAGAAAGCCAACATAACCAAGCAAGCGTCTCCTGACTAGCATCTAAGAAATTGTTAAGAGCAGCCTTACCCAACCTGCTACGCTTTCAAATGAAATAAGGACTACAACTCCCACAATTCCCAAAGAGGCCCGAAAGAATTTGGAGAGTTTCATAACTTCAATGCATCTAGAAAGCACCATTTGGAAAAAGTGAGCTAGAATGCATGGGGTTTTTCATGGGGGGAGGGGTGGCAGGGGAAAATAGCAATAGCAATAGCACTTAGACTTATATACCGCTTCATAGTGCTTTCCAGCCCTCTCTAAGCGGTTTACAGAGTTCAGCATATTGCCCCCAACAATCTGGGTCCTCATTTTACCCACGTCGGAAGGATTGAAGGCTGAGTCAACCTTGAGCCTAGTGAGATTCGAACAGCTGGACTGCTGAACTAGCAATCAGCTGAAGGTCGCAATGCTGCTTTTAACCACTGCGCTATCTTAATGCAGCATACATTTAAGGGGGAATAACATTTACTGAATTAAAGATACGGAGAGAGAGAGAGACAGATGATAGACAGGTAGACAGATAGAGAGATATAGCTAGATAACTAAATATTCTTGCCATCTTCAGTGCTCTTTAAATATTAAATGGATGTGAATCTAATTAGTAGTTCAATAGGAAAATATCAGGAAATTTCCAGGCTGTAGGCTCGATAGGAATTTTTTTTTAATCCTAGAAGGCAATGGCAGACATTTCCATAAGAAGCAGGCTAAAAGGCCATAATTCTGAAGGTGCCTGGATAATCTACTTTTTATAAGATACATCCATATCTACTCTAGACTATATATATGTACATAAACAAGTGCGCATGCATGTGCGCGCGTGCACACACACACACACACACTTTAACATGATGAGAAAACAAGAAAGACTCTCTTAATGCTACCTATTTGAGTAATTAAAATAGATTAGTAATGAGAGTTCAGGATAGAAAATGGAATTTCCAGCAATGTTGCAATTTGCTTTGCAGAACACCCAAGAGATTAATCTTGAGCCTCAAATTCATCACTCACTTTTCCTCCAATTATCACAGTCCTGGGCACAAATGTCTTCGTTGGAGCTCGTTTAATGCCTGCAAAGGAGAAAGACAAGAGATCCTAAGCTTGACTTCTGTCGAGGCATAAGGTAATCATATTTGCCTCTTCCAGCCCTCATTTCTCTCTGCTTCTCTGGAGTTGCTTTCTTTGAGGCCCATCATTTTTTTAATTTATTTTGTCAAGTACGTGTTAGTAATATACATAGATATAACATTGTTTATATACATAAGATGAGTACTGATAAGAAGGAACATTAGGACAGGGACGGTAGGCACACTGGTGCACTTATGCACCCCCCTTACTGACCTCCTAGGAATCGGGTGAGGTCAACAGTGGACAGTCTTAGGGTAAAGTTTTGGGTGTTTGGTGACGAAACCACAAAGTCAGGTAGTGAGTTCCAGGCATTTACCACTCTCTTGCTCATGTCAGCTCAGCTCTTTCTTGAACAACTGCATCCAATTTGGCTTCCTTTGCCCTTTCTTGCCAAGAAGTTCCCAACTTTGAGGGTGCTGATGGACACCTCTGGAATTCTCAGATAACGTTATGAACATTTTCTTCAAGTGTCATGGCTGCCATTCTGCTAACCTCGCATCACAAACTGATAGCCTGACATTAGTAATGGGGGGGGGGGAGGACGAGAGATTGGAATGTAGGGAGGAATTGGGGGAGGGGGGAATGGGAATCAAGTCATGCCAGTCCGGTGTGAGACACACCAGCCAACTCAAGGTCAACCATCGGAACACAGAGCTGGAAAGCCGCAAATTGAGGGTCCATTACCCAAACAATATGAAGGCACCCAACTGGACATTGACTGATAACATGAGGATGGCTGGGGAAAAGGGAAAGTTAATTGTGCAGTTTGTGTGCAAAAATGCCAGATCCAGCTTCACTACGTCTGCAACCACTTTGGCTTAGTAAAATATATTCTAAATATATTTTATATTTATATTCTAAATATATTTTACTAAAATAATTAGTTATATATATATATATATATATATATATATATAGATAGATAGATAGATAGATAGATAGATAGATAGATAGATAGATAGATAGATAGATAGATAGATAGATAGATAGACAGATATAGATATAGATATAGATATAGATAGATAGATAGATAGATAGATAGATAGATAGATAGATAGATAGATAGATAGATAGATAGATGATATATATATATATATATATATATATATATATATATATATATATATATATATATATATATATATATATATATATATGATAGAGAGAGAGAGAGAGAGAGAGAGAGAGAGAGAGAGAGAGAGAGAGAGAGAGAGAGAGAGAGAGAGAGAGAGAGAGAGAGAGAGAGAGAGAGAGATAGTTTATTAGTAACCTTGACTTTCACTAAGTGTGGCATCTTTTTATTCTTGATGATTTTCTCTGATTTTATTCTCCTTATGTATACTGAGAGCATATACACACAAGACAAATTCCTTGTGTGTCCAATCACACTTGGCCAATAAAGAATTTCTATTCTATTCTATTCTATTCTATTCTATTCTATTCTATTCTATTCTATTCTATTCTATTCTATTCTATTCTATTCTATTCTGCGAAAGCAATGGGCTGGGATGACCGAGTAGGACGGTTGACACCAAGTGATTTTTATAGTGGACTTGGTCAAACCACAAAACATTTAGCAGAAGGCAAACTGGCTTGAATGGCCTCACGTTCTTCTAGCTTCTCTGCCACTATGTCATTTTTCCAACTGAGAAGAATATTTCCAAATAAAGGACACAATTCTAATCACCCAGTTTTTATTTTCTCTGAAGGCTTGGAAACCTATGTGGGAACAGCCAGGCTAAGACTGACTCTTTTCTATACAAAAATGCAACTTTTCTATACAAAAATGCAACATTCCCATTTATAAGGATATAAGGATCTGAGCATGCGCTAGAATGGCAGCTCCCTGGTGAACGCTGTGGAAATGGTGAGGAAATGGGGGTCTCTGCAGGCGTTGGGTGCCAACTTTGTTTGTTTTGGCCCCACGCCCAGTAAGCCGAAGGCTGGACATGCCTAACGAGCCGTCTCTTGCCTGAATAGGTATTAGGACAGCTCAGCAACAAGGGGAAAAAGGCGGAGCAATGTGGGATAGGCAGCCGCGGCGATGGCTTCTCTCAACGTTACTCACGCTTCAAGTTTCTAGCAGTTTTGTGGAGCTTTGTGGAGAACCCTGCTGGACTCTGACAACAGGCAGGTCTCTGAATGCTGGCCCCCATGGGACTGGAGATGGTCGGGGGGTCCAGCAGAGCTCTGGCAGAGCGGGGAGGAACGGAACATGGAGGAAGCCTGGTGCACCCCCCCTTGGTAGAGGGGGTTTGGTGCACCCTCCCAGATTTCTATCTGGGTTATGCCGGCAGCTGGAAAAACCTGGAGCTGCCGGAGTTGCTAAGCTGCTGTGAGGATGCCGCTGGTGTTGCTGCTGGCATTTGTTGACATCTATGCCATCTTTTGCAGCACGCCCTTCCACAGACCAAGATTGAATAGACCGAGGTTTATTGTCCAGCTGCCTCGGGGATCATCTTACAGGCCAATTATACATCTTATGGCCATTATATAACCTCTGGGCGTTTTATTACTATCATCATCATTTACCTTATAGGTAATGTTTTGCTCCCTCCTTCGAACTTGGCAATATATCATCTATTTCCATCTGTTATCCAGTGACTTCTGGCTTGAGGGGAAAGAGATGGTAGGCGGGCTGGAGCTACTGAGGCTAGTCCGATGGAAACTTATTCTTATCAGCAGGCTGGAACGGAGTTTTGCTTACCAGAACTTCTTATCATCTACCATTGTGAGAGAATGGATGGGTCGGCTTTCCTGCCTGCAGACACGTAATCTGACTGCCCCTTCATTGTGGGAGAATGTAGGGGCCCAAACCTCAACCTCCTTGCTTTAGCCTCTTCAACATCTTTTTACATCTTCAACCCCTCGAAATATGACTTTTATGGATCTGGAGCCCCCTCTCCTCACCCCACCATTTATGTGATGGGCTACTCTCCAAGGGAACTGCTTGCACTGCGAGATGCCCCCCCTCGCGGCGATGGCCCCCTGTATTATCAAGGGCCTTCCTCGATGACGGGCTTTGGAGCCCTGAGAGATGGCATGCAACAAAAAGGGGTTTAAGAGGTTTTTTGTTTAAAGTAATGTATAAATATGTTTTAAGGGGAATTGGGAATACAACCAAGGGGGATTGGGGGGGAAATCCTCCTAGGCTGGTGCATAGCCCGGCAGGGGGTAACGAGCGAGAGGATGTTGGACGAGGGATTGGGGAGCAGTCTATGGAAAATGGACATGTGAATGAGGGTTGTGCCATCAGCACGGTGATGGGAAGGGGCAGATATGGAATCGGGAGCAAGAGACCATATCATGTATTGGGGATGCGCACTCGCTGCTTAAAAGTGATTGCGCGTCCCGGTCTCTACAGCTCACCCCGGATACTGGGTGGCTTAGATACTCAGGACCCGAGTCTTCGGCTGATGCTATGCAATGCCAGGTCCATGGTAAATAAAGGCCCCCTCATTCATGATCTTATTGTTGAGGGGGGAATGGACCTGGCGGGTATCACGGAGACCTGGTTGGGGCCGGAGGGAGGTGTCCCTCTGGTGGAGATTTGCCCACCAGGTTTCAGAGCATTCCATCAGCCGAGGGCTCAGGGGAGGGGCGGGAGGGTGGCGGTTGTTATTAATGAGGGTCTTGGGCCAAGGGAGACCACTGTGCCACAGATAGCTGGTTGTGAGTCCCTCCTTGTGAAATGGGGCCATGGGGTTCAGAAGGGCTTGCTGCTTACGTACCTGGCTCCCTGCCGCGTAGCAGCTGCCCTGCCTGAGCTACTCGACACGATAGCCACGGTGGCGGTTGACACACCCAGGCTTTTGGTCATGGGAGATTTCAACCTGCCATCCGTTGGTGAAACATCTGAGTTGGCTCGGGAGTTCTTGGCTTCCATGACGGCCATGGACCTAACCCAGTTAGTTCATGGCCCCACACATGAGGGAGGACACACTCTAGACTTGATTTTTGTCTCTGGCCAGTGGTTGAATGGTCTTGATATAGGGGATGTAGTCATTAAACCCTTGTCATGGTCAGATCACTCACTCCTTCACCTAGACCTCCATACCGCTTCCCCACGCCGCAGGGAGGCGGAACCAGTTAGATGGGTCTGCCCCAGGCGCCTGATGGACCCGGACAGGTTCCAGACGGAGCTTGGGCCACTTCCTGATGATCTAGCCCTCAACTCGGCCGAGGACCTGGTTGCCGCCTGGGACAGGGCGGCCGGTGGGGCCTTGGACCGAGTTGTGCCTTTGCGGCCTCTGACTCGGCTCCGATCCCGCTCGGCTCTCTGGTTTACTGAGGAGCTGAGGGAGATGAAGCGCCGGAAAAGACGCCTAGAGAGCGGTTGGAGGGCCAGTCTCTCTGAATCTGATCGAACACTGGTAAGGTCGCATATTAAGACCTACCTAGTGGCGATAAAAGCGGAGAAATCGAAGTATTTTTCCACTCTTATCGCGTCATCAGAGAATCGTCCAACAGCCCTGTTCAGGGTGACCCGTTCCTTACTCCATCAAGAAGCACGGGAGGATCCCCTGGAAGGCAGGGCTGAGGACTTTGGACGATATCTACATGACAAAATCGCTCAGATTCAGGGGGAACTGGACTCCAACTGGGTGGATACGGACGCGGTGACAGGGAATAGCCTTGAGAACGTTATCTGGGAAGAGTTTGACTCGGTGACCCCTGAGGATGTGGACAAGATTCTGGGGAGGCTCAGTGCAGCCACATGTTTATTGGACCCATGTCCCTCCTGGTTAGTGCTGGCTACCCGGGAGGTTACACGAGGCTGGCTCCAGGGAATTATTAACGCCTCTTTGGGGGAGGGTTACTTCCCCACGGCTTTGAAAGAAGCGGTGGTGAGGCCTCTCCTCAAGAAGCCCTCCCTGGACCCAGCAATTTTAGCTAACTATCGCCCTGTCTCCAACCTTCGCTTCGTGGCGAAGGTTGTTGAGAGTGTGGTCGCACGACAGTTTCCCCAGTACTTGGAGGAATCATCATACCTAGATCCGTTCCAGTCGGGTTTCAGGGCCGGGCACAGCACGGAAACGGCATTGGTCGCATTGGTTGATGATCTCTGGAGGGCTCGGGACAGGGGTTGTTCCTCTGTCCTGGTCCTATTAGACCTCTCAGCGGCTTTTGATACCATCGACCATGGTATCATGCTGCACCGGCTGGAAGAGTTAGGGATAGGGGGCACCGTTTTTCGTTGGTTCTCCTCCTTTCTCTCCAACCGGTCGCAGTTTGTATTGGCAGGGGGGCAGAGGTCGTCCTCGAGGCCTCTTACATATGGAGTGCCCCAGGGGTCGATTCTCTCGCCCCTTCTGTTCAACATCTATGTGAAGCCGCTGGGTGAGATCATCCGTGGCTTTGGGGTGAAGTACCATCAGTACGCTGATGATACACAGCTGTACATTTCCACCCCAGGCCACCCCAATGATGCCCTTGAAGTGATGTCCCGGTGCCTGGAAGCTGTGCGGATCTGGATGGGGAGAAACCGACTCAGGCTCAACCCTTCCAAGACGGAGTGGCTGTGGTTCCCAGCGTCTCGATATAGTCAGATGATTCCATCTCTGACTATCGGGGGCGAGTCTCTAGCCCCCACCGAAAGGGCTCGCAATCTGGGTGTCCTCCTGGATCCACAGCTGTCCTTAGAGGACCATCTGACAGCTGTGACCAGGGCGGCCTTTTATCAGGTCCGCCTGATACGCCAGTTGCGGCCCTTTCTGGATCGGGATTCCCTGTGCACAGTCACCCATGCCCTGGTCACGTCGCGTCTGGACTACTGTAATGCTCTCTACATGGGGCTCCCCATGAAGAGCACCCGGAGGCTCCAACTGATCCAGAATGCGGCCGCGCGGGTGGTTTCGGGGGCTAATTGGCGCTCCCATATAACACCCCTCCTGCGCGAGCTGCACTGGCTTCCGGTGGTCTACCGGGTGCGCTTCAAGGTGCTTGTTACTACCTTTAAAGCGCTCCATGGCATTGGACCTAGGTATCTCCGAGACCGCCTGCTGCCACAAACTGCCTCCCATCGACCAGTGCGCTCCCACAGAGAGGGCCTCCTCAGGGTGCCATCAGCCAAGCAGTGTAGGCTGGTGATGCCCAGGGGGAGGGCCTTCTCTGTGGGAGCACCCACCCTCTGGAATCAGCTCCCCCCAGACTTAAGAACCATTCACGACCTGTCCACCTTCCGCCGTGCCCTCAAGACATATTATTTTTATCAAGCCGGGCTGGCGTGAAAAAGTTTTTGGGGTTTTTAAAAATTTTAAGATTTTACTAAATTTTAATTGTATTAAATTAGGGCCATATTGAATATTTTATTTTAAATGTATTTTAATGTTTTTTACTTGGTTTAAATGTATTTTAATGTTTTTTACTTGGCTGTTCACCGCCCTGAGTCCTCTGGAGAAGGGCGGTATATAAATTTAATAAATAAATAAATAAATAAATAAATTTTTAATTAAAGAAGGTTACTACCAGGCAGTCCTCGACTTATGACCACAACTGAGATCACAATTTCTATTGTTAAGCAAGGTGATTGTTAAGTGAGTCACGCCTGATTTTACAGTCTTCATTGCCATGGTTGTTAAGTGAATCACTGCAGTTGTGAACCTGGTGTATTACTGTGTGGCCCATGTTCACATTGTCAGCTTCTGCGATGCTCTATTAATCATGTGCTCAATGAGCAATAATTGTGAACTGTTACACAACTCTACTAAAAATGGGAGACTGTGCCTAGAATGACGGGCAATTAACAGTTTCTACAGTGAGGAGCATTGAGATAAAAAAGGAATGCAATTCTGAAGTTTTTTACCTGCATCAGGCAGCTGATGAGAATTACTGGTTTTGAAAAAGGGTTCAAAAAGAAGTAAAGGCATCTAAGCTACCAGGCAGACAGAATTAAGCCAGGGAAGCAGTATCTTTCCTTACGACCCTCACAATTTGAATAGTTCTTATTTTATTTCTATAGACTGTGCATCATGATAAAGCTTCAAATGAGCATCCCAAAACGTTCTGTTATTCCCATGGATGGGTAGAGTTTTTGTTTCAGATTATAATTCTCTAAAAATTATTAGGTATTTTTGTTTACCATTTGATTCTATTTTAAAGCAGTGCCATTGCAATGCAAGAGGGCCGTGAAAATATTTACAGACCCCTCGCATACTGGACATAAATTGTTTCAACTCCTACCCTCAAAACGACGCTATAGAGCACTGCACACCAAGACAACTAGACACAAGAACAGTTTTCCCCCCGAAAGCCATCACTCTGCTAAACAAATAATTTCCTCACCACTGTCAAACTATTCACTAAGGCTGCATTATTATTACTATTAGTCTTCTTATCGTTCCTATCACCCATCTCCTCCCACTTATGACTGTATGACTGTAACTTGTTGCTTGTATCCTTACGATTTATATTAATATTGATTGTTTCCTGATTGCTTATTTGTACCCTATGACAATCATTAAGTGTTTTTTACCTCATGATTCTTGACAAATGTATCTTTTCTTTTATGTACACTGAGAGCATATGCACCAAAGACAAATTCCTTGTGTGTTCAATCACACTTGGCCAATAAAGAATTCTATTCTATTCTATTCTATTCTATTCTATTCTATTCTATTCTATTCTATTCTATTCTATTCTATTCTATTCTATTCTATTCTATTCTATTCTATTCTATTCTATTCTGAAAAGCTATATAAACAGAGTGCTCTGTTTGCTGTGTGCCGGGCACAAGTTTACTCACGGTTGTACATGGTGATCACATGTAGGCAATTCATGAGCTGCCGCTTGTATTCATGAATTCTCTTGACGTGCACATCAAACATGGAACCTGGGTTGATCTTCACTTTATATTCCTGCTCCAGGTACTGGGCAAATTTGACTTTGTTTTCCTGTGAAGAGAAAGGGAGGTATGACCATTCTTTTGGTTTTTTAACCAAGTGAAAAGAAGACAGAACCAGCCAAAACCCTTTTTTGCTCTAGGTCAGGGGTCCCCAAACTTGGCAACTTTAAGATTTGTGGACTTCAACTCCCAGAATTCTGGGAGTTGAAGTCCACAAGTCTTAAAGCTGCCAAGTTTGAAGACCTCTGCTCTAGGTGTTCCTTTCAATTCTATTTGCAAAGATCGACTAGGTTGGCAATGGAACATGTTCTTCTACTGTCCCTGAAGAACATAGGGCTAATCTACACAGCTTTCTTGCATCAGCAACACAAATTGACTTATTTGCTTTTAGCTAAGGACATGTCTTTGAAACACTACTACTTGTAACCAGCCCACCATTGAGGGAAGATGAAGTAGCCCAAGGTACTACAGCTTGAGCATAACGTTTTCTCCAGGAAAATGGAGGAAAACCTCCTATATGGACATTCTACGTTGCATGCAGGAAACATTTTTGGAGTTTGGTGCTCTCCAGTTGGCTTTCGATTGGTCCACTGTGCAGGCTGCTTCCTTCCACCTAGTCCCTGGGCTGTGAGTCCCATAGCCACTTGTACTTCACCTATGGAGAATGCAGAAACTTACCCAGCAATTATTGTCTTGTTTGTGTATATGCATGTTGTTGTAGCCTGCCCACACCAACATACTTTGGTAGAAAGTGTGTTGTACTTTGTGAAAGACCAAATCTGAGTCTTCCCTGAGGTTTGTATTCCCTCTGGTAAGCAGAAAGGAAGAAATATGACAGATTTGCTCAAAGGTGCCTCTTAAATGGCCCTTATCAGTTCACTCCAAAGCTTTTCTGAAAGTCTTATTGTATTGCAGTCTTCCAAAACCTGATACTCTCCAGATTTCCTACCAAGCAACGATTAACGTACATCTATCTCCCAATTCTCTCTCTATGCAATAATTTCCCAGAGAACTGGGTTCAAGTATTTACTTAAGCACAGAGCTCCTTACATCACTTTGAACAAAGTACCTGTTTTAGCCTAACCTGGTGCTGGCGTAATAAAAATGATGTTCTAGATTTGTCACTTGAATCTTCTTGTATTTGCCATATATAAACAAAATGCAATGAAAGATGATCTGTAAAGCACTTTGGAGATAGAAAATTCTTTGAAAAGGGGAAATTGCCACCCCTCCCTTTCGTTCCCCTTACCTGCTTGACTTTGGACACCTCTCTGATGAAAACGTCATCATTCACAAACCGATGCAGCTTTGTTAGCTGACTCAAATCTTTCACGTATTCCTCCCCTATTTTCTGTACAAAGAAGAAAGAGATTTCACATATGCATCATCTCAAAAGACAGAACCCTTGAAAAATCCAGAGGCATCCCATTGTCATCGCCCACGGATACTCATTGTGGCACTTACTGCATCTAAGCATACTGATCTCTCAAAGGTACTTTAGGCCAGGGGTCTCCAACCTTGGCAACTTTAAGACTTGTGGACTTCAACTCCCAGAATTCCTCAGCCAGCTTTGCTGCTTTAGGCTCAATATATGTGGCTCAGGGTTGAACTGCGAAATCCTTCATTCTCTCTGAGGTTACTTTCATTACCCAACAGGTAACATTATCAATACCTGGATGATGGAGGATGACATTACCTAGTTGGGTAATGAAATGTCTGCAAAAAAACAACGAAGCTCAGAGAGCACCAACCATCTTCCCTTTTATTATTCAACAAGTTCTGCAGGTTGTGAAATGGTATAAAGGCCTACAAAGACTGTCCCAAAGGTGCTTTTTCACTCAAAGATGAAAGACAAAGACCACTCTTTTGAAGACAGCAAAGTCCACATTTTGGACAGATAGGACCACTGGTTTGAAAGAGGGGTCAAACAGTGGTGGGTTCCTATCGGTGCGGTCCACTCTACCGCACCGGTAGCGGCCGGCCGATGATTTGCGTGCGACACCGGCCCGTCGTCTTCACCGGTCGCCATCTTTTTTTCAGAATTTTTGGGCTTTTTTTGCTTCCTGCGCATGCGCAGAAGCAAAATCGCATGAGAGGGCTTGTGTGCGTAGCGTGCGTGCATGCGCATGAAATGTGGAGATGCGCGTGCAGTGCAACGGTAGCAAGGTAAGAGAGCACTGCTGGGGTCAAAGAGGTCATCTACATTAAGATTGAACAGCCCTCTATCAACAGAGGGGAAGGATATGCCACCATCTATATCCTGTTTATACCACAGTCCTTTCAGCAGTTCCAAGAAAGTTCCACACCAATCTGAACTATTCAGGGGACCCTGAGGGCACAGATAAACCTCCAAGTGGCCTCAACGACTCTTAGAGTGTGAACAACCAGATGACTGCAATCCTTCTATCCTCCACCATTGAGTCAGAACTGAAGAAGCTTCTTGGATGAGAAGCGAAACATCTTCAAGGAAAAATAAAGTCCAAGTTGCCTTTTGAAAAAGCACCTTTGGAACAACCATGACTTGTATGACTGAGAATCTCCATAGACGCCTACAAAGACTATTTAACCAGAATGATAGTGGATGCGTAGACAGCAGAAGAAGCAGATATCCTACTTACAAAGTGTTTTCAGAGCTTTGAAAGGAGATGGAAACTGCCTGATTATACACCAGGAACGTTTTTTTTAAATATTATTAAAAAAGCATGTACAAATTATTACAACAATTATTTTGCTAAGCAGAACAACTGAATTTTTTTTTTTACCCCCGCAATTAATTCTGCAAGTCCTGGGTTGCAAAGCAGGAGCCAACGACGAGGAGTGATCCCATTTGTTTTATTCTGAAACTTTTCTGGCTCCACCTCTGCAAAGTCCTTGAACCTGAACAACAAATAAGAATATGTTCATGGAAAACCCTCAAGATTTACCAATTAAACAGATGTGACGGAAAACATTGGCCATCCAATCTTTTAAATTTTTAATTAATACTAATTGCATAATTACCCCACACTTTTTTTAAATAAACTTAATTTTTGCATAAATAGATTGAAAGCCCATAGCAAGACTGGAAGCAACAGCATCATGTTTTTGTGTCTTTATGTTATGTGTAGTACAAAATTATTTCACAAACCATTACTGTATTGATGATTTATTTGCTCACATAAGGTTTACGTTCACATGATCTGCTTAATCAGGTCATTTAAAGAACTAGCAGATTTAATGGGAGTACTTGCACAGAGTCTTAGTTTTTAACCTTGAATAGAATACGATTCCGTATATTGTAGGTACTCTGAAAATGGGTTAATTCAATAACTATGTAAAGTATGTTGAATATTCAGTGCATTACAGAAGAACAAAAGTGGCCCACATCTGAATCTTAATATTTAATATAAATGCCTAAAATTATTCATATGGGCGTTTAATTGTGGCACTCCCCGCAAACTCTGAAGTAAATTGAAAATGAAGGTGTCAAAATACTAGAGATGAAGTAACTTTGGGAAAATTTGTCCTGCAGTCTGTCACCAAGGAATGCATATGGCAACAGCAAGAATTTAATTATAGAACACAAAGTTTGGGAAGGCAGAAAATTATCGAAGCAACAGACAAAATTATATATTAGCACAAACTCAGTGGCACCCAGAGTTCAGCCCTAAATCTCTAATTTGATCCCACAGTAGAACATTCAGAAGTCTAAATCAAATCAAAAACTTTTCTGTTGGCAAAAGTAAAAGGAAATTGTCCCAGGTTGCTGTACACAAACAAAATACACACCACTACTCACACTCGAGATTTGACGATATCTGAGTGAATCTTTGCAACTCCATTCACAGCGTGAGAGCCAACAATGCAAAGGTGGGCCATGTTAATACGCTTGACCCCTTCCTCTTCAATCAAGGACATCCGCCTGAGGCGGTCAACATCCGTGGGAAACAGGGCTCTGATTTTCTGAGTATGTGTGAAGGTGAAAAGCAACATCAGTTAATCCCATTCAAGTGCATTCCCAACTATACAATTCAGTCTGGATTTTAGCAAGAAAGGATCTTTGGACCAGGGGTAGGTTCCTACCGTTGTGGTCCAGTGCGCAGCTCCGGTGGGGACCTGCCAATTATGCAATTTGCGTGCGACAGCTCCGATGCTGTCTTCGGCGGTCCATCACGCGCGTCGCCATCTTTTTAAAAGAATTTTTGAGTTTTTTTTGCTTCTGCGCATGCGTGGAAGCAAAATCTCGCTGAAATCTCGTAAGAGGACGTGCGCGTGTGTGAGATTTTGGCGAGATTTTGCTTCCATGCATGCGCAGAAGCAAAATCTCATCGAAATTGCGCACGCGTGCGTGTCCCCTTGTGAGATTTTGGCGAGATTTTGTTTTCGCACATGCGCAGAAGCAAAATTGCGTGAGGGGCATGCGCACATAGCAAGCTCGCGCACGCACGAAACATGGAGATACACGTGTAGCGCACCAATATTGGTAAGTGAGCAACCCGCCCCTGCCTTGGACTAACCACATTTTAAAGGCAAATGCTATGCAACTGGCATAACATTTTTCCATTTCAACATGGCTACCAGAACAGAGATTTCTTGACTGAATCAAAAACTCAATCCAACTTTTCCAGCTTGAAAAGGGACTTGGGGGAGGAGTCAGTTTTCATAAAACCGTTCCTTTACCTCAAGGGTCTCCAAACTCGGTCACTTTAAGACTTGTGGACTTCAACTCCCAGAATTCCCCAGCCAGCTTTGCTGGCTGGGGAATTCTGGGAGTTGAAGTCCATAAGTCTTAAAGTGGCCGAGTTTGGAGACCCCTGCTTTACCTTTTCTTAAATTCATCCAGAAAATTAAGAGCTGTCAGAGAAGATTTAATGAAAGCCTACTTACATCCAAATGCCTCTGATTGATTTCATAGATAATCTGCAAGTGTCTTGGAAGCAGCTTCTCCACCAGTTCGACTGGCCAGCGTTCAAGAGCCTCAGGAAGAACTGTGTGGTTTGTATAAGCAAAGGTCCTTGTAGTGATATCCCAGGCCTTGTGTTTTTGAAGAGAAAGATAATAAGGCAAACTGAGAAAAACAATGTATGTGATTATTCCTGTGCATCCTCTCCCAGCTACTACTCCTTAGCCACGTACTTTGTATCTGAGGATATATAATTTTCTTACCATAATGCAGACATTTATTTATTTATTTATTTATTAGTGACATTTCTATACCGCCTCACAATGCAAGCACTCTCTAAGTGTTTTACACCAGTAAGCAATGTATATTTATATTGCCCCCAACAATCTGGGTCCTCATTTTACCTACCTCGGAAGGATGGAATGCTGAGTCAACCCTGAGCCCGAGAGATTTGAACAGCTGAACTACTGATCACAGTCAGCTAAAGTAGCCTGCAGTACTGCACTCTAACTGCTGCGCCACCTCGGCTCTTAAGAAATCTTACATTATATTTCTTACTGTTGAGAATTGTGCATATTATTAGAATGTCTCCTGCAAGATCCACCCCCGCCATTCTCTCCCCCAGCCCACTTTGCTGGCGGCAACAGCAAATGTACCACAATGAAGGCGGAATGCTGTTGCCGCGCAAAGGCAAGTAGAGGGGCGCTTCGCTCCCGCACTAAGGCTCCGGCCATGCCACTGCTGTGACAGGATTATGGCTCTTTCATCCCTCTGCCGCGACAGGGTGAGAGGGAGCCGCAGCAGAGGGCCCAAAGAGCCACATGCGGCTCCAGAGCACAGGTTGCAGACCCCTGGGCTGTACACTTTGGAGGACATAATCAATCAAATTCATCATGACAATACTTTAGACGTATTCAGTTCCTTGTTTGGCTAGACTTCTTTGGATGAGTTTCGATTCTTATAGTCTGAGAATGCAAACAAATTGATTGAGTTTGGCGAACTACAAATTGGCTTGCTGCTTGCTCCTCATGGTACATCACATCTAGTAGAAAACGGTTGCTCATCCATGGCCACAAAGTCATACATTTCTCCATATGAGAGTGTTAATTCCAGCCACATTAAATAATCATGCCTGGAAAATGCAGAGGGACCATGTGATCCTCACTTTAAGGAGTTGGGGGCATGGTTATGCTCATTCTCTTGCACCCTCTGAAGCATTTTTTGAATCAAATTCAAAATAATTATATAAATACAAATACAAATACAAACATATTCTATAAGGTGTCAGTGGCAAATCACTTCCAAAAAAATTAGCATCCCTGTCCATGAAATCATTAGGAGTCAAGCTCAACTCAGAAACTTTTACCATACCACTATAAAATTTTAACTCAGCCAAAGAGATTGTCCAACATTTTTTGGCTTTTCACAAGAACCCAAGTAATAAGGAGTGGGTGACAAACGTTTAACTACAGTAGCAACTGCAGTTCTAATACATCTAGATGTGCAAAGTAGGGAAATACAATGTAGTATTGTACGTGGCAGCAACTGATGCCTTGCCAACAACACCCAGTAGGTGGAGCTAGTGTGAATTTCCATGCCACAATGTAACCCTTTCTAGCAGAACTAAATACCTTCTAGGCCAGGGGTCGGAAATTGCGGCTCGCGAGCCAAAAGTGGCTCTTTGGGCCCTCTGCCATGGCTCCCTGTCCCATCACTGACTGCCCCGCCCCTCGCCCTCCCTTCCCTTGCCTAGCCCAGGGAGATTCCATTGTTAATTACCATATGTGCCGGCGTATAAGATGACTTTTTACCCCTTGAAAATCTTCTCCAAAGTCGGGGGTCATCTTATACGCCGGGTACTAAAACTTCCCACGGTGGGGATCTCAAAAACAGCCGCAGCCGCATCCCCACCATTCTCCAGCCAAGCAGCCGAAGGAGCCTCGGAGCCCCGATGCTACCCTGCGTCTCAGTCACCTGCTGGGAAGGCTCCAGCCGCCACCGTCAGCTGGCGGCTTAAGGCAAGAGGCAGGCGGGCGGGCGGGCGGGAGACGCGGGCAGGAGCTGGTGGCGGCTGCGGTCGGGCCGAGGGAGCACGCAGCTGAGAGGCATCTCGCGCGGGGAGGAACCTTTGTCTGGCTCCGCTTCCAGAGCGAGCGAGAAGGGAAGCGAAGGGAGGCAAGCAGCCCGCTCTGCCACTCAAGCCAGCGGCCGCCAGAAGCAACAAGGGCGTTAGGAGAAGAGAAGGAGAAGATAGAAGTGAAGGAAAGAGTGCTGGCCGCAGTGGCAGCGCTCCTCCTTCTCTTTTCCTAACGCCCTTGTTGCTTCCGGCAGCCGCTGGCTTGAGTGGCAGAGCGGGCTGCTTGCCTCCCTTCGCTTCCCTTCTCGCTCGCTCGCTCTGGAAGCAGAGCCAGACAAAGGTTCCTCCCCACGCGAGATGCCTCTCAGCTGCGCGCTCCCTCGGCCCGACCGCAGCCGCCATCAGCTCCTGCCCACGTCTCCCGCCCGCCCGCCTGCCTCTTGCCTTAAGCCGCCAGCTGACGGTGGCAGCTGCAGCCTTCCCAGCAGGCGACTGAGACGCAGGGTAGCATCGGGGCTCTTTCCTTCACCTGGGAAAAAGGATCTTGCGGTGCTGAGCGCTAGGAAAGAGGGAAGAAGAGAAAAGGGAAGGAAGGAAGGAAGACCAGAGATGAAAGGAAGGAAGACCAGAGATGAAAGGAAGGAAGGAAGGAAGACCAGAGATGAAAGGAAGGAAGGAAGACCAGGAAGGAAGACCAGAGATGAATGAAAGAAAGGAAGGAAGGAAGGAAGGAAGGAAGGAAGGAAGGAAGGAAGGAAGGAAGGAAGGAAGGAAGGAAGGAAAGAAGGAAGGAAGGAAGGAAGGAAGGAGAGATGAGAGGGAGAGAGAGAGAAGATAGATAGATAATAGATAGATAGATAGATAGATAGATAGATAGATAGATAGATAGATAGATAGATAGATAGATAGGTAGGTAGGTAGGTAGGTAGGTAGGTAGGTAGGTAGGTAGGTAGGTAGGTAGGTAGATAGATAGATAGGTAGATAGGTAGATAGATAGATATGGATGGAGAGAGAGAGATAAAGAGATGGAAAGGGAGAGATGAGAGGGAGAGAGAAAGAAGATAGATAGATAGATAGATAGATAGATAGATAGATAGATAGATAGATAGATAGATAGATAGATAGATGATAGATAGATGATAGATAGATAGATAGATAGATAGATGATAAATAGATAGACAGACAGACAGACAGACAGACAGACAGACAGACAGACAGACAGACAGACAGACAGACAGACAGACAGACAGACAGACAGACAGACAGACAGATGATATGGATGGAGAGAGAGAGATAAAGAGATGGAAAGGGAGAGATGAGAGGGAGGGGGAGAGAGAGAGAGAGAGAGAGAAAAGGGTTTTGTGATTCCCAGTTCTCTGTCTTAATGACCGGCTGGGTGGGTGTGGCTAGGGGGTCATGTGACTGGGTGGGAGTGAGTGATGTCAAGTTGGCCACGCCTACCCAGGTTTTGTGGCTCTCGGTGGGTTTTTTTCTGTGGGAAACGGGTCCAAATGGCTCTTTGAGTGTTTAAGTTTGCCGACCCCTGTTCTAGGCCAAGGGTGTCAAATTCGCGGCCCGCAGGCTGGATGCAACACATGCTGCCCATGCCCAATTTAGCGAAGGAGAAAAAATTACATCACATGACACCACAATGATGCCGCGAGTTTTACACCCTTGTTCTAGGCTGAAGGCCACCCATAGCTTTAAGTGGTTTGCAGGGTGCCACACTCACACCAAATTGGAGGCTGGGCCAAGTCAAAGATCAAATTTAATTTAGTTTACATCTAAATTTAATTAAATCTTATAAATGGACTAATTAGTACCGTAGTTAATGGACTAATACCCTGCCTCCTCCCCGTATGCATCTTCTCCCTTTTTTGTTAACTTTTAAAACAATTCTAGTGCAAATATTTATTTCATCATGTTGCTTTTATGATTGTAAGAAGTCTGGAGATTTTGATAGCAATCTTTGAAGTTATGTTGGAACTGAATGCAACCTAAAGGGTTATTGCTTTACAATAGCCCTCATCACCATGGAACTGTTATCATGTGATAAGATTATACCCTTGAGACAAATCTGAGGGTATTAGTACACCTAATTAATACCCCTATTCCCCAAATTTTGATATCTAAGATAATGACTGTATGATTCAGTTTACACAATATACTAGACTAGGTCAAAATGAGGTTTAACATGTTGCATGAACCATGTCATCAAATTAAGCATTTTATTTGTTCGGGCATCGCACAACAGCTTATTTTTTTAGATTTAGGGTTCAGCATATTTTGTAAACCAACTTGTGTTTGTCTGAAAACTGGAAATGGGAAATAGGAAGCAAAAGACGACTTGAAGCCATGGCACAGAGACTACAGAATTAGGCAGGAAGCTGAATTAAATGAAGGCCCCTGGAAAACAGAGTGAAGGTCTTGCAAACCCTAGAAACAGAGCTGACAACAGAAAAGTGATCCCAACCTTGGACCAGGGCAGCTTCTCTATATCCAAGAAGACACGCATCAACTCAGGAATAGCCATGGAAGGATGTGTATCATTCAGCTGGATTGCAACCTATTGAAAACCAAGAAACGGAATATGTTAAAAAAATCCCAGAGGGAAAAGTTTAAGCCGGAAAATGGAATCGAATCTATCAACTCACTGGATAATTGCAAGAAGTAAGGAGTTAACGTTAAGTCAAGCTACAGAAAGCAATGCATAAATACATGATTGCATGCCACCATTATTACTATCACATATCTCCCAGAGGAACCTAATAAAAAGGTTCTTGGGCAAAAGCCCTGGTTAAACTGCATAAGTAGTCAAACTATTCTCAATTTGCTTTTGTTTCATTTGTTAGATTCACATCTTCCCTTTCCTCTAGGACATGGGTGTCAAACTCGCTGCATCATGTTGCCGCCACGTGACATTTCGTGACATTTTCCCCATTCACGGAGGTGGGGTGGGCGTGGCCTGCGCGTGACGCATCCAGCCCGCGGGCCACCAGTTTTGACACCCTTGCTCTAGCACTTAAGGTGGCCCACTTAACACTCCCATCTCCAATTTTATCCCCAGAACAAACTTGTGAGATTGAGTGGGGTGACAGTGTCTGGTCAACATCACCCAAAGAGCTTCTAAGGCTGAGTGAATCTAGATATGATCATGAGTCTTCCTGGTCTTAGCCTAATACTTCCTGACTTCATCCCACTGGTTTTCTACACCCAAGATGGTATCTCACTTCACTACCAAGTTCTGCTTGCCTCAACCCAATGACTCAACCCAATCCCCCCCCAGATATATCACCCCAAAAGCAATGACCTGGTCTGGGAATGAATCAAAGGCAATCCGGACACTTTCAGTAGTCCCAAACTTGGAGGCTTTGTACCGTCGGATGATGTCTTGTAAGGTGGCAGCTACCACAAAGTATTCCTGCTTCAAACGCAGCTCCTTGCCTTCAAAAAACTACCAGATGAAGAAAGAATGTCAAATTGGTAAGAAAAATGCAAAGTGAATCTGAGGAGGATCAAAGTCCATTAATTGTATTTATCACATGTTTATCATGGCAAATAAAGTACCTGACTGAACGCTATATTTTCTTAAATTGCCATTGCCCTTCTTGGTCCCCCAGGCATCTATGACTTTATATAAGCAGATAAGAAATGCAGTTTGGGTATAGTCAAAACCCTCAAATTAAGTTTTATCTACAAGGACACGGAGAGGCTTGAAGAAAAAGTGGCATTATCTGTTTGATTTCAGTAATTTCCCCCTCCCTTGCAGTGAGCCAGCATGAGGTTGCCTCCTTCATCCAATGATGAGCCCATGGGCAGCTATAAACAAATCAAATCTTTATTACAGTCATAGATCAGCATACAGCTGTAGACAAAAACTGGGAGAGGTTGATTGGGGTAATTGTCCAGGGATGGGTTCTAACTTACCTCGCTGCCGGTTCGTTTCCTCCCACGCCACGTGGCTGCGCCTCATGGGCGCACACGCGCATGCGCAGAGCCCAAAAAAAACAACCCCCCAAAAAGCTGAAAACAAGATGGTGATGCATGCGCAGTGCTGGAAACTCGGCTTCTGCGCATGCGCAGAAGAAAAAAACCGGGAAAACATTCCCAACCCCAACCCCCAAATAAAAAAATTCAAAAAAAAAAAAGATGCCGGTGTCCACAGACCGGCACCGACAGAACCAGTTCTGTGATGTCATCGTGACATCACCAGCGGGTTGCTACCAGTTCGGGCAAACCAGTCTGAACCGAGAGGAACCCACCTCTGTAATTGTCCCTCTAATGTGTCCTGACCCATGGACCAGACAAAAGATATCTCATCAGTATCATTTCATTTCTCTAAGACTTTCAATTTTCAAAAGGAGGTACAGGTAGTCCTTAACTTACAACTCTTCGTTTAACATCAATTCAAAGTTTCAACAACCTCAGAAAAAATTATTTACAACCTGTCCTCGCCCTTAGGATGTTTGTGCAACCCGATAGTCACGTGATACAGGTGCTCATATGTATGACTAGTTGTGGCATCCTACAATCATTTGTAATCTTCCCAGCCAGTTTTTGACAGTCAATTGGGGAATTTGGATTCATTTAACTGTGTGATTCATTTAATGACCGCAGTAAAAATGATCATAAAATTGGGTCTGGTCACATGATGACTCACTTAACAACAACATTGCTTAGCAATTGAAATTCTCATCCCAATTGTCATCTTAAGTCGTGGACTACCTCTAATAACTTAAGAAGAGAGTTAGATGAATTATGGGGAAAAGGGGGTCAATCAATGGCTCTTTGTTATTATAGGAAATATTGAAATATTTTAAATCTCTAAATGCCAGGGGCAGAAAGCAACTGCATAAGTGTGCTATTGCCTTCCTGTCTTTCTTGGCATCTTCCTGGAGACCTTTGATTAGTTCTTGGGGGGATTGGGAGGTTGGCATGGACAGCCCATTGATTGGATCCATTCATGCTGTTACAGTTGTAGTAACTTCATTTAATTAACTCTCTCAACCTGAAATACTGCATAGACTGGGAGTATGCAGCAACCCCTGATACAGCATCTAGAAACATAGTTGTTTTAACCACGGGTTGGCTTCAAAAATGTCAGCAAACGGGTTCTCTGCCCGGTTGCTGGGTGGGCGTGGCCATGATGGGCGTGGCCTAGTTGGCCTCCTGCATCACGATGGGGGCCCCATTTTCACCTTCCCCAGGCTCCGGAGGCTTTCCTCGAGCCTCTGGGAGAGCGAAAACTGCCTCCCCCAGGCTCCGGAGGCCCTCTGGAGCTTCCGGGAGGCCATTCCCCCCCCCCTCTGAGCTTCCGCGTGGACCCTGCACTTATCTTGCATCCAAAATGGGCTGCATGGAGACTCCTGGGAGGGGCGGGGTGGGAGAGGCCAGCAAGGGGTGGGTTTGGAGGTTCTCCGAACCGGCAATGACGTTAGCTACAGGTTCTCCTGAACCCGGGCGAACCCGTAGCAGCCCACCCCTGGTTTTAACCAGTCGTGTTCGACTCTTGACAATTTTATAGGCAATTACTTTCTGTTCTACCCTGTCAAGCACAGCTTCTTTCAGTTGTTGGATGTTCATCTTTGTATCACTTTTGATGTTATCTAGCCAGCATGTGCTTTGCTTGCACCTTCTTGTTGAGTTAGTGCTATCAAGTGTTCTGGTGGAATTTTTTTATAGGGCACTTCACCATTGCTTTCCCTAACCATCCCCATTTATTTGAGCTTGAGACCGGCATGTAGTTGATGAAGGGTAGAAACATTACTTTTAGTTTTATCTGATTAGATTATTTTAATTTAAATTCTCAGTGTTGGAAAAGGAAAGCCAGGTTAATAATCACAGGAATTAGCATATTTTCTAATGGTTAGCAGCAGAGTCTGTGTGCAAAATAGGCTAATAAGTGGAAAAATTCATACGGTTAACATATGCCAGAGATTTCAGCTTTACTTTGCAAGGAATTGTATGCTTTTTAGTATAAATTGTTGTAGATGCCTTATGAATGTAGTTGGTAATTTTGCATAAGTCCCTCTCTGTTTCAACTTCCTCTTTATATAGTGAGATAAACTGTGGTTCTGTTGTGGGTTTGTTAGGGGAAATGTTGCAACACTTCCTCTAACAAGTGTTCAACTTCTACATGAAAACTGTTGATCCATCAGTCTGGAGTCAGATATCATCTATATGCTGATGAATACCCAATTATACAACTTGACCCTAGGGTCACCAATGATGCTGTCAAAATCCTGACCCAATGCCTGGAGGTGGTGCAGGATGGGGAGGGATAGACTCAGGCTTAATTCTAAGAAGACCAGATGCCTTCATTTGTCCTCTGGACCCTCCATATTTCATTATCAATAGAGCAGCATTACCCCATGTGAGACTGATGCACAATCTGGGGGGTTCCCTTGGATCAAAAACCAGATGGCAGCTGTGGCGAGGAGGGTCTTTGTGTGGCTTTATCAAGCGTATGAAGTGTGACCATTCCTGGACTGGGAGGGTCCTCAGACAGTCACTCATGCCTTGGCCACCTCTTGATTGGTTTACTATAAGGGCTGCCTTTGAAGACCACTCAGAAGCTACAGCTGATCCAAAATGCAGTGGGGTGGGCTCTGATGGGTGTGTCACATGTCACCATTGTTTCACAAGTACATGATTTCCCAGTTGGCTTCTGGGACAATTCAAGGTGCAGATTATCATCTATAAACCCCCACAAGTGTGCACTTTAGCTTAGTTACTTGATGGAGCACTTGTTTCAGAGGTGGGTTCCTCCCAGTTCGGACCGGTTCTATAGAACCAGTAGTAACTTGGCAGCCTGGGTCGCTGGAATTGGCAGCGACCCAGGCTTGCCACGCCCCGAGCTGGTTCTATCGGTGGCGCCATCTTGTTTTTTGCTTCTGCGCATGCACAGAAGCTTTGTTTTAGCACTGTGCATGCGCGCGCGGTGTGTCTCTGAGCGAACCGGCATTGAAGAAAACCAGAACCCACCCCTGACTTGTTTCCATATGTTTCTGCTTATCGGGTCAGGGTTGGTAGAGCATGTATGCGTCATGTCCCATCTATCAATAAGTGTCATCTGGTGGGACCTAGGCAGGGGTGGGCTTCAAAAATTTCAGCAATGGGTTCTCTGCCCGGTTGCTGGGTGGGCATGGACATGGTGGGCGTGGCCTAGTCGGCCTCCTGCACCATGGTGGGGGGACATTTTTGCCTTCCCTAGGCTCCGGAAGCTTTCCACTAGCCTCTGGGAGGGCAAAAACTGCCTCCTCTGGGCTCTGGAGGCCCTCCGGAGCTTCCAGGAGGCCCATTTTCCCCCCTCTCTGAGCCTCCGCATGGGCCCTGCACTTACCTCACATCCAAAATGGGTTGTTTGCAGACTCCTGGGAGGGGCGGGGAGGGGCGGGGCAGGAGGGGCCAGCCAGGGGTGGGATTTGGAGGTTCTCCAAACTGGCCATAACGTTAGCTACGGGTTCTCCTGAACCCGGCCAAACCCGTAGCAGTCCACCCCTGGACCTAGGAAGCATTTCTTTACAGGGGTGGCTCCTGCTCTCTGAAATGATATCCCCCTGGTTATTCATACTGCTCCCAACCTTCTGACCTTTCATAAACTGTTTAAGTCCTGGTTGATATCCCAGGCCCTTTGTTAGAATGAGGATGGACCCCCTTGGTTATGGGCTTGATGACTTAGGACAACCAGCTCTGCAACACATGCAAAAAAGGCAACTTGCTACTATGTTTGGTTCTGAATGATTAGCACGGTGCCCATTTAAAAAGTAAACTGGTCACAGGCCCCATTTCTTCCGTTCCCTCCCACCAGCAGGCAGCACTTCACAGTGCTTGGAACTTACGTTATCGTTTGGATAGAGGACGCGGGAGATGTTCTCTGCCAAGTTTCTGTCCAACACTGCTTGAATGTAATCACCAACATTAACTGCACAGGGAAGTTGAAATAAAACATGCATGGCTGTTCAGTATCAGTGGGAGGGGGGAATGGAGAGTTGAAAAAACAACTTTTTTCCTATCTACTTAGCACAGAATTATTTTAAGAATGTTCGGGGCTTCTTCTTGCCAAAACAAGGCATTTGCTTAACTTTTAAAAGTAAATTTGCTATGTGAACTATCAAGTTTCCTTTCAGCTCTTCAAAAGGAGTCCTTTATCCCAGCTCTCCTCAACCTGGTGTTCTTGAGTTATGTTGGGACTATGACTTCCAGAACTTTCAGGCATTAGTCACATACAGAGGTGGTATTCAGCCGGTTCTGACCGGTTCTGGAGAACCGGTAGCAAAAATTTTGAGTAGTTTGGAGAACCGGCAAATACCACCTCTGCCTGGCCCCGCCCCCATCTATTCGCTGCTCCCAAGTCCCAGCTGATCGGCTGGGTCTTCTTTTGTTGCCCTGCACAGGAGAACGGAGCTGGAAAGCAGGTTAGTGGGGTGAGGAGGGAATGGGGATTTTGCAGTATCCTTCCCCTGCCACGCCCACCAAGCCACGCCCACCAAGCCATGCCCACAGAACCGGTAGTAAAAAAATTTGAATCCCACCACTGGAATACAGATTAGAAATTTGAATGTCAGGCTGGGAAAGCCTGCTCTAGTTTCTTTTCAGTCTTCCCTTACCAGAAGTGTTAATACATCAGAGGAAGGAGATGGAAGGGACTGTCTCTTTCCTCTCTTCCTGATGCTGAGCTAATAGACAAGTGTTTCCCAACTTTAGCCATTTTAAGATGCATGAACTTCCACTCCCAGAATACCCTAGCCAGCATTCCTGGCTGGGGTATTCTGGGAGTTGAAGTCCACACATCTTAAAATGGCTACGGTTGGGAAACACTTTATTAGACTTTCCTTTGCCCCAAGTGCTACCAATTTTTCCAAGAATCTCTGCTTCCTCAATTTATCTATTTATTTCTCTCTTTATTTAGTTGTCTCCAGCTTTCTCATGAATCCCTAGGCCCAGAGGTGGGTTCCTGCTGGAGCTGTCTGGTGCGTAGCTCCGGTAGGGAGCAGCCAATTGCGCAATTTGCACGCGACCGCTCCGGAGCCCTCTCCGCCGGTCCGTCGTGCGCGTTGCCATCTTTTTCTGATAATTTTTGGGTGATTTTGCTTCCGCGCATGCACAGAAGCAAAATCGTGCCAAAATCTTATGAGGGGGCGCGTCCCCTCACGAGATTTCGGTGAGATTTTGCTTCCGCGCATGCGCAGAAGCAAAATTGGCAAGGGGGTGCGCGCGTGTAGCGAGCGCGCGTGCACTTGAAATGTGGAGATGCGTGCGCAGTGCACCGGCATCGGTAAGCGAGCAACCAGCCCCTGCCTAGGCCCCAAGAAAATGCTTTGGAGATGTTTTCTAAGGGCACTCTGCAAGGAGCAGCTACTCCTAGTGCATTTAAGGCAAGGCGGAGAAAGCCGTGGCCCTCCAACTGTTGTTAAATACCAATTCCCAGCATCTTTGACACTGTGCAGAGGCTGCTGGGAACTGTAGTTCAGCCACATGAGGACCACAGGTTTCCTATCCATGATTCCAGGGATGTTTTCTTCTCTCCCATGCATCCATGTATCTAGTTGTTTCCTAATTATTTTCTTGGCAATATTGCTAAAGGCAGAAAACAGTCTGTATGCTTCTTAGGAAAGAAAAAACCCTGACAAGAGGGTTAGGAGGGAGAAAATAAACCTCTTTCCCCATTATTAGTTTGACATTATACTAGTTTGCAGAAGAGGAACTCAGAATTCTGTTTTCCACAGCTATCAGGAGGTCAGAAAAATGTTATATCCTTCCCCAAATCCCTGAAGCTCTCCAATCTGTATTTGGGTTTGAGAACTGCTGATCACACTAGGAACTGCGGCCACACACTTCAGTGACTAAGTAAAGAAAGCCCTATTTCTTTATGGTAGATTATTATGGGCTATAATCTTAAATTCTGTCAATGCCAATGTTCAATCTGTAATGAAGGCCACCATGGATGGGCCCATAATCAAAGCATGAAGATCAATGGAAAATTCCTTCAAAATACAAATTAATCACTCAAAGTATTTGTTTTTACGCAAATGCTGTAGGCATGAGCTCTTCCATTCTTCCATCATTGTTTTCCAGTGGGGAGTGGGGGGTGTTTTCCAGTGGGGAAACTACCTTCAAACTTTGGCAGTGTGATCAAAATGGGCCTTGGTGGCTTGCAAAACTAGGTCTGCCTACGCCTGAAGAGAACAATTTCCCTAACAATTCCTCCAGGCAAAGAATGAAGAAAGAAGCCCGCCATTGACAATACTTACAGTCACGGAGATTAAAGTCATTGGGCGCCCGAGCAGACCAGAGTCTCATTGTGTTAACCGTGTTGTTCATATAACCAGGAATAGGAGTATCATAGGGCAAAGCCAAAACAACCTAAAGACAGAGATTGCCCCATTTATATTGGGTTAAAAATGGAATGTTATACTAGAGCAGTGGTTCCCAACCTTTCTAATGCCGCGACCCCTTAATATAGTTCCTCATGTTGTGGTGACCCCCAACCATAAAATTATTTTCGTTGCTACTTCATAACTGTAATTTTGCTACTGTTGTGAACATAATGTAAATATCTAATATGCAGGATGTATTTTCATTGTTACAAATTGAACATAATTAAAGCATAGTGATTAATCACAAAAACAATATGTAAATATGCCAGATCAGAAATTCTCGGGCCAGTCTTTGCAAGAGCACAAGGAATATCATCTTCCACAGCAAGTCTACTTCTGTATTTAGACTTCATAACCAACAAGTGTACAGCAATATTTCTCAATCTCAGCAACTCAACAAACGCCTCTCGCCGAATGGCACCTCTCCCGACAAATCGGAGGGCTTGGGCGAGTTGAGCCGATATGGCCAGGCTTGTGGCAGTGGGTGGGGGGGAGCTGAGGATGCCAGGGCGACCCCTGGGAAATGGTCATTCGACCCCCAAAGGGGTCCTGACCCCCAGGTTGGGAACCGCTGTACTAGAGAAACCCATTATAGTATTCAGTGGTTTCTGTCATGTGCGAAAAATAGGATCACACGTCAGTTCAGAAGATTTATTGCTCAAGCCTATACACAAGAATCTAGTCAACTAATAGTAAACACTAAATTGGCACTAGATAAGTGCTACCAGAATTCAAGGGGCAGAGGGAACTGGACTTAGAATGTTTGTGGACACATAATGATTCTAGGCCACTGATGGCAAACCTTTTCGGCACTGAGTGCCAAAAAGAGAGCGCGCACTTGTGCGTGCTCATGCTCATCAGGCCCACAACCCAGAAGAGGAGCTGCCCAGGGCACATGTGCGTGCCTGAAATGTACTTCTGGTTTCCGGCAGGTGCATGCACGCCACCCATCTATTCTTCCAGTTACTGGCGTGCATCCGCGCACAACGACCAGCTGGCGGGCGCGCATGCTCACACAGGAAAATGGAAGACCAGCTCTTCCAGTTTCCGGTACCGCCGCACGCATGAAGGCCAGCTGATCATCGCGTGCGCATGTGCGCCAGAAACCCAGAAGAGGAATGGGCAACGCCATGCATGCCAGGCGACATGGCTCTGCGTGCCACTTTGGCCACGCGTGCCATAGGTTCGCCATCACGGTTCTAGCCTGAGTCCTCTCTTGACTTGTTCCCAGGCTTTGCCTGCTCTTTTCCTACAGTTCCTTCCAGTTATGGTTGCCTTGTGACTTCTGTGGATGTGAGAATCACTCTCTCACAGGATGCCCCTATGCTACAAAATATAATTGTCATTTCAATCTATATTTGCCACCACAGCAAAAAAACAAAACAAAGCAGGCACAGTTTATTCTAAGCCAGGGATCCCCACGTCCCTGTTAGGAACCGGACCGCACAGCTGGAGGTGAGTGGTGGGCAAGCAAGCAAAGCTTCATCTCCCCAGCGCTAGCATCACCGCCTCAGCTCCACCTCAGATCATCAGGCATTAGAGTCTCATTGGAGTGCGAACCCTACTGTGTAAACTGTGCTCGCGAGGGATCTAGGCCGTGTGCTCTTCCTCCCCTCCCCACCTGTTCATGGAAAAACTGTCTTCCACAAAAACAGTCCCCGGTGCCAAAAAGAATGGGGACCCCTGTTCTAAGCTACTTAAGCATTTTAATGAAAACAAAAGTGGTATATGGATTTTAAACTGAAACTTAGGTTTTGTGATGCATTTAGATATTAATCTTATTTACACAAAGGATTTGGGCCACCAGACATGATTCTCCTCTGCAATCTGGCTGCACAGTAGACTTCCTTGGTAGGAATTATCTGCTTAAGCTCGCCCAATTAAGCTTGATGGTTGCAGAGAACATCTGAAACTCTCCCACCCCACAACTATCACGACTGAAATGTGCTTCCCTTCTCCAAGAGACATTACCTGAGTATCCACCCATCTCACACCCGTCTGTGTATTCTCCACTCTTCCGTAAAAATGAATAGGAAGCATGTACTCTGGACGAGCCTTCTCCCAGGGGTTTCCATGTCTTAGCCAATCATCGGCTTCTTCCACCTGCAATGAGAAAAGGTCAAGCATTACTAAGATACT
Source organism: Diadophis punctatus similis (assembly GCA_023053685.1). Lineage (NCBI taxonomy): Eukaryota > Metazoa > Chordata > Lepidosauria > Squamata > Dipsadidae > Diadophis > Diadophis punctatus. The sequence continues at coordinate 1,134,519 of JALIGW010000047.1, forward strand.
TCAAGCTATGCAGGACAAGAAGAAATGAGCCCATTGGCCTTTATTTGTCTTCTAGATAATTTGCAGCCGTATCATTTCATTGACATGATCAGGGATGGAACTCAGTGGTGGGTTGCTACCGGCTTTACAACCGGTTCGCTGAGTGTGCATTGCAAACTAGGCAAGGAGCAAGGAAAACAGCTGTGGAGCGGCAATTCAATCTGCCGCTCCTGATCAGCTGGGCTTTGGAAGCAGAGATAAAGGTGAGTATAACCCAGGGGCGGGCGGGCGGGCCCACTGTCCCAGATACAGAGAACCGGTTTGCTCTCGGCTTAGAGTCAGAGCTAACGGTTCGGATGAACCGGTCTGAAACGGTAGCAACCCACCACTGATGGAACTCTTATATGGAAAGCATAAATTTCAATTTCAATCACTGGCTCTTTTTAACTCTCTTCAACAGCTAATTGGCTCTCATTAGTTGAATATTGATGTACAAAGTTGAGAAAGTGGAGTTCTCCTCTCCTTGCTCAAGAACAGATAATTTTATTTTCTCTTTGCACTGAGAATCTCACTACTGTACATCAATGATCCAACAGAACTTCCTGTCTGTCACTGAATCAATAATTAGCCAATGCATGCCATGTTGTAATCCTTTCACCCAAACCAAGTTGATGTACTTGTCAACTTATTGTCTACTTATTTTTTGTTAATCATTATCTTAACCCACCTCCCTCAAAGCCTTTGAAAGAAAGACAGAGCACAAATCTAACCATTTACAGGTTTCCCTCTCTTATTTGCACAGTCTAGGAATTCAGACTTTACTGTAAATGTTCACTCTTTTCTATATAGTTCTTTGAAGAAATATATTCCTTAAATGAACAAAAGTAGAGCAGGAAATGAATTTGGCTGCAGTATGATGGCATTTGGCATTTTTAATCAAAATATATACAACAGTTTACGAATCTATCTTACAACAGAAAGCCAAGATAAATTCCACCATAAAAAGAATATAAAGAAAACTCACACAACCAAATACACAACCAAAAATTCACACAACCAGATAAAAATATTGTACTACCAAAGGCCACTTAGATAAAAATTTCAACTTCATTCCAACATGTTGACGTTTTATAACTACTTCCAGTGACAAAATGAAAGTATTTTTAACATCCCTGAAGGTACTTAGATACTAGACTGGATAGTCTAGGAATGCAATGGCTAACCTTTTTTTCCTCAGGTGCCAAAAGTGCATGCATGCGCCAGAGGTGGGTTCCTGCCGGTACGCTCTTACCTGTCGGTCACTGCAGAGCCAAAGAAACTGGTGGCATTCGCAGCGTGGGGCTTCCCCCACCCACTTCCCCCGGCCACCCGGCCGCCGCCATTTGCGTTCTTTTTCCCTCTGCGCATGCGCAAAGCGTTCTGCTTGCGCAGAGAGCAAAAGAATGCAAATGGCGCCGTCCAGGCAGGCGGGGGAAGCGGGTGGGGGAAGCCCTGTGCCCCAAACACCACCAGCTTCTTTGGCTCTGCGGCGACCGACAGGTAAGAGCATACCGGCAGGAACTCACCTCTGGCGTGCGCATACCCATAATGCAATGCCCTGTGTGCGCCATCCCCACGCATGTGACCTACCCCGCACTGCACCACCCCTCTGCGCATGCGCGCACAACCCCCCCCCCATGTCCCATTTTGGGCCTAGCAGGCCTCCCTGAAGCCTCCGAAGGCCGGAAACAGACCGTTTCCGTACTTCCAGTAGGCCTGTTTTTCGCCCTCCCCAGGCTCCATAGGCTTTCCTGGAGCCTGGGGAAGGCAAAAACGGCCTCCCCGGGCCCTCCGGAAGCCTTCTGGAGGCTGGAAACAGCCCATTTCTGTACTTCCAGTAGGCCTGTTTTTCGCCCTCCCCAGGCTCCATAGGCTTTCCTGGAGCCTGGGGAAGGCAAAAACGGCCTCCCCCGGCCCTCCGGAAGCCTTCTGGAGGCTGGAAACAGCCCATTTCCGGACTTCCAGGAGGCCCATTTTTCGCACTCCCAGAGCCTTGTGTGAGCCCTGTACTTACCTGGCATCCAAAACAGGCTGCATGGAGACTCCTGGGAGGGGAGAGGCAGTGTGGGCGGGGCCAGCCGAAAATCAGCTGGCCAGCGCGCGCACATGCGCAGTGAAGGTGACCTGACCTAGGGCAACAGCTCGCATGCCACCTGTGGCATGTGTGCCATAGATTCACCATCATGGTTCTAGGATCTTAACTAGTATAATTTATTCCTTACACATTTTATTAACCTGCAGTTCTTAATTAGATGCTTTATACGGGTGCAACTGCATTCATTCCCCCCTTTATTTCTGTTCATATAAGTATCTTGAATTCTTTGATTTGGAAACTCCTGAACTTAAGAGTATACCACATAGAACACTTCATGCAACAGAACAGACAGAATGATTTCGCTTACGCCTACTTATGTGTAAAGCCCTTGCACATATTTTGCTGCTTTTAAACCAACATCTTGCTTAAGATTTTACCATTGTTGAGATGATCATTTTTATCCTCCCTTCATCTATGGCTTGCATCTTTGATGTTTATGATTAATATGGATTTTTATATTTTATATTGTTTTTACATTTGTTGTTTTTATCTAATTGTTGTGTGCCACCCTGAGTCACTTTTGGTGAGATTGGCAGCTATATAAATTTGATTAATAAAAAGTATGTAAAATCATCTTGGAGACCTAGTTCTGAATTAGGCATGAAAGCTGAATGGTGACTTTGGGCCAGTCCCTCTCTCTCTCAGCCCAACCCACCTAACAGGGTGGTTGCTATGGGAAAAATAGAAGGAGGAAGGAGCATTAGGTATGTTTGCTGCCTTGAGTTCTTTATAAAAATAATAAAGGCGGGATAAAAATAAATAAAAATAAAAAGATCCAGGAAAATATGTATTTCTATAATCTTCATGTGCCATAAAATAGCCTTCTTGTCCAGCACTTGGGAGTTGGATGGGAAGCACCTCCAATTGTTTAAGGCTTTGTAGTTACCTGCCATCCTTCTCTGATCTTCTGATTGAAAATGCCATACTCGTAGCGTATTCCGTAACCGTAGGCTGCAAGCCCAAGAGTGGCCATTGAATCGAGGAAGCAGGCTATGGAAGGGAAACAAAATTGGGCTCAGCTCCTTGGGCAGCATCCACCACACCTCAACACTGTTTCATTCAACCAAGGATTTAGGGAGAAATTGGTCCTAGGGTGATTTAATGGGAGTGGGGAGAAATAAGCAATATAGGGGGGTGTTGCAATTTCAGTGCTGAGTTGAGCCCTTGGAGCAGGGGTCCCCAAACTTGGCAACTTTAAGACTTGTGGACTTCAACTCCTAGAATTGTGCTACTCGAAAAGTGGATAGGGCTAAAACAAGGGAAATGGGCAGGGCCAAGACAAATCTGAGAGCCAGAGAAAGAGAGGGGGGGAGGGAAGGAAGGAGGGTGGAAAGGAGGAAGGGAGAGGGGGGAGAGGAAGGGAGAGAGAGAGAGAGAGAGAGAGAGAGAGAGAGAGAGAGAGAGAGAGAGAGAGAGAGAGAGAGAGAGAGAGAGAGAGAGAGAGAGAGAGAGAGAGAGAGATCATTACACATTTTACCCCTTCTTAATAGATTAACAGAGTTGGAAGGGACCTTGCAGGTCATCTAGTCCAACTCCCTGCCCAAGAAGGAGACCCTATATCTGCCTCTACCTAGGATCGAACTCACAACCTCCTGATTGTGAGGCAAGAGCTCCACCTCTTTCCAAAAGCATTACTGTTTCCAAATTTGGATGACAAGTAGAGAAGAAGGCCATCATAAATGCATCATGGGAGTCATGAAACCCCAAAATGGCTTGTCTTGTCCATCCCTGCTGCAATCTTAATTTGAGTTTAAAGGAAGAGCAAAAGTAGGGACAGGCTGTCGATAGGCCATTGCTACATCCTAACAATGATGTGTATACAAAGTATGTATGTTTATGCAACGACTGCTTTACCTGCCAACCTGCCAAGACCTCCATTGCCCAGACCAGCATCTTCTTCAATCTCTTCCAGCTCTTCTATGTCCAGCCCTAGCTAAAAAAAAAAACCACAAAGAGACAAATGAATTCGAATCAAAATTGTGCTTGGGTGTTAAAGTCAAAGAGGGCTGGAAGAGCTACTATAAATATGGTATATACCAGTGATGGCGAACCTTTTTTGGTTTGCGTGCCAAAAGGGGGGGAGCACAGAGGGGTTGTGCATACGCGTGCCCACACCCATAATTCCATGCACCCCCCCGTGCATGCGCACGTGACCGCCCACTCCCGGCACGTGATGGCACGCCTGTATTTCGCTCCCCCTAGGCTTCAGAGCCTTTCTAGGAGCCTGGGGAGGGCGAAAATGGCCATTTCTGGCCCTCCAGAGGCCAGAAATGGCCCGTTTCCCAACTTGAAATGGGCCATTTCTGTGGTGGGAAAGGCCGTTTTCACCCTCCCCAGGCTCCTAGAAAGGCTCTGGAGACTGGGAGAGCAAAAAACGGGCCTTCCCCACCTGCTCCGGAGGCTGGAAACAGCCTGTTTCCTGACTCCCAGAAGGCCCGAAAATCAGCTGGCTGGTACGCGCTTGCACGCCGGACCTGAGCTCGCGTGCCCACCGATATGGCTCTGCGTGCTACTTGTGGCACGCGTGCCATAGGTTCGCCATCACTGGTATATACTGTACACTGTACTACTATAAATACAGTTTCAACATTTGATAAATAAAAATAAAAAATATGAGAAAGGCTTTTGCCATTAAGGTTGTCCAAGCGTGCTCAATTTTTCATAGCATCAGGTTCAGAGATCTGCACAGTGGTTCTGAAGGAATTCACCACAGTTGGCTAGGTTTAAAATGCTTGTAAGAGAAATGCAATTTTATTGTGCATTGGTCAAATTTCTGCAAGGCAACATAGCTTAACTGCATGTATCACTTGCATATTTCCAAAGTTTCCTTCTGAACATTGCTTCACATAGTGGTTCATTACAAATAACGGAATCACTCCAGAGTGCATTCAAACAGAAAAAGAAAAAGAAAGGAAATGTAGACTGGATTTAATTCTTCAACAGATCTACAAAAAACGAGGACATCTGCAAAATCAAAAGAAGTGCTGAGAATTAATTAGGTTTATGATAAAAGAAGAACCACAGTATGGTGCTAACTTGCAACATATATTGCCCTATGTGAGCTAGGAAGAGTTGTCACTTAGACAAAGTCAAGCTCATTTACCCTCAATTTAAAGAAAAGTAGTCATTTCCCCAGAAGGCCTTATTGCAGAACTACTCTATAAACCACAGTATCCTCTTTGGCTATTTGGTAACCAAGACAAGTTCTCATAACTAACTTGCTGTGAACATGGAGGCATATCTTTCTTCTGGCTACCCTGAAGGCGTGAAGAAAAAGAGAGAAAGCCTGCACAGATTTCTTTGGCGTGGAATGTTAGATTCTACACAGCAAGCATTCTAACAACGCCGCTATTAAAAAACACGCTCACACACACAAGTTCACAGAAAACATTATACCTTTTAGAGCAGCGGTGGATAATATTCCGATGGCCACATTTACTGCTAACATTTGGGGGAGGCGGAAGAATATTTTTTGAAGAGTAATTTTTTTTAGAGGACTGAAAAGAGCATTACTTTTGTTTTAACTGTTTTGTATGCCCATTCTAGAATTGACATTGGATTTCTCATTTGTTTCCCAAGTGAGAATGACAGGAAATTTTGCTAGCAGTTTTCAGTAATCATGGCTGGTGGTATCTGAGGGCTGCAAAACGGGGATCTAGAAGCCACATGCTAAGGAAATAGGATGCCCAACCCTGCCTTAGAGTTGTTAAGAGAGGCTCCAAGGTATGTAAAGTGATACAAATGGAAAATAAGTACCTCCCTCCCCAAAATCAGAGCAGCATTTGCTCCGATTTAAACTTCAATGCCCACACATGATTGCATTTCCTGCGGCTAGCAGAATCCAGCTTTGATAGAAATGTTTGAAGAGGACACAATTCCAATGTAGGAAAGATTAGATCATAAGTGGGGAAACTATGGAGAAGACATTATTGAATTTCAATCGAAATCAGCCCTAGCTAGCAAGCTCACTAGTAAGAGATGATGGCAGATCCATCATCAACTGAAAATGTCACATCTGAGTTGGCATGAATCTCATAGGTACCCATCACGGGTTCTTTTTTAAATCATAGCCAATTATATTAACTCAGAATCAAGGGATACATAAAAGCACTGGATCCTTGTGGCTTCTTCATATCTCCTTGGACTTGGTGACTTTTTTATATCTCCTGTAAGGACTGGGAAGATATTTTATTTTGCGATATAAAGATATAATAATAATAATAATAATAATAATAATAATAATAATAATAATAATAATAATAATAATAATAATAATAACAATAATAATAATAATAATAACAACAACAACAACAACAACAACAACAACAACAACAACAACAGAGTTGGAAAGGACCTTGGAGGTCTTCTAGTCCAACCCCCTGCTTAGGCAGGAAACCCTACACTACTTCAGACAAATGGTTGTCCAACATCTTAAAAAGGTCCAGTGTTGGAGCATTCACAACTTCTGGAGGCAAGCTGTTCCACTGATTAATTGTTCTAACTGTCAGGAAATTGCTCCTTAGTTCTAAGTTGCTTCTCTCCTTGTTTAGTTTCCACCCATTGCTTCTTGTTCTACCCTCAGGTGCTTTGGAGAATAGTTTGACTCCCTCTTCTTTGTGGCAACCCCTGAGATATTGGAACACTGCTATCATGTCTCCCCTGGTCCTTCTTTTCATTAAACTAGACATACCCAGTTCCTGCAACGTTCTTCATATGTTTTAGCCTCCAGTCCCCTAATCATCTTTGTTGCTCTTCTCTGCACTCTTTCTAGAGTCTCAACATCCTTTCTACATTGTGGCGACCAAAACTGAATGCAGTATTCCAAGTGTGGCCTTACCAAGGCATTATAAAGTGGTATTATTACTTCACATGATCTTAACAAATGATATAAAAGCGAGATGTGAAACTTAACAAACCTATATGTGAGTAATTCCTATTACTTTTATCCTATATTCTTTTCTTTGCTATCATTTCTATACTATTACTGTCTGGGCCATGGTGGCGCAGTGGTTAGAATGCAATATTGCAGGCTAATTCTGCTGACTGCTGGCAGTTCGGCAGTTCGAATATCACCAGACTCAAGGTTGACTCAGCCTTCCATCCTTCTGAGGTTGGTAAAATGAGGACCCAGATTGTTGGGGGCAATATGCTGAACTCTGTAAACCGCTTAGAGAGGGCTGTAAACACTATGAAGCCGTATATAAGTCTAAGTGCTATTGCCATTGCTATTATTATAACAATTTCTATACTCTGTATTACTTCTATTCCTACCTGGGATTAAGGGAGATGCAGATCAAATACAACTGGCGAGAGTTTAGTTTAGTTTAGTTTAGTTTAGTTTAGTTTAGTTTAGTTTAGTTTAGTTTAGTTTAGTTTAGTTTAGTTTAGTTTAGTTTAGTTTAGTTTAGTTTAGTTTATTGTCATTGCACCTCATACAACGAAATTAAATACCATCTTGATCAATAGTGCTCAAGAAAACTTTACTTCACCATGTCCTCCAGCTAGACTGTAATCTAGTGTAACTGTAAGAGCTGTGGTGGCGCAGTGGTTAGAATGAAGTAGTGCAGGCTAACTGACTGCTCACTCCAGGAGTTTGATTCTCACCAGCTCAAGGCTGACTCAGCCTTCCGTTTGTTTGTTTATTTATTTATTTATTTAATTGCATTTGTATGCAGCCCAGCTCCCAAAGGACTCTGGGCGTTCTTCCAAGGTGGGTAAAATGAGGGGCCAGATTGTTGGTTGCAATACGCTGACTCTGTAAAACCACTTAAAGAGGGCTGTAAAGCACTGTGGAGCGGTATATACTGTAAGTCTAAGTGCTATTGCTATTGCAAACTGGAACAACCATATCACCATCTCAACCAGACAGGTGTCAGAATAGGTAGTTTATCAGAGAGAATGTGACTTGCACCTTCAGAAGGACATGACTGGCAGCTTTCTTTCTTTACCTGATAAATTGCCTCATCACAGGCATTCTGTAGTCCTAGGTTGATCATGGTATTTTGCAAGGTCCGGCCCATGTAAAATTCCAAGGAAAGGTAGTAGATTCTCTGGGAGAAAAAAACAACACATTACATAATAAAATCTCACTCAGCCTAGGACTCCTGATTCCATGACTGCAACCCGTCCACATTTGGAGGAACCTAAAGAGAAACTCGTCCAACAAGCAAAACAAACAAACAAACAAACAAACAAACAAACAAACAAACAAACAAACAAACAAACCCTCCAATGGAACAATGCCTTGGAATGATCTCAATCAATGGAACCCCAAAGATTTTAAGTCAAAGGAATGCAGAGCATCTCTGGGCCCATATCAGGGTCCAAAACCTCTTCAGAGACCAAGTTTCTAAGTTTCATTCGGCTACTGAGTGGCATGCTGGGGGTCTTCTCTAAAAACAATAGTCTATATGGCTGAGACAATACCCGTGTTTCCCCGAGAATAAGACCGGTGTTATTTTCTTTTGACCCCCGAAAAAAATGGCTAGGGCTTCTTTTCGGGTGGGTCTAATTATTGACTCACCTTGCAGCGGCGGCGCCACCAGCCCCGCCCAGCAGGAGCCCGCTGCCGGACCACTTCTTCTACGGCCGTTTGCCGCCACTTGCACGTGTCACCGCTGGCCTCCGTTTTGCTGTTAGAGCCTTCCGGAAAGCCCTCTGCAGCTAAGAAACGGGCTCTGGATTGATACGCAGGGTGCCCCCTGGCTTCCGTTTCGCCTTCAGATGCTTTCTGGAGCTCTGCAGAGGACTTTCCGGAAGGCATCTGAAGGCAAAACAGAAGCCAGGGGGTGCCATGCACATCAATCCAGAGCCCGCTTCTCAGCTGCAGAGGGCTTTCCGGAAGGCTCTAACGGCGAAACGGAGACCGGGGGGCGACGCATTTGAGCAGCGGCAAGCGGCCGCAGAAGAAGTGGGCTGCAGAAGAAGCAGCCGCAGAAGAAATGGGCCGCAGAAGAAAGCAAGGCAGGAGTCAGGATGTGCGAGGCCTGGTAAGTGGGGCAGCTCCACCCCCCCATCCCCACCCTAGCTTAATTTTTACCTCGTCCCACCCCCTGCACCCGGGGTGGGTGGGGCCTTAATTAGGGCTAATTTTGGAGGGTAGGGCTTAATTTGAGCACATGCATTCAAAAACATGATAGGACTTCTTTTTGGGGTGGATCTTATTTTAGGGGAAACACGGTATTTGAATTGCAATTCAATGTAATTAATATGCAGTCTAGTTCAGTGATGGCGAACCTTTTTTCCCTCGGGTGCCGAAATAGGGTGTGTGCACGCTATTGCACGTGCGTGCGTGCCCACACCCATAATTCAAAGCCCCTCACTTGCTCCACCCTCCTGCACATGCATGCGCGACCCCCCCACTCCCCCATTTCCCGACTTCCATTGGGCCCGGTGGGCCCATTTTTCATCCTCCCCAGGCTCCAGAGGCTTTCTTGGAGCTTGGGGAGGGCAAAAACGCCCAGCCACCCTGGAGGCCCTCTGGAGGCCGAAATCGCCCTCCCAGAGCATCCACATGAGCCAAAAATCAACTGGCGGGCACGCACATGCGCACTGGAGCTGAGTTAGGGCAACGGCTCGCGTGCCGGCAAATATGGCTCCGCGTGCCACCTGTGGCACTTGTGCCATAGGTTCGCCATCACTGGTCTAGTTAATATGATTACAGCCATGATTTCCTCCTTTGTTGTATTAACTATTACATGCAACAATTATCTAATAAGCTCCGGAGTCTCTGAGGGTTGCAGCTTTCAAGGTCTGCAAGAAGCCCTGGAAAGGTTCAGGTAGCAGATTATGGGGAATAGTCTTCTCATCCAAAAGCTCTGCAGAACCATTGATATTGGAGCAAAAGTAGTTAGCACTGGGCTAGATCAGTAAGATAGTACAGGATGGCTTTCTATGCTCCTGGGTGTGTTTCAGAATTTTTATGGTCCACTTGTGGACTTGCTTTTTTGTTTCTAGGATGGGTACAAAGAATGCTGAACTTGGTGGACCTTATCTAGAAAGGACACAGATTCACTTGATGGACTATTACCAGATTGTGAAATCGGCTCAAACTCACCTTTGGCCCCGATGATTCTACATCACTTTCAAGGATTAGCCTAGCAAAACCGAATGCAATTCATTCATTGCCAGCCCTGTGCATAGCACTCTGAAAGTATTTCCCCTGCTAGCTTTGCTTTTTCACTGTTTAGTAAGCAAACATTTTTTTTTTTAAATCATCTCAGGAGCCAAACACCTAACAGTAATCTTGCTGTTATAGATTTGGCTGGTCTAACTGAAGCAAATAAAGCAGCCAGGCCAGGCCGTTTAACAAATACAGGGTTTGATTAAACCTAATTTACTCAAATGTGTAAATCTTCATGTCCTGAAGATTCAGTTCAAAGACGACAGATGAAAGACAAGGATGAGCATTCCCTTGCATTCCCCAATATAGATTTTGAAATAAAATATGGAATTTGCCCTCCCCACAAAACCAAAGTGAACTCTCCTCCCCCCAAAAAATCTTACCGTAGTTCCACACAGTATGTGACATAATCTCACCCTGTTTCCTTTTTTGCCTTAACCATTTTTAACTTCAGTCCTCCCAGAACCTATTGATTGACTCCATCAGTATATTGTTCGGCTCTATATTAGGAACTAGGAGAGTACAGAACCAATTCAAAATCTGCATTTTAATTTGGAGGGTAAGTTTGCTAAAGCTAATTTTAAATACACTGTTTCTCTGATTCACTGGGTTGTTATCTATGTATATACCTGCTGTATTGTACCGTATGTACATTGGCTCACCTTGAATTCACTAATTATAGAAAGAGTGACATCGACACGTAAATCTGATGCAAAAGGAGCAGCTCTGCCGCTTGATACAGAAATACGTATTTCCTTTTCTGGCATATTTATAAATAAATTATGACAAAGGATACATTCCTGCCTTGGTTTTTTTTTTCCTTCCAGGTATACCAGTGTAATGAAATTGTTTTTTTTAATACAAGTAATGACACATATTATTTGTTTAGAATAATGAATTCCTTTCATTATTTAGGCAAGGAAGGGAAAAACAATGTTAAGAGTAACTGTATTCGCTATATAGCAGTTGAACAGATAAGGATTTTCTATCTACATGGGGATCTTGTTTAATCAGATTGAGTTCATCTAATACAGAGGTCTTTTAAACTTGGCAACTTTAAGACTTGTGGACTTCAACTCCCAGAATTCTCCAGCCAGCATAGCTCCCAGAGAACTCCCAGAATTCTCCAGCATAGCTGGCTGGAGAATTCTGGGAGTTGAAGTCCACAAGTCTTAAAGTTGCCAAGTTTGAAGACCTCTGATCTAATATATACCATAATTAAACAAACAAACAAGCAAATAAATAAAAAATAAAACAGACACTTGCACTAACTAGCCAGATAGGTATTTCTAAGAAGTTTACAAGACATGGCTTGTTCTTCTCAAAAAAAAAAATCCATTCAAACACATACTGTCTCTGAATGTGAGTTTTTTTTCTAGTTACCATCCTCTGCAGTCACCCCCACCTCCAATAGAGATGAGACTACAACTCCCAGAATTCCTGGCCAATAGGGCCAAAGCTGCAAGCCGTTTTCAGTTGTAAACCCACTACACTGAGGAGACCAGAGGCTAATATCTTTTTTAAAAATCTTCTAATCTGGTGGACATCGGATATTTGAAACATGACTGATATATTGATTCTGTCTTGTATGAAGAACTCTTTTTTTTCTTTCCCAAAGCTTGGGAAGGATAGTACTTACTTGACATCTCCAACTCTCTTTTAAAAATCTCATTTTATTGAATTGGGTCAAGGTTCTTCTTCGTTCTAAATGTCAACAGAGAGAACTCATACTGTCAGTCACGGAACATGGTTGAGCGTGCCGCCTCAGAGTCCCATAGAACATTTTCCATGCTGAATGAAGACCATTTAAGCTAACCAATGAATTTTTAGCTTCCCAATCTCTCCCACTTTATTTGTCTCACCTTGGGGTCCATAAAATGATTGACCATTTAAGCTAACCAATGAATTTTTAGCTTCCCAATCTCTCCCACTTTATTTGTCTCACCTTGGGGTCCTTTTCATAGTAGTATTGCTGGGTGCGGATCCACCTGCCCACCAGGTGATCCCGTACAGTGTGGGCCAGGGCAAAGTAGTAGTCCCGAGGGGTGGCCACATTGCGGTCCTTAACAAGGGTAAAGTGTAGATGTCGGTTAAAGCCCTTTTTCAGCTCAGTCACATTCTCCACTCCAACAATGCCACGAATGCTGATCTGTTTACGCTTCTCCTGGTCGGTAAGGGGCCGAGACATGGCTGCCAAAGGCTGTGATCTGGAGAAACAGAGCAGAAAGATTTTAATCTGATCTGCTTTCAGCACCAACAGAGTACTGACCTCTGGGTCCTGCAGCCAGCTTCTCTCCTCCTCTCTTGGGAGTAGGTTCTGCTCGAAGGGAGGAGTTTAATGCCAACAGTGTCCAGCTTTAAGCAGGCCTCCAAAGCTGAATCACAGCCTCTCTCCAAAGAGGGGTGTGTGTGTGTGTGTGTGTGTGTGTGTGTGTGTGTGTGTGTGTGTGAGAGAGAGAGAGAGAGAGAGAGAGAGAGAGAGAGAGAGAGAGAGAGAGAGAGAGAGAGAGAGAGAGAGAGAGAGAGAGAGAGAGAGAGAGAGAGAGAGAGAGAGAGAGATCTACAGCCAAACTCAAATGCATCGAGCTGGGTCCAACTCAGATTATCTAATTCTTCATATTATATTAGAATGCAAATAAAACCACGTTTAAAGAAATGCCTCCAAAGAAACTTGCCACATCTGAATGCTGACCCTATTCAAAGAGTGGAAGAGAGGCAAAAAGGAAAAAACATCCACCGAAAATGTCTTTCCTCCAAAACAGAGAGAATCCTGAATTCTGGCTACAACACTGGAGGGATTGTAGGACAGAACGTACGCTATGTACATACAAAAGATGAGCAGTTCAGGGCAAAGATATCAGGGTCTCTTCTTTCTTATGAGGAACAATGTTATAGGAGTTCTTGGTTGCAGCTTTAGGTAGTACAGTCCGGAAGCAAGTTGTTCATTTTGGAGAGAAAAAATAGAGCAATGTCAGAGGGAAGAGCAAGGAAGAGACCGTAAATGCTGTCCAGACTGCAACTCCTGGTAGACCAAGCCAGCAAGATCATATTGGCAATTGGTGGAAGTTACCAGAATATCTGATAGACAACAAGTTGGGGAGAAGTTGAGACAGCAGGACAAATTTTTGTTTGTCGCTTACAGAGAGGGAACAGAGAAAAGATCTGATTTCTTTGTTTTCTGGCGTTAATCCAAGAGACAGCTTACATAGGGAGAGCCAACACTTCAACTAAAATGTTAAACTGGGTGTAACTTACTAGGAAGAGATCCGTGTTAAGTCTGTGGTGGCCAATAAAAAAGAGGAAAATTGAAATCTGAAAAGGCACCTTTTCAGACCAACATATTTTGCGAAAAGGTATAAGCTTTTGTCAGCTGCATCACATTTCACCAGAAGCATAGAATGGTTAAACTGATGGAAGATAAACATTAAATTGAGGGAGGGGAAGACAAAGGGGTTATGCCAGTGCAAGTTAAACACAGGTGGCAGATTATAAGTACCACATTTTCCAAGGCATTAGAAAATGTTTGTTAACACTTTCTTAGTGATATGTGCAAGTTCAACAACGATAACACAACACAGCTAGATCAGTTCCCAGGAAGGACCTATTAAACCGGTTAACACCCCAAATCAACGGTTCTTAACTTTTTTGTGCCATGGACTCCTTTGAGATTCTGAAGAAAGCTATAAGGTTCCTTTCTCAGAAGTATATATTTAAATGCATAAAATACTGTATCAGGGCATTTTCTTCTCCTAAGACATTCCATTACAGATCTCAATATCTCTTTGGGGAAAAATAAACTTGGAAGAGCAAAATCAAGCATGAGACTGCAGAACTCCCATGCATCAAAGTTTATGCCTTTGAAAAAAAAATTATGTTAGTCTAAAAAAAATGCTACAAGAGTCCTGACTTTTGGTTGTAACATACATTCATTTTGTTATCTGGTGTGGGGCAACACTATCGCAGCATAAACACCACAAGAGGCACAATTCAATTACTGAAAGGGCATCCCAGCCAAGAGAGGTATGTTATTTAATTGTAGGTTTTCCTGATGCCCTCCAAATATGTTTACTACAACACCCTTCATCCCCCAACTACCATGAACAGTAATGATAAAAGTTGCTAAAAATGTAAAAACTGGGGGGGGGGGGGGGAGAACAACCCAACAATTTCAAAGCTGGTTTGCAGATACATGACATACAACAAAACCAGCAGACGTTTCACATTTGAAAAATTCAGATTACAACCAGTTGGACCAGTCAATGGATCACGGCCCCCTCTGGCAGAAGGAACACAGCAGAAACACAGTACAGGTAGTCCTTGATTTACAACCACAACTGAGTCCAAAATTTATGTTGTTAAGTAAGACATTTGTTAAGTGAGTTCTGCCCCATTTTACAACTTTCTTTGCCACAGTTGTTAAGTGAATCACTACAGTTCATAAGTTAGTAAACCAGTTGTTAAGCGAATCTGGCTTCCCCACTGACTTTGCTTATCAGAAGGTTGTAAAAGGTGATCACATGACCTTGGGACACAACAAAGGTCATAAATATGAACCAGTTGCCAAGCATCTGAATTTTAATCACATGATCATTGAGATGCTGCAAAGGTCATAACTATGAAAAACGGTCATAAGTCACATTTTGCAGTGCTGTTGTAACTTTGAACGGTCACTAAATGAACTGTTGTAAGTCGAGGACTACCTGTATGTTCTTTCCGAGCCAATGTGTAGTATAACACAGGTCTCAAATGCCACTAAGCCAGGGGTCCCCAAACTTGGCAACTTTAAGACTTGTGGACTTCAACTCCCAGAATTCTCCAGGCAGCATGGGAGTTGAAGTCCACAAGTCTTAAAGTTGCCAAGTTTGGGGACCCCTGCACTAAGCCATAATTTATTTCACCACGTTCTTCTATATAGGGCAGAACTTGGTGGATATGCTCAAACTAAACCACCAAACCTGGTTGGAAAAGCACAACCCCATCAGTTCACACCTTTCGATCCACGACAAAAGCGAACACATTAGGGACTAGCTTCTATTGCCCAAGAGCGTTTTTCACTTTCTTCCTGCAGAGGTGTGGGCGTTGCACAAGTCGTTATTTACCTGTCACTTTTGCGCAGCGACTTTCCTGCTCGCTGACTTCCACCTGGAGGCGGCGGCAGTGCAGAAAGGGGGCAGAGCCTCCCTCACCCTTCCATTTTGCGGGGCGAGAAAGGGGGCTGGGGTCGGGGGGGGGGGGCGAGAGGGTCCTTCTTCCCTGGCTTCCCCCTGCACTTCGCAAGAGGGATCGAGAGCGCTCTCCTCTGGCGCTCCGATGCTAGGTAACTACTCCGAAGCCCTTCCGCGTTCCAGGAGCCACAGGGCGTGTCCCCAGATCCACCCTTGTCCACGCAAGACAAAAGTCCACTCAGGGCAAACACGGAGGCCGATCGGAGCAAAAGAGCAAAGACACCCACCCTACCTGCTCTCGATCCTAGGACGAGGGATCTTTTTCCTCCTCTCTTGGAGCTCGAGTTAGCCGAAGTGGTTTCCTTCCAGGAAAGGGGCAGACCCAAAGCCCTCTTTTTTATAGATTGCCATTCGTCGGGTTCCACGCCTGTCCGGAGCCTGGCACCGCCTCCTCATCGTTGGATGGGGAAGTTTTTCTTGCCCCGCGGGGTGGGGTGAGGAAGGGAAGGGACTGGAGCGGCGGAACTGGGCTGCCAGTAAGGAAAGCGGGAGGTGGATTCGGTGCCTTGAAGGGCGTGATTTCAGCCTGCCCGACGCGCGCCCAGCCGCCTCTGTTTCTCCTGGCTCGCAGAGCTGGGCTTCTGGGCCCGTTTGGAAGCCTTGCGTTTGCCCGAACTGGGAAGGATGGCAGGATCTTACCATGTTCTGTAGCAAGAGCAGCGGGAGAAGAAGACGCGACAGCGGAAAGAGCTGAAGCAGAAGAAGCATTTGGAAAGGAAAAGGCGTCCGAGGGAGCAAATGTAGCCTTGGTTAATAAGAGGACGAGGAGCGAGCCCTGCTGGCGAGGTGTAGTTCAGAGCGATTTTTTTTTTCAAGGGCAAAGGAAGGTTGTGAGAAAAGGGAGGAACCATCAAGGTAGACGTCTAGGGAGATTCTCAGTCATCCAGGTCGTGGTTGTCCCAGTGGTGAAATCCAAATTTTTTTACTACCGGTTCTGTGGGCATGGCTTGGTGGGCGTGGCGTGGTTTGGTGGGCATGGCAGGGGAAGGATACTGCAAAATCCCCATTCCCTCCCCACTCCAGGGGAAGGATACTGCAAAATCTCCATTCCCATCCCACTCCAGGGGAAGGATACTGCAAAATCCCCATTCCCATCCCATTCTGGGGCCAGCCAGAGGTGGTATTTGCCAGTTCTCCGAACTACTCAAAATTTCCGCTACCGGTTCTCCGAACTACTCAAAATTTTAGCTACCGGTTCTCCAGAACCTGTCAGAACCTGCTGGATTTCATCCCTGGGTTGTCCCCAAAGGTGATTTTTTTCAAGAGGCAACTGGACTTTCTGGTTTTTCTTTGAAGACGTTTCGCTTCTCATCCAAGAAACTTCTTCAGAGCTGAAGAAGCTTCTTGGATGAGAAGCGAAAAGTCAGTAAGGAAACCAGATTCACTTAGCAACCATGTTACTAATTTAACAAACGTAGCAAGAAAAGTCGTAGAATGAGGCAAAACTCAACTTAATTTCTGGCTTAGAAACATAAGCCAAGGTGGCGCAGCGGTTAGAGGCAGTACTGCAGGTCACTTTAGCTGACTGTGATCCGCAGGTCAGCGGTTCAAATCTCACCGGCTCAGGGTTGACTCAGCCTTCTATCCTTCCGAGGTAGGTAAAATGAGGACCCAGATTGTTGGGGGCAATATAAATAGTATACATTGCTTACTGGTGTAAACCGCTTAGAGAATGCTTGCACTGTGAGGCGGTATATAAATCTCACAAAATAAATAAATAAATAAATAAATACATTTTTAATCATAAGTTGTATACTGTTCACCTCCATAGGAATCCTTTAGGCAGGGGTTTTCAACATCTGTTGACTCAAGGACTGCATTAAGATCTGCCTGGCATGTCCAGTAAGCTTACACTGCAAAATTGGCTAAGGTTAGGGTCTTTTGGGATCGTTCGTCCCTCCCCCAAAGTAAACATACATTCTCTGGGGGACATGAAAGCAATGCAAGAAAGCATATGTGGCTTGTGGCTTATGCTTTTTGTGTCCTATCTTTTAAAAAAGACCGTGGGACTGGCAGAAAGGTGGCAATGGGCAGAGAGTCCTCCTAGATTCCTGCCTACCAGGCATCCTGACCCAAGGACCTTAAAATAAGCCATTAAAACTTAACTAAACTAAAACTTTTTTAAAAAAGGGAACTGGAATGTTCCAAAACACTAACTTTTATTTATTTACAAGACCGCCTATAGGCTTTACTAGGATGATAGCATCTCTCTGATAACTTTTAAAAAACTATAAATGTCTGGCATGACAGTCACGCTCATCATAAAATTCAAGATATGCCCCCATCCTTTTTGTCTTTTCTCTCTGATACCAAAATGCAGAACATGTAGTCAGAGAAGAAACTGGAAAGCAAAGATTTAGGACCATTTCATTTCATGCATTACTTCTGGGAATAAAGGCATAGCTGAGCATAGAACTGATTTGTTGGGTTTAATGAAGGGATAATGTGTATCTATATAGGAGCCAGGAGAAGCAGAAGTAAGGGACAATGAAAATTTAGTTGCAGTTAATGGCTGATACAATATGTAACAAAGTCTGAAGAGTCATTAAACTGAGGACAAAGGCTTTTATAGACACATCTGATTTTTTTGCTGTTCTTTAAAGTATTACAAGATACTCTTTTTTTATCCTTTGGAAATGTTAATAATGGTTGGTTGTATAAGTAATAAAAGAATGTAGTAACAATCAGTTATCTCATAATGAGATAAACATAATGTTTAATTAATTGCCAGAGGAAAACCTGCTAAGAAGAGTGTGAGTAGTCTTGCCAGGTAGCATCATCCGGCTGACCTTGTGAAGACTGGAAATAAACTGGATCTGATCTGGTTCATACTTGAATGGATGCCAACAGGAAGTATGGGGAGCAGAACTCTGGGAAGTTGAAAAAAACATTCACTTCAGCAGTTACTTTGGAGCTGGGTTGGGCAGCTATGGCACCTTTACAACCTATGGCAGTGATGGCGAACCTATGGCACGCGGAGCCATATCGAAGGGCACGCGAGGCATTGCACTATGTCAGCTCCAGCGCACTTGCTCGCGCTAGCCAGCTGATTTTTGGCATTGGGGAAAGCCATTTTGCCCTCCTTCCCTGAAGCCCCGGAATGTGAAAAATGGCCCAACGGGCAAACCAGAAGTCCGTTTTTCCGAACTTCTGGTTTGCCCGTTGGGCCATTTTTTCACTGTCCCAGGCTTCAGTGAGGCCTGTGCTCATGTGAGGGGGCAGGGGGGTTGTGCGCATGTGCAGGGGGCAGCACGGGTGGGTGCACATGAATGGGGGGAGGGAATGGGTATGGGCACGTGCGCGCACATACACACATCCCCTTTTGGCACGCGAACCAAAAAAGGTTCGCCACCACTGACCTATGGACTTCAACTCCCAGAATTCCTGAGCCAGCATGGAGGGACAAAATGTGACTACTTGGTAACTGGCATGTATTTGTAATGATTTCAGTCTCCTGGGGTCACGTGATCATCATTTGCCACCCTCGCAGAGGGCTTCTGACAAAGTCAATGGGGGAAGCTGGATTCGCTTAATGACTGTGTGATTCTCTTAACAACCTCAACAAAAAAAGGTAAAATTGGGCATGACTCACTTAATAACTGCATCGCTTAGGAAGCAAGTTCTGGTCCCAACTGTGGTCATAAGTCGAGGACTACCTATATGATCAGGGAATTGTTAACTCCGTAAGTAAATGTTCTGAAGTTAAACATGAGAATACTGTTCTGCATTACATTTCCAAAATCATGGAATTTGACTATGTTTGAGGAATATTGATTATATTGGGCACTGAGACTGTACTAGCTAGCTGTGGTTCTAGGAGAAGACCTCTTGAGCTTTGAAGATTAATATGAACATCTCTACTTGGGCCTGGTACTTTAGAATGCCAGTCCCTTCTGCTCGAAAGCCTGTAGGAGACAAATATATATATAAGAAGCCAGAGCTAATAGTTGCTCACCAAGGGGTACATCTTGATAGCTACTGAGTATCAGATGAGAAAAAGGAAGACCTTGAATCTCTAGAGTTGACCTGTTACTAACTGTCCCTGTAAAAACCGAGTGGAGTCAGTTTTAGGACATGGTTTATGACTTATTGTTTGTGAATAAATATGATGCTACAAAAGACTCAGTTCTTTTCAAAAGAAGCCTGCAATTTGGGTGGTGCTCACAGAGTTGGGTGTAAGATAACCAGATTCTGAGAACATTGCTGCTGCGTTTGTGTATTTGAGTGGTTATTTATTGATTAAATTTATATGCCACCCATCTGACTGGGAAGCTTAACATCATCATAAAAACAACATCATAGAAAATAGTAAAACATAAATATAAGAACGAACAAAGATTAAATAAATTAAAATGGGGTGCAATGGGGGTGGGGGTGGGATTTCTTCCTAATCATTAACCACTTCCAGCATGGAATGCGCCTGTCGGGGCCCAGGGCCAAACGGCAGAGTCAGGTTTTGAGACTGTTATGGAAGACCAAGATGGCGGGGAAGATCTCACCTAAAAGGGCACAATGCTCCAGAGGGCAGGAGCCACAACAGAAAAGGCCTTTCTCCTGGACCCCACCAGCTGGAATTCCTTGACTAATCAGGTGTACAACATGAATGCATGTGTGTATGTGCACGCGTGTGTGTGTGGGTGGATGTATGTACAGTATATATGTGTACATATGCAGGAATGCCCTGAACTGTTAGAAACTTTATGAAAATGAAACCATTAAGTATATTTACCAACCGAAGACATTATTAATGCATCTGATAAAATGAATTCTGGACAAAATTATATGTATCTGCAGTATATTCATCTGATACTCTTGCTGTACCATGAGATGCAAACCAGCCGTTGACCAAGATAGAATGTGATTTAATTGGCTTTCTTGTTGCAAGTAATGCAAACTCAGCATATTTTAATGCATGCCATAAACCAAAGCTAAGTGAACCATGGTTTTGAGTGATAATGTGAATCCGGGCTCTATTTGGAATGCAGTTTAAAAAATGGTATACAGCTTTGGAAGAAAGCAACGTTTTCTTTGCAGAACACCACCCATATAAATAATTAATAAATAAGGCATGGTTACACTGCCATCAAGTGGAAAGCAACAAGACATGGGGCCAGGGTGAAATGAACAGGCCTATAGATTTCTCCTGAGCCTGCATTTCATTGTATGGGAGAACACTGAGTTCATGTTGACCATTGAAATGAATGAGGCTGAATATTGCCAATTAATGCCTCCAAGTATTATTTCCTATTCATTTTGATGTTTACCAATTCAAAAGAAATGTTCTGTTATGAAGTTTTGACGCTGGCTGTTCTCGCAGGTAAAACTGAAATACATATCAGCTAAAGTATTCATGCGAAAAACCAGTTTGGCATAGTGGTTAAGGCTTCGGGCTAGAAACAGGAAAGTCATACGGTCTAGTCCAGCCTTAGGCACAAAGCCAGCTGAGCGGCCTTGGGCTGATCAGTTTCTCTCAGCCCTAGGAAACAGGTATGGACAAACCACTTCTGAAATTTTACGAAGAAAACTGCAGGGACTTGTCCACTGTCCAGGCAATCATCAGAGGTCAATACTAACTGGACACCACACATCTGCACAAAAGTTTACATTCTAGAATTTACAGAAGTTGTTTTCTCACCTTCTCTTCGACCTTGAAAATATGCCCAGTACAGTATAAGCAAAAATATGTTATGCAAGAGACACCCAGTTTGCTCTTTGTGATATTTTTCTGGTTGTTTAAAATGTTTAATTACATTAGCTATTGGATTTATAGAATGATTACCTCTTCTTCCAGACCCTGTTGCAGGTAATTTAGACTATTTTCTGAGATGTTATTCATGAGCTGAGAGATTCTGAGGAAGGAAAGCCATTGGCAGCTTGGTATTTCTGCTATTTCCCCAAAGATAAAGAGGATTTCTCAGCTTGGTGGGAAAGTACCCGGGATTGTGAAGGTTTGTGCCAAATATGTACACTCACAAATGCACACTCAAGCTCATATTTTGCCGCAATATTCATACATTGAGAATGACCAGGAAACCGAAGTCATCACAGCAGGTCAGGACAGCATGATGCATGAGGGAAACAAGGAGATACTGGTATGGGTAGACATGGTGGGAGTTTAAGAATTTCTCTATTCTGACACAAACATTACCATTTTGTGGCAATTTTGGAGCAGATGAGGGGGTCCACCAAGGGAACGGGCTTGGGGGTGGTTATAGAGCCCTAGAGGTGCAGGTTGTATCCATCTGTTAATTCTGGCAAACAGATAAGCATCCTATTTTTCTTTAATCTGTTTGGAAATTAGTATTAGCATTGATGCTCTTTGAAAATTCAGATTCCAGCCAGGAACCTCAGAAGTATTCAAGTAACATCTTAAGATTCAGCATGTGCCCAGCAAGGTAGATTATTGAAACTATAACCAAAATAATTAGTTCTCATAAAAATATATTTAATTTCTTTGTTGCTCTGTGTAATGCCCCAAAGCTATAGGACAGTGATGGCGAACCTTTTTTGGCTCGGGTGCCAAAAGGGTGCACGCATGCGCAATAGCGCACGCGCGCATGCCCATACCCATAATGCAATGCTTTCCCCCCATGCAAGCGCACTACCCCCCGCGCTGCCCCCCATGCAGGCGCACAATTCCCCCACGCTGCCCCCCCATGCACATGCGCACAGGCCTCACTGAAGCTTCTGGTAGGCCCATTGGCCCATTTTTCGCCATCCCCAGGCTTCAGGAAAGTTTCCGAACTTCCAGTTGGCCCATTGGGCCATTTTTCGCCGTCCCCGGGCTTCAGGAGGCTTTCCTGAAGCCTGGGGAGAGCAAAAACAGCCGAAAAGAAGGCCGAAAACCAGCTGGCCAGCATGCACATGCGCGCTGGAGCTGACATAGGGCAATGCCTCGCGTGCCCTCAGATATGGCTCCGTGTGCCACCTGTGGCATGTGTGCCATAGGTTCGCCATCACTGCTATAGGATGTGGCTGCAAGACCTTTCCATGATTAACTCCTTTTAATTCTTAGGTCTCCATATTTAAACTTATTTTTTCCCCATTTCTTTTTATTTGCATTCCTGGCATGGGAGGAGAGGCTCCATTTAGATGAATCTGTGGATATGCCTGGGCTTCCAATCTAATTTCAGCAGCATGGGCGTCCATAGAGGAGATTTTAAAAGGCAGGATGATGGCTGCAACTGCATATTCTAGTCTCTGCCTCTCTCCTGTGTACAAAAAAGGGGAGGGTAGCACAGTTGTGGACATATTCACCGCTGTGAATATTGCTGGTATTATAGCTTTCCTGTTCAAATCTGAACACACACCCACACACACCCACACACACCACACCACACACACTTCCTCAAATATACATCCAAAAGGCAGCAGAAATTTGTAGTTCTCCACCTATTCTTTTTATTAGAACAATACATAGGACCCCGGTGGGCCTGGAGGGCAGCTGTTTAGAGCTAACAATTGCCAATGACATGTTATGCATCACTAGGAATCTATTCTAAGCATCAGGAACATTGTAAGGAAGCAGAACAGATGTCTGTGGAAAACAGGGCTGTAGTGGCCCAGCCACCAAGCCTCTTTAGAAATGTAAAACCGTGAGGAGATATGTGTCATCTTGGAACCCGACTCCTTTGCAGCAAAGAAAATTAACAATATGAATGCAAAATAGCACCCATTGAATAAATTAACATAAACAAGGCAAACCAATCAAGAATATCATCACCACAGAGAAAGATGAATTCTACAGGGAAGGAAACCTTGGTGGGAACCAGCAACCTATTTACAGACATGTCTTTTCTTGTTTTGTTTCAGAGTTTTTTTTATTTTATTTTTGTGATCATGTTGTTACACATGATCTTTTTCTTCAGCTCCTTCTTGGCTTATCTCCACTCCTCATTAAAAGAATGAAAAAAAATCATTAATAATTTAATGATATGATACAGTGGTAAAGGAAAAAAAACTATTTCCATTGTCAAACACAACTGGTTTTTTTCTTGCTTTGGTGTGTGTGTGTGTGTGTGTGTGTGTGTGTGTGTGTGTGTGTGTGTGTGTGTGTGAGAGAGAGAGAGAGAGAGAGAGAGAGAGAGTGAGTGTGAGAGAGAGAGAGAGAGAGAGAGAGAGAGAGAGAGAGAGAGAGAGAGAGAGAGAGAGAGAGAGAGAGAGAGCTAAATTGAAAGCAAACACTATGGAGACCAGCATGCTATCTGTGGTCGGAGAAAAAAATACAATGACAGCAACCATAATGAACGAATGTGGAAAATGTATTATGTACATAATTAGCCTAAATAATCAGTCACCTTCAATGGGGGAGCAAGATCCATTGGCAGAGAGTGATAAGCATAATTTTCAGAGGTGACTTCCTCTAAAATAGCACCAATCTGAATCCCCCAAATGGGCCACATCGTGCATTGACGTAGAAGCAGTGGAAGTCCCAACCTGTGAAGGACCATCCACCACAACCTCCATGAAAGTGATGTCAAACTCTAAAACCCACAGCCTACAAGGGCAGCACAATCTCTTTTTGAGCTAGACCAAGTCATACAATTTTAACTATTTCTAACTGCCACGAAACTACTAAGTTTCAAGAAGTCCCTCTCTTTTCAGATCCTTCTCTCCAAGTTGAGGGACTTCAAGAGAACTCGGGTCTGCACCATCAAAACACCAGGGCTCATTTGTACTTTGTCTCCTGCTGGAACAGCATCTTAGCTGTTTCCAAACTTCTCCCAAGATCTGATATTTACTTACTGCTTTACTACCTTGTTCGTTGCTGGACGTAAACTTATAACAAACTATTATCTTATGGCATTGCCAAGCAAGCCTCTAGATCAGTGTTTCCCAAACTTGGCAATTTGAAGATGTCTGGACTTCAACTCCCAGAATTCCCCAGCCAGCGAAAGCTGACTGGGGAATTCTGGGAGTTTAAGTCCAGACATCTTCAAGTTGCCAAAGTTGGGAAACACTGCTCTAGACTTCCAAAGAAAGTAGCAAAGTTCCACGGAATACATACAACTGTACGAGTACCTAGGCCATAACTAATTTTTCATGCTAATGAATTAAATGTGCGCCAATCTCCACTTACATTGGGCACCACTACTTCTCCCATTTTTGCACTATAGCCAGACATAACGTAGGTCTTCTGGAATGACAGGCCACTGCAAAACCATTCATTCTAACCCAGCAGACATATAGGATTGCAGCATTACAATTGCAAAATGTTAACAATGCCAGGATACGGAAATAAAGCAATGATCAAGATAAAGGAGAATATTAACAAAGTCATGGAGCATCTTTTGATGACCCAACATGAATTGGCCTGGTTTCACAGCTAGGAATCTTGAAATGTTACCATGGCAGAGTTCATTTCTTGAAAAGAAGAACACACAGAGGAGGCATCTTTGCTTTTCCATACATTAGCCACAAACATGTGCTCAGTCGGATACAGCATGCCCTCTTTTTTTAAATAGATGCAACACTTTCACTATAGCTATGAAAAAACGCTGTTACTTAAAATGGCTGACAAACTGCTCACATTTATGTCTGGGAGAAAAGACGTGTGATAAGCGCCAGTGTACAATCAAGAGAAAGTCATACCCATATAATAGTTTGCTTACAGAAACAGAAAAAACACCTCAAGAGATACTTCCCCCATCCCCATAGTTTATTTAGAAATATTGTCAAGAAACAATGCTCTGTGTTTATATGATCAGGGAAATCCCCTTTAAGAACAAGAACAATAGCAAAATGGTTGCCTTGTATCTTCCCAAAGTAGTAAGTGATATCTGTAGGAAGCCATAAGTCAAGTTGGTTGCTTTGCAAACCATCCAGGAATCCAAAGCACGGGTCAGCATCCAGAATCCCAGCTGCCTCTGCAGGAGTCTGAATTTTGGACAGGGTTCTCCAAAATGGTGCTTTCCACATGTGACCACATTTTTCCCAACCACCACGGAGCACAGAAGATTGGCAACATTTGGTCTTGGCTAGGCTGATGGCTCAATAGGGCTCTTCAGATACAATCATGTGCTGAACTTATCTGAATCATCTGTTTTCCCTGTTAGCTTGCCACGGAGAGGTAGAACCATCTTGGATGGTTTGGCAGAAGATAATGGCTATCTATGAATGACACCCACTTGTTTTCTCTAGCAGGATGTTGATTCTGAAACATAGCTAGGGTTTATTGCATTTGCTCCAGTATTTAGTGGTTTTGGTGGTGGTGGTGGTGGTGGTGGTGATGATGATGATGATGATGATGATGATGATGATATAGGAAAGTCTGGCTTTGGACCTGTTTCATATGACAAAACTAATACAAACTAAGAATCCTAGATTATTTAGATCTCCCTTGCATTCAACACACTCTCAAGACTGGAAGGAAAAATTAAAAGAAAAGCTGCACTAGATTATTTGAACAAAAGAGAATCAAGAGTATCTGACGGAGTTGCCATCTCAGAAGGTTGACTGGGTTAACCAATCATGGTTTCAATTTACAGCCAACTTTGCATTTATCTTCCATTTACCCAGTTCAACCTGTCTTCTATGATTAACTAATTCATTAATTAGGAACCTGATGGCACAGTGTTTAGAATGCAGTATTGCAGGCTAACTCTGACCACAGCCTGGAGTTCGATCCTGACCAGCTCAAGGTTGACTCAGACCTCCATCCTTCCGAGGTCAGTAAAATGAGGACCCAGATTGTTGGGGGCAATATGCTGACTCTGTAAACCGTTTAGAGAGAGCTGTAAAGCACTGTGAAGCGGTATATAAGTCTAAGTACTATTGCTATTTGTGGGAAATAAAGTGAGGGAAGAATTCCTACGTAAAGCTTGCTTGAGATCCAAGAGAAAAATGTGATGTAACTCTAATGTTGTTGCTATTGTTGTTGCTATCCTAAGAAATGAACATGACAACCTCACTGCATGTACCCTGCTGTTGTTCAAAAATAAAACTGCTAGTTTCCCGTTTTCTGCATTGGTGATGATCTGCAGTGGTTATTGTTCTGATCGAAAAAATGGTCTATGAATTAAAAATGAAGAATGAATTCCTTTAGTAAGTGTGTGGATGTTGTGAGCGCTCTCTGTTCCAACAACACAAGTGCTTGCCTACCATTTCTGTGGAAATAATATGATCATCTTTCTGTTTGCTTTCACTGGAAAAATAAAACACTGGATTTTTAAAACTATTAATTCTGCATGGCTTTGTATATAGATTCTCAATCTTTAATCCCAGGCTAGTCCATAAGAAGACACAAGGCATCCCTGTCACGGGTACCAATATAAACTTATTTTTAAAGGAGCCAATAAAAATGTAAAAGATTGGGCATTTCTGCTCCAAATTAGTCTCATGAGATTTGGCAATCTTGTGAGGTTTGGGCCATTTTTAAAAATCAATTTTTTAAATTTAATTTTGGGATCCTGTGGCCACTATGTTTGATGGCATCTGCTTAAGCGATGGTCTCCGAAGGATTTTGTGATATTTGGAGACACACGTAGGCTTCCATAACTAGCCAAGATGATGCCAAAACAAGATATGTGCTGTGGTGTCACAACATAAACGCCACCCTTTCATATCTACATTGCAACATTGCATGCAAATACGGCAAGGGTGGAGCTTCCATTGTGGTTTTTTAAAAATTATTATTATTATTTGTCCCTACAAACACCGACCACATGGCAAGCCAAGTCCAATACTTTTTGACGATATTCTTCATTGAGAAAGACTGCAAAGGAGGAGTATGTGGAGTTGAAGTTAGTTGGACTCAGAGAAAGCAATTATTGCAAGCCATCAGGTTGTAGAAATGTTTGGCGTGCCATTTTGGAAATTAATCCACAGCACAATGATTACCACCATCACCTTTTCTCTGGGTGTCAAAGTGGTTCAACCACATCTACCATATCATGACGTCTAATTTGCATTCAAGGAAAAGGAAAAACCCTTGAGCAAGGAATAAAACCAAACTGGAAACAAGAGTTACACCTCGGATTGTCCAGGAATTTGGGGATCAACCAAAAAGCAAAAAATAGCAAAGCTAACTCACGCACAGCATGTGGGGTTAGAGAAACTAGGGGGTGGGGGGTGGGGTCAATTGCTTCACCTTGTTGAGGCGCAAAGTCTGCTTTGTCCTTGTTTTTCTTCAGTTTCTGCCCCTCTGTTCTTTTTTTTTTTTTAAAAAAAATGGTTTTTGCTGCTTTGGAGTTGCCAGATGACCGGATATTTCTCCTTCTTGCTCCTGTGAGGTCAATTCTTGAAGGTCAGTGCAGCTCTCTTGATGTGTCCTGAGAAAAAGGCATGAGGGCGTCTCTACTGCAGGGATCCCCGTGCATTGTAGAAGTCTGGGACCGGCAGGCCAGTGTGAAGTGTTACCTGAAACCAAGGATAGATTGGGCAGTGTGCGACCTGGAGATCATTTTAAATCAACTTTTAATCAGCTAGATTTTGCTTTTCCATGGTCACAGAACCAACTCTCAGTGTACAAATCCATAAAAACCACATCTATTCTCCCAAATATACAACAAATTGATAGTGATTTGGTACAAGAATAATTAGTTAAATGGGAAGATATTAAATTGTACACCAAAATGTAAACGACTAAGACACTTTAACTCCCCTAGGATTTTGAAGGAGCCAGCTAAACAAGTGCTTACATTTTTCTTACCCTGCCCAACTTTGGCTAGACCAAGATCATATTTTTAATGCATAGTTACCACTGTAGAGAGGTTGTTTTTTTATCCTACAGAAAAGCAAAAAGTAGTCTTAAAATGAATAAAATGGATTTTTATTTCCCTAGGGAATAAAATGGAGAAAGAGATGGAATTTGAAGTGGTGGAGACTATTTTGGTCCAGAGTAAATTTACCATTCGTGGCATGGAGCTCCCTGCTTTCTTACACCCCACTCCTCCAAGCTTCCTGACCTACATTTCCCCCCCCCCCAATAAATTTTATTTATTTTTGGTCTTTATACATCTCTTGTCACGAGTGTTTACTTTCTGGTTTTCATACATCCATACAACAGTCTTAACAATATTGTTCTTAATAAATACAATTCATTATCATTTCGTTTTTGATACATAGCTTCTATTATCATCCTTCCATTTCTAAACCTTCCAGTCCTTCTCTCGCATTTTTTTCATCTTAATATCTATCTTTTAGTCTGTTTCCCCTTTTATTTTATCTCTATTTTAATTCTCTTTTCTTTCCCCCCTTTTTTTCCTATTCTTCTCCTTCCATTCTAATAGTCAACGACGTGGTCTTTCTCCACTTTATACATTTCTAGTATTACCGTATTTTTCGGAGTATAAGACGCACCTTTTTCCTCCCTAAAAGTGGCTGAAAATTTGGGTGCGTCTTATACTTCGAATGTAGCTTTTTTTTCCAGCCCTAACTAGGTGCTAACAGATCTTCCCAGCTCTTACTTTGCAGGCTTTTTCATTGTTACTCTCTCCAAAGAATGTTTTTCCAGCCCTAAGTCTTTGCAGAATTTTTTTTCATTGCTCTACTTGCTCTGAATAAGTTTTTTTCTAGCCCTAACCAGGTGCTAACGATCTTCCCAGCTCTTATTGGCTTGCAGGTTCTTTCATTGTTATTCTCTCAGAAGAAGGTTTTTTTAAAGTCCTAACCAGGGGATAAAATAATGTGCTGAAGCTGACCAGACTAAGGATGCTAGCCAGATGAATACCTGGTAGGCAAATTCCCCCCCCCTATTTTCTTCCCCAAAAACTAAGGTGCGTCTTATACTCCGGTGCGTCTTATACTCCGAAAAATATGGTAATATGTTATTTCACTTCTTTCCTAAACAATAATCAAAAAATGGTTATTACCTCTCTTTTCTCTTTTTCATATAATTCTTACTCTTTGATACAAGCTGGTTTTGTCTTTTTTTTAACAATTCTAATAATTCCATCACTTTATCACATTTCTAACAATCATTCAAAACTAGTTTTTATCTCTTATTCTACACACAAAACATCTTTCAAAGTTACGAACTTTCAATATTCTTCATATATTTTCTTATACTATTTTAATAACTTCATTCCTACAGAGTGTTCATGCATATATTTAATACAAGTTATTTTATTCACTTATACTGTTCTAATATTAATATACATTACTCTTCTATATTCATAGCCTATATTCAAGAATGATTTATTTCTTACATCACACATAAACAGTTATTCAGATTGTTTAGTTCTGATATACTAATTTTCATACACATTCTTATTCTTTTTTATCCCTTGTCTTTCACCCTACTCCATATTTTTAATCCTCTTTTTTTATTGTCTCCCACGTATTTCTTTTACCTCTCTCATTTCATCTACTCTTAAATCCATTTTTTTGCAATACTCTCCAGCTTTCTCTCCCCTCTTTTTCCCTTCGTTGTTTTGTTTTGTTTTTATCTTTTCTAGACTTTTCTTCTTTTCACTTTCTGCCTTTCCTTTTCTCCCATATCTTTTCCATACCATCTGAAATCTTTCTCTTCTACTTTAATCCCTTCCGGTTTTACTTTCGGCGATATCGGCAGCAAGGACCGTGAGCTCCGTGGCTGGCTCCGAACACTCCACGTCCAAGGGTCCGGATTGGGACCTAAACGCCCCCCCATAGAGGGGGTGAAGCAAAGGGAGACTACAAGGAAGGTAGAGGGGAGCCGCATCTCCTCTCCTTGAGCTGGAAAAAAACCCTCAGCCAATGGCATGGAGAAGCGGCAGCAAACATGGCTGCCATGAAGCCGAAAGAAGACCTGAAAAACTAAGTCTGAGCAGGAGGGAAAAGTGAGTGGACAATGATAAACAACATTGCTGGATCTATGGCCTAGGCCAGCCTTCCCCAAACTGTGTGTTCTAGTAATATGGAGTTACTCTCGAAAATTTCAGCCAACGTAGCTATTGCTCACTTCTGGGAATTGAAGTTTACACATGTTGAAGGTGGTCACTTTGAGGAAGATTATTTCAGGTTTTTTGCTTCACTCCAGTTTTTGCCATCTCAGCCCTGCATTTTATTCCTGCCGTCCTTATAGCTGTTGTCTACCCCCATTGCCACTGCATATACCAACTGGCATTTCTCAACCAGCCAGAACTCAGCCCATCCTTACTTGCACATTTCGGTTGAGACTGACAGCAGGAAAGAATATACCCTCCATATTCTCGAAGGCCACTGGTCCTTGCTGGTCTTCATTGATGGAGAAAGTCAAGGTCCTCCTGGTCAAATCAAGCAAGATGCCTACAGTGGCACCTTTGGTGATACCTCCTTCAGTCCTGTTGAAAAGGAATCCAGTTAGCATCTATTTCATTTATACTTCTCCTCTTCCAACTTAAAAGGTGGGTTAGATGGGTACCCATACATTTAGTTTTCACAACAGTTCTGAGAGATAAGTCAGACTTAGAGATAATGATTGCCTCTAGTTTTTCCAGTGAAATTTATGGTCCAATTAAGATTTAAACCTACTTTCCTCATTCTTGTTCAATGTTCTGGACCACTGTTGCATGTTGACATTTGAGGGGTTATCCTGCAAGCACATCCAAGTTGGTATTTTAGATGGCATGGCTCTTTGTGCACTAACAGAGGAACACAACACATACATTCTCCACAAAGAGCCATGCCATCTACTTAGATGCCCAATAAACAACCTAGTGTTTCTGGTCTAGTGACTGCACTATTGGGAACAGGATTCAGCATTGGCAAGTTAGAATTGAGTATGGTAATATGTGCCTTAGTTACATCAAAATTGTATCTCTACAATAACCTCCACCTGGGCCTGTTTTTGAAGAGTCTTTGGGTTCTTTTTGGTCCAGATTCTTGGTCCAGAATGTAAAATGTTAGTTGGGATTTATTACACGGGCTGAATTCAGAATTTTAATGATTGTACATAAAGCTCTAAATCAACTGAAGATCATTCTGGCTGGAAATTATATTTAAGTTCTATATACCCACTTACAAAATCACCTGGCACAATCTACCCACCAAGGCAGAAATATGGAAGAGGATGGTGGAGGAAAAGATAAAACATTCTTAGTTGTTGAAGAATATTTATCTCACAGAGTTTAGGTTGTCCCCAGTCTAGCTATCTTTCATCAGAGGAGAAAAGACAATTTTATTCCAGCAAGCTTTTGCTCGGCTAAGTGCCTAAAATTTTATTTAAAGATTACCTCTTATCTGATGGCTGTGCTTTGTTGCATTTTTATTGCAACTGGAGTTTGGGCTCAAGAAAATAAAAACGGGCTGAGCACCTTCACTGCCAAGGTGGAAGAGAGATTAAGGTACTTTCACATGGAATGGATTCTGGATCTGCCAGTGTCATGATGTGAATTTTGATTGTCAGCTGAGGTCATATGCTACACTCTATGATACCCAGACATTCCTAGCAAAGCAGACACGTGATAAGTGATCTGCGCATGTGCAACATTCCATTGTATTCTTCCTTCTCTTCTGCTGCTGTCCTCTGACGAGAGAGGACGTGTTTAGTTAGCAGAAATGTAGCTATTAAGATTCATTGTGGTTTTTTATATTCTTTTCTACTGAAATAAATATTTTTATTAATTAGACTTTATAATCGGGTTTTATTTGACAAGGATTAGTTTCTAAGGAAAAAGATCTTATCACCTCTAAGCCGTTATTCTCATCTCGTCAGCGAGACTGGTTCCCCTTTAAAAATCCTTGAACTGGAAATTATTTTCCTTTCTGTCCTCTATCTCAGGATGGGAAACTTCTGGCATGTTCTGAAACATTTCCACTGTAGGTAGCAAATGGTGATGTTATAAATGCCAATTTGAATGTCCCAATTCAGGAGGGAACAAGTGGATTGAGGAACAGAGTTCTTTCTGATTCACTAAAGTTGTTGATTTCAGTCCAGTTAGAACAATTTGGTCTAGCATATGATGGACTCTCCTTTTCAATAATACAATGTTGCATGCTTTTTATGAAGACAATTTAGTCCCTCATCCCCAGATATTTTAATTAAAAAGATTTCAAGTGCACAAGACAAGAACAACAGAACCAATTTGGAGGCAGGTACCTGTTGGTATGTGAGTTGTTATGCATGAACCAGCTTCGATTATTATCCACATACATGGCCCAAGCCTTGTCATCTTTCCCTAGCATGACATCCTTCAGAACATCCATTCGGGCAACTCCAAAAGCTGGATCGGGGTGGTTGTCATAGCGATCGATGGATAACTCCCAGTAGTGGAGCCCCTTGGAGAAGCCAGTTTTGCCCAACACAACCCGGTCGTCATAGCTGTTGCAGGTAACTGTCAGGTTGTCATTCGAGAAGATGATGTCGGAGTGAGCAGTGCTGGGGTCAAACGAAAACCAAGCCACTGCAATGCACACAAGCGTGGAAGAGTTATCAGTGTGACTATGGTGGTAGGCAGAGACACATATTTGCTGCAAAAAGCATTGCATGCTGCCATGCAGGGGAAGAATTTGGGTCTGCATTCAGTAAAGACCCTCAAAAGGTTTTTGCTGAGTGTTTTGCAGCAAATCCAAAATGTGGGACAGAGAGGCAAACTGGGTTGGCTTAAAAAGCAAGAGGGTTGGAAAATGTCTATTCTGGTGTTTTTCAACTTTCAAAACTTTAAGATGTGTAGACTTCAACTCCCAGAATTCCCCAGTCAGCTATGCTATGCTATGCTGGCTGGGGAATTCTGGGAGTTGAAGTCTGCACATCTTAAAATTATCGAGGTTGAGAAACAGTGGTCTGTTCAGAGAAAGCTCTGCTAAAAAAAGCCTAAGGCTTAGTGAGTGGAAAAGCTGAAATGAAATGAAAGACCAAGAATGTGGCCACATATTGTACGGCATTCACCATGTGAAGGATATCACATAGCATCAGAAAACTAACATGCCTGCAGCTAGCATGCATAATAATCAAGCTGGTGGGATTCTATCTGTGGATTTTAGAGTTGGAAGGGGCCATTCAGGCCACTGAGTTCAATCCCTTGCTCAGTGCAGGAATCTAGATTAAAATGCTCCCCAAATACATCCTCTCTAACATGGATCCCACTGTTAAACTGGGACACATTCACCTAATATTCAGCTAATGGTTTTAGAAGTGGTCACAAACACATGGGTATACTGCAGGGGTGGCCAAACTATGGTTCTTTGAGGACTTGTGGACTTCAACTCCCAGAATTCCTGAGCCAGCCATGCATGCATGGCTGGCTCAGGAATTCTGGGAGTTGAAGTCCACAGATCCTCAAAGAACCATAGTTTGGCCACCCCTGGACTGTATTGCAGATATCCAAGTTAAATCAGCTTTGTACATTCATAAATCAGCCTTTTATGAACTTTGTGAGAAAATGAACAAAAGCACACAAAAAACACCACCATTTCACTCAGGGTTGAGACTTTGCAAAAAAATATTGACTGTTATTCTATTCTGATATTTTAAACACCTTTTTTTAAGTGGCACCAGGAAAGACAATAAATATTTTAGACCTGGCAAGACTTCAGATGGTGATGAGCCAAGCGAATGTCAGAAATGAAAAAGCCATATCCTAAAGCAATTGCTACATCACCTCAAACAATGTAGAGTCATCACATAAAACTTCCTTATTTGCAACTACTGTATATTTACTTTATGAATGTTAGCCAGTGGGCCAGAACTTGGTACTGCAAGCAATTGTAATGCTGCGGCTCCATTAAATAGCAATAGCACTTAGGCTTATATACCGCTTCACAGTGCTTTATAGCCCTCTCTAAGCGGTTTACAGAATCAGCATATTGCCCCCAACAATCTGGGTCCTCATTTTACCGACCTTGGAAAGGTGGAAGGCTGAGTCAACCTTGAGCCTGGTGAGATTCGAACTGCCAAACTGCTGGCAATTGGCAGTCAGCAGAAGTAGCCTGCAGTACTGCATTCTAACCATTGTGCCACCATGGTCCTTGTTTAGTTTCAGAGTGGGAATGGAGATATATATTGCAAAATGAGAGGGCAGAGAATGGCAGTTTGCAGAGTGAAATACAAAAGAGAAATGGTAGCTCTTAAGAGAGGTTTTAACACACCTGGCCACCTTCCTCCTTTAATTGCCTTCCTGACTCTATAGAACTTTTATGTAGCTACCTAGCACATTCCACCTGCATAGTTGAAAAGACACCACAACACAAGAGGAACATAGTTCTTGGTGTCACGCCACAAACATGTAAAATAAACACACATATTCAGTCAATGCCAATCAATGCAGTTTGCCTATATACACACACGTACACACACACATGTTCCCCATGCACCCAAGAGAGCTCATACCTGCTACCATTTTTTTAATATCAACTGTTGTCATTCCAAGTGGAATGCATGAAGGAGAATAAACAAGTAAAATTGGCAATTATACACAAACCAAAACTTCCAATTATGATCTTTACAATATTCACACATGGAGGTTAATTGCATCATTTCTCCCTTACTTAGCTCTGCTTCCAGAGCTGTTCCATCAGTTGGGTGATAACAAAAACCCTATGTAATTATACAAAAGGAACAATGAAGACCACATAGCTGTACAGATGGGAAGGGAAAGGTATGAGCAAATCAACTTAAACCAGGATGGATTTTTTTTGTTTGTTTGTTGGATCACCTGCCTTTCCAGGAACTCTTTCAGAACCAAATGAAAATTGAACATTCCTCAGTTTCCATATGATTTAATAAAAAGAATATTCAGGCCTCAATTTCTTTATTGCAATAGCTGAATCCAAGTTCATGGAATTTGGTTTAATAACTCAGTCACTCCTTCTGGACGGCTTCTGAGTCAATAGTGTGTAAAAGTCCACCATTTGTAGCCATGTTCATTGGCTAAAAATGGAAACAGGTGTTGAAAAGGAACCTTGAGCTATTGAATGTTGGTGGCAAGCCACTGACTTCTTGAGGCTTGAGATTTGATTTTTTTTTCTTGACTTGTTATAGCTGATCACAACTTTTCCCCAGCCCTATATGAACTTCCAGTCTGCAAACTAAATATGAAATAGATGCATTTCGCAGAATGCATCTCATAGACTTGGAATACCCTTGCCTATGCTTGCTTTTGGAAGCCCATTTTGTTTCCTAATTGTGTAGGATTTTCACTGTAGAATTCCACAGCCCTTGTGTCATACATTTCCCTTTACCTGCATGCTTGGATTAGTGCTTTCCACTCCGGGCTACTATTTTGAATATCCCAGTTAGATGACCTAATCAGTAGAAAAGCCTCAAATCTGTAGGGATCTAAATCCTGTCTTCCTGGGAGGCCCTTACACCAAAAGAGGATTCAGGAACCTCTTAGTATATTATAGGGGAGTGTAGGAATGTATGTAAAATGTATGTAGGAAGCATGCATGATGTTTTGACCACTGAAATGAATGAGGGAGAGTATTAATTAAGTTGCGTGTCCATCGGAGCCTGTTGCCTGTTCTCTCTTCAACAAACTAACCCTTATGATCTTCCCTGTCACTTTGAAATCCCCTCCATGGAATATTCTGCAGTATCACCCTTGTCCAGCGGTGGGTTGCTCCCGGTTCGGCCCGGTTCGCTGAACCAGTAGCGGCGGCGGTGGGAGGCTCCGCCCACCTGCCCAGGACGCTTCTGCACATGCACAGAAGCGTTGCGCAAGCGTGTGAGCGAACTGGTAGCGACGGGATTTAGAACCCACTACTGTCCTTGTCTCAGAATGGTCACACACTATAGCAGAACAGACATTGTCTTAGACTGAATGTAGATCTTTGCACAAACAAGAAAGTTGGAGAAACAAGAGACCAGAATAAAGGCCACATCACTGAAGTGGAACAAATATACTTGCCTAATTGGGAGAAAGGTCCTGACTGAGCCTCAAAACCTATAAAGAGATACTACATTTCACACACTGACACCAAGAAATTGCAACCAGACACAAGCAACAGTGGGTGCTTGCGTTTATCAGGGATACAGGTAGCCCCAGTTTAAGAACAGGTTCCATTCCCAAGGCCTGTCCTCATGTCAAATGTGTATATAAGCCAAAACAGCATTATTTTTAATACTGTGTAAATAATATTGTGTCATGAACTTTAACCACTGTGTATTTAACTTGAATCACTGTGTATTTAACTCTAATTTTGCTACAATAGGCTCTATTCTTAACTATGGGTCATCCTTAAAATGGGGCGTTCTTAACCCTGGGACTTGTTGTACAAGCAAACTGCCAGGTTTATGCCAAAGACTGAAGACCTGATGTAAAAACAGAGCTGTCTCTGTTTTCCATAGGAGTTGGCCTCTGAACCAGGACATCCAGAATTCCCAGTTGGCCCTTGGAACTAAGTGGCAGCAGAATCACAGCAAACCAAGACAATTGTTCTTCACATTGTGCTTTGTTAGTTCAATGAAGATGAAGTGGATCGGTGGAAAGTCTTAGCCATATAAAATGAAATTTCAATTGCTGGAGAATGAGAACAACAAATGGCAGACGTTTTGCTTGTAAGGCTTCCCCAAAGCATCTGGCATGTCCCTATGATGGAATGAGATGCTGAATTGATGGAATGAGCCGCAGAGTTAGATGTTCTTAATACAGTGTGGAGTTTAATATACCTGTATTGGAAATTTCTGCTTTTATTTCCTCCTCTTCCTCCCCCTGCCCCATTAATTTTCTTTTCCAATGAAAGCAGAATTAGAAAGCGTTCCACCTTTTTTCTTTATCACTCTTATGTACTTTCCCCCCCCCCCGAGCATTTAGACTTGTACACAGAAGTAAGCAATCGTATGCATAATTTAGTTTGCATAAATGCATGCTTAGAAATGTGGCGGCAGAATTTTGCACATGAATATGGAAAATGCACACAGCCCTGTTTATAAGGATCCCATAAGGCCTTTTAAACGATTATGAACCTTTACCAGCTTGGAAAATTGTGAACTCATATATTATACAGTACATTTTCTCCATAAATAGCACAAAGAGAAGCACACATTTTCAATTTGGGAAGGAGGCCCTCCAACCCCATCCCCTCCAAAGGTGCCCACATTAATATTAGACTCCTGCAAAATATATAAATTCCACATACAGGAAAACAGAAAGAGCCACTAACACTTAGTACACTGGACGAGAGATCAAAACACTCAAGTATGAAAATGTTGAAAGCCAAGGCAATGGGATGCAGAACCCATAAAAGCACAATGGGGAAACAGGATAACAAAGATAACAAAGGCCAGATGGTGGCCCCTGGTTTAGCCCAGCAACTGAAATGCTGCATCATTCCTCCTTTGAGAGCACAGAGGTGTCAGAATTATGTTCCTTCATTTATGACAATGTCACGAAGGAGCCAATAGTGGGGTAAGCTAGTGATACAGGATAATCCAAAATGGAAAGGAAAAGAAAAACAGGGACACTGGCTATTGTGCAGAGGTAATCATAACTGCAGGGGGAACCTGCAGACCAGGGGTGGTATTTACTTACTTTTCCTACCGGTTCGCAAATGTGAGTGCATGCGCCCCTTCTGCGCATGGCTGCTTTCTGTGCATGCGCACGGCTTTCTGTGCATGCGCACGGCCTTCCGTGCATGCGCACGGCCTTCCGTGCATGTGCACGGCCTTCCGTGCATGTGCTTTGCTCATGTGCATGGCTTGCACGCATGCGCGCGGGTTAAAAACGTGCCTACATAGGACGGCATAGTGCCGGGGCGGGTGGGACAGGTTCGCCCAAACCGGTCAGAACTGGCTGAATACCACCTCTGTTACAGACTCAACTTTGCTTAAGTCTCAGTGCATACATTAAAAGCTGATGGCTTCATATATTCTTGGGAACTTCAATAGTCTGACTGTGGATCCAATTTGTCCGCACACTCTTCCCTTAGGGCCCACCAGATTTCCAGACCTACCTGCCTTTCTTGTTTTATGACTGGTCCCACTCATTGTGGCAGTCATTTAGTGTTGAAAGCACCATCCCCCACCTCCCCAGAGCTGCTGTAGACCCTACAATATATTCTGACCTCTTGGAAAATCCAATAATACTGCATTTCATGGAAAGAAGCAGGAGGTTATGGCTTCAGACAAAAGCACAGAGCCAATATCTAGAATTGCTTTCCTTCTGGGGAATCTACTTGTTAAAGATTGAAAAATGACAGGATTTGGCACTATGGTATGATTCCTATATATTTTTAAAGAACATATTCTGATTAGGCTGCCTTCATCTCACTTCCAGTTTAAAATCAGGTTTTCCCTCTTTCCCAGACACGTTTTTTTTTTTTGCTGTGGACATGATATATGCAGCAATTCCTCAAGAAAATGGTTGATGACCCAGACATAGAGTGGGATGTGCCCAGTTCTCATTGGCCATTTTAGGTTTCTCCAGATGCTGGGCATTGCCTTTCATGGCCAACTTTGATTTGGACTGGAGAGGATCCTGGACATCTGGCTTCCACAGAGGTGTCTTTCTAAAACAGGGGTGTCAAACTGAAGGTCCGGGGGCCAGATCTGGCCCATGGGGCTCTTAGATCTGGCCCGCAGGGCCACCCTGGAAACAGTGAAGGACTGGCCCGCGGTGCCTCTGCCAGCGAAAAC
This sequence comes from Diadophis punctatus similis, assembly GCA_023053685.1. Lineage (NCBI taxonomy): Eukaryota > Metazoa > Chordata > Lepidosauria > Squamata > Dipsadidae > Diadophis > Diadophis punctatus. The sequence goes on from JALIGW010000047.1 coordinate 1,173,452, forward strand.
GTAGCCCGTGAGGGCTGCATGTGGCCCTCCCAAGCTCTGTTTTCACTGGCAGAGGGCTGCAGGAGTCACAGCAGGGGTGGGGTCTAACTTACCTCACTGCCAATTCGCTTCCTCCTGCACCACGTGGGCTCACGCTTTGCGCACGCACGCATTCGCAGTGCTGAAAAATAAATTTAACCCCCCCCCAAAAGCCAAAAACAATAGCAATAACAATAGCACTTAGACTTATATACCACTTCATAGTGCTTTACAGCCCTCTCTAAGCGGTTTACAGAGTTCGGCATATTGCCCCCAACAATCTGGGTCCTCATTTTACCGACCTCAGAAGGATGGAAGGCTGAGTCAACCTTGAGCCGGTGAGATTTGAACAGCTGAACTGCTGAACTAGCAGTCAGCTGAAGTAGCCTGCAGTACTGCACTAACCACTGCGCCACCTCGACTCAAGATGGTGATGCATGCGCAGTGCCAGAAACTCGGCTTCTACACATGCACAGAAGAAAAAAAACCTGAAAAAAAATAAAATGCAAAAAATTTTTTAAAGAGATGGCGGCGTCCACGGACCGGCACCGACAGAACCAGTTCCGTGTCATCACCGTGATGTCACCAGTGGTTTGCTACCGGTTCTATAGAAACGGTGCGAACCGGGAGGAACCCACCTCTGAGTCACAGCCAAAAACGGAGCTCGGGAACCTGTTTTCACTGGCAGGGCGCTCGGGCCACCACAGGCGCCCCCGACACAAGTGACATTGAGCTGGCCACACACAATCCACCCCCCACAAGGTCAAATGCAACCCTGATGCAGCCCTCAATTAATTCGAGTTTGACACCCCCGTTCTAAGAAATGTCAGACGGACACTTCAGAATACATGGGTTTGTGCTCTTTTCAAAGAGCAATAGGTCTGTATTTAAACACAGGTTTACTGGGTTATTTTGAAAGAGTGCTAGATCTGCATTTTTTAAAAAAAAACAGATTGTTAGTACTGTATTGCATAGAACATCTGGGGAAAAGGGCTGGCTTCTGCTGGTTTGGGCCCAATGAGTGCATTGTAGGTTTTCTTTTAGCTCTGCTGAGAAGAGTTTTTGCATCACTATACTTTTATCTCTTTTTATTACAGTCCTTTGACTAGTTCTATGGCAAATTGATTAATCTTTCCAAGTTCAGCCAACAATGGCCATTCACTGCCAGCCTTGATATCTTCTTGAAGTATTTACCAAATTGGGATAAGTATGTGACAGCAACCTCAGCTTTATCAACATCTTGCAATTGACATCTGGTATATAGTTTAATGTAAAGAAGGACCAGTGGTGACATGATAGCAGTGTTCCAATATCTCAGGGGTTGCCACAAAAAAGAGGGAGTCAGGCTGTTCTCCAAAGCACCTGAGGGTAGAACAAGAAGCAATGGGTGGAAACAAATCAAGGAGAGAAGCAATCTGGAAGTAAGGAGAAATTTCCTGATAGTTAAGAACAATTAATCCGTGGAATGACTTGCCTCCAGAAGTTGTGGATGCTCCAACCCTGGAAGTTTTTAAGAAGAGATTAGAGAACCATTTGTCTGAAATGGTATAGAGTTTCCTGCCTAAGCAGGGGGTTGGACTTGAAGACCTCCAAGGTCCCTTCCAATTCTGTTATTCTATATTCTATATAAAGGGGCCCATGTAAAAAGAATTGGGTTGAACTTGACAGGAACAATATGGCAGAGAGTAACTGGATGAAGTGGACGAAGGTGCCTCAAATGTTCTTCATACTTTCTGACCAGCCAATTGATTTATCTCAGAACGCAAATCTAATGGTCTTCCTGAAGGACACTAAAATCATGTTCAAAAATAGCCTGACTGAAAGTTCACTGATGCGAACACTCTCTGTCCCTCCAGTTTATCACATGGAACATTTAAAAGGCAGCTAAGCTTTTCCATCCCAGGCAATGAGCTATATTGATATATTGATATATGCCAACTAAATATGAGCCAGCAGTGTGCAGCAGCAGCCAAAAAGGCCAACACAGTCCTGAGCTGCATAAATAGAGGGATACAATCAAGGACCAGAGAGGTACTAGTACCACTCTATAAAGCCTTGGTCAGACCACACCTAGAGTACTGCATCCAGTTTTGGTCACCACACTACAAAAAAGACATTGAAACCCTAGAGAAAGTGCAGAAGAGAGCAACCAGGATGATAAAGGGTCTGGAAAATAAAACATACAAAGAGTGGTTGCAGGAACTGAGCTTGGCCAGTCTGGCGAAGAGAAGGACCAGGGGTGACATGATAGCAGTGTTCCAATACTTGAGGGGATGCCACAGAGAGGAGGGGGGCAGGCTGTTCTCTATGGCACCAGAAAGCCAAACAAGGAATAATGGATGGAAGCTGACCAAGGAGAGATTCAACCTGGAAGTGAGGAGAAACTTTCTGACGGTGAGAGCGATCAACCAGTGGAACAGCTTGCCAGCGGAGGTTGTGAGAGCCCCAACACTTGCGACCTTCAAGGGGAGACTGGACTGCCATCTGTCTCAAATGGTGTAGGAACTCCTGCTTGAGCAGGGGGTTGGACTAGATGACCTACAAAGTCCCTTCCAACTCTAATAATAAATCTAAATCTGATCACATCTTAATCAGAGCATTTGGGACTTGTTTTCCTGAAATGTTCTCCAAGGCCAGTGGGAAGCTGGCATATCTTGGAGAAACTTCTGCTCCAGGATTTTGTGGTTGTTGACATGTACTGCAAAGCCATAAGTAATTGGAAGAATCACACTGGACTGATTTCATACAACACATTAAATGTAAACCATAATTTCCAATTACTATATTAGTGCTATATAGTACTATATTATTGCTTAGCATAGTTATTATTGCATGTCTATGACTACACCTGTGAGTCACTTAGGTGAGATGGGTGATGCAGAAATGTGATAAATAAATAAACATAAAGTAAATAAATGTTTCTGTAATAATAATCCATCAGTGCCTTGTGACCTAGCACTAAGCCAGAGTCTGGCTTATTCCTGAACATGATGGGCGTCTTGTTCAAATTGCTGTTAGTTACTCATATGTAAAATGGGGATATTGATGGCCAAACTATGCTTTCGATTTAATTCATGTTTACATTTAACATGCATATTTTAAAAAGTGCTAGTAGTATCCTTCAGGGAACTACTTGTGGGGAACCATTGCAATAGAGAAAGGAAGTTTTTCCCCCTGTTAAGAACATAATGTGAATTCTTCCCTCCAGGCTTATATTGTGTTTGGCTCTAAGATCCTTTTATAGATTCAAAGTAGATTTGAATGAATTTCTGAATAACTGAACACTTAATAATTGTATGAGTAATAACACATATGTGTCTGCATCCCAGTGCATAGCACTATTTTGGATACAATGAAACCCAGCAGAATTTAACCAATAAAATATGGATCACACTTGATCTCATTGGATCTTATATTCTGGTCCCTCCAAAAGTATTGTATTAGCAACCCCAACCATTTATAGAAGAGAGAAAAAGCTTACTCCATGCATTTAGCCAAAATAGTTCTTAAAAAAAATATTTGTACTTGTAGTTTGGGGACTGTGTCAAGATAGGCTCTATGGACACTCAACAGATGCAGTTCTACCAAAACTATCCTCCCATGAAACCTTCCACTCATAAAAATAATTTGAGAATCAGGGCTGTGCAGATAAATAATCTAATGCCCACCACTAGATTGCATGTCAGCTGTAACAACAAATGGTTCTCATTGACCTCTTTAAGGGGGGGAGGGGGGTTTGCCACATCTTTATTCTATTCCAGATTCTTATGGTGGTTGTAGAAGCAAGGCTAAGTTAACAAGTCTTGCCCTTCTTCTAAAGTTTTCCCTAAGGCAGCCTTCTCAAACATGTTCTGTAGATAGGGTCTATCAATATCTACAGAAAGAAGGAGAATGGAACAACTCAGTCTCTATGTCCATGTGCCTTACAATAAATGTCTCAATAATGTAATGTGACCAGACGTCCCGCTTTTGGCGGGACAGTCCCGCTTTTTAATAATTTGTCCCGCGTCCCACGGCGTTTCAAAAATGTCCCGCTTTTTAAATTTGAATTTGCCCTGCACACCCCTCTGCCTCCTGCCTCCTCCTGCCAGGCGGGGAGGGAGGGCAGTGAGAGGGGCAGCGGCGGTCTTGCCTGTTCGTCGCCGCAGAGCCGAAGAAGCTGGTGGCATTCGCGGTGCGGGGCTTCCCCCGCCCGCTTTCCCCGGCCGCCGGGACGCTGCCATTTGCGTTCTTTTGCCCTCTCTGCAAGCAGAACGCTTTTCGCATGCGCGGAGGGCAAAAGAACGCAAATGGTGGCGTCCCGACAGCTGGGGAAAGCGCCCGGGGGAAGCCCCGCGCCGCGAATGCCACCAGTTTCTTCGGCTCTGCGGCGACAAACAGGTAAGCCTGCGCCGGTAGGAACCCACCCCTGGCTGTGATGAAGGGGGGGTGTTTGGGGGGTGCACAAAGCTGCAGGATAAGAGAGACGGACCCCTCCTGTCTTGCTCCCCTAGAACCACCACCCCCCGTCAATGGTGTCCCGCTTTACAAAAAATAAAATCTGGTCACCTTACAATAATGAATAATCATTATATCAATAATGATAATTTATTTATTTATTTAGTGCTCTTATATGCTGCCCTACTCCCTGGGGACTCAGGGTGGCGTACAACATTTAAATCTGGTATCATCTTATCTCAATACTGTCTTAAAATCCATTAGTATATCTAAGCCAAGCAGTAAGAAAAGGAAAGGTCATAGAAAAAAATGCCAAAATCCCAGTTAGGTTAAAATATTTATTAGGCAAGCTCTGGGGTTGCAAAATAGAAATCTGGTAGCCTTCAAAATTGCCTAATACAGTCACCTAATATACATTTTGGAATCGATATATATTCTAAATGTAATTTGCACCTGGCCAATTTGCATATGTATGTGTGTATATATGGGTATGGTAAAGGGGATGGCAAAACGGAGCTTCTTTATACTATGGAAGGCAAATGGTGAATTAGGGATCCATGCCTATTGCAGCCAGCCTGACAAGCAGCTACTTCACTAGTTCTGCAAGGTTTTCTTGCTTGCTCGCTAGTGTATTTCAATGTACCACAACCTTGTCACAGAGAGACAAACATGTCACACATCTACATCATCAGTCTTCTCCACAGGTGGAAAGCAGCAGGCCACCGACAACATAGAACACTTGGTCCCATTTCATAATGGATGTCACGGGCAGGATGGGGGCAGGAAGAGGGGGAACCCCTCAACAAAAAATATCCAAAAAGGAAAGCGAAAGCAAAACAGCAACAAAACAAGAACCACACCCTGAAACAAAAACAAAAATATGCCCAGAAGCGCAGCTCAAGAGGCAATGCTAAGCGTGCTCGGTTCACCCACCGGCCGAATTCAAAGATTGTAAAGAGGAGTGCAAACTCATTTGGTGGGACGAGGATCTTAGCTCAAAGTAGGATCTCCCCGGAAAGCTGTTTTGCAGGTTAAGGGTGGAAGAGAAAGGACTTGATCTACGCAGCGGCAGCCTTTCCAAAGGCACTGGGAATGTCAGGGCCTGCTCCTCAGGTTCGGAGTCTAAATGTAAGATCAAGGCAAACTCAAGGTCAGAACTCTGTTGAAAAACTGTATGCCATTACATAGACATACTTCCAACAAGCTACCACAACCACCATTGGCGTCAATGCAGTGGGAGAGGAGGGATCGCTGTTCTAAATAATAAGATTACAATTCTAGAACAAAAATAATAATAATGAAATGTCAACTCCCCAGTGGGTACTTACGGAGCGACTACGGAGAGGTGGAGGAGAACTCCCTCCCCCCATTAACCTGGATGTACAGGTGGTCTTCGACTTATGATCGCAATTGGTACAAGAATTTCCGTTGGTTAAGTGAATCATGACTGATTTTACTGCTTTATTTATTTATTTATTTATTTATTTATTTATTTATTTATTTATTTATTTATTTATTTATTTATTTATTTATTTATTTATTTATTTATTTATTTATTTATTTATTTATTTATTTATTTATTTATAAGTGAGATTTATATACCGCCTCATAGTGCAAGCACTCTCTAAGCGGTTTACACCATAAAGCAATGTATATTTATATTGCCCCCAACAATCTGGGTCCTCATTTTACCTACCTCGGAAGGATGGAAGGCTGAGTCAACCTTGAGCCGGTGAGATTTGAACCGCTGAACTGCTGATCACAGTCAGCTAAAGTAGCCTGCAGTACTGCACTCTAACTGCTGCACCACCTCTGCTCTTTTTTTTTTTGCCCTTCCTTGTTGTTAAGCGAATCACTGCAGTTGTTAAGTAAATCATGCAGACATTAAGCAAATCCAGCTTTTTCCATTGATTTGTCGGAAGCTGCCTGGGAAGGTCAGAAATGGTGATCCCATGACCAGGGACGCTACTACCATCATAAATAAATGCCAATTGCCAAGCGCCCAATATTTGATCACATGACCATGGGGATGCTGCAATGGTCCTAAGTGCCATTAGTAGAAGTCATTTTTTCCAGTGCTGGTGTAATTTCAAATGATAATTAATCGGACAGTTGTAAATCAAGGACTACCAATATTAAAATGTTGCAGAAGAGTTAACTTTGCTAGCACATGGGGTTTCCCCCACTATTTTCCACACAAATCTCTAGTGTGTTTTCCAGTTCCTGCTATTTCTATGTTTTAAAAAAAAACCTAGTTGGGGAATTTCCATTTCTTTAACACTCATTTTCCACTTTTCTTCAGAAATAACTATAAGAAGCTTTTGTTATTGCAACCAACATATAGGGAAAGATTCTGCACAGTCGCTGAACATCTGAATTCACATGAAGCTATGGTTTACTTTAAGCATAGTATATTCAACAAGCTAAAATGGCTGGATTCACACAACACACCATACCAAAAAAATTAAGGCATGGTGCTATGTCCTAACCAAACCAATACCATGTTTCCCCAAAAATACAACATGTCTTATATTTATTTTAATCTTATTATTTTTAGGGTGCAGGAGGTGGCGAGCGTGGGACCGGATGTCCAGTCACCGCCGTCACCTCCCCTCCCTGCTCTTCGCGCCGACTGAGCGGCTGGCCGACGATGCCCTGACAGGTCCTGCCGCTGCCGCCTCATGCCATTGCATGCACGAACTGCAGCACTGCTGCGAGCTTCATCATACCGGCACAGCTGTCATCCTGCCACCCGCGGCTGCGTCAGTATGTCGAACCTCATGGCAGTGCTGCAGTTTGTGCATGCAATGGCACAAGCCTTGCAGAGTCCTGCTCCACGAGGTGGCAGCACCAGAGGCGGCACGATGAATCTCACAAAGACTCCTTTCTGGCATCTTTTATCGAGGGGGCGGGGTGGGGCAGGCGAGAAGTGAGATGCACGTCTTACCTTTCCAGCTCCATCGCGTTCCTCGCCGTTGTGTCCAGGGACATACGTTGTAAAAAAACCTTCTCGTGAGTTCAATCAAACTTCTCGTACCCGCAAGAAGTTTTTTTTACAGCATGTGTTTCTGGAGGAACGAGACGGAGCTGCAAGTCTCAAGTAAGATGCATGTCAATTTGGGGAGTGGCAGGTGGGGCGGGGGATGGGGTGGGAGATGGGGCGGGGGATGGGGCAGGGCAGGCCACAAGACATGTATCTTAATGGAGATTGGCAGCTCCGTCGTGTCTCTCGGCCGGTCTGTGCAGGGAAACACCTTGCATGATAGAGAAAAACTTCTCGTGAGTTCAGTTTTTCTTTACTGTGCAAGGTGTTTCCCTGCACAGACTGGCCAAGAGACGCAACGGAGCTGCCAGTCTCCAGTAAGATGCGCATCTCACAGTGGGGTGCAATTTGGGGGTGGCAGGTGGGGTGGGGGATGGGGCAGGGCAGGCCGCAAGATGTAAACCTTGGCTGGAAGCCACTGGAAGTGGAGAAGAGGCCAGTCAGGCCAGCCGCCTGCTGCCGTGTCTTCTGGCAGCTGGGGTAGAGAGGCAGCGAAGGGCGAAGGGAGCTGCAGCCCCGCATGGAGCTGGAACCATAGAGTGGGAAGCGCACTCCCAGAGCAGCCGCTGCCAGAAGACTCTCTACTCTGGCTCCTGGAAGACTCGGCAGCAGGCGGCTGGCCCAACCGGCCTCTTACCGCTCAATTGGTGAGTGGTGCTGGGCCTGGCCGGAGGGGGTTTGTCCACTGAGTGGGCACTACATGGCAAGAGGTGCCGGGAGGTTGCTCTCTTGTGAGTGGGGCGGGAATTTGCAGGCAAGGGGGATGGATGGATGGATGGATGGGAGGCGGGCAAGCGAGCACCAAGAACACTGGGGAGAGATAGAACAGAGAGGCAGCTCCCGATCAGCTCAGCTGATCCACGGGTCGCGATTAAAGGGCCCAGCTGCCATTAGCTGACCAGGGAAAGGCTGCCTCCTGTGCTGGCCACGCCCACCCCTTCACCTGCACTTATTTTGGGGGGAGGGTGTATATTTACGCCCACCCCAAAAATCATACTTGGCCTTATTTTCAGGTCATGTCGTATTTTTGGGGAAACACGGTACATCTCATAATAGCAACCGTAGCAGTATGAAGAATGGTTTTTTTAGATGTTACAAGGTAGGATCAGGTCAGTCCAACAAAGCAGATCAATTTTCTGTGCATAATTTCTGTGCAGCATAATCTGAAATAGGTATCCCAGGATCCTTTACACATGGCAGAGGATGGTAGAGTGAAGAACTGTAATACAGGCACCAATCACTTAATACACAATACCCAGTCAGTTTGCCCACAACATGCATTTTAAACATGAGTTTACATTGCAAATACAACAGCAATGGATTTGTTATTCGGGAGGAAAACATTGCATTTTTCAATGGTGGGACTGATGGGCAAACCTAGATGTTTAAAGATCTATATTTCAACTAAATGAAATTTTAGTTTGAATTTCACTCTACTGAGTCTTTGCTCCATGACAATTTCATAAACTACAATTCAGGAAAAGATGCTCTTTACTTGATTGGCCTTCTCTAGTTACATCCAAATGACCTCCCTAAGCTCTGATGGTTGTTCAAGATGTTGCTTGAATTTCTTGTCCAGCTATCCCATTTTCCTTGATCAAAATGAGCATGTTTCCTAGAGTCCACATAAAATTTCCCAGAGTTACAATTTCCAGGAGAAACCAGTTTGGTGTAATGGTTAAGGCATCAGGCTAGAGACTGGAAAACGGTAAGCTCATCTTACAATGAGCATCCAGCCAGCTGGGTGATCTTGGGCTAGTCACTTTCTCTCAGCCCTAGGAAGGAAACAGTGTGTCCAAGAACTTGGCACAATTTAATGGGGGGGGGGGAATATCCAGGTTAGCGATAGATACTGTACTGTCTATTCTTATGCTCAGCTTTCATTATCAGGAATTTCCACATGTTCGGTTTATTGATAGTTGCAGGTTAACATTTCTAGTCTGATACCCTTCTCAATCTCCCAGGTCAGATGGGGAAAAAAAATCAAATTATCAGGAAGTCACAAACTTTTCTGTAAGAAGCTTGAATCACTACAAAAGCCGAGACCTAAAGACAAGTGGCCACATTGGCAATCATTTATTGTTCATGCCTACATGTCATAGCCCTCCCCTGTGTAAATTAGTCACCACTTTACTTGAAGGATTGTAGAAGTTATAGTATTAGTTCACAAACAGCACCACTGGAGCAATGTCTGCAAGCCATGGAGCTGTCTGAGGTCCTGAAATAGCTGATATTACCAGGTTCATCTTACCTGTTTTTAAACCACTAACCATGTCTATTTCAAAATAGATTTTCCCACCTATCAATTTATAACCAAGCTAGAACAACGTAGGTGAGCAAAAACCACAGATCAGTGCTATCAACAACTGGAGCAATGGGGCAATAATGGAGCATATGATAGACATATAATTGACATATAACTGATGCACCATGTCCTCCATCTTTAGAAAAGCAACTACCAGAATGCATGAGAAATGAATCTTATAATGTGGAAAGGCTGTACACGGTTTACAGAATAAGGCTTAATCCTATTCTGGAAGATAATGGGAAAATACCATTTCAAAGTTGTAAAAATTACTTAGAACAGTTTTAATAAAGCGTAACCCTTAAAGTATTTTATGTCTTAACAATTCAAATTTGGGAATGTCTCCTAAGTAATTAAATAGAAAAGATTGTATGGCTAAACAATAGAAGGCAAATATGATAATTTGCTTCACACAATACTGAAATACTTCAGCTGATGCATTCTTAAAATATTTAACATATTCATTTAATTTATTAGATTTGTTATAGTCACCTACTGAAGAGGACTCTGAGTAGCTTACACAATATATTTTCTCTTTCCTATATATATAGAAAACTTTTAAATTGGCAATAAGAAACCCATATTGCTTCTTCTTTTTTATAAAAACTCTAAGTTTGACACTCTTGATCACATTTTGAAATATAAGTCTTTGTGTAACAGGTTTTTCTACAAATATTATCCTAATTTGATATACATGGAAGACACCAGCTTAAGAAACACTGCTCTAAATTTTATTTTGTGCATTCTAATGAGGTTTTATAATCCAGATACCAAGCAATTAACTGAATTATTATTATGTTAGTGGAAGTTAAGGCAGAAGAGGTTGCCAAGGTCCAAGAGAGGCCATGGAGAAGTTAAAGAGAAGTCCAAGAATTAAAACAAGCTCACATACTGACACAAACCCTCTATGAATTTCTGCATATCCAATTCATGCACTCCCTTCCCCAAGTGCTTTTGCAATTTAAGAATGAACAAAAAAGTATCCCTTGACCAACTTTCGTTTTTTCTCTCTGCTACTTTTTGTGGATGGACGAAAGGAGACTCCAACTTGGCAATTAGAATAAGAAATGTGGTTCAAACAAGCATTGCTGAGATGGGCAACATCTTGTTTCCTCATGTGCACATAGAGAAAAGTTATATTCCATGAGAAATTTTTTTCAAAAACCCACGCACACACTTGCACTGATGATGTTACCTAATTGGGTAACGAAACGTCTGCAAGCAAACAACCAAGCTCAGAGAGCACCAAAGATTCAATCGTTCAACCCTGAGCTACATACAGTATATTCTCTTCTGTTGAAAAGCCTTCCAATCAGAACTTACCCTCTGAAGTCTGCAGGACCAATGTCTTGCTGTAGGGGCTGACCCCTGTCTTGTTGAAGGCCTTTACCCGAGCACTGTAGGTGCTGTTGAAGTGCAGACCATCCACAGTGCACATTGTCTCCTTCCCAACGTAAACCTCCTGTTAAGATAAGAAAATAAATCGTAGAGGTGACGAATCTTTTCCTTTGGAAACCAATTCTTAATAAAATGAAACGCGCGTAAAAGTCTAAATAACAAGATATTTATTTTGGTACAAAAGAATATAAAAACACTAAATCTTAATAATTACATCTTGACAATCTAAGAGAACCTCCTTCCAGGGAGGGTAGCAGCAAGAATAATAATGGATGATGAGAATGGAATGTAACATCTGCACAGTTCACACTTCATGTGACCGCTTCACTTTGTTAAGAACCTCTGGGTCATAATGTCTGACATATGAGTACAGCTGACAATCAAAAATCACCTTGTGACACCTCCTAAACACGAAACACACAAAATTGCCTTGTAGTGGGTCAGATTACTTATTTTCCAATTTGTCAAGTTCTGATTTCTCTGTCTGGTAGTAATTCTTCCAAATAGCAGCGGGTGTTCTCATGTTTCCCAACATGCCATTCTTAAATTTGGAAACATAAAGGATAAAACTAGCCTTCCCTAACTTGCTGTCTCTCTGGATGCTAGAGTACTGTGCAATTGCGAGCAGAGGCTGGATTAAATTTCTGCATCAGAGTGACCTAATTTTTCCAGGACCAGGGTGACACTTGGAGCTCCAGCTCAAACATAGTTCAATTAGGTTTGTTCATCAGGTAGCCAAATTCCTTTCCACACTCACCTCAATTTTTTTTAATTAATTGCTTACCCTGAACTGACCACCATTCCCATCATCCAGTTCCAAGATGTATCCTTCCACCTGCACTGTGGACAGAGGTGGCTGCTTCCATGACAATGTGGCACTGTTGTTATCGGTACAACATTCTTCCAGTTGAAGGATTGGTGGTGCTGGCACTGGGGAGGAAGCTAAACAGAAATTAGTGTAACCCCGACTTCTACCTCCAGCCAAGATGCAAATTGCGGCTTCTGGATTCGGCAAGAGTTAGCTTGGTCCTGGAGGAGAGATCCAAGAATATTTCACTTAATAGCAAAGATATGCAATGAGAGTACTTCATCTGGAGAACATCAACAGATGTTCTGTGTTGCTGCAAAACTCTGTCTATATATCATATTTTGGAATGCCTTTATTGAACGAGGCTACATCATGAAATAATCTCATTCTGAAGCCTCTCTTGGAAGTTTAGAAAGAGGCTAACTTCCATGAGCCAGCAAGTTGTGAGCTAAAGAATTTGGGCTCATACACCAACTCAGCTAAAATGTTTTAATGCTTTTATTTTCTAATTTTTAGAGAATCTTTTTATTGTTAGATTGTTGATTCAAACCATTTTTGAAGATAGTTTTCAGTTTTTTCTTTACTTGGCAGCCCTGCCTGTTGTGGATCATTGTGCTCTGGTACGCACAAGACAGCACAGGAAGAATCAGATCAAAGAAGGAATGCGATTGAGGATATGGATGCAGAAACATAAAAGAGCAAATAAAGAAGTCCCAGTAATATATTTCCTCTCTCCCCATCAGAAAAAAAAATTGGAATTCAGAGTGGTAAAATCTTTGTATGCCCAACACTGTAGCAAAAGAAGCTTGGAAGAAAAATATGTGCATTTAGTATTCTGAGAAACTGAAATTATTTTTAATGAATGTGACATTTCCTAGGTTACTGAGCTGTTGACTACAATTAAGCCATCCAACAGTATAAGACTCATAGTAGCAAGCACATCCTGTTAAAATCTCTAAACTCCGAGCTTTCAGAATGGTTCTTAATGGTTTCTTAATGGATGAAAAAGCTCGGGGCAGAGTCAGACCTGGTTAATATTCAGAAAGGAGGCTGCCAGGGGAAACCTGAGGTTAGGTGAGACTGGGACTGTTTCCTTTTAATGATGTTGCCACCCCATTGCAATCTTATTTGAAGATCAATTACAAAAGGGAAATAAGTTTCAGAAGTAATCAATTTTACTTCGGATAAAAGTTCCCAAACCTCTCCAAAGATTCTACCTTTGAAATTCAGTAGCAAATCCCAAATTATTTATGTATTTTTACTAATTATCTATGAAAACAAGAGAGCAAATCCCAAAAATGATGAAATTTCTTATTAGTTTCCAAAATAAGATATGTAAGCCACTAGTTTGGCTTAACTCATCTCAAGTGAGTAAAAACCAAGACCCCACACAGGATGGACTCTGTCCCTTTACGCCAGTGGTTCCCAACCTTTTTGTGATCGAGTACCACTTGGAGGTCCCGTACAGTCGCCGCGTACCACCTGGTTCCAGAGAAACTAAATTCGATCAGATATCACTTTATTTCCATAATTGTACAAGTAGAACATGCAAACCAACTATGAAAACAAGGGTTCTACTGCACGACTGCTGAGAGTTCAGAACAGTCACCGTTCCTTTTTTGGCCCCGCGCATCCAGCAACTGGATTCTCGGGCCGCTGGGACCAGGTGGGTGGCGTGTGGCAACAGTTGCAAATCGTTGCCAGATTATCTTATGTTAGGCAGTAAACATTTTTGTGAAGTAAAAAATAACTAACTAAAAATCGTTCATGACCCCGAAAGTGTTCGCGTACCACCTGGAAGGCCCTCGCGTACCATTAGTGGTACACGTACCACAGGTTGGGAACCACTGCTTTACGCAATAAGATATCTCAGCTGTGGATGGTTAGATTCAGTTATTTTATTCTGACCATCCACAGCTGAGACATCCTAGAAGGAGAAACATCTAGCTGTTGAGGACTTGATATATCTATTACATAAACCCTATTCATATATTACAGGATTTGCTTTAGTGTTAAGCCATTTAGCGTTAAGCCATTGGATTAGAAGTAAGACCTGAGTTCTAATCCTACCTCAAGCATGGAAGCTAACTAGGAGAACTTCAGGCAGTCACCTTGATCTTAGGAAAAAGGCAGTGGAAAATAATTTCCAAAGAAGTTCTAGGTAGACTTGCCCTGTGTAATTGCCAGGAATTAGGACTGATGCAATCCCATACCACACCACACAATACATATGATATAAATATGTAATATTTATATAATAATACATGTATATAATAGGTATATAGTTTATGTAATTATAATTATGTGAGGCAGAAAAAAAATCACATCTATTGGCCATACATCCTCCATTGTGTTCCTGGTGGCCCAGGGCCAACCTAATTTCCTTCTGAGAACGGAATGAAGGATACTGATAGGCAAACATTGGATTTGGAATCCAGATTAGACAGCTGGGATGAGGCCAAGAATGTGTGAGAGTAGGACATAATTCTTTCTCCCTTTCACTCTATTTAAATCTGTAGAGCCGTCATTATTTTAATACATATTTAATTATATGGATATTTAAGATAGCTTTGGATAGTACTTTAAGTCAATTGCCACTTTGAAAGCACACAGATAAATACATTTACATTTCATTTGCATGAAGTCGAGTTGGTGGATGGACTGCAACAAAGGGGCACTATCAAGGTTGAGGTCGAAGTCTGTGGTCATCCTTGGGGAGAGTGTCCCTTTCCCCCACTGATCCTCAGTCAGGTGCACCCTTCGTATCAGTGCATCAGAAATCTGTTGAGAAGGAAAAGCCAAGAATCAATGTGCACCATAGTCAGATTTATGCATAGATCTCTGGGAGAAGAATAGTTTGGGAGGATAATAACAATAGCACTTAGACTTATATACCGCTTCACAGTGCTTTACAGTCCTCTCTAAGCAGTTTACAGAGCCAGCATATTGCCCCCAACAATCTGGGTCCTCATTTTATTGACCTCGGAAGGATGGAGGTCTGAGTCAACCTTGACCTGGTCAGAATCGAACTCCTGGCAGTGAGCAATGAGTTAGCCTGCAATACTGCATTCTAACCACTGTGCCACCATGGCTCATAAACCTCAATCGATAATGCAGAACTCATTTTCAATCTCAGTATGTTCCTGGTTGCATCTAAACCTAAATGAGAATTTGAGTTCTCAGTTAGGTGTCCCTACTAATGGAATAAATAAATATGAGTGCTTGCTTATCTCCTTAAGGGGATACAATGCATTACAATTCCCATTATTCCCTGTCAGCCAACCTATGGTGGAGCAGACATTATTGAAGCTGATTACATTCCACATAATATGTGGTTTTATGCATTGGAGAAAGACACTGATGACAAAGGCATACACTATAAGTGGTGTTGTTCATATATGAGATTAGTATAACGCCTAACAATTCCAATGCTTTGGGATCATGTTAACTCACTGGGGAAAATGTTAATTTCACAAAAAGGGATAAAAGTTTAAGAACCTGTTGCTTCAAGAAAGTTCATCAAGGACTTAGCTTGAAATCAGTCAGTCAATCAGTACAGTAGCTACCATGTATACACATGCAAGGTAGAGATACAGTGACACCTTCATTCACATACATGATCACTTAATAGGATTATGACATAGCTAATTAACCCTGAGGATCTTAATGTCTATGGAGATTCTCAATTATCATAGACATTGGTCATCGTTGTCCCAAAGATGCTTTTCAAAAGGCAAGTGGATTTTCCTGGAGAAAGTCCAGTTGCCTTTTCAAAAGCACCTTTGGGATGACTTGAGGATTTTTGTTTAGCCATATATAGAACCAAACTTTTGAGAGGAGGAGTGGAGGTGCAAATGGACTCCTTACAGTCAACCACTTTTTTCTATGTTGTTCATTCTGTCCATAATGGAGATTAAGATCTATATGGCCATTTGGTTTTTCACCTTTACCACCAGTCACATGTGGGGGGGGAGAAGAACCTAAAAAGGTTTGATATAGACCAGCGGTTCCCAACCTGGGGGTCGAATGACCATTTCCCAGGGGTTGCCCCAGCATCCTCAGCTCCCTCCAACTGCCACAAGCCTGGCCATATCCCGCCCTACAACCCGCGCCCCCACTGCGACCCACCCCGCCGCCATTTGGGTTTTTTTACCCTCTGTGCATACGCAAAGTGTTCTCCACATGCACAGAGGGTAAAAGAACCCAAATGGCGGCGTCCAGGCGAAGTCTCCAGATCCGGGCGAGGTCTCCGCTCGCTTCGCATGTTGCCTCTGGGAGCTTTTCGAGCCCCGTCGCGAAAGGCTTGCATGACTTCAGCGGGGCCAGGACAGGCGGCTGCATGGAGAGAGCCATCGCCTTTGCCCCGAATGCTACAGGTAGATGGGAGAGACTCTGCGAAGGGGATGGCTCTCTCCAGGCGGCCACCTGTCCTGGCCCCGCCGAAGTCGCGCACGCCTTTCGTGATGGGGCTCGAAAAGCTCCCAGAGGCAACATGCGAAGCGAGCGGAGACCTCGCCCGGATCTGAAGACTTCACCCGGATGCCGCCATTTGGGTTGTTTTACCCTCTGCGCATGTGCAGAACACTTTGCGCATGCGCAGAGGGTAAAAGAACCCAAATGGCTGCGGTGGGGTGGGTCGCTGTTGGGGCGCGGGGGCGGGGCATGGATCACAGCATTAGGAAGGTTGGGAACCACTGATATAGACCCTCATGATGCCACCATGGCTTTAATTTGTGGGGCTTTTACTCTCATGAATGGGACTGGAAACATCAGCCTCTCAGCATCTTTTGTAGTTTCTAGGAGGTCAGAAAAATTGACGAGGGGTTTACTGATCAAATCATCCAAAGATTATCTACTGATCTGCCACACCCCCCAAGAAGCTGAAGAAACTTCTTGGATGAGAAGTGAAATGTCTTCAAAGAAAAAGCAGAAAGTCCAGTTGCTTTTTTTGTGTGTGTGGGGAGCACCTTTTGGACAATCATGACCTGGATGACTGAGAATCTCCATAGCAACACTCCCCAAAATATTTATAGAGAGGGATTTTATTCACTTGCCTAAACTGCAAGGAGGAAAGAACAGGGTGATCCTCCAAAAAGGAGTCAAAAAAGTCAAAATGGTGGGTCCTAATTATGCAATTAAAGCTCTGCTCCTTTTCTATCATGACCTAGGTAAAAAGGGACACCGCTTTAATTCTGTCTAATTCTTGACAGAATGTCTTAAATACTTTAAAAGACTAAGTAGCTTATTTTCTCAATCCAACTCCATTGTTATTTCTCTTCTCAATGTATTATCCCTTTAAAGAATTTATGTTCTTGAGTCCAACTTCTTGTAAGATAGAAAATTAATCCAGGCAGGGAGGTGCAAATAAGGATGGAATTGTAATGACTTCCACTGGATTCAATGGGAAATGGATTTAGGTGTTTGGGGAGATGCATTAAAGCTATCTTGTCAAAGGACCCTGAATAGCATAGCCTTCCCCCACTTTCATATATTCTTGCCTCAACAAATTTTGAATGAGAGGATCACAGCCCACTCCCAACTATGGACTGATTAGTTTCCATTCTATTCTTTAAAAAATTGTTGTGACATCATGAAATTGGCCCTTTTGAAACACCACAACATGTTACTCAGTTCACAGTGGGTGAAGCCATGAGAAGAGCCAATCCATACTTCCCTAACTGGAAAGAAAAAGAAAAAACCAGTCACCTGCAAGAATCCACTGGGGTCATTCTCTTTGATGACCTCCAGACAGTATTCCATCAGCCCCGTAGTCTGGCGCAGCTTCACTGTGCAGTGAGAGATCTGATCACGTACCACCTGCAATAAAATGCAGAAAGTATAAAGACCTGTTTAGACTAGGTAGAGATGCTTTTGCAGATAAGGGCCATGGCTGGAGAATTGGGGAAGGGTGTTCCAGCCATAAATGCAACGGATCACTTATTCCTCATTGCCCCTGAGCTGATTTTGCTGGGTGCCTCAAAGTCTAAGAAACCTTAAGGGTCTTGGAATTCTAATTTTGGCAAACACCACACAGTCTGCTTAATTCTAGCCCTACACAAACCCACAACCTCTTCCTCAAGCCATAGTATTTGTTAATGTGCTTGGAGGCAACAATGTGCAATCCTGATGGAATTTGACAACAGGCTGATAGGCATTCAGGGTATATGGGGGTTAGCCATCCTGTTGTCAGTGATTCTGTTTTAACAATTGCTTCTCCCATAAACAGACGAACAAATAAATTGGCTGCATTCTTACTAAGGCATAAGACGGTAGGCTTTGGTTTAGCACGTGGGGTGAATCTGGCCCAGTGGTGGGTTGCTACCGGTTCACCCCGGTTCAGGAGAACCGGTAGCGGCGGGGGCAGGAGTCTCCATCCACCCGCCCAGACGGCATCACAGACGATCTGTGCATGCGCAGAAGGTTCTGCGCATGTGCAGAAGCGCTGAATGCACGCAAAGCAAGCAAGTGCGTTCACAGTTCCGAACTGGTAGCGAAGGTAAGTGAAACCCACTACTGATCTGGCCAATGATAATTTCATCAAAAATGATTAAATAAATCATAGCTTGGCAGTGTGTAAATCACTCTTAGGAGTGGGTAAGCGTCCTGGCATTTCTTCAACCACACTTTCTAGTTTTAGCATTGTCAAAACAAATTTCCAAAGTTGAGATCAGCCAGAGGCCTGGTCAAGAGCTCCTGCCCTGCCTCTATTCCACTGGGCACCACTAACAGAACTGGCATCAGTTATATTTCCTCATAGGCAAAGACATTCAGGGACCTGTGCATTGGAGCAAAGGAAAGAGACTACCCCAATGCCATTGCTGGAACTATCAGAATCTTGTGTTCCAAACTTTCTGAGCTGACTCTCTTTATTGCCAAGTTTCTATCTTCAAAGGCTGGATAGCTGCTGTGTGTCTTTGCTCTTGAAGGGCAGATATATCAACAATGACATCAAAAGCTTCTGGTTCGTTATGAACAATGGAAACTTGGAGCAGGGTTTAAATAAACATTTTCAGGCTCTGACAATATAGAGCATTCATGGTTGGAAAGAAAAAGAGAGGTGTTGAAATTGGACCCTGAATCTGCTCCAGTTCTTCCACCTTCAGTATTATAATCTTGGCGTGGTTTTCTCCAAACATTCCAGAACGCAAGAAACAGCTGATGATTCAAGATTAGGTTTGCAGTTCTCATTATATACCTCTCCCCCTTTGAAATGAATAGAAATGTGGGAAGCCAGAAAGGCTTTGGGCCATTGGACTTCCTGAGAGTTGAAATCCACACAACTTAGAGTAGCTGAGGACAAGAAACACTGCTCTAGAACAGGAGTGTCAAACTCAATTTCACTGAGGGCCAAATCAGGGTTGTGTTTGACCTTGGGAGGCCAGGGTGGGCATGGCCAGCTCAACGCAACTTGTGTTGGGGACACCTGTGGTGGCCTGAGCGCTCTGCCAGTGAAAATGGGCTCGCTAGCTCTGTTTTCGGCTACGACGGCCTCCTGCAAGCTTCTGCAAGCAAAAACGGAGCTGGGGAGGGCTGCCTGCAGTCCTCACGAGCTCCGTTTTCATTGGCAGAGGCACTGCGGGATGGTCCTTTGCTGTTTCCATGCCGGCCCCGCAGACCAGATCTAAGCACCCTGTGGGCCAGATCCAGCCCCCAGGCCTTGAGTTTGACACCCCTGCTGTTCTGTCCCCACAGGTATGCCCCCCAAAATAAGATGCACGGGAATGAATTGGGAACAATACAATTTTACTTCCAATAAAGTCTTAGCAAGAGTTAAATCTTTTCAAAAGAATATCAGGTATTAATGAGTTATTTACACAAGGCCTTCTCAGTAGTTGGCTAGAGTCCCCAGAAAGCAGGCAGATAGTGTTATCTCAACTCAGGTAGGTTGGCGGAAACCCAAGTCCAATTAGCACCGGAAAAATGTTCACTTTTTAGAATCCAAACCGAAGACACAAATCGAGATCAAGGTGCTGAAAACACAAAACGGGGTTGTTCTCTGCAGCGTAGCCTCTCATGATAGACCTTTAAATACCCTCAGGGCGTGGTCAAGACCTGCAGTACTACTCACGAGGAAGCCTCCTCCTGATTAGCCACTCATGTCTCTTTGAGGACCTGCGCGTTCTGGCATCAAGAAGAGGCTCCTCCTCTTCTCCTGAGTCACTAATCTCAGGAGATGCATCAGGCTCTAATTGTTTGCCAGCCTCTGACCCCATGTCCTCTTCACTCTCTGTCTCTGGTGCCAGGAACACCGGTCTTCTGTACTGCACCCTCACTACCTCCGAATCCTCAGGATTGGCTGCTAAGTGCATCAGACTCGACCTGGCCACAACACCTGCTCTAGAATTTTACCAAATTCTCTCCTAAGATGTTTACCAAGCAAATACTCTTTCACCAGATTAAATGAAAATGGGTAGAGAAGATGCAGGAGAAGTTCTTTCCCCAACACTAGATGGTGCTGTTGAACAGCTAAATAAATAATGCCAATAGGAAGCCATAGGAACTACTCCAAATATTAAATGGATCCAGTGGCTTAGTGGAAGGGAGCGGGTTGGACTAGAAGACCTCCAAGGTCCCTTCCAACTCTATGAATCTGGAAGGGTACTGGTCAAACCCAACGTAAGAAAGGAAGCCAGCCACCCCATCAATTTCTTACCCTTTCCTGTGCTGCTGAGCGGGAGTTTGCTGGCATTACTGTTCCTAGCCTTGAAACCAGAAAAGGGAAGGGAGCTACATCTCACACTGACTTCGCTTAGGGATTTCACAGGAAGGTAGAAAGAGGGGCAATGCTTCAGTGAGGGATGGCACTCTGCATTGTAATTTAATTCCACAGTTGGTCACTAGAGGGGCTCATGTGACATCTTCAATTATGAAGCTCAGGAACATGTGGAAGTCACATTTTTAAGGCTTTCAGGATCAAGGACAGCTTTTAGCTGACCCCATTTCACAAGGTGCATAACCCACTTGGCTGCCAGCCCAGTCAAATCTCCTGATTGGTGATTGTAATAGCATGCAACCATTTTAATGAGTAAAAAAAAAGAAATCATTTTCCAGCTACAAAACCACTGATGAATCTTACAAGTAGGTTCTCATTGAGTATTTCAACTGGAAAAAAAAGGGAAAATACAGCATGTCATTGGATAAGTCCTGTCCTGATCAGGTTTTGATCCTGATTGCCACACGAATGATTTGCCGAAATGAAATACAAAATATAGTGTTTTCACTGCATTTTCCTTTTACTCTGATCTCTTAGAAACACACAAGAAAGAAATGTGGTTTTTTTTTACCATCACACTTCTTAGAATGCTGCTCTAGAATGAAAAGGCAGTCTGAAGTGTAAGATCATAGCTATGTTTTAGGAAAGAAATATTCTATTATCTCCTTATGTTCTTTACAGCTTTAAGCGGAGCTTCCTTGTTCTCCCCAGATAATGTCATCATTTTCCCCTTGTTTACTCAGAGTTCACATTTTCAGAATACCATTGGAGGGATCACCATCTGCTATACATTGCCCCAAATGTATGCATCTCAGGGAGATAGTTAACTAATTAAAGGTACATCTCTACGCTTTTTAAAATTGTATCTCATGATGATAAAAAAACCCAAATTCAGTATATCGTGTGAGGACATCCAGGCAACAGAGTGAGGGAAGCCACCCCTCCTAGAAGAATGAAATATTTTGAGAAATATTTAAAAAGACAGAATATTATATTTCCCCAAAGGAGAAACATGTTTTTAAAGACAGAAAGCAGCCCCCAAGGTCTTTCTTAATAGCCCCAGCAGGACTGGGCCAGCCTATCTACAAGACAAAAGACCTTCAGCTCCAGGGTGATGGGATTAAGACATGACCCTCCAGGACATAATAGGATTAACCCACTGCTATCTAGCAACAGAGCCCACTGCATTGCACAATCTCCTAAGGACATTGCCTCACCCACCAAACTTAACTCAGACAACCTATACAGCTAGCTATGACCCCTACAACAACCAATAGAATACATGTTCTTGCAGAGGAACAGGAAACTCAAGTGCAAAGCCCAAGAGAAGGTATAAAAACCCCTCACTCTCAACTCCATGTGTTCAGCTGCACCAGAGAATCATGTGCTTGGTGGTTCTGCTTCATCATTAAACCATCTTTCCAATCAGCCTCCATATTTCCAGCGTCTTTCTCCTAGTTTGGAACTGAACCGGATGGGTATTTTTTCCAACAAGAGCATGGTTAAACAACCCCTGCCTTAGCATGATGGCTGAACCAATTTTCAAAGTCATTTACTATTAGTCTAGCTGGGCCAGATGAGCCAGCATTAGGGAATTCTTCCATTAGTAACAGGCACTTAGCATTCGTTGGAGAAATGCCAAAGATGGAAAACCTAGCTTTACAAAAAATATCTCGTCATCCTTTTTTTTTAATGTTTATTGATGCAAGCAGTATACTATGAAGCAAACCAGATGCCAAAGCTGTGGCTATCATCTATCTTCATTTTTCCAGAATGACTCCTAAATCAAAGCACAAAGGCATTATGGGAGAAATAAGGAGCCAGGCAATCATAGCCTTGGCTTAGAATGTCACTCTGCTCACTTTCTGAAAAAGAAACAAAGCTGCTCATCTACTACCCAGTAAGCACCCCTAATAATGGTGCAGTCTGTGGGGGCACTTTATCACTGCATTGGGCCAGGCTATACATAGCAAGTTGACCTTTGGATGGTTTGCCTGTTACCAAAGTAACTGTTGTCCTGTGAGTGTTAATCTGCATGGAAATTGTTCAGCTGGGTTAAGTGCACCAGGGGTGAAATGCTACCAGTTCGGACCAGTTCGGGTGTACCGGTAGTGGTTTGCCGAACTGGTAGCGACAGCTGGCTGGCCATGCCTCTGAACTGCTACTTGCTCGCCCTGCAAGCGGATGTCCTGGGGCTGCACATGTGGTGTGCAGACTTTGATCTATCCCCGTTTCTCCTTGGCGCGCTGCCTTGGTGACCCTAGCACTCCCCTGCCCTCGCCACCAGCGGAGGGAGGCTGCTACCTCGGCATTCTACAGGGGAACCGCCAGAGCTGGGCACAGCCTGCGCTTGATGGGCAAGGACGCGGGTCCGCACTGAAGGAGGGCTGTGGGAGATGCTGGAGCGAGCACGCTGCTCTTGGCCGCCTGCTGCCACTGCTGCTGTAGAAGGTAAGGCCGATGCTGGCAAGGGGAGGAAGATCCGCTGCGCTCATCCGACTGACACCTGTTTGCCTCCTCCACTGCCACTCTCAGCCCGATAGCAGCAGCAGAAGGTAAGGCCGACGCTGGCGGTGGATGGGGGGAGGAAGACCGCTGCGCTTGTCCGACTGCTGCCCACTTGCCTTCCCCTCCGCCTCCACTGCCGCTGCTGCCGCCGCTCTCAGCCCAATAGCAGCAGCAGCAGAAGGCTGATGCTGGCAGCGGGGGGGAGGGAGACCCGCTGCGCTCAGCCTCAGGGGGACATGATGAGGCTCGCTCGCCTTTTGGGCTTGGCGCGCTCGGCTTCCGTGCTCAGCTTCCATGGGACCTTTGGCCAACTGCCACCCGCTTGCCTTCCTCTCCACCGCCGCTCTCAGCCCGATAGCAGAAGCAGCAGAAGGTAAGGCCAACGCTGGCGCCAGGGGCAGGGAGACTTGCTGCGTTCAGCCTCTGGGGGACATGGTGAGGCTCGCTTGCCTTTTGGGCCTGGCGCACTTGGCTTCTATGCTCAGCTTCCATGGGGCCTTTGGCCAACTGCCGCTCATTTGCCTTCCCCTCCACCT
Organism: Diadophis punctatus similis; assembly: GCA_023053685.1. NCBI lineage: Eukaryota > Metazoa > Chordata > Lepidosauria > Squamata > Dipsadidae > Diadophis > Diadophis punctatus. Next base: position 1,197,218 of record JALIGW010000047.1, read on the forward strand.
CAGGTCCCGCTCCCCGCATCCAGCCCATGACAGGGGACATGCCCCTTCCAGGCCAGGCTGCCCGCCCTCAGGCCCCCGAAGGGCAGGGTGTGCTCTGCCGCCACCACTGGTGGAAAACTCCCCAGCATGGTGCAGTTCTGGGGTGGCGGAGAGCCCAGGCAAGCTCTGCCCCTGCCGCCGCCGCCACCGCCAGGCGCGTCCACGCAGGAGAACTCCCCGGGAAGGGCTTTGTCTATGTGCCCAGACCAGGTAGGGGTGTGTGTGTGTGTGTGTGTGAGAGAGAGAGAGAGAGAGAGAGGGGGAGAGAGAGAGAGAGAGAGAGAGAGAGAGAGAGGGAGGGAGGGAGGGAGGGAGGGAGGGAGAGGGAGAGGGAGAGGGAGAGGGAGAGGGAGAAACAGAAAGAAAGAGGAAGAAAACGGAAAGGAGAGAGAGAAAAAAGAAAGAAAAAGAGAGAGAAAGAAAAAAGAGAAAGAGAGAAAGAAAGGGAAAGAAAGAAAGACGAAGGAAGGGGGAGAGAGAGAAAAGAAAGAAAGAAAGAAAGAAAGAAAGAAAGAAGGAAGGAAAGAAAGAAGGAAAGAAAGAGGAAGGAAGGGAGAGAGAGAGAGAAAAGAAAAGAGAAGAGACAAAGAAAGAGAAAGAGACAGAAAGAAAGAAAGAGGAAGGGGAGAGAGAGAGAGAGAGAGAGAGAGAGAGAGAGAGAGAGAGAGAGAGAGAGAGAGAGAAAGAAAGAAAGAAAGAAAGAAAGAAAGAAAGAAAGAAAGAAAGAAAGCTTATGACAACAATTGAGCCTAAAATTTTGGTTGCTAAGCAAGAGCGTTGTTAAGTGAGTTTCACCACATTTTACAAGTTGGCCACGTCCACCCGGTCACTTGACCACCAAGCCACGCCCACCTGGTCACCTGAGCACCAAGCATGCCCAACGAGTCACCTGACCACCAAGTCACGCCCACCTGAAGCCATGCCCACCTGACCTCCAAGCCACACCCACAGAACCGATAGGGAAAATTTTTAGATTTCACCACTGAAGTGCACCCAATGAAGGGTCACGTGAAAAAGACCACCACATTTTTAAACTCTGTGACCCAAGTCACATAACCCACTCAATTAACACATCTCAAGTACACACATTATGCAAACATCATAATTTAATCAGCAGCAGTGCAGGAGAGGTTAGCCTTACCCTCAAACCATCCTGAATTTATTTTGCATTAAACTCCTCCCCTTGTCAACTGTGTCATTTGAACACAATGACTAAACTAAATAAAAGTGGGCTAATTTCCAACATCAACTATAGCCACTTTTCCAAGAAACGGAGAAAAAAACCCCCACCAAAGCTTACTATTACAATGCCAGTGGCATCCCAGAACCCACCCCTCATAAATATTAATTAGCTGCAGCAACCTGGCCACACCCACTGCTGCCTGTCCAGCCAATGCAGAAGGAGCTACGGATAGAACTGATTGGGAGTCTCTTGACAGGTAGATTTTGGAAGGCTCTGGGCTCACAATCAGGTGACTTTTAGACTTTTGATATGTGCTGGCAGAACTACCCATAAGGAAAACTGGCCAAGTTAGTGGCTGACAAGGTTAAGTCCAGTGGTGGGATTCAGCCGGTTTGGGCCAGTTCGGGTGAACTGGTTGTTAAAATTCTGGCTGGCCCCGCCCCGCCCACTCTGCCCCACCCCGCCCACCCTGCCCTGCCCACCCACTCCTCATCTCATCCGCTCGCCTGGCACAGCTGCTGCTGCTCTCTGTCTGGCTCCCTGGCTTGCTTCAACCACATGGTCTCTGAGGGCCAGCCAGCTTCCCTGACTTTGGCTGCATCCCACGCGGTGCTCTCTGTGTGGCCCAGCTGAGCTGCCCTGATGCCTGGCAGCCTGGGTGAGCCTGCAAGCAGCAAGGCCCGAATCCAGGCCTAGCGGCCTCCCACGTAGCCCAGCAACCTTGCCTGCCTTCAGCGTGTCTGAATCACATGCAGCACTCTCTGCGTGGCCTAGCTAAGCTGCCTTGATCTGCCTGCGTGAGTGACTGCTAGCAGCAAGGCCCGAATCCCGGCCTTGCTGCTACCTACATCGCCCCGCAGTACCCGAGGCCCAGTGCTCTTGCCTGCCTTCCCCGCTGCCTTCCCCACGGTCCCCGAGGCCCAGTGCGCTTGCCTTCCCCGCTGCCTTCCGTGTGATCCCCAAGGCCCAATGTGCTTGCCTGCCTCTCCGGCTGCCTTCCACACAGTCTGAGGCCCAGCCGGCTTGCCTGCCTTCCCCGCTGCCTTCCCCGCAGTCCCCGAGGCCCAGCACTCTTGCCTGCCTTCCCCGCTGCCTTCCCTGCGGTCGTCTGAGGCCCATCCGGCTTGCCTGCCTTCCCCACTGCCTTCCCCGCGGTCCCCAAGGCCCAGCATGCTTGCCTGTCTTCCCTGCTGCCTTCCCCACGGTTCCTCATGGCCCAGCGTGCTTGCCTGCCTTCCCTGCTGCCTTCCCCGCAGTCACCAAGGCCCAACATAGCAATAGCACTTAGACTTATATACCGCTTCATAGTGCTTTACAGCCCTCTCTAAGCGGTTTACAGAGTTCAGCATATTGCCCCCAACAATCTGGGTCCTCATTTTACCGACCTCAGAAGGATGGAAGGGTGAGTCAACCTTGAGCCGGTGAGATTTGAACAGCTGAACTGCTGAACTGCAGTGCTGTACTTTAACCACTGCGCTCACCTCGACATGCTTGCCTGCCTTCCCCACTGCCTTCCCCACGGTCCCCAAGGCCCAGCTGGCTTGCCTGCCTTCCCCACTGCCTTCCCCGAAGTCCCAGCCGGCTTGCTTGCCTTCCCCACTGCTTTCCCCGCAGTCCCTGAGGCCCAGCGCTCTTGCCTGCCTTCCCCGCTGCATTCGCTCCGGTCTCCGAGGCCCAGAGAAGGGCCGATGGAAATGCCCTGTTTTCTGCCTTCATTGGGCTGTCTGTGCCACGCTAGATTGGGATGGGGAGCGGGGGAAGCAAAAAGCCTACTCGGTCTGTACATACTCACCAGCACGATGGTGTATCTCTCTTCCAGCTCACCGGTTCGGGCATTGGGAGCTTGAGGAGTAGATTGTTTGCCCTGAAGTCTGTCTGCTGCTCTTCCATCTGGCTACAGCCAACCATCGGCCAATTTTCTTCCAGCGCTCGTTCAGGGAATCCCAGGAGTGGCAGCATAATGCATGCTTTTCCAGCAGCCCGGACTGGAAAACGCATGGATGGGGTGGAGGAGTGGTCCTTCTTAACAAGCTCCAAACTGTTGCTACTGCTGCAAGCCTGGGTTCCCCGCACGAGCGCTGGAAGTCTGGTACTCCTTCCCCGCCCAGTCAGCCCGCGCTCCCCTCTCGCTCCAGGCACCAATTCCCCCAGTGCTCCATGTGCGCAACTCCCCAAAATTTTAAAGAGTTAGAGCCACGGGGAGGCAAGGCGCACTCATCTGTTTCCCTCTATGACCAGCCTTGGAAAAGCCTGCCCTCACAATCGCATGCCTGCAGCCAGAGCCAGGCTTGGAGCAGCAGCAATGGTTCTGTTGTAGCCCGCCAGCAGCCCGTGCAGCTGAGAGCGGATCCCGTTCCAGTGAGACCAACTTGTATTGCGCCAGCAGCCTGTGCAGCTGGCACCCGAGTCGGATGGTGAGGAGGCTGGTGAGGACTCAGTGCCAGAGGCAGAGGTTCATCCAGGGCCTTCGGAACCTCCAGCACCTCATAGCAGTGATGAGAGAGAAGAGGCTTCTCCTCTTCTGAATGCAAGGGCACGCAGAGCTGCCAAAAGGCAGGAATGGTTACTCCGGAGGAGGTCTCCTCGGGAGTAAGACTTGGGGCTAATTGGCCACTCCCCTAGTCTACTTAAGGACATCAGAGGCAGCTGAAAGGCTGCAGGAAACAATGTTTGGAAATCCGTCTGGTCATAGTGTGCTTTGTGTCTGAAAAAACCTCTGCTTTGTTTCTCTGCTTCGGTTTGGTTATCAAGGATTACTGCTAGGCATTTTGCCAACTCTCTGAAGCTTCTTAAGATATCAAGACCTAATTGCTCTTCTTTGCTTTAAGACTTTTTGAACTGATACCAGCTGTTAATGATGACTAATTAGCAGCTGGTTGCTTGCAAGAAAAGACTGCTTTTAGATTGGTGTATGCATATCAACTGCTAAGACAGTTATTAGTAGTGGTTATTTGATTAAATAAGTTCGTACAAACTGTGTGTTGTGCTACGTTTTTAGCTGGGGAGAATAGGTTCAGAACTTGTTAAGGAGGACTGCTCCACCCCAGCCATGCATTTTCCAGTCCGGGCTGCTTGGAGTGAAAAGCATGCAATATGCTGCCACTCCCGGGATTCCCTGAACGAGCGCTGGAAGAAAGGGAGTCCGATTGTGAGGGCAGGCTTTCCAAGGCCGGTCATAGAGAGAAACAGAGATGAGTGTGCGTTTCCCCCACTTCTCTGTCTCCTTTCTGCCGCCCATGCGAGCCTTGCCTTCCCCCGAGCCGCGCAGCTCCAAGTTTCTGCTGCCTGAGCCCTAAACTGCCTGCCTGTGCTTTTCCCGCAGACTCCTATCCTCCCTGCTTTCCCCACACAGCTTACCTTTCAGCCTCTCCTGCCTTGCTTCGCTGGTCACCTAATTTTTGGTAAATTGCTCTGACCTACTCATAATCTTATTTCCAGGATTACTGGCATAGGTACCTTTTATAAATGAACTTTTTAAAATCTCTCTCTCTCTCTCTCTCTCTCTCTCTCTCTCTCTCTCTCTCTCTCTCTCTCTCTCTCTCTCTCTCTCTCTCTCTCTCTCTCTCTCTCTCTCTCTTCTGATATCCATATCTATTTTTAAAATATGTCTTAAGTTTGTATTCAACCCTTATAAAAGTTGGTCTACTGATGGGCTCAGTTGATTGGGGTTCTTTCCTCTGCAGGATCTGTCCCTGCATCTGAAAAGAAAAGGAGTGAATAAAGCCATCCTATGGAATTGTTACTTGTTTTTCAGAATTGAAACTGGACACTACTCTTTTTTTAAGTTTTATTTTTTTTAATAAGTATAAAAAATTCATTATCTACATATACAGTGTGTTGTCTTGGTAGTTAATTTTTTATTTCAATGATAGTGACAATAATATTCATAACAATAATGATCATATACTAATAATAATATTTGCCTATCAATTTAGTGAACTTTCCTTATATAATTTCCTTATATCTTTTCTTTTATACTATTAGATTTCTAACTTCTGTTTCTGTTAGTTAGCCATTGATAAAACAAATCCCGCATTAAAAAGTATTCAGTTTCTTCCTTCTCCTTAATTTTAAGTGTTAATCTATCCATTTCTGCACATTCTATTATTTTTTTAAATTACATTTTCATCTATAGGGATCTCTTCGTTTTTCCACTGTTGTGCAAACACAATTCTAGCCGCTGTTAACATGTGTAATTAAATATGTATTCCCTTTATTATATTTTTCTGCTTTTTAACAAAAATATTTCTGGTTTTAAATCTATATGTTGCTCTTTCCATTTTTTCTAACCATGATACTACTATTGAATAGCTTATTTGACTTGAGTACAAGCTGAGCCCAATACTGAACCTAATTCATATATTCCTGTTTTTTAAACTGAGGAATAAATTTCAGAAAAAGAATTCAGTATTGCTCAGTGAATGCACCTATGAATTTCATTCTTCTTGATCTAACTACTTAGATGATTTTGGGCTATATCTTTTTGTTTGTCCCCCTTGCGTTGGACCCCAATCCCTCTCACTCTTAAAAATTTACCACACTACTGAGGTTGTTCTAGTTGCACAGCAGCCGCTAAAGCATGCATTCATAAAGATAAAACAATGTGAATCCTTGGAAAACAAGCAGCTGCTGAAATAAAATGAACAGTGCCTCCTGGCTGGAAGGAAGCTGGAAGGAAGCTGTAAAAAGCTTCAGTACATTTTTAAGATGAAACGTCCAAAAAGCTTAGGTGACTAAACATGGCTTCCCCTGGCTTCTCTCTCTCTCTGCTATAGAGAGAGCAATAGCAATAGCACTTTACTTATATACCGCTTCATAGTGCTTTACAGCCCTCTCTAAGCGGTTTACAGAGTTCAGCATATTGCCCCCAACAATCTGGGTTCTCATTTTACCGACCTCGGAAGGATGGAAGGCTGAGTCAACCTTGAGCCTAGTGAGATTTGAACAGCTGAACTGCTGAACTAGCAGTCAGCCTGCAGTCGCAGCATTTAACCACTGCACCACTTCAGAGCATTCCATTAGGGCAGCGGTTCTCAACCTGTGGGTCGCGACCCCTTTGGGGGGTTGAACAACCCTTTCACAGGGGTCGCCTAAGACCATCGGAAAACACATATTTCTGATGGTCTTAGGAACCGAGACACCGCTCCTCTATCCGTCTCCAGGCGGGTCCACCCACATGCAAATAGACTACTGCAAAAGAAATTATGTACCATGGGAACTTCTGAGCATGCACAGAAGCCGAATTTCCGGCACTGCGCATGCATTGCCATCTTGTTTTTGTCTTTTTTTTGCAATTTGTTTTTTTAAAAATCGGCACTGCGCATGCATATGCGCGCAAAGTGCACGGGCGCCCACGAGGCACAGCCATGCAGTGCAGAAGGAAGCGAACCGGCAGCGAGGTAAGTTAGAACCCACCCCTGAGTTTCCTAATAATTTTATTATTTTATGGTTGGGGGTCACCACAACATGAGGAACTGTATTAAAGGGTTGCGGCATTAGGAAGGTTGAGAACAGCGATGAAATGCTCCCGGTTCGCTTTTACCTGTCGGTCGTCAGAGAGCCGATCGCGAAGGTAGCGTGACACTCCGCCCACCCGCCGGGACACCGCCATTTGAGTTCTTGTACCCTCTGCACATGCACAGAACGTGGGTTGGCGGAGCGTCACGCTACCTTTGCGATCGCTCTCCGACGACCGACAGGTAAAAGCAAACCGGAGGCATTTCACCCCTGGTTGAGAACCACTGCATTAGGGACTGTTGGTCCAGGAACGACCTGGGCTAATGTAGAGTAGTCTTAGCTAGGAAAGATTAGATAAGATGAGTGAAAAATATGTAGGTACTACTCGTAGAGTATTTATTACAGTTTACAGCCTGGCACAAAGATGTAAACCATTTTCAGACATAGAAGATGACATACACATGCAAACAGCGATGGGTTGCTCCCAATTCGGCCCGGTTCTAAAAACCAGTAGTGCTGGCAGCAGGAGGCTTCACCCACCTGCCCAGGATGCACGTACGAACTGGTAGTAAAGGATTTTAGAACCCACTACGGCATGCAAATGATAAATGGATTAGATATGGGAATAGGATTACATTCATGTAAAACTGCAGTGAAAATAGTTGATTTCATTGCAAAAGAAATAAAAAAACCCTATTTACTAAAATTATTGAAGTCGCATGCCCACCTAGCCACGCCCACCCAGTCACATGCCCACCTAGCCATGCCCATCTAGCCACGCCCACAGAACCTGTTGTTAAATTATTTGAATCCCACCACTGGTTAAGTCTGCAGACTGAACATGGCCTGCCCCACTGTAAAGTTCTTAGGAAGCTCTGTCCAGATGCCATCTGAAGGGAAGTGAGCCACCATCTCCAGCAAGAGGAGATTCTCAGTGATTGCACCTGAACTTTGGAATTTTTTCCCTCCGAGAAGAGGTTTGCCCTAGTTTTTGCACCATTACAGAAAATACCCTTTCTTCCATAATCTATTAAATAACGTTACTTTCTGTAAATTGGGTTTTTATGCCGCTTTTATGTCTTTTTATTTGATACTGGCTTGCATCTTGCCAAGTTTTTATTGATTGGGTTTTGTTTTTAAATTATAAAACTAGGCAAGTAATAAATCTTGTAATAAATAAATGCCAAACATGTTATCCACAGCCAAAATATTTGAATGCATCAACAGAATGATACCAGCAATTTTATTTCACCAACCACAGGGCTAATCAACATGTCTATGTACTCTTGAGTTGAATTCGAGTCCTGGTAACTACAGGGACATAACTATGCAATTTTCTTGGCAACAGTATTGAAGTAATTCATTAGTGTTTATTTTCAGGATTTTTTTTTTTCAATTTCCCAAACTAGTCTACAGCCCTCCAGTTCCCTTTTAGCTAAGGTGACCAGACGTCCCGATTTTGGCGGGACAGACCCGCTTTTTCATCATTTGTCCCGCGTCCCGCCCGTCCTCTAAAAAGTCCCGATTTTTTGAAAGAATGCACGACTAGGGCATTCTTTCAAAAAATCGGCCTGAAAGGCAGCAGGCCTCTCAGCTTGGGCCGGCCGTGGGCGGCGTTGGCGGCGGGCGGGCGTCCCGCGTTGTTGACTCCTCCGCCGGCGGCTGGAAGCTGGGGGGAGGGGGAAGGGAGGCTGCTCCTCCTCTCCTTCCCCCGCCCCATCCCTAGCCCCGCCCTCGGAGGCACCGCTGCTGTTGGGAGGGGTGAGGGACGAGGAGCTGTCGCCGCTTTGAGTTTACGAGCGGTGCAAACAGCCCTTCCTCGTCCCCCTCCCCTTTCTTCCCCCCGTCGCCTCGCTGCCGCCGTTGCCCTGGGGCCGGGCGGGCGACCGGGAGACCGCGGCGCTTGGATGCTTGGAGCAGGTAAGCTGCCGGCTGCCTCCTTTCCCCGTCTCCCGCCTCCCGTTCGTTGCTTGCCAGCCCGGCCGAAGGGAAGGCGGGAGGTGAGGAAAGGCCTCCCGAAAGGGAGGCGGGCTCCCGAAGGGAGCCAGCAGCTCTTCGGGAGGCCTTTCCTCGCCTCCCGCCTTCCCTTCGGCCGGGCTGGCAAGCAACGAACGGGAGGCGGGAGACGGGGAAAGGAGGCAGCCGGCAGCTTACCTGTCGATAGCTGCAGGCATCCAAGCGCCCTCCCGCCTCCCCCCCTCTCCCCCCCCACCTCACCTGGACACCGACATTTGCTGTTTTGCCCTCTGCGCATGCGCAGCGTTCTGCCCTCTGCGCATGCGCAGGCGGCCCCCCCCGTCCCTCTTAAAAATAAAAAAATCTGGTCACTTTGCTTTTAGCCCCCATGGCCCATTCCTACCCCACTCCAATTACTGACCAAGTCAAATCCTGTTTAACATGGGAAGCCAAACAAGGTTAGCTAAATGTTACCACTTCCTGAGACCAATAAATCTGCATATGAAAGCAAATTACTGTTGTGTACATTTTTGCAAAATCTCCAGATTACTTCAAATAAATGGTCTCCTAGCTGTAAATGTCTTGATGGCATTCTAAGTTGCTTAAAGAATTGTACTTATGCTATCTGGCATCTCATTTCTTTAATCGTGTCTCTGGCAATAGAGAATTAATAATTTGGGTATATTGTGCACAAATCCCCTATTCTAGGGGAACAAAAAAAAACCCCGCAAGTCCCAAGCCATCTAAAACTGTACTCTTAACTAAATGATGCTTATAAACCACAGCAAATATGTCTGCATAATTGGTGCCAAACTATGCATGATGATTTTTTATTGTTCTAGTTTATTATGCAAGGCACTAGAGGATTATTTGGCAAGGCCTAATACCATATTCCCCAACCTGGGAATTCTGAGAACATGGGAATGGGGAGAGAGATGATGAAATACGCATGGTGACAACATCATACTAATACAACAAATTATGTAGTTGTGCATAATTATGTACTTGTGCAGGACAAAATGTACTTGTGTACAAAATGTACTTATGTACTTGTGCAGGACAAAATGTACTTGTGTAGAACTAAGGAGAAATTTCCTGACAGTTAGAACAATTAATCCGTGGAACAGCTTGGCTCCAGAAGTTGTGAATGCTCCAACACTGGAAGTTTTTAAGAAAATGTTGGATAACCATTTGTCTGAAGTGGTGTAGGGTTTCCTGCCTAAGCAGGGGGTTGGACTAGAAGACCTCCAAGGTCCCTTCCAACTGTGTTATTCTATTCTAAAATAATATATTGTAATTGCCACATTTATGTGAGATTCCACTGCATGCATATCATTTTGGCCTCATTGCAGTTTGCTATGTGATGCTGCTGTATAGGAGTTGCAGTCTTAACACATTGGGACACACACACAACATGTTTAATGTAGTTCATTTATTTGTAGCTTAGTGTACTGGTGAACCCAGGCATCATGATTTGTAAAATGTCTGTATGATAGCCTGTTGGGTAAACCCATCCAACTGTCCTTTATTCAATAAAAAAACCCATAATTTGCCATTATGGGAGAACATAGACATCAATGACACAGACAAATGTCCTTCTGCACAGCTGCCAAACTCAGACTGCTAAAAGTTTTAAATGCCTCTCTCTCCCACCCTCCCTTCTACTTCATTTCTCTCCACTCCCTTGCAATTCATCTCAGCACTTAACAAGCAAGTGGACCTAAGGTGATCTTCAAAATGTCTGTCTTGGGCATGGAGCTGCAAGGGAGATGATTAATGACTGAATTCCCTGCTAGCTAATTTTACTGAACAAGATTCTGCCTGACAAGTGGAAGGAGGAAGCTGTGGCATAAGCCCAGTTCCCCACAGAAGAACCAAAAAACAGCTCTGTATGCGAGCAAGAAAAATGAGTTGATAAATGATGGAGGATTTTCTTGTTCTCCTATTTAATTTTTCTCCAGAGCCATTTTCTTTCCACCTGAAAGGGTAGCTACACCTGGTCATCAAGTCAGTGCTTGGTGCCAGAGCAAGAAAATTAAAGCAATATATAAATGGTATGATGTGGTGGCCTAGAAGTGAAGACGCTTGCCACCCACTCGGAAGGTTGAGAGTTCAATCCTAGGCAGCGGCAGATGTTTCTCTCCATTTAGTCGTCCTGACTCCACCCCGAATAAAGGGATTAAAGGGCCATAAAAAGTAAGTAAGTAAGTAAGTAAGTAAGTAAGTAAGTAAGTAAGTAAGTAAGTAAGTAAGTAAGTAAGTAAGTAAGTAAGTAAGTAAGTAAATAATAAATAAATAAATAAATAAATAAATAAATAAATAAATAAATAAATAAATAAATGGTAAGACCTATCTGCATGCAAAAGAAGCAGAAATGTAGAGAATGTTGTCTAGAGGCTCAGAACCAATAAGGGTTCCCAAAAAAAAGTTTGGAGAGAAAAACCTTGATCATGTTGAGGTGGTACTGAAACTGGGTCATATTAGTAATATTAATGGGAACATCATATTAGTAATATTAATGGGAACATCACTGACCTTTTGAGTTTTGGCAAGAGTTTGAAAAGATTTCATTGTCCAAATAAGTCTTTGTTTTGCACGTTGGAAATGATCAAGATCGGTTCTCAAAAGGTTGAAATATGTGTGCCAGTCTTGTCTTGTCTAACTGGGACCCCTTCAGGTGGGTTGGGCTGCAGCACCTTCATCCATATTGATGAATGTTTCTGCAAGATGTTATATGTGGAAGATTGATCCATAGGGTTGAATGTTTTATTTACACAACTGAATTCTTTCCAGCAGTAAAATATCTGAATCCTCAATAATTTTATAGCTAATAAATAACAAAAAGGGGGATTAAAAAACCCCCAAAGAGGAAGATTTGGTGTTCGTTGACAATGTGTGATTGTTGAGTTAATAAATGCTGAAGGAAAAACCATTTATGTCCAAGAGACCACAAAGCTTATTATCGGCTTTGCAGAATTAACTGTTTCTTTCTCCTATTCTCCTGTTGTAGTAGAATCAGGAAGTACTCAACCCCATCTATTTCCCTGATCTGAGTAAAACATATAAAACCATAGAATATCATAATTTATGCACTGGCAATATTCACACAAGACACTTTCCAATAATTAATTAAACTTATGCTTATTTAATTGACCTGATTTTCTGAATTCACACAAAAGACTGGACCACAAATTAACCACATAGACTATGTTTGCCAAACCCACTGAACTAATATTATGGTTGGCTAATAGGTGGTTCAAATATCATACCAGAGGAGCCACTAAAGGCAGCAAAAATGTTTGTCTGCCTTCACATGTTGTGATGAGGCAGAAGCTGTCTCACAGAACACTGTTATCAGTGATTATTGAGTAAACCACAATTGGCTGGGTTTGTACAACATGTTAAACATACATTAAAATTATAAAAACAGTGGCTGGATTCTCACACTAAACCACAAACTAACAGTCTACATGTTGACTTAGCATGTTGTGGGAACTCAGAGTCTATAGCAGTGATGGCTAACCTTTTTGGTGCCGAGTGGCCAAAGCACGTCCGTGCACACATGCGCGAATGTGCATGCGTGAACTCCAAAATGCAATGCGAGCACCCCCCACATGCACCCCTGCGCATATGCCCCCCCCACATGCACCCCGCCCTCCTGTGCATGCGCCCCTCATTGCCCCATTTTGGCTTCCAGGTTGGTGCAGGAGGCCTTCCATGCCCAAAATGAGGCACAGGGGCGTGCGCGCATGTGCGCATCCCCCAAAATGCAATGCAAGTGCCCACCCCGCATGCACAAGTGCATCCACGCATGCGCCTCGCCCCCGTCATGAGCAGCAGACACCCAAAGACTAGCTGGTTGGCGGGAGGCATGCGCGCATGCGCGGTGGAGTTGATGGCTGGCGTGCCCGCAGAGAGAGCTCTGCGTACCACCTGTGGCACGTGTGCCATAGGTTCACCATCATGGGTCTATAGTCTGTAAACCATGATTTAATGAATCCTGACAACCCTAACCTTAACCCTTCTCTTATATATTACTTAAAAGGAAGAACATGGGTGACTCATTTGGACAGTCATTTGTCTGAAAATGGTATAGGATCTCCTGCTTGAGCAGGGGGTTGGACTAGAAGACCTCCAAGGTCCCTTTCAATTCTATTATTCTGTAATTCTGACTCTGCTCTATAAAAGTCAAGTGTTCAAATAACTAAAACTTAACGGAATGGGGGACGTACATTTAAGGAATACTAAATACTCTGAGTGAAATGTCTCTGCTTGTAAAGAAAGGAGACCCTGAAATCTCTTGGTTAATTCTCCCCCCCCCCCAGTTCAACAAAAGCCATCTGGGTCAACTGGCTGGAAAAGATCTCCGTGCTTTTCTAACTGCCAGGGGAAAACCTATAATACTACTGACTCAATGCAAATAAACTTTCTAGGGTTGCCCTACTTGTTTTCCAATCTGCCATTAAACATCTCACAAATCCTCCTTTCTCCATAAGCAATCTTCTGTCCATCAGTTCTCTCAGTCAGCCACAAACCTTTCCCTCAAAGAGGGTCACAACATTTTCACAGGAAATGTACATTGTGGCCAACCAGTTGTCTCCCCCTTTCAGATTTACTCCTCTGGGTGTATCTGTTGCTGTGCTTAGGGGCCACAGTGTCATCCCTCTTTCCCTCCATCCTAGGAGGTCTCTATGGCAACAGCTGCCGTGGCAAATATTCAGGCCCTCCCTCACATGGACTCCTGCGCCCACTGCTAATTCATTTCGGCTCCTGCATTAGTCTGAGTGCTGCATAGCTATAAGGACCCTTGTTTTTTCCCTGGTGGATTCAGAGGTACTTGGGAGGCAGAAAGAAGCTGAACCAAGGCACTCTAACTAAAGCATTAAACCAAGGATTAAGAGGAAATCAATACAGCTTTGCACGCTTCAGAGAGGATTTGGAAGAAGCCTTTGGACTGCACAAGATGAACATAGCATCTTTCTGCTATTCATTAAACAAGCCTCGAAAAAAGGTGCATTTCTTTTAAAAAATGTAGTAACATTAACTAGATTCCTGATGCAGAAGGCTTTTTTAAATGGATCTGGAGTTGTTCCAAATATATACAGTATATTGTATATGAACTTAGGAGAGTCCTAGGTGTTCAAATAGGAATCTTTGTTATTAGATGAAGAATACTGCAAGTATACACACACACACACACACACACACACACACACACACACACACACACACACACACACACACACACACACACACACACATTCTTGCAGTAGTATTCATCTAATAACAAAGATTCCTATTTGACCACTTAGGATACAATGTGCTTACTAATAATTAATTGAACCAACATTTGTTCAATAACACAATTTTCTGGCTATGGAAGATAACCATAAATTCAGCCCATGAGCTATGGTTGACTAGTTTGTACTATAGTGAACTCTGAACTTAGTCTGTGGCTGCTCTAAGACATCATATATGTATATTTATTTGGCTTTGATTTAGTGTATTGTGCAAACCATCTAATTGAGTTTTGTTACCAATAAATATAGCATGGCTTAGCGTAATGTACGAGGCCCAAAATGCTGTCTGAATGATTGATTGACAGATTGATTATGTGCCTTCAAATCAGTGTAGACTCTTAGCAATCAGTAGATAGATGTTTCTTCATGAAGATAAAATGTCTGAAGAGAAGGAAATATTTATGCAAGGAACAGGAAATAAAGCAAGCAATCCTATTGGAAAAGAGGTTAGAAGTCAAGCAGGGGTGAAATCCAGCAGGTTCTGACAGGTTCTGGAGAACTGGTAGTGGACATTTTGAGTAGTTCAGAGAACCGCCAAATACCATCTCTGGCTGGCCCCAGAGTGGGGTGGAAATGGGAATTTTGCAGTATCCTTCCCCTCCCACGCACACCAAGCCACACCATGCCCACCAAGCCACGCCCACAGAACCGTAGTTAAAAAAAATTGGATTTCACCACTGGTTAGAACAAAGGCTTTTTTTGGTCAAGTTTCCTACTGAGCCAGTAGATATAACAGCATATTTTGGCCATTTTCAATAGGACTAGCTGATTTATTCACCCATAAACTACAACAGTCTCAAGGTGTCTGGCTTGACATACCTGGCACCTTACGTGGATCCAGAGGCATTTTTCTAGCCATGTCCACCAATGTCTTCCACCCGAGAACAGTTCATTGCTTAAATTTCATTACCCCAGACTAACCTTCAGTTTGTGCTCATGTTCTTTGTTGACCCGTGACAACAGCTGGGCTTTCCGTCTGTTGAGAGCATCAATAAGCGCATCACACTGGGCAACCAGGCAGGCTTCAAACTCCACGCTGTTCTCCTGCAATCAAAATAAAATACTCATCAGCCAAAGCAACAGGAAGGACTAAAAGCAGATGACATGTTGGATTAGACTGATTTCACTCTTTCCTGCAACAACTTCTTGAGATCTTCAGCATCATCTGGATTTTTTAAATATAATAATAATATAATAATGACTCTTCTTTGTGGCAGCCCCTGAGATATTGGAACACTGCTATCATGTCTCCTCTAGAAAATGATTTTTATCTGGAAGTTACTTTCCAAAAAATGGAGGTGTTCTGTTGACTGTACATTGACTAACTAGTGCCTGCAAAGATAATGGAAACTGCCTTAGTTAATAGGATGTGTCTCTGGCAGCCACTGGCTGGTTCCACTTGCATGATATATTTACATATATCATTTAAAAGCTGGTGAATTGAAAAACACAGTCATTTCTGAGCCAGGGACTGGGTTCTATCTCCTCTTCCAAGTCAGCAGGGTCTTTTATAAGGTTATTTATAATCCAGCTAATGCCTGTTGTTTGACTTCATTATTGAAGAGTCAATAATTCAATAAGTCCATTATTATCCGACTTCTTCCATGTATTTTTGAAGATAGGCAGTTGGACAGAAAGAGATAAGCACATAACTTGCTGTAAGCATTTCTTTTTCCTTCCAACAATTCCCCTTACCATTAGCTCCCAAAAAATCTATAGGAATGAAGCAAAGACAGAAAAGAGATAAGACAGACTCCAAATATCATCAGCCCATGCTGATTGCATATATGTGTGTATACCAACACACACATGCATGCATGCATGAAGGAAATGACAATGGTTCCATCACTACAAAGATGGCTGCTTGTAATATGATCAGAGCAGCCATCTTACTCCAGGACTGTCCAGCACCAATTACCTGTAATTACCTGTAGATTGAGCTAGACTGAGCTTGCTGGGTAGTGTAAAAAGAGCCCCTGTTTTTACACAACACACAGAATCATCATTAATTCAACCTATTGTCTGGTTTCATGCAACACATTGAACCAGAAACTATCTCACTTAGCCTGACACAGTATGTGAACCAGGGGTGAAATTCAGCAGGTTCTGTCAGGTTCTGGAGAACCGGTAGCGGAAATTTTGAGTAGTTCGGAGAACCGGCAAATACCACCTTTGGCTGGCCCCAGAGTGGGGTGGGAATTGAGATTTTGCAATATCTTTCCCCCAGGAGTGGGGAGGGAATGGGGATTTTGCAGTATCCTTCCCCTGCCACGGCCACAGAACTGGTAGGGAAAAAATTTGAATTTCACCCCTGATGTGAACCCACCAGGAATGGCTCCTAGGAGCAATCTAAAGAGAACAAAGAACCCAGAGTTCAAAAGCCAGCAGTGTGTAGCAGCTGCCAAAAAAGCCAACACAGTTCTAGGCTGCATAAACAGAGGGATAGAATCAAGATCACGTGAAGTGTTAATACTACTTTATAATGCCTTGGTAAGGCCACACTTAGAATACTGCATTCAGTTTTGGTCACCATGATGTAAAAAGGATGTTGAGACTCTAGAAAGAGTACAGAGAAGAGCAACAAAGATGATTAGGGGACTGGAGGCTAAAACATATGAAGAATGGTTGCAGGAACTGGGTATGTCTAGTTTAATGAAAAGAAGGACTAGGGGAGACATGATAGCAGTGTTCCAATATCTCAGGGGTTGCCACAAAGAAGAGGGAGTCAAACTATTCTCCAAAGCACCTGAGGGTAGAACAAGGAGCAATTGGTGGAAACTAAACAAGGAGAGAAGCAACTTAGAACTAAGGAGAAATTTCCTGACAGTTAGAACAATTAATCAGTGGAACAGCTTGCCTCCAGAAGTTGTGACTGCTCCAACACTGGAAGTTTTTAAGAAGAGATTGGATAACCATTTGTCTGAAGTGGTGTAGGGTTTCCTGCCTAAGCAGGGGGTTGGACTAGAAGACCTCCAAGGTCCCTTCCAACTCTGTTACTCTATTCTATTCTATTAATATAAATAAACATTCACATAAGGTTTTAAAGATATTTAAAGTTTGTTTGAAGCATGAGGCAAGATATGGAAGACTGATAAACTGATATTAAATCGCATATACCGTTGTTATGTGGTAGTTATGACCACAATTGAGCCCAAAATTTCTGTTTCTAAGTGACACATTTGTTAAATGAATTTTGCCCCATTTTACTACCTTTTAACAGTTGTTAAGTGAATCATGGCAGTTGTCCCATTAGTGACACTGTTGTTAAATGAATTAGGCTTCCCCGTTGACTTTGCTTGTCAGAAGATCACAAAAGGTGAACACATGACTCCAGGACACTCTAATTATCATAAAAATGAGTCAGTTGCCAAGAGTCTGAATTTTGATCCCATGAGCAAATGGATGCTGCAACAGTCATAAGTGTGAAAAACGGTCATAAGTCACTTTTTTCAGTTCTAACTTTGAATGGCCATAAAACAAACCGTTATAGGTTTGAGGATTAACTGTACATGTTTATCATTTCTATTTTACAGTGTTTTAAAAGCTGCTATTCCAAACAGAAGGTGGTTTTTCCTCCACTTTATAATATTTACTTTAAAAATATCCTAAAGCACCTTGCAGAATCAGTTGTGAGGTTATAAGTTGCCCAAAGAGTTTTGAGAACGTTTGCGGGAGGAAAGTTTAGAATATTGGTCTCCCGAGTCCAAACGCATATTCATATTCTCAGACTGAAACTTCAGAGGATAAAATTCTGATTTGGGCAGAATTTGGTTCTTCCGAGCCTGCAGTAGTCCTATTATTCTAAATTGGCTCGAATAGAAATTCTCCCGAAACCGGAGACATTCCTGGAAATTGAAAGCCCTGATTGAAACTTTTCGGTCTCTATCTAGCAATGATTACTCTCTTAGGGGAAGACCACAAGTCTGAGAATGGATGAGTCGCATGGTGCACGGACGAAGGGAGGACAGGAGAAGCAGCTCATGGAGGAATGTGTCTCCAATGACCTGAATAAAGAAGCAGTGTGCTCATGGGAGAGGCAGCCGCAAGGAAAGCGGGAATGGTTTGGCCACAGAGTTGACGGGACTTGATGGATTAGACTCCTGCTCACTCCAAATGATGGAGGGAGGAGGCAGCACTCAAGGGAACCAACATCCCTAAAGAGCCAAGACAAATGATCTGTGCCACAGAAATTGAAATTGATTCTGACTGAAGGCCTGATTCCACCTGAAAGAATGCAAAGCATTAATGCAACAAGCTTATTTCTTTGGGGTTTATCCAGGAATGGGCTTCAAAAAATTTCACTAATGGGTTCTCTGCCCGGTTGCTGGGTGGGCGTAGCCATGGTGAGTGTGGCCTAGTCGGCCTCCTGCACCATGGCAGGGGGGGGCGTTTTTGCCTTCCCCAGGCTCCGGAGGCTTTCCTCGAGCCTCTGGGAGGGCGAAAATTGCCTCTCCCGGGCTCTGGAGGCCCTCTGGAGCTTCCAGGAGGCCCGTTTTCCCACCTCTCCAAGCCTCCGGGCGGGCCCTGCACTTACCTCGCATCCAAAACAGGCCGTGTGGAGACTCCTGGGAGGGGAAGGGAGGTGTGGGAGGGGCCAGCCAGGGGTGGGATTTGGAGGTTCTCCGAACCGGCCATAACGTTAGCTACGGGTTCTCCCGAACCCGGGTGAACCCGTAGCAGCCCACCCCTGCAGAAAGGCAACGAGGGAATTTATACTGTGCTGGATCTTTCAAAGACTATCCCTTTGTTCCTCCTTTCCAGCATTCCTCTCTCCCTGAACCCTTTGTTCTAGCAAGCAATTTCTTCCCACTCTGGCACTCCCCATGTTGGCCACTGCCAGCCCTATTATTCCCAACCAGCATCCGCTAATGGCAGGGATAGTCCAATACTTTGGAAGATGTCAGGCTGGAGAAGATTGCAAGATATTATCCGGCCTTTAGGTCCACAACTAGAATTCCCTGAAGAAGTAGGGAATGGGAAGGAGAGAGTAGAAGGTGTCACAGGGAAGAGGGCATCAATAATTTCAAAATTTTAAAGAAAATGTACCAATAAAACATATATTCAGAAAAAATAATTTCAAAACTCTTGGCACCACCAGGCAATCGAAGCCTTACCCTTTTTACTATGTGTTGGATACATCCCACACATCCAAAAAGTGGTGAGACTTCAATCATCCAGTTGTACTTACTATTTGGACATCATTTGCCCCTCTGGGGATACACCTGGGAATCCCAAAGGTGCTTTTCCAAAAGGCAACTGGATTTTCTTGTTGTTGTTTTTCCTTGAAAGCATTTCGCTTCTCATCCAAGAAGCTTCTTCAGTTCTGACTCTGAAGCTTCTTGGATGAGAAGCGAAATGTTTTCAAGGGTAAAAACAAGAACGTCCAGTTGCCTTTTGGAAAGGTATCTTTGGAGCAACCGTGACCTGGATGATTGAAAATCTCTGTAGACCAGGGGCGGGTTGCTCTCTTACCTCGCTACTGGAGCCCTGCGCGTGCATTGCCACGTTTGGTGCACGCGTGTGCTCGCTACGCGCGCACGCCCCCTCGCAAGATTTCGGCGAGACTTTGTTTCCCCGCATGCGCAGAAGCAAAATCGCCCAAAAATACAGCACCGGTGCGAGTCCGTGCAAACAGCGCCATCTTCTGGCCGCTACCGGTACTGTAGAGTGGGCCGCACCAGTAGCAACCCACCTCTGCCGTAGACACAGTGGTGGGTTGCTACCGGTTCGCCCCAGATTGGGCAAACCGGTAGCGGTGGCAGCAGGCTCCGCCCACCCACCCGGACGTCATCATGGACAATCTGCGCATGCACAGAAGCGCCGTGTGCGAGCATAGCAAGCGTGTGCGCATGTTCACAGTTCTGAACCTGTAGCGAAGGTAAGTGAAACCCACTACTGCATAGACATACACTTGGGAAAACATACAAGTAGTCTCAACTTACAACCGTTCATTCAGTGACCATTTGAAATTACAACTGCACTGAGAAAAATGGCTTACAACTGATCCTCACACTTAAAACTGTTGCAGCAGCCCTAACCTAATCAATTATTATAAGAAGAAACTTTCCAGCAGCAAAGAAAACATTCCTCTGCTACCTCTTGTAAATTAGCATGGTAAAATCACAGCACATTGGCATTTTCTTGTGGCTAGACATGTTTTCCAATACCTTCATCCTGGTCATTTGCTGCTATGACAACCAGAGTGGGCGGAAGGTGGGAGAGAGGCTATGTTTAGAATTCCAATGGGCACTAAGAAGATTTGCTAAAGGAATAGGGCACAGGGAAGGAGAGAATGGTTGCAACAGGGCAGGACCCCAAAGGAAATGACTCCTGCTTGAGCAGGGGGTTGGACTAGATGACCTACAAGGTCCCTTCCAACTCTAATAATCTGTAAGTCTGAAATGGTCCACTCATCCTCCGTGTGTAGCAAATGGAAATTATCACTTTTACTGTGATTTCTGATACAGTGCAGATAAGCTAGGGGGAAAAAAGATCAGCTGCCAAATACAGGTACTATTATCAGATTGTAGAGACATGGAAGTACTTTTGGAGGGGGAGAATTTTTTTATTTTTATTTTATTTATTTATTTAAATTTGTCAAGCATATATGATTACAAGCAAAGTATAAATAAAGTATAAACATGAATTTATACTTTAAATTAAATATATGGGTACATTAGGATTAAAATAATAATAAAATAGTAAAATTAAGTATACTGAGCTTATATCGGTGATTTCAGTGTGTTAAATATGACTCCATTTTATAGACGGTAGTCAGCTATTCCAATAGAGCAGTCTTTCTCAACCTGGGCATGCTGGCTGGGGAATTCTGGGAATTTAATTTAATTTAATTTAATAAACGTTCTTATAGGCCGCCCAATCCCGTAGGACTCAGGACGGCGTACAGCATAGATAAGAACAGTACAATAAAAACAGTAATAGCAGTTTAAAAGATAAAAAACCATTATTTTAAAAAACATTCATTCATGGGGGAATCTGATCTTCTTTTTCACCCTGCCTGCCGGAAGAGCCATGTTTTTACGGCTTTACGGAAGGCCAGTAGGGTGGGGATAGTCCGGATCTCTGGTGGGAGTTGGTTCCAGAGGGACGGGGTTCCCACAGAGAAGGCCCTCCCTCGCAGTCCCACCAACCGACATTGTTTGGCCGGTGGGACCCGGAGGAGGCCCACTCTGTGGGACCTAACTGGTCATAGGGAGGTGTGTGGTAGGATGCGGTCCCGAAGGTAACCTGGCCCTGAGCCATGTAGGGCTTTAAAGGTCAAAACCAACACCTTAAATTGCGACCGGAGACTAATAGGCAACCAATGCAGCTGGTGTATCTCGGCACACCCACCACAGCTCGCGCAGCTGCATTCTGTACCAATTGCAGTCTCCGGATGCTCTTTGAGGGTAGCCCCATGTAGAGCGCGTTACAGTAGTCTAGCCATGAGGTGACAAGGGCATGAGTGACTGTGAGCAAAGCCTCCCTCTCCAGGTAGGGTCGCAATTGGTGCACAAGACGGATCTGTGCAAAGGTCCCCCTAGCCACAGCTGAAAGATGTTGCTCCAATTTTAGCTCTGGGTCTAGGAGAACACCCAAATTGCGAACCTGTTCTGAGGGAGTCAATTTTTCTCCCCCAAGAACCAAGGAGGGGCAGTCGACATAATCCCTGGGGTGCAATATCCATAGCCACTCAGTCTTGTCAGGATTGAGTTTGAGTCTGTTCGCTCCCATCCAGACCCTCACATCGTCCAGGCAGCGGCACATTATATTAACTGCTTCACTGAACTGACACGGGGTGGAGATGTACAACTGGGTATCATCAGCATACTGCTGATACCTCACCCCGTGTCGTCGGATGATCTCACCCAGCGGTTTCATGTAAATGTTAAACAGGTTGGGCGAGAGGACCGAGCCCTGTGGCACCCCGCAAGTCAGGGGCCTAGGGGCCGACCTCTGCCCTCCTGTCAACACCGACTGCATCATATCAGAGAGGTAGGAGGAGAACCACCGTAAAACAGTGCCTCCCACTCCCACCTCCCCAAGACGACGCAGAAGGATACCATGATCAATGGTATCGAAAGCCGCTGAGAGGTCAAGTAACACCAGGATGGAGGAATGACCTCCATCCCGGGCTCGCCAGAGATCATCCATCAGAGCGACCAAAGCAGTCTCCATACTGTAGCCGCGCCTGAAACCCGATTGACAGGGATCCAGATAATCAGTGTCCTCCAATAACCGCAGGAGTTGGAGCGACACCACTTTCTCGACAACTTTACCCACGAAGGGTAGGTTGGAGACTGGACGGAAGTTCTTTAAATCCGCTGGGTCCAGGGAAGGCTTCTTGAGGAGGGGCCTCACCACTGCAGCTTTTAAGGGTTGCGGGATGGACTCCTCTCTCAAAGATGCGATCACAACAGCCTGGAGCCAGCCGCGTGTCACCTCCCTGCTGGCTGAGACCAGCCAGGAGGGGCACAGGTCCAATAAACAAGTGGAGGCACTCATCGCTCCTATGGCCTTGTGCACATCATCAGGAGTGATAGGCTCAAACTCATCCCATATAACAGGACTAAGACTCACCCCTGTCATCTCAGCTTGCCCAAAGAATTGAAGTCCACATGTCTTAAAACTGCAGAGGCTGAGTAACACTGCAGTAGAGTACTATTCCAAGGAGCGAAAATTGACTTCGGAGCCTGACAAATATGTTCCTTAAAATTCCCAGCCACTTTAAGATGTGTGAACTTCAACACTGAGCCATGGTGGCACAGTAGTTAGAATCCAATACAGCAGGCTAATTCTGCCAACTGCCAGGAGTTCAATTCTGACCAGCTCAAAGTTGACTCAGCCTTCCATCCTTCCGAGGTCAGTAAAATGAGGATTCAGATTGTTGGGGGCAATATGCTGACTCTGTAAACTGCTTAGAGAGGGCTGTAAAGCACTGTGAAGCGCTATATAAGTCTAAGTGCTATTTGCTATTGCTAACTCCCAGAATACCACAGCCAGTAATGCTGGTTAGGTATTCTGTGAGTTGAAGTTCACACATCCTAAATTTATTGAGGTTGGCAAACACTACTCTAAGGGGAAAGCACATCCATGCACAAACACATACAATCAATAAAATGATGATTTGTTAATATGGGAGTAACATCACCCATCATTCTTATTCTCATTGTTACTAACATTATGGAATGGACACTTTAATACAAAAGAGCTTGATCTTTATTATTGACTAATAATCAGTGAAAACTGCTCATGTTTGCATCCCATATTATGCCATATTATAATTTGCCTTATCTTGTAATCCAAATTTAGACCTGGGTCAAGATGATTACAATAGAATGCCTTGATCACAATCTGTAATTACAGCCTGTCTGTTATTAGCTTATTTTATCCACAGTCTAGTGTATCACCCAAAATAGAGATTTAACCAACAGTCAGCTTTAGTCTCCATGGTCTGGATTTAGAACAAAGTCAGTACTGCAAGAGACTTTCCACTACTCCATCTTTGTTTAGACTCTCCACCATGGTTGCATGGGAAATAAAGCTATTTTTATTTGTGCAATTTACTCATCAAGGAGATAGAGAGGTGGATGAAATCAGCCCTTTTCCACTCGAAATGCAATGAGTCATCTCTTAAATACACCCACAACCCATTCTTTGGCGATTTGTTAAAGAATTGGTCATCACAATGGCGATTGGGTTATTGCTGAACATTTGCCATGCTGTTTGATTGTGTGTGTTCTAAGTTCAGGGAATTGAATGCCACATATTGGCTCTGCTCACATTCTACTTCTGTTCCTGATTATTATGAACAGAATTTTGTGGGGCTGCCACAAAGAAGAGGGAGTCAAGCTATTCTCTAAATAACCTGAGGGCAGGACAAGAAGCAATGGGTGGAAACTAATCAAGGAGAAAAGCAACCCAGAACTAAGAAGAAATTTCCTGACAGTTAGAACAATTAACCAGTGGAACAACTTGCCTTCAGAGGTTGCGAATGCTCTAACACTGGAAGTTTTTAAGAAGATGTTGGATAACCATTTGTCTGAAGTGATGTAGGATTTAAGAAGGGGGTTGGACTAGAAGACCTCCAAGGTCCCTTCCAGCTCTGTTATTCTATTTCTATTTCTATTAGAGTCAACACAGTACCTGGATTTGTTGAACCATGTTTCGTAGCTGTACCAAGAATTCTTTGGCTTCTTTGGCTCTGTCTGAAAGTCCATTCAGGGCCTGGGATAGCTGGCTCTGCAGAAAACAAGGAAGGAAGAGGAAATGGGAATCAAAAGAATATTTATTTCCATATACGTTTCCTAGATGTATTGATTTATATCCCAGCAGATGATCAGAATTCCTTCTTTTCCATTCCAGTCCCAAACATGTTAGGGAACCAAGCCATCAGTTGAAGCCCAGAGCAGGAAATTGATCAGAATTGATTTCCACCAAAATGTTAAACGATTTAATTTATTATATTCCATTGCACTCCTTCCATAAAAATGGTTGCTATCCAGTGGAAATGTTATTCTCATTCTATTAGCCACTTTTTACAGGCTAGCAAGAAGGAAAGCCAAAAACAAATTGAGTGTTCCCATGACTACAAAGAGGAAAAGAAAGTGCAGGAAGCATAAAGTAATTCTGCACACACTCAGTCCAAAGTACCAACACTGGAGGGAATTAATCAACTGAGTTCTCAATGTAATTCAGTCCATTGAAGTAAATGAAGACATGATGAAAATCTAATAAATAAATAAGACAAAACAAAACAAAGCAAAATTTGGGGATGTCTTCCTTAAATATGATATTATAGTTGAGAAAATCAGCCCGAAGGCAATATTGTACTGATGGATGATGTTGGGATCTATAGCCTGCTTCATTTGGAGGTACCAGATTGGGAAATGTGTAAATGCTGATCTACAAAATAATACATACATTAATTTTTAAAACTTTGTCAAGATTCCTGGTTGTTTTATGTCAATAAATTTACATAATTATCCCACCCACCCCAACTCTTGTCACAGAACAGATAAATCTCTAGGTAGGAGGGGGGGAGAAAGCAGACACCATACTTTTTGATTGCTACAACTAGTATTTATAATATGCTATCACAGTATTTTTTAAAATAATTCCTGTGAATTTTGCAATTATGGTCTTTTAAAAAAACATGCCTTGAACAATCTTGCTTTCTTATCAACTATGTTATAAGCATGTCTGCAGACATTGTCTCCTCTAGACCTATGTTGCTCATACTCTTTATTTTGAAATATACAGTGAGTATATACCACAAACTGAACCAAAGAAAGTCATCAGGGCTTCGTTGCAGGTCTGGCTATATAAAGTGAAATGGGTGATAGAAGATGGAAACTGGTGGTGATAGCCTTCTGGCTGTTCCTCATAAATGCATTAATGGTGTATTTGCTCTACTTCATGTCTTGGGTCTCTAAATTATATTGTTGTCTAACGGCTGGATCTTTCAGTGTGATGCCCAGGGGTACCAAATGTCAGATGTCATCTCCCTTAGCATGTGATGGCTTCTTGCCCTCCTTGGTGCCTGCTTCATGAAGAGTTCAAGTCAGTCTTGACTCCTTGACTTGATGACTGTCTGGACCAGTCCTTGCAGTTTCTTGGCAAGACTTTTTTGGAAGTGGTTTGCCATTCCTGTCAAACAGGCAACAAGTGGTCAAAATAGGGAGCGCCCTATCAAATCCTGTACCTGTTAACAGCGGTGTCCCCCAAGGCAGCGTTCTAAGACCAACTCTCTTAATACTTTACATAAATGACCTTTGTGATCATATTAAAAGCAACTGCGTTCTCTTCGCTGATGATGTAAAACTATTCAACACCACTGACAATGCTGCTACCCTTCAAAAAGATCTTGACTATGTGTCAGAATGGTCAAACAAGTGGTAACTTCAAATCTCAACCAACAAATGCTCTGTCTTACATATTGGCAAAAAAAAAATCAGAACATAAAATACAAACTGGATGGACACGACCTTGTAGATGACCCTCACTCTGTCAAAGACCTTGGAGTATTCATCTCTAATGATCTAAGTGCCAGAGCCGACTGTAACAACATTGCAAAAAAAAGCATTGTTAACCTAATCTTGCATAGCTTCTTCTCTGGTAAAATTGTACTGCTAACTAGAACATACATAACATTTGCTAGACCAGTTCTCGAATACAGCTCATCTTTCTGGAACCCGCACTGCATATCGGACATTAATACAATAGAGAGAGTCCAGAGATATTTCACAAGAAGAGTCCTCCACTCCTCTACTTGCAACAGAATGCCTTATGCCACCAGACTTGAAATTTTGGGCTTAGACAACTTAGAACTACGTCGCCTTCGGTCTGACCTAAGCGTAGTACATAAAATTATTTACTACAATGTCCTACCTGCCAATGACTACTTCAGCTTCAACCACAACAATTCATGAGCACACAATAGATACAAACTTAAGGTAAACCGACCAAACTCGATTGCAGGAAATACGACTTCAGCAATAGAGTGGTCAATGCCTGGAATACCCATCTGACTCTGTGGTTTCTTCCCCAACCCCCAAAACTTTAACCTTAGACTGTCTGCTGTTGACCTCACCCCATTCCTAAGAGATCTGTAAGGGGCGTGCATAAGCGCACTAACGTGCCTACCGTCCCTGTCCTAATGTCCCCTTTTATTCGTATCCATTTTATGTATTAATAACCATGTTTATACCTATATCTGTTATCAAATACATGCTTGACAAAATAAATAAATAAAAAATAAAAAATAAAAAATAATCTCCTCCCTAGGTTTCAGAGAAAGTGACCTGTCCCAAAGTCCTCCAGCTGGCATTGTGCCCAAGCAGCACTACAGTTGGGTTTTTAACCTGGTGCCTTCAACACTACACAAACCTAGCTCTCTGTTATATTAGAGTTCTTTTAATTGCAACATAAATTGCAATTGTTTAGAATATTAATTGAATAAAAGATTTGGAAAGGACCTCGGAGATCTTCCAGTCCAACTTCTTGCCCAGTGGAAGAAGCCACTCCTAGAACATTGAGGTAAGAAAAGAGTAAACAGAGCTGGAGGGTGGAGTTAAACACACCATCAGTTTGGAGTCCTTAGATTGTCATAAAAGATTTAAATCCAACTCCCCTTGAATCTCATTAATCTTATCTAGCACCTATTTAGTGTTAACTAGATTCTTGTATATAGGCTTAAGTAATAAATATTTCAGAACTGCAACTTAACCTATGATCCTTTGTGCCTGACAATAGCAATAGCACTTAGACTTATATACCACTTCACAGCCCTCTCTAAGCAGTTTACAGAGTCAGCTTATTGCCCCCAACAATCTGGGTCCTCATTTTACCAACCTCGGAAGGATGGAAAGCTGAGTCAACCTTGAGCCAGTGAGAATCAAACTGCTGAACTGCTGGCAATCGACAGTCAGCAGAATTAGCCTGCAATACTGCATTCCAACCACTGCGCCACCACGGCTCTTATATACAATCCCCAATAAATAGCCATTCAGCCTCTGCTGAATACCTCTGGTGAAGGTAAGTCCATCTCCTCTTGAGATAGCTGTTTTGTTACTGAATAGCCTTTACTGTTGTAATTTTTTTTGTGATGTCCAAGCAAAAACACTTCCTTGTTGTTTAAACCCATTGTCTCTTGTTCTGTTTTCTGGAACAACAAATAAATATGTCTCCTCCACCTTCTGCAACACAGCTTTCTGTTATGTCAGCACAGCTATCATGTCTCCCTACAGTCTTGTCTTCTCCAGGCTAAACATACCCAGGCTCATCCAACTGTTCCTCAACTGATTCTCATAATTTTTTCATAATGATCAAGCTGCAAAGCAAAGGCTTAGCCGCAAATGTAATATGTATTTCTAGTAATGTCTCAAAGTTTCAATGAAACCTGGAGGTGTGTTTAGAAAACTAAAATGATGAGAGGCTTCAGCACAGTGTTTTCTTTGGAATAAAATACATAAACAGATTACTGAAAGGCTAGGAATGTTAGTGCAGTGCATTTTGCACTTTTAAAAAAGACGCAGTTTGGTCTGGTGATTAAGGCACTAGGTTTAGAAATCGGGAACTGTGAGTTTTAGTTCTGCTTTAGGCATGAAAGATGTGTGGGAGACTCTCTCCCAGGGGCCAGTCATTCTCTCGCAATCCATCTCACCTCACAGGATTGTTGTGGGGAAAATAGGAGGAGGAAGGAGTATTAGCAGGGGTGGGATCCACTTACCTTCGCCACCGTTCGCATTGCGACGTTTCGCTTCCCGTCATGCGATTTGGCTTCCGTGCATGCTCAGATGCAGGAATTAGCCCGAAACACAGCTGAGGAGCTCATCAGCTGTGCTTCGGGCAAAGAAATAAAGGACAGAATTCACCCGCAGGCGGGCCCTTTTTCAAGCCACGGAAGGGGGAAAAATGGCGGCACACATGGAATGGCACCGACAGTGATGTCATCAGCGGGTCGCCACCAGTTTGGGCGATCCGGTCCAATCCGGGAGGAACCCACCCCTGAGTATTAGGTATGTTCGCCACCTTGAATTATTTATAAAAACAATAAAGGCAGGATTTTAAAAAACTTTTCAAAAAATTACCAGTTTGCCTACTGGTGATTGTTTTATGTGGACTCTTCCACACAATGTTAACCATTAAAAGGCCACATGCAGTGGAAATGTCATGTCTCAAAGCTAATATGGCACATCTAACTTGACATTTAACCCACATTCATTCAGGCAGACAGACCCAACACAGCTAGATTAACTACTTCACTGCAGGCAACAATGAATACACTCAGGAGCTGCCTTCTGCAACACCTAGAAATCATACCCTGTGTTTATGTCTCTCCCCCAGGGTTTAAATTCTAGGTCTTTTTGTCCCACCTTTCAAATCAATAATATGGGGTTGTGGGATGGGAAGATTGAAATAGTAATGGAAGGAAATGTAGACTTACATAAGCAAGGGACAGAAGGGATGTGTGCTGGTAGCTTATCTCATAAATGTCAACTCAATCTAGCTGGTGAAAAAAAACTTGAGAGAGACTCTGCCTTAACAAATTGACAAATTTGTGAATTAAACAAATGAAATAACAGTTGGAAATTCCTCTTGCGGTTTCCAAAATTTTGTTTTCATCTGAAATATTAGACTCAATATTAAAGGCATGATTTTATTTTTAACCCCATACAAAATGGGGTGAAGGGGGGGGATATTTTTGTGGGCAGGTCTCTCTTGAATGGTTGGCGGAGCAATTCTGAGAAGAGAGCAGTTGCCTCAGAACTGGGATTCCTTTTATTTTTATTTTTTATAATCTATACACTTTTAGCAGTCACGCTCTTTCAGTCAAGATGGTGCCTTGATTGCTAGAGGGAAAATGACAAGAAAGCAGTAAATGGAGCTGAGGGTGGCAAATTACCTTCACTTTAGTTATCTGCTCCTTGCAATCAATTGCTTCTGCATTATGTAAATTGGGCATTAAGAAGACGATTCAATGTAACCTTTCCCAACCTGGTGCCCTCTTCATGCATTGGAACTAGCTCCCAGAATCCTCATCTAGCATGGCCTGAGGAGATATAGTGCAATCTATCTGGATGACTGGAGTCCAAAATGTGCATCAAAAAATCAGGGAAGGTTTTTAATGATGAGTAACATTAATCAGCAGGACTCAAAAGGCAAACAAGTACCAGGAACCATTAAACCGGCAATCTCCATGTTTTCCAAGGAGTAGAGCTGCTGTTTCCTTACTGAGTTGGCCAACCCTTTGCTTAGCTTTCCTCAGCCTGCTGACTTCCAGATGTTTCGATATTGCAACCAGGGACGGGTTCCTCTTACTTGCCTACCGGTGCGCTGTGCACGCATCATCTCATTTCACGCACGCACATGCCTGCTACGCGCGTGCGTCCCCTCACGCGATTTTGCTTCCTGTGCATGCGCGGAAGCAAAAAAAAGCCCAAAAATTCCAGAAAAAAGATGGTGCCGTGTGACGGACTGGCGAAGACGGCACTGGAGCCGTCGCATGCAAATTGCATAATCAGCGGGTCCCTACCGGAACGGCGCACTGTACGCACCAGTAGGAACCCACCACTGATTGCAACTCCCAGAATTTCAAGCTATTAACCACACTGTCTTGGAACTCTGGGAGCTGCAGTCCACTCTGGAAGGTCTCTATTTCAGGAAGCTTTCTGGTTCCCAGTTTTTGGTTCCTGGGCCCAAAACAGTTTGGAAAGAAAATAAATAAAATAAAATAATAAAATAAAATAAAATAAAAATAAAACAATTCCTCCAAAAATTTCTATAATACATCTTCTGGGAAGTCGTTTTAGGAATATTTTTCACAACTTGACTGTCCTCTTTTGGAAAATGCTAGGAAGGCTACATTCTCTTCAGTACAACATAAAAGTAACAAACATGGGAACTTTTGTATTGCAAGGAAAAACAGCTAAAAGGTAAATTTTAGAAAAGATGTCTGTGTATGATAGGGAGATACTTTTTTAAAAAAAAATCCTCTTCAATTTTCCTAGTCTAAGATTGTGATTCCTGCCCTAAAGAAAGTGATCTGGTACAAAAATAGCATTTGCTTAGGTTTAAGTTTTGATCTGAAAAAAGATTTCAAATATTGATGCAGGGCAATATCAGGTAGCTCACTTGTGATAGTTAAATAGGATTCAATGGGAAGAAGCAGGGGATACTGAATACTAAATGCTGAAAATGAGCCGAAGGAAAAAGCCCATCTTCAGGTTTCTCTTGTTTGTGGGCTCTCAGAAGGAAAAGGTATACTGTACTTCTGGTCTATGTTCATGTGGCATGTTGGGTCAGATAGTGATGTTGGTTGTGTTATTTAGTCCACATGAGAATCATTGGGAGGGCTACTAAATTGTGGGATGACTGAAAGGCACAAACAATAAATAGCCATCTTAGAACTGACAGATCTGGGATGAGTAATCATCAATAGAAGAGAACATTTGTACCTCAGCTCAGTGCCTGAATATGTTACCTCAGGGGTGTCAAACTCGCGGCCCGTAGGCTGGATGTGTCACGCACTGGCCACGCCCACACCCAGTTTAGCATCATGTGACAACGCCATGACAACGCAAGTTTGACACCCCTGTGTTACCTAGTTGGGTAATGAAACAACTGCAAGAAAACAACCAAGCTTTTAGTGCAGTGTTTCCCAACCTTGGCAAGTTGAAGATGTCTGGACTTCAACTTCCAGAATTCCCCAGCCAGCGAATGCTGGCTGGGGAATTCTGGGAGTTGAAGTCCAGACATCTTCAACTTGCCAAGGTTGGGAAACACTGTTTTAGTGCAACAAGGAGCCCACACTGAATTTTGGAAACAACAGAGAAAAGGGATGTTGGTCACATAGACTTAATATTTTTAGCCTATAAAATGCTACTTAAATGTCTGGGGCAAACCTGGGTACCAAAATTAAGTGCCAATGGCCAAGCAGTTCTTGGCAGGTAAATGAGTCTGCCTTGCTGGACAGAAAGAGCAGGGATTTTATGTACAGTAAAATATAAATCTTCTCTTCTTCTTTAGGTGTGTCTTGGAATCATCGAGACTGGCTAGAAAAGTTTTCCTCTCTCTGGCTTGTTATAGCCAGAGATAGCATGTTAATTCTTTTAACAATGAGAAACAAAAGCAAAGAGAAAAAGTTTCAGAATTAGGGTGTACTGTAGGCGAAGATGAGAGATTGGCAATGTTGATATGTTCAGCTTGGAATCACACAGTCTAGGGGTGAAAAGACTTTTTCTCTCTTCAGAGGGTAGTAAGTCTACTCATAGAG
The DNA here is from genome assembly GCA_023053685.1 of Diadophis punctatus similis. Classification (NCBI taxonomy): domain Eukaryota; kingdom Metazoa; phylum Chordata; class Lepidosauria; order Squamata; family Dipsadidae; genus Diadophis; species Diadophis punctatus. Next base: position 1,228,929 of record JALIGW010000047.1, read on the forward strand.
AACATGCTGGTAGTGGGCATGGTGAAAGCCACTGCTGGGATATCCTTTGACTTTATTTCAGAGGGTTTTTGAAATTAGACCATGATCAATCACAGGTTCGGGCCCAATGCGAAGGTCAATGGAAAAGTGTGTGGTATTTCTCCAACCTGATGTTTGAAACATCCACTGAGCTGAGGGAAGATCCACCACATTTTAAGAAAATCTGTCCTAAGAACCTTACTCCCCCTTGTAAAATTTATCCTCGTCTTTGGAGGGTGGATTTCATTCTTTCCATTTCATTCCCTTTTTAATTTGTGCAAACAGAAAAAAAATATGAGCCAGGAACGGTCATTGGAATTGGAAAGATCATCTTGGGTGCAGTGACTGGAAACGTTACTAGGCTAAAACCCTGTTTTCTTTCTTCCTCTCATTACATTATCCCCTTCCCACCTGCTCAGAAGAAAAAAAAGAGTTTTGAGAATAGAAGGCAAATGGATGAAGCAGAAAATTAATAGACAGGAAAATGACCCTGACCTTAGCTTGGCAGGAACGTTCAATGCAATGCTTTGCTATTTCTTTTCTGGACAATTTATAGCAATGCCATCATTAAGAACAAGCTTGCCAGTGGCTGGGTTTTTTAATTATAATGATACTATCCATCAGCCTTGCCCCATTTAACGCCCCCACAAAGAAATGTAAAAAAAAACCCCACCTCTGGGGGGTTGTAAGGAAGCTTTCTGGGGACTAAGCAATTCCAAGGAGTGTAGGAATTAGATCTATAGCCACTCATAAACTAAGGGATAATGGAAGTGGGTGAGTGGGTACATAGTCCCTTTGTTTCCAGCAGAGGGCGAATTCTTGGAAATGTACAGTCATTCTCTCACAACATTTAGAACTGGAGCTGCAATTCTATATGCGTTTATTTGGGAGTCAGGTCTATTTCATTGAATAATACTTATTTCCAAGTAGTCAGGCATAGGCTAGGCCCACTATCTTCTAAGTACCTTTCATTGCCATCACTAAGATGGACTAGAATAGAATAACAGAGTTGGAAAGGACCTTGTAGTCATCTAGTCCAACCCCCTGCTCAAGCAGGAGACCCTATACCATTTCAGACAAATGGCTGTCCAATCTCTTTTTAAAAGCCTCCAGTGATGGAGCACCCGCAACTTCTGAATGCAAGCCATTTCACTGGTTAATTGTTTTCATCATTAGGAAATTTCTCCTTAGTTCTAGGTTGCTTCTCTACCTGATTAGTTTTCATCCATTGATTCTTGTCTTGCCTTCTAGTGCCTTGGAAAATAGTTTGCCCCCCTCATCATTGTGGTAACCCTAACCCTAACCCTTAAATATTGGAGCACTGTTATAATGTCTTCCCTAGTCCTTCTTTCCACTAGACTAGACATACTCAATCCCTGAAGACGAACTGGCTCAGTTCAACTTCAAACTAGCCATTAGGTTTAAGGTTAGGTTAAGAAATTATCACTTCCCTGCATTTTCCATTTGGCTCTTCTATATTGTGTAGAAAGCAGCCTTTGGAAAGGAACCTACTTGTGGTCCACCTGCTCTGATGCAACCTCTTCTTCAGCAACACAGTAAAGTATGAGGATTAGTTCCTACATTGTCAGTAAAAAACAAATCTGGTGACCGTAAAAGGACAGGTGGAAAAAGACAGTCACTGAAAAGAGGGGCCCAAGATGTCCATTATGTAGGACAGGAAGAAAGCCATGTGCACCATGGCTTCAACCTTATTTCTCTAAATCAGATGTATTTATTTATATATCAAATGTGTACACTGCCCGACTCCCAATCACTCTAAGTAAAGTAGGAAATACAGTAAAAAAAAGTACAATATAGGAAGAGAAAACCCCCATGCAGCATCAAAACACATCCACTCCTTGAAAGGGGTACTTCCATCGTAGCTAAAGGCCTAAGTAAAGAGTGGAGGGGGGAGGGGGAGCAGGCACCTGCGTCTCAGCTGGAGCCTCATTCCAGAAAGAGGTGCTGCAGCAGAGAAGGTGCACTTCCGGGGTTTGTATTTGTATTTGTTTATTTGTCAAGCATATATGATTATAAGCAAAGTATAAACAGTAAAACATGATTGAATATATACCGTATTTTTCGGAGTATAAGACACACCTTAGTTTTGGGGGAGGAAAATAGGGGAAAACAATCTGCCTACCAGGCATTCATCTGGCTAGCATCCTTAGTCTGGTCAGCTTCAGCACATTATTTTATCCCCTGGTTAGGACTTTAAAAAACCTTCTTCGGAGAGAATAACAATGAAAGAGCCTGCAAGCCAGTAAGAGCTGGGAAGATCGTTAGCACCTGGTTAGGGCTAGAAAAAAACTTCTTTGGAGCAAGTAGAGCAATGAAAAAAAAACCTGCAAAGACTTAGGGCTGGAAAAACATTCTTTGGAGAGAGTAACAATGAAAAAGCCTGCAAGGTAAGAGCTGGGAAGATCTGTTAGCACCTAGTTAGGGCTGGAAAAATAAAGCTACATTCGAAATATAAGACACACCTGAATTTTCAGCCACTTTTAGGGAGGAAAAAGGTGCGTCTTATACTCCAAAAATACGGTATGTAATAGTATAAGCATGAATAAGAGTAAAAGAGGTATGAATATATGGGTACATTAGGACAGGAACGGTAGGCACGATTGTGCGCTTATGCACTATACACTATACACTATACACTATACAATATAGGTTCCAATATAGGTGGTTGAGTTGAAGGAACTCAGAGTGCATCAACCTTGCTGGATTGAGACAGAAAATTTGGGAGGTAGGTGGTTCTTCGGGAAATCAGCCTCTATGCCATGTAGGGCTTTATAGTAACAAACAGCATCTTGAATCATATCTGGAAGCAAACTGGCAACAACCAGTGCAGATCATGAAGCCAGAGGTGTTTACATGGACATACTGAAGTATGCCCATCATTGCCCCATTATGGACCAATGGAAGCTTCTGGGCAGCCTCCTGTATAGTATATTGTAGTACAGGTAGTACTTGACTTACGACCAAAATTGAGACCAAAATTTATGTTGCTAAGTGAGACATTTGTGATGTGCGTTTTTGCTCCATTTTATGATCTTCCTTGCTACAGTTTTTAAGTGAGTCCCTGCAGTTGTTAAGTTAGTAATATGGCTGTTAAGTGAATCTGGCTTCCCCATTGACTGTACATGCCAGAAGGTCCCAAAAGGTGAGCATATGGGGACACTGCAACTGTCATAAATACATGCCACTTGTCAAATGTCTACATTTTGATCACATGACTATGGGGGATGCTGAAATGATCATAAATGGGGGGGAAATTGTCAAAATCACTTTTTTCACAGCCGTTGTAGCTTTGAATGGTCAGTTGGGGACTAACTGTAATCAAGCCACAAGGTGACCAGGGTGTGTGTGTGAATAGTTATTTTTTTAATCGCTGCTGTTGATGAAACTTTTTGGATTATGGCTTCCTAACTTTTTTCCACAGATATTCCTTATTCTCAGTTCTTGGATTTCCTGGGAAGCTTCTCCAGGTGATTCTGGCCTACTATGAAGATTCACCCAAAGCTGCTTCAGAACTGCCATCACAAGATTTCTGACTGAAAAGGATCCAGGAGCCAGTATGGCTTAATGGTTAAGGCACCAGGCTAGAAATCAGGAGACTGTGAGTTCTAGTCCTGCCTTAGGCATGAAAGCTGGCAGGGCTGACTTTGGGCCAGTCACTCTCTCTCAGCCCAACTACCTTACAGGGTTGTTGTTGTGGGGAAAATAGGAGATGGAAGGAATATTAAGTATGCTCGCTGCCTTGACTTATTTATAAAAATAATAAAGGTGGGTTATAAACAAATAATACATTTAACCAATTAAGTGTGTACAACAACAGCCTGTTTATAAATTTTGAAATCATTGATGCAATTGCATCTAAGCTCTGGCAACTGCAGCTTGCAATTCCAAGATTTAATAAAAGACACGAAACTTAGCATTACAAAAGCCCAGATTTTTTTTTATTTAAAAAAGCACTTTGATTGTCCTGTTTACATAGAATTATGTGCAAGCAAAGCACTTTAAAATTTAAGATGTCAGAGAAATTAATTTATTTAATTATTTGTATGACTCTTGTGGGCTAACAGCAATACCAATACAATAAAAGGTCTGTGATAAACCCCCAAATTAAACTTAATTAAGTTAAAATTAAAATCAAAACATCCACGGCAAGTGAAAATTAAAACCTACTGAAACTGGAGCACCATTTCGACAAGCAATAGAACTAACGATGCCAATGAGTATACTATATGCATATTTGTTTTATAGGTATAATTTAAGATGGCTATAAAATCTGACCTCCCTTACTAGGCACCTGGGATTTTACTAGGCCAAAATATATCCAGGGTATAGCTAAGGATGTCAACCTTTTAAAGTGGCATATACAAAGCCCTGGTACTCATGACAGAAAGTGCTGCCTTTATAAAATGTAGAAGGAAGTGTACATTATTGTTTCTGGCCAGTGCTACCGAAATTGGTTCTTACTATGCCCAATTTCTGAATAATGGAATGGGACCATTTGCATAACTTCTAGGGGAAAATCACCAAAATTCACGGAAAAAAATGGCGACGCGCCGGGTGGACCGGCAGAGAGGGCTCCGGAATGGTTGCGAAATCCGCTGCTCCCTACCGGAGCTGCGTACCGGGCAGCTCCAACAGGAACCCACCTCTGTTGCAAACCATCCTCATTTCTTCTCTGTAAATAAACCACACAGTACAGACAGATTTGAACCTAGCAGGTTAGAAACCAGGAGACTGTGAGTTCTAATCCTGTCTTAGGTGCAAAGCCACCTGAGTGATCATGGGCCTGTCGTTCTTATTAAAGTCCCCTGGGAGTTGGGCGGCATATAAATCCATTTAAATAAATAAATAAATAAATAAATAAATAAATAAATAAATAAATAAATAAATAAATAAATAAATAAATAAATAAATAAATAAATAAATAAAGTTTGTTGCAAAAAATCCAAACTAGAAGCACACACAGATGACTGATTCAGCTGGATTCAACTAACTTCTTTATAAACATAGTAACAGATGAATTTACAATACCATTAGCAGAGTTCTTCTTCAAGCAGTTACAGACAGTAGAGAACAGTTGGTTTCATTTTAGCAGCAGAAAAGCACAGAGTGGACAAGAGAGCAGAGTGGACTGAGCCACGCCCAGCCTTAAGATTAAGTTTTAGTTTTGATTCTCTGCACAGACTCAGCAGTGTTTAACTCCCATTGGCTGACTTAGTTGCTATGCCTACTCATTGGCTGACTTTGCTACCACTGGCTCTCCCAGTCATGAATATTCTAACAGTTCTCTCTCAGCCCTAGGAAGCAAGCAATGGCAAACACTTTTGAAAAACCTTGCCAAGAAAACTGCAAGGACTAGTCCAGGCAGGCACCTGGAGCCAAAAATTGATCTGAAGGCCCATTCACCCCACACCCACACACAAAAGGCTTTTCAAATAGAGGTAGTCCTTGATTTACAACAGTTCATTTAGTGACAATTCGAAGTTACAACGGCACTGAAAAAAGTGACTTACGATCATTTTTCACACTTATGACCATTGCAGCATCCCCATGGTCACGTGCTTTACATTCGGCTGTTTGGCAATTGGTTCACACTTATGACGGTTGCAGTGTCCCGGAGTCATGTGATCTCCTTTTGCGACCTTCTGACAAGCAAAGTCAATGGGAAACCAGATTCACTTAACAAACGTGCTACTAATTTAAGAGCTACAGTGATTCCCTTAATAAATGTGGCAAGAAAAGTTGTAAAATGGGGCAAAAGACATTTAACAAATTTCTCACTTAACAACATAAATTTTGGGCTCAAATGTGCTCGTAAGTTGAGGACTACCTGAAATCAGAGGCTAAGAGGCCACTCATAGGATTTAAATGGGAAGAATGGGGACCACCCTAAAATCCAGGCAGAAACAAAGAAGTACGTTATTTCCTCCAAACTGCCTGTTAGGTATGAGGACAATTTAGTAATATTCTCCCACCCTTCTCGTTCATCCCAGGCATCTTTCATTCAACCAAGATTATTTTTAGAAAGATGGATTATTTTTTTCAGCTTTTGAGAGATGAAATTGTTTGCCTTGTTGTTTCTTCTTGAAAAATATTCCAACACAGTTTGACTAAAATCATCTGCTGCTCCCTTTGGCGTTTCCCAACCGTCGGATTCCTGTACTGTCCACTTCGCCTCTCAGGTCAAAGGGATTCCTGAGCTCAGATGACCTTGAAGAAGATCCCGCCACCCCCCAGATTGCAATTAACAAGCCATCTTTTGTGCCTCGATGCCCACTGTTGCTTCAGGGAGAAATGAGATTACTGGAGCAGAGTGAAAAAGCCTCTAGGGAGGGAGAGAAGCTAAAAGGAAAGCAGGAGGAGCTGAATGGAGGAAGGGAAAGGGCAAGAGAACAGAGGGAGGATTAGTTAAAAGCACCAGCCATTCAGCCAAGGGCTCCCAACTTCAAATGTAAAAGGAAAATGGAATGCAGAATGAGGTACTATAGTTAGGTGTGTTCCAGAAAGGAACATATTGCTTTTTCTTCGGCGTACAATGTTTTTCTAGCATTTGGTTGCCAGAGGAGGTTAAAATGTGCATATCTCTTTACAGGCACATTTGGCTGTACTGGAGCATGGAGAAGAGAGGTATGCCCAATTGTACCTTAATATTTCCCCTCTCTCACGTAAAAATATGTGCCCCTCACATGTGCTGTTCAGATTATGGCTCACACAGTATGTTAAGCCATAGCATGGATGAAGGGTCTGCGGGTGCGTGATTATATTCCTGTGCACTAACCTCCACAACATTTGCACAGTGTTGTGCCTAATGCTAATGGGCCTGGCATCCAGGCATCCTCACTCCCCCAACCAAACTGATTCCACATTTAGCTTTAATTATACTTTAATTATACTATGCTTGATGAGCAAATTGTACTCTCTCTAGTCCCACTGGGTATGTGACTGGCTGAGGGTGGGCTTTTAGAAAAGCAAGTTGGAAGGAAAGGCAGCCATGTGTTTGCATATGTGAGCGAGAAAGAGTCTGCGTGTAAGAATAATTAGGAAATATGCTGTCTCTCTACACCAGTGATGGCGAACCTATGGCACGTGTGCCACAGGTGGCACGCGGAGCCATACCTGCCGGCACGCAAGCTGTTGCCCTAGCTTAGCTCCAACGTGTATGTGCATGCCGGCCAGCTGATTTTCGGCTCACACAGAGGTTCTGGGAGGGCGTTTTCAGCTTCTGGGGGCGGGAGAGGGCGTTTTCGCCCTCCCCAGACTCCAGGGAAACCTACTGGGCCCACTGGAAGTCAGGAAATGGGCCATTTCCAGCCTCCAGAGGGCTTCCGGGGGGCGAGGGAGGCCATTTTTGCCCTCCCCAGGCATTGAATTATGGGTGTGGGCACTCGCGTGTGTGCGATAGCGCGTGCGCACACGCTTTCGGCACCCGAGGAAAAAAAGGTTCGCCATCACTGCTCTACACCGAGCAGAAAACCCAAGCAAGATTGGAAGCCTATTAGAATCTTAGCTGCTGTGTATTGTCACCAGTGCCTTGATATCTCTTAGGCTCTTGATGGACGTACAGTTGATCATCCAGGGAAAACAGAAATAGTATCACTTTAAATCACTTTAAAAGGATGATTATGATTGTTTAAGCTGTGCTTATGTGGGTTAAATGTGGGCAATTATACCTTGGTTGCATTTCAGTCAATCAATCAGAATAGAGCTGGAAGGGACTTTAGAGGTCTTCTAGTCCAAACCCCTGCTCAAGCAGGAGACCCTATATCATTTCAGACAAGTGGCTGTCCAGTCTCTTCTTAAAGACCTCTAGTGATGAAGCACCCACAATGTGAAGGCAAGCTGTTCCACTGGTTGATTGTTTTCACCATTAGGAAGTTTCTCCTTGATTCCAAGTTGCTTCTCTCCTTGGTCAGTTTCCATCCATTGTTTCTTGTCTTGCCTTCTGGGGTTTTGGAAAATAAGTTGACCCACTCTTCTTTGTGGCAGGCCCTCAAATATAGGAACACTGCTATCATGTCACCCTTAGTCTTTCTTTTCACTAGACTAGTCATACCCAATTCCTGCAACCATATACAGTTTATAGTATATATATAAGCATACCTGTCACGATGTGAATATTGCCAGTTGAGCGCCTCTGCAATATTTCTAGGTTTATTGTATTTTCTAATCAAGCAGACATGTGATATGTTTTACTGCACATGTGTGCATTCCAGGAGTCTCCTCCTTCCTTCTTCTCCTGTGAGCCTCGCCCGAGGCAGAAGTGATTTCTTAGCTGAGACAATGTAGCTTAATAAGGTTTATATTCTTTTTGTTACTTTTGTACTAAAATAAATATTTTGTTAATTAGAATTGAATCTCGGTTTTATTTTCTAAGTAAGGATGACTTCAAGGAAGCAAGATCCTATATCACCTCTTTGATAGGAATAATTTCCTATCCGTCAATACCATATGTCTGTGTGAGACAGGAAAGTTGCTAAGGGCTGTGAAGAGAGGAACAATCATGCCAAAGGGATAGAACTACATCAAGAATTTCACCAAATTGAGACACTTTTTGTGGGTTTTGAGAACAACAAATAAGAAGAGTGTATATTAGCTTTCAAAGCAGGCAACAACCATCACCATCTCTTGCATATCCATAATGCAGGGTTTAACCACCTTTATACTGTATTTAGCCAACTATCAGGTGCCAGTGTAGAGGGTTAGTCCTCATGTCCCACTAAAGCACAGAATAGCAAGACTTCGCTATCCGTTTTTAAAGAACATGAATAGGTTTTGCAAAAGGATGGCTCTGCTAGTTGCAATTAACAGCACCTGCCACTAGCCCTGGGAGCACTCAAAGTAATACCTCCCAAACAGAAAGTATGGCTACCCAAAACCCTTTATTGGCAGAAACAGTCATTTGGGACAGAATGAGCAACAAGCAGTGGACAGAACCTGGCTCTTGTTCCTGGCTTAAATTGGCCTTTGTTTGTTGTTTTTAATTAAAGTGTTTGTTTATAATGTTCAGTCAGGCATTAGCAGCCAGAGGCACCTGTGGGAGCCAAGTGCTCAGATTTTCCAGCAACCTCGGCCAAAATGGCCTTGGAAGGCATTCCACAGTGAGCCAGGGGCGGGGGGGGGGGAGAGAATGTGTATAGAGGGATACAGCAACTCCTGACCATGTTTTCATCAACAGCATTGATGAAGTGTTATCCATGAAGCGTCACAACTTGTAATGGACTGTGAGGATAACACTGAAGAAGAGGAAGAAGAGGAGGAAGATTTATCTTATCTGACCAAAGCAATGGTCAGATAAATCTGAGGCCAAAGCTAGAATGAGGATGGAGACCCTCCCTAGTAAGTAATCTTGTAGAGTGGCAAAAGTCTGTTATTGCAATCTTACAGTAAAAGTAGTTTTACTATTCATGGTTTTGATATTCAAGTCTGGCCTAACTCAAAGGGTTGACATAATTCCATAGACACATCCATGTAGGGTTGTTGTTTAAGAGCAGTGCAAGTAGTTTGTACTGCCTTCATTTGAGGATGTTTTCTTTGGAACCTCCTTTCCTACAGCCTTGAGATTTCCACCTTCAAATCTACTCATTGTTTTCTAGGATCAGGTAGACTCTATTACTATTGAAACCAGTCTGGATTATGGACTAATATTTGTGCATGTGTGATAAAGTGCAGCTTCATTTCTTTTGTGGCTAATATTTATTAGCTGACTTTAAAAGCACTTGAAATTAAACTATGGGAATAAAAAAAATGGGAAGGAATCATTAATCTTGATCTCATGTAACAGACATTTGGGGGTGGGGAGGTGCTTCATCCAGATATGGTTGGTGTACCAATTATAGCATTATCTGGATCAGGATCAGTGGTGGGTTCCTACCAGTGCGGTCCACTCTATAGCACCGGTAGCGGCCCGCTGGTGATGTCACAGTACCGGTGCGGTCAGTTGCCAATGCCTGGGCGCCGCCATTTTTTAAAAAATTAATTTTTTAAAAAAAAAATTCTTCTGCGCATGCTTAGAAGCCGAGTTTCTGGCACTGCGTACGTGCTGCCTTCCTACCCCACAGGGGAGCATGGCTGAGGCGGGGGAGGATGGCTGAGGGAGCGCGTGAGACGCTGAAAGAACGGGCAGCAGGACCTATCTCAGTTCCCCTCCCTTCAGCAGTCCGAGAAGCCACGAACGCGCGGTGATGATCCCAGGCATTTTCGCACATTTGAGACTTCTCGAGCTGCTGAGGGGAGGGGGGATGGGCAGCAGGACCTATCTCAGTTCCCCTCCCTTCAGCAGTCCGAGAAGCCACACCCACCCAGTCACATGGCTGGCAAGCCACCCCCACAAAATAAGCCACCCCCACAGAGTGGTAGTAAAAAAAATTAGGAACCCGCCCCTGATCAGGATGATTTGGTATCCATAATCCATGCCTTTAAATATGGACTTGCTGGTCTACTGCAATGCAGTCTTTGTGGGGCTCCCTTTGTAGATAACCAGAACTATAGCTGGGACAAACACGGTAACCAGAGACCTGGTGAGACAATCTCACCAGTGTAGAATAACATCTATTTTATACTCGTAACACTGACTAGCAGTAGACTTTGAACCCAATTTGAAGTTTTGGTCTGTCACATAGTGAATATTGTCAGTTTATTTATTTATTTATTTATTTATTTAGTTAAATTTATATACCGCCCTTCTCCGGGGACTCAGGGCGGTGAACAGCCAAGTAAAAATACAATATAAACATTAAAATATATATACATTTAAAAGAAAATATTAGATGTGGCCCTGATTTAAGACAATATAATTAAAATTTGGTAAAATCTTAAAAATCCCAAAAACTTTTTCACGCCAGCCCGGCTTGATAAAAATAGTACGTCTTGAGGACACGGCGGAAGATGGCCAGGTTCATGAATGGTTCTTAAATCTGGAGGGAGTTGTATGTATATGCAGGGTGATGCATCCCTATTCTACTTTATGGTACATTCCATTACAAGCAGGACATGTGATGTGATCTTATGCGCATGTGTGCATTCCTGATTCTCCATTCTTCTTCTTGTGGTTTGGCTCTGACCGGGAGCGGTCGCATTTAATTAGCAAGAATGTAATTATTCAGAATTTATTGTTTTTTGTACCGAAATAAATATTTTATTAGACCTTTTAACTTCGGCTTTATTTCTAAATGTCTGAGAGCTCCGAGAGAAAGATCAAACATCGCCTCTATGGAGATTTATTCTCCTAACATGGTCATTATCTTGAAAGCCTTACACAGCAGAGCACCAAGATATAACAACCAGCACCTTGCCAGAATAGAATATGTAGGCCCAGTTTAGTCATCACAAGAGAGACTGTTTAAAGTCTGCTCCACTTCCAGGTTATACGGGGAGCTAATCAAATGGCAGATCTTGTCATATTAGCCCACACATTTTCATAAGCAGGCTAAAACCTATTTCATTGTGCTGTAAGTCCAATTGATTGGGGCACCATAATGGGTTTTTTTTTTAATAGGAATGAGAAGTCTATGGTATCAGCTGATATCTCTTAAAAATGTGTTTGTTTTTATTCAATTGTTTAGTGCCCAGAAGCCTTTGGCTTAGAAATATGAAATAAAATTAGTACATGAATAAAATAAAAGGTTATTGAATTTGCATTGATGCTCAAGGTATAGTTTAAACTATTGTTACTAGTGTAAGCCGTTGACAGATATAAATTATGAGGAATTCCTTCCTTCGGCTTGCCGGAGCAGTAAACATTGTCCTTCGCCAAGACAAACAGAGCTTTGTTCCTGTGCTGGTTGAGAAGCAATTTCCCATGGTTAAAGCATGTTAACAGGCCGCTGACACTATAGCCAGCTCTGAAATGATGTCAATATATTTACAAAGGTCAGTCCTAGGCTGATATTTTGACAGGAAAAGATTATTGGCCAGAGGCCACAAAGGGCTTTTTATATTATATCCTAATGGGCAGAACCAATTGGAAGCAAAGAAAAGTAGTTGAAAAGTTCATTTTTGCTCTCTATTAGCAATTTCCAATTTTGTGGGACCCTAGTGAGATGCTCTCAGACCCTGCTTCTGCACATGGTTTTTCTTTTTTCTTTTTTCCCCTCTTCATCTCTACCCACATATTTACCCCCTCCTTTCAGCCTTAATTTAAAGCAACATTTCTTAACCTCAGCAACTTTAAAATCTGTGGACTTCAACTCCCAGAAATCTCCAGTCAGCATCAATGGCTGGGGAATTCTGGGAGTTGAAGTCCACATATCTTAAAGTTGTTGAGGCTGAGAAACACTGCTCTAAAACAATTACTAAGAAACAGAGTATGGGACCATTGGAGGACTCTGCTTGACTCTTCACAGTCTTTGCATACAGAGTAAAAAAATGAGACCAGCAGCCGAACTAGGAGACCAAAAGTCAGTAGGTGATACTTTGGCAAGTGTCTGATAAATTAATCCATGGTTTCAATCCAGCCAACCTTGGCTATACCCAGGGGTACTTAAACAAGTTATGGTGTCTTCAAGGTGTGATCAATAAAGTTGAGATGGTGGCTTGGCTTCAGTGGTGCAATTGAAGCTCCCCTTGGTTTTCATTTGGGTTAGCTTCCATGAAGTGTTTGTTGTTTGTTGTGTTGTTTATTTTAATCCATTATGGGCAGATGTTACGGGAAAGTCACCTTCTGTGCCAGATCCTAACTATGTAACACTGCAAATACCAATCCTATCACTGTACCAGGATAGCACAGCAAGGAGTAGTAAAAATGCCTGTATGTTCCATAGGTATATGTGGGATAGGGGATATTCATCCTCTTTGTAGTCAAATCTCTCTGCCTAGTTACCTCAGAAATGAGGTTGCTACCATGTAGCCAGATCCTATGTGAAAAATAAGACATGGGTGACAAGCATGTGGAAAGGAGAAATGGACATTTAAATGGGAGATAAAATTACATCCCTTTCACTCTCCTCACATTTTGAGGGATAACTCAATTCAAAACAAACCAACAAACAAAAACACTTTACAAAAGCTCAGTTTGGAGGAATTGAGAAAAAAGTAAAATATGGATTACAATATGTGGTGCAGAATCCTTTAACTAGAATTCTATCTGGTGTAATCAAAAGAATTATACAGTGTCCCAACAGTCTTAGTGTGGTTTTAAGTTTTTAAAGCTTAAAACTGCACTGGCTTTTGGGATATCTTGTACTGTAGTGTTATCCATAACACATTATAAATGCTAATGTGTTGCTACCCTATGAACTGAAAATCTCTACTTCAGCTTTGCACATATTGGTCCTGCTTCTAATACGTCATGAATATGTAGCCCACTTTGTGAAGAAAATGTATTACCAAGTAGCAGAGTAGCGATAGGGAGAAATCAGATGCAAACATGTCTAATTCCACATTTTCAAAGCAACCCACAACCTGAAATTTAGTTATCATTTAAAATTCATAATTCTCCCAATTATGCAAGCAATACACCACGATAATCTGCACAAAACCCCATATATATTTGTGAGAATTATGTACAAATTTCTATTAGGGAAATTATTTGTACAAAGTAGATTCACTAGAACAATAGGCATATGTCAGTAGAACTGTGCACCTAAAGTAGTTCCCCCCCCCCGTGTAAATGTTCTTTTGGAAGATGAGGAATCTTTAAATTCAACACATCAGGCTTGACATACAGTACATGAAAAAATTAAAAATGGAGAAACTGAAATAGGCAAATACACCTTCCTCATGGCAGAGGAAGCAATTCACATTCAGAAAAGAAATCTATTCTTATACAGCTTCTTTCTGCTTCTTCTTATACAGCTTCTTTCTTCCACATCGTATTCACACATTCTGCTACCTTTAAAGTCTGCCCCCAACAGGTTTCATTTTAGTTGTATGCCCCTTTCTCCAAGGACCTTTCCTCATCAGCTAGCCAACTAAGAGATTAATTTGAGACAGACTAAGCCCTGGGATCTATGTCAGTGCTCGGTGTTAATACTGGTGAAGGGACTGTTTCGAACACAACCTTCCTTTAATTGTGTCCAAAATATCTTGTCCATTTATAGAATAAACAACACACTTTGTTGCATATTTGGAAATAGGAAGAGCCATTTTCTATATTCAGACCATTTTTTCACTAGTGACTTAGAATGTTTTCTAGCATCATCCAGCCATCATTGAAGCAATATAAACTCTGTCCTCATTACCATTATATTAACACAAAGAGAGTTAGGTGATGGTAGAAGCCCTGCTCTTCTCATTTCAGGGATTAGAATCTGCCTGGCAACCTCTAGCTGTACAAAGAATCTGTAGGGAAGTCCATGATAACGTTGCCTAAATGAGGACAAAAGGACATTTAATAGGAAATGGAAGGCCAGTTAATTTTAGGAGTAATATGAGCATAGGATACTGGGAAAATGCAGCAATCTCGTCCCTGATTTTTTGCCTCTTCCTCCCCCAGCTGCATTCATCTGTCAGTGTAAAACTCACCCCACCAAGCCCCCCAGTATCTTGTTGCTTGCTACTGCAGGCATCTTGGTGCAAACACTTGAATGGCAGCCAACAAAGAAGATGAACAGGCCGGGCAAAATATGTGACACACCAGCGCAGGTGTTTCTTGGATACAAAATCAAGATGCATTCTCAGAACACATACATCAGTTGGCAGGATAGACAGCTAGCACTCCAGCAAAGAGAAGCAAAGACTGGGAAATGAAATCTGTTTACAGATAGGGAGAGTGACTCATTAGAGGTAGAATAAGATGGAGGAAATCAAAGGAGGAAAGATGATGAAAAGGTAAGGAAGGAGCTGTTTAATGAGAATAAAAACTACACATTGCATAAATGCTTAAAATATGGAACGTGGGTGGTGGTGGTGGAAAAGAAAGGTAGGCTAATAGATTGATGAATGAGTCATCTAGCCATAAAGGATTATGATGTTAGTATTGGTGAAGAAATCAAGAGCTGAGGGAAGGAAGACCAGAATTGTTGCTATGTTTCACAAAATGCCTTCAGGCATTGTTGGGCTACAGCTCCATCATTGGCTGAGTATGATGGGAGTTGTACCCCAGTAAACATTTATGGAGAACCAGTTTTAAAAAAAGATACATGAAGACAGGAGGATTGGAATAAATTTGTTTTAGAGAAAAAGTAAGAGAAAGAAAGACAACTGTAAGAAAGCAAGATCAATGGATACTGAGGAGAAAGATTACAGTGACCCAGACTCAAAGGCTGAAGTGAGGATTTTCATCCTTTGCCAGGGCATTCTATCATATTTGCTCTGTTCATTACTCAGTGCCCCCAACCCAGGACTGACCTTATGTAGTTTCCACATGGCGCCCAGCGCCTTCACCTCATGACTGGAATGCTTGCCTTCCTCCAGACACTGGTAACAGACAGGCATCTTGCACTGCACACAGTACATGCTGTGATTCTCTAGCTCATGGTCAGTGCAAGTGGAGATCTTGCGTGGACTGAGCCTCCGGCTGACCCGGCCCTGAGCTGGAGGCACCAAACGGTGCTTAGCCAAGGGGCCCCGTGGTGGATGGCAGCGCAGCCGGCATGGGTCACAATAGAAGACGTCGCACTGTTCACACATGACTGTGGCCTCCTTGGGTATCTTCTCACACAGTTGACAGCGCAGAGCAGCTGCTTTGCTTTGCTGGTAACGGTCAATGACACCCTCCAAGACACGATTCTTGGGGAAACCACGAAGGCCCCGCTCGTCCAGAATCAGGCTGCGATGGCACTGAGGGCAGGTGAGGCAGGAATTGCGTGGCACCGGTGCCAACAAGGCAGTGGCTGAAGCCAGTGGGAGATGTGCAGCTGGCGGGACAGTTGGAGGGAAGACACGCACACCATTCGGTGACTTCTGACATGGTGTAGTGGGTGCACTGGCAAAGCCCCCATATGAGCCATAGCCGCTGTCTGCCTCACTGTACAGGCTCATCTTGTCCAGATCCAGGTAGTCATAGTCGGATGAGGAGCCAGCTGACCCCGAGGCACGTCGGCTCTGAGGCGACTCCGTCTCTGGCGTCTGCACCAGGATGTTTCGAGCACATGCCTGGCACAGGCTGTGTGAACAGGGTAGGATTAGAGGTTCCCGGTAGAAGGAGCCGCATACCGGGCACTTGAGTTCCTCTTCCATCTCTTCCATGGGGGGTCTGTCGACGCCTTCGAGCCGCGGGTTCAGCGGCCGCCAGTAGGACAGGGGCTGGAGAGTGGGCGCGCTTTCAGTACCACGGACAGCGAACCCGCCAAGCGTGCTGCGCTCGTCTCCAGCTTGGCTCACCTCGAGCCAAGCTAGATCAGCAATGCCAGCTCTGAACTCCTGCAGCCTTCCCACCGCTTCGTGAGCTCCGCCTTCTTGGCTCATCATTGGCCGTTTGCGCCGAGGGCTGAGACACCATTGGACCAAGGCAGTCTCCTAGACCCCCGCCTGCCTTGGGATACTTCGCTTCGCCGGCTTGCTTTTCACCCCCGCCTGCTCCTCTGCATGAATAATAGGCAGGCGGAGGTAACTGCTGTGGAAGGCGGAGAGCGCCTCTGAGCCTGATAGACATCCTCGGACTTGCAATTGGTGATCATGGGGGGAGGGGGGAGGGAGGAGAAGGTGTGTGGGGTGTGTGGGTGTGTGACAGAGTGTGAGGTACACAATACTCCTTGCATTAAACTAAAGAGTTAGTTATTAATCTCGTTAATAACTGCCTCCCTTTTTCTCTTGCCGGAAATGGAAGATGTAATGGCAACAGCCGTCCTTTTCTGTTTTCTTTCTTCGCACCAGTTGGCATTCAGAGGTAAACCCCGCCTCTCAAGTAGTTTATCAGAATTCTCGAATTGATAGGCTGGGTTGGTCAGCAACTTGCAATTCCCAGCCGGAGATTGCTAGCAGCGAATGTTGAGATATTTAATCTAACGCAGTGGTTCCCAAACTTTTTCAGTCCATCGCCCCCTTGGTGCTACAAACTCATCCTCACCGCCCCCACCCCAGCCCCTCAGGTGGGCGTGGCTTAGTGGTCAGGTGACCGGGTGGGCGTGGCCAACTTGTAAAATGTGGTGAAACTCACTTAACAACGCTCTTGCTTAGCAACCAAAATGTTAGGCTCAATTGTGGTCATAATTCTTTCTTTCTTTCTTTCTTTCTTTCTTTCTTTCTTTCTTTCTTTCTTTCTTTCTTTCTTTCTCTTTCTTTCTTTCTTTCTTTCTCTTTCCTCCCTTCCCCTTCTTTCTTTCTTTTTTTCTTCTTTCTGTCTTCCTTCCTTTCTACCATCTTTCTTTCTTCCTTCCTTCCATCTCTTTCTTTCTTCTTTCCTTTCTTCTTTCTTTTTCTTTCTTTCTTTCTTCTTTCTTTCTGTCTTCCTCCCTCCCTCCCTCCCTCTTTCTTTCCTTCTTCCCTCCCTTCCCTTCCCTCCTTTCTTTTTGACTGTCTTCCTTCCTTCCTACCATCTTTTTATTTCTTTCTTTCTGTCTACATTCCTACCTACCTACCATCTTTCTTTCTTTCTTTTTCTTTCTTTCTTTCCTTTTTCTTTGCTACATCCCTCCCTTCCCTTCCCTTCCCTCCCTCCTTTCTTTTTCTGTCTGTCTTCCTTCCTTCCTACCATCTTTTTTCTTTCTTTCTTTCTGTCTTCCTTCCTTCCTACCATCTTTCTTTCCTTTTTCTTTCCTTCTTCCTTCCCTTCCCTACTTTCTTTTTCTGTCTGTCTTCCTTCCTTCCTACCATCTTTTTCTTTCTTTCTGTCTTCCTTCCAACCTACCATCTTTGTTTCTTTCTCCCTCTTTCTTTCTTTCTTTTCTTTCTTTTCTTCCTTCCTGGAAGGGAAGGGAAGTGGGAAGGAAAAAGGGAAGGAAAGGGAGGAAGGAAGGAAGGAAGGAAGGAAGGGAGGGAGGGAGGGAGGGAGGGAGGAAGGAAGGAAGGAAGGAAGGAAGGAAAGGAAAGGAAAGGAAAGGAAAGGGAGGCAGGCGAAGGCGGCAGAAACTCTGACGGGCAACTGTTCCCGATCTCCCCCCCCCCCCCATCGCTGCCCTCTTTCCGGACCGACTTTCCGGCTGCGGCGCCTCTTGGCCGAAGGAGCGGAAAAGAGGCAGCTGCGATTTCCCCACAAGGTCTCTCTCTCTCCTCCTCCTCCTCCTCCTTCCGCCCCCCCAACCCAACCACCCAACCCAGCCCCTGCCCGCCCCCCCAGCCCCTGCCCGCCCCCCCCCCCCAATCCCATGTCTTACTGGCTTAACAGCTCCGTGTTTCTGTCGGCTGGTCTCTAGGGAGAAAAGCTTGCAAAATACAGAAACTCTTCTCGCTGCGAGTTGTTAATTGCTCACCCTCGCGAGAAGAGTTTCTGTATTTTGCAAGCTTTCCAGGGGTCTCCAACCTTGGCAACTTTAAGACTTGTGGACTTCAACTCCCAGAATTCCTCAGCCAGCTTTGCTGGGAGTTGAAGTCCACAAGTATTAAAGTTACCAAGGTTGGAGACCAGTGCAAAGAGACCAGACGACAGACACACATAGCTGTTGAAAGTCCAGTAAGACGCCTGTCTCGCGGCCCGCCCAGTCCCCGCGAGGAAAAGAGTGGCGGGAAAAGCAGCGAGCGGGCGATTGGGTGGACATGGGTAGCAGCGCGGGGACAGGACCGGCAAACCGGGTCCTGTCCCCGCGGGAGGCACCGTTTTGCGGTGGTTCTCCTCTTATCTCGCCGATAGGATGCAGTCGGTGTTAACAGGAGGGCAGAGATCCTCCCCTAGGCCCCTGTTCTGCGGGGTGCCTCAGGGGTCGGTTCTCTCGCCCATCCTATTTAACATTTACATGAAACCGCTGGGTGAGATCATCCGCAGACATGGGGTGCGTTACCACCAGTACGCTGATGACACCCAGCTGTACATCACCACCCCGTCTGACTTCAGTGTGGCAGTTGATGTAATGTGCCGGTGCCTGGACGACGTTAGGATCTGGATGGGGAGGAACAGACTCAGACTCAACCCCGACAAGACTGAGTGGCTTTGGATATTGCCTCCTAAGGACTACGACAACTGTCCCTCCTTGGTTTTAGAGGGAACGAAACTGATTCCCTCGGACCAGGTCCGCAACTTGGGGGTCCTCCTAGATCCACAGCTAAAATTGGAGCATCATCTTACTGCTGTGGCTAGGGGGGCCTTTGCACAGGTTCGCCTTGTGCACCAGTTGCGGCCATACTTGGAGAAGGAGGCTCTACTCATGGTCACTCACGCCCTTGTCACCTCCCGTTTGGACTACTGCAATGCGCTCTACATGGGGCTACCCTTGAAGAGTATCCGGAGACTCCAACTGGTACAAAATGTGGCTGCGCGTGCTGTGGTGGGTGTACCAAGGTACACCCACGTGACACCTTTACTCCGCCAGCTGCATTGGTTACCCATTTGTCTCCGGGTCCAATTCAAGGTGTTGATCACCATCTTTAAAGCCCTTCATGGCTTAGGGCCGGGTTATCTCCGGGACCGCATTCTGCCTCATACTTCCCTTCGACCGGTTAGGGCCCACAGAGTTGGCCTCCTCCAGGTCCCATTGGCTAAGCAATGCCGGCTGGCTGGTCCTAGGGGGAGGGCCTTCTCTGTGGCAGGCCCCGCGCTCTGGAACCAACTTCCTCCAGAGACCCGAACCATCCCCACCCTGCTGGCCTTCCGAAAAGCCGTTAAGACGTGGCTTTTCCTGCAGGCAGGGGGCAGAGCTTAACTCCAGCTGAACTCTCCCCCGGGTATGCTTGGTTGTTGCATGGTTGTTTTTATATTGCATTTTTAATTTTTATATTATGTTTTTAAATTTTGTTTATTGGTTTCTTGTATTTTCCTATGCTGTACGCCGCCCGGAGTCCTTCGGGAGTTGGGCGGCATATAAGAAAGCCGAATAAATAAATAAATAAATAAATAAAACCACCTACTGCTCCCCTGGCCCCTCTCACCGCCCCCCTGTTGCCACCCTTGCCTCTCACCGCCCCCCTAAGATTTCCCACCGCCCCCTGGGGGGCGGTACTGCCCACTTTGGGAACCACTGATCTAACGCATCTGAAGAGCATCCGGTTGGGGAGATTATATTTCATTTAGAGTTATATTGGATGCTCATTCTTGCTGTCCTTTTCCTTGACACTGTCTAATTTTAAGTATTCAGAATATCCATCACACATCATACCATTCTAACAAATTATGCCACTGGGTAAAAGGATGATTTGATCTATTTTCTGGAAGTCCAACTGGGATTAAAAGAAAGACAATTCTTGGGTCTTATTTATTCTGCCATTTATTATGTTATAAACCTCTATCATGTTCTCCCCATACATTTGTCTAAGAGGGCACTCGTAGTTCAATAACAGAGGGTACATTCTGTACATTCAGTCATCCATTCATTTTTCTTTCTCTTGATTGTAATGAACAGAACTGTGCTGAATGCTAAAATACTGAATTTAAATACAGTACTTATGCTCAATACAACATTCCTTATTTTGTGTTCACACGTCTGCTTGATCCTTGTTTCCATTTTTTCCCAAAGGGGAGGGATAAGGATGTGACATTATTCAGAACAACGCACTTTTCTGTTTACCAATGCTTCCAATCCCTATATCTACCTTGGCAACTTTAAGACTTGTGGACTTCAACTCCCAGAATTCCTCAGCCAGCAAAGCTGGCTGAGGAATTCTGGGAATGGAAGTCCACAAGTCTAAAAGTTGCCAAGGTTGGAGACCCCTGTCCTAGAAAGGAATTTGAAACCAACCTGCAATTATCTTCATAAACTCAAAATGCAGAGAAACACACACAAAGCTCAAAAGCAATATGACTAGTAAGGATAATATATTCCATTACCACCACAAACCTCAGTTTGTCCCCAACATATATTTCCAACATAACTATGCCAGAGGAAGTAGCATAATTTCAGAAAATGTAATTCTAACCCACTAGTAAGAAATGTAATATAGGAATGATGCAAAGCAGAGGTGGGTTCCTGCCGGAGCTGCCCAGTGCGCAGCTCCGGTAGGGAGCGGCCGATTGTGCAATTTGCGCGCGACCGCTCCGGAGCCCTCTCTGCCGGTCCACTGTGCGCATCGCCATTTTTTTTGTTAATTTTCAACTGATTTTGCTTTTTAAACCAGGAAATTCAAACTTTGCATGTTATTTTCCTAGAAAAAGACATCATTCTAGGCAGCATGTGGGTCTAATAGAAGGGTTTTTGTTTTGTTTTTTAAGAATATTAGCTTAGGCTGGTAGATTAGAAAAATTCCAATATGATGGCATTTGGGTATCTGAAACTAAAATCCCCAATAGAATCCACTTTGCAACAGCGGTAACCAAACAATGACTATATCATTGGCAATTTGGACTCTTACATTCAGATCCCAGACCCCATGATTCATACCTCAGTTGTAAAGGACAGCTTTAATTAGTCAAATTGTTGTTTTCCTGATAGCAGGAAATTCCCATTTCTTCACCCTGTCCTTTCATTTTATTTATTATTACCCCATCATCATTATTTTTATAAATAACCCAAAGCAGTGAGCTATATTGATGCTTTAATGAATATACTAGGGAGAAACACATGGTCATTTTTGGCTGGAATCAGCTACAAGATCCTGTGTATGTATTATTGAAGTCTCTTGAAAACAGTTTCCAGATGCTCGTTTGTAATCATGATTGCTTTTTTCTAGCTGCATTTTTCCCTTCATTCCAAATCTACATTTCCTCTGGTGAGTAAAAGAATCATTTCCCCGCCCTTCTCTTTTTCTCTCCTGAGGATTGCCTTGATCATTTTTCATCAAACCTGGATAACAAATGTGAGAGTGTTCTGTTTAACATACAAATTGGCTACCAACCTGCCAAGAATCGGGGAAAGCACAGGCTTCTCTTTATCTAACCTTTCTCTTGATCATATATATCATATAACCCTGAATTTTGCTTCCAGACACAGCATCTCAGCAACTTTATTACTTAGCAAAAATAAGGCTTTGGATCATACAAAAGGGACGTGCATAAGCGCACCAGCGTGCATACCGTCCCTGTCCTATTGTCTCCATTTTTTTCATACCCATTTACTATGTTCATATTTATGTTTATACTATACCTGTTATCTTGTACATGTTTGACAAAATTATTATTATTATTATTATTATTATTATTATTATTATTATTATTATTATTATTATTATTATTATTATTATTATTATTATTATTATTATTATTATTATTAATAATAATAATAATAATAATAATAATAATAATAATAATAATAATAATAATAATAATAATAATAATAATAATAATAATAATAATAATAATAATAATAATAATAATAATAAAAAGAATAATAATAATAATAATAATAAAAAGAATAATAAAAATAATAAAAATAAAAAAATAAAAAATAAAAAAATAAAAATAAAAATGTTGGTGGTTCTTGTTTTGACTATGAAAGCAACAATACTTTTAAATGTGACTGCAATCATTTGTTGGTTGGTTGCTAACTCTTTGGAGACATTCAGGAATGAATGGAAGCTGGAAAGACTCCTGATTCCTTGTGTGTGCAATTTCTGTTTAATTGTTTTTTTGTTTTCTTATGTGTCTTGGTCTAGAAGCAAGATCTTGCTGTTGTGACGGGGCTACTGTATGACTCCTTTGGTTTTTTGAAGACATAATGGCACAGCTTAACCCCTCCTGAGACTCTTTCCATTTTCAAAAGCAACTTTCTAAGCTTTGTGATAAAAAATAAGAGTGAAAATGGGTAAATGCTGTCTATGGGCATCTCAACCTTAAGTTGACAAGGAAGATAATTTATTGAAATCAGAATTTAGGTACCTCTTTGCTTTTGCTCAGAAGACTGGACAATTACTGAAGTACAGTGGTCTAATTTATCTGGGCAACACCCAGTTGGAAAACATTTGAATTAAAGTATCTGGAAGAAAATTTGGGAACACTCATGTAGGTTTGCTGCACAAAGGATAACAGGACTCTGCTCATTAATTAGATGTGGCAGTAAAGAGAATTTTAAAAATCCCAACTCAAGGGAACAACCAGTTGGCATACAGCATTTTCTAAGGAAATTATGGATCATACAAATGTTCCGACAGCAGTTTGAGGAGGAAGTGAGTTGAGAACACTTTCGTTGGCAATGAAATACCAGAAGCAAAAACTTCTATCATCTATTATCTATCTCTATCTATCTATCTATCTATCTATCTATCTATCTATCTATCTATCTATCTATCATCTACCTACCTACCCTATCATCTGTCTGTCTATCTATCTAGCTATATAGCTATCTATAGCAGATAGAGAGATAGAGATAGAGAGATAGAGATAGAGATAGAGATAGAGAGATAGAGAGATAGAGAGATAGAGAGATAGAGAGATAGATGATAGCATGTTTTCAAGTCCCTGCAGTTTTCTAGCTTTGTGCCCAAGGCAGGACTACAAATCACTGTCTCCTGGTTTCTAGCCAGGTGCCTTAATCATTATATCAAAGTGGCTATTGTTTCTATTACAAAACATACTTTTCTCAATTATTTGTTCTTATTCTTTGGGTCTTTAGTTTTCTCTAGATACTCTTAAAGGGTTGGTATTTCTCAAATATTTATGCTCTGCTAAATACAAACCTTAGTGAATTAATATACGGTTCCAACCAAGGTTTCTTCAAAAGTAAATCTCTCTACAATGTTAAATGCATTGAAAGTATTTACCATATTTTTCGGAGTATAAGACGCACTGGAGTATAAGACGCATCTTAGTTTTGGGGGAGGAAAATAGGGGGGGGGGAAATCTGCCTACCAGGTATTCATCTGGCTAGCGTCCTTAGTCTAGTCAGCTTCAGCACATTATTTTATCCCCTGGTTAGGACTTAAAAAAAACCTTCTTCGGAGAGAGTAACAATGATAGAGCCTGCAAGCCAGTAAGAGCTGGGAAGATCGTTAGCACCTGGTTAGGGCTAGAAAAAAACTTATTCGGAGTAAGTAGAGCAATGAAAAAAACCCTGCAAAGACTTAGGGCTGGAAAAACATTCTTCGGAGAGAGTAACAATGAAAAAGCCTGCAAGGTAAGAGCTGGGAAGATCGCTAGCACCTAGTTAGGGCTGGAAAAAAAGCTTCGAAAAAGCTACATTCAGAGTATAAGACGCACTCAAATTTTCAGCCACTTTTAGGGAGGAAAAGGGTGCGTCTTATACTCAGAAAAATACGGTATATAGTAATATGCCACTAGGCTTTGTTGCTTGAGTTGGTCTTTCTTTCTGTTCAGAATAGGGTTTTCAGTCCATTTTTTAATGTACTGCTTTTCTACCACTGCCCTGTCTTGAATTCTGAAACTGGATCACTAAAGGCATTTTTATATATGCTAAAATGAAAATCCACAATAATTATAAAAAGAGAGTGTGATGTAGCATAATCAGTAAGCTGATGCAGAAGTCAAATTAGTCTTTGTCCCAATTAAGGTTACAGAAGACAAAAACAAGTGAGCAAAGGTTAGATTCCAGAAAATAAACAGCCAAGACTCCAGAGAGGTCTATAAGATAGACATGAATCAAGATACAAGAATAGCACAGAATTACAAGTTTTAGATACTGCTTCAAACAGAGGCTTTATACAAGAAGCTATAATCATCCTATCATTATCCTACTCTAAACTAGTACTCTTGAAACCTTGATCACAAAACTACCAAGATATACTGTGCTCTTTGCAAGTAAATCTTTGTTCCCAAGATGCTCCTCTTTTTGGTATTCAATCTTTGGGTATTCAATCTGATGATGGTACCATTTATGTTAATTGGGTATTAATGAAGCTAGATTAAAACTGGAGCAGAGGGCTCTGATCTAGAGCCTATGCTGGGGCTAAATTGGATCATCTGCTCCATTTTCTTCTAAGCAATCTTCTTCATATGGGGCCATGGCAACCATCATCTCTTCCTTCCTCCTCTTATTCTAATTTTAATAATAATTAAAAAATAATAAAATTTTAATAATAATTAAAAAACACGGAGAAAAGTAAAATTCTACACCTAGGTAAGAAGAATCAAAAATACACATACAAACTGGGTGAAACCACACTCAATAGCAGCGATTGCGAGAGGGATCTTGGAGTCTTGGTAGACAGCCAACTAAATATGAGCCAGCAGTGTGCAGCAGCAGCCAAAAAGTCCAACGCAGTCCTGAGCTGCATAAATAGAGGGATACAATCAAGGACCAGAGAGGTACTAGTACCACTCTAAAAAACCTTAGTCAGACCACACCTAGAGTACTGCATCCAGTTTTGGTCACCACACTACAAAAAAGACATTGAAACCCTAGAGAAAGTGAAGAAGAGAGCAACCAGGATGATAAAGGGTCTGGAAAATAAAACATACGAAGAGCGGTTGCAGGAACTGAGCTTGGCCAGTCTGGCGAAGAGAAGGACCAGGGGTGACATGATAGCAGTGTTCCAATACTTGAGGGGATGCACAGAGAGGAGGGGGGCAGGCTGTTCTCTATGGCACCAGAAAGCCAAACAAGGAATAATGGATGGAAGCTGACCAAGGAGAGATTCAACCTGGAAGTGAGGAGAAACTTTCTGACGGTGAGAGCGATCAACCAGTGGAACAACTTGCCAGCGGAGGTTGTGGGAGCCCCAACACTTGCGACCTTCAAGGGGAGACTGGACTGCCATCTGTCTCAAATGGTGTAGGAACTCCTGCTTGAGCAGGGGGTTGGACTAGATGACCTACAAGGTCCCTTCCAACTCTAATAATAAATCTAAATAAAATAGTAGACTGGTCATAATACTGGCTAAGAAAATAAGCAGGACATGAACTGTGTGATTATCCCAGCAATGGGGATAATGAGGCAGGGAGGCACCAATGTAAACTCCAACTAGATATCAACAGTTATATAACCATTGTATTCCTCCAGTGCAGAGGTGTCAAACTGGATTTCTTCCAGGGCTGGATCGGCATTGTAGTTCTCCTCTGCGGGTCATCTGGGGGAAGGGCAGGGGGGAGACAGGACAGATGGACGCCTCCTGCAGCACCTTGCTGGCCAAAATGGGGCATGGGTGTGTGTGTGCGGCCCTCCCATGCCCCGTTTTGGCCAGCAAGGTGCTGCAGGAGGCTGTCCAGGCTGAAAATGGGGTGTGGGGGAGTTGCACGCAGCCCCCGTGCCCCATTTTGGCTGCCAGAAGCACCGAGGGCTGGTCCTTTGCTATTTCCAGGCCGGCCACATGTGCCAGATTTAAGCACCCACGGGCCTTGAGTTTGCCACCCCTGCTCTAGTGAAATAAATGGATTTGGGATCCAGCACTGCAGAAATAAAGAGCCAGTTTGGTGTTATGGTTAAGAGATCAGGCTAGAAACTGGGAGACTAAAATTTTAATCCTGCCTTTGATACAAATCCAGTTAGGTGACCTTGAGCCAGTCACTTCTGTAATTTTAAAATCTTGTCAAAGCTGCAAGGACATATCCAGAGTCAACGCTGACTTGAAAAACCACCACCACCAACACCACCACCAACACCACCACCACCAACAACAACAATGCAGTGTATCCATGTTAGCATACCATCCTGAGAAGTGGTGGGATTCAATTTTTTTACTACCGGTTCTGTGGGCGTGGCTTGGTGGGCATGGCTTGGTGGGCGTGGCAGGGGAAGGATACTGTAAACCTCCGTTTCCTCCCAATCAGCTGGGACTCTGGAGGCAGAGAATAGATGGGGGTGGGGCCAGTCAGAGGTGGTATTTACCAGTTCTCCGAACTACTCAAAAATTTCGCTACCGGTTCTCCAGTTCAGCAGTCCTCCTGCTGAATCCCAGCTCTGATGCTGAGGTTGCAAAAGGACCATTTAATGCAGAATCATCACTAAATAGCAACAAAGGGAGATACACAGCTCTTTCTTTGCTTCCCCCTGATGGTCATCCAAATGTTTGCAGTCCGGGAATGCAGTCTACCTATGTTTAGGATGTCCTTATAGATACAGGACCAAAGATCCGTTTCCTTAGTGTAGGCTAGTGTTATGATTAATGTTGACTTTTAACAAGAACAGGGCATCCGTTAAAACACTCTGAGCTCATTAATAAGCGCCCTCTCCATTCTCTGGGAAAGCTGCTTTCCTTGCCAAAATGTATGACTCAGCCATTTTGCATGAATCATGCCTCCTTCCCAGTTCGGCAGTAAGAGCATTGTGCCCAAAGTATTTCTTGTCCAAACATTCTCTATAAAGTTGGATTAGTACGGTAGTTCATTATAAAATCACAGAAATTGTTTTTTAGTTCCAGGGGTCCAGAGTTAGGTTCTTCATGCAGCCAAACAGATAAGCAGAGTGTGACAGAAATTTTCCCCCTAGCATCTGATCATTAGAAGTGAACTGCCCCAGGCAATGAAAATGCCTTTACTATTACAGCCCCAAATCACCCATGAAGTCCATTAAACAATTTTGGGCAAGTCACTATCTCTCAGCCTAATCTATTTCACAGGCTTGTTACAAGGATAATGGAAAGAGATGTGTGTGTGTGGTCTTAAGAACTGGCAAGAATGCAGTAAGTGAATAACCATTGGATTCCTGTTCTTTGCTAGAAATTCATCAAATTTGCTATTAAAACCAGTTGTTAATCATCTATTACATTTTAAGACAATTAACTCTACTAATTATGAATGCATGTTTTATACAGTTAGGTTTTGGACTCTACCCAAGTTCCATTCATTGGATCATCCTATCAGAGAGAGAAAGAAAATCCCTTTAATCATTGTCATTAATTTATTAAATGTGTAGGAAATCTCCATTGCAGCGTCTCCTTCTTCTTTCCTAAATGAAAAGGGAAAGGTCTGAGACAGAAGTTCCCCAACTCAAACTGTGATACAGGTAAAAGGTCAGTTGTGACACTACAGCCCATTAATCTTAGAAGCCCTATCATTTTCTTTGACATCTTTTTAATTATTCCTAATTTGAATCAAGTAGTAATTAAAAACTGGCCTGCTGGCTTGCTAATGATGTAAGTAAGTAAGTTAAGTATCTTACTCCAGTAATTAGGTTTCCAACACTCTCCCTCCCTCCCTCCCTCCCTCCCTCCCTCCTCCTCCTCTTCCTCCTCCTTCTCCTCTCTCTCTCTCTCTCTCTCTCTCTCTCTCTCTCTCTCTCTCTCTCTCTCTCTCTCTCTCTCTCCCTCCCTCCCTCCCTCCCTCCCCTCGGAAGTCATCATTGGATAAGAGGAAACATTACTCAATCCAGATTGCTTAATTTTTCTAGCTGGGGCAATTAGGAGCAGTCAAAGCAATTAAGAGCAGACTGGGGTGGGATCAGGAGACAGAAACAAAGAGTTGCTAGACTATCCAGGAACTACCGGTAGATGCTAAAATGAGGGAGAAGCAAAGAACAAACTAGTGGCTGAACTACAGCAAGTGGGCATTGAAATATCTTTTTCAACTTCAAAGTAAGTTTGAACAGAATCTGTGCATCAGTGAGAAGACATGCAATGGACTTGTAGTAAGATTACATAGTTCCAGTTAACCCAAACAGAATGGTCAGATTGTGTAACTAAGTTCCAAGGAACCTGTCAAAAACAGCAGTGATTCATTCAGCCATTAGTTTATTGGCCATTTATTTATTTATTTATTTATTTATTTATTTATTTATTTATTTATTTATTTGTCAAAACATGTACAAGATAGCAGGTATTGGTATAAACATAAACATTAGCAAAGTAGGTACAGGTAAATTAGGCAATAGGACAGTAGGACAGGGACGGTAGGCACAATGGTGCGCTTATGCACGCCCCTTTCAGATATCTTAGGAATGGGGTGAGGTACATACATACATAACACACACATATACATACATACATACATACATACATACATACATACATACATACCACATACATACATACATACCATACATATATACATACATAACACCCATACATAACACACATACATACATACATACATACATACATACATAACACATACATAACATACATACATATACATAACACATACATTACATACATACATACATACATACATACATACATACATACATACATACATACATACATACCACCCAGGAAAAGCACCAAGAGGATAGTGAAAAGAAGGACATCTCATGGATTTGCCTCCCTATAAGAAATTGATTCCAGAAATTAAAGAATAATGCTTGGAATCTGCTCACATTCATAGTCAGAAAAATGGACTTAGACCAACAAAATTTGCAGCAGTTAGAACCTGCAGTTGTAGTATCATAAGTCATCAAAGACATGGCCTTTCCAGCATTGTACTTTCTATCTTTTATAGTTGTAAGATATGTGCCTTGTGTTTAGAATAGCAATTAGGTTTTGAAAAAGGACACTGCCATAGTGTCTCATCATATGAATGAATTCCACTATCAGTTCTATCCAGGAATAAAAACAGCATATTTCTGCATATCAATTCCTGGGGAAAAACAGGAAAAGACAGCTTTTTCTCATATTTTTGGAGGAGCTTCTTGGAGACATCTATTGGTCACTTTTGGAAACAAAAACAGGACTAGAAAGGTTTTAGTCTGTTCCAATAATTCTTCTTAGTTATATATGATTGACTTTGAAGCATGTATAGCTAGCTATACAGGAACCCAACCTAATGAGCTATGTGCTTAGATAGAATTCTGTTGAAAATTGGGAGGATAATCTAAATGTTTCAAGTATTATTATTTTTTTGTCCTGAAAGGTTCATTACAGAGGCCTGCAATACATAAATCTGGATCCATTAGCTTTCAGCTGCTTCACTGATAATATATCAACACATGAATGAGATTAATACCATTTTACTCAAAATTACCAATCAATGTAGCATTTTGATCCTCTTTCCAGCAGTTGCTTACAGATAGCAAAGATAATCCATGATTTTCAGGACATAATTTATTTTTATAGTCATATCATTAACTCCCAAAAGCACAAATGTACCTTTTAGAACACTGAAAGAATTTATTTAAAAGGCATTTTTTTTAAAAAAAAACAAAAATGTTTGTGGGGGAAAATCCTTTCCAGGAGAGTCTTCTCTTCATCTTCCCCAAATTTGCTTCCAATTAGCATTTTGACTGGATATGGAATGCTGACTAATTTTAGTCAAGGAAATGTTTAAGTGTTTGTGTAATTTAAAGAAATAATATAGCCAAGTAAGGTAACTATGGATGCATGCAAAATGACTGCCATGTTATTTCGAGCAATTTTCCTGATTTGATGCTCCCGCCTGGTATCCTAAACTTTCAAGTCCTATGATTTTCAACTTACATGAGTCATTATTTATTATCCAGTGTTCATCACAAAAAAGTTTGGACAATACTGATTTTTTAAAAATGTCCATCAAGGCTTATGGGTGGACCAAAAGCTCTGAGGACAATGGATTCAATGAACTAGATAAGGAAAAGTAGGTCAGCATGTTAGTTTGTTGGTGGAGAATATTCAGGATGTCTGCAATCTAATTTTGTGCAATCTGTTCCACTGTAGGGTTTTTAGGATACACTGAGTAGGAGGCAACAGGGAAAAAAAGTTAATTTTCTCTTCTATCCTGCTGCTGAAATTTTATTGCTGTCATAGCAACCAAATTAGCTAAAAATAAAAAAGTATTACCTTAAATGGCAAATTCTGGCACACTGCATCCTGTCATCGAATATATCCATCTTCAAATCTGTAATCATGCTTCTGTAACACTCTTCTAAGATGCCACATTTAATTAGCAGAGGAGCTGAAAGCAAGATGTTTGAAGGCCTTCAAACTGCAGGTTACAAAACCAGATTCTTTATACTTACGCATTTGGAATAGCTTTTTCTATACAGGTTATGTTTAATAAATATAATTATTCCAATAGAAGATAATATATGTTGCTCATATGTAACTGAACTGTGGAGTCCTTAATGCCCTCCGAGCTTGGTCATTTGCTTGAAGACACTTTATTACCTGATTGGGTAATGAACCCAACATTGATGATGTTACCTAGCTGGGTAATGAAATGACTGCAAACAAATAATCAAGCTCAGAGAGTACCACAAAAAATATCATTCAGGAGATTATATACTCTTGTCTCTTTGCAAATACTTTTGCATACCAGCAGGCACTATTTTTAAATTTTTCTTGACATCCCAGGATCTCATCAGACATTCTAAAGATTGGTTGAGCTAGTCTTCACACATTTTTGAATGGTGTTTTTGAGTCAGTGTTGACTTCAGACAACTGCCTGGACAAGGCCTAGCTGTTTCCTTGACAAGAAATGGCTTGCCATTGTCCCCTTCCTGGCATTGAGAGAGAATGACTAGCCCAGGACCATCCAACCAGTTTTAGAATTAGAACTCATGGTCTCTCATTTCTAGCCTGATGCCTTATCCATCCCAGAAAACTTGTTCTCTTGTCTTATTTATTTATTAATTAAATTTATATGCTGCCCATCTCATTAGGCAAAGCGAGTCTGGGCAGCTTTACCCTACTCTGTGTCATAGCTGATTTATGGAATGTCATAAATCGCCATGGGTTCAGCTTGTGAATCTCCATGGGCGAATATGTGGCAATAAATAAATAAATAAATAAATAAATAAATAAATAAATAAATAAATAAATAAATAAATAAATAAGCCGTAAGTGTCAAATTTAACATTGCCCGATCTACTAAACTAAAACCAAGCAAAGCACATATTGGATTATTGCATAGTGTGAAGCAATTTTGTAAATAACCAATAATTTTAGCACATATTGGATTATTGCATAGTGTGAAGCAATTTTGTAAATAACCAATAATTTTACCTATATGCCTTTGTCCATTTCCAAATAGATGACAAATTGTGGACCAGAAACACCCATCATGATCTCAGAAACATCCAGTCTGAGTTTTCCAAAACAAAAAATATATATTATAACTCATTAACTCAAGATCTTTAATGCAAAAAAATTGGTGGATTCATTTACTTGTTAGATAATGTAGTGTTGAAAAAGTAACATTTTATTTATTTATTTATTTATTTGGAGGTTCTTCTATGCCGCCCTACTCCCTGAGGACCAAACATTGGTTTGTATGTGCTACGATTTCAGAAATATCGTTTCCTTCGGAGAAAAAAATGATTTTGTTCCATCAAGTTGATGGCGATTTTTTTTAGTGACCAGATAGATCTTCTCCATGATGATCTGTCCCAAACATGGTGTCAGTGTCACTAGTCAGTCCCAAGGTTGCTAGAATTATGCAAACTCCACCTTGAAAAGAGTGAAGAAAAGAACAATATACCATAGCCACAGTGGCGCAGTGGTTAGAGTGCAGTACTGCAGGCTACTTCTGCTGACTGCCGGCTGACTGCAATTTGGCAGTTCAAATCTCACCAGGCTCAAGGTTGACTCAGCCTTCCATCCTTCCGAGGTGGGTAAAATAAGGACCCAAATTGTTGAGGGCAATATGCTGACTCTGTAAACCGCTTAGAGAGGACTATAAAGCACTGTAAAGCGGTATATAAGTCTAAGTGCTATTGCTATTGCCAAAATAGTTTGCAAAAGAGATATTTTTTTCAGGAAGCTTCGAAGGTCCCTGTATCAGGAGTCTTCAAACGAATGTCTTCTGCTTTGGAGAAGATGTAACCTTTAAAGACAAAGTCGCCCTTCTTTCTCTGGCTCAGTCTGTGTAATTATTTGTAAATCAAGGACATCAGCAAGTATTGTGGGCCCAATTGGCAAAAGAAAGCTTAGGACTGTATTGGTTGGAAACATGCAGAAAAGGCCTTTGTCTTGCAGTGGATAGATAATGGCTAAGATGATGATGATGATGATGATACCACCAGAAACATAAGAATGCCTGGGTCACAGAAGGAAATAGCTGCTTCTCAAGGAGGCTCATCTGGAACTTCTGTTCCTTGGTAAGACAAAACAATGCAACCTACTGCTTCTGTGCCTTATGGAAGGGGGAATCCACACGAATCCCTTTCTCATCTCAGCTCACAGTCTGCCAAAGCGCATGTTGATTTAGATTATGTTTTGGTGGCCTAGAGAGGCTGACACCGTGACCAGAATCTATTGCGGTTGCCATGGCAGCAGAGGCAGCACAAAAGGCTTCAGAGACCAGCTTTGGGCTGCTGATAAAACATGCCAGTTACCAAGGTGAAGCCTGCAGCAAGAAAGCTGCTCCTCTGCTTTGGTTCCTTAGTGGAGCCCGTGTAGCTCAGGATGGATTTGTGGCAGGAACACAAGCATGGAAGAGGAGGCGGAGGGGGCGTTTCCCTGTATTTTGGCATTTATTTATGGGTCTGGAGCCCTACTTTCACTGGGGGAAAGGGGAAAAGGATGCCTTGTTGAGCTTTTATGTTTATTTATGGGGATAGGGCTGTCCTCCTTCCTAGGAAATGTCAAGGAATATCAAATTAGACTCAATGAACTGAGTGTGGATGTATCTTGATCTGGTTTTCCCAACGTGGGTTACTACAGATGGCCTCAATTACACCAGTTAGAGTCCCTTTGTGAAATGTGCAGACATATAATGTGTTTAAATCAATCAATCAATCCCATACAGACCCATCAGCATGATCAATTCTGGGGTCCCACATTTACAATTAAATCTTTTACACAATTTGTTTGTGTCTCATATGTGTGTGAAACCGACCATCATATTTATGCTGGTTAATTTATTGTTACTATTTATACTACTTTGTTTTACTTTCAGGTTACTCAACACATAATAGAGATAGATAGATAGATAGATAGATAGATAGATAGATAGATAGATAGATAGATAGATAGATAGATAGATAGTGAGAGACAGACAGACAGACAAATAGACAGGCGCTCTCTCCCTCCCTCCCTCCCTCCCTCCCTCCCTCCCTCCCTCCCTCTCTCTCTCTCTCTCTCTCTCTCTCTATCCATATCCATATCCATATCCATATCCATATCCCTCTCGGTTAATAGCCTAGGCCAGTCCTCTATGGCTTATTCAAAATATCACAAAATGTCCACTTTTAGGTACAAAAAGTATCTTAGCATTTCCCATATGTCTGAAGAACTACCTTCTGGGTCATTAAATGATTGGAAAAGGCAGAACTAAAAGTATTGGTCAGCTGGTTAAGGAAGTGGGTCATTCTGCTCCATCATCTGTTCCAATATCTCAGGGGTCGCCACAAAGAAGAGGGAGTCAAACTTTTCTCCAAGGCACCTGGGGGTAGAACAAGAAGCAATGGGTGGAAACTAATCAAGGAGAGAAGCAACTTAGAACTAAGGAGAAATTTCCTGACAGTTAGAACAATTAATCAGTGGAACAGCTTGCCTCCAGAAGTTGTGAATGCTCCAACACTAGACATTTTTAAGAAGATGTTGGATAACCATCTGTCTGAAGTAGTGTAGGGTTTCCTGCGTAAGCAGGGGGTTGGACTAGAAGACCTCCAAGGTCCCTTCCAACTCTGTTATTATTATTATTATTATGCTCCATCATATTTAATCATTCTGCCTATATTATATCTGTCCAAGGACTTGGTTTTACTCTCAAAGATAGAACAAACATCCTGCTTAGTAAAGGTCTCATTCATGTTTTTAAAAGAAATAGCAGCTGTGAGAATGAAATGGCTTTCCAGTTAGAATTAAGGGGAAAGGGTGGGTTGGAACCCTAGCATTGGAATTAGTTGCTTGGGTCATATCAAATGGCTCTACATTCTAAATAAAGTATTCTATTGATTTGGATGGAAATTTTAATAAAATAAATGCACTCACATTCATCCTTGTGCAATCCAGATGAGACTCGTTTGAATTGAAGGCTGCTCCAAAATGAAGCAGGAAGCCATCCTCTTATGAAGCAATTAGCAGTTCTCTAATTGAAACAATTAGCAGTTGAATGTCTATGGAGATTCTCAGTCATCCAGGTCGTGGTTGTCCCAAAGGTGTTTTTTCAAGAAGCTTCTTCAAAAGCTTCTTGGATGAGAAGCGAAACATCTTCAAAGAAAAACCAGAAAGTCCAGTTGCCTCTTGAAAAAGCACCTTTGGGACAATTAGCAGTTTACTACTCGACTTACAACCATTCACTCAGCGCCTGTTGAAAGTTACAATGGGCACTGAAAAATGTGACTTTTGACCAATCTTCATACTTACGACCTTAAATTTAAATATTAGAGTTCCTGGTTTCTAAGTAGTAGGCTCTGCATCATTGGCTTATAAGGTGTAGGAAGTTAGCACCCACCCCTCTCCTGGGAAATGAGATATCCTAGGAGATATTAAAAATGTAGGAAATATTCTGTGGAAACATCTGGAAACATGCTTTTTAAACAGACAAAAGACTCCTCTTGGAAACCCCCACCCCTGCTAAGCTCACACATTCCTCTCACCTGGCTGAAAGTCTTCTGCATAACAAAACCATAATAGGATTTGCCCAAGGCCCTTCCATTTCAGCCAAAGCTGGATTAGACAAAAGCCAAGAGCCACCCCAGCATGCCCCTGGGGGGTCTGAGAGCCAATGGGATACATTTCTAAACAGGAAAGGGAAATCTAAGAGGTGGGACCCAACTTAGACTATAAAGACCAGGAGCTCCGCATTCCTCTTTCTCTTTTTTTCTCTTCACCACACAACCATGTAAGTTACCTTTTCTGTACAGGGGCTCCTGCCATGTGCTCCTGTCCACCATTAAACCTTCTTTCCAAGCAACCTTCATGAATCCAGTGTCTTTTTCCCCACTTGGAACTGAACCTAAAAGGATATTTCCTTATAACAAAGGAATCTCCAGTATCAAGGCTGGAGAAGGATTTCTCCAGGAGACCCACCTGGAGGAGTGGGTCTCCTCCAGGTCCCGTCAGCCAAACAGTGTCGACTGGCGGGGCCTAGGGGGAGGGCTTCTTGGTAGGGGCCCCTGCTCTCTGGAACCAACTGCCCCCAGAGATCCGAATTATCCCCACCCTGCTGGCCTTCCGAAAAGCCATTAAGACATGGCTCTTCCTGCAGGCAGGATGAGTCTGAGACAACTTTATATCTGATGTCTCCCCCATGTATGTATGTTGTTTATATGCTTTTTAAACTGTTTTTTAAAATTGCTTTTTTAATGATTTGTTTGGAGTTTTTATAAAATGTTGTACACCGCCCTGAGTCCTGAGGGAGTAGGGCGGCATAGAAAAACTGCCAAATAAAATAAATAAATAAATAAATAAATTTCTGCCAGAGCTTCCATAAGGCAAAATGACCAGAAAATGGTTTATAGTTAGTTTGCTTGAAATAAGCAAATGAGAAAAATTGTGTTAATATTCCAGTCTTGCCCTCCAAAACATGCTGTGAATGTTATGAAAAATGATAGGGTAGTAGTAAAGACTCTGGATAGTATTACAAATAATGGATGATGTAATCAGTTAATTAGTTAGGTGCTATCAAATCTGGTCAAAATCATAGCCGCTATATGAAGAAAATGCCTGCCATCTTATTTTTTCTCATCTCATGTCATCTCATGTCATCTTGTGTCATCTCATGTCATCTTGTGTCATGTCATCTTATATTTTTATTCATTTTACAAAACTTGCAAGCTACTCCAATTCAAGCCGACTTGGAGTAATGCAAAATTCCCATACTTATATTTATACTTAAAATTAAAACAAAAACCAACATAACATAAACAATAATAATCCAACAATCCAGTGGGAAAAATATGTTAAAAGTGAGAGTATAACTATAAATAGTCCAAAATTAAACACCATTTCTCACCAGAAGAAGCAGCCACAAGATTCCAGGTCAATGGCTTGAGGTAATAACCATGTTTTTATGGATAGTCTAAAAGCCAGGCGAGAGGGGGGCCCTTCAGATGTCTAAGGATAAACTATGTCAGAGGAAAGAACAGCAACTGAAAATGCATACTTCTGAGATCCCTGCAGCTAATAGTCCCTGAGAAAAAGGATCCTGGAAAGAGTCTGTAGGAAGTTAGTACCCACCCCTCTCCTAGAAGAATGAAATATTTTAGGAAATATTAAAAAGGCAGAATATTATATTTCCCTGGATGAGAAATTGAGAAACGTGATTTTTAGGCAGGAAGCAGAATCACTTTTAATAGCCCCCAACAGATTTAAAAGCACACAACAGATGTCAGCACTTAAGAGATAAAGAAATAGCTGACCAGTAGCTAGGTCAGGGGTCGGCAACCCGCCTCCGGAGCCGCATGCAGCTCTTTGGGGCTGTTGCTGTGGCTCCCTGTCCCATCACTGGCTGGCCCGCCCTCCCTTCCCTCACCTGGCCTGAGAAGGTAAGGGCGATGGTGGGAATGGAGAAGCGGCCAGGGCTCATTCTCCAGCACTGGTTGAAGCGCTGGTTGTGGAACGATCGCCACCCCCGGCGCAGGCTTTCCTTCAGGTGACCCTCCTCCCCCTCTCACGACTCTCTGGCTGGCTATGGTGGGGCCAGGAGGGTGCACATGTGTGGGGAGACTCTCCTTCTGGAAGCCGCAGAGGATCCAGCCATTGCCTTGCCGTGCCCGCCCCACATGAGAGGAGAAGGAGGGGGAGGAGGGTCCCGGGAGCCTTAGTGCAGGAGCGAAGTACCTGCTTTTGCGCCACATTTACGCGTAAGGCAGTCTTCGCTTCCTGCCGCTTTGGGCTGGAGCTTACGCCCTCCCTGCTCGGCCGAAGAACTGTGGGGGTGGGGTGGACATGGCAAGGCGATGGCTGGATCCTTAGGGCAGGAGAGAAGCCATGTCCAAAGACCCTCCTTAAGCGAGAAGCCGCCCATCCTCTGCAGCCTCTCGCTTCTAGAAGGAAGGTTCTCCGCGGCTTCCAGAAGGAGGGTCTCCCCACGCATGTGCACCCTCCTGGCCCTGCAACAGACAGCCAGGGAATCACGAGAGGGAGAGGAGGTCACCCAAAGGAAAGCTTGCGCCGGGGGTGGCGATCGTTCCTCAGCACACAGAGAGAGAAGGGGAGAGAGAGGGAGAAAGAGAGAGATGGGAGAAAGAGAGAGATTAAGGAGGGAAAGAGAGAGAGAGAGATGGGTGGGGAGGAAGGGAGAGAGAGAGATGGGGAGAGGGAAAGAGAGAAAGAGAGATGAGAGACAGAAAGAGAGAGGGAAAAGAGAGAGATTCCTTTTTCTCATAGAAAAGAAAACAGAGCCACAAAACCTGGGTAGGCGTAGCTGGGGGGGGGGTCATGTGACTCGGTGGGAGTGACGTCAAGTTGGCCATGCCCACCCAGGTTTTGTGGCTCCAGGTGTTTTCTTTTCTCTGGGAAACAGGTCCAAATGGCTCTTTGAGTTTTTAAGGTTGCCGACCCCTGAGCTAGGTGGATGGATTGGGCCAGGTTGGGCAGAGATCAACCTGGAGAAAGTACATCCTAAGAATTGACACTGACTTGAAAGCACATAACCAATTAAAAAAAACCCCAAAATAACCTGGTTAGAATTGGGCAGAAGGAAGGTTTGGGATAATAGTCCACACAGTTGATTCCTACCTGAGAAATCTAATTTGTTACATGACCATGTTGTTTCTAAAAATATAGCAACTCGGTACCACAAGCTGTTTTAACACCAGTAGAGAGGGGCCTTGATTATATCCTGGAGCTCTACTGTTATTTTCATTAATCAAAATATATTTTCTCCTCCTACATAGAGAGAGAGGGAGGGAGAGGGAGATAGAGAGGTTGAGGGAGAGGGAGAGGGAGAGGGAGGGAGGGAGAGAGGGAGAGAGGGGGGGAGAGGAGAGAGAATATTCCAGACTCAGTTATATACTATATGTGGAAGGAAAATGACTTGTTGGAATTTGTATTGAATGTAGGTGAAGAGAACTTTTGAAGTCATATTCAACCATAATGGGAGTAGGGAGGCACAGTTTCTTTATCAAATAAGCTTAATTTTTTACATGACCACTGAACAATAGGAGATCAGAGGCTCTAAAACAAAATAATTTTAGAAGAAACTGAATTTAATTGCCCTCTTTTAAAATAAATCACTCTACAATGGGGAGGGGCTCCCCACTTCCTAGCTGGTGTAGTCTTTTGTTGTTGAATGTCTTCCTAAAGATGGTTGAGCAGTAGAAAATAAAGTGGGTTCATATATTACACTAAGTCAAGGCTTAATAAGCATAGCTTGGATGAATTCATATAACAAGCTCAACAAAGTGAAGCCAATGTTGATCTTAGCCAATGGAATATTGGATATTTTGGATGTTTTTGCTTATAAACAGATTGTTCTAACCTCAATTGTTTTACTTCTATCATTCCTTAATTTTCAGAAACACACATATATACATATACTGTACATATCTGAAATGTATACCTTTGAGCAAATGTTCTTCATCATCAGTTGCTTTGTCTTGTTCGCGCAAAACAGTTCACCAGACCACTCAAGAGTTCATGTCAGCATCCACACGATATGCTAACATTGATTAGTTCTTTGTGGCTGAGCATGTTGTGAAAACCCAGCTTGTTTGTTTATGATTCAAGGCATTGTGCAAACCCAGAAAATGGATAAACTCATTAACCAGATTAAGTGTGCTGTGCACCAATGAATTCCTAGCTTCTTCTCTCCCAGCGCCTTATGTCCTGCAGCTTTAATTACTAGTTTATTAATAGAAGGAGAAGAGTTGGCTGTTTGGAAACAGACAATTTGGTTATTAAGTATATGTCTCTCTACCTATTGGGATCAATCTGGAAGGGAAGCATCAACCTCCTTTATGGAGAATACTGTGAATCCTGGGTGAGAGATCTGTAGCTATTTGCAGCACAGCTTCAAATAGTCCTGATCCCTGGCAAGAAACTGTAGTTATAAAACCAATCCTTTGCATAGATATAACAGGAATGCTTCTTAGGCAACTCGATGACAGCTTTAACTACTGGACAAATCAGATTCAACTCTCCCAACTTCCGTTCGATGGGGCACATACGCCCTGAGAGGAAAGCACTGAAAGACACAATCTGAACATAATCCATTCATTAGAAACAGAAGAAAGACTGTTTACTAGTTCAGCGCTGTTTTACTGGAAAGAAATCCAGTCCATTCAGGACCCCAAACCTGGGAGGTATTCTGGATGAGAGCGCTTTGTAAGGATTCCTAAATGCCAGCTTAATTCTGGAGCCCTGAGTTTGTTCATAGCATTTTAATGGACACTTCCCTTATATCAGTGTTTCTCCACCTTGGCAATTTAGAGATGCATAGACTTCAATTCCCAGAAATGTAGGCGTGGAAGAAGTCCACGCATCTTAAAGTTGCCAAGATTGAGAAACACTGCCTTGCACTATGTTTTGCCAGTATAATACAAGGCTTAGTGGGATGTCAACACGATGGAGATTACTTCCTGTCTTCTCAATTAATGTGGATTGGAGAGGACGGAGAAGAGAAAGAGAAGAAAGGAAAATTAACAGCAATAACATCATCACTCCTAAGCGAATTGGTAGACAGATGGCCGTGGGCCTTGAAACATCTTGTTGGAACAGACCAAATGTGGGCTCACGGATAAAAACACCAAACCCATAGCTCTATTTAATAATTTTACTGGGACTCTCCTCCCTCAAACTGGCAACAAAACAGAACACTTAAATAAGAGTTTGCGAATAACTCGGTTAAGGGCAACGAGTGAGAAAATGCTGCAGCATTCAGATCCTTGGGGAGGAAAATCTCAGCTTTAAAATAAAATAAAATGAAGTGACATTTCTAGAGTGTGGGCAATGCTGGCTGGAATCCCAGAAATCAAAGAAGGTAATCCTTTCAGGTGCTCAGAACAGAATCAGGGCTAGCTCGGTCATTAGATAGCTGACAGTTAAGAGAGAAGTAGCAGTACTGACAGTTATGGAGGATATAATTATATGATTGTAGTTAGAAATTTATCTGTCATCTGTTGTTATAGTGCCTGGGGCACTCTGTGTGTCAGGGTTCCAAATAGCATCCAGAACTAAATCAGAGTCCGAGGCAAAGTCTTCCTCAAAGTTCCAATCACAACTGTAAAAATACTACTACCGGTACTACTTCAACTATTACCACTACAACTACTACCACTAATAATAACAACAATAAAAATCCCTATTTTTTTCTTTATTCCTGGTGTTTTCCTGGAAGTGCAGTTTCCTCCCCCCCCCCAGACCAACCAAATGTTGATCCAAATGGTTGTGACAGGAATTGAGTGACCAGCTTGTCACCCAAGCCTGACATCATGGCCTAAAAGAGTATGACTGGCTCAAAATCACCCAACCAGCTTTCGTGCCTAAGGCAGAACTAGAACTGAGTCCCGCGGGAGTTGGGCGGCATATAAGAACAATAAAATAAATAAAAATAAATAATAAACTCACAGTCTCCTGGTTTCTATCCAGGTGCCTTAACCACTAGACCAGACTGATTCAATAGAAAAAATGAACAGGAATATTAAGGGACAATTTAAAAATATTCAATTGCATCAGAGATCTTCAAACTTGGCAACTTTAAGACTTATGGACTTCAACTCCCAGAATTCTCCCGCCAGCTATCTGGGAGTTGAAGTCCACAAGCAATTACAGGACCAAACAAGGTCAAAAAGATTTCTCTGACCAACATTTCTCAATTTCATGTACTCTGCAGATCTGTTATCAGTATAATTAGATAAGAATTATGTACATTTAAGAAATGATTGTTTTTTTTTTCTCGTTCTGATTGATGGGAGGATACTTGGTGCTCAAATTATAGGGACATGGCTTAATCACTGCACCTAGGATCCCTTTTAGTCATTGGTTTAGAAGGCTACAAATGAAGTCAAGATTTTATTCAAACTGAGAGGCTATAGAAGGCTTGTGAATTTCATTAAGACCCCTACTTTTACATATATAATTCTAGCAGTGATGCTCCTTCACATATCCAAATGCCTGACTTAATGATAAGATAATAGTCACCAAACAGAATATATTAGAATAACTTTCTCAGTGTTACCAAGCAACTGATTTAATTATAAAATACAAAATAACCAACCCATAGCATAGTTTGGCAGCAATAATGAACTGTTAAATACCTGGTATTGCTTCCTTCAAAATGGCACTACTGAGTCAACCTTTATTGTCATTGTACATATATACAACGAAATGGATTTAGCCTCTACTGGTACAATCCATAACAAAAATAGAGGACAACATGAATAATATAGAAAATGGTCCTGAACATAGGGCAACCTCATTGTGGGAAGTCCCCCCCCCCCCAGAAGAATGAAATATTTTGAGGAATATTTAAAAAGGCAGAATATTATATTTCCCAAAGGGAGAAATGGAGAAACATGCTTTT
Organism: Diadophis punctatus similis; assembly: GCA_023053685.1. Lineage (NCBI taxonomy): Eukaryota > Metazoa > Chordata > Lepidosauria > Squamata > Dipsadidae > Diadophis > Diadophis punctatus. The sequence continues at coordinate 1,271,071 of JALIGW010000047.1, forward strand.
TAGAGGCAGAAAGCAACCTCCACTTTTTCTTAATAGCCCCAGCAGATATTTTGTGCCCATTAAGAAAGATTGGGCCAGCCTATTTAGAAACCAAACTGAGGAGGCCACCTTTTAGAAAGGCAGATTTGGTAATCCATTCAAGACAGGATATTTTGAAACAAAGGCAGAATGGTAGGATTAGCCCTCACTCAAGATCCAACACAGGGCAAAGCCACCAAATCACAATAGAATTGCCCAACACCCTCAGAGCAGTCCAAACTTCAACCAAACTTAGCTCAGACAAACACCTAGGATTTGTACTTTGCCTATAAAGCCAGCTATGACCCCCTACATAACCCCTACATCAGTGGTGGGATTCAATTTTGTTTACTACCAATTCTGTGGGCGTGGCTTGGTGGTCATGGCTTGGTGGTCATGTGACTGGGTGGGCATGGCCAACTTGATTGGTCTCACCCTTAGGAAATTTCTCTTTAGGCCACAATAAAATAGCACTATTCCTATATTTAGAATAGAATAAAATAACAGAGTTGGAAAGGACCTTGGAGGTCTTCTAGTCCAACCCCCTGCTTAGGCAGGAAACCCTACACCACTTCAGACAAATGGTTATCCAACATCTTCTTAAAAACTTCCAGTGTTGGAGCATTTACAACTTCTGGAGGCAAGTTGTTCCACTGATTAATTGTTCTGTCAGGAAATTTGAGGGGCTCCTACAAAAATGAGGGAGTCAATCTATTTTCAAAGCACTAAAAGGCACAACAAGAAACAATGGAAGGAAACTAACCAAAGAGAGAAGCAACCTAGGACTAAGGAGAAATTTCCTAAGGGTGAGACCAATCAATCAATGGAATAGCTTGCCTTCAGAAGTTGTGGGTGCTCCATCACTAGAGGCTTTCAAAAAGAGTGAGGGAAGTACATCCCAAAAGGACAATGCCAGGAACTAGTAAAACAATGCAGAAAACCTAAAACACTCATTCCCCTTTTTAAAAAAAGTCAACCCCAAAGCAAACGCAGCAGCTGAGAGGGAAACTAAGAGCAGGTGCTCAGGCTAATTGAAAGCCTGGGCGTGCTGCCAAAAGCCATTAACCCTTCCAACTCTATTATTCTATGTTCTCTATGTTCTAAATTGGGTGCTTCACAGCAGAAGCAATATAGCTGGCTGGACCACACATGCATCAAATTAACAGCCTGTATGATCAAGCTGCATCATTGTCCCCTCCTGTATCTTTTCCCCCAGGAAGAAACAAGAAGTAGCCAACACTGCAGCAGCTATAAAAGGTCTTGGGAAACTCCAGGGAATATCAGCTGATCACAGAAGTGTTACTTAATACTCTTTATAATGAAAATGTTTGTAATCTTGTCCTTCTTCCTGAAGGGAAGAGGTTAATCCAATCCCTAGATGGGTGATTGATCGATTTCCCTGCCCTAATCCTCTCAGTTTCTGTTGTTTATTGACTTGATTCAGCATGTATCGGCTGCATTCCAGCTGCAACTGTTAAATGGGGCTATTAACTGAAGGGAGAGAGAGAGAAAAAAACCCCTCTCTTGCACTTTACTTTTAATCAGTTCTCCGAACTGCAAAGCAATTTACTAACAGTTCAGGTGAACCGGTGAGAACCAGCTGAATCCCACCTATGCCCTACATGGCCCCATGGGAATCTGACAACAGCCAATAGAATACATGTTCTTGCACAGGAACAGGAAGCTCAAGTGCAAAGCCCAAGAGAAGGTATAAAAAACCCTCACTCTCAACTCCATGTGGTTCTGCTTCATCATTAAACCATCTTTCCAATCAGCCTCCATGCTTCCAGTGTCTTTCTCCCAGCTTGGAACTGAACCAGATGGATATTTCTTCCAACATCATCTACTGTACAATATATGGTGTTAGCCCTGGAGCTGCAAGAGTAGCTTTAGCACAACTATTGCCTGTGCATCTTAAAAACAATTAAAAGTGCCAAAAAGTGGGGGGGGGATTGCAAGACATTTTTCTGGCTGGAACAGTTTTGCTCTTCTCCCAAGCCATATATTAACCACCCTTCAGGCAGTGACTCATACCTTGTGGGAAGAAACTACTGTGTTGTTTGGCTTGCACAGCTTCTAGCAGAGAGGTGGGCAGCAGGCCCGCCTCCCTTGCTTTCAAAAGGAGAAGGCTTGTGGGGGAAGGCATAAGATGCAGATGCATTAGCCTACCTTGTAAACCGCAATTTAAAAATAAATGAGGTGCTAAGAGGAGAAGAGGCTTTGGCACAAGATTGTAACTATTGCGGATGTGAGGAGGTATCTCACCCCTTCAGCCAGGGTTCTGCAAAGCTTTAGGGTTCTGTGAAAACCTGATTGGGTTCCATGAGAGACTAAGCACACATACCCTCCCAAAATCCATTTGAACGTGGGCGGGATCAACCACAGCAGTTTTTCTAAGGTGTTAGTGAAAAGGGCATGGCTTGTCAGCTGACATTCAAAACCCCTTATCCCAGGTGGAGGAAGGCAGTGTGCTCATGATTCATGCAATTTGTGTGAGTCTGAGAGAGGCAAGTAGCAAGGATCTTAGGAACTTTTTTTTTAAATTGACATTGTCAATTCTTCCCTTTTTAACACCTACATGAGCCATGGGGTGGGGGAGAAAGTCATCCATTCGCATGGGGTGTAATATCATCAATATGCTGTGAGTTGTATATTTCTGCTCCTGGGTCATCTAAGAGAAGCTATCAAGTTTCTGCCCCAGTGTTTACAGCTGTGTCTGGATGGGGAAGAACCCTTTCAAGTGATTGTGGGTTTGGGGTCTTATATATTCTCAAACTAGAGAGATTTAATCCTTGATTCTGGATAGGGTTGCCCTGTCTTGCTTGGATCCAGTGGGCAATTGGGGAGTCTTCCTGGATTCACAGCTCCTGTTTGAAAAGCAGGTGGTGGCTATGACTGGAGGGCCTTTGCACAACTTCGTTTTGGTGCCAATTGTTCCTGGACTGCAGGATGTGTTCCTGGTCACTTACATCTTAGATACCTGCTTATTGGATTACTGCAATGCATTCTGCATGGAGCTGTCCTTGAAGACAATGCAAAAGCTTCAATTGGTCCAGAATATAGCATCATAAATAGTTATAGGCATGTGTCATTATGCCATGTAATAACTCTGCCTTATAAGCTACAGTGGTACACAATTGACTTCCAGATACAATTAAACTTGCTAACTATCACCTTGCAGTTTGAATGAAACTGGAAGATGGTAGATAGATAGATAGATAGATAGATAGATAGATAGATAGATAGATAGATAGATAGATAGATAGATAGATAGATAGATAGATAGATATAACGGTAGCACTTAGACTTATATACCGCTTCACAGTACTTTACAGGCCACTCTAAGCAGTTTACAGAGTCAGCATATTGACCCCAACAATCTGGGTCTTCATTTTACCCACCTTGGAAGGATGGAAGGCTGAGTCAACCTTGAGCCTGGTGGGATTTGAACTGCCAAACTGCAGGCAGCTGGCAGGCAGCAGAAGTAGCCTGCAGTACTGCACTCTAACCACTGCACCACCACAGATGATAGACACACAGAGATGCTTAGATACATATCCAAAAAAAGTTTTGAGGGGTTGAATATGAAATCTAGGTTACATTACCTAGTTTCCCAAAATGGCTGCTAACTAATTTCTGAAAACTCAGAGGCAAGCCATTTTATTTAGTATACATTATATTTCGATCTTTTCCTTCCTCCAGAATGTTAGTCACTTCAATGCCTATCCTATTCTACTGGTTTGTTGGAAAATTAAAATGGGGCAAATAAGGGAATTACATATGCTTTCTTGAGCTCATTAGAATGTATAAATGTAATAATAGATCATTGACCCGTTTCCCTCGTATTGGATCCTCTTCCAAGCATAATGTTCTGCCATGCTTTAAAAGGGACAGTTTTTTGGCATGGCAAGAGAATTCCTCTCTCCCCCACCCCCACCCCGAGTTCATTTACAGAAAGGAAACTTTAGTAATTGACTTGGCTAATAAAGAAAAAAGGAGGTTCTCTCAATATGCTAGCCAGGGGTGGCCAAACTATGGCTCTTTGAGGACCTGTGGACTTCAACTCCCAGAATTCCTGAGCCAGCCATGCATGCCTGGCTGGCTCAGGAATTCTGGGAGTTGAAGTCCACAGGTCCTCAAAGAGCCATAGTTTGGCCACCCCTGCGCTAAACCTTCATCCCAGGTTAAAATAATAGTTGTAGGATTGAGTTCAACTAAACAAACTACATTACAGATTTTCACAATATTCTACAAAGTACCCACTCTGGGTACATTGGGTGAACTAAGACAAGGTACCTAAATCAAGGTAGCTAATTTTTATTTCTACATATGTAGTAAAGTATGGGAAGGATCTCCCCTGAGACCTTCATATAACATAAGGCAGAAAGTATGGATCAAATCTGGAATTCAATATAATCTATACAAGAATTTCATCCAGATTGCTCTGAATCTAGAGAAGGAAAGAGTTAGCAGAGGAAGAATAAAAGCAACACCATTCAATTGGGGAGAATTTCTGCAAAACAGAACTGCATCCTATTCCTATATTAATTTGGGAAGTGGGGAAGGAGTGGCACATTACTTTGACATGATGCTGTGAAAGGCTTTGTGAGAGTCACCCACACGCTATTTACCCAGCAGTACAGGCATTCATGCGTGGGCAGATGCAAAATGTTCCTTCACCCACATCTCCTTTTATGGATCACAAGGGGTGGGCAGAGATGTATCATCATGGAATATATGTCAGAAAGCTCTCCTAAAGGAGTCTATGGAAAATCTCTTCTTCAAAGCAAAGTGATGATTTGAATAGCTTGGCATCCACTCATTTTAAATGTAAAGGTAACTGCTGTTCCTTGCAACCCCCAAACAACATGACCCAAATGCCAAAAGGGGATACCAGAATATTGAAAGGGATGAAGTCTCTTTTTTTTCATTAAAAATCTTTCTGTGAGGTGTGGAAAGGTGAGTCTCAAATATTCTTGGACATACTTAATGGCCGACTCAGTGATGCCAAAATGATAACTGAATTTGGAAGGAGGGGAATGAGAACTGAACATATTTTAGGGCTTTTCTCCATTTTTACATAACCATAATATAACTGTGAGCTGGTAAACCTCCTTTTTTTGCTGTGTCTCCCTGACACTTCAGCCTGTGTGTGAAGCAATAATCTTAGCTCTAGCAAAAGTCGCATTTCCCCTCTTAAGTTCACACCCTCCAGTAACAGCCACAAGTTGGGTAAAAGTTTATTTAACACCCATTAGGTTGGAATGTAGGTCAGATCATCAGTAGTAGGCAAGATCAGTGTGGTGCTTATTTTTCATTTCAGCTTGATGCAAGCATACCAGTAATAGGTTTCACTTACCTTTGCTACTGGTTCGGAGATGTGCGTGCATGCGCAGATCGTCCGTGATGACATCTGGGTGGGTGGGTGGAGCCTCCCGACGCCGCCGTACTGATTTGCCCGAATCAGGGCGAACCGGTAGCAACCCACCACAGAGGCATACCTGCCTCCCAATTCAGTTCTTGGTCAAATGTCTATGGCCATTCTGCCTTTGCTTTTCTATAAGCTGAAAGTAGTAAGGCTGTAAGTGTCTATGGAGATTCTCAGTCATCCAGGTCATGGTTGTCCCAAAGGTGCTTTTTCAAGAGGCAACTGGACTTCCTTGTTTTTCTTTGAATATAGGAAAACAAACCCATCAGGACAAGATTCAGCAGCACATCTGCATTTGAAAGACAGAGGCCGCTCTTTTGAAGACAGCAAAGTCCACATTTTGGACAGAGGTCAAAGAGGCCATCTGTGTCAAAATGAACAGCCCTCTCTCAACAGAGGGGGAGGGATACAACCAAATCTACCCCCGGTCTATAACACAGTCCTTTCAGCAGTTCCAAGAAGGCTCCACACTGATTTGCACTTCTCAAGTGACCCTGAGGACACAGATAGACCTCCAAGTGGCCTCAGTGACTCTCTACAAGAATGCAAATGACCAGCTGTCTGCAAGAAATATAAATCCTTCCATTCCCCACCATCCAGTCAGAGCTGAAGAAAGCTTCTTGAATGAGAAGCAAAAACGTCTTCAAAGAAAAACAAGAAAGTCCAGTTTCCTCTGGAAAAAACACCTTTGTGATAGTAAGACTATATACTGGGGATCTATCAGAATTGCATAATAACACAAGAGTTCAATAGCTTTAACGGGACAGCATGGGAAACATTTCAGAAAAGATCCTCCATAGTCCATATGTTTTTGGAGAGTAAAAGAAAAGGAGGGAAGAAATACTTTCAGTCTTGCAGGTTTCTGTTAATGTAACCTTACAGTAAAAATAGTGCTCTTGGCTGTACTTGTCTGGACTACCTCAGAGTTAAGACTTATATAAAGGAATGAAAAGAAGGGAGGGAGAGAGGATATTCTAACTCCTATTCTGTGTTATTAATTTCGCTCCATTTTAATTATGAAAGAATAGGGTGTAGGAGAAGGAGCACTTTAATCAGCAGTGGGGAAAGGCCATTTGCCTAAATGTGTGGCATGTCTGTTATTTTTATAATGATGTTCCAGCCTAGTTAACATTTTGGAATACTTCATATAATATACTTGATTGTCCAGCCATAACAAAAGGTATAATCGCCATGGATGCAGTCCAACCTGTGATAACAATCTCTGCTGTCTGTCCTAGAATACACAAAGGATTTTTTCCTAATCATCATACCTAGCTCACACATCTTAAGGACCAGGCTTCTAGGCTGCTTAGAGCCCCCCCTTCTGTTCAAATTCAGAAAACAGCCAGTTTTTCATACATGATTCTGAACAGAGAAAACATTCAAAAGATCTGCCCTCTTCTGGCCCAATGGAAAAATTGCAATTAATTACAGATAGTGAGCGCAAAACAAATAGCTGAACATGGCACTTGTTGTTGTAATCCAATTTTTCTTGGGAAACTAAGGCAGGTGGATCATCTGAGTTCAGACAATTCAGATGTTCTTCACCAGATATACAAGGACTACAATGTGCAGAACTCCAAGTCAACGAAGATCATAGAAGCTAGGAATTATTTTAAAAATTATAATCTGGGGAAAATTGCACTCTTTTAGAGAACTGTCCTTTGGGTAACATAACTAAAGTTACATTAACAGGGTGGTGCATATTTCTGATTACTAGACTGAATTAAGTTGGTTAAAAAAAAGGAGGCCATCTCCAAAGTGCCTGTAAAATGTTAAAATGCCTTAATAGGCTCGGATGAAGTTCTTTTTCACCTAAGATAAAACCTTTGAATTGAGGTCATTGCTTGATGACCTCAAGACTACGCAATTATGCAGTTCTTGGCAATAATATGGCATGGTTTGCTATTGCCTTTTGTAATTGCTTTTTTAAATTCTCAAATTAGCCAGCAGCCCTGCAATTTCATGGTGGTCTCCTTTCCAGGCCCAAACCTCCTTAATTTCAGAACCAAGATAAGGTCAGCCAGATGCTGCACCCATCACGGGCAATGCAAATTACAAAACACAGAAACCAGAGATTGCTTTTTGCTTGCACAGCAGTGCCCATCCCATGTGGTTATAAGGAAAGCCATATCACATTCTGATAAAGATACTGCCGCTCTTTTGCTGTAGCTTCTCCCACAGAACAGATTCACTCCTTGTCAAAAATATTTGTTAATATGTACTACACACAGTGCAACATAGTAAGATTGACCTTTGATGGGAAAGGAAGTTGTTACTTGGCGATAGGGGACTTCCAAAGAAACTAGAATTCTTTATTGCAGAAGGAAGGGAACACTGTTTTGTGATTTTAAAGAAATGGGTAAGTAATAAGAGGGCAGAATTGAAGACTTACAAATCTACTGATCACACGAAGCCCTTATAAGCAGAAGAACACCGACACGGACATCCCCTAAATTCTGCTGAAGATGTTACTAGCCTGGTAACAAAACATTCGGAAACCAACCCATAAGCTCAGAGAACGAACCTCCACCCTCAAGTTACAGCAAAATCAACCATCCATAGAGCAGTCAGTACAAGATCTAATTCAGTGCTGACATCTTCTGGGAAAAACAAGAGGGTTTTTTATTCATTGTGGAAATTAGGGGGAAAAAACTGTACATAATATAGTAACTACTGTCATAATCCCAGTAGTTAAAATGCTTCATTTTAAGTTCTGGACCACGAGTGACCAGATCCACCTCTTTTCTCCAGGATCTCACCAAAGAAGTAGCTGATGACTTGCCAGAAGCCTGGGCTTGTGGGGATCTGTAAAACCTTCCACATGAAGCTTCTTCCTGAGGACTGTAGCAGAGTGTCATCCTGATGGAGAGCACTATTATATTAGGAAATGGTGTGTGAAGGCATTCTCTTTCCCAGTGTTATGAAAAGGGAGGTTTTATTTCATTTTTTACATATGTGTGGTTCAGTGGCGGGTTGCTGTCTTACTGGTGCCGTGCGCTGTGCGCGCATCTCCAAGTTTCTGGGGGGCGCACTCACTATGTGCGCGCGTGCCCTTGCGCGATTTTGCTTCTGCACATGCGTGGAAGCAAAATCACGCCAAAATCTCACCAGGGGACACACGTCCGAGAGAGATTTCTGTGCAATTTTGCTTCCACGCATGCGTGGAAGCAAAATCTCGCCGAAATCTCACACGCGCGCATGTCCCCTCACGAGATTTCTGTGCGATTTTGCTTCCGCGCATGCGCAGAAGCAAAATCACCCCAAAATTAACAGAAAAAATGGCGACACATGCGGTGGACCGGCAGAGAGGGCTCTGGAGCGGTCGTGCGCAAATTGCGCAATTGGCCGCTCCCTACCGGAGCTGCGCACTGGGCAGCTCCGGCAGGAACCCACCTCTGGTGTGGTTGCTCAGTGAAGACCACATTAGCTTGTATATCTGAGATGCATATAATGAAATTTTTTTCTTTATTTCTGGATTGGTGTTTTGTTTCTGTTTTAAAAAGAAAAGAGAAGCACAAATGAAGCATCAAGCCAAAATCTTAAAAAGCAAAAGCAAAAACACAGAAATTAAACTAATGCAGGGACAAACCCCAAAATAACAGTAACAAACTCTACCTAAATATGAATACATAAGCGATTTAACAGAGAGAAAAAATTCTAAAAATTATTATGCCATTTTTTTCTATCCAGAATGGCATTTGTTCCGCCATTTTTCTTTGTGCTTTAATAGGGCAGGTGTGTTTCAATATTTGTTGCAAAATTCTTTCCCTTTTATTCACATTCGTGGACAAATGAGTTGCATCAATGATGGTTGCATGATTAATTCAGAGTAGAAAGCGTTTGAAAAAGTGGTTCTGTAATATGACATTGAGACCTCCATCTTGAATTTAAGTTCCAGAATCGTCATGTTCCCATAAGGGGCGAAGCTACCATTATAGTACAATTCAGAGAGTTCGAGGGTCCCTCAGCATAGTGGTCATAGAGGGCCCATGCACCAGCCTCATAGGACTGGATTGGTTTGAGGCTCTGGGCATCCGGGTAACGGGCATCCATCGAACCCAAATAGCCGATCTAGAAGCAGTATGCCAGCAATACGCTGACGTATTCAGCACTGAGCTGGGACAATACAAAAGGGCACCCATTTCATTCAACCTTGATCCAGCAGTAACTCCAATCCGATTATAACTACGCAGGGTTCCCTTTGCATTGAAGCCTAAAATTGATGTGGAACTAAAGAAGCTGGTACAACAGGGAGTGCTCCAACCCGTGGACTGTAGCCATTGGGAGACTTCCATAGTGACCCCAGTTAAGCCTAACAAGGACGTTCACATCTGCGCAGACTACAAGTGCACCATAGACAAGGCATGCTTATCCTGTACCAGTGGTAAGCCACAGCCTCGCCTTGCTCCGGGGAGGCTGAATCTTCACTAAGCTAGACCTCACTCAGGTCTACCAGCAGCTACCAGTAGATGACACTACCGCAGAAGCACAAACAATAGCAACACAGAGGGGTGCATTCCGAGTGCGCTGCTTGCAGTTTGGGGTAAGCGTAGCACCAGGGTTGTTCCAAAGTATTATGGAAAGAACACTGAAGAACATTCCTGGCATCTTCCTGTACTTTGATGACGTCCTGATCACGGGGGAATCAGCATCAGTCCTGGCAGAACATCTCCACGCAGTGCTCCAATGTTTCCGCGAGGCAGGCCTAAAACTCAAGAGGGAAAAGTGCAAGATCAGCGTGGAATCCACAGAATTCCTGGGTATCCGCATCTATGCTGCCAGAATCCACCCATCTGAAGCAAAGCTAAAGGCAATCCAGCAAGCCCCCACACCAAAATCTAAGGGGGAGCTTCAGGCATTCCTGGGCTTGCTCATTTTTTACCACTCCTTCTTACCACATAAGGCTGCCCTGGCAGAACCGCTACACTGCCTACTGGACAAACAAGCACCCTGGATCTGGTCGAGCACTCAAGACAAAGCGTTCAAGACTGTAAAATCATTGCTATCCTCGGACTCCATCCTAGCTCATTTCAACTAAACCCTACCAGTAACACTAGCCTGTGACGTTTCGCCATACAACATTGGGGCAGTACTAAGACACAGGATGCCAGATGGTAGAGAGGCCCCCATCGCATACTATTCTGGAACGTTATCATCGGCTGAAAGGAACTATGCCCAGATAGACAAGGAAGCCCTAGCCATAGTGGCTGGTATTAAGAAGTTCCACGACTTTTCATATGGACGAACCTTCACCATCTTTACAGACCACAAACCTCTGCTTGGTCTCTTCAAAACTGACAAACAGACATCACAGATCCTGTCACCACAAATGCTACAGTGGTCCATTTTCATGGCTGCATACTCGTACCGGCTAGTCCACAAGCCGGGCAAGGAAATGGGCCACGGCAACGCTCTCAGCCGACTGTCTCTACCGCAGACTGAGCTGGATCCGGCACCAGCTTGTTGCATTCTGGAGATCCAGGACCTGTCTGAAGCACCCCTACATGCAGGGGACGTTGCAGCTGAAACCACCATGGACAGAACGCTTAGCCGGGTTCTCAACTGGGTGTTAAGGGGATGCCAGAGGCCCAGCCAGGCCCTGAGTTCCAGCACTATGCTTCTCGAAAAAATGAACTGTCGGCCCACAAAGGATGTGTGCTGTGGGGGAGCAGGGTCATCATTCCACCTAGTCTTTGCTCCAAGATGCTGGATTCCCTATATGAGGAGCACCCAAGAATTGTTCGGATGAAGGCTCTAGCCAGGAGCTACTTCTGGTGGCCGGGCCTGGACAAAGACATTGAGAATCAAGTAAGGAGTTGCCAGGCCTGCCAAGAAACCCAACTGGAGATGCCACAAGCACCAGTACACCTCTGGGAGACTATGTATGCCACATGGTCTCGTGTGTACATTGAATTTGTGGGCCCCTTCCAGAGGCAGGTGTTCCTGATAGTAGTGGACAGTTATTCCAAGTGGTTGGAAGTGGCACTGGTCTCATCAATGAAAATAACCAGTGTCATCCGAGAGTTGCGACAGCTGTTTGCCATACATGGTCTGCCAGAGGTAATTGTGTCCGACAACGGGGCACAATTCATGGCAGAAGAGTGTCAGTCATTCCTTAATGCCAACATGCTTCAGCACGTAACATCTGCTCCATTCAACCCCATGACCAACGGTCAGGCCAAATGAATGGTCAGGACCACAAAGGTGCTCAAATGGATGACGAATGGGGACTGGAATCACCACCTGGCCAACTTCCTCCTGTGTCAACACACAATTCCCAGTACAGCAACAGGTCGCAGCCCAGTGGAGCTGAGGTGGGGCCGCCAGCTTACAATGAAGCTCGACCGACTGCACCCAGAGTAGCGGCAGAGACAGCTCAGCCAAACCCACCCCAGGGACTTACAGCTGGGTGAATTGGTCCGGCCCAGGAACTATGGGAGTGGGGCACCTTGGGTGGCAGCTAGGGTAACTAAGGTAACAGCCCCCTTGTCATACAAAGTTACTCTGGGGAATGGTCATACAATCAGATGCCACATTGATCAGTTACAGCATCAGCAGGCCGGGCCAGTCCCAGATGAGGATCCCAAGGCTTTATCAGACCCACTAGAGAACTGTTTTCCTTCAAGTTTGCCTACACCCCCCGTGGCTGCCTCTGGAGAAATGGAGGTACCAAGGGCCGTAGAACCGCCGCCACTCACGGGCGACCAAAACGGCCATCAAGACTGTCCAATTGGAGATGGACAATACTCCACTTAAACAGGACTCTTCAGTAACATTGCGGCAGTCCACCAGGATCCGTGGGCCCCCAACCTATTTCAAAGACTATGAATATTGAACAGACTGAGGGTAAGAACCATCCTAGGGGGGAGGGGTGTTATGTATTGAATATATATAGTTGTGTAAAGCCATGCTAAAGTGAAACTAACCTTTAGATGACCCTAACTGTTAACTCCAACTGTTTTGGAAGGAAACTTAGAACATTCATATTTGGGCGGGCTTTTTCAAGTATTATGATTGGTTAAGGCCCTGTGGGCCCAGAGTATAAATTACAGGGATTTGCCTGCAGTTCCTCAGTTCCAGTTTTCAGTCAATAAATGTTGTTGTATCTATTATGGTCTGTTTCTTGCCTGCTGAAGACCACTACACAATAGTGTCCTTACAGGCAAGTGCTCTCCATGCTACCCTCTCAAGCATAGCTTTTTTCAATTGTTGGGACGTTCATCTGTGTATTAGATTTGATGTTATCAAGCCAGTGTATTATTTGCTTGCCCCTTCTTCTTCTTCCACTAACCATTCCTAGCATCATTGCCTTCGCCAATGAATTTGCATGCATGAAATAGCCAAAGTAAATCAGACATAGTTTTATTATTTTTGCTTCTAGTGATATGTCTGGTTTTATACAATTTAACGTCTCTCTGTTAGTTACTCTGTCCGTGGTATACGCAGTAATGTACGCCAGCACTACAGTTCAAAGGCATAAATTCTTCTTCGATCAGCTATCTTTAGTGTCCAGCTCTTACACCCATACATCATTATAGGGAAGACTATTGCTCTAACTAGCTGCTTTTTGTATTTATATCAATATTGCTGCTCAGGGTTTTGTAATAGCTTTAAAAAGTGCCTCAAGAGCCACATCACATTGACAATTTATTTCCTTAAACCAGCAAGAGCTTTTTTAGGTTCTCCTCCAAGCAGTATTCCTGGGGAGCACTGACCATCTCCAAAAGTAGCCTGAACAAATTACAGGAATTGCACCAGGGCTTCCAGGGACAGCTACCAGCAATCAACCCCAAGCCATGGCGTCTACATATCAATCTAGAAACAGCCATGAACCTAACAGGACTCATGTGTCACAGCTCTGCTCTGGGAGGGGAATATTCCTCCCATAGATCTCAATGCAGATCATCCACTAGCACCAGTTCCAGTTTTATCCCTTGCCTGCATGTGAATTAATTGAATTTATACATTAATACAGAAGTAGACTATTTTTTTTTCATTTTTGCTGACCTTAGAGGATTTAACCAGAGATACAGTGACTTTACTGAAAAGTGGGTAGGTATTTTGGGCTCATCTTTCCAATTTTGTGGAATTTGGAATAATTTGTAGAATTAGAGCACAAAGAGTCCATTCAACACAGTGGAGTCCTAACACACTTTCCTTTAGATTTTTTAATCCCGTTTTTATTATTTTTGTAAATAACTCAAGGTGGCAAATATATCTAATACTCCTTCCTCCTCCTATTTCCCCCTTAACAATAACCCTGTGACGTGAGTTGGGTTGAGACAGAGTGATTGGCCCAAAGTCACCCAGTTAGCTTTCATGACTACTGTTGATATTAGGGATTTTCTATTAAAATGGTATTAATGCTATTAAAATCAGCATATTGTTGTCAAACCTCTGGAACACAATTGAATACAGATCTGTAATTTGAATCTCACTAAATAGGAATAACTTTAGCTCCCAACATCCTTCTGCAAGTGTCTATGGACATTCTCATTCATCCAGGTCATGGTTGTCCCAAAGATGCTTTTTCAAGAGGCAACTGGACTTTCTGGTTTTTCTTTGAAGATGTTTAGCTTCTCATCCAAGAAGCTGAAGCTGAAGAAGCTTCTTGGCCGAGAAGCAAAATGTCTTCAAAGAAAAACCAGAAAGTCCAGTTGCCTCTTGAAAAAGCACCTTTGGGACATCCTTCTGCAAGGTCACATTTTTCCTCAGTCCAGCGTAACTGATGCTATACCCACACAGATCCCTATGTTTTAGCTGGGTTTTAGGACACTGGATCATTAGTAAGCCAGCACACAATAGGCCACTGGTGAACCAGTACACAGTGGCTGAATCCAGCCATGTACGGGCTGTGCTAAGCCCCAATTAAACAAAACAGTAATTCATCTATACCAGTGATGGCGAACCTTTTTGGCTCACGTGCCAAAAGGGTGTGTGCACGTGTGCTAGCGCGTGCACGTGCCCACACCCATGCCCTCCCAAGCATGCACAGAACCCCCGCGCTGCCCCCCCACATGCACAGAAACTCCCGTGCTGCCCCCGCGCATGAGCACAGGCCTCACTAAAGCCTGGGGACAGCAAAAAACAGCCCAACGGGCAAACCGGAAGTTTGGAAAAACGGACTTCCAGTTTGCCCGTTGGGCCGTTTTTTGCTGCCCCCAGGCTTCAGGGAAGCCTCCTGAGGGCAAAAACAGCCTTCCCCAAGGCCGAAAATCAGCTGGCCAGCATGTGCATGAGCGCTGGAGCTGACATAGGGCAACGCCTTGCATGCCCTCTGAGATGGCTCCGCGTGCCACCTGTGGCACACGTGCCATAGGTTCGCCATCACGGATCTATACATTAGTAAAATTCTGATTCCTGTAACCTTTAACATTTACCCATAGGTCAAAACTTTTTGAACCAAGTTACCTAAAGTGGTCTAGCTTACACAATGTGTCCAAAATCCAGGTCCTGTATCTCCTTGTGGTATTGAAATTTGGCAAATTTGATTTTATAACATAAGCATTGTAGGAAGTTAGCACCCACCCCTCTCTTAGAAAAATGAAATATTTTAGGAAATATTAAAAGGGCAGAATATTTCCTCTAAAAGGGAGGCAAAACTCAGCTCCCCCACCTTTGTCAATGTGCCATTAAGGGCTGGGCCAGTCTATTCTACATAACAAAGATCTACCTCCTTCAGGCAGATACATAGTAGGAATTGCCCAAAGCCCTTTCATTACATCATCACCCAGCAAGAGTCAACCAAGCTTGGGACTCAAAAGACAACCTATGGGAGTCTGATAACCAATCAGAATACAAGCTCAAATTCAAAGCCCAACAGAGGGTATAAATCTCTCTCACACCCATGTACTTTTTTTGCCCAGGACCTCAAACCATGTGGTCCCCTCCACCATTAAAAACCATCTTTCCAATCAGCCACCATGTTTCCAGTCTCTTTCTCCCCACTTGGAACTGAACCCAGATGCACATTTCTTCCAACAGCATCATCATAAAGCAGTTTATGACATAATGCAAAATGCCATAAAACATTTCCTGTGCCGAAGTTTGTCTGTGCTATACACTTCAACAAGGGCTGTTAACAGTTTATGACATAATACAGAACGTCGTTAAAACCTTTCCTGGGCCGTTTGATCGCACTATAGGGTTGAACATGGTCTTTTCAAAGCAGATACACCTCTTTTCCAGTGAAGGCTGTACATTAGAAGCTCCGCCATCATTGAAGGCATTGAGGAATCCGGGCTGTTGGTTTGAGCTCCGAGCTTGGCAATTTGGTTGCAAATGTTTGAGTAGACATCTTCAGTGCACTTTGAGTTGTGCTCGTCTGTCCGAGCACTGGCCTTTAAATACCATTTTACAAGATGCAGATTGGTGTTATAGCAAGTTAGTACCCACCCCTCTTCTAGAGGAATGAAATATCCTAGGAAATATTGAAAAAGGAAGAATGTGTTTCCCTGAATGAGAAAAGGAGAAACATGTTTTAAATACAAAGCAGCTTCCTGCAGCTCCCTGCCCCCCCTTCAGCTCCAGGGTGATGGGAGTAAGACCTTCACCCTTAGGACATGATAGGATTAGCCCTCTACCACATAGCACCTGGAAATTACCAGCACTCAAACTTGGGAGACAGCCTAAAAGGCTAGCTAAGACCCCCACCCCTAGGGGGGGTCTGACCACCAATCGGAGTGCATTACATACACAGGAACAGGAAACTAAGAGGTGGGGCCCAACAGGTCATAAAACCAAGGGACTCAGAATCTTTTCCTCCCTTTTCTCTGGACCCAACATCTGGAAGCATGTGATACACCTTTTCTATACAGGGGCTCATGCCATGTGCTCCTGTCCACCATATTAAACCTTCTTTCCAAGCAACTTCCATGAATCCAGTCTTTTTCCCCACTTGGAACTGAACCCAGAATAATATTACTTCCAACAGTGTGGTCTCCACGAATGGTGACGAAGCGTTTGCAACCACATTGCTAAACTGGGAGCTCAAACCAACAGCCCAGCTACCAACCCGAGCTACTAATCTTCAAGTACATTTCAATTGAGGAATCTGATCAGGAAATCTCTTCGAAACGATGACTCAATGAGGCATAGGGATTGTCTGGTGTTATATTACAACGAGATTCCTTTGAGTTCATCTCAGACTGGAAACGTTTGACTCATTTAACAGCCCGGGGGTTCTTACAACCCATTGCTTAAGTACGTTCTATCGGGTGCAAAAGAAGACCCGCAGCCTAAACAAGGGCACCGCTCCGGAAGTAATGGCGGGGACCCAACTGAAAGAGGAAGGCGCCTCTCCTGCTCGCCCACCGTAAACGTGGCGTTTCTACGGTCGCCTTTCTTGCGGCCGCCAGGAGCAACGTACAACTTCCTTCGGATGCGCATGCGCTTTCACCCCACCCCACCCCACCCCCGCCGCCTTGCAAACCTGGGCGGTTGCGTGAGGCGGAGCTGAGGCGGAGCCGGGGCAAAGAGACCGAGCCGGAGACCACCTCGACCGGCCTCTGCTTCAACTCCACTTCCCTCCCTTCCTTTCCCTTCCCCTCCGCGGCGGCGGCATGGAGAACCCTGAGGCGGCAGTAGCCGCCACCAACGGGAATTCCTCCGCTTCGAATCCGACCGCTGCCTGCTTGGGCGGCTTCCGCAAAGGCGCGAGGAGGCTCTGCGATTCCGAGGAGAAACCGCTGAGCGATTCTAAGGCGGCCGGCGAGGAGCAGCCACCGCGCCAGCGTTCTCCTCAGCCGCCGGCGCGGCTGTCGTCTTCGGGCTCGGAGGAAGCTGTGCCGGACCACCCGGACGGTCCCCAGCACTTGCCCCCGCCGCCGCCTCTCCCTCACCGGCGTCCGCATCATCACCACCACCACCGCCGCCACCATTCCCCGCTGAACGCTTCTCCCCCCCAGCGGCGGCGCCGGCGCCGCAGCAACCGCCTCCTGCTCCTCGACCCCGGCGGCGCCGCGCTGATGGACGCGGGCGGCGCTGCCGGGCTGCTCTACCCGCCGTTGGGCCGGGTGGAAGACGGGGAGGTGGACGACGACGACGACGACGAGAAGGATGACGACGACGACGACGAGCTGGACGATGCCGGAGACGAGGAAGGCGCCGGCGACTTGGCTAGCAGCGAGAGCGCCGGCAGCGGCTTTTCCACCCAAGGCTGCGCCCTGACCGAGCGCCGCAAGCGAGCCCGCGGATCCGGGAGCGGGCTGAGTGGCGGGGGCATTTCGATTTCCTGCATCAACTGCAATTACGAGGTGGTCCGCGAGCTGGGAGCCGAGGAGGTGCGCTGGTTCTACCGCGAGGACCGCAAGAGCTGGAAGCCGTTTATCGGCTACGACTCGCTGCGCATCGAACTGGCCTATCGCGGCCTTCTGCTTCCCGACGACCAAGGCTCGTCCAGCCCCACCACCGGTGGGCCTGAGAAACTCACGCCGCCTTCGAGCATCCCGACCCCTGAGCCCGTTTGTGTCCGTGGCGGTCTCTACGAGGTGGATGTTGCCCAATCCGAGTGCTACCCGGTCTATTGGAACCGTAAGTGGCTTCCTCTTCCTCCTCCTCCTCCTCCCATTTTAACCTTTGCTCCTGCTGGATGCTGGCTGGGTGCAAGTGAGCATCCTTTGGGGACTCAAAACTGTTATTCCCTCCGGAGGGGGAATGCCTTGCCATTACTTACTAAGGTGCTGAAAGTCTTTGGGTGCCTTGGTTAGGAGTGATGTCCAGTAGGGTGATGGTCGGCTCATATGGCCGAATTGGCTGGGAAGGCTGGAAGGCTAATCAAATGATCATTCTCTAAACTTTGGACAACAAAAATCAGCTCCCCTACATTCAGTAGGCATTACTTCTCAACCAAACATGCATTTGTAGACTTTGGATTCTATGTAAATGTGTTTGTACCTTAAAAAATAAAAGGCTAGAATCCCGCTTGTAAGCATATAACAAAAACATAGGCATAGGAGCCAGGTGAAGGATGAAGATGAATAATGTCCAGCATCTTTGCCCTTAATTGGGTGTTCCTTTTTTTTCTCTGCTTGCACTGGCCATTCTTCAAATATGCAGAATCACTGAACACTTGCTTCATCTTACAGTCTCACTCTTCATCTGTCAACTAAGAAAAAAGATTGTGTCTTAAATACATGTCATCATCTTCTCTGTATATCATATTTGGACCTTCCCAAATTTGATATAGTTTTTTTTATTTTGTTTCTCGTGTGTGTGTGTGTGTGTGTGTGTGTGTGTGTGTGTGTGTGTGTGTGTGTGTGTGTGTTATTTTTTTCCTAATTGACAATAATCACACATACACACACACACTTCCTTATGCAAGTGTATGTATATCCTCTTGGATAACCTGAGGGCGTTCTGTAGTTGAGTGGCTTCATAATCTAAGAAAAGAACTAACTAAATAAAGTTGGTTTATCTCTTTAAGAATCTGCTCTTTTCTTGTTCTCAAGCATCATTAGTTAGTACCTGTTGGCGCATTATTAAATTAAGCATCTAGCAATAAATCTAGGGTCATGTTTGGGTTGTTGTGCAATTGATAATATCCTGAAAAAGAACGGTGAGATTTTTAAAGAACAAAGGCATTGTAGGAACAGTTTATGGATTTTGTGGGAATGAACATTAAAGTTAGAAAGGTATGGACAGGTATACTGAACATTATTGCTGCAAGTTAGTTTTAGCTATATATTTTTCATCATCTTGGGTTTTAATTTCTTTGGCTTGCTATTTCTTAAACCTTTTCTGTGCTTGTTTTATGTTTTATTGAGGCGTGGTGGGACAAAATTGGGAATGTCGTAAATGAGATAGCCCTTTTGGGTTTTGGGTCCTGTAATAGAACTGAGGAGGCAACATGGCATACATAGATCTTACAAATTTCTTTACCTATGATTAGGGTCTTTGCTCCTGAGATAGCAAAATGTGAATACTAATATGCTAGATTAGGCTATGGGCACAGTTTGGGGCATCCTGCTGCCAGCAGATTCTTTAATGCTGTCAATGTTACCTTTTGCAGTGCTAGCATTAGTCCCAAAAGAAAAGATCTGTAATTTCTAGGATCTACAGAACAAGCAAGTGAACTCTGTGTTCAGGGTATAGTTTGTGCATCTCCAGCTGTTGTACCAGTTGTAGCTCTATTGGATCTCTCAAGAATAACACACATCCCATTACTACTTCTTTGCACTATTGCAATGCACTCTACATGGTTTGCCATGAAGGATCACTCGTTCAATTGACCCAATACACCATGTTGGGTTTTGGCTGGTGCAGAATGACATAAGCACATGAGACCTCTGCTGGAGGCCCTGCAGTGGCTTCCCATATGTTTCCAACTGCAATCAAAAGTGCTGGTTTTAATCTTTACAGTTCCACATGGTTTGGCATAGAGACCCTTATTTGATTCATGAGGCCCAACAGACTTCAGTGGTGTTCTATAGCACTGTGAGTAGGTATTGGCCTGTGGAGTTGACTGTGGCCTGATACCACGACCTCCTAAGTACCTCCTAAAATTGTGTTCTATTAAGAAATAAATGATTATGTGATCCCAAGAAAATTAAAGTATTTAACCAAACCGCAAGGCTTCATTTCTATAGTGATAGCTACCATTGTTACATTTACCATCAATAATCTCATAATATATGTCTGGATTGAAATTAGAACTGGACTCTAATGCCAGATTAGCATAGGGTTATAGTTTGCTCCTTTTTTGCTCAAGTAGATGCTGGGAAGGGGATATTTTAATATGGATTCCTATACTGAGCAAGAGTGTGGACTTGATAGTCAAATGGATTCTTGTTCCAGTGATATATTGACATAATATAATTCAGTGTGAAAAGATTATGTGCAGTTCTTCACCTCTCTAAATCATGGTATATACAACATGACTACCTACAATGTGGAATCTGTATATTCATGAAGGTTTCTACAAAATCATGATACAATAAGTTTCCAACTACATAGGAGGGTATGTGTGTATATGAAATCTCATTGATTCCATGCAGTCATGATATATCCATGGAGATTGCCTTCAATAATGTTTCCTTCATGACTCAGAAGAAAGGAAGGGCCGATTTCCCACATACTAAATTGTGTGTGTTGGAATGTGATACATTTGAAAGAACATGATGAACAGTGCAGTTGAATACTTGCCACAGTAAGTTGGATATTGTTAGTTGTTGCTTATAAGCTTTCTTACCACAATAAGTTGGATATTGTTAGTTATAAGCTTTCTTATACTGTAATTGCATCCGCCAAATTAACATCTTTGTTTCGGTCTGGGTTCTCTTACTGTTTTATTATCCTTGTGCTATCCAGAGAAATTCAGTCTTTTCCTCTGACATGAAAAGGAAGTATAGCACAGTTTCATTTCCACTGATCCTGAGATATTATGTGTGTATATATTTGTTTTATTATATCTCTTGTAGTCTTTCAGAGGACACATGAAAACTGTTACGTTCTCTAGTTTGATATATATTCCCCTTTGTTGACAGTGTAAATTACTGTAAGTGGGAGCTAGCATAACAAAATAGTTTTCCAATGAGTCTGATGAAATTTTACCATTATACTGGTTGCTTTTACAGAAGTACATAAAGGCTGTTCGTTCCTTTATGTCAGGGGTGGGTTCCGGATTGTCCTGCTGCCGGTTTGCTCAGGGACTCACCGTGCGGGCATACGAACGTGCGCATGTGCAGTACTTAAAAAAAGCTTCTGCGCATCCGCAGAAGCAAAAAACAAGATGGCGGTTCCTATGGCACCGCAGAGAGAACCAGCTTGGGGGTGTGGCAGGCCTGGGTCGCCAAGTTACTAACAGGTCTATAGAACTGGTCCGAACTGGGAGGAACCCACCTCTGGGGGTGGCCAAACTATGGTTCTTTGAGGACCTCTGGACTTCAACTCCCAGAATTCCTGAGCCAACTATGCATCCATGGCTAGCTCAGGAATTCTGGGAGTTGAAGTCCACAGGTCCTCAAAGAACCATAGTTTGGCCACCCCTGCTTTATGTTGTTTCAAAACCAAGAAAGATGCCAGCAAAGGGTTTTATAGTGGTATACTGTAGTGCAGTGATGGTTAACCTATGGCATGCGTGCCACAGGTGGCACGTGGAGCCATATCAGAGGGCACGGGAGGTGTTGCCCTGTCAGCTCCATGGGCAAACCGGAAGTTTGGAAAAATGCACTTCCGGTTTGCCGTTGGGCTGCTTTTTGCACTTCGGGAGGGTTTAGGAAAGCTTCCTGAAGCCCCGGAATGCGAAAAATGTTGAAACAGGCAAACCGGAAGTTTGGAAAACGCACTTCCGGTTTGCTGTTGGGCTGTTTTCAACACTCCGGAGGGTTCAGGGAAGCTTCCTGAAGCCCCAGAGTGCAAAAAACAGCCCAACGGGCAAACCGGAAGTGCGTTTTTCCGAACTTCCGTTTTGCCCATTTTGCCGTTTTTCACCGTCCCAGGCTTTGGTAAGGCCTTTGCGCGGGGGTGGGGTGGGGGTGCGCATGCGCAGGAGGCAGCATGGGGGGTTGTGCGCATGCGTGGGGGAGAGGGAATGGGTGTGGGCACATGTGCGAGTGGTAGCGCGCACACACACACTCTTTTGGCACGCGAACCAAAAGTTCGCCATCACTGCTGTAGGGCTTTTGTTTGGACTGTTAATAAGAAGAGAAAAATAATTTGCTATGTATTTAAAACAGGAAGCTACTGACACAAGTTAACAATATGCAACGTGAATACTAAATCTTTTAAATAACTATTCTTAAAAGTATACCATACAACCCATGGCCTGTTGGGTCATCATTTTGGAAATATTTCCTTCTCAGATTCTTTAATCCCTTCAACAATGGCATAGCTTCTAATGTACTACCTTCACTGGAAAAGTTGGGATACATTCAGATATGTATTTGCCTTGGAAAACCACCCATGTTGAACTGTATAGCATAGTCAAACATCAGCACAGGAAATGTTTTATGACATTTTCAATTATGTCATAAATAGTTTAGTCCAAGTTGAACTATATAGCACAGATAAAGATCAGTACAGTAAGTGTTTATTATATTTGCATTATGTCATAAACTGCTTTATGATAATGTTTAAGTTATAAAATGTTTAATCAAATTTGCCAAAATTCAGTTCCACAAGAGCCAAGGGTCCTAGATTTTGGATGCATTCTGTAAGTTAGTCGATTTGAAATACCTTGGTTCAAAAGTTTTGCTTAATGATGCACCATTTTGCCCAGTTAAAGATTAGAATCAGAATTTTAGTACAACAGTATATAGTTAGATTCCACACTAGTAGATAAATCATTAAACAGCCAGAACAAATGCACTGTCCCCACAATAGTCTATTGTTATAGGTCAATGATGGCGAACCTTTTTTCCCTCAGGTGCCAAAAGTGCATGTACGCGCGCTATCACACACGCACGCATGCCCACACCCATAATATAATGTCACCATGCACCCTGTGCATGCGCACATGACACCCCCATGCATTGCCACTCCCACTCATGTGGCATGACCCCCCTCCCCCATTTCCCGACGCCCTTTGGCGTTTGAGAGCTGCCTTCAAATCCGCCTTAGAAGTCTTTGTGGGGCCCGGGCCCACCATTTTAAGTTTTTCCATAGCCACCAGACTGGCAGGCCTGGGCTGAGCCATAGTTCTGGCCACCCTCTCTGAAGCGGGGGGGGGGGACCAAGACCCCTTACGATGGGAGGAAGACGCAATGTCTTTGTCCATCCTAAAGGAGGAAAAATAAAAGTAAATTAATGAGTGCCAAATAACTAGCGTGGCTGAAGGTATCAGGCAAACCTGGGTCCGAACAGAAGATGGATTGGACCGGGAAACTCCAGCCTGGTCAGGCCAAAAACCAACAGGAGGGCAGATGGAGGTGAACCTGAAGAACTGCTGGTGATATCACAGAATAGGCAGGCTGACGCATAAAAGCTGCTGCTCCTGCACCATTGGAGAAGGGAGTTTGGCCGCAGCCAGGGATAACACCCCCCCCCGCGCAATATTGGGAGAACCTCTCAGGGCCGAACCGGCAGTAAGGCATGGACCACAACCAGCCGAAGCAGCTGAGGGTCGCAATAGGCCGCACTGCGAGGCGACCGTGGGTGAACCTCGAACTCAGCGTACAGGCCTGGCATTCAGGTGGAAAAGCCATTGCTGTGCGAAGCAGAGGACACCGCCCGGTCGAAAACCAGTTAGGCGAAGGGCCTCTAAAAATGCTGAAAAAGCTTGTAAGGAGAGTGCACTGGAAAGGCCGCTCTTCAACAAAATGGTTGCCGCAGCTCTAAAGGGAGCTGAAAAACTGTTAGGTCCCCAAAATGGCGTTTGCGCTAAAAGCGGGCGACCGTTTGGCAATCGCGCCAAAAACAGAGAGCCATCCTCCCAAGCGAAAGCCAACGGTTCTGATTACCTCAAATGCAGAACTGCCTGGTGTTGGCAATAAAGCGGATCGCCCGGTGTTGCCAGAGACGATCTGAAACAGCAGACACTTAGAAGCAAAAGGCAAAGAAAGACCCGTAGGCACGCTCACAGTGAGGGGAGAAAACCGCCTGCCAGCTGATCGAGCAGCCAAAATAGCAATAGCACTTAGACTTATATACCGCTTCATAGTGCTTTACAGCACTCTCTAAGCGGTTTACAGAGTTCAGCATATTGCCCCCAACAATCTGGGTCCTCATTTTACCGACCTCAGAAGGATGGAAGGCTGAGTCAACCTTGAGCCGGTGAGATTTGAACAGCTGAACTGCTGAACTGCAGTGCTGTACTTTAACCACTGCGCCACCTCGGCCCTTCTGCAGGCGCAAAATGGCAGGCGCAACAGCCGGAGCCAAAAACCAGGCACTATGAGGCAATTCCAAGCCTCTGTCACAGCGAGAGCAAGAAAACCGCCTGCCAGCTGATCGAACGGCCAAAAATGGCAGGTGCAACAGCCGGAGTATAAAACCAGGCACTATGAGGCAAGGCAAGCCTCGAGCAGGGCAGTGTTATGGCCCGCCCGCAGTTTGTGCAGCCTGGGCCTTTGGAACCTTCAGTACCTCTTGGCAGTCCTGAGAAAGGAGGGGCTACTCCTTTCCTGAATACAAGAGCACACAGGGCTGCCAAGAGGCAGGAAGTTTTACTCCGGAGAAGGTCTACTCGGGAGTAAGACTTGGGGCTAATTGGCCACTCCCCTAGTCTATTTAAGGTCATCAGTTGCAGCTAACAAGCTGCAGAGAACAACATTTTGAAAAAGAGACCTGTCTGATCATAGCTTGTTTCCATGACTTTTGTTTTGGCATTCTCTGCGCTGGCTTGGATTATCAAGGACGAATTTCTAGGAACTTTGTCAACTCTTGGAAACTCCGTAAGATATAACAGACTCAATTGCTCGTCATTGTCTTTGAACTCTTTGAACTGATACCAGCTATTTAATGAAGCTTAATTGATAGCTGGTTGCTTGCTGATAACAGTTTGTTTGTAAACTGGTGTGTGCATTTTGATTACTACTAAGACGTTTTATTAGTAGCCTTTGTTTCATTAAATCAGTGTGTACAAACTGCTTGTGTGGTTGTGTGCTTCGTGGGGACAGAACAGGCAGGTCGTGACAAGCTGCCCTGCACCACAGCGCACAACAGCAAGTAACGTTTAGATGGAAATCCAAAAACAAAGGAAAGAAGCAAGCAGCCGAGACTGCAGCCTGCCCGGTCACCCGAAGGCAAGCAGAACAGGCACTCACAATCAAGGAAACAGTCCTTGAATTGAATCACAAAAATCCAGGAAACCTAGGAGAAATTCTGAAATGTCCAACTAAGAACTTCAAAGCTCAGAGAAGTGAAGGAAAAAGTGTCCAAGAGCTGAGGACTGAGTTGAACGACTGAGGATGATGTCATCAGGGAGGCGGATCCTCAGAAAATTCAACCCAGTCCATAGAGCTTTGGGGTTAGAGTAACCCATCCTGGACTCTTCCTTCGATGTGAGGGAAAAGGTTTTTCACGGGAAAACACAGATGATAAGCAAACTATCTCTGGGACTTTGAAAGGGTTAATGAATACACTTAACAATTCAGGGAAGCTTTATAATATTGATTTGTTTGACTAAGTTAAAAGAAGAAAATAGTTACAGTACATCTAGTTAAAGTTTGTTGTAAAAATCAAAACCAGAAGAACACACAGATGACTGATTCAGCTGGATTAATAAACTTCTTTATAAACATAGTAACAGATGAATTTACAATGCCATTAGCAGAGTTCTTCTTCTATGTAGCAACACTTAAGTAAAACATAAGCAGCAGCTGGTTCAGAGTTCAGAGAGGACAAGAGAGCAGAGTGTGGGCAGAGAGCAGAGTGGGACTGGAGCCAGACCCAGCCTTAAGCTTAAATATTCAGTTTTGATTCTCTGCACAGACTCAGAAGTGGTTAGCTCCCATTGGCTGACTTAGTTGCTATGCCTATTCATTGGTTGACCTTGTTACCACTGGCTCTCCCAGTTCATGAGTATCTTAACATGGTTGCCCTTACTAGACTTTTGCTGACAACGATTGATTGATGTAGCATTTGGAATTTGTTATCTTTATCTAGGATCATTATATTTTGACCCTATTGATTCTACTGTTCAGTCACTGAATAATATGTAACCTCCATTGCTTTTGTCAAAATACTGCATGTAAAAGCTGAAGCAAGCAAGGTGGGAACCACAGTGTTCAAGCCAGACCCAACACTGAATAAATATTGAGTAGGTGCCACATAATCTTGAAGCTGAGAAAAGAATGGCCCAAAGTCTTATTAATTTGGAATGACTAAGTAAAAGGCTTATGATTTAAACCTGTGACTAAAAAGGTTTATAGGGCTTGATGTATGTGCTTGGGCAGACACAAATCTTTATATGCATAACTTGATTTTTATTTCCAATAAAGCAATTTATTTAGCTATGACTAAATTGTGAAGCTTCTGTTATTGTTGAATATGCACTTGAGTTTCTGAAAGAAGAGATTTAATACATCCCTGTCTGAAGTCTGACACTGTTTGCCATGAGAATCAACTTCTCATACAAGAAAATTTCTAAAATTTATGATAGAATTGGGATTCTGTGCTTTGTGCTGCTAGATATCACACACTGACATTTTTACTGTCTCTTAAGACTCATATGTTTAGAGTTTCATTTGTGACACATTGGTGACAATTTATGTCTTTCACTGCTAAGTGCTGAACATTCTTTTTCACTTAATAGGAAAACATTTTATAGAACAAGTAACAATTTCCACCAGAGGATTCACTCATATTTTTTCTGCAGTCTTTCTACAAGCCATATCCAAACACTACTTAAGACTTGCACAAGTTGTTTCTTGGTGCCTATTGAATTACAGATAGTCCTCGACTTAAGAACCACAATTGAGCCCAAAATGTCTGTTGCTAAGTGAGACATTTGTTAAGTACGTTTTGCCCCATTTTACAACCTTTCTTGCCACAGTTGTTAGGTGAATCACTGCAGTTGTTAATGTTAGTAACACTGTTGTTAAGTGAATCTGGCTTCCCCATTGACTTTGCTTGTCAGAAAGTTGCAAAAGGTGATCACATGACCTCTGGATACTGCAACCATCATAAATATGAGTCAGTTGCCAAGCATCTGAATTTTGATCACATGACCATGGGGATGCTGCAACAATCTCAAGTGTGAAAAATGGTCATAACGGTCACTTTTTTTGATGCCGTGTAACTTCAATTGATCACTAAATGAACTGTTGTAAAGTTGAGGACTACCTGTATTTAATTTGGCTATAAAGTAGTTAATATATAGATTAAAAAGAAGGGGAGCTAGAATACACCTTTTCTCATTCCCCTCTTGACAGGAATTTTCTTGGTGGTATATCCTTGCACATTACAGTAGTGGCCAAAATTGAGGAAACCTTTTGGGGAAAGCGTATTTTTGAGGTTTGATGGCTAATAACACTACTTTTGGGGGGGAGTAGTACCATAAAGTTATATATCAATGGAAAGATAATTTAATCAAGAATATAATGCAATAACTTTTATGAAGGATTTGCTATTAGAATAGCAGTTATAAAGAAGAAAAGTGAAGCATGTAAAAAAACCGAGATATACAAAAATTATCACCATAGAAAAAATGAGATATACAAAAATTATCACCATGTCAGTTAATACTTAGTTGGGTAACCTTTAGCATGAATTACGGCCTTACAGCGTCTTCCCATGGATTGAACCAAGTCTTTTAGTTCTGCAGCTGTTACAATGTGAAACCAAGATTGAATGATTACTTCTATTAACTGGGTTTTATTGCTGGGTCGCTTCTGACTAACAAGTTTCTTTAGTTGGCTCTATAGATTTTCAATTGGGTTAAGGTCTGGGCTATTCCCAGGCCATTCCAGCAGTATCTTGAAACCACTTTTTGCACACAGCAGCAACATGACATGGAGCTGAATCCTGTTGAAATATAAATGCTTCATTGTCTTGGAAAAGATCATGTGCGGCTTCAGTTTGGGCTCAAGTATTTCATTAATGTATTTTGGGCCATTTATATTCCCATTAATCACACAAATTCTGCCCATGCCTTTTGATGTCATACGACCCCAGATCATAACACTGACTGGGTGTTTCACGGTACATGTAATGCAATCAGGATGCAAATCTTCTCCGATTCTTCTCCTTACGTATTTTATGCCATCACTACCAAACAAGGAGATCTTGGTTTCATCACTCCAAATAACACTGTCCCATTGTTCCTTTGTCCACATAACATGGGTTTTAGTCTAGTTTAGTCTTTTCAACCTTTGTTTGAGAAATAAAAGTGGCTTCTTTTTTTTAAGTTATAACCTATAACTTAAAGCCACTGCATTCTGGGTGAACTGTAACCTCTGAATGCTCTTCAAAGGCAGCCCCAAATACAGTGCCTTGCAAGATAGATAGATAGCTTTTATTGCGGTCGGAGACCAATTTAAAATACACATTAAAAGGGGGGTAGATTTTACAAATATAGATAGATCATGTGACAGTACACCATCTACTACAATCTATACCGTCAATACTAGTGATCCTCTGCCGTAGGGGTTACCCGTCTTTTCCTCCGTTTTCTTTCAGCTAGGACTGCAGCAAATTTTTTTGCCACCTTTGAGGTTATATTAGGGTCTATATCCTGGAGTAGGAAATAAAGGCTGAACAGATCCGGTGAACCAGGGAATCTCTGGGAAATAGGGGAGATGAATCTTGATCTTATTTCTCAATAGTGGGGGCATACGAATGTAATGTGGAGCATTGATTCCGGGGATCGGCCAGCACATGTACAATAGGTGGATTTTACTCCC
The DNA here is from genome assembly GCA_023053685.1 of Diadophis punctatus similis. Lineage (NCBI taxonomy): Eukaryota > Metazoa > Chordata > Lepidosauria > Squamata > Dipsadidae > Diadophis > Diadophis punctatus. The sequence goes on from JALIGW010000047.1 coordinate 1,299,799, forward strand.
ACCGAGAGCCTACTGTCCAGGACATTCGAGGGGATCAATTAAATCGTGCCTTCATAAATGCAAGCCTATGTTTGATAGAGTGTAACGCGGAAAGGTAAGGCGGGGGGTGAAGCAAGGGAACAATACCAAGGGAAAATGGTGAGCAAGTTCCTGATCTGTTTGCCAAATTGAGTTTTCTATCAATGTCGTCCAGCCGTTGAAAAATCAACAATTTGGCAGCATCAGGGCCTAAGATAAAAACTTCACTGGGGGAAATCCCGATCTTCAAAAGTTTAGTATGGATATTATGGGCCCAGGGACTATGAAAAGGCAGTGCCTTGCAAGATCATTTGAGAGGTGACTAAGGCATGAATGACAATTAGTAATGCCTCCAGTTCCAGAAAGTCAAAATGAGTACATATAAGACTGAGCTGTGCAAAAGCCCTCTTGGCCACAGGTGCCATCGATTTCTCAAGCAGGAGCTGAAAATCTAAGATTGTAAGCCCCCAGATTGTGACTTTCCTCCTCCTGGGGGAGTGCAACTCAAACTTAAGAATGGAATCCTTCCGCTATCGGTAAACCTTTGAACCCAAAGTCACTCCATCTTACAGAAATTTAACCTCAGCTTGTTCCTCTCCATTCAAATCTGGTTAGACACCAGGCACCTGGATTGCAGTTTGATTCTGACCAATTTTGCAGCCAGAGGTCAAGATGTGAAAATTAGCATTCTGATGAAACCTACTACCATACTACTAGATGATGTCCCACAGAAGTTTCACATACCGTGTTTCCCCGAAAATAAGACAGGTTCTTATTTTCTTTTGATCCCCAAAATATGGCCTTGGCCTTATTATCGGGGGGAGCTTATTTTGGGGGTGCAGTAAGCGGGGAGCATGGGACTGGATGTCCCATCGCCACCGCCTCCCCTCCCTGTTCTTGGCGCTGGCTGAGCGGCTGGCCTGCCGCCACTGCCTCATGGAGCAGGACTCTGCAAGGCTTGTTGTTCCGTTGCATGCACAAACTGCAGTACTGCCACAAGCTTCATCATACCGGCACAGCTGCTGTCCTGCTGCTCGCGGCTGTGCCGCTATGTCAAACCTCGCGGTAGTGCTGCCGTTCATGGATTCAACGGCACAATAAGCCTTTCAGAGTCCTGCTCCACAAGGCAGCGGCGGTGGCGTGACGAGTCTCACAGAGACTCATTTCTGGCAGTGGGATGTGTTGGGCCGCAAGATGCGCGTTCTACCTGGGATTTGTAGCTCCATCGCGTTCCTTGGCGTTGTGTCCAGGGAAGCCCATTGTAAAAGAAAACTTCTTGCGAATTCACACAGCCTCGCAGCCAGGAGCGTGTTTCAAAACACCACTGAGCTAGTCCCGCGGGGTGTGCACGCACCCGTCTCTCGCTTGTTCTCTCTCTCTCCCAGCCAAAAGAGTGCCCACCACAAAAATAGCAGCTCCCAAGCAAGAGGCGGGTGCACGCAGGCACCAACACAAGGCGTGCACACCCCACGGGACTGGCTCGGCTCCTCTGGACTCTGCCTCTGGCGGCATTTTGAAACGCGCTCCTGCCTGCGAGGAGGAGGAGGCGAGCAGGGATCAAGGCTCTGGAGTTGCCATGGTGGGAGGGGGGAGAGCCCCGGGCCCCCCATCCCCCACCCTACAGCAACGTGGAGAGATTTGAAAATGCCCTTCCACCTGCCCGCCCCAGGATCCGCCTCCCTGCACCTCTGGCTCTGCGGGCGATGGGCTTGGAACAAATGGGAGCCACCAGGCGAGGGAGCGACTGCCTCTGTTGCCCTCTGACGGGCCCGGCCCGGGTGCCTGGAGCATGTCCTCCCCTTTCCCGGAAAGTAGTTGGGGTTGGGCTTATTTGGGTGGGGGCTTATTTCAGTGCATGCCCTGAAAAGCCCTGTTGGGCTTAATATCAGGACATGTCTTATTGTCGTGGAAACACGGTAAATGTTGAATAGGAGCATGGAGAATATTGAGAGCCCTGAGTCTTTTTACACTTGAGGGGTTTGGGACATTATGTGTCACTTGGAGCTTCCCTTCAGGAAGGAGAAAGATTGCAAAACAGCATCCCCCACATCTAACTCCAGAGATGGCTCAGTTCTGTCAAATGTAATCTATAAGCAACCGGTGCTAAATCCTGTGCTGACAGGTTCATGGCTATCCTGATGTCATGAACTCCAGAGTTGCCTCTGACTTTTTTCCCCAGGGAAGATGAGCTGAAGTTCCTAAAACCAATAGGTCTCAAGATCAATATGTCTCAAGATCTCCAACCCTATAGTAAATTCCAGCAGCTCAAGCAGCAAGGTGGACAATGAAATGAGTACAGGTGGTCCTTTACTTACAACCATTTGTTTAGTGACTGTTACAACAGCACTGTTTTTCACATTTGCGACCATTGCAGTATCCCCACGGTCATGTGATCAAAATTTGGACACTTGGCAAACTAACATGTATTTATGACAGTTGCAGTATGACTTTCCGATGAGCAAAGTCAACGGGGAAGTCAGATTCACTTAGCAACTGTGGTATTAACTTAACAACTGCAGTGATTCACTTAACAACTGTGGCAAGAAAAGTAGTGAAATAGGACAAAATTCACATAGAATCTATCTTGCTTAGCAGTCGAAATTTTGGGCTCATTTGTGGTCATAAGTTGAGGGCTACCTGTATTTTGTGTGATATTTCTCAGGGACATTGCTCACTTACCAGTTTCATCCTTATTAGGAATCATCAGACACAGGTAGCCTAATAATAAAATAATTTTCTTATTATTGATTTTTTTTACAAGACAGCATGGTTCTATTATAATATACTGTATAATCTTAGGGAAAAAACAACATTGAAATTGATATGATATGTTGTCTGTTGTTATTTAAATAGATTCAACAACATTGTTCTAGCCTACATTGGATCTTAATATCATTCTGTTTCTTTCCATTTTAGAATCTGAAAAGATTCCTGTGATGCGTGGACAATGGTTTATTGATGGCACATGGCAACCACTAGAAGAAGAAGAAAGTAATATGATAGAAGAGGAACATCTCCGCAGTTTCAAGGGGCAACAGATGCAGAACTTTGACACAAATGTCTCAAAACCTATAGATAGAAAAGAGGGTAAGATTGACTACCGAAAATTTGCTGCTACTCTCCTTGTTATGGTGGTCATAACTTTTGCAGGACATCTGATACTTAATTAGGTAATTACACTTATATTTCCACATTAATGGACAGAACTTCTCCTAGAATATCAGAGAGAAGTCTTTCTCAGCTTACATAGAATTGCCAGAAACTGTTCTTCCCTGAATATATTTTCTCAGAATATATATTCAATATTTCTAAATCAACAATGTGATGCAACAAATATATATTAAGATGTAGCATTTCTGTAAATCTGCTTAGTTGCTTGCTTTTAATATCTGAAAAATGTAGTAACTTGAATAATATTTTTTAGAAATCCATTTAGTTCTAGTTAGGATATATCTAGGAAAAAATGATCCATCTATGTTAAGCAGACTTGTTTATTTGTTTTATTTTCCTTTTCCATAGAATAAAATTGTAAGTGATCAGACTGAATCTGGACAAACCATTTGCTCTGTTCTGAATAATAATAGTTTGCACTAGTTTGGTGGTAGAGAAAGGTTAATTAAATACCTATTTGAGTGGTCAACTATTCAGGAAAGTAAAATTGTGCTGGTGGTACTTTGTTTTTAAATTTCATGATAATATCATGAATTAACAAAGGCAGAACTCTACCTTTAGTTTCAGTGTGTACGGAATAGTATTTTTCAACCACAGTAAGTTTAAGATGCATGGACTTCAACTCCCAGAATTTCTCCCATAATTCCCCAGCCAACTAGAACTTTGAGAGTTGCAGTCCTTGCATCTTAAATTTGGGGAGGTTGAGAGATACTGATCTGAAGTGAGTCAAAACAAATTGATTCTATTAATTACCCTGCAGATAAAAGCTCAGTGCATGTTAACAGAAACTTTGCTTAATTGTTACATCGTAATTAATTGCAATCTTCTTAAGAGATCATTGTTTAGATCAGGGGTGTCAAACTGGATTTCTTCGAGGGCCAGATCAGCACTGTAGTTCTCCTCCACGCGCTGGCCATGGGGGGAGGGGAGATGGCACGGATTCCTCCTGCAGCACTTTGCCGGCCAAAACGGGGGCCCCCATGCCCCATTTTGGCTGCTGGAGGCACCGCGGGCCAATCCTTTGCTATTTCCAGGCTGGCCCCGTGGGCCAGATTTAAGCACCCCATAGGCCGGCCCCGGCCCAGGGGCCTTGAGTTTGACACCCCTGGTTTAGATGATCTGTTTCTACAGGTTACACAAGTGTTAAATCTGGTTCATGATTTTATTGATCTTATTAAGGCAGAGTTTGAAAAATTAAAAAACAGTTTGGCTGTATCTCCTTGACCAGTCACATTTTTAATCTTAAAAGGACTATATGATAAATCTCAGAAAATAGCTGCATTTGAACCATGAAGGTTCTTCAGCAAAGTCAGTAAGCTTATCAGACTGGTCCAGTCTGAAAAGTTCGATACTTTTGTGCAATTTTTTAGACTTTAGCCTTTCTTTCAGCACCAAACTGAAATTCATGCTACGAAACAGGTTATGAAAAATTATCATGCTACTAAACTTATTAGTAGAGAAAAGACAAAGAAATAGCAGAATAACAGAGTTGGAAGGGACCTTGTAGGTCATTTAGTCCAATCCCCTGCCCAAGCAGGAGACCATACACCATTCCTGACAGACAACAGTCCAGTCTCTTCTTCTTCTATAGATAGTTTTACTGACTGCCTTGTTAAGCAACTGTTCAAAGCTACAACAGTGCTCAGAAAGTAAGTTTAGAATTGCTCCTTGCACTTGTGGCCATTGCAGCATCCCTGCAGTCATGTGCAAGTGATGTACATTTACAACAGTCAGGGCATCCTGCAGTCACATGATCGTCATTTGCAACCTTCACAGCTGACTTCCAACAAGCAAAGTCAATAGGGAAGCCAGCAGGAAGTCACAAGTCATAGTGAAATGATGTTGCGCTTAACAAGCTGCCATGATTTGCTTAATGACCGCAGTGGAAATGATATAAGTCCATTGTGATCACATGATGTTTCACTTCATGACCTCATTGCTTAGTAGTGGAGTTGCCAGTTCCAATTGCGATCGGTAATTTCTGTATTTTCATTTTCTACCAACCTACTTGCTGAAAACATGGAATTTCTTGTTCGTTTCTGTCTTTCAGGTGAATTGGTAAAATACAAGAGTATTTTTTTAATACTATTTACTAATAGTATTAGTATAAGTATTTACTTATTACTTAAGTAATAAGTAAAGCATGTTTTGCTTCTAAAGCCTAGTTTAGAAGAGCATAACTTTTGTCTAACCTGGAAACAAATCTTGCTTCCAGGACTTCTGGATTTATACACATCTGGGGTGTATGTATTTAATTCAGTGCTGTAGGTTGGATCACTTGAGTTAGACCTCATTAATTTGTCACAAGACTTCTGCACTAAGCATTACTAAGTTTAGATCCAAAGCAGATTAGCTTAAAATAGTTTTTTTTAAAAAGTATACATTCCTTCTGTAAACTTTTGAGTTTGACTCGTAAAACTATTTTTATGACTAATCTATTTCTGAGTTGCATAATTAATACTACAATAATTTTAGGGCTTAACAAACATCAAAATTACCTTTATTTTCGCTTTTGAATTCTACTTAATACTGTTAAATAGAGTGCAACATTTGCTGTTGGAAAGATTAAAATAAGAAGTTACAGTATTTTTCTGACTATAAGATGCTCTGAACTATAAGACGCATGTAGCTTTTAGGGAGGAAAACAAGAAAAAAAAATCTGCCTCTGCCTCCGCCTCGCAGCAATTTGTGTCCTTGCAGTAAACAGCAAACAGTCTGGTCAGCTTCAGCACAGCCTGATTTAGCACGAGCAGCTGATTGACAGTTGGATTGGCCTGCCGGAATAACACCTATTAGCTGTTCCAGGCTGCAGGGATCGCCACTGCCTATCGCCACTGTCATCGCCCATCGCTGCTGCCACCTATTGCCATCTCCGCACACCCCATTTTTGCCCTCTGTGTGCCCCATTTTCGCCCTCCGCACGTCCCATTTTCAGCCGCCTACCCCGCCGCCTGGAACAGGCTGAAAATGGAGCACACGTAGGCCAAAAATGGGACGTGCAGAGGCCGAAAATGGGGCACGTAGAGGCAAAAAACGGGACACATGGAGGCTGAAAATGGGGCGCACGGAGGCAGCGATAGGCTGTGGCGATCGATCCCTGCAGCCTGGAACAGTTGATAGGTGGTATTCCGGGAGGCAGATCCAACCGCCAATCAGCTGCTCTTGCTAAATCAGGCTGTGTTGAAGCTGACCTTGCTGTTTGCTGCAAGGAGGCAAATTGCTGGGAGGCAGAGGGCGCCTCTGGCCACACTGGCGGGTAGGCGGGGCTTCGGCAACATTCGCTCTATAAGACGCACAGACATTTCCACCCACTTTTCGGGGGGGAAGTGCGTCTTATACACCAAAAAATACGGTATATAAAGTTATATAAATAATTTATCTATGTGAAACATGATAGATCACAGATTTTTTTGTTTATAGATTATATATGTGTTACTGTTAGTGTCAAGATAACTGCAGAGTAGTTTTTATTTTTGGATTGAATCATCTTAGTTAACTTATGACTACAATTGAGACAATTTCTATTACTAAGCAAGATGTTTGTTAAGTGAGTTTTGCTCCATTTTATGACCTTGCTACAGTGAATCTCTGCAGTTAGTAATTATGTTCTTAAGTGAATCTGGTTTCCCCATTGATTTTGCTTGTCAAGGTGATCACGTGACCCTGGGACATTGCAACCATCATAAATAGGAGTCAGTTGCCAATCATCCGAATTTTGATCACGTGAACATGGGGGATGCTACAACAGTCATAAGTGTGAAAAATGCTCATAAGTTATTTTTTTTGTGCTGTTGTAACTTTGAACGGTAATTAAGCGAACTTTTGTAAGTCAAAGATATCTCTATTTAGATATTTCTAAAAGCTTCCTTCAGGCTTCGCTTTTCACTGTTCTTGCATAAACCTACCAAAAGCAGTTTTAAATTACTGCTTTGCCTGCATTAACTTGAGCAGCTGTCAAAAGTGTTGTGACCTCACCTCCATCTAAATTGATCATAACCCATAATTTAAGAACTCCTGCCTTAAAGCAAAATAAAATAATTAACAAAATACATATTGCTAATCAACTGTTCGGAGAAATGAAGAAAGACGAGACCAAATTCTACTCCTACTTCTGAAATGTTAATTTTAGCCATTTTGAAAGTGCAACCTTGCATAACCCTGCAGGTGACTTGGGAGAAGTAAACTTTGTCTCTGTTCAGCTGGAAGTATGAATTAAAAAAATGTTGTTCTGTGATATAATGTCCACAGTTGAAGGGAATCACTTTAATGGGACAGGAATAGGGAACTTTTATATTAGTTTTAAAAATTATCATGTTCTTTTATTCTTTCATTATTATCCTTTGAGTCAGTCTTGACTCCAATAAAACTGCTTGGACTAGTCCTTGCCGTTTCCTTGCAAGATTTTCAGAAGTGTTTTGCTATTGCCTTTTTAATAATAATATTATATCATTTACTTTTATCGTATTGATTATGTGCCATCAAGTCAATGTTGACTCTTAATAGCCACATAAATTTTCTCCAGGAAGCTCTGTCCCTATTCTGATCCTTTAGATCTTTCCAATGGTGCACCCACCCCAACTCCCATCTTGCTGCTTATCTTTCTTTCCTCTTAACCTTTCTTTGCATCTCTCCTACTGTCTCCCACTGTTACAAAATTCTCCAGAAAGCTACATCTTCACAAAACATGTCCAAAGTACAGTAGGATAATTTGAGCCTAGACATTTATGCTTTGAATGAGAACTCTGGATTCATTTGTTCTATGTAACCTTTCTCAATAAAGTACAGTATAATAACGTAGAATCAGTTTCCTAATTGCGTCTAACTGATACAAGGCACAAAGCCTGAGGCTAGCTCATATATTTAATATCTTTAAATGACTAAGGGCACAAGTAAACAAATGTACATAAAGCTTCTATAACTATATGGTGACAATTTATTTATATATTTGGAAAACGTATGAGGCCGCCCATCTTTCACAGTGACTCTGGGCGGCTTACAAGCAGTAAAAAAAAAAATGCAGTATGAAAAACAAAAAACAATAACACACACCCAGCCGGTGACAACACACAGTCAGATGAGCAACTTGATGGGCTTCAATACACTCTGGGTTCCCCAGATCCACTGGCAAAATCAAGTATTCAGGGCCTTACAAAAGAGTGTCAAAGTAGGGGCCAGTCTAATTTCTGCAGAGATGATATTCCAAAGGGAGGGAGCCACCATGAAAAAGGCCCTTCTTTTAGGTCCCACCAGATGTACCTTCTTAGGGGATAGGACCTGCAACATTGCCTCCCTGCTCTACTGGGTCAGTTGGATGTAAGCAGCAGTGTAACACAGAGTTCGATTTTGCAGCCATAAAGCTTGCTGGATAAATCCAAAGTTGACCAGCAGATTTATCACTATGTTTTGTTTGATTTCTTGATGTTAGGAAGAATAAAATAGAATAAAGTAAAACATTTTTAAAATACTTCCTTTTTGTATTGGGTGATCTTTTTATCCACCACCAGGACAGCAAAGCTATTTGAGACTTCATTAAATCCGTTGCAGTCTGACTGCAATCAATTTACTGTATTACAGCTTTGAGCCTCACTTGCAAGCAATTTCTAGAGTCACTGATGGGCAATTTTTAAGGTGATTTAATCCATAGAAGTAGAAACACAAGAGACAGGTTCTATTTTTTTCTGCAAAAGTTGAATTGGTTCTTGTGAATGTAAGTTGTAGCAAAGTCTGTGAGTGCTCTTAATTTTGCCAACTACCTATTATTTTACCTATTGTACAAATTGAATCTTAAACTACTAGGAGTAGAAGATACCACATGTTTCTTTCTGTGCAGCCTAAGAATCTTCTTTTGCTTGTTACTAAAATGGCAGGGGACCTTTTACATTGTAAGACAGGAAAAGCACTTGATCTTATCCCTCCTTTTCTGATTGAATCCAGTCAGCATAAAGGATACTGGTAAGCTTTAATGCTCTTTGCCCAGAATTAATAGTTAATCAGTGCTGGGAATGCTGCCAACACCGATTCCTGCTCTTTGCTACTGCATGTGTAGCCCTAAGGTCCTTCATATTATTTGGCATTAGTTTGGCTTATTGTGTAATCTAGGGCAAAGCTACATATTACAGTATATAAATAGTGCAGTTTGGTAGTGTTGTGGCCCGCCAGCGGCCAGCAGAGCTGGCAGCAGAGTCGGACAGTGAGGAGGTTGGGGAGGTTGGGCCAGTCTTGGAGGCTGGGGAAGGGCTCTGTATCAGAGGCAGAGAGGGAGTCAAGGCTATCTGGCAGTTATCAGCTGCCTCCAGAGCTAGACAGAAGTGAGGCAGAGGAACAGCTGGAGCCTGTTCCCAATGTGTGCATGCGCAGAGCTGCCAGAAAAAAAGAACAGCTAAAAAATCAGGGTCAACTTGGGAGTAAAGCCACAGGTGGACGATGAATTGCCCCTCCCATAGGAAATAAAAGAGGAGTGAAAGGGGAGTGGGCCTTTGCAGGAAACAATTCAGTGTTTGGTCGTTCGGTTCAGGAGTGTGAAGATCTGTCCGTGAATCTCAGAGACTCTGTGCCAAGTCTTTCCTTGCACAGCACTGTGTTTGGAAAACATTTACATGGCAGCTTTCCAAGCTAGATAAGGTCTGTGGTCATAAATTCGCCTTCGAAAGACTGTTTGCCAGGCCTTTGCTGAATGTAAATGAGAGGAATTCACCATTTAATAAAAGGGGTTTTGTTGGGACCAGAATTCTGCTTCGTGCTTTTTGGGGAAGCCTAGGTCAGAACAGGTATAACTGTATATAGCATTTTTCTTACCAGTTTTTTCCCAATTTTAGAATAACTCATGAGTTTCTTTCACAAGCTGTTTGCATGGAACTGAAGCTTATCTTCCATGTTAAATAGCACTGGGATAGGTTGAAGGTTCATAGTAGAACTATAACATAGGAGAAAGGAGCTTAAGAATAAGTATTAGCATGCATATTGATACTAGACGTAATATGTTAATTGGGACCAGAATGTCTGTTATTAAGTGATGCAGTCATAATATGCAGTGTCACATAACTGCATTCCTTAGTGATGGCAATCCTGGCAGTCCCCAGTTGCTGTCATTAAATAAATCCCATCTGTCATTAGCAAGACTCAACCCAATCCAAGTGATTCCCAGCTTGGTCCCTCCCAGCCCCAAACCGTCGTTATGTAAGGAGCTGCCACTTCTGTCTTCTCTTGAACTACCCTCACCTGCCTACCTCTTCCTCCTCCATCTCTGGCCTTTTAGCCATCCACTTACCTGCCATTTCCAGCTGCTCCTATTGTCCTATCCCATGTCAAGCACACACATACATGTACTCAAATATACCTTTTTTTCTCTTTACTAAATGAGGCTTGCAAACACACGCACACACACTTGCAGTATAGAGAGACAAATCGTCCCGTCCCTCCCAATTTTCCTCAAATTTCAGAAGTTTTGATTCTGGCTGCTTATCGTTGGTCTCCTTTGACTCCAAATCAGAGACCACCAAGACACCCACTGGTGTGCATGCTGTAACCCAGACCACTGCTGCACCAGCAAGAGGCTTTCTTGGAAGATAGGGGCAGCCAGGGCCTCTGCATCCCAGCTGGTGCCTTCATTCCAATCCTGCTCCTGTCTAGGGCCTTCTTTCATGAAAGAAGTCCGGTGTGCGAAAGAAGAATCCTTCTGGAAGGGTGCTTCTTTTGCACCAGCACAGCCAGGGCCTCCTTTTACATGGGGTGCTGCTTTTGCAAAAGAAGGCCCTGAGCAGGGCATGAATGGAGGACGTGGCTGGTGTACCAGAGAAGCCCCAGCTACATCAGTGCAAAGGCAACAGCATGAAAGAAGGCAATGGCCAGTACAGTAGTGTTGGGCAATGTTGTGGGCTCAGCAGTGGGCAGAGCCAGGCAGACAGCCAAAAGGTAAATGTGGGTGGGCCTGAGTGGGCTCAGATTTTGTTCACGTGTACACAGAGGCATTGTAATGGCCAGAACTCTTATCTGCTGTTACAGTATTAAAGCTTCAAAAAAAAACCTGTTCAGCAAAAATGGCTCTGAAGATGCCAAAGTGTCTAGAAATAACTAAAATATAGTAGTATTAATGTACCACCTTTGTACAATTTAACACACTAATTGGAAATGATGTGTTCCACAGATTATAATACAGAATGTATTATAAAGATTACAGAGTTTGTTTTTTTAACTTTAGAAAAGCATGCATAGAGAAGGATAAATTAAATTCCACATACTATGGATAGAGAAAAGAGGTTTGTAATGCTAACATTTGAGGATAGGTGATTTGGAACAGATTTAGGAACTTGTGAACAAAGATAGCTGTTTCTTTCAAAGCAGTTAAGCCTGGGATCACCCAACAATACGGGTAGTCCTTGACTTAAAGCTGCATTTAGTGACGATTCAAAGTTATAACAGCACTGAAAAAAGTGACATGACTGTTTTTCACAGTTACAACCTTTGCAGCATCCCAATGATCATGTGATCAAAATTCTTGGCAACTGGCTCATCTTATGACAGTTGCAGTGTCCCAAGGTCATGTGACCACCTTTTGTGACCTTCTGACCAGCAAAGTCAATGGGGAAGCCAGATTCATTTAACAACCATGTTACTAACATCAACTGCAGTGATTCACTTAACAACTGTGGCAAGAAAGGTCATAAAATGTGGCCGAACTCACCTATCAAATGTGTCACTTAACAACAGAAATTTAGGGCTCAATTGTGGTCATAAGTCGAGGACTACCTATATAGACTAACAGTAAATATAACAGTATCAAAAATAAACTGCTTAAATTAGTATACCGTACCAAAGATGTACAGTAAAGATAATTTGATTATATGACTTTGAAAAAGAAGAAATATATTTATGAAAAATGGAAATTTAATCTTGCTCCTAGTTGTTTTGGTGTTTACAAAGATGTATACTGACACTACAGGTAGTCCTTGACTTACGACCATCATTTAGCCCCAAATTTCTATTGCTAAATGAGATATTTGTTAAGTGAGTTTTGCCCCATTTTGCAACCTTTCTTGCCACAGTTGTTAAGTAAATCACTACAGTTGTTAAGTTAGTAACATGGTTGTTAAGTGAATCTTTGCCACAAAGAAGAGGGAGTCAAGCTATTCTCCAAAGCACCTGAGGGTAGGACAAGAAGCAATGGGTGGAAACAAATCAAGGAGAGAAGCAACTTAGAACTAAGGAGAAATTTCCTGACAGTTAGAACAATTAATCAGTGGAACAGCTTGCCTCCAGAAGTTGTGAATGCTCCAACACTGGAAGTTTTTAAGAAGATGTTGGATAACCATTTGTCTGAAGTGGTATGGGGTTTCCTGCCTAAGCAGGGGGTTGGACTAGAAGACCTCCATTGTCCCTTCAACTTTGTTAAATTAAATCTGGCTTCCTCATTGACTTTGCTTGTCAGAAGGTCGTAAAAGGTAGTCACATACCCTGGGACACTGCAACCATCATAAATACCGTATTTTTCGGAGTATAAGACGCACCGGATTATAAGACGCACCTTAGTTTTGGGGGAGGAAAACAAGGGAAAAAATGTTTTCTATGCAAAGCCCATTAAAAGTCTTCTACTTACAGTGGCCAGAAGTAAAACAAGCCCAAAAGTGATAAGCAAAAGGAATTTCAGCAGGTATATCCTGCTTATCATCTGGTCATCCCACATAAAAGTAATTCAAACAAACAAAATATTTATTTAGGGTATCTTTTTCAATAAATTATGCCTAGATATAGGGACCTTGACAGGGACCTTGACAGACAAGGAAAGGAGAACTTTCCTATGGTACTTTTTTTTCCACTAAAAGGAACTTCATTCTGATTAAAACTGCCATAAACATGCTGCCATTTAGATAGTTAGTTGTCTAGTTCTTAAAATTATCAGACACTGCAGTGGCTGCTAAAAGAAAATACTGTAAGTAGATTTGCAAATGTTGGAGAGAAGAGTTATAAACATCCATACTATGCTTTCTTTTTTTTAAAAAGGAAATACTTCTGAGGAATATTTCTGCTTCTTTCCAGTACACTAAAGCAGATATAGGAATAATAAGAATCAATAAATAAGATTGAGAAGTAGTACTCTGCTATTTAAAAGAAGATACAAAAGCACTGGGCCTCTTCAGATCAAGCATTTATTTTAAAAACCTTCTCCATTTTGTTAAGTTGTCTAGAACAATAATAAAGCAGTCTTTAAAAAATAAGTCTAATAATTTGAACATTCTATAGACAATTATAGTTATTGCCTTACCTCCTTGCCAGCTGTCCACCTCCGTGCAGCTTTAGTTTCACTTTCATTTTAGCACGTGGCAGCCTCTCAGCTGTCTGTCGGGAGGCTAATACTGACCTGCTTGTGCTAATCGGGCTCTGGCTGTTTGCTGCAGAGATAAATTGATGGGAGGCAGAGACCAAAGGGTGGGGGTGGCTGGGTGGGGCTACATTCGATGTATAATAGCAATAGCACTTAGACTTATATACCGCTTCATAGTGCTTTACAGCCCTCTCTAAGTGGTTTACAGAGTTAAGCATATTGCCCCCAATAATCTGGGTCCTCATTTTACCGACCTCAGAAGGATGGAAGGCTGAGTCAACCTTGAGCTGGTGAGATTTGAACAGCTGAACTGCTGAACTGCAGTGCTGCACTTTAACCACTGCACTACCTCGGCTCTTGCACTTTTCTGCACCCAAGTTTTCACCCTCTTTTGGAGGGGGTAAAAAAGTGTGCCTTATACTTAAAATACGGTATATGCCACTTGCCAAGTGTATGAATTTTGATCATGTGACTATGGAGATACTGCAGTGGTTGTAAGTGTGAAAAACTGCCATCACTTTTTTCAGTGCCATTCTAATTTTTGAAAGGTCACTAAACAAATGGTTGTAAGTTGAGGGCTATCTATGAATAATCCTCCTGAACTAGGATGAGGACTAGGACAAGCTTACAACTTATGTGTGAGCATAATTATGGCTGTATAATTCAGTAATTATTATTATTATTTATTTCTAATTCATTAAATTTTATGCCACTCATCTCCTCTATAATGGGCTTGTAAAATCTATGACAAGAAAAAAATACTGCTATTTGTTCTTAATACAGATTGATCCTTGGAATAACAAGTTATCAACCAATAACAAGTTATCAACCAATAAAAAATAACTTGCAGCATACTTTATATCTTAGTACAAGAGAACAACCAGAACTTTTATTTTTTTTTCCTCAAAAAAGTTTTATTAGTACAAACTTACATAAGTGGTAACAAAATATTAAATCTAAAGTACAAACATTTTTGTTTCCCCCCCCCAAACCCACCCCCTTCCCTCCCCACCTCCCCCCCCCCGGACTTCCCAGAGATAATACAGGGCATAATAATAAGTTTAAATTGTTAATAAAAAGAAAAAGGAAAAAGGAAAAAAAGAACACTATTTTTAAAAAAACTTCAACTCCAAACTATACAGTACTAATATATCGCATTTGTATACAATAGTAAAGATACAAAAAAGAGAGAGAAAAAAAAGAAAGAGAATAAAAAAAAAGAAAGAAAGAAAGAGAAAACTCTTTAACACTACAAACAAACAAACCTCCTACCTCCTCCCTTCAGTCCTCTATCTTATACAAGGTAAATGTTACATAAGTAATAACTAAATATAAAATACACAAATCTTAAACTAATATTATTGACATTAGAAATAACCTCTAAGATAAAACTTAACTAAATGTTACATAAGTGATCATCAAATATTAAATTTCATCATGATATTAATAAGATAATATTATTCTAAATTAATTCGCTAACTTCAATAAACAAAAAAAGAAAATAAAAGAAGAATAAACAATAAACAAATCTTCAACAAACTATATATATCTAATATTATCAACATTAAAAATAACCTCAAAATTATATAAAACTTAACTAAATATTGCATAAGTAATCATTAGATAGGGAAAAGATAAAATACAATCATATTAGTCTCTATCCATCCAATATATTTCAACATCACATCGTTTTGTATCTTGATAGTTCATCTTTTAATAGTTCAATAAATTCAAATTTGTCGAGTCGTCTCCCGTCTGCTCCCAAACCTCCATCTCCTTTTCCCCAGCTATCTGATTCAGGCACTCCTTTTGGATTTTTGAGTCTATTTCTTTTTGATCCATCGAAGGTGGCTTCCCCTCCTCCTCCTCTTTTATTTTCATACACCCTTCCTCTGGAATCTTGGATATATCAGCCTTTAGAACATTGACATAAAATTCAGTAGCTTTTTTTATCGTGTTGAGCCGTTATCTTTTTCCAGAAAATTTCACTGCTACTCCAACTGGTGCTTCCCATTTATATTGTAAATTTAATCTCTTAAATTCATCAATCAAAAAAGTATAGCTTTTCCTGGCTTTAAGCATTTTAGAGGGGATTTCTTTCCAAATCTTTAGTTCCTGACCATTCACCATAAGATTATTGTTAAACGTTGCTTGTATAATTCTGTTCCGTAGAGCTCTTGTGGTAAAATATATGACAATATCCCTTGGTAGATGCTTTTGTTTGGCGTACCACGAGTTGATTCTGTATGTTTTGTCGATTTGTGTAGCCAATTCCGCTTTAGAAATTCCAGACACCTGATCCAATATGTCAACCATCCTGCCTTTTAAATTTTCATATAATCCTTCTTTCAAACCTCTAATCCTTATAGCAACTTCCATAGATCTGAACTGAGTCATTAAGACCTCTTTTTCAAAATTTGCAATGTCATTTTGGATTTTATCTATGTAATTCACCGAAGTTGCCAAAGCTTGTTTATTTGTTTCAATACGTTCTGCCAAAACTTCAATATTTGTTGCTAAGCCTTTGCAAACCTCTAACACATCAAATCTTAGTTGTTGATTCATATTCTTCAAAGCAGCCTGCATCTTATGGTCTATCTCACTTATTTTCTGGTTAAATTCCAAAGTAAGTTCATGTTTCATAATCTTTAAATTATTTAATAAATTTTCAGGTGTCAAAAGCTGTGGAGGTGTTAGCTCAGTGTTAAGTTGCATTTTAGAAATATATCCAGATGAATAGTCATTTCTTTTAGTCAAAACAGTCTTTCCAAACTTTGAAGCCATTGGTGTTTCAAAAGAGTACAAAAAAGAAAGAAAGCCAGATGCCTGATTAAAGTTCTTTCCAGTTTAAAAATCAGATAGTCTTTTATTATTGAAAATATTTCTATTATAACTTTAATCCAGAGTTAGGAGACAGAGAAAGAAAAAACCATTTTTCCAAGTTAAAAGTTTCCATAAAAGAGAGAGAAAGAAAAAAAAAAAAAGCCTCTGGGGAAACGAAAGTCACTTTCACTTCTCAATCGCCATATTGTTACTCTGTTTCCTTTGTTCCCTTGCCGAAGTGAAAGCTTACCCAGGAGTTGAAAAAAAAAGGAAAAAAAGAGGTTTCAGTACTTGCCCATCTCACGCCTGTTTCTCTCTGTCTGCTTCTATAGTTTAAATGTAGTTATAAATCCCATTTTTGAAGCAGCGGCTGGTCACTCCATCTAGCTCTGCAAAGGCAGAGGTTTCCGGATCTTCGGAGCTGGAGACAGGCTGCATGGGGAGCTCTCCCTTCGCGCCCTACCAGATGGCTCCTAAGGCGCTGGGGGGGCTCTACCCCTCCTGTCAGGCTCTCATCTCTCCCCTTTGCCCGGGGAAGAGATTTTAAAGCCGCCAGACAGCTGTTCTGGCGGCTTTTAACAAAGATCGGAAAGGCATCCAACGAGGGATGTCTGCGATGAAGCGCTCCAAAACCGGAAGACCAACCAGAACTTTTATTGTTGTGAAGACATCTGATGGAAGTATTCATAAATTTATTGCAGTTTACTGATTTTGTCCCACTTGTCAAAGTTTTCTTATCTGTGCTGGCTACATGTATTAACCCTCTCAAATAGGAAAGATAACAAGATGAACTACTACTACTTTATTGTCCGGCTACATAATTTTGAAAGTCTGAAAGTACAAATCTCCCACCATCACTTTTAACAGCCTGATCAATTAGGGCAGGTCCTTCTTAAGTTTCTTTCTCTGATCATTAAGCCACCGGGGACTCCTTGCTTGTCTGATTGTCTCCTAGACAGCATCTCTTTTCATCCTTCACATCATATCTAGAATCCATTTAAGCAAGGGGGCGGAGCCAACCTCGCAGCGCGACGGACATCTTGGAACCTCCGAGGGAAACTCCGAACTCACAGCTGATCGAGAATCCAAAATCGGATCAGAACCGCTCTGGAGGAGCGGCGAAGAAGGGAGGCAACGAACGGGGGACCAGGGGAATCGCAGACCCCCCTGGGAGCCGGCAGCAGCCTCCTGACCATCAGCTGATGAGAGGCGACTAGAGTCCCCATTAGCTGGGACGGCCATCGCAGGAAAAATGGAAGAAGGAGTAGTGAAGTCACCTGGGTGAGACGATGTTTTAAGTGATTGATCTGGTTAATATTCAAGAGAGGAGATAGCTGGAACGTGTGTTAAGACTGAAAAAGCTGTTTGGAGTGTAGCCGCAGAATGGGGGAAGCGGCTTTTTTCTTTTAAGCTGCTCCCTGTTTGGATTTTAGCGGCGCGGAGAGTGAAACGCAGAAAAAGGGCTTGCTCAATTAATGGAATAAGAAGAAAGATTTGCTATGGAGCCACTTATTGACATGGACTTGGTTTAATAGTGTCTAAATGCCTGTGGAAGTATTTTTTTATATAGCCATGATTGTTGTCTCTCCTTATTTTTTATGTTTATATTTTTAAAGTAAGTTGTGCTGGACTATTGGAATTATTGGTTGTGTCACAGTGCCATTTAGTGACAAGAGTTGGTATATTATAACCTTGAAGCACAGCTGAAGGCTTTTTTCTTTTTTTCAACTCTTTCTTGTTTTGGTCTGATAAGAAAGAGACATATAAAGACAATATTGAGTCTTCTAGGTGGATAAGTGTTGTTTTGGCTTGGTATATTTTTTGTTTTGGAACAAGCTGCTCTTTTCCTCTTTGAACTCTGCTGGATGGATTAAGGCAGGAAGAGCCTGAAAAGTAATAGAAATAAGTTTTTCTTTTTTGGAGTAATAAATTTTGGGGTACTATTTTTTTTCTCTTTTAACTTTTCCTTTTTTACCCCCTTAATCTTGGCTATAAATATTGTTTTGTCTTTTTGGATTGGAATTTTGAAGATATATTTTTCTTAGTTTTTTTCTTTTTTATATTTATATTTTTTTCTTTTTTCTTTTTCTGGGCATTGTTTTGGAAGTTGCTGTTCATTCTCTTCTTGTATCCATAATTGGATTATTGGAGGATTGGATTATTTTTATTCTTTTTACTTTTTCTTTTTAAAAAGGGGGGGGGGATTTTTATATTTTGCATATCTTTTATATTTTTTTGGCTTTTTCTGTTTCCCTGTCCTTCTTATTGGAATTTATTGGAATTTATTTTTATTCTCATGTTTTTCTTTTCTTTTTCTTCTACTATTCTCGCTTTTTATTGGATTACAAAATATTTGGATTATAAGAATTGATAAAGATGAAGAAGATACCACAGCATTTGACACCAGCAACTACTTCAACAACGCAAAGTCCAGGGCAGAAAGCGGCAGATACTTCAGCGCAAGCAGATAAGTCCAATACTATAGAATTAAAGAACATGATGCAAGCTTTACATGCAGATCTTAAAGAAAGTCTTAAAGAAAGTATTGGCAAGGCGGAAGAAGAACTGAAAGAAGTGAAAGGATTGATGGAAAAAAATGAACAACGCTTACAGAAAGTTGAAGGAAAAGTTGAAGCAACCGAGAAGAAGATGGAGGAATTGGATGATCGACTTACAGAATCAGATAAAACACTGGAAAGGACAATTATAACATTGGAAATGGATCGTTCTGAATATTATTTACGATTTCAAAATGTGATAGAGGAGAGGGGAGAAAACTTGGCTAAGATAATGGCAGAAATTTTGGCAGAAGCGATAGAAGAAAACAAAGAAAAGATACTTAATGATATTGATGAAATATATAGAATCCATACCAGATATGCGATGAAAAATAAGCTTCCTAGAGAGGTTCATATAAGATTTACAAAGAAATCGTTTAGAACAGAGATTTTACAAAAGCTAAGAAATACTACTATTAAATATAACGAAAAGGAGATTGTGGCATTGAAACAGGTTCCAAGAAGAGTGAGATATTTGAGAAGAGAATATCAATTTTTGACGAGAAGATTGATTGAGAGAGGTGCCAATTTTAGATGGCTGATTCCAGAGGGGATAATGTTGGTTTGGCACGAACAGAGATTTAGATTGGATACAGTGGGAAAAGCCGAAATATTTTACAGACAATATCTTGAACAGAGGGAGGAAAGAATGAGAGAAAGAGAGGTTAGATTTCAAGAAGATATTAGAGATGAGACAAAACAACAAGCAAGTCAACATGACAAAGAGACGGAAGAGAAAGAATTGGAAGGAGCAACGTCTGTGGAGGTAAAAGAGCAAAGAGATGTGAGGCTGTCGAGATCGGCCAAAGCACTGAAATAGATGAACATGGACGAGGAGATTAAGATGATTTCGGTAAACATAAACGGACTGAATTTGGCTATAAAAAGGAAAAGAACACTTAATAAATTGAGGAAATTAAAAATGGATATAATATGTTTACAAGAAGTACATATTAGACGACAACATAAGAAATTATTAGAATGTGCAAGATTGGGAGATTTATATTGGGCATTAGCAGATCAAAGTAAAAAAGGAGTTGTATTATATATACAAAAAAAATGAATCCAAAATGTATATACACAGATGAAGATGGAAGAATTTTGATGGTCGAAATAATAATGAATAACAAAAAATACTATTAGTTGCAATTTATGCACCAAATGAATGCCAAGATAAGTTTTACTCTAAGCTACATACTAAAATAATTGAATTAGACTATGAAAATATTTGCATGATGGGAGATTTTAATGTTATTGTAGAGGTGGAATTGGACTATAAGATAACAAAAAAGAACAAGAGACAAAGGAAGATACTACCAAAATCATTCTTTACTATGGTAGATGAATTAAATATATTTGATGCATGGAGGGGGAAGTTTCCACAAAAGAAACAATATACATTTTATTCCTCTAGACCAGTGATGGCGAACCTATGGCACGGGTGCCACAAGTGGCACGCGGAGCCATATCTGCCGGCACGCAAGCCGTTGCCCTAGCTCAGCTCCAGTGCACATGTGCGTGCATGCCAGCTGATTTTTGGCTCACGCAGTGGCTCTGGGAGGGCGATTTTGGCCTCTGGAGGGTCTCTGGGGTGGCGGGGGCAGTGTTTTCGCCCTCCCCAAGCTCCAAGAAAGCCTCTGGAGCCTGGGAAGGGCAAAAAACAGGCCTACTGGGCCCACTGGTAGTCAGGAAACGGGGGAGTGGGGGGGTCACGCACGCATGCGCAGGGGGGTGGGGCAAGTGGAGGGCTTTGAATTATGGGTGTGGGCACGCACGTGCGTGCAATAGCGCGTGCACGCACTATTTCGGCACCCGAGGAAAAAAAAGGTTCGCCATCACTGCTCTAGACATATGTCTTGGTCAAGAATAGATATGTTGTGGATGTCAATAGATTTATTATCAAGTATACAAAATATAAATATTGAAATTGGTATATGGGCTGACCATAACCCGATAACAACTATTTGGAAAGGACAAAAAAAAAGAACTAGATGGACTTTAAATCAAGAAATATTGAATGAGAAAGAATTCCAACAATTTATGGGAAAAGAAATGAATTTTTTCTTTAAAGAAAACAAAAAGAGTGATATTTCACTTCAAATTGTATGGGACACAGCAAAAGCATATATTAGAGGACTGGTTATGACATATATGAGTAAAAGAAATAAACAAAGAAGGGATGTCAAGAAAAAAACTAGAAGAAGAGTATAAGAAACTAGAAAAAGAACTTCAAAAAGATACTCAAAATAAAAGGATTAAAAATATGATGGACCTGAAGACACATAAATTGAATATGATGGAAAATGAAGAGGTGGCAAGGAAAATAAAAAGGACTAAACAAAACTTTTTTGAACACGCAAATAAACCAGGGAGGTGGTTAGCCTACAAGATTAAGAAGGAAAAGGGGGAAAATGGATTAAACAATTGGAAAACAATGAAGGGAATTTACAATATCGAAATGAGGAAAAAAAGAAGATAGCATGGACATATTATGAGGACTTATATAAACAGGAAAAAATTACTGAAAAGAACATAAAGCAATATTTGGAGGAAATGGAAATACCTAAAATACCAGAAAAGTACAAGAATTTATTAGAAGAAAAAATAACAATGATGGAATTAACAGAGGCAATTAAAAGACAGAAAAATGGTGAAGCACCAGTACCAGATAGGTTGCCAGCAGAGGTGTATAAGACATTTGAAGAAACATTAGGAATTGTAATGCTGGAACTTTATAATGAACTAGTACTATAAACCAAGATACCAGATTCATAGACAGAAGCATTCATAACTTTGATCCCAAAAGAAGAGATTGATTTACAAAAAATTAAAAATTATAGACCAATTTCGCTTTTGAACGCGGACTATAAAATATTTGCTTCAATAATGGCGAATAGACTTTAAAAAATTTCTCAGTGAATTTATACATTCAGACCAAAATGGATTTCTACCTAAAAGACAGATTAAAGACAATATGCGAACGATTTTAAATACTTTAGAATATTATGAACAGCATCCTGAAAAACAAGTGGCCCTGATGTTCTTAGATGCACAGAAGGCATTTGATAACGTAAACTGGCAATTTATGATGCTGCAACCTCAAAATATGGACTTTGGAAAGAGATTTATTAATGTAATTAAAACAATCTATAGTAAACAATCAGCAAAAGTAATAGTGAATGGAGATATGACTGAGAAAGTGGATATTATGAAAGGAACGAGACAAGGATGTCTCTTATCACCACTGCTTTTTGTTTTGACTTTGGAAGTATTAACTAGAAATATAAGACAAAGTAAAGATATAAAAGGAATGAAAATTAAAAGAGAGGAATACAAATTACAAGCATTTGCGGATGATTTGTTGTTCATATTGGAAGAACCATTAGAGACAGGGCCAAAACTAATGCAACAGATTGAACAATACGGAGAAGTAGCAGGATTAATAATTAATAAAGATAAAGCAAAACTTCTAGTGAAAAACATGACGGAAAAACAAAAGAGGGAATTAACTGGGAAACTAAACATACAGATTACAAAAAAATAAGATATTTAGGAATTCAGTTGTTGGCAAGATGCATAACAATTAAGGAAGATAATTATTTTAGATTAAAGAAACAAATTGAGATAGACTTGGAAAAATGGAAAAATCTTCAATTTTCACTGATGGGAAGAATCGTATTAATTAAGATGAATATATTGCCACGATTGTTGTTTCTATTCTCGACAATACCAATAAGAATAGAGAAAACTTTTTTAAAAGATTTAAACAAAATGATTTCGAAGTTTGTTTGTTTGGCAAGGGAAAAAAGCGAGGATTAATATAAAAGTGTTACAAGATGCGAGACTTAGAGGTGGATTTGGACTTCCAAATTGGGAGCTATATTATCATGCTGCAGTATTGACATGGATGAGAGAAATGATTTTGTTAAGAAATACAAGACTTTTGACTTTGGAGGGACACGACTTACAGATAGGATGGCACGCATTTATATGGTATGGGAGAAGTAAAATACATAGCTATTTCCAGAGACACTGTATTAGGAACTCTTTGTATATGGTGTGGGAAAAGATAAAAGAGAAACATTATCTGAAAATACCATTTTGGTTATCTATAATGGAAGCAATAACTCACCCAAATAGACTGAATTGGGGAAATATTCCACGATACAAGGATATTTTAACAGACAAGGGGGAATTGAAATCTATTCAAGAGCTGGAAGAACAAGGGATAAAGATGGATTGGTATATGAGAATGCAATTGCAGTCAAGATACGACAAGGATGTTAAAGCAGAGGGTATTAATTTAGAAATGACAGAATTAGATGAAATACAGGAACAGATGAAAGATTAATTTAAAAACTGTATAATTATTTACTATATATTGATTTAGAGCAGGGGTTCCCAAACTTGGCAACTTTAAAACTTGTGGACTTCAACTCCCAGAATTCTCCAGCCAGCTATGCTGGGTGGAGATTTCTGGGAGTTGAAGTCCACAAGTTTTAAAATTGCCAAGTTTGGGAACCCCTGATTTAGAGCATGAACAAGTGAAAGAAACGATGATAAAATGGGCAAGAAATTTTGGCCATACTATAGAACTGGATAAATGGCAACAGCTTTGGGAAATAAATTATAAATTAACTATGGCAACAGCATACAAAGAAAATATGTATAAAATGTTTTATAGATGGCACATGTCACCGGAAAGGATAGCTAAAATGTTTAAAGATAAATCTATGAAATGTTGGAAATGTCAGCACATACCGGGCTCTTTTTATCATATGTGGTAGACATGTGCAGAAGCTAAAGTGTATTGGAGCTTAATTCAAATGTGGATAGAAAAAATGGTGAAACAACGTATAGAGCTAAAACCAGAGATATTCCTGTTGGATATACTACCAGAGAAATTTAATAAAGAAGATACATATTTAATTATTCACATAATTACAGCAGCTAGAATTGCATTTGCACAAAATTGGAAAGCAACAAAAGCCCCCTCTGAAGGAGAGGTACTTAAGAAAATACTGGACTGTGCAGAGATGAATAGATTGACAATGAAAATTAAAGATAAAGAAGATTCAGAATATTAATAATGTATGGGTGAAATTTTATGATTGGATAGAATATGAATATGTATAGAGGTTAAGTAACACTGACTAAATTGGAGGAAAATGGAGAATTAAAGGTGGTAGACCCAGGTGACAAAATTAGGTAGTAAAGGAGGTAGCATTAGGATAGTAGTATATACCTAGGGGAAAAAAGTTATATGTATAGATATGGATATAGAAAATATATGTCTAAAAGGGGCACCGATAATTAAATGAAGTAGGGATATATGTTACCAGTCTGTTAACTATAAGATGAATTATGATTAGAATCACTCAGGTAAGGGACAAGAGGGAGGAAGAGGAAGTAGAGAAGGGAAGGGAGGGGAGGGGAGAAGGAGAGGAGGGAAGTAGGAAGGGGGAGAGAAGGAGAAAGAAGGTAGAGGGAAGAGAGGGAGATAGAGGGAAGGGAGTGTTATGAAACGAGGAAAAACAGACTGGCAATAGAAGTATACTAGGTGCAAAATTAGGATATTGGTTTATGATATATTGGATAGAAATGTATAACTATGTATATCTTGATATGATTTGTGGCATATTTATTTATGGAGACTGGAAAAAAATAAAAACTTTCAAAAAAATAGAATCCATTTAAGCATTGATGTAGGAAAAAAATCTTATAAATTCATATATAATTAGTAGTAAAGATCTAAATATTTTTGAAGGAAGTATCAGAAATGACTGAAGGCTTTACAAATGTAGACTTTACTGTTACCATTTTTAAAGGAAATTTTCCAGATATATTAGCAATAATTTGTTCATTTTGTACCCAAGGTAGAATCTCTTTGTTTTTATTTTCAGTTTTGTATGAAGGAAACTGTAATGTAATGTTATTTGCAGGTTGTTCATTTTAAAGGATTTGAGTGAACCCAGCTCATATTACTTACTATTTATTTTATTTAACTTTATATACTGCCCAACTCCAATGACTGAGCAGTTTACAAATAACAAGGAACAAGGTCTTTCTAGGCCCTTTGAAATCCTACCAGTATAGGGGCATCCAGATTTAAGGAGAACTTTGTTCCAGTGAGTATGTGCTGTTACAGAAAAAGGTGGCATATTTAATCAAAGAAATCTGCAACATACCAATCCTGACAGATTGAATTGGCTGGGCCAATACTTGTGGGGGCAGGCACTCCCTCAAACAACTAGCACCTATGCCATGTAGGGCTTTATAGCTAACAGCCAGCATTTTGAATCAAACCTAGGAGCAAATTGGCAACCAGTGCAGGGTGGCAAAGTTCTTGTTGGCCTTCTGTCTAAGCAATTGGAAGCTTGCCTGTTTTGTGAAGGAGTAGATTGCATCTGCTCCCTGATGGAGTCTGCCTTTTAAATCCTTGCTTTATGATCCTTTTTTTAAAAAAAACCAATTCTCTCTATTAGTATATTATTCATAGTAGCATAAAATATTTCCATTTGACTCCTTCAATCATTTAAATAAATATCATATTGAATTATAATCTAGGAAAACCCAGGATACAAAAAAATGAGAACAAGGGTGATAAAAATTAAAAAGGAACAATACATTTCTAAATCTCTTGAAGAAAAAAAGCAAAACATACAAATATAAATACCCCATTCCACCCCTAGCAAACCTTGGTGAACAAAGTTTTTGTGACATAAGGAAGAGAAGTAGTATATATTAGATGAAAAATGCAGGATCATTGCTGTCTAGACTCTGAGAACAAACACAGAGAAAACATTTTTTTAAAAAAACATGTTTCCTCAGTGTATGCTCCTAGATTCCATAATGAGATGGAAATTAGTATTCCATACAACCCATGATATTCTACATTTTGCACAATTCACCCTTCAGTTTCCAATTGCCTCGCTAATTTCTTGGCTGTCTTTTCAGACTTTGAATAATGGAAAGTTGGTAAACTACCAGAGATTTTACAGCATGATTGATTGCACAGTTAAATAGGTAGGAAATCAGTATTCAAAGTTAACAATAACATCTTATCCTAGAACTTCTGAGATTCATCACTCTTCCCCTTTGTTTCTTCATTAATTATTATTCTGGGCCTAAAGCAGAAACTTCTACAAGGACTTTTATATGCCACCTTCCCTGTTTAAAGGATAATCTTTCACACAGAATTCTCTATGTCGTGCCAACCACAGCAAATGGAAAAAATATGCACAATAATGTATCATCAGTAGTCGTTAATTGGAAGGAGTTGAGATAGAATAAATACCGTACAATGAGCATTTCTCTCTAAGGAGAGCATTGGATCTGCATTAGTGGTTAAAGTTTTCATTATACTGTATAATTGCCATTTGGAAATTATGAAATTGATTACTGAGCACTCTGATAGGAGGGAGTCACTTGTATATAGAAATCTTTATTTTGGTGCTACTAATTAGTTGCAGCTACCATCTTCTCTGATCATTCAGGGGTTTGGACAACATTATCCCATATCTTAATTTATGTTTTCTTAATTAGATCAGTTGGGCCCAGTATATGCACCACCGCATCAAATTCTCAGTAACCTATTTAAGGTTTTGTTTTTGTTTCGGTTTCAAACAGAGACTTCCAAACTGATGCTCAGTTTTTTAAATTGTCACATTTTGTCTTTCAAGTGAGCTTGACTCCCTGTTTGAATGCCAGCTGACCTTGGTGGTGCTTATTGTTCTCCTGTTTCTTAGGTGGGGCACAGCAGCTTCCTCTTCATTCCTAACTTGCCACTTGTGAGATACCTCAGCATTCATTCACCTTGTGATGTCCCTTCCTACACTGAACAGCACTGGCATCTACCTGTGGGGGTAAGGTAAGTCCATCAAACTACAGCACAGTAATCTTCAGGGGTTTCACTTTTTTCAATATTCTCATTGAATAGCTTGGAAGCTTAAAATGAGTATTGAAAGCATCACAGTGGATGTGCATTTACCACCACAGGGAAACTCCAGTGCTGTTCAGGAATGGAAGTCTTGTTAATAGATAATGCATGTTGGGAATTTCCTGTGTTTCTTTCAAGAGTTGGAAAGCTACCGGTGGTCTTTTCCCTTGTTCCCTTGTTTTTAGCCATCTTTTTAGGCTGCCTAATATCCTGAGCCTATGTTACAGAGTTGTGCTTTATAATCCCAGTAAAATTGCTGACTGATATATCTATGAATTCACAGGTGATGGATGAACCCATTCATTTTTACATTGCATATCTGTATGTTTTTCTGCTCTTTAAACAGAATCTTACTTGTATCAAAGGAGCAAGTAAGGAAAATTATTATTATTTATTTACATATTTAATTTGTTCCCCATTAAATCATTGTTTTGTTTTTTGCAAGCGTTAATCCATAGTATTTTTATTCTGTTTTCTGTGTTCATTAGTTTTTATGATAGTTCCCTATCAAACCCAATTATGAACCTTCTCAAAAGTTCACTTTGAAGCTCGGTCTTTTTACTTTTAGTTGTCAACTATCTACCTACCTTCTCCCTCCATTCTCTGTTCAAATGGAGAGGATATAAGGAGAATGCAGAGGCAACAGGGGTTAAACGCAAGTGGTCTGAAGGTACAGTAAATCACAGATTTGTGTTCTTGTCTTCTCCTTGTATAGGAAGCTTTACACTGTAGCTAGCACTGTAGAGCGTTTAGATAACCAAATGCTTTCCCCTCTGCACAATTTTGATATTTCCTGATTCCAAAACAAAAAAGGGGACATTGTGGATCTTAATGAGACCATCTGTGCTTTGCTTCTTATAAAGAAAATCAGAAGCTGCCAGTGCTCTGACGAAGTATACTAACAATTAATTAAAATTCTAAAATATTTTGTACATTATTTACTTAACATAAAAATTGGCCATGGAATACCCTCCAGTTTCAAAAAAAAGGGGGGGGGGGCAAGGTTTTATAAATCCTGTCCAGATAATGATTTGTTTAATAGTTGTTTACTGAAAATTGATATGGATCATAATTAAATGCCTGTTCAGCTATAAAACTAATTGGATACTTTTAATACAATTGCTGTGATTAAACCTGACAAACCTAATTATTTTACAAAATGTTGAAGTGGATTAATGTAAGAGATTTAAAAAGTGGGGAGGAAGAGAAATGGATATTGGGCCAAATGTTTTGCCCCTAGGTATCACAGAAATAAGTTCATTGCTCTTCTTTGCTCATTTGCATCTTTGTTAGACTTGTCATAAGAGTTTCTGTCAACACTTGTCACTGAATAAAACAGTGCTCTCATTCTCAGAAAGGAAGAAAATTCTTAAAGCATGAGGAAAATAGTAAAGTAATATTTTTCCTTATCTTTTCACCATGGACTCATAAGAAAATAATTACTGTTTAAACAACCATAAGTTTTGTCAGTCTTCATGCTTATTACAGATCCAGTAAAATAACATTGGGAAGAGTCATGACTGTTTGGGCTTGTTCTAACAATGGGCATTCTTGCATACTTTCCTTGGCAGCTTTCTGATTCTTTACACCTATTTTAACAATAAAAAAAATCAGAGCTGTGCTCAACATGCATATTTGGCCTCAGAAATAATTTCTGAAAATCCATTTCAAGGTGTGGACTTAATCATCTTATTGTTGATCAGCAACATTTATATATGTATGCATCTCTATGTATACATCCTGCATTTATTTGTACAACTCAAGGTAAGAGTTGATGAGTTAATGACCTGTAGGGTAATTCCACACCTCTGAGGAAACCCTTGGTTGATCTTAGTGAAATTAGAATATTTAACTCATGACATTTAATCTTTAAGGTCAAAGATTTTTACTCTGTAGGCTAAATGTACTTAAGGAAGAAGTGCATTTTAAAAAAAAGATCCAATAGCAATTGGATGTAGAAGTTAGAAATCGCTAACAGCAGCGAAATGCTGTGCCACTTCTTATATTCTCCTCCCAAATCTTCTACCCTTTAGAAAGAATAAAAAATGAAACAGATGGGATTCAGCCTGCTTTTTTATGTAACATTTAATTTACCACACCATAATGTATTATCTTAGGTTTATCATTGAGCAGCATATATGTGACAATGACTAAAAAATGTGTACCTTTTCAAGCACAATTTCTTTTGCTCCAAAAACCATTCATGTGAATAACTTGTCTCTTCAACAAATGTGTCATCTTGTTTGTCTTTGTTCTATCATGGGAATCTTTAGTAGTGCATAGAAATTTTAAACTCCTAGATGATGGCATTAGACTTTCGAGAACTGCAGGCAGCTAACACTTATTTAGGGAACAGCAGAGGGACCAAACATTTGACCAAATGTTCCCTATTTTAAATAATAAATGCAGGGTACAACGTTAAGTGCTGAATATTTTTATGTGAACTGAATAATCTCATCTTCAGTTATATCCAGGAAGTGTATACTCTACACACTCTTCATTTACCTGTTCAGATGAAAATTACATAGCTGGAAGTTCACCGTGCTAACTCATAACAAATTATTAAAATCAAAATAAGCATAGTAAAGTTACAATACTTAAACAAAAGCAGTGAAATAAGTGATGAAAATGGAGTACAGAGTTTATAGGGACAAGAATTCTTTAAGTGTGATCAACAAAAAATGTCCACATGTTTTTAAGCTTTTAGAAAAAAATGAATCAATCTTACTGGACCTAGTTGCCTTTTTAAAACATTACTGGCTACAAATGTGTTTTCATTATTCACAATTTGATATTTGGGTAACATGCTAATATGTAATATCGATACCCTTGTTTTTGTGTTTCCTTCTCCCTGTTTTTTGTTATGCCTAGTTCTGGAAGAGATGCGATTCCTGTTTTATTTTTTTAATTAAATACCTTTTTTTTGCTACAGCTGTTCATAGTTTGAAGCTGAGTCGCAACCATGTGGATTGGCACAGTGTCGAGGAGGTATATCTGTATAGTGATGCAACAACTTCAAAAATTGCAAGAACAGTCTCTCAGAAGCTAGGTTTTTCTAAAGGTAAAACTAATTGGAGTTTTGTGTGCATTATCAAAATATACTTGCTGAATATATTGTATGTTTATGTGGAAAATGTGAAAATGATCTAGTTATTTTTCTGAAATGTACTTAATAATGACCTGTGTTACTCAAAAAAGAACTATAAAATTAGCGCTCTAACCTACTAAACTAAAATGATACAGTAGGTTGTTTTTTTCCTAACAAACTTACCAATTGTTTGTGATAAAGGGATTGTTTTCAACCATAACATAGCTGACCTCCCCAAGATATTTTGGCTACCCCAAATCTAAGATAAAGAAACATACAGTATTTTGATATATATTATTCATTCATAGCAGCTATATTTCTTTTCTTTTGTAATCCAAAGGCTTGCATGACTTTTCCCTTCATTTTATCTTCACAAAACTCTTAAGTAGAATAGGCGGAAATGAAACAACTGGCATAAAGTTTAAATCAGCTTATGGTTTAAACTCGGATTTCCTCAATCTTAATAAAACAATTAGCTCAGTATTTCATTACATACAGATTTATGATGTTGTGCTTTATACATTGTTGTTAGTTGCAAAGTCGTGTCCGACCCATTGCGACCCCATGGACAACGTTCCTCCAGGCCTTTCTGTCCTCTATCATCTCCCGGAGTCCATTTAGGCTCAACACCGACTGCTTCAGTGACTCCATCCAGCCACCTCATTCTCTGTTGTCCCCTTCTTCTTTTGTCCTCAATCGTTCCCAGCATTAGGCTCTTCTCCAGTGAGTTCTTCCTTCTCATTAGGTGGCCAAAGTATTTGAGTTTCATCTTCAGGATCTGGCCTTCTAAAGAGCAGTCAGGGTTGATCTCCTGTAGGAATTACCGGTTTGATCGCCTTGCAGTCCAAGGGACTCGCAGGAGTCTTCTCCAGCACCATAGTTCAAAGGCCTCAATTCTTTGGCGATCAGCCTTCCTTATGGTCCAACTTTCACAGCCAAACATTGCAACTGGGAAAACCATAGCCTTGACTATACGCACTTTTGTTGGCAGTGTGATGTCTCTGCTTTTTAGTATGCTCTCTAGATTTGCCATAGCTTTCCTCCCCAGGAGCAAGCGTCTTTTAATTTCTTGGCTGTAGTCTCCATCTTGGAGCCCAGGAAAATAAAATCTGTCACTACCTCCATTTCTTCCCCATCTAATTGAGAGGGCCGGATGCCATGATCTTAGTTTTCTTAATGTTGAGTTTCAAGCCAACTTTTGCACTCTCCTTCTTCACCTGCATCAAGAGGCTCTTTAGTTCCTCTTCACTTTCTGTCATTAGAGTGGTATCATCTGCATATCTGAGGTTGTTGATATTTCTCCCGGAAATATGTTTATATGTATATGCGTTACACATATAAACATCAGTTTTTCATTACCTACAAATATCTGCTATTGAAGTAGTAATATTGCAGGGTTAAAATGAATCTTGCTATTAAATCTACTCAAGGTATAAGCCCTTCTTCCTGCAGTACACATACACATCTTGTGTATATATGTTTTTCAGTATACATTATAATGTATTTAAAGCAAATGAGGGAAAAAAAGTAAAAAAAAAACACCAAAAAATTCAAACAAACTTTTATGCTTGGACCCTTAATAGATGGTTGTGCACAAAGTAATTGCTTTTTCCAGGTAGAATTAAGCGATGCCAATTTCATTCTGCAGCTTCAAGTAGTGGGACCAGACTTCATAGAGGCTATGTTGAAGAAGCTACATTAGAAGACAAGCCTTCTCCAACAACTCACATTGTGTTTGTTGTGCATGGCATTGGACAGAAAATAGAGCAAGGGAGGATTATAAGGAATACTGCCATGTAAGTGTTTCGTTTCTTTTTTGCAACCTGTATTTTTAATTTACATCAGTAGATGGAAGAATGCTACAAAATATAAATAAGTTAATTTTGTTTAAATATACTTAAGAGCTGTTTAAGGAGTTGTATGTGCTTTTTAATTAGGCTACAAAATCTGCTTTGGTATTTAAATTGCACTGTCTTACAGTTTATATTAGAAGTTTCTACAGTACTGATTGTTTTCATTTATCAGATAAGCATGATGGAGGTTTTACATGGTATTTAGAAAGTTGCCCAGTGTTTTGCTCTGATCTAGACTGTTGAATACTACAGAAATCTTTGCTTCTCAGAAGTGAAATTAAATCAGACTTTGATAAGAGATTTGAGGGGAGGGGAAAAGGAAGGGGAGGGAGGGAGGAAGGAAGGAAAGAAGGAAGGAAGGAGCTCTCATTCCCACAACATTTTTGCCCACCCATAGTCATTCTGTTTACCTGTTTAGGTAACAAAATGTCACTGAAACACTGACCCAGTGGGGCACAGGTTGTACAATATGAGGATTAAAAATAATGGCATAAAAATAAGAAAAAGCAAACAATAATACATACAAGTCACCAGAGAATGAAACAAAATCATAATTGAACACCAGAATGCACTATGATAGAACAAATCACCTCACCTTATCCCAGAACCTGATGAAAAAGCCAGATTTTTACAGATTTGTGAAAGCACAACAGGCTTAAGGCTATGCAGATCTTGGGAAGATTGCTATTCCACAGGAGAGGTGGAGCTATAAAGAAGGTGTATCTCTTGGGTCCTGCAAGATGGCAGAGCTTTACAGCTGGGACCTGGAGCATATCAACTTTACCAGAACTTTCTAGTCAAGCAGAAACAATAGGAGAAAGGTAGTTCTTAAGATAACCAGATTCCAAGAATATCCTTTGTTGGATAGCTTTGGGCAAGATCATTTCCTATAAACGTCTGCTTTGCAGATTATTGTTATTTATGAGAAGTACTCTTATTTTTCAGTCTAACTTTTGTTTTAATGTTCTAGGATGCGGGAAACTGCAAGGAAAATTGAAGACAAATATTTTAGCAACCTTGCAACACATATTGAATTCTTGCCAGTAGAATGGCGATCTAAACTTACACTTGATGGAGGTATTTCTTTCTCTTTTTAAAAAACCTGATGACATTGGTAATACTTGGAAAGTGGCATTTTTAATATTTTCTCTAGCACTGAGTTTCACTTGTTCAGTTATCTAGCAAGAAACCCATCCATATTGTAAATGTTTCTGGATACTATCTGCTCATTTTAATTTAGGCTTGTTAGGTCTGTTGGCTCTAAATTTAATCCCAAACATCCTTCAGCTGCCTAAACTGATATAGAAAGAAAATATTGGTAGTGATGAACAAGCACATTATCACAGCACTTGAGCAATTTCCATAGTTATGGATTTAGATGTTTTGAATTGTTGATTTTGAACCATTTAAGATTTTATCACAGCTTGATCTCCTTTTTTTCATTTTAGACACTGTTGACTCTATTACTCCAGATAAAGTTCGTGGATTAAGGGATTTGCTTAACAGCAGTGCAATGGACATAATGTATTACACAAGTCCCCTCTATAGAGATGAGGTATGTGTATTGTTAAGTGTTTTTTTTCAAGTGTGGACAAAAAGTGGCCCAGCAGCTTTTCAGTTAAGCATACTTCAGTTTCTCTGTTATCTTAAAGAAGAGTGTGAAGTTCTATTGTATAGGAAGTGTGAAGTTCCATTGTATAGAAACAAAATAATGAACTGCTTGTCCTCTGTTTTTATGTACGGTAATAACCAGGCACAATCCACTTATCATACTCTTCTGTTAATAAAAGGACATATGTTCTATACATCATAGTTTTTAAGTTTTTATTTTAAATATGGGTGAACTAAATGACCACTGAGTATTGGGTGGCCATAGTAGCAGTGAGAGACGTTCAAATAAAATGTCAGGAAAGGTTGTCTTTTAATCAGATTGGCATGATTATGTCATTGAAGATATTAAAGATTGTACAGATGATAGGGAATCCTGTAGGAAATAATTGCACAAATGATATGTACATGCTGTATAGATTAGATTAGATTAAATAAATAAATAAATAAATAAATAAATAAATAAATAAATAAATAAATAAATAAATAAATAAATAAATAAATAAATAAATGACGTCTTGGGTTGAACCATTCTATGGAATTCTCTAATCAAGAAGGAAAGGTGAAGGTTTAGAGCTGACCTCATAGTTTTTCCAATTTGGTTCTTAACCTCTTGATAACCAGGCTTCGGGTTAATAGAAGGCCTCTAAAAGGGGAGTCCTTAGTGCCAAACAAGAAAGAGAAGAGAGGTTGTCTAGAAAGGAAGCTATTGCACAGGGCACCTCCACACTCATCACTTATTTATTGGAGCCCTGATACTTCCTGCATGCTAGGGCTCTGCAGTTGGAAGTCCTACAGTCAAATCACACGTTGAGTGATAGGGTAAGGTTAGTATCTTTTTCAGACATTGTGTGCCGAAAGATATAATCACAGCATCAATTGGGATGTTGGAAATAATTTGATGCCCATGATTTGCAAAAACCTAACCTTACAAGTATCATCTCATAGTCCCTCATTTACCATACAAGAGGCAAGAGAGAAGTATACTAATTTATGCTGTGATAGTGGGATATAATAATAGTTAAGTATGTTGTAATCCTCTTTGAGTCTCTACAGTCCAGCTGTGCAGTGACAGCAGTTGAGTAGCCCAATACAGACTTGATTCAGGGCACATGTAATTTGTGGGGTGGATCCATTGAATAAATCTCCTCACTTTCTTCTGTCAGCACTGTGGGAATGTGCAATTAATCATGGTTATTGGTGGTAAATTTTTAAAGTCCATTCTTATAATGTGATGGCTACATGGGTTATCAAATATATAACTGTCCATGACTAAGTCAACATGTTTTATTTGCAGTGACCTTGTGAGATAGATGAGGCTGAAAATTTGTTTGCCTAGGCTGTTATGTTGTTGCAGATGTAGTTTTAGATACCCAGTATGCCATGAAATTATGGAACTAAGTATCACAGATGCAGTAATGATAACCAGTTTGACTTGGAGGGGATTTAGATACATCCATAACAAATAAATTTATCAGTAGATATATTATTCCAAAATTAGAAGTGGCATGAAATATTGTTGAAACAAGAAGCATTAGTGGAAATGTTTCTTGCCTTCACACTGTGCTTTAAGGTTACTTGCCTGGCTACTGTTTGAACAAAAAGCTAAATATGTTGGGCTTTGTAGCCCGATTCAGCAGGACTTTTTGTATGCTTTGATGACTGAATATGGAATTAAACCCAATTTTAATTATCCTCTACAGCTTCTGTAATTATCCAACTTTACATAAAAATACAACTTTAATTATCCTTTACAAAAACAATTTCATGGTTTTTCTAATAGAATTCTCACTGACAATTTTCTAACCCTTTCAGTATAAGCTGTTTGAGTGTGTTGGATTGCTTACTTAATTAGTAGGCATGGGCTAAGAAGTGGACTATGGAGCAGTTTGCAAATAATGAGATCACAGGATTTATCCTACAAAGAATCAATTGTTAGCTGCAGCAAAGAGCTGCGGATGTAGAAGGAGGAGACATTTCTAGGAGGAGAAAAATCCCCCCTCAATATTTTTGCATGAGAATATGTTATTCCCTTCAGTTCCAAATGAAATTAATTATGCATTGGATGAGAGGGTAACAATCTCTTTAAGAGATTTTCCTAAAGAATTCAAAAATGTTCCATGGTTTAAGAAGGTCATCCAGCAACTGGAATGAGAAATTTGATTGTAGGAGTCAGAGAGAAATGTGCTTTGTAAGCTACATAAAGAAGAAGAAAAAAAATCAGTCAGATATTACAGTGCCAGTAGACATTTTAAAATTTAAAAAGAGGAAACTATTTTTGAAGAATGAACAAACAATGGATTATAGGATCCAGGATATTCTTCCCTTGCAAATAGAGTATGATAAATAGAATAAATATTCATACAGCGGTGTACAGTTTTTGGTTGTCAAGAACTTGCTATGAAAAAGGAAAAAGGTCTTTAAATTGTACGATAGAGTCAGAAAGCAAAAACTCTGCCACATATCTGAAGTTTACTTAGTTAGAAAGGATCAGGCTAACATTGTAATAAGAAATTTCCATAGCAGGGACAGGGTCTAAACTATTAGATTATTCTCATATACCAAGTAGATACTTCAATATCGACTTCTAACAAATTAGGGATACTACTGTATACTACAAAATGTCACTACTATATTTTTCTCATTTTGCAATTTTTCCCTTTTTTCATAGCCAGGCTGTTTGTTTTATCTCATATCATATTTCAGGTCTCCTCCCCCATGCTTCGAATTTATGCATTAAATAACTACTGTCTTTTCAAATGGACTGGACGGCTCAACAGAAACAGATCATAAATATGACTGATAAAAAGAGCTGATTGTTCTGACCTTCTGAGATTGGGCTTATTTGCTTATTTATGAACTGTTTATCCCATCTTTATTTTGGATCAGTTCAATGTTGCTACCCCCTATGTTCCCAACAACAATCCTGTGAGTTGTGTTGGAATAAGAAGGAGTGTCTGGCCCAGAGTCACTTAGTCAGCTTTCATTCCTAAGAGAGGACTAAAATGGCATCCCAATTTCTAGCCCAATCCTTTAGCTGCTGCCTGAGATGTTCCTTTCCATATTTGTGCTGCTTGATCTGATTTCATCAAAGTAGAAAATCTTTATGATACTTCGTGCCTCCAAGCAGATGTTCCACAATGTTTATTTGAATCCTCTTGTTGCAAATTACTTTGTTTCAATCTACTCTAATTTGTCAATCATCTAAAAAGCGGTAGCCTGTGTACAGTATCTTCTACCTGGAGAGAGGTTGCTTATGATTAATATATATTGTTAAATAGTTGGCATTTTAAGGGGTTAAGCTGCAAGCTTGATAATTTAACTATAATTTAACAGAATTTTTCTGTTTTAGCTTTTTAAAAGACTTCGCTCTTTGTTTACTTAAATGATACATTTAAAAACTACTATTCCATTAAATGTGGAGGCCGGAACTAGTTGCTCTTCATTGGTTTTTCTGTCCATTTCAATTGGCCATAAAATTTGCACTTAAATATAAGCAGGAATGCAGAAGCTAACAATATGCAGAATAGTTTTTAAATGATTTTTTCACCTCTCTCTCTCTCTCTCCCTCTGTCGCTGTTTCTTTTCCTGACACTTTTAACACAGCTGGTAAAAGGCCTTCAGCAAGAGATGAATCGTTTGTACACACTTTTCTGTTCCCGGAATCCAGAATTTACAGAAAAAGGTGGAAAAGTGTCTATTGTATCACATTCCTTAGGGTGTGTGATTACGTATGATATCATGACAGGATGGAATCCAGTCAGGCTCTATGAACAGCTACTTGAGAAGGAATATGATGTTCTCGAGCACTCTTGGATGACCTACGAGGAGCAGCGTTTGCTAGAAGAGTTTTACTTAACCAAGAAACAGTAAGAAAATATCCTTGAATTACTAAGGAGATTCCTGGCATGAAGAAAATGCATGAGTAGATTCAGCACCATTTTGAGCAAACAAGATAGGTTTGATACATAGGCAGATCTTAGTTCAGCTGTGCCTTGGTAAAATAAATATTGAAGGCCATTTCTATCCATGATTTTTTTTTTAATTTTTAGACTTCACTGGCAGAGGTAATGTAATGATGCATGCAGCACTTCCTGGGCGTCAATCTACATCAGAGGTCTTCAAACTTGGCAACTTTAAGACTTGTGGACTTCAACTCCCAGAATTCTCCAGCCAGCATAGCTGGCTGGAGAATTCTGAGAGTTGAAGTCCACAAGTCTTAAAGTTGCCAAGTTTGGGGACCCCTGGTCTACATAAAGGCCTTTTAGGAAGGTCAGGGACGTTTCTTAATGATCATTCAGTTCTTCAGTAGGGGATGGGCCAAATGGACCATGGGGAAAATGATTTTTTTTTCTCTCCACTGTTTTCCTAAATAAAATACCTTCTTTTCCACTGTTGCCATATATACTGTATATAGAAAATGACAGATTTAAATAGAATGGACTGGGTGTTCTAATTAAAAGTGTTCATGCCAGTGTTAATTTTCTCCTAGGCTGAGGGAGATAGAAGATAGATTGCATGGATTAAAGACATCAACTGTAGCCAAAACACCTGCCTTACAATTCAAGGTATGAATAGATAAGGAACGTCTTTTATTTCTGATAGGTCACTTTTAACAAGCTGGTCAACTTTTTTTTTAATCAATTCTACTTTCAAACTTAGATAAATCTACAAATACGTTTTCTATATACAAAACTTGTTAATTCAAATATTACTAGGAAATGGATTATTTTCAAACAGAAAAAGTACTATTGTCCTTATTATATAACAGAGGATAGGAGGAAATAATCAAGACATGAAGGGTGTGGTACCTGTTGACCTGAGTCAGGCTATCAAACGTCATTTAGCTGGTTTTGGCTGTACATCATGAATTGTTTTCAGTATGTACACTCCCAGTGAAAAGAAGTTGTGCAAATTTGGATACTATTTTTGCCTCAAGAGTTTTCTGTCTCTGCAACATTAAAAGATACATCACCGAAAATAGTGTGAATTTACCTTTTTCCTCTCCAGTTTTGTTCTTCCTTGTCATCTCAATCCAGCTAGCAGTTCATATGTTTTTTAAAAAATCATTTTTAAAAAATGCAGTTTCTACAAAGGAATATGAGCATAATAGGAAGCTGGCATCTATTACTGTCAACCAATCAGTATACCTGCAAGTTGTGATCAGATTGTTTTGAAGCAGTCACATCTCTGATATTGAACACAGCTTAATAACTGTATCTTAATTTTATGAGAAAGTACTGTACAATAATTATATTTGGTATTGGACTTTTTTAAAGATCTTCCATCACTGTATCCTGGCACATAGGAAGATTCTCTATGATGTTGGATATTAATTTTAATTGTATTAAATCACGGCCACATCGAATATTTTCTTTTAATTGTATATATATTTTAATGTTTATATTGTGTTTTTACTTGGCTGTTCACCGCCCTGAGTCCCCTGGAGAAGGGCGGTATATAAATTTAATTAAACTAAACTAAACTAAACTAAACTAATCATTTTAAAGCATATTTGTTGTTCATCTTCTGGCAGCCTTGCATGGTAACCCACACAGGAAACACGCCCAGATGAGCCACAGTCCTACTTTATTGTAAGGTTACAACAACAGAATCTTGCAAGTCTGAAAGTACATTTCTTCCGTGTTGCCTTTAGAGCCCAAGAAATTAGGGAGGGTCCCTTCTGGGATATTTGTCATACCCACATTCCTGTTGTGGATTAAGCTGCCTCTTATTTGTTTGTTTATTCAGTTTCTATAGTCACTCCTCTCAGACAAGTGACCCTGGACTGTAAACAATCATAAGAGCAGTTAGAACCAAGTGCAAATACAACACACAAATGTATGTTTCTGTCTTATCAGCTGCAAAAAATTATAACTATAACTATCACTATAACTAGGAAATGGGGTCCTTAACATGTTTGGGGGCCCATGTGCAAACATATAACATATCTGACTGTCCCCCTAGCTGTGGCTCCACTCCCTGTCTCCCATGGCCCTTCCCTCATACCACTGTATCTTCCTTGAAGTTTTTGTTAGGGAAAAAAATACTGCAGCTTTCCTAAGTTGCAGTTAAGTAGTGACCACAACCTTCTTAATTTCCCATATGGTCACAGAGAAGCAGATTTCTGTTCTGCTTTGGAAATATTCTGAACAGTTCTTTTTAAGCTCCCAAGTTTCCCCAACCTTTCCTGCAATACTTCTTTTAATTGAAATGTTCTCAGAAAAAAAACCCAAAACCACATTATAGTATTTTTGTAACATAGCTTTCTTTGGTTATCATATAATGCAAAAAGATTATTAATTCATTATTAAACTGTGGCTTTCCTCAATTTGTATTGTTTCTCAAGGCAATGAGATCACAGCTCTTCTTCCTTACTTCAAAGTTTCCTGCTATGTGCTAGACCAGCTGCCTATTACTCTGCCTGTTAATATCAAATGAAATGTTTCCATAGGTGGACAATTTCTTCTGTATGGGATCTCCATTAGCAGTGTTTTTGGCCTTGCGTGGCATCCGTCCAGGAAACAATGGAACTCAAGATCACATTCTACCCCGAAAAATTTGTAACCGGTTGCTAAACATTTTTCATCCAACAGATCCAGTGGTGAGTGTTAGTATAGTAGCAAGCTTTCACAGAAGAGAGGCAACTATCATGGAGCCAGATGAAGTAGCCCCTCAGATAGCAAAAATTTGATGCCATTAAAATGGCAATGAAGTTTATTAGGCCATAGTACATCCGGATTTTTTTCTAAGGAAAAAAAATTGAAGAATTCCATTGGTGGAAGTTCTGAAGGGAAAAACAATTCAAGGTGGTTGGGAAATTCTGAAAGCTGAGGTAATTAAGGCTTAAACACAAACAATACCAAAGAGAAAAAAAATGGGAAAGAACTAATGAGACCAGTATGGTGGCATAAAGAGCTTTCTGAGAAATAGAGAAACAAAACATGGAATTTAAACTTGGAAAAAGGAGATCATAAAAAAGCCAAAACTGAGAAAATAGTTCAAATCCTTAAAACCTATTTTACAAATTTTAGAAAGGCTAAGGCTAAGAACAAACTGAATCTTGCAATTAAGTCCTTTATTTAAAAAAAAGCTCATTGGGGTATGTGCAGAACAGGAAGAATGTGAGG
Source organism: Diadophis punctatus similis (assembly GCA_023053685.1). Lineage (NCBI taxonomy): Eukaryota > Metazoa > Chordata > Lepidosauria > Squamata > Dipsadidae > Diadophis > Diadophis punctatus. The sequence goes on from JALIGW010000047.1 coordinate 1,340,305, forward strand.
GAAATGGTCCGTCTGCTGTTTGGAGAAGGCTGAACTTCTTAATTCTTATTTTGCATCTCTCTTTTCACAAAAATAAAAATGGTTCAGCTTCAGAATTGGAGCGGAACAGACATGAAGGTCAAAATAGGCCAGGAATTTGTGAGAGAACACCTAGCTGCTTTGAATAAATTCAAGTCTTAATAGCCTAGATCCGTGATGGCGAACCTATGGCACGGGTGCCACTAGTGGCACGCGGAGCCATATCAGTGGGCACACAAGCTCAGGTCCGGCGCGCATGTGCGCACCGGCCGGCTGATTTTCGGGCCTTCTGGGCCCACTGGGAGTCAGGAAACAGGCTGTTTCCAGCCTCCAGAGGGGGTGGGGAAGGCCGTTTTCACCTCCCCAGGCTCCTAGAAGCCTGGAGAGAGCAAAAAATGGGCGTGCCATTGCATGCTGGGAGTGGGGGGGTCATACACGCATGCGCAGGGATGCATGGAATTATGGGTGTGGGCACGCACACACGTGATCCCACGCATCCCCCCCTTTTTGGCACACGAACCAAAAAAGGTTCGCCATCACTGGCCTAGATGGATTACATCCCAGGATGCTAAAGAAACTGGCAGATGTGATTTCAGAACTGGAAAAGTTCCGGAAGACTGGAGAAAAGATAAGGTTGTTGCAGTTTTATGAAAAGTGAAAAAAAGTGATCCAGAACACAGCCCAATCAGATTTACACCTTAGTATCTTGGAAAATCTAAGAAAGGTAGATCAAGTAGTGATTTTGCAAGCATTTAGAAAGGAACAGAGTGATTACTAGAACCCAGTATTACTTGTTAAAAATAGGTTGTGCCAAACAAATTTCATTACATTTTTTGACAAAATAACTAGATTAGTAGGCCAAGAGAATGTTATGGATGAAGTATCCTTAGACTATAGTAAAGCATTTGATAAAATGGAGCAGTGTGGGATGGATGGCCCCATTACAGATGAATTCAGAATTGATGGACTTGAAGATAAGGTACAATCAAACACATACAAGCTTTTTTTAAAAATTGGATATCACAGGCTACCAAGTAATTGTCATAGCTCACTTCTAGTTGAACTTGGCAGAAACATTTTCCTTAATGAATTCAGTCACACAAAATAGCCTTTTTAAATTAAGTTCTGCAAAGGGGCTTCCATATAAACTATTGTTCTAACACATAATATGTGTCTTGACCTTCAGTCTTTCTTCAGGGTCTGTCTTTTCTTTTTTCTCTTTCTCTTTTTTTTCTTTTCTTGGTCATGGGTTATATATTTATTTATATATTTATTTATCAAATTTATAGCCGCCTAACTCCCAATAACTCAAATATGAAAGAAAATATGAAGAAATATCTAAACATCAGAAACATCAACTGCATGAACTAGATGTATTATATTAGTAGAAAATGGCATTTTTGTTTTCATAGATGTGGGATGGTTGTTTTAGAAATGTTAAAAGAAAACAATTTATTCAAAAACTTACTTTATATTTAATGCAGTAGCATCCTTAGCAAAACTTAGCAAAGCAATTGCTCATGATTTCCATGTATATTGCTGATGTTTCTTGGCCATGTGCAAATGTGCCACCAAATCGGCATATGTTGTTTATTTTAAAATAATGTGTAGAGCAAGTTAATGTAAAATATTCTCAATTCTAATATAAGCAAAAATGATTGTTTGTATAAAGCTCATATGAAGCTGTAGGACAGTAATGATTTTGGTTTTTCTAGGCAGCAGGATCTTTAGATCAGTCATATTACGAATGAAGGCAAATATACGTGTCCCAGGAGAATGTTGCAGGATCCAATTTTGGTCTGTCACTGGGACCAGGGGTTTAGTCTTCCAATTTTTTTGACTCGTGCTGAAGCCCATCAGGGAACTTCTCCGTAACGGAATATATGCTTTGGACTATTCTATGTATAGTATTTATGTGTGGCACCACATAAATAGTATGCATAGAATAGTCTCTAGAATAGAATAGGCAGAAGTTCCCTGAAGATGGACTCCAACACAAGTCCGAAAGCTCAGAAGACCAAACCTCTGTTCCCGGTGACCGACCAAGATTGGATTCAGCATCAGTCGTATTGTTTAAAACTTTTAAATGGAGGTGAAGAGAGAAGGAACATTACTTAAACATTTAAGTGATAAATGGGTAGATATTTGACCAGATGAAGGCTGGATATAACTAAAATGTTCCCTGTTCACAGTTTCTTTCTTTGTCTTCTTATTTGCAGGCCTATAGACTAGAACCTTTAATTCTGAAGCACTACAGTAATATTTCTCCTGTGCAAATACATTGGTATAACACCACAAATCCACTACCTTACGAACACATGAAGCCAAGCTTCCTCAATCCAGCAAAAGAATCTACCTCTGTTTCTGACCCTGAAACACTCACAACATTACCCAGCCCAACAACATCCCCTGTCATGTCTCGGCGGCATTATGGGGAATCCATAACAAATATAGGCAAAGCAAGCATTTTGGGTAACTATATGTTAAATTAAACCTTTTTTTGTTTGGTAGTGTTTGTCTTCCTCTAAAGCAGTGGTTCTTAAATTGAGGAGGATTTAGGCATAATCCTGAAAGTAATGGAGCAATATGCAATTGCTTATTTATGAGTCAAAATCCAGTCTGCTGTGAAGAGCAGAATGTTGTGGGGGGGGGGGGCAGGTTTGTTGTTTGTTTTTGTGGAGTAATGGCATTTTCCTGACATTAGGAAAAATGATAATCGAGTCAAACAGTTTTAAAACCCTCCACTCTAAAAAATAGAATTCCTGGAGCCATGAGGCTTATAGTGACATTGGGTCAATCTCCGATTAATCTACTTCACAGAAATAGTAGAGGAAGTATAAGCACAAGATACAGATAATTTAGATTTCCTCGTATGGTCGTCTTTGATATTTTTCCTTTTTAAAAAAGGAATAAATTAAATAAAAAATGAAAATGTGACTACTAAAGAAATGTGCTACTATAAATGGTGCTGCAAGGAAGCATAAATGTTTAATCATAATATTTAGTTAATCCTCATTTAGTGTCTGCCTTGTGCAGTAACCATTCACAGTTCTGACAGTAATGAAAAAGTAACTTTGCAAACAGTCCTCACATTTATGACCTTCGCACATCTGTAAAGCAAAGGAAAGCTGCAGTATGATGATAAGCACAGTTTCACTTAGCAACCACTTCGCTTAACGGCCAAGTTCTGGTCCCAACTGTGGTTGCTAAATGAAGACTACCTATATTTCATTTCAGACTCACTCTTCAAGAGTTCATAATCCTATATAGAATATTAAAATTTGAAACATTGCTCTGTAGGCTAGTGGATAGTACTTATGAATCATTTGGGCTAAAGGCCCTGTCCCATAGATGACTCTTATGCTACTCAGTCCCACATCATTTCATGATTCCACTAAGTGGAGGAAAGGGTTTATGACAGGCATCCAGTTTTGGTCACCACGGTATAAAAAAAACACTGAGACTCTAGAAAGAGTGCAAAGAAGAGCAACAAATATTGGGGGACTAGAGGCTAAAACACATGAAGAACGGTTGCAGGAACTGGGTATGTCTAGTGTCTAATGAAGATAAGGACTAGGGGTGACATGATAGCAGTCTTCCAATATTTGAGGAGCTGCCTCAGAGAAGAGGGGAGTCAACCTATTCTCCAAAACGTCTGTTAATAGAGCAGGAAGCAATGGATGGAAACTAATCAAGGAAAGAAACCTTGGCTTGAGCAGACTGAAGTAAATGGGATTCCTTTTCATATTAGCACAACTCTCTCATAAAGTCTGGATTCCACCCCAAATAAACAAGTAACAATTTAGTGGGTTGTATATCACAGAGCCTCAAGTTTGCCAATACATGGGCATTGACAGATGCAGCAGACAGTTCCAATTGATGCATTTTTAATGAAGTAGTGACCCTAGGAATACAGTATCTGAGAGTGACACCCCCTAGTTTCAGGGTAAAACTATCCACACGGGGGCAGCAGAGACAAAAGAAAAAACTCTGTTATAGTTTTAAGGGTCAATAACTGCAGTTTCAGTGACACTATTTTAGTCAAATACTTCTTATGCATGATGAAGGAAAGCTCGGGGGTGACAATGGACGGAGAAAAGATCAGCCACTGAATATTACAATCAGACTGTGAAAAAAATAGTCATGAAATGTGGACACTGGTCAGTTATACTTGAAGTTAAAATGGCATGTAGAGAAAACCTGTGATTCCTGTTACAGGGAGCAGTTGTGAGCTTATCATATAAGCTGTCACTAATCCTGGAGTGCCGTGGCTGCAGAATAACATGTCTTGCTTTACTGTGCTAATTGAATAGGGGCCGCTAGCATTGGGAAAGGCCTCGGAGGGATGCTGTTCTCGAGATTTGGACGTTCCAGTCTTCCCCCCTCACAAGTGCCTGAGCCAGGAAAAGAAGAAACAGAAGTGGAGGACAAGAAGCCAGTTCTGATTCAAACATCAGTCGGGACTCAGACTTTTCCACACAGCAGTTCTGGCCTCCTAGATCCAACAAGTAAGTAATTCTTGGTTCCTTACTTTGCTAATTATGTTTTCACCTTTCTATCTAGGGCAGGGGTCACCAGCCCCTGGTCCGTGGACTGGTATTGTCCCACTAGGAACTGCATAAGTGAGCAATGCTTCATCTGCGCATGCGCAGGACCTAGGTAGCACACGAAACCATCCCTCCCCTCCCCCGGTCCCTGCTTCCTCCTGACCTGGAAGCAAGATTTTGATTAGCAGCGAGCAAGCCTCATGAGTTGACAAGAGAAGGAATCGTGGCAAACTTCAATGTAGATTTAAATTCCAGTTCATTTGGCTCTAGAAGTTCTGACTCTCCCTAAAATTCATCACCGTCAGCCCTACAAGTCAGAAAGCAAAGTAATATCTAAGCACTACGAGATCTCATTCTCCCATGTTTAGCTCTTGCTCTTATGAGAGAATCCTTGCTGCTTCAGTTTTCAGTTTTACCTATATTTCCCTATTCTTCAATTGCTCATATTATAAAGACCGTTGTTTTTTCCCAATCCAGAACCAACCAGCATAGCTGCTTTGGCAGTTAATGTAGCTTTTAATATATTGGCTGGAAACTACTTTCTAGTGGCAGTGCTGCTGAGCCTCACAATTTCCATTCTGTTAGGTGGTTTTGGAGGGGGGGCATTTTTGAGATCTGTATCTAATCGGCAGCTTTAGGAGATGAAGGATAGCAATAGCACTTAGACTTATATACCGCTTCATAGTGCTTTACAGCCCTCTCTAAGCAATAGCAATAGCAATAGCACTTTTCTTATATACCGCTTCATAGTGCTTTACAGCCCTCTCTAAGCGGTTTACAGAGTTCAGCATATTGCCCCCAACAATCTGGGTCCTCATTTTACCGACCTCGGAAGGATGGAAGGCTGAGTCAACCTTGAGCCTAGTGAGATTTGAACAGCTGAACTGTTGAACTAGCAGTCAGCCTGCAATGGCTGCATTTAACCACTGCACCACTTCAGCTCCTTTAAACTCTGTAAAGCGGTTTACAGAGTTCAGCATATTGCCCCCAACAATCTGGGTCCTCATTTTACCCATTTCAGAAGGATGGAAGGCTGAGTCAACCTTGAGCCTGGTGAGATTTGAACAGCTGAACTGCTGAACTAGCAGTCAGCTGAAGTAGCCTGCAGTGCTGCACTTTAACCACTGCGCCACCTCGGCTCTTGTGTCACTCAATAGTGCTACTTCCAGTCTTATCCCCCCCCCTACAAATGTTGGGTTAGATGTGAAGAATCAAAAGTGCAGCAAAGGACAAGGGGACAGTTCTTCTGAAGTAATGATTTTGTTTCCTGCGTAGTTGAGCTGGACCACAGGATCGACTTCGAGCTCAGGGAAGGCCTGGTGGAAAGCAGGTACTGGTCTGCCGTTACATCGCATACAGCTTACTGGTCATCAATGGACATCGCTCTTTTCCTTCTTACCTTCATGTACAAGCAGGACCAAGAGGAGGATGGCATCAAGGCCCACTTAGATCCTGTTTGATTAGGGATAGGGCAGGAATTAGGGAGGAGTGGGATGGGGAGAAAGGATGAAACATGACAGTTGGCACAAAAACAGTCAGACAACATCTGTTTTTAGGGCATGGCGGTTTCAGTTTAAATGCATGTCTGATTTCCTTCCTTCCAAGATTATTTGTCCTTCGGTGCACATATCCGTTTCTGTGCTAATTGAGGCCTTCTTGAAAGATCATTCCCAGCTCCCACCCTTCCAGCTTTCAAACAAGCCAGCAGTAGTTATTTTAGCATCCATGTAGAATAACATCTTTGCAGATTAACATATCTGTTTAAGAGTAGCTGCTTTTTTTAAAATACAGAGATTAATCTGTTACAATGGAATTTGTTTTCATTTAAGAGAAATGCCTGCAGATTTAAAAGAGCCATGTTCTGTGTCCTTTGTATGAGTTAAATTAAGAAGCAAATGGGTACTCGATTCGATTGCATTGAAACCCTATCAAGTAAGTGGCAGATACAAAGGGTGTAACAAAACTCATTCCATGTACTAAAACTGGCAAGTAGTCCTTAATGTTTGGAAATATTGTAACAATAATTTATTATTACCTCTTACTATTTGTTTTCTCCAATGTATTAAAAATGTTAGTTTTCTACAGTTTTTTCCTTTTTGTTTTCTTTGAAGCAGAGGAACATAATTTAAAAAAAAAACCACATTTATTTTCTACAGTGTTAAAACTTTATTCCTCAGATGACATATGTCATACCTTTGTACTATTTCAATGGAGCTATGGACACTGTGGCACACTTTTCAGTATTTTTTTCATTAAAAATAAACTTTTGTGATATCACACAAGCATTATTTGTTAAATCCTGTTTCTCCAAGGTAAGATACGCTTTCTCTTTGATTTTGGCATATGTTCATTTTGCTGTCTTCTCAATTCGCAAAATACCTGCACTCAACTTCTTGGAGACTTAAGTGGTGGAAAGTAAGTCTTAATTTGTGGTTCCTCTGGTATCAAGCAGATTCTTCAGATGAGTGTTTGACTTTGAACAATTAGACCATTGTTAAGCTCTTTTGATAAAATGATGCTGGCCAGAATCCAAAGAAGAGGCATTCGTACTCAACTACTCAACATATTTTTCTTTCAGCTATTCAGGCTGTAAATGAAGCCATCTGCTTTTCAGAGTGCAGGGTGTTTGCTTCTTCATAAGGGCAACTGCTGCAGTCCAAAACACAAAGTATTTCTTCATTCCTTCTTCTACAAGACATCTGTTCATTCCCTCACATGCATCCTCCTTCGTTCTGCATGCACAGTTATCCCTAAATCTGTAAATGTGACACCGAATTTACTTGATTTATATATCAATTCAGTCTTTTTTCTTGGATATTCAGGGAACTTGGAAGAAAACATTGAATACAATTTAGGAAAACATAAAAACATGATCATTGATATAATTACCACCAGTACTTGGACAGAAGTTTCTAAATCGGGGGTGTCCAACCTTGGCAACTTTTAAGACTTGTGGACTGCAACTCAGGCTGCCTGAGGAATTCTGGGAGTTGAAGTCCACAAGTCTTAAAAGTTGCCAAGGTTGGAGACGTCTGTTCTAAACCATAGCCATAGCTAAAAGCTATTACTCAGAATCACAAAGCTTCCCTAAGAAGTGGCCTCCACAGAGTCATACTTTCTATGTTTAGGGATGGAGCACTCAGGCTGAGAACTAGGGCTTCAGTGTGGTATATCTTAACTCTAACACAGATGGTAGTATCCATCTGTAACAATATTTATCCACCTATAATTCTTGCAGATAAAGTCATGCACAGAACTGTGATCAGGTGCCTTGTAATAACTTTATGTCCTTAACTGTAAGTGATAGGGAAGGAAGAATATGACTGTTGGGCAAAAAGCAGGAATTTAAAGAAAATGCCTCCTACACACACACACACACACACACACACACACACACACACACACGTTAAAATTTTGGCCAGGGTGAAAGAATAACTAATAAAGGAGAATATTTGTAGCTCAGAGTTGACATGAGAGGTCCTTTGTGCTCTGAGTTTGCTTGTTTTCTTGCAGACATTTCATTACCCAAACTAGATAACATCATCAATACTAGCAAGGAGTGCAGTTTGCTGTCAGTTTATATTCTAGTGCACAGATTACCAACCGGTGGTCCGCGCACCACTGGTGGTCCGCGCGAAAATTTTGGTGGTCCATGGAGAAATCTTGGCTCCTGGGCCGGATATGGCTGAGAGTAATTAATCCAGCCCACGCGTGGGAACACAAGGCTGCACCGCCCAACCCCAGCCCCCACTCTTAAGGCCGAGCACAAACCTCACCTTGAGTATAGCGGTGTGAGCCACATGAGCTGGAACAGGAAGGTAAGACCAAGAACTCGCGCTCAGCCGAACATCTGCCTGGGAGGGGGGAAGGTTCAGCCGCCTTTTGGGCCTACATCTCTCCTGTGAGGCCTCTGGGTGGGAGGCCTGAGAGAAAGTGCCTGCTAGATCGGCCCCCTGCAAACTCTTGTCTCTCGAGGAGCCCGGCCGAAGTTTCCCACTCCGCTTCAGCGAGCGCTCCTTGAAAGATGAGTTTGCAGGGGGCCGAGCTAACGTCCGCAACGGACAGCAAACTCCAGCTGCTTCTCTCTGCTGTAGTGCGGCATCAGCGTTTGCGCAGCATCAGCATTCCGCCTTGGTATATTTGCGCCAGCTGGTGGCGCAATCCAGCCATCTCCTGCCGCTTGGGACTCGGAGTGGTAAACGGCATCTGGTCTGGGGAGCAGCTGGAGTTTGCTGTCCATTGCGGACACTATCTCGGCCCCCTGCAAACTCTCATCTCTCGAGCCCAGCCAAAGTTTCCCACGCCGCTTCAGCAATTGCTTGAGAGACGAGAGTTTGCAGGGGGCCGAGCTAGCATCCGCAATGGACAGCAAACTCCAGCTGCTCCCCGGACCGGATGCCATTTACTGCTCCGAGTCCCAAGCAGCAGGAGATGAGGGCTGCCTTGTGCCACCGGCTGGTGCAAATATACCGAGGCGGAATGCTGATGCCACGCAAATGCAAGTAGCGCTTCGCTTCTGCAGCTTCCAGACATCGCAACCCCCACTTCGGCCCGCTTGCACCCTCCCCCCGCCGCAACAGCACCATTATTTCATTCCGGCCGGCGAGGGCTGCACTCCTTTTTAAACATTTCACCACCTGCGAAGTTGCACATTGCACGTACCACCCCCTATGGCGGAGATTTCCAGCCCCACCATGGGCCGGTCCCATATTCCAGAGCTGTGGTAGTCACAGGACTGGCCCTTTGGTCATCCCTGAGCAGCTCCTCCACCCGGGTAAAGGAAAAGGAGAAGGAAAGGAAAGAAGAAGGAAAGGAAGAAGAGGAAAGGAAAGGGAGGGAAGGGAAGGGACTACAGCTACAGCTCTGGAATATGGGACTGACTTTCCCAACAACATCAGCAAGCCACCGTCAAATAAGCTTCAATTATTTTGTAATAATTTCACTAACTGTAATAATTTTGTTACAATTAAAACAACCTTTAAAGATTTTGTTATGATTAAACAAGCATTTACGATTTTCTTATAATTAAATAAGCATTTATAATTTTGTTATATTAAATAGGTGCATTTCATATTAATAAAATGGAAGTTCTCTGATCATTATTTTACAAATGTATTTATCGTTTTTTAAAAATTCATATTAGTGGTCTGCAGGACTTAAAATTATGACCTTGGTGGTCCCTGAGGTCCAAAAGGTTGGGGACCCCTGTTCTAGTGGCTTGCCTGTCAGTGTTGGTGGGGGTCTTAGAGATTCTTTGGGGGCTTCTATCTCTAAGATCACCCCACCAACACTGACAGGCAAGCCACTAGAACAGTTATGGCGAACCTTTTTTTCTTCGGGTGCCGAAAGTGCATGCGTGCGTGCTATTGCACATGCGCGAGTGCCCACACCCATAATCCACTGCCTGGGGAGGAAAAAAACGGCCTCCCCCGCCCCCCAGTGGCCCTCTGGAGGCCGGAAATGGCCAGTTTCCCAACTTCTGGTGGGCCCGGTAGGCCCATTTTTCGCCCTCCCCAGGCTCGACAGGCTTCCCTGGAGCCTGGGGAGGGCAAAAACGCCCTCTCCGCCCCCCCCCCCCGGAGGCCCTCCAGAACCAAAAACGCACTCCCAGAGCCTCCGTGTGAGTCAAAAATCAGCTGGGCGGTGCGCACATGCGCGCTGGAGCTGAGCTAGGCAACGGCTCGCGTGCCGGCAGATATGGCTCTGCGTGCCACCTGTGGCACGCGTGCCATAGGTTCGCCATCACTGCACTAGAATATAAACTGACAGCAAACGGCACCCCTTACTAGCACTGATGATGTTGCCTAGTTTAAGTAATGAAACGTCTGCAAGAAAATAAGCTCAGAGAGCACCAAGGACCCCTCATGAAAGAATAACTGGCTGGTGTTTTTTACTTACATAGACCCTCAGTGCATGACCCAGGGGTTCAGTCTGCTAAAATTCTAGTATTTGGTATATAAACCTGGCTAGAATTGATTTCGTCCTAAATAGTTTGGTGTAATTAATCAAAGGAATAAAAATATGTATATGAATTTATTTTCCTTGGGTGTGGTACTCCTCCTAAAAGATCAGATCTTAGATATCAAGTGATTCATTTCTGTCCTATGTCTTGACTCTGCTGGCAGTCCCAAGCAGTCAGCTGTGCTTGGGAAATTATTTATATCTGTTAGATATCATGTGTAGTTATGTTCAACACAGCCTGATGGTAGCTTTCTGGGCTTTCAAAATTTTGATAGCCTGCCCAAGAATATTTAGTCAACAAAATTGCTTTCTCTGTGTGTGTGTGTGCGCGCGCGCGCGTGCACATGAGAGAGAGAGAGAGAGAGAGAGAGAGAGAGAGAGAGAGAGAAGGCGCATCTGCCCATTTTGACTTTGTTTGAAAAGCCGAGTACAATATACAGAACGTTTTACAGCGACTCCAGCTCAAAGTCTAGCTGTATCTTGACTTGTCTCCAAATCCCTCTACTAAGCAGTATGTCATTCTCTGCTAGATGACTTGGCCTGTTCAGCTGTTTTTGTCTGATCCACTTTTGTATTTATATGGGTAGGAAAGCTGCCTCTTTTATCTCTGCCCCTTAATAGAACACCCATGAGTCATAGGAGACTTTCCTCCAATTTTGGTTTTGTTGTGGGAGGGGGAGACATTCACCTTATTAGTGCTTTTTGGCTCTTTCATTAACTAAAGGGTGCAACTTTCAGTTTCTCCTGCATCCCCTTTGTCCCTTTCTTGCTGATTTATTTTCAAAAATGGTTTCTGTCCAGGTTGCATTTTTATGTTTTCCAGGATTCTGTAGTTAATAATGAACTTTCCCCTTTTCACTGAAAACTTGTTATCGTTTCAAAGGTTTGTGTCTTCTGTAACGCTAGTCTGGGTGAACTATAACCCTGGTTTTCACGTTATAAGTCAGTGATGGCGAACCTATGGCACGGGTGCCACAGGTGGCACGCGGAGCCATATCTGCCGGCACGCGAGCCGTTGCCCTAACTCAGCTCCAGTGCGCATGTGCGTGCCCGCCAGTTGATTTTTGGCTCACGTGGAGTCTCTGGAAGGGCGATTTCGGCCTCCAGAGGGCCTCCAGGGTGGCAGGGGGGAGCGTTTTTGCCCTCCCCAAGCTCCAAGAAAGCCTCTGGAGCCTGGGGAGGGTGAAAAATGGGCCCACCGGGCCCACTGGAAGTCGGGAAATGGGGGAGTGGGGGGGTCGCGCACGCATGTGCAGGAGGGTGGAGCAAGTGAGGGGCTTTGAATTATGGGTGTGGGCACTCACGCGCATGCAATAGCGCGCACACGCCCTATTTCGGCACCCGAGGAAAAAAAGGTTCGCCATCACTGTTATAAGCCATTGGGAGGACAGAACTGTCATAAGAACAATTGTGCTATAAATATAGTAAACCTAATCCATTGAAAATTGTAAGGGATCTTTAAAATTCTATTTTTGTGGGTTCCACTTTAATCTAAGAGATGCAACGTTAAATTAGGGGTATATGTGGCCCATAGGCTGTACAGTGGCCTGAATCCCAAAGCTTGATTTTCAAAAACTCAGTGATAAAACACCAATTTATTATTATTTTTTCTTTACTGTGGTTTGTTACAAATAACAATGAAAAAGAAATGCCCCCCCCAATCTGTGGGGAAAAATGCAAGTCAAAGGATTTACCTCATCTGGTGATTCACGTGTCACATTCTCAGGTAGTCCAAAAGTAAATAAATCAATGAAATGCATCTGCAGAAAAATTGCTGTTGGAGGTAGACTCTCCCTACAAGTAGTGCTTGCTAAAAGTATGCCAAAAAGTAAACTTCTTTTTTTTAGTTATTGAAACCAAGCACAAACAATTTGGTTTAAGACGTGGGAAGATTTCAAGGTACTTTTAAACGGTACCTCTTACATTTAGAAATAAAGAGAACTTATTTTCTCCAACCCACCAAATGGCATATCAACAGCTTATTTGAGGGAGGGAGGGGGAATCAGTGTAGTTGTTATCCTCATATTTGTGCAATGATCAGCCATTAAAGAACTGCTGTCATTAGGATCTCCTTGCAGATCCCTTGATAGCAGGTTGCTAATTGTTATTTATTTATTAGTGATATTTATATACCGCCTCATAGTGCAAGCACTCTCTAAGCGGTTTACACCATTAAGCAATGTATATTTATATTGCCCCCAACAATCTGGGTCCTCATTTTACCCACCTCAGAAGGATGGAAGGCTGAGTCAACCCTGAGCCGGTGAGATTTGAACAGCTGAACTCAAATGATCAGTAGCCTGCAGTACTGCTCTCTAACCGCTGCGCCACCTCGGCTCAGTTATCAGAAACACAATCAGAAAAGCATCTCTCCTAATTAACTACGTTGCAACTGGTTTAATGCAAGTACTAATTGCGTTTTGAAGATCGGAAAATTAGAAGGATATATTATGATTATCTGAATTCAGGTGTCCTTGACTTATAACAGTACATTTATTGACTGTTCAAAGTTACAGTGGCACTGAAAAAATGACTTATGACCGTTTTTCACACTTACGGCCATTGCATCTTCCCCATGGTCATGTGACCTAAATTCAGACACTTGGCAACTGACTCATATTTATGACGGTTGCAGTGTCTGGGGGGGGGGTTTACATGATCACCATTTGCAACCTGATAAGCAAAGTCAATGGGGAAGCTAAATTCACTTAACAACCATGTTATTAACTACTGCAGTGATTCACTTAACAACTGTGACAAGAAAGGTGGTAAAATGGCGCAAAATTCACTTAACAAATGTCTCATTTAGCAACATACATTTTGGGCTCAATTAAGGTCATAAGTCAAGGACTACCTGTACAACTTTCCATGTTAAAAGAATGAATATATGTTTTTGGTTAAACAGTGTTAAATTAAACTGGCAGCAACTTAATTGACTAGGGTACGTTCAAAGTGCAGTTTTTCTAATGAATATAAAACATGATACATTATCCTTTTCTCCTTTGAGCAGCAGCAAGCAGAAGAATACCGGCATCTTAAATAAAGAGAAAGTTTAATGTATAATAAAGGTTAAGGGGTTGGACTAGAAACTGAGAAATAAATTTATTTTTTTATTTTTTATTTTTTTATTTTTTTATTTATTTGTGAGATTTATATACCGCCTCACAGTGCAAGCACTCTCTAAGCGATTTACACCATTAAGCAATGTATATTTATATTGCCCCCAACAATCTGGGTCCTCATTTTACCTACCTCGGAAGGATGGAAGGTTGAGTCAACCCTGAGCTGGTGAGATGTGAACCACTGACCTGCGGATCACAGTCAGCTAAAGTGGCCTGCAGTACTGCCTCTAACTGCTGCACCACCTCGGCTCTTATTTAAGAAATTATGAATTCTAGTCCTTCCTTAGGCATGAAAGCCAGCTGGGTGACTTCAGACTAGCCACTCCACTCAGCCCAACTCACCTCACAGGGCTGCCACTTGAACTATGAAGCGGTTCCTCTTGATGGCTACATTGTGGGTGTTTCCCTTCCCACCCCAAAGAACTGCAAGAAGTGCCGCCAAGAAGCCAGGTTGCAAAAGCACTCATTTGCAATAGGATCAAATATTTTTTAAAAAAATTATTTGATTACATTTAGATTTCTGTCCTAGTTTTCCCACTATGGGAACACTTAAAAGTACTTGATATTTGAAATCATAGCTTCCTGAAATTTATTTAAATTACACAAAACTAGATAAATCTGATATTAAAACATTTCTGAAAAGTCAGTCACTAAAACGGAGAAGTAACTCTCTGAGCTAGATCCTATCGGATCCTGCTGTTGTCTGTCTGAGCTGTTCCCAGGATCATTCCATATGGCACAGTATATGTCAGGAATACCAGGATCAAGAGCATAGGGAATGGCCTTAAAGGACATGAGGAGCCCCCCCTACCAAGGCAACTACCAGGTTGGAGGCCCTTGAGTCTGGGCCAAGAAAAAAAACTTGAGAAAAATTCTAGCATTGCTTTTTTAAAAATTCTATTTATATTCTGCTTTTTAACAGTAGTTTACATGACAGTGTCTCCTAATTTTATCCTCACAAGTGCACACTTCTTTTGGACTTGACCCTTAATCCCACAGTCCAAGTTTAATACTATAAACTAATACAGTACACAACATTGTTTAAGTGGATAAGTGTGGAACACGCCAAGTGATGTAGACTAGGATCATAAAGTAATTGAAAACGGAAGGAAATCAAGACTAGAACGGGAGTCAGTAAGAATCAGTTTCTTCACTGGAATAAACTGGATTATGGGAAGCTGTTATCTGTTAGACAAGGAATTAAAGGTGTTGATGTAAGAGTTCTCATGCAAATATGTATATATTGCATAACATCCATTTAATATACTGAAACTGATCTAAGTTTTCCCTGCTCTGAGAATCTTATTGCTATTTGCAGGGGTGGGTTCCACTTACCCTCGCCACCGGTTCGCATCGTGACATTTCGCTCGTGCACGTCCCCTCGCGCGATTTGGCTTCCGCGCATGCTCAGAAGGTGGATTCAGCCCGAAACACAGCTGAGGAGCTCATCAGCTGTGCTTCGGGCGAAGAAATAAAGCTCAGAATTCACCCATGGGTGGGCAGGAGGGCTCTTTTTCAAGCCAAGGAAGGGGAAAAATTCGCAAAAAATACAAAAAAAAAGATGGCGGCGCGCACGGACCAGCACCGACAGTGATGTCACCAGCGGGTCACTACCGGTTCGGGCGATCCGGTCCAAACTGGAAGGAACCCACCCCTGGCTATTTGGTGAAAGATGCAAATTGATTCTAATTTGTGGTGTATACAAAACAGGTTACTACTATTGTGCAGTTCGAAACTCTTGGAATAGTGTATTTTTATCTCCTTCCTTCCCTCCCTCCCTCCCTCCCTCCCTCCCTCTCTCTCTGAACCAAAAATGTTTGGTTTACATGTGCCATATTTAGAACAGATAACCCCTTGTAGCAGTGAATAAACAAATGCCATCAGATCCTTACAGTTTCCATTACAGTAGTTACATTACTACTCTGCAAGCTTTTGCCCATCCAAATGCATAAATTATGCTCTTGGTTATTATTTTGCCTTCTTTCTAGAGTGTATTTTTACTATTTCCATTCTGTTTAACCTGTACCTAGCACTTTGTCTTCAATCGTAGCTGCTTCTCAGCCCTTTGAAAATGATCAAAGAAACAGTATGCTAGTGAAAGTTCAGATATTGGACCGAAGCTCTTGGGTAAAACTGGCTCATTCATTAAGCTTCGTATCATCTGTGAGTCCTTGACAACCTCTCTTACATCTTGCACAATCTCTCTTCTGGGCAGAAAAGAACAACAGATAAGCAAGTAAGGCACTCTGGATCAACTAGGGCTGCAGATCCAGCAACATGCTTTCCAGTCTTGTCTTGCAAAGTGGGCTGGCTTCGCCTGTTTGTTTAAAGCAGTTATAGCTTTCTCCTGAAGCTGGTTTCATGTAAGAAAGATGCTGGAAAAATAATAGTATGGAATGGAATGGAATGGAATGGAATGGAATGGAATGGAATGGAATGGAATAGAATAGAATAGAATAGAATAGAATAGAATAGAATAGAATAGAATAGAATAGAATAGAATATTTATTTATTTATTTATTTTGGTTTTCTTATATGCCGCCCAACTCCCGAGGGACTCAGGGCGGCGTACAGCAGAAATACAAGAGCACCAACAAATAAACATTGATTAAAAGCAAATACAAAAATTAAAAATTCATTATTAAAAAACATCCGTCGGCCAGACATACCCGGGGGAGAGCTCAGATGGATTAGTCTCTACCCCCTGCCTGCAGGAAAAGCCATGTCTTGACGGCTTTTCAGAAGGCCAGCAGGGTGGGGATGGTTCAGGTCTCTGGGGGAAGTTGGTTCCAGAGCGCTGGGCCCGCCACAGAGAAGGCCCTCCCCCTAGGGCCCGCCAGCCGGCATTGCTTGGCTGACGGGACCTGGAGGAGGCCAACTCTGTGGGCCCTAACCGGTCGAAGGGAAGTATGAGGCAGAATGCGGTCCCGGAGATAGCCTGGTCCTAAGCCATGAAGGGCTTTAAAGATGATGAGTTCCACAGCTGATATCTTTTGTTTCTAAAGTTCCTCTTTCTTGCAGATATTGCAGATCTTGCAGAATAGAATAGAATAGAATTCT
Organism: Diadophis punctatus similis; assembly: GCA_023053685.1. NCBI lineage: Eukaryota > Metazoa > Chordata > Lepidosauria > Squamata > Dipsadidae > Diadophis > Diadophis punctatus. The sequence goes on from JALIGW010000047.1 coordinate 1,357,013, forward strand.
TTATTGGCCAAGTGTGATTGGACACACAAGGAATTTATCTTTGGTGCATAAGCTTTCAGTGTACATTAAAAATACATTTGCCAAGAATCATAAGATACAACACTTAGTCATAATCATAGGATACTAAATAAGCAATCAAAATCATACTAGGTTTATACTAAGTTTTAGTATAAGAAATACGGTACTAAGTATTTAGAAATACTAAGGTTTGAGGGCCCCTTGGCCCTCTTCTGAACTCTTCTTTGTGGACCCATCTTCTCTCCAAAGCTGGTGATGCCCAGTCACTTTCTGCCTTTCTCTGTGCCCAGTCCAGGTAACCCCCCCCAAAAAAAGACATAAAATGAAGGCTGTCCACATTCTTCAAGAGGGTAAAAACAATATCTTCAAGAAAGAGGAACTTTAGAAACAAAAGATATCAGCTGTGGAACTCAGCAGTTCCCCAATCGTGTTTTTTACCTGGCCTGCGTGAAGGAAATGTTGCTTGAAATTACAGTAATTGGCATTGATCATACAGAAAAAGAAACCTTAAGAGAAAGTAGTGACTGTATATAATCAGAATGATAGGATCCCAATACTGCTGCTATCTGTGAATTCTTTCATTTGGGTGTTGGCAAACAGCATTTTTCCCATCTGATTTTCCTGCATTACCACCCCCCCACAGCAATACCTTCCCCCTCCCCGAGGCTAAAACCAGGAGCAAATAACTTATTTCATCTATCATTTGTCCCTTAAAGTACCTCCCCCTCCTATTAATTGCTTCCCCCCGCCCCAGAAATGGATGTATTTTTTCACAGAGCAAAGGATGCAAGAAGACAGTAAGGTACAGTCAACTCCAGCTACAGATACCATATTACTTTTAAATAATAATTGTAATCCTGGTTGTGCAACTTGTTTAGTTGCAACTATGAAGACGTTACCTCTGGTATCAGAAATAAATCCAATCCTTTTCTCTAGTCTAGGCCAAATGTGTTGGCATAAAAGACCAGCCTATGTGATCGTGTTTTTGTATGTGGTGAATATTTTTATTCCCTCCGTGATTGGGAAATAAGGTTTTGTTGAGGGAGGATTTTGAACTTTTCCCCACAACTGAGTTGAAGGGCTATCCATCCATCCTTGAGTCAGCAGAAAATGTTGACACAAACATTGCTATTTTTGTGGCCAATCCCTACCCTGGTTCTATTGTCTATTCTGAGATACTGTCAGACGGTAGTGTCCTTATTAGCAAGTGTGACACTCATTAGGCAAGGGTATTAGTTTCTCCTCTAACTTTGCTACCATCTCTGTCCAGCATTTCATAACCTGCAGGAAAAGTGCCACCAATCAGACCATGGCAAGTGTGGGAAGGGTCTGAATACATTAGGGTTCTGCCTTCTCTTCTCTGCCTCTTTAATTTTCCAAGTTAAAAAAAAAGGATAGAAATAGTCCCAGAAAGGAGAGCAACAGACATTCCCTGGAATGATTGTAAAAATACAAATAGGTCCTGCAGAACAGGAAAACTGAAACTCACTAATTAGTAATAATAATAACAGAGTTGGAAGGGACCTTGGAGGTCTTCTAGTCCAACCCCCTGCTTAGGCAGGAAACCCTACACCACTTCAGACAAATGGTTATCCAACATCTTAAAAACTTCCAGTGTTGGAGCATTCACAACTTCTGGAGGCAACTTGTTCCACTGATTAATTGTTCTAACTGTCAGGAAATTTCTCCTTAGCAATATTTTTTACTCTGGAGCAGCGGTGTGGTTGTACCTGCCAAATAAAGTGGCATAGAAGCAGAGGCATGTCCCCTCGCCTTCTTCAAAAGAAATAGGTCTCTTCCCTCCTATACCTTGTTGGAAGCTGGGGAAAAGCTGGTGTCAAAAACAGAAAGTGAAGGGGTGGTACGTCAAAAAGGGGATTCTGAAAATGAAGGATACTAATGGAAAAGGCAAAGGCTGGGAGAGAAAGGATTATAGTGGAGGCTGGCAAGTGGCCAGAGGAGAGAGAGAGTATCTATCTATACAGTATTCTCAGAATACAACTCTGATTACTTCTAATCATCTGACTTTGTCCACACATCTTAAAGGTTGCTGAGGTTGAGAAACACTGCCATAGAGACTGCTTTCTTTCCCTATCTGTCATTTATCTAAGTTTCCTTTATATTATAGAACTTGAAGGATGACTATTTCCATTCTCCATCCTTGTGATATGTGGCTCTGCAACTCTACGTGGCATCTAAAAGGGTGCTGTTCTAGGAAATGGTGGTTTTTTTGTTGCCTGCCTTACTAATGCTAGGCAAAGGATAAACTAATGTGAGAGAGTGTGACCTGCAAAGTTGCTGAAGCAAATCATTCTCATAAAATACTCTGGCATGTACGGTACTTGCCTGCAATCCAGGTCATTATGCTCTCAGAGCACACACTTTTCCGTTCGGCAAAAGAGGCCGTTCTCAAAAATAGCACAACCACTGAACTGTGTGGAAGATGTAGCTTAACAAAAATCTGGTAGTAATTGTTTTGTTTCTCTTCCCCCCACTCCCCCAATTCCTACAGGATGGGAATACCTGCTCAAGTCTCAAAAATGGGTAGATTTTCAGCAGTTTGAGCCAAAACAGGAGGATCTCAGCTTCACTGTCTGGAAAGATGCCTGCTCTGTCAACTAGATAGCCAACTCTAACAGGGTTCATGCTAAGCCAAACAATCTGGTTAATGAATACTTCCCCACAATCATGCTCCCTCCTGGGCATCTGGCTGTTTATTGTGCAACCAAAAACATAGAATTATTGTCCTATCTAAAGCCTCAATGCTTTCGTCTTTTACTATAGAGTGGTAGTTTCTAGAAACATCAAATCATGGCTGTTTGAAATTCAAACTAATTAGTAAGACTTAACACTATGGAAATTAACATGGCAGAGTTTGCCCATTCAATAATAAACTTAGTCATTATGGTCATTCAATAAATCATGGCTTAGCATGATATATACATTCATACACAACTTATAAACTGCTTGATTGAACCTACCCTGCTATCGTCTAATAACTCTCCATGGCTTACTTAGTATAATAATTAAAAGATATATATAACACTTAGCAATAGCACTTAGACTTATATACTGCTTCACAATGCTTTACAGCCCTCTCTAAGCAGTTTACAGAGTCAGCGTATTGCCCCCAACAATCTGGGTCCTCATTTTACCAACCTTGGAAGGATGAAAGGCTGAGTCAACCCTGAGCGGGTGAGATTCGAACTGCGGAACTGCAGGCAGCCGGCAGGCAGCAGAAATATCCTGCAGTACTGCATTCTAACCACTTCACCACGGCTCAATATGATACAATTTAAAACAAACAACATCACAAAATGTTGTATATGTGGTACCTTGCTCAATAATACCGTAGTAATTGTGAGAGGGATCTTGGAGTCCTAGTGGACAACCATCTAAATATGAGCCAGCAGTGTGCAGCAACTGCCAGAAAAGCCAACACAGTTCTAGGCTGCATAAACAGAGGGATAGAATCAAGATCACGCGAAGTGTTAATACAACTTTATAATGCCTTGGTAAGGCCACACTTGGAATACTGCATTCAGTTTTGGTTGCCACGATGTAAAAAGGATGTTGAGACTCTAGAAAGAGTGCAGAAAAGAGCAACAAAGATGATTAGAGGACTGGAGGCTAAAACATATGAAGAACCATTGCAGGAACTGGCTTTGTCTAGTTTAATGAAAAGAAGGACTAGGGGAGACATGATAGCAGTGTTTCAATATCTCAGAGGTTACCACAAAGAAGAGGGAGTCAAGCTATTCTCCAAAGCACCTGAAGGCAGGACAAGAAGCAACGGGTGAAAACTAATCAAGGAGAGAAGCAACTTAGAACTAAGGAGAAATTTCCTGACAGTTAGAACAATTAATCCGTGGAACAGCTTACCTCCAGAAGTTGTGAATGCTCCAACACTGGAATTTTTTAAGATGATGTTGGATAATCATTTGTCTGAAGTGGTGTAGGGTTTCCTGCCTAAGAAGGGGGTTGGACTAGAAGACCTCCAACTCTGTTATTATATTATATTATAACCCCAACAAAGACCACAAAATATAAAGGAACAAAAACATCGGTGCAATGCTTAAGGTAAGAGAATGACTTTCAGAATAGTTTCATTTTCAATAGTTTCTTAAGTTTTGCCAGGTGGGACAAATCTAATCCTCCCTGGTTCAGAACATCAACACCAACAGGAAAGCAGCACCTTCTCATTTCATGCTCCCTCATTTTCCAGAAGTAATAAGTAGCTGCTCTCTATAAGATCTGAAAGTTAGGCTGATTCTGGCTGAAGAAGGCTATCCTTTCAAGTAGCCAGATGCCAAGCCACAAAGAGCTTTATAGATCAATATCAGCACTTTAAATTGTACCCAGAAACCAATCAGCGATTAGCACAAGGCCCACAAAATCAGGAGCCTTGATTATTTACTCCCATCACCAGGAGCTGGTAAATATATAGATAGTTACATTTGTTGGATCAGCTGAGTTTCTGAGTAGTCTTTAAGACCAGTCCTATGTAAAGTACATTGCTGTAGTACAACTGGATGCTAGAGAGGATATGAATGATTGTAGGTAGGTCTTTCTGCATTAGGTAAGGTTGCAATTGGTGAACCAGCTGGAGCTGGGCAAAAACTCCTCTAGCTTCTATCAGCAGGCACCTCAAGTTCAGAAGACCCCACCCCAGTTCTCAAACCACCTTTACGTACCCATTTAGAAATCACACTGGTGTTGGTAAAGAATCCCAATGTACAAATTGACACTCTGTCTCAGTTGCATTCAATTTCAGTCTGCCACCCATATTTTCACAGCTTCCAAACACCATTATAGGACATCAATAGCACCTCCCATACAATCCAGCATGGTGATATAAAGTTGGGTATCACCACTGACAATACTGCCCCCAAGCTGGCAGATTTCCTCATCCAACAGCTTCAGCTGCAAGGGAGAAAGAACCGGCTCCTGTGGCACCTTACATATCAGAGATCGTGTCTCTCCACTTCTCACTGAAACCATCCCATGAGAAAAGAGAATTTGTGCCAATCAGTGCCCCAATTCTCACCCACTCCCATAAGATACTATGACTGATGATATCAAAAGCCATCAAGAATCTAACAGACGAGGGATGCACTACCCCATCCATATTACACTACCCCATCCATAAGGATGTTGAGACTCTAGAAAGAATGCAGAGAAGAGCAACCAGGATGATTAGGGGACTGGAGGCTAAAACATATGAAGAACGGTTGCAGGAACTGGGTATGTCCAGTTTAATGAAAAGAAGGACCAGGGGAGACATGATAGCAGTGTTCCAATATCTCAGGGGCTGCCACAAAGAAGAGATAGTCAAACTATTCTCCAAAGCACCTGAGGGTAGAACAAGAAGCAATGGGTAGAAATTAATCAAGGAGAGAAGCAACTTAGAACTAAGGAGAAATTTCCTGACAGTTAGAACAATGAATCAGTGAAAGCTCCCTGGTTTACCGAGGAGCTCCGGGAGATGAAACGCCAGAAGAGACGTCTGGAGCGCCGCTGGAGGACCAAGAAGGCCGAGTCTGACCGAACACTATTAAGAATTTACATCAGATCTTATTTAGTGGCGATAAGGGCGGCAAGACGATCCTATCTTTCCGCTCTTATTGCATCCGCAGATTCTCGTCCAGCCGCCTTGTTTAGGGTGACTCGCTCCCTCCTTGGAAAAGGGGGGAGCGAGGAACACTTGCAAGGCAGAGCTGAGGAATTTGCTGAGTTTCTGTCGGATAAAGTCGCTCAGATTCGGTCGGACTTGGACTCTGGCAGGGCAGAGTCCATAGAGCTGACAGGGGCCAGTCCTAGTCCATCTTTGTGGGAGGAGTTTGGGCCTGTTTCTCCCGAGGATGTGGACAGGGCTATGGGAGCGATGGGTACCTCCACCTGTTTATTGGACCCGTGCCCCTCCTGGCTGGTTTCGGCCAGCAGGGCGGTGGCATGCGGCTGGATCCAGGCGGTGATCACCGCTTCTTTGAGGGAGGGATCCATACCGCAGTCGTTAAAAACTGCGGTGGTGCGACCCCTCCTGAAGAAGCCTTCCCTGGATCCCGCTAATTTGAAGAACTATCATCCAGTCTCCAACTTACCTTTTTTAGGGAAAGTTGTGGAGAAGGTGGTGGTGACTCAGCTTCTGCAGCTCCTGGATGAAACAGATCATCTAGATCCTTATCAGTCGGGTTTCAGGCGCGGCTACAGTACAGAAACTGCCTTGGTCGCCCTGATGGATGATCTCTGGCGGGCCCGGGATGGGGGGAACTCCTCCATCCTGGTGCTACTTGACCTCTCAGCGGCTTTCGATACCATCGACCATGGTATCCTTCTGCATCGGCTCGGCGAGTTGGGAGTGGGAGGCACCGTTTTACGGTGGTTCTCCTCTTATCTCGCCGATCGGATGCAGTCGGTGTTGGCAGGAGGGCAGAGATCGTCCCCTAGGCCCCTATCATGTGGGGTGCCCCAGGGGTCAGTTCTCTCGCCCATCCTGTTTAACATCTACATGAAACCGTTGGGTGAGATCATCCGCAGACATGGGGTGTGTTTCCATCAGTACGCTGACGACACCCAGCTGTACATCACCACCCCGTCTGACTTCAGGGAGGCAGTGGATGTAATGTGCCGATGCCTGGACGACGTTAAGATCTGGATGGGGAGGAACAGACTCAGACTTAATCCCAATAAGACTGAGTGGCTGTGGATATCGCCTCCTAAGGTTCATGACAACTATCCCTCCTTGGTCTTTGAGGGTGCGAAACTGACCCCCTCAGACCAGGTCCGCAACTTGGGGGTCCTCCTAGATCCACAGCTAAAATTGGACCACCATCTTTCTGCTGTGGCTAGGGGGGCCTTTGCACAGGTTTGCCTGGTGCACCAGTTGCGGCCATACTTGGAGAAGGAGGCTCTACTCACGGTCACTCATGCCCTTGTCACCTCACATTTGGACTACTGCAATGCGCTCTACATGGGGCTACCCTTGAAGAGTATCCGGAGACTTCAGCTGGTGCAAAATGCGGCTGCGCGTGCTGTGGTGGGTGTGCCAAGGTACACCCACGTGACACCGATACTCCGCCAGCTGCATTGGTTGCCCATCGGTCTCCGGGTCCAATTCAAGGTGTTGATCACCATCTTTAAAGCCCTTCATGGCTTAGGACCAGGATATCTTCGGGACCGCATTCTGCCTCATACTTCCCTCCGACCGGTTAGGGCTCACAGAGTTGGCCTCCTCCAGGTCCCGTCGGCCAAGCAATGCCGGCTGGCGGGCCCTAGGGGGAGAGCCTTCTCTGTGGCCGGCCCCGTGCTCTGGAACCAACTACCCCCAGAGACCCGGACCATCCCCACTCTGCTGGCCTTCCGAAAAGCCGTTAAGACATGGCTTTTCCTGCAGGTGGGGGGGACAGCTTAAATCCATCCGAGCTTACCCCCCAAGTATGTATGTGCTGAATGGATGGTGTTGTTTTAAATAACTGTTTTAAATTTTGTACTTGTTTTTATTCTATGTAATTTTTGATTATTCTTGTATTTCTCCCTGTTGTACGCCGCCCTGAGTCCTTCGGGAGTTGGGCGGCATATAAGAATAACAAAAATAAATAAATAAAATAAATAAATAAAAATCAGTGGAACAGCTTGCCTCCAGAAGTTGTGAATGCTCCAACCCTGGAAGTTTTAATAAGATGTTGGATAACTATATGTCTGAAGTAGTGTAGGGTTTCCTGCCTAAGCAGGGGGTTGGACTAGAAGACCTCCAAGGTCCCTTCCAACTCTGTTACTATTATATCCTGACACAAGGCACCAAAGACGCAATTGGTACTATCTCTGTTTCTTACACAGGCCTGAAACCCTATCAAAAAGACTCCCTCTAAGAGTCTCCTTTATTTAGGGCACTGTGGAGTTAGTTTTCTATCACTGTCTTGACAGCCTTCCATAAAAAAAGGAAGTTAGGGACCTGACATTAGTTATCCAAAACACCAGGACCCAAATAGGGCTTCTTCAGAAGTGGGCACACCACAGCCTTCTTCAAGACTGATGGTAATTCCCCCTCCTGCAAAGAGGTATTGACAATCTTCCAAATGCAGATGGCTACTTCTTGCCATGCTGCAGAGGTATTGGACAAGCTCCTAGCCAATATGACTGGACGTCAGCATTAAGTACTGTGAATTAGTCAAAACTGAAGTAAATAAGTTATGCAAGTTTTGCTCAGCTACGGTATTGTTAAAGCTGAATTCTGCTATTTTTATAAAGAATGTAAGCATGGAATGTGTATTGCCTGCCAACAAAATTTTGTTTCTTTTTAAAGCAGAGAGTCCTGCATAAGACAACATCAATACCCTTTGCAGCATTTTCTGCCTTATGGCCACTCAGCATGGCCTTAGCTGTGGGCTGAGATAAGTGAAGCTAACGCCTAGCTTTCTGCCATGGCTGTGACCTGGTGGCGCTCACAGAAGTAGTGGCATATCCATAACAATGTCCCATCCAGTGTCTGTGTCAGCCATATGGAATCCATTTTCCCACTGGGCAGAGCTGCAAGATCCGGCTTCAAAAAAACAAACCAACATACCTATGCACAGAGCGTGGAATTTAGTATTGCCTCATAACGGATGGTGCAAGCAGCCAGCTACTCCTTCCTCTGGGTAAAAAAGAAATGGAGCATTCACTGAAAAGTGATAAAATAAGTAGCAGTGCTTTGGAGGGGGAAGTTAAGGGAGGCTATAAATGTGAATGGAAAAAATGCAGGGTTGGGTGGGACCCCATGCTGCCTGTGGTAGGGTGGCCAGTGTGCGTGTAGCTCACAGGGATGGGTGGAGGTTGTGAGTCTTCTTTATGACTTGCATTCCATTTAAGCCTTCTTTCTTATGATCAGAGTAGGCTAAGAGTGATCGGTTAGCCAATAGTCAACCGGTTATATTCTTCAATGTTTTCCAAAAGATATTAGTCTACCCCCACTGCCATCCTCGTGCTAGGGATTTTTCCTGCCTAAGGCTTAGCACATTGCAGGATTAAGACTTTCAGCTGTATTAACCTACCTGAATTTGCATTTCCTGTACTTTTTATGAGCCAAGAATGCGGGGTGTTTTTTTGCTTTCAGCTCAATATCTTGTGACCCATCCAGATGTTGCTGAGCTGCTGTTCCAAGCTCTCCCCCCCCCCAATTGTCTGGACTGGGATGGGGCAAATAGGAGATAAGAGTACAGCAATACATGGAAGTCCTTTCCATCACAGGCTAAAGCTCTCCTAGAATAGAAGCTCTCCACTCTTCCCATTACATTCGACTAGCATGATTGTTGACAGTTCAGAATGAGCCTACTATATTTGTAACAGCAGGATGTGCAAAGTCAATAGAGAAGCCAGCAGGAAGTCCTTGCCAGAGGGTCCTCACTTAACAATCAGACATGATTCATAACATTACATCCACATAACAATCACACCCAGGACTTCCAGAATAGCAATTGCTAAGTGGCATGGTCCCGTGAAATTTCACTTAAGTACTTCTTTGCTTAGCAACAGAGTTGCCAATCAATAGCAATAGCAATAGCACTTAGACTTATATACCACTACAGCCCTCTCTAAGCGGTTTACAGAGTTCAGCATATTGCCCCCAACAATCTGGATCCTCATTTTACCGACCTCAGAAGGATGGAAGGCTGAGTCAACCTTGAGCCGCTGAGATTTGAACAGCTGAACTGCTGGACTGCAGTGCTGCTTTTAACCACTGCGCCACCTCGGCTCTTCACGAGTTGTTAAGCAGGGATTACCTGTGCTTATTTACATACAGGTATATTAAAGACAAGAAATATCCACCTTAGGTGGATGGAGATATATATATATAAAATTTGTTTTTGTAGGTTTTCACGGGTATAATTATGCAGGTCTTGGTATATTCGGGTCTTTTCCCATGTAAGATTGAGAGTATCTTGGCGACGTTTCGATGAGGTCCCACTCGTCATCTTCAGGCTGGTGTTTTTGGCTTCGTGCTTTCCAGCCCAATGCCTTGTCCCACAACACTAGCTCTTATAAATAAATAAAACTAGTATACAAATTAATTTAACTACTTACTTTCTTTACCTGTTCATTTTTTTAAATTATGTGATGATTTTGCTTTGTTACAATTCTAAGACCCATTCCAAGTCAACAGAAAGAGGCAGGATATGGACTGAACATGATAACAGAATAAGAATGCAAATTGCTTAGTAGTCCAGTTCCCCGTAAAAGCCGACCTGAGGCCAGAGGTGGGTTCCTGCCGGTGCGGTTAATAGCTGTTGTTCGGCGCAGAGCCGAAGACGCTGCTGCCGTTCGCGGTGCGGAAGCTTTCCCCGGGCGCTGGCGCCGCCTGCATGGATGCCGGCGTTTGCGTTCTTTTGCCCTCTGCGCATGCGCAAAGCGTTCTGCATGCGCAGAGGGCAAAAGAACGCAAACGGCAGTGTCCATGCGGGCGGGGAAAGCGCCCAGGGAAAGCTCCCGCGCTGCAAACGGAAGCAGCGTCTTCGGCTCTGCGCTGAACAAGCTATTAACCGCACCGGCAAAAACAGACAGGAACCCACCTCTGCCTGAGGCCAATGGGAATACCACAAAGGAAGCCATGACAGTAGACTTTGTCTCTTGTTCTCACTAATTGCCAGTTGTGCTGCCTCCTAATTTTACAATTGGTACTCTTCAGCTGCAGGGAAAATGGATAAACATATCCTATTACTGTGTTGCCCTGGGCCTCAAATGAATGAAATGAATGTATTCAAAAGTGGGAGTTATATTTTTTTTTTGTCCTTGGATATGTTAATAAATGATGGAAAGTAATAAAATAGCATTGCATTTTGGGGCTGAGGGAGTCATCAGAAATGCCTTCCAAAATCATGGATTAGGCATCAAAACAGCCTGGAAAAAAGGGCCATAACCCTGTTTTTAAATTGTATCTTGGCATTCTGTTGATCTCCAGTTTTTGATTGTTTTACAGTATGGGAAACCCTGAGGGTTTCAATTTTTGGAGCAGAATGAAACATAACACCAAATGTTCGTGGGGAAAGAAAAGAGAAACTTCATATTGAGAATAGATGTTCCTTCTTTTTCTGGTCATGGGTGGTTCTGGAAACAGTGTTAAGAGTGTTATTGCGGATTTTCCTAAGCCCAGCTTATATTATTGTTCACCACCATTTGATGTGGTCCAGCATCAGGGGCGGGTTCCTAATTTTTTTACTACCACTCTGTAGGCGTGGCTTATTTTGTGGGTGCGGCTTGCCAGCCATGTGACCGGGTGGGCATGGGCCTCAGGAGCTTGGCAGCGGCCGGAGAAGCAGGGGGGCATTGCCCACCCGCAATGCAGCCCCCCGCAGCGGGAGCAGCAAGACCACGGCAACGGTTCTTCTAGGAGGCTCCGTCCAGCCTGAATGCTTCTCCCCATTCGATGATCCTAGGCTCCTGCCACCTGTTCCCCCTCCCCTCAGCAGCTCGAGAAGCCTCAAACGTGCGAAAATGCCTAGGATCATCACTGCGCATTTGTGGCTTCTCGGACTGCTGAAGGGCGGGGAATGGAGATAGCTCCTGCCGCCTGTTCTTTCAGCGTCTCACGCGCTCCCTCAGCCATCCTCCCCCGCTTGGACTCACTGTGGGGTAGGAAGGCAGCACATGCACAGTGCCCGAAACTTGGCTTCTGGGCATGCGCAGAAGAAATGTTTTTTAAAAATTCTTAAAAATTTTTTTAAAAAAAATGGCGGCGCCCAAGCACCGGCAACCAATCGCACCGGTACTATGAGTGGACCGCACTGGTAGGAACCCACCACTGTCCAGCATCTGCAAAGTTTATATAGACTGGGGGTCATGGGACTTGTGATTATACAGGGTGTTAAGTTGGCAAAGGACAGGAAGGAGGGCCAAGAAGTGATTGTCCCCATAAATAGTCCTCTCCCACTTAATTTCCAGGGGTGAAATTCAAAATTTCCCCCTGCCGGTTCTGTGGGCGTGGCTTGGTGGGCGTGGCAAGGGAAGGATACTGCAAAATCTCCATTCCCTCCCCACTCCTGGGGGAAGAATATTGCAAAATCTCCATTCCCAGCCCATTCTGGGGCCAGCCAGAGGTGGTATTTGCCGGTTCTCCAAACTACTCAAAATTTCTGCTACCGGTTCTCCAGAACCTGTCAGAACCTCCTGAATTTCACCTAATTTCTTTATGCGTAAGGACTTGAATGAACAGGTAAAGTTAGGCATAACTTTACATTCTAAAGTAAGTTATTCTTTAATGATAACTTTAAAATGTAAACAGAAGCTGAGGGATGATTGTTAAGATTGCAGTGGGAAGGCAACTCTTTCTCCCAGACAGCTGTTACAACAAATAGCTCTTTATTTTGAAGAAAAATGAATAGATATCACTGCATTGTCTGCGATATCAGCTTCAAATATGTGATTTCCATCAAGACAATAGAATGGGATGATCAAACGCCCCTTCGCTTGTGTGTGCTTTAATGATTAATTCCCCCTACTATGCTGATGTTATTTGCATTTTATAGAGAACATTTTACAGAGAACCCTTAACTCACTTAACTGTTTTGCAGTTAAAGAGACTGAAATAAGAGCATCACCTCTCCCTATGACCTTTTTTTTTCCTAGCTAATTTGGATGTAATTGAAACTATAGGTTTACATCCCTGCTGTTGTTATTAGTACAAAATAGCAGTTAGAAATAGAAGACTAAATATAAAGATGAACTTTAGGGAGTGGCTATGAATGGATCAGTGTCCATAGCCTGGAAGGCATCCACTGGAAACTTCCTGGCTCTAGCAAGCAGGGCTGAACTCATAAGGTGATAGGTTAGAGGCCTCCTTGAGAACTTCTCTCTTACTAACTATCAGGGTATTCACCCTTGTCTCTTGCCTTGGAGTAGAAGCCTGGTAGTTTTTACTGCTACCATTTATCTTCCAAGAGGTTATCTTCAACAGGCATCCTTCCCAGTTAAATCCTTGGTGGTCTCAGAGTTTGATTGTTGCTTGCAGACATTCATTATCCAACTGGGTGATATCATGGGTACAGGTGAATGTGGGTTTTACTCTGTTTACGACAGATGGTTTGCTTCCTCCCACGCCGCATGGCCGCACCTCGTGGGCACATGCATGCACGTGCTGAAAAAATAAAAAAATGCCAAAAACAAAATGGCAACACATGCGCAGTGCCGGAAACTCAGCTTCTGTGCATGTGCAGAAGAAAAAAAAACAACCCCCCCCAAATAAAAAAAATTAAACATTTTTTTTAAAAAGATGGCGGTGCCCACGGACCATCACCGACCTATCTGGTTCGGTGATGTCATTGTGATGTCACCAGTGGGTCGCTACTGGTTCAGGCGAACTGGTCTGAACCGGGAGGATCCCACCTCTGGTTTATGAGTAATGAAACATCTGCAAGCTTACAGCTGAAATCAGAAGGCATCAAGGATTCCAGGCCATATTAAATAAACAGAGCACTTGTATACTGCTAGCTTGGGATAAGAGTTAAACATCTTGTGAAGTCAATCAATTTTTTTTATTGAAGGTACATTCTGTAGATTTTTTTTTAAAGACAGAAGTGATAGGGATGCCCTTCTATGTGGTTGCATACTGAAAGCCTTGTCTGGAAGCTCCTTTGTAAGAGTCAGACTTTTTTAAAAAATGGTCAGCCTTCTATTTGTCTTTCTTTCATTGCGCAGCCAACCATGGCCCTTTCACCAGTTATATCTGTTCTGCCAACTTCATTTATCTGACAAAGTCCACAGAAATATGACACAATGAATTTGCTTTATGAAAGCCCCAAGAGACTCCTCTGTAGCAGACTCATAAGGCCGCCCCCATAGGTCTTTATAGCTGGAAGACACTGATCTTCTAAGGAACAGAAAGCCACCGAGTGTCTTATTTTCACAAGCTGCAACAGCAGCTTGAAAGCGTATCAGGTCACCCTGCTGTAGTCCATGTAATCGAACAAGTAAGCGGCTTCAATGGCTTAGGCCCAACAAACAACAAAGCAGGCAGCTCCCAGGGCATATTTGATCTGCAAACAGATCCAGCTGCTTGTGTCCAAGTCATTAAAATGTTGGCTATATGAAAGCTTTCCTACCTCCTGTAAATGACTTTAAAAGCCCTAGGAGTTCTAGCACTCTGAAAATAATGGTTGCCTTGGTGCCCATTTCTCTAGGAGTCAAACAGCCATTGGCTCCAGCTAGCTGGTAAACAAGTTAGTTGAGGGTGGGGAGCATTAAAGTCCAATATACCTGGAGGATACCAGGTTCAGAAGGTTATAATGAATGAAGAAAGCCAGTAATATGGTTTTTCCTGCTCCAGCTGCCCTGTCTTGGACATTAGGCTTCAGATCACATAATGATTTAAAACATAGATGATACTTGCAACTAATCATAGAGCTTGACCAACTAACCTATTGTATTATATACTCTAGATTGACTCTGCATTGTCTCTAGGTGAGGTTTTTCCTTTCACAGTCCTGATAACTAATCATTTGATGTTCAGATGTTGGATATTGAATAGAAGACTTTTATCAGAACATTGACAATGCCCAGCTGGATTGGGTCCCTGGCCCATCTAGCAGTCTGCTCTTGCAGTGGCCAATGAACTGCACAAGGAAGCACACTAGTCTCCTGGTAGGTGGCCTTCAGAAGTAGTTACGCTGTCTTCAAGGCTAATTCTGAGAAGCAGTGGGACCAAGAACAATACTCAAAGCACCTGGATTTCTGCTCCCCACTTCTTTCTGTCATTTATTTCACAGATGAACAGCTCTTATCTCACCCTTTTCTTATGGTAATGATAATTCGGAAGAAGAGGGCAAGGTCCCAAGCATTAGTGCAAGCAATGGTGTGCAATGGTATGCTAAAGTCGCTTTGCCTAAAGATGAAACCCAATTCCTCCCAAGAGATGGCAGACTTAAGACTGGCAAGTTGTAGCCCATCCCATTGGGAGGTGTACATCTCAAAGTGTAACATCTCTCCTTGTGCTTCCATTAAGGCCCAAGTTGGTTTTCTTGACTCCACACTGCACAGAGAAATCTGTGGCAAAGCTAGGTACTGACAGATGAAGCCAAATTTACAGTTTCTGAGGTCTGTGGTCTAACCACAAGGCTTTTGTTCCCTTTGAAGCTCAGTGGTGCTGCTCCTTGAACAAGTTACTGTTTGTCTTACTTTACGATCCATGCCAATTTCACAGGCTGCATCACGGTTATGTTTGCGGGGCTGATTTTAATACAGATAGAGTTCATACTGCCTCGCCTTGCAGGGAAAGAATTGCTCAGGCAATTGTTCCACCGGCCACCCCCTGTGCACCCAGTCAAGGACTTGGGTAATGGTATGGTCCCTAGAGGAAAATTTAGCGACATCAAGGGCGGTGACAGGGCTATGAATTTTATCGATGAGCAAGACAGACGAAATAGGTGCATGGTCCTGCACAGCGACTGGTAGCGGGCAGCGGCTAAAGCCATCGGCGTTGGTGAGGAGTTTGCCTGGCTGGTAAAGCAATTGATAATTGTAGGCTGCGAGGAAATTGGACCAATGGAACAGGCGGGGAGAGAGAATTTGTGGAGTTTGCCTGTCCCCAGCCAAGAGACCCAAAAGAGGCTTGTGGTCAGTAATCAAGTGGAAGAAACGGCCATAGATGCAATCATGGAACCGTTTAACGGCTGTAACAGCTGTCAGGGCCTCTTTATCTAACTGGCTGTAGTTCCTCTCGGTGGAGGAGAGGGTTCTAGAGAAATAGGCAATTGGGGCCTCTGTGCCATTGGGAAGCTCGTGGCTCAGGACAGCCCCAATGCCATAAGGGGAGGCATCGCGAGCGTGAGGGGGATGCTGTCGCTGTATTGGACCAGGACAGCATCAGAGGAGAGGAGAGATGTTTGACAGCAGAGAAAGTGGTAGATTGGGCTTTGCCCCAAACCCAAGGGGCCTTGGAGTCCAGCAGCCTGTGGAGAGGTTCTGCCACAGAGGCCTTATGGGGAAGGAAGACATTATAAAAGTTAAGCAGGCCTAGGAAAGCCTGCAGCTCAGCCTTGCAAGTGGGCGGAGGGGCATTTTGATTGCCTCAACCTTAGAAGCAGTGGGGTGTATGCCCTTGGAGTCAATGAGGAAACCTAAAAACTCAACTCGGGGAACCCCAAATTTGCATTTAGCTTTCTTAAGTTTTAACCCATATTGCTTAAATCTAGTGAGAACCCGACATAGTTGGCAGAGAAGGTTTGAGAGGCTGGTGGCAGAAACTAAGACGTCATCCAAATATGGGGTGACTCCAGGAATGCCAGCCTGGAGGCGTTCCATAAGGCTCTGGAACAGTCCTGGAACCACGCTGTTGCCAAACTGCAGGCGGCGGCATTTAAATGCCCCCCTGTGTGTAACTATGGTTTGGGCTGAGGCAGTGGCGTCGTCCACAGGCAGCTGTTGGTATGCCTAGGACATGTCCAATTTAGCAAAGATAGAACCCTGGCCTAGAGAATGAAGGAGGTGTTGGACCACAGGAACTGGATAAGGGTGTGCCTGTAAAGCACAATTGAGGGTACATTTGAAGTCTCCACAGACACAGAGCCATCTGGCTTGATGGGAAGGACAATTGGGGTCTCCCATTTGGAATGGTCTGTGGGCTCAAGGACACCATGGGCAATCAATTTATCCACTTCCTTGTCCACTTTGGGACGGAGGGCGAAAGGCACCCATCTAGGCTTAAGCCTGATAGGGGCTACCTGAGGGTCTAAGTTTAGAGAAATTGGCGTCCCCGTATATTTACCGAGTTTGTCATCGAAGACCTCAGCGAATTCGGTGGTCAGTGCCCCAAAGTCATTAGCGGCGGTTGCATGAATGCCAGAGATGTGGAGTCCCAGAGCTTGGAACCAATCAAGGCCTAACAGTCTGGGGAGTTTGTCCCTGACAATAATTAAGGGTAGGTGAGCTTAGGTAGTGCCCTTTTCGATCAAACATTTGGCCTGACCGAGGATAGAAATAGGATTGCCCTGATAATTCCTAAGGCTGGTAGGGCAAACCTGCAATTGTGCCCTGGTTAGACTGGGCACTAGTTTCTGTAAGGTGGGCAAGGCAATAAGTGACCTAGAAGACCCTGTGTCCACCTCCATGTGACAAGGGGAACCCTCTAGCCTGACTGTCAGAACATTTTTTTTAGTGGAGGCTGTCGATGCATGGCTGATCGACACTGCAGGGTGGGTGTTCTCACGGAAGTTTGTGAAGCAATCTTCCCTAGGTTTAGGAAATCCATCCTGGGGTCTCCTGTCAGGACGTTGGGTAGGCAGCGGAGGGAGGTTCTGTAGGGCAGACTTGCAGACCTTGGCTAAATGGCCCCTTTTCCCACAGTGTTGGCAAATGGCCGTTTTAAAATGGCAGAGTGGCCTAGGGTGGTTTTTGCCGCAACCCAGGCATGGTGCTTGGGGCGGTCTCCTGGCAAGTTGGCCCTTGCGTGCCTGGGATGACTGGAGGCGACTAATGTCATCTTCATCATCTGGCATGTCGTCGGAGGCGGCATCATCATGATGGACGGTGGTGGCTCAGTCTGAGGTGGTCGGAGTTGGGGTCCGGTACATCTCGGCTGTAGATTTGTTGGACATCTCAGACGCGCAGGCGTCGTCCAGAGCGGATTGGAGGATGATGTCTTTTTTTGCTAGGAGACGGCGTTGGAGCTGGACATCTCTCACGCCACAGATCAATTGCTCTAATAGGGAGTCATCTAAATCAGGAAACTCACAGTGAAGGGTGGCATCTCTGAGGGCGGTCATGAAGTGATTAATGGATTCGCCATCCCTCTGGAGTCTCTGACGGAACGCAAAACGCCTTGATATGCACGAAGGGGCTGGCGCATAGTGGTTTTGCAGTTTGCCCATCAGAGTGTCCCAGGGCACCGCGTAGGTGAGCTGTGGTGCCACCAAAGCTCTGGCCATCGCGAAGATCTGTGGGCCACACGCGTTTAAAAAATGAGTTCGCTTTCGATCAATGGACAATTTGGCAAGGTTGTTGGCTTGTAGGAAACACTCGAAACGCTCCAAGTAAGCATTCCATGTCTCGGTGGCCGGTTCGTAGGCCGTGAAGGTTGCCTGAGAGGCCATCCTTAAAAGGAAGGCAATTTGGGAGAAACAGGGAATCGCCTTTAGCAAGGTGCCGTCAGCTCTTTCGGTGACTAGCTCTCCTTCTCTATACCGTTGCCTCAGAATCCCATCCTCGTCGCCAGTGTTCTATCTGAGGGAACGATAGAAGGCACATCTGTGGCTAGATAGTGCAAGAAGCAAATGTTTATTCAGGCAAACCTTAACACAACAAAAACAAGCAAGAACTGGCAAACTCTTTCTGTCAGCTGCGCTTTTTATAGCAGCTGTCAAAACAAGGCAGCCAATAGTAATTGTCTATTTCTCCTGCCGGCTGAGCTGTCAAGCATCAGCTAATGGGAAAGCATCTGTTAGTTGCTAGGTAGAAACAGCGTCTCCTCAGGACGTAACACAATTCCTTAGCACTTTATGAAAGGCCAGCAAGGTTGGGGCCATCCAATTTTGGGGGTGGGAAATGTTATTTCAAAGGGCAGGTTCTGGAACAGAGAAGGCATATTTCCTAGATCCTATTAGATGCTGCAGCTTAATAAAAGAGATTTGGAACATGGTCATCTTGCCAGACCTCTTGAGATAAGCAGAAAAAAAATGAACGTAAGAGGTCCCACAAATAACCCAGTCCTTTACATTTCCAAAGTTTCACAGTCTGCCAGGGATTTCTGATGGTTCACAAAATAAATGTAATTAAAATTCCATCATGTGATGGGCATAAAAAACAGGTAGGGCTTCAATCATACCATTGCAGCCGCCATCTTGAGTTTTTTTTTAACCCTACTCTACAGACATCTCTGTGTTTGGCAAAGATAGAACAGGGTGATATTTGATTTCAAGGCCACGATTTACAAGCATAGAATCCAGAATATTTTGGAAAGTGAATAGTGTCCAGATATTACGGCAGTGAATGAGGAAATCATAGATTCAGATCTGAAACTAGGAAGCCTGAATTTATGATTTTACTAAGCCGGAGTTTGGGAATCTGAGGCGAGGCCCATTGCATATTACTGAGGTATAGTTTCTAACACCATCACTTTTGATTACAATGACTAGGACAGCCGAGATGTATAAGATTCGTAGCACCAGAGGACTGCCAATTCTCCACTTCAGCCTTAGGCATATTTTCTAACTAGGCCGGAAAGGAGAGATGAGCTGCTGTGCCAGGAAGCCCATAAAAATTGTGTCTTATCCTCAAAAGTTAATAATTTGGAAAGGCAGCCAAGTAATTACTAAGGAAGCTAATGCTGTGTATATAAGATAGATAGAAGTAAAAAAAAACCAATATGGATTAAAACAGGGTGCTACTGGGAAAAAAAAATCACATATACTGTGTGGTATCAAGGTGCTGAGAAGCACAAAGAGAAGGCTTTTTGGTCTGTTGGCTGAAAGAAAAGGCAGAAAGCCATAAGACTGTCAGAACCAGTAGCTAAAGCAAAGCCAGGTCTGGCTGATGTAATTTATGTCAACGTCTGAACCCCTTCATTTTGGTACCTTATTTGGACATGGCTGCCTATAAAATCCAAGCAGTTCTTACAAACAAATGGGAAGGGCTGACAGTTTTTTTGCAATGTATGACGCATGTTGCTTGGATTTTCAACCTTGCCTTCAAATTTCGAGATGGAATTGCCTTTAAATCGGGTGGAGTTGCTCCTTTTGATTGCAGAAATTGGAGCAGATGATATTCAAAAGTGATCATTTGTGTATTAAGTTTCTCCACAAAATCCCAGGGCGGAGGGATCGGCCTGGAAACAGCCAAGAAGAGCAAGGAAAATGAGTGAAAAGGTGTGCAAATGTATTGGCATAACAGTTGAAGGGACAGAAATTACATGCCTGGCCTGTGCCAAACTCCACATCTGTGTGGGGTAATCTCTCCCATCTTGCATTCTTTCTAAAATTTAAAAGGCAAGTGAAAACAGGACCAAAACAGCCAGAAATTTATCCTAAGAATTTATTCACAGATGGAAACAAAAGATGAAGAAGAAGGGAATAGGATTTCAAAGTAATTAGTGCAGAGACATTCAGGAAACCCCGCCCCCCCAGAAAATTGGGATATAACATCTACTGCAAAAATGAATATGAAAAATGTATGGAAGTAGTATAGAACATAAACACAGAACATCATTCAGAGGGAACTTGGAGGTCATCTAGTCTAACCCCCTGCTTTAGTAGGAGACACTATACCCGTGATCTCGGTGGGCATGTGTGCCATCACCAGCTGCTCTTCTGGTTTCCGGTGCGCACATGCGCGCCAGCCAGCTGGTCTTTGTGCCCGCCAGAGCTCCAGAAACCCGAAGACCAGCTGGCCGGTGCGTGCATGCACCTGGTCTTTGGGTTTCCGGTGCACACATGTGCGCCGGCCAGCTGGTCTTCAGATTTTCGGCCTTCTGGCGCACGCACACACATGAGTGCATTCCAGTTTGGGCACTCGGTGCCAAAAAGGTTCGCCATCACTGCCCTATACCATTTCAGACAAATTGCTTTCTAGTCTCTTCTTGAAAACCTTTAGGGATGAAGCACCCACAACTTCTGGTGGCAAGCCATTCCACTGGTTGATTGTTCTCACTACACTATCAGGAAATTTCTCCTTCGTTCTAGGTTGATTCTGTCCTTGGTTAGGATCCATACAGCCACCTAAACTTTAGCTTCCCCACAACTCCACGGTTCAACCTAATGCTAAAATAAACTGGGAACAGATTTAAAGAAGGTGCCTTCCTCTCTTCCAGCTTGTTAAAAAGAATCCTGTAACATTTTTGAATTGGACTGTGCTGGGATCAGTAGAGGCAAATTCCTTTCCAAAATAGTTTATCCCAAAGAATGTACGGGTATCTTTTTTGTTCTACCACAAACCCCACACTGGCTCCCAGCAAGAAGCATGAAATTAGATTAGATAACAGAGGGCCAAATGACATTTAGGCTTGGTTCACTCATCATAGTATGCCAAAATAAGCCTTCTTCGCTTTGCAATGTGTGATCCAGGGATTGACTTATTTGTTTGTTTAAAAAACGCACATCAATCAGTCACTGGGAGCCTTTTACCACTTGCAGCTAACCACAGCTGAACCATGTCCTGGCAACCAATAATGTCTGGGCGGATGGGGTGTTTGCGATGCTGGGCATGGATGGTTGCTGGCTGATTCAAGGATGGGTGGGTGGTATTTTAATTCAGCACGAGGAATGGCTCTGAATCAAATATCAGCAGCAATTCTGTCAGCACTCACAGCATCAGAAGTCATCCTATTGATAATACAGTGTCCCCTCAATACCCTCAGAATGTACTTGATACCTCAGAAGTCCTGGCCAGGAATAGCCAACACCCCAGAAGACAAGCTCAGGATCCAAAAAGATCTTGACAGACTTAAGCAATGGGCCCTATCCAACAAAATGAATTTTAATATGGAGAAAAGCATATTTTTACATTTCGGCAGGAAAAAC
The DNA here is from genome assembly GCA_023053685.1 of Diadophis punctatus similis. Taxonomy (NCBI): domain Eukaryota; kingdom Metazoa; phylum Chordata; class Lepidosauria; order Squamata; family Dipsadidae; genus Diadophis; species Diadophis punctatus. The sequence goes on from JALIGW010000047.1 coordinate 1,378,504, forward strand.
CAAAGGTATAAGTACAGATTAGGTGAAACCTGGCTCAAAAAGAGTAACTGTGAGAGGGACCTTGGAGTCCTAGTGGATGATCACTTGAATATTGAGCCAACAGTGTGCGGCAGCAGCCGAAAAAGCTAATACAATCCTGGGTTGTATAAACAGGCATAGAATCAAAATCACATGAAGTATTAGTACCACTTTATGAAACCTTAGTAAGACCACACTTGGAATATTGCAACCAATTTTGGTCACCACACTACAAAAAAAATGTTGAGACTTTGGAAAAAGTTCAGAGAAGAGCAACTAAGATGATCAAAGGCTTGGAGACTAAAACATATAAAGAACAGCCGCAGGATTTGGGTTTGGTTAGTCTAGAGAAAAGAAGAACTAGAGGTGACATGATAGCAGTATTCCAATATTTGAGGGGCTGCCACAAAGAAGAGGGGGTCAAATTTTTCTCCAAAGCACCAGAGGGCAGGACAAGAAACAATGGATGGAAACTAATCAAGGAAAGAAGCAACCTGGAACTAAGGAGAAATTTCCTAACAGTGAGAACGATTAGCCAGTGGAACAGCTTGCCTTCAGAAATCGTGGGTGCTTCGTCACTGGAGATTTTTAAAAAGAGACTGGCCAGCCACCTGTCTGAAATGGTATAGGGCCTCCTGCTTGAACAGGGGGCTGGTCTAGAAGACCTCCAAGGTCCCTTCCAGCTCTATTGTAATCTAAGTGTCTTCATTAAATCACCAGCCCCTTCTTAAGAGGCAGGCAGAAAATTTGGCCACCAGCCCCAATTGGTGTTTGCCATCGAGAAGCTTGGTTTTTCAGCTGCACTTTTTCTTGGAGAAGTGGTACAAAATTGACACTGGAAAATCCCAAAATCTAGCTTACTGTCAGCATGACTAAATCTGATTGGATCTAAATTTAGCTCCTAGTTACTTAACTGGATCAACTGAACCCTTTTGATGTTCTCACAACACACAAACACACCCACTGGTCAAATGTATTGTGCGAACAGGGCTTTTTATATTGCTTTACATTAAAATGACTTGACCTGCAGAAATTGTGATGTATGAAATGATTGCAGAGAACTGTTTGAACAGCTTTGAATTATATAGTGTATGTGATTCTGTCTGAAAGCTAAAGAAGTACAGTTTCGGTTTAGTTTTTGCTTATTATATTTATTTTAACTTATTTATCAAGTTTTTAAACTATCTCCCTCACAGAGGAACTCTGACTTATGAACAGAGGGATTCTATTTTGAGTTATATTATTCCTTCTAATGTTTTTCGGAAAACTTTCACTTATCCTGGAGAAGGTATGCAAACATAAGAGATTTTTTTAAAAACACAAATTAAGCTGTCCTTATTTTCATATGCCAAGCTGAGAGAAGTTACCCAGTCACAAGCTTGAATTGTTATAATTTAATTTCTCGCCTCTAAAACCATTAAAATATGGTAATATTACAAAGCTGTTAAACCTTTAAAAAATAATGCATTATACAGAAGCCCTTTTTGTATCATTGTTAAGCATATATGGATCACATGGAGAGAAGTGAATTTGCTTAGAAAACTCAGATACAGGCAATAGTCCTCAAGAGTTCATTTAGTGACCAAAGTTACAACAGCACTGAAAAAAGTGCCGTTTTTCAAACGTACAACCGTTGCAGCATCTCCATGGTCACATGATCCAAATTCAGATGCTTGGATGCTTTATGACAATTACGTAATAACTGTATAGCCATACCATAAGCACGTAATAGATTCAAACTAAATGTAAAGCGCTCCAAACTCGACTGCAGAAATACGAGTTCAGCAACAGAGTGATCAATGCCTGGAATGCACTACCTGATTCTGTGGTTTCTTCCCCAAACCCCAAAAACTTTAACCTTAGACTGTCTACAGTCGACTTCTCCTCGTTTCTAAGGTCTGTAAGGGGCGTGCATAAGCGCACCACTGTGCCTACCGTCCCTGTCCTATTGTCCTTTTTTATCGTTACTTTTTACTTATGTTTATACAAATTACTACTATCCTATACATGTTTGACAAATAAATAAATAAATAAATAAATAAATTAAAAAAAAAAACAATTGCAGTGTCCTGGGGTCATGTGATCAGCTTTTGCGACCACCTGATAAGCAGAGTCAATAGGGAAGCCAGATTCACTTAACTCATGTTACTAACTTAACAAATGCAGTGATCCACTTAACTGTGGCAAGAAAAGTCATAAAATGGAGCAAGCTTACTTTACAAATGTATCATAAATTTTGGGCTCTACTGTGGTTGTAACTCAAGGACTATCTGTACCAGGTGAGGTAGAGCTACCTGATCACAGAAGTCCTGACAACTAAAAGGTAACAAAGAACATTTTCTATATCTGTTTCTGTCTTATCTGTTTCTGCAGCCCAGATACAGTGTTCCTTGTGCTAAATACATCTCGCCCTGGGCATCAGGGAAGAGCAAGATTAACTTTGGAGAAACAGAAATCAAGGAATTTGAACAAGAGAGTCTGTTCAAATGAGCGAACTTTGTTTAAGGGCAAGATCCTAATGACAAGTACTGGGTTTTCAGAGGATGCTATTAGTTGCTTATCCTTTAATATTCCCAATTTACCGTTTTGTAATATAGCTGTGCTGTGCTTGGTTATGCATCCAAGAGTAATTGTTTTTGAGCTATCAAAACTGAGTTGTAAAAAGATAGGTCTACACATTTTGTGAATGAACTCATCTCCATGAAACCACTCATTAAAAATTCCATACCTGTCAAGCGAGCTGACAAGGCTAGAGAACTGCTTTGACGTCCCCTTGAAAGCATGAATGTTAGAGCAGACAAAAATGTTGGACTCACGCAACTTATTCATTCCACTGTGCTGCTGCCCCTCCTCCCAAATTTAACCTAAGTTGCTGGATGATCATTTTGGACTTCTAACTATATGCTGTTAGACGATCATCACATCTAGGAAAACATGGGCTTTTCTAGGATAAACTCACCTGTTATTGTGATACACGTTAGGATCTTCACAGGATCTACAAAGCTAGCATGCCATCAGAATGGTTGCATGAATCCACGCAGCAGCACAGATTTATGTGAGTTGGGATATAATCATACCTTTCTTTTTTAAACCCATCATTATCAGCTCAGGAAAACTTGCTTCTGGACTAGCTTCTGATGGTGTGATTGGGAGAATTAATCTCCCTCCACCTCTCTAATTTGTTTCCCCTCCCTGCCATTTCCTTCCACTCTTGCCTTACATATCAGATGATCCTTACTGAGGAATTCATTTTTATAATAATGGTTGACTGTGGGATCTACATGACTTCTACAAAGGAAAGGATTTGTTAAACAAAAAAGTTAAGATTGCGGCCATGACTACAAAATTGTCCATTTGCATGGGCATTGCATGTGAAGAGCTTATAAAAAGAGATGTGGCTTCAATGGAATAATAGTGGCCTTTGGCCGGCAGAGTGCTGCAGAAGGCCGTCCAGGTTGAAAATGGGGTGCTGGGGGGCAGCCCCCACACCCCATTGTGGCTGGCAGAGTGCTGCTGGAGGCCGCCCCCCTGGGGTGCCCTGTTTGGGCTGCCAGAGACACTGTGGGCCGGTCCTTTGCTATTTGTAGGCCGGCCCTGCGGGCCAGATTTAAGCATCCCATGGTGCCTTGAGTTTGACACCCCTGCTGTATACTGTATAGCCATACCATAAGAACAACAGTCTGTGAGTTCAATTTCCAAGAGGATTTGAATCCCAGAGAATCAACTCAGGCTACCAACATCTGATGATTCCTAGTAAGGATGAAATGAATCACATACTGCCTCCTAGTGGTTAATATTACTAAAAGGGCCATACAAGATAGACCAGTATTTCCCAACCTTAGTAACTTTAAAATATGTGGACTTTGATTCCCAGAATTCCCCAGCCAACCATGGCAGGGGAATTCTGGAAGTTGAAACCTACATTTCTTAAAGTGCCAAGGTTGGGAAACACTGGGATAGATACTGTGCAAAAACAGAGTTTCCCCCATTCCTGAGAGTTATATAAAACCTTGTACATGGGGCTTGACATAACATTTGTATACTATATCTCCCTAAGAGCTTAAAGGAGGGTAGACTGCATATACCATTCTGATAGATATTGCAAATAGTCATATGGTAATTCTTGAGTACAAGAAAAACAAAAACATGGAAGGCTAGAATAAGAAACAGAGAATTAAAACCGCAGGATATCAATGCTATGTGAATCTTGAGAGGTTATTTTGGGATAGACTGCCTGCCAGGGAAAATTTTTCCATAGGGTTCTTGATCTCTACCCCACCCCTTGCTGAAATAATGAGCTCTCTATTCTCAACATAGCTCTATTTTTGGTTGCCTTCCAGCCACTATATTGTTACAGCTGCTGGGTGATCTCTCTTATTAAGCTGATTGCTTGATAATAGTCAGGAGTGATTGGATGATGTTCCTTCAAGAGGAATTAAAGATCTGAGGTATTTCTCTGAAAGGACATTTATGTCCAGACTGGGCCTGAAGTCACCGGTACCTCAATGAATTTCATACATTTTGAGAACTTGGAGGGGAAATTAGAATTTATATTTGGAATGGACTGTAACTGAGGCATCTCAAACTAGTTGCCTCAGCATTTGAGACTATTTTAGATTAAAAATGACTATAGTGATAATATACCGTATTTTTCGGAGTATAAGACGCACCTTTTTACCCCCCAAAAGAGGGTCAAAAACTGGGTGTGTCTTATACTCCGGATGTTGCACGGCAAAGCCGCTGCCGCTGCCCACCACCGCTGCCTGCTGCTGCCACTCGCTGCCGATGCCCGCCGCCGCCCGCTACCGCCTGCCGCCGCCAATGCCCACCGCCGCCCGCCGCCACTGCCCGCCATCGCCGCTCGCCACCGCCCGCTGCCGCTGCTCGCCGCCAATCCCTGCCGCCGCCCATGCCTGCTGCTGCTGCTGCCCGCCGCTCGCTGCCGATGCCCGCCGCTCGCTGCCTGCCGCTCGCTGCTGCCGCCACCCATGCCTACCGCCACCCATGCCCACCGCTCGCGGCCGCTGCTCGCCGCTCGCGGCCGATGGCCGCTCGCCGCCGATCCCTGCCGCTGCCCATGCCTGCTGCCGCCCATGCCCACCGCCCGGCGCTCGCCGCCGATGCCCGCCGCCGCTCACCGCCAATGCCCGTTGCTCGCTACCGCTCACCGCCACCGATGCTTGCCGCCGATGCCGCCAGACCAAGGGAAAGCCGCTGCTGCCGCCAGACCACAGGAAAGCCCCTGAGGCAGCTAAGAAGCCGCCGCCGCTGCTGCTGCCCAAAGCAAGCCCACAGCTTTGAAGACCAACTTCCAAGTCTGAGGACCCCTGAGTTAGGGGTTAGGGGTGCAAGGGTCTTCAAACCTGGCAAGTTTAAGACTTGTGGACTTCAACTCCCAGAATTCCTCCTCCAGTCATGCTAGCTAAGGAATGACTGGAGGAGGAATTCTGGGAGTTGAAGTCCACAAGTCTTAAACTTCACAAGTTAGAAGACCCTTGCCACCCCTAACCCAGGGCTCTTCAAACTTGGCAACTTTAAGACTTGTGGACTTCAACTCCCATTCCTGAGCTAGCATGACTGGAGGAGGAATTCTGGGAGTTGAAGTCCACAAGTCTTAAAGCTGTCAAGTTTGAAGTTTGTAAAAAGTATACATAGTTGTAAAAATTATTCTGCTACACTGGTATTTTATTAAATAATATATTGCTACACCATTTAGTTCAGAATACTTTTTTCCTTGTTTTCCTCCTCTAAAATCTAGGTGCGTCCTATACTCCGAAAAATACGGTAGGAGGTAAAGATATGTACAAATATAATGTAAAATATGGATAATCTGTCTTTTTTCCTCTCATGATATTGGAACTTGGCATGTCAACTGCACTTAATTATGACACATAATTAAAATTATTTGCAGGCATCAGATGACAATCACTGCTTTAATGGCTTCAAAACTGAGATGGGGGGGGGGAAATGGTCAAAAGGGACCTTGACTAATAACAAGTACATTCCAGACTTGAGAGTTGTGTGTTTGGCCAACTGCAGTTTGTTCAATAAACCTTGGTTAAACAAGTACAAGGTACATAGCCAACCACCATCCAACTTCCTTTTATTTGAAAGGAAGTAAGTAGGAAAGGACCATAGCACAGGAACAGAGCACATTTTATTTATAATCTAACTGGCTAAAAAGATCAGGTTCTTTCCTGTTAGCATCTCTGTTCATTAGATTAGCTAATAAAAGCTGGATAAAAGCATGATGGATCTAAGGTAATTTCTCATGTATCTACAGTGATATGTAGCAAGAAACAAATGTAGGTAAGTAATAAAACCCTACTAGAACTACAAAATTTGGCAACTAAAATCACAATCCTATGTTATTTTATTTATAAACGTTCTTATGTCCATTCAAAACTTAAATGGAGTCTATTTCTGGGCAACCATGCCTGCAAATGCAAAATAACAGAACTGTTTGAGAATCAGTGTAAAATTCCAAAATGATCTACCGTAATTGCCGAGAAGCCTTCAGTTCCCTACATAGTTCCTTAGTCTACCAATGATTGGCATAAGAATATGCAAATACTGGACTTCCGGTTTTGGAGCGCTTCATCGCAGACATCCCTCGTTGGATGCCTTTCCGATCTTTGTTAAAAGCCGCCAGAACAGCTGTCTGGCGGCTTTAAAATCTCTTCCCCGGGCAAAGGGGAGAGATGAGAGCCTGACAGGAGGGGTAGAGCCCCCCCAGCGCCTTAGGAGCCATCTGCAGGGCGCGAAGGGAGAGCTCCCCATGCAGCCTGTCTCCAGCTCCGAAGATCCGGAAACCTCTGCCTTTTGCAGAGCTAGATGGAGTGACCAGCCGCTGCTTCAAAAATGGGATTTATAACTACATTTAAACTATAGAAGCAGACAGAGAGAAACAGGCGTGAGATGGGCAAGTACTGAAACCTCTTTTTTTCCTTTTTTTTTCAACTCCTGGGTAAGCTTTCACTTCGGCAAGGGAACAAAGGAAACAGAGTAACAATATGGCGATTGAGAAGTGAAAGTGACTTTCGTTTCCCCAGAGGCTTTTTTTTTTTTCTTTCTCTCTCTCTTATGGAAACTTTTAACTTGGAAAAATGGTTTTTTCTTTCTCTGTCTCCTAACTCTGGATTAAAGTTATAATAGAAATATTTTCAATAATAAAAGACTATCTGATTTTTAAACTGGAAAGAACTTTAATCAGGCAACTGGCTTTCTTTCTTTTTTGTACTCTTTTGAAACACCAATGGCTTCAAAGTTTGGAAAGACTGTTTTGACTAAAAGAAATGACTATTCATCTGGATATATTTCTAAAATGCAACTTAACACTGAGCTAACACCTCCACAGCTTTTGACACCTGAAAATTTATTAAATAATTTAAAGATTATGAAACATGAACTTACTTTGGAATTTAACCAGAAAATAAGTGAGATAGACCATAAGATGCAGGCTGCTTTGAAGAATATGAATCAACAACTAAGATTTGATGTGTTAGAGGTTTGCAAAGGCTTAGCAACAAATATTGAAGTTTTGGCAGAACGTATTGAAACAAATAAACAAGCTTTGGCAACTTCGGTGAATTACATAGATAAAATCCAAAATGACATTGCAAATTTTGAAAAAGAGGTCTTAATGACTCAGTTCAGATCTATGGAAGTTGCTATAAGGATTAGAGGTTTGAAAGAAGGATTATATGAAAATTTAAAAGGCAGGATGGTTGACATATTGGATCAGGTGTCTGGAATTTCTAAAGCGGAATTGGCTACACAAATCGACAAAACATACAGAATCAACTCGTGGTACGCCAAACAAAAGCATCTACCAAGGGATATTGTCATATATTTTACCACAAGAGCTCTACGGAACAGAATTATACAAGCAACGTTTAACAATAATCTTATGGTGAATGGTCAGGAACTAAAGATTTGGAAAGAAATCCCCTCTAAAATGCTTAAAGCCAGGAAAAGCTATACTTTTTTGATTGATGAATTTAAGAGATTAAATTTACAATATAAATGGGAAGCACCAGTTGGAGTAACAGTGAAATTTTCTGGAAAAAGATACCGGCTCAACACGATAAAAAAAGCTACTGAATTTTATGTCAATGTTCTAAAGGCTGATATATCCAAGATTCCAGAAGAAGGGTGTATGAAAATAAAAGAGGAGGAGGAGGGGAAGCCACCTTCGATGGATCAAAAAGAAATAGACTCAAAAATCCAAAAGGAGTGCCTGAATCAGATAGCTGGGGAAGAGGAGATGGAGGTTTGGGAGCAGACGGGAGACGACTTGACAAATTTGAATTTATTGAACTATTAAAAGATGAACTATCAAGATACAAAATAATGTGATGTTGAAATATATTGGATGGATAGAAACTAATATGATTGTATTTTATCTTTTCCCTATCTAATGATTACTTATGCAATATTTAGTTAAGTTTTATATAATTTTGAGGTTATTTTTAATGTTGATAATATTAGATATATATAGTTTGTTGAAGATTTGTTTATTGTTTATTCTTCTTTTATTTTCTTTTTTTGTTTATTGAAGTTAGCGAATTAATTTAGAATAATATTATCTTATTAATATCATGATGAAATTTAATATTTGATGATTACTTATGTAACATTTAGTTAAGTTTTATCTTAGAGGTTATTTCTAATGTCAATAATATTAGTTTAAGATTTGTGTATTTTATATTTAGTTATTACTTATGTAACACTTACCTTGTATAAGATAGAGGACTGAAGGGAGGAGGTAGGAGGTTTGTTTGTTTGTAGTGTTAAAGAGTTTTCTCTTTCTTTCTTTCTTTTTTTTTATTCTCTTTCTTTTTTTTCTCTCTCTTTTTTGTATCTTTACTATTGTATACAAATGCGATATATTAGTACTGTATAGTTTGGAGTTGAAGTTTTTTTAAAAATAGTGTTCTTTCTTTTTTCCTTTTTCCTTTTTCTTTTTATTAACAATTTAAACTTATTATTATGCCCTGTATTATCTCTGGGAAGTCCGGGGGGGGGGGAGGTGGGGAGGGAAGGGGGTGGGTCTGGGGGGGGGAAATAAAAATGTTTGTACTTTGGATTTAATATTTTGTTACCACTTATGTAAGTTTGTACTAATAAAACTTTTTTGAGAAAAAAAAAGAATATGCAAATACTCTAAGCTGCCTATACATTTGAGGAAACTAAAATTAAGTATGCAAAATGCTTATCTTAGATCACATTCAGCTGTTCCAGGTGCCAAATATTTTCCTCCATTAGATCAAGGTTCACATAGTTTCATATTTCTTTCACCCAGAAATCTCCCCCTCTATTGGTCCACAGTGGATTTCTTCTTCAGCATTTTTAGAAGTTCATTTTAGCATTTCTTTTTGTTAATTTGTTACAAAACTGCCAACTAGGCTACTGTCCAAGGAAGAGCTAAGTGTGCTGTGATCTATTTTGAGTTTAAGGAGTTGCTTAATCTTGAGTAGGTCATCTTCCTGGTTGGGGATAGATTTAAGCTACTCAATGGAGAAGAATCTGACATTTTGGTGAAATTAGGGCGTGTTGCAATACAAGGTTGTTTTTTTTGAAGGTATCTTATATATTAAAAAAACCAGCTGTTAATAGAATATGTCTGCTAGAAGCTTTCACTGGACAATTGTAAAAGTTCTGCCAACATTACCGCTTAGATAAATCCATGGAATTTGCTGCAAAGTCAGTAAAAATGCAGTGGTAAAATTAAAATGGGATGAAGTTGTGGGAAGGATGAAGTGAAATGGGGAACTGTAGGATATAAGTTGAATCATAGTACTTGAATATCTTTCCTTTCCACACAAGTACTAAACATGCACAAAACAGAATATGCTTCTCTGCACTCAGTTTATTTCCGCTAGGATGCATATTAGATTAGGCTTGTTTAATCATGATTTACTGGCTCATAGCTGACCATGTTCATAGCTTATATCCTGAGGACCAGAAGGCCAGGGCAGTTATTATTTATTATTATTATTTATTATTTTAGAGTTCTTATATGCCGCCCTACTCCCTGGGGACTCCCTGAGGATGCCCTACTCCCTGGGGACTCCCTAGTTAACTACAACTCTTCAAATTATGTTGCCAATAAGTAACAAATCACACATCAGATGCTACTTTTCTGTTCCTAAAATCAGTCTCTCCTTGCATGTGCATGGCAGAGCATTGTGTGTGTGTGTGTGTGTGTGTGTGTGTGTGTGTGTGTGTGTGTGTGTGTGTGTGTGTGTGTGTGTAGCAAAAAAGGCATGCCATGGCCGTAACTTAACGGTATGACAATATGACTGCTTTCCCTTCCAATACTGTTTGGCTCAAGTTTTCCTTGAATTACCCTTGATAAATTCAAAAAGGTCCTTATAAAATGCTTCTTTCTTCAGGATCTTTATGAAGCCGGAGGAACTATTATATCAGTTGCAATACTCCATATCTTTAAGTTATGGCCATTCCAGAATTAGATCATTGATTATTATACTGTTTATACTGTGTGTGATTTTAATGTTTTGCTCCTACCAATGTTTAATTTCTATTTTAAACATAGGAATCAAATGAGTTGTATAGGTAAGAGGATAATCATGCTAAAATTTACAAGTTAAGTCTTTAATATAAAACCTTTGTATGTGCCTGCCGCTAATTTGCAGTATGTTCAACTGTTGAAAAACTGATGCAGCCCATGACCCAACAAAACTGACGCACAGTGTTAAACCATGGTTTGCACATGTCAAGACTGAGCTCAAAAAACATGCCAAGTCAAAACAAGACAAACTAAATTACGATACCAGTGTAAAAATTCATTGAAAGCATATAAGGGAGAAATCTCATGAAGGGAAAGTACAGTTTTGCTAAAAACCACCTATCTCGATTACACATATTGTTAACCCTCTTCCTACAAAATTAACAGCACTCTTTACTTGCACAACTGAGGTAAGCAGGCAGCCCACTTAGATAAGCAGAGTCAGCATAGTATAAAATCTAACTGCCACAACTGTCTCTTATATAGCGTCTTTGCACCTTATTGTTTCTGATAACTCTGCTTTAATTAAAACCAGTATTACATCTTGCCATGGAGATCTACTCTCATTCCAGTCAGTGACCCTGCTGATCGAAAACGCTGACCCCTCCTGATCACAGTCAAGTGGAAGAAGTTATTTCCTAGCACACATTTCATGGCAAACACTGAGTTGTAACTTCACAGCCACTATGGCCCCTGTGCACTTCTCTCACTGGCAGAGACAATTCCACTCCTACTTCAGACCCCTCAGAAAAGCCGCCGGGTCCGTAGAATAATTGCTCCTACTGTACATTTGGGATTTTTTGCTCTGTGCCCGTTGGCTTTCCAGACACTTCATGATGGGGCCAAACCTAACAGTGTTGGCAAAACATGCTTGAGTGGACAGTTAAAAATAAAATCTATCCCAAGATCTGTTGCCAACATAGCCAGCAACAATGCTAAGCTTAGTTAATGTTAACCTTTTTTAATAGCTCAGTGCAGTGCAAGGTTCTCAAATTGTGGATTATGCTGCTCAGAGGTGGAGAGCAATTGTGGAAGGTCATTTTTTTTAAAAAAAAATCTACTTGCTGTTTAAACTCACTCTGGGTTTCAATCCAAATTTTGGATTGCGCAAGCCTACAAAGTTTGAGAACCTTTGCAAAATCCATACATTAACATTCAGTGATTAAAAATAGAACATTTGTGATTAAGACACCCAAGCAATTTGTCTCTGATGCAGCTCTCAGGGTACATCTAAAGCAACAGAGTAATAATAATCATAATGATACCAGTAGGGGATAATAGAGAAGACATAATAGTACTAGAGCCATACGATATGGGTGAATATACTTAGATATAAGTGCTGTGAGAATTAGGTGTTCAACAGTGTGATGGTACAAGGGAAAAAACCTGTCTGTGTCCAGTTGTTTTGGCATTATTTATTTAAACTTCTATGGTTGCCCATCTCACACAAGGTGACTCTGCACTATAAAATAAAACAAGCAATTTACATATGTTACAAAACCAATTGAAAGCAAATCAAAATTAAAACGTATCTATGGAGATTCTCAGTCATCCAGGTCATGGTTGTCTCAAAGCTGCTTTTTTCAAGAGGCTAATTGGACTTTCGGAAAATCCAGTTGCCTTTTGAAAAAAAAAGCACCTTTGGGACATAATTAAAACAACATCTGTTGCCTCTCCACGTAGGTATAACCAACGCAGCGCCATCGTAAAACCAGCTCTGAGGATTTAGAACCACCTCCTGGCTCTTGCCAATCCTTGCCCTCCCCTCCTATTCCCTCATCCTTGACTTTTCCCCAGGACGATTTTTCAGAAGCGGCAATCGCGGGGGACAATCCCGGCACTTCCTGGCCCACCTTCCGAGTCCCGTGCTCCGTCTCCCAATGCTTAAATTGATTTTGGCAAACATCCGCCGTGTTATGCCGGATCCCACTCCCCATAATGCGCGCGGTTGTTGTTCTGGGCATACGCGAAGTTGTGGGCCAAACGCAAGAGGAAAAGCGGTGGGAAAGGAAACCCACAGCAGAGAGAGAGAGAGAGAGAGAGGAGGCTGCGAGTTAGGACGCGGCTAAGTGGCGGAGCGCGCCACGCCAATTCTTCTCCCATTCCCAAGGAGGGCGACCCGCCAGGCTCTCCTCTCCTTGGGAGAGGGGGAGCACCCCCTCACACCGCCCCCCTTCCCGCGCTTTCCGCGCACCTCCTCCCCCTCAGCCGCCTCCCCCTTCTCAGCCTCCCCCTCCTCCCCCTCTTCGCTTTCCCGCGCGTCCGCTGGCGGGGGAGTCCCGGATGTTGGCCCCTTGCCCCGCTGCTCCTCAGTCCTGGCTGCTCCTCCGTCCAGGCTTCCATAAAAGGGCAGCGCCTTCCCTCTCCTTCGTCCCCCAGGCCTCCCTTTCCCTCCTCTTCCCCCCCCCTCCCTCTGTCGCCATCCCCTCAGGCGGCGCCCCCGGCGGGCAGAAAAGGCTTCGGGGGGGGCGGGGGCTCCCGTCCTGGCTACGTCCGCAGGGCGGGGAAGAGAAGCGAAGCATCGGGCGAGGCAGGCAGAGGGCAGCGGCGGCGGCGTTGGCGGCGGTGGGGGTTCTCTGTCACGCTCGCAGCGCCGACGGGGGGCACCTCAACGCACGCACGCAGGCGCGCGCGCGCAGGCAGAAGCGAGGCCGGGGAGCCCCTTGAAGGGAGGTGAGGACGGGCAGGCGGTGGGGCTTTTCCCCTCGCGCGGCAAAGGAGAGCGGGGCTCCTTCGTTTCTCTTCTGCTTCCACGTCATCCTTGCTCGGTCGGTGGACGCAGGGACATCTGCGCCCCAGTGGGATCCTCAGGGGATCCATGTGCGGGTGGCCAGGGTGATGGGTCGGGGTGTATGTGTGTGGGGTAGTTTGGAGGGTTTGTGCCCTCTTCAGGGTCCTAGTCCCTTTTGAGGTGACTTGCTTGCCTTTCTCCCCTGCAAATAACGCTCGCCGCGCTTCCAGACTCGCTCCTTTCGGTCTCTTCTCACTCTCCGTCCTTCCCACTCTTTTTCTTTTCTTTTCTTTCAGGCCTCCTCCTCTTCTGCTTACCTGAGAAGTTAGCCTCCCCCCCCCCTTTCAGATTATTTTTATGGGATTCTAGATCCGATGGGCACATCCTCTTCTCTCTGTGAGCATTATTTTGGCTTGGGACATCCATTGCTCCTTTCTTTTTCTTGCCTGCCACAGCCCCGTATAATCTGAATTAGTGCTATCTCTTGCGCCTTGGAAAAAAAAGGAGCTTGCAAATTTTTCTTCCCTGTGTGGAGTCCCTTATTTGTGCTCATGTGGTGCTTTAAGATGTTTATGCAATCTGTCTGCCACTGTGAATATATCTATGTTTTGTAGGACGAGTTCCTAGGAGATCGTGGAGGTTATTATGGCTGAAAGGATGTGTTTGCTCCTGTGAATTAATCTGGATTTTCTTGAGGAGTTTGGATCTTAAAGGGACTAGGAATCCTGAACTTCGGGGTCAAAGGGACTTGTCTCATTAACATATTGTAGGGACAAATAAGATCCCTGAAGAAGGGAATCTTGGTTTAAACATACCTGCAAACTGAAGCTAAGCAAGGCTTCAGTTTATATTCCCTTTAAGTTTACAAAGCCCTTGCTGAGCAGCTGGAAATCTGCAATCTGAGTCTGCCCTCCCCTTACTACTGCCCCCCTAAGTAAATTGAACTGAGTTGGGAACTTCCTCCGTTTTGTTACTTCTTTACAGCTGATATTAAGGGAGTTTGTTTCCCTTCCTTGGTTATTTCTTTTTCTTGCTCGTTCTTTACTTTCCTCGCTGCTGTGATTTTCTTCACTTGAATGGGGAAGCAGGGAGGCTGCTCCTGAGCTGTGAGCTGGAGGCTTCAGCTTAACTAATGAAATGAATGCCATTTCCTCTGTTTCAGTAGAAAGGAGCAATGACGGCTCTGGACGGTATACGGATGCCAGATGGCTGCTATGCTGATGGAACGTGGGAGTTGAATGTGCTTGTCACAGACTTGAACAGAGATGTAACATTGAGGGTCACAGGGGAAATACATATCGGTGGCGTCATGCTGAAACTCGTGGAAAAACTTGGTAAGTTGCAATAGAAAGTAGGGATTACAATGTTGGTGCTTCTCTGAATGCTGTATACGGTAATGAATATTTGGTCATTTTTTGACTAGTTGAATTTATTGAAAGAAATCAAGCAGCCTACAAAAAACAACAGGACTGCTGAATCTACAACTCTATAGCGGCATATTACAATCACTGCTGTGTATTTCCTTGCTTTATCGGATGGCCCTAAGCTTTTTTACAATGTTTTATTTGTGGTAGCAAGTTCAAATTTCATAGAGAAATACAGTGAGCAGTGATAGAGTATTATCCTAGCTTATGGTATAGCACAGAGGTCTCCAACCTTGGCAACTTTAAGACTTGTGGACTTCAACTCCCAGAATTCCTCAAACAGCAAAGCTGGCTGAGGAACTCTGGGGGTTGAAGTCCACAAGTTTTAAAGTTGCTAAGGTTGGAGACCCCTAGCAAATTGGTTCTTAGATGAGCCAAAATCTATTAAGATTTTTTAAATTTCAGTAATTATTAGGACTATATTTCTCAGTTGTTTAACGCTAGAACAGTTAAATCGATATATGTGATATATGCTGTAATATATGTCCTTAAATCTGAATACACACTAAAACCTATCCGGAGAATGTATTTAATTTTTTTAGAACATTTATATCACTGACCAACTTAAATGCCTAACTCCAGGTGACAAACAATCAATTTACAGAACAAAAAAGCAAAACAAAAAACCAGAGTTAAAAATAATCCAATACAAGAAAAAGAAACATCTCAGGTAACCATGTAGCAATTTTACAAATACAAATATGTACATGGCTCTCCCCTAAAATCCTGACAACTGGGTCATAACAACCTTCTGGAAGGCTGAGAGGGTTAGGTTCTTCAGACCTCAGGGACAGGCTGTTCCATAGAGCTGGAGCCACGCCCTGTATACTATAATGAATGTGTTGATGAACTTTTAATTAGAAGCCAAAATTAAATGTGCTATCTAGCAAAAGGGCTATATGGAAGTGTTTGCTGAAAATGCATGTTGCAGGGAAACCTAAAGCTCTGCCTGACATATTTTAAATATGCTGCTTATTGAGAGATGTTATTTGAATGCGCAGTCACAAGGAGAATAATTAAATGAATGTTTTTTATTGCTCTGCTGGCTAGATATGCTAGCCTTTATATGCCTCCTCAAATACTGAATGATGTGCTGTGGACAGAAGCTTCATATAGAAGTTATCCTGCTTGATCCTCTGTTGTTCTCTGTGTTGTCATTGACAAGGGGTCCTCTGCTAGGCAAACTGAGAAGGGATAATTAGCACATCTTAACCTGTATTTTAAATATTACTGTGTCTTTGGGTTGCCATGGCAAAGAACTGTGACTGATTCAGTTTGCCTCTGCCATCAAATGTTCCGTTCTTTGAGAAGAGTTCTGAACTAACCCAGTATCAAAATGGGGCATTAGTAAAAAGCAATTTTATTTCTTTTTGGATTGCAAAGAGTGTTAGGAAAAGCTCTGCAAAGATTGCATAACTGAAAATTTTTAACATAATGCATTATTGTAGTTATTCTTTTATTGTTTGACTCATAAAATAGTGAATTTTTAGACTAATTGGCAAGAAGAATCTTTATCTATTGTTGCAAAAATATTTCTCCTTTGCAAGAATGTTTGCTGCCATAGCAAAGTTTTAATTCTGGTTTTCTGAAGAGTGTGAAAATGACCAACTTCCTTAGTCAAGTGATCTTGAATCTGATGGTGTTATGGCTTGTATTGCAGTCTCAGAGATAATTAATTATACTTCCCCAATTAACTATTTTTCCCATTTTAATTCTGATCAAATCTGTGCAAATCATGGTTATTCTTTGATAGACATTACCTTAACATATTGCTTTTATTGCTAAGGCTGCTACATCTTATGTAGACTTCTGAGGTTTAGTCCAGTATTAGTTATACAGCACATATCCTATCTGTTCAACATGTCATGGGCCATATCTTGGAGGTTAGGATCTCACTGAAGTACATGTGCATTACTCAGTTACTTTGCACTATGTTTTCAATCTTGAGCAGAATACTGTATTAAGTGCTAAAGTTCTTGTCTTGAGGCCAAATGCTGAGATACTGTATATTCAGTTGGTAATTAAAATATTCCTTCTGTTAAAATACATATGAAGTTGTTTGCAGTGCTAAAAACAAGTAATCCCTATCTGGTCTCTAGCACATCTTTGGTTCTCTATAAAGAACTGATTTGTTGATTAGTTGCCCACTTAAATAATTTTGGTGGCGTTAAACCACCCCCATCCGTTACTGTATTAACATTTTACACTGATGTAATAAGGAAGGAAAAGCAGATATAAATACTTGCTTCAAAGGGAAGCTTATGTTTGTATGAAAGACTCTTATTTAGGTTTGATTTGATTTTGGAACTGGAAAGTCAAAGATTGAATTAATTGTGGGGTCAGCATTCTTCAGTTTCTACCCATTTTAAAATACTACATTTTTCATATAGGCCAGTATATGAATGTTGCTGATGATTTTGGTATGTAATTTTCTTAAGTGTAGGGTGGAAGTGGCTGTTAAGTTTGGTTTAAACTGGAATGTATTTTTATGGCAGCTTCATTCAGACTGCTCTAGATTTGAATGTTGAGATTATTCATTATAGCATTGTTTCATTTTGTTAATATTTGTAATGGTTTTTATTTTAATGTTACTTTTGGGAGGGAGGGTAAGCTACTTGGAGCCTTGTTGAATTAATTGACATATACATTGTAGTAAACAAAATAAGCAGTTAATAAAGATAGTTTATGAAACTATTTTGCAGCTGGGTTAATAACAATCCAGAAACAAGATAATGTAGCCAATTTTAAGACATTGATGCTCAATAGCTGTTTAATAGTTCTTTTAGTCCGTCCCCCCCCCCCCATAGTGTAATCTCTGACTTCAGATAACGGAGGGAGGGAGAGAGAGAGCGCTCAAACTGAGAAACTACAGGTAGCAGTGCATAAAACACAAAAGGAAAAAAGCAAAGCAATTCTTCAAAAAATTGTTGTTGCTTTAATGCCAAAAGAGTTAGCTTTTAAAAAAATACAGTGTTTAATTTGCAAATATAACTGTTAATTTGTGGGTGCTAAAGACTCCGTCTGTTCTGAGGGGTCCTTGGTGCTCTGAACTTGGTTGTTTCCTTGCAGATATTTCATTACCCAAACTAGATAAGTGCTAGTAAGGAGTAGGGTTTGCTCTCAGTTTATATTCTAGTGACTCAGTCTGTACCTCCTATTTTGATATGACAAGAGGCAGAAAGAAATTAGGAGATTCATTCTGTAAAACAGATAGTTCAAAATGTGTTATTTGATCTTGTGAATAGCATGTTAGCAGTGATCTTTGGTGTTTTACTTGGATCTAAAGTTTAATATTTGTATACTGCCCTGTAGTAGACATAACTGAAAAATCTAATCTAGGGATATTTGTAGCTTCTATATATACTTTTTGTTTATTTTTTGCTTTTGATTGATTATGCATTTGCTTTAGCAAAACATAGTGAAACAGAATGTGTTGGGATGAATAAGAGAGGTTTGTACAGTGATAATCTGAATATATTTACAGATACAGATTATCAGAGTTGCAAGGGACCTTGTAGGTCATCTAGTCCAACCCCTGCCCAAGTAAGAGACCCTACACCAGTGATGGCGAACCTTTTTTGGTTCGCGTGCCAAAAGGGGGTATGTGCGTGCACTAGCGCGCGCACTCATGCCCACACTCATTCCCTACCCCCCCACACATGCACACAACCCCCCACGCTGCCCCCTGCACATGCGTACAGACCCCCACTCCCGCGCAAAGGCCTTACTGAAGCCTGGGACGGTGAAAAACGGCAAAACAGGCAAACCGGAAGTTCGGAAAAATGCACTTCCGGTTTGCCCGTTGGGCTGTTTTTCGCACTCCGGGGCTTCAGGAAGCTTCCCTGAACTCTCTGGAGTGTGAAAAACAGCCCAACAGCAAACCGGAAGTGCGTTTTTCCGAACTTCCAGTTTGCCCGTGGAGCTGACGTAGGGCAACGCCTCGAGTGCCCTCTGATATGGCTCTGCGTGCCACCTGTGGCACGTGTGCCACAGGTTTGCCATCACTGCCCTACACCATTTCTGACAAATGGCAGTCCAGTCTCTTCTTGAAAGCTACCAATGATGAAGCTCACATTACTTCCGAAGGGAAGCTGTTCCATTGGTTGATTGTTCTCACTGTCAGAAAATTTCTCCTTAGTTATACCAAGCCTAGTAAAAAGTTATTGAGATTTCTGTCCGTTAGGCACAATTCAGTTCCTGTGCCACTTCAAAAGTGATTTATGACCTTTAACTTCCTAGATATTTTTAACTGAATTAAATCCCTGGAAATATAATAAAATAGTTTCCTTGAATATCTTTCAAACTCTAGAAAATAAAAATACGTTCTAATTTTTTCTTTTAAGATATTCAGGAAATGAACTTTTTAAAAATGACTGCTATCTCTGCATCCCTTAGCTTTAATTAAGATTTATAATGTATTATGAATAAAATACCAAGAAAATGTAGCTTTACTGATTTACCAGTTGTATTACACTACAGCTTTTACAGTAATGGAGGCAGGACTTGCAAATTTATTGAGCTGAATTTGTAATGTCTTCCCTTAAGCCATTATGCTAAATAAAAGTGCTGTTCAAATTATTGCTGTTCCTGCTTTTCTTTAAATGTTAACTTTAAATATGTTTTTTTTTTATTTTTCTCTCCAAATAACTTTTCCACTTTTTTTCTGTCTTATTTTTAGTTAGTTTCTGGCTCACATTCAAAAGTTTTATATAGGAAGATATGCAGGCAGATTGAAGATGTCCATTTTCCCATTTTTTCCCATTTTCCCTCTGTTTCAAGAGGCTTTTAAAACTATCATGAGCTTAGATAAATAATTTGAATTGTTCAATCGGAGACTGCAATTTGAGAAAGTGAAAAAAAAAGTAGTGCTTTTGGGGATTGCACATAACTGAGTGCCTTCAATTAATTGTTTGCTGGGAGCGTTAAACAGGGTTAGAGAGGGTTATTATTTGAAGTGCTTCTGCAGCCTTTATTAAATATGTCAGCAGAGGGTCAGCTAGGAGCAAAGTAAAAATGAAGTTGGGATAGGCTAAAAATGGAGTAGGGGATAGGAATTCCAAATTGTGTATGCCAAAGAATGTCCAATTGCATATACCGGTAAGTCTGAACAGCTGCTAAAGTCAGGCATTATATGCTGTGATTTATAGAAATTGCCAGTATTTCTCCTTTCTACCAAAATCATTTCCCCCTCAGATACTAGGATAAAAGTACCTACCATCACTGTCTCACATTAATGGGGAAGTCAGTTTTACAGCTCAGAGCCAGTGTTTAGGAGTATAAAAGCCTCAGTCCCCAACACCATACCAAACTAAGCAAGCTCCTTTAAGCCTAATCTTGCTTGCATTGCTCCATCCAAGGCTGAAAGCTTCCTGTCCAAACAGAATTTGGGATTATACCAAGCCAGAAAATTGCTGCTTTGATAAACAGTTCCTTTTCTTTGTGACGGTCATGAGTGAGGGGAAAGATCTGTATCAGATGTACTGTTGAGCTTTCAGTCCATAGGTTCCGAATGCTAGCATAGGAATGAACTAGGTTTCAAGGCAACTCTTAATAACTCAGAGGTTTTGATTGTTAAGGTGAGTGAGTACATGTCATCAATATTTAGAATTTCTTAGATAGGAGGGGTGGTATAGAAAATAACTACCATATATGAACATAATGTAATTTATTAATCATTTTAGTATAAATTTATGTACTAAGATAATTTATATAAACATGTACAATAATTGTCAACCCAGCTCCTTTTGCTATATCTTGTTTTTTTAATTTATATTTTATTCAGTTGCTATGAAACAGTTTATAATTACAGTGACACAAAATACATTCTACATGGCCTGAGTAAAATTGAATTCAGATGCTAGATTACATTGGGACTTTGTGCATGGTTCTCAAAAGTTGTGATTGAATACACCTAAATTCTTCTATATTTTCTACAAGTATTCTTTTGCAAGAAACTTTCCCTTGGGAAAATGGGAAACGAAGTGGAAATGTAGGGGCAAATGGGACATGTTCATAAAAAAGCTTAAATAAAGTAAATGACTTTATCTGCTAAGCAACTATGGATGTCCTTTCTGAACAGGAAGTGACATAGAACATTTGGCATTCTCATTCAGTTGGCAGAATTTGCTGCAAAGTAGATCTGGTAATTGATTTGCCCTTGAACAAAAAAATGTTTCTTTGCTCACTACAAATTTGAATTTTTCCTCCCAAAAATTACTATTAAATATTACTACTTAAGAATGTTATAAACTGATTCAAAATGTTTTTTCCATGTTGCTGTAAAATAATCTTCATGCTTTTTGAATTATGGACTCCTTTACCACAACTTGAAGAATTAAACAACTGCTTTGGATTAGTCACAGAAATGGAATTTAATAAAATAGCTTATCCTGTTGAAATTTATGACTAAATGTGCTTTCTTCCTATCTCTCCTAGTCATAGCTTATCGGGAGTAATATGAACCATACAAGTATGCACATTTTAGCAAACTCTACAGTTTATGTGTACATTTTAGCTTTGTTTTTCTTGTGTTTCTAGAAATCTGCCCACAGTTGTAATCTAATTTCAAAGTACTGTGTTCAAGAATGGCCCAAATTAAACTAATGAGTATGATAAATGTTATCAGAAAAGATTCCCACAGATACCAGGTATCTCTGAGCCTTGATATCAGTTCATTTGCACTTATTTATTAGCTAGGTAGACAGTAGTAATTATCTTCTGGCTTAAAAATTAACCGCTTGAAAAGAATAAAATATTCTTGACTCATTGTTACAAGAATACTGAGAAATGGCATTTGAGCTTATTTGGTCTGAAAGACTGCAATCTTTCACCAGGCAAGTTAGCAGTACTTATTTTTTCTTCATATTTGAAAAGTACATAATGGCCTTTCCACAAGCTAGAGAAGATGTCTCTTGAACTAAAAGCTCCTCTGATGGTTCAGGCACAGAAGTATGCCAGTTGAAAATGGAGTGTCTTGCATTGAAACTTACTTGGGTCCTTCTGAGTTAAATAGAAAATGTAAGAAACAGTCCTATGTGCTCCAACTATAGCATTGTAACGGGTGGGTTCTGAATTCTCCCGCTGCCAGTTTGCTCAGGGACGCGCTGTGCGGGCGCACACGCATTGCGGGCGCACATGTGCAGTACTTTAAAAAAGTTTCTGCGCATGCACAGAAATAAAAAACAAGATGGTGGTGCCTATGGCGCCGCCGGGAGAACCAGCTCAGGGGCGTGGCAGGCATGGGTCGCTGCCAGTTCTAGCAACCCCCAGGCCACCAAGTTGCTACCAGTTCTATAGAACAGATCCGAACCGGAAGGAACCCACCTCTGCATTGCAAGACACAGTCTCAAGTACAGGTAGTCCTCGACTTATGATCATAATTGAGCGCAAAAGTTCTGTTGTTAAGTGAGACATTTGTTAAGTGAGTTTTACCCCATTTTATGATATTTCTTACCTCTGTTTTGTAAATGAATCACTGCAGTTGATAAGTTAGTAACCCGGTTGTTAAGTGAATCTGGCTTCCCCATTGACTGCTTCTGAGACGGTCACAAAAGATGATCACATGACCTTGGGACTCACCAACGATCATAAATATGAATTAGTTGTCAAGCATCTGAATTTTGATCAAATGATCATGGGTATGGTGCAAAGGTGGTAACTCTGAAAAATGATCATAAGTCACTTTTATCAGTGCCAATGTAACTTTGAACGGTCACTAAATGAACTGTTGTAAGTTGAGGACTACCTGCACCTTCATGGATTTTTTTTTCTCCTGGAGTGGACAGTGCAGTTGTATGCACAATTAGTAAGCAGCCCTACATTTTGAAAAATGAAAGCGAAACTGATAGTGTTAAAGTAATGGTGTTATGTTCAAATACTGCCTTGGCTCCACTATAGAAGTATTAAGTAATCCTGTTACAGTTACTTTCCTCTGCCTAATTGGAAATAATATGAGTCTGATCAATAGATAGTTGTTCATAACAAGAACTTGCACAACTATAAAATATTTAAACACATATCATGAGTGCTGGTCAGGTACTTACAGAGGTATTCCTCAACTTACGACTGTTCCTCACATTGAAGGCTATTACAGCATTCCTACGATCATGGGATCACATTTTGGGAGCTTAGTAACCAGTTTACATTTACAGCAAATGTAAATGTACTCTGGGCACATGGTCACCTCTTGCAACCTTTCCAGCCAGCTACAGTCAATGGGGAGAAAATGGCAGGGAAGGTCACAAATCATGGTCATAGCCTTATTAAATGACTGGTGATTTGCTTAATGACCACTGCAAAATGGTCATAAAATTGGGTGCGGTCACATGATGCCTTAGTTCACCACACTGCTTAAAGATGAATGTTCTGGTTCCAATTGTGGGTCATCAGTCAAGAACTACCTGTATCCGCTAGCAAAAAAAGTGTGAAATCTCTGGAAGCTCCATTGTTCCAATTGGCAGTCATAATGGCCATATGTTAATTACAGATAGCCTCAGAAAGGGTGCTTTATAGCCTATAAAGCACTTCCAGCTGTTATAAAATGTTGCAAAAAAACCTTTCCCCACCATTACATGGTTGCATTTCATCTGCTTGGCAGCTGGCTCACAACTGTAACTTGGTGTAGCATCCTGTGATTTGTGACATTTTTTGCCCATTTCCAGCAAAAAATGCCTGATTGAGAGAGCCAGTTCATACTTACAATCATGTGATTTGCTTGGCAACTACCATAAAAATGATTGTAAAATTGGGTCTGGTCATGTGTGTGTCTCAACTTACAACTATCATAATTCATGATTGAAATTCTGGTCCCAATTGTGGTCACAAGTCAAGGTCTACATGTATATGGAATATAGCCCTGAATCATATGCTATTAACACCATTGCATTACATATGGGATACCGCAGTCTTCCTGAGAAAACAAAAATCCATTAAATGAAGAATGAATAATTTAGCTGTCATGGGTATTGAAGCCCAATGCAACTAAATAGTACTAGAACTATTAGTACTAGAACTTCTAAACAGAAGCAGTTCGCACCTGGATTGAAGGCACAGTCAAAATTACGGTAGATTAGAAGACTCATAAAGTCTGTTAGATTACAAAAACAAAGAATAAACACAGGCAAAACCTTACGTTTGGTTTTAGTGATTAACTATCTAGGTCAGTGATGGCGAACCTTTTTTGGTTCGCGTGCCAAAAGGGGGGGGGATGCGGAGGATCACGTGTGTACGTGCCCACACTCATATTTCCATGCACCCCCGCACATGCACGCATGACCCCCCTGCTCCCAGCATGCAATGGCACGCCTTTCTAGGAGCCTGGGGAGGGCGAAAACGGCCTTCCCCACCCCCTCTGGAGGCTGGAAAGAGCCTGTTTCCCGACTCCCAGTGGGCCCAGAATGCCCAAAAATCAGCCGGCTGGTGCACACATGCACGCTGGACCTGAGCTTGCGTGCCCACCGATATGGCTCCGCGTGCCACTTGTGGCACCCGTGCCATAGGTTCACCATCACGGATCTAGGTTATAAGGTATATGAATAGCATGTATCACAGCTATACTGATTGTAGACCATGATTTGATGTTTGGATTTAAAAACCTCCCTTGAATGAATTGTGATTATACTGATATCCATGTAGTTTTCTTTGCAGCAGTACAGACATATTTTTAAATCCCTTCTGAAGGTTTTGGTGGGAAGGGGCAGGGGTGTTAACTATAGGAACATAAGAAAAAGTAATAACTGGAAAACAGAGGCCAATAAGAAATAGAAATACTGTGTCTGGCCTGCATAACACCCTTCCCAAATAGACATTGTAAAAATCTATTTACAGTGGCATAAAAGGAAACCATAGCTTTTATGTTAAATATGCCAAATAATGACCTTTACAACAACAAGGGAAAAGAAGGTTTGTATGCTAAATATGACAGGTCTGCTGTCTTCAGTGGGGGAAATTTCTTTTTTGGTGCCTTCTAGGCTCTGTGCTCCTGGATTGTTTTGTATGACTGACCATGTAACCCAAGCAGCTGTTCTATGAATGAGCAGCCCCCTTCCCCAAAACAAGTATGGTACCCACCAACCAAAATGTGCTCTCAGAATCTGCCTTCTCACCCAAAAGTTTGGAAACTTTATAATAGATAAAGATATCATAGTAGTTATAAAATTGGAATTAGTGGTTCTATATGTGACCATATAAATAGGTCACGCCATCATCCTAATATTGTCTAATATACATCAGATTAACATTTTCTGATTATTATTTTCTTGTAACAATAGGGTTAATTAGAACTGCCAGCCTTTTTTTTAAAAGAGGAAGGATAGATTAAGGTGTTTTGCTCCAGATATCTGAGGGTTTTGGAAGGTTTCCATCAACATATGGGCATTCTCCATAGTGGGTGGAGCTATCATCCAGGATGGGTTACATCACGTCTCTCACCCAATCAGGACTGAGTCTTTTTTCAATATATTTCTGCCTCTGTCTTCAAGACCCGCTTTTTTGACTCAGTCTGCACCCTAAGAGGACGTGTGGTCACCCATTCTGGAGATAGCTTCAGCCACTACGCAAGGAGAAATAGCTAGATTTGGATTACTTCAACAGAATCGTGAGTATTCCCCCTCCTACCCCCCCCCTCCACTTAAAAATACAAAGGCTCAGAGGCAGCGGCGCTAGGGGGCCTGGCTCCCGCCGCAGGCTGGCGGCCGCTTCTTTCCCTTTCTTGTCCACCGGCGATCAAAGCGGCCAGAGTGGCTTTAGCCCGATCGACCTCGCCTCCCCATGCAGCGTACGGGCTCGCTGCGAGGCGGTTGAGTCGGGTTCCCGCCTCCGCCCCAGGCGATCGGGATCAGATTAACAGAGCCACATCAGCCACGGAGTCCTTAATTACCTAATTGCGAGCCGACTCCAAGGGCAGCTATCGGGCGCCTCTCCGCCCGCTGCCGACAGAACGAGGTTCCCGATCAAGCTTCAGAAGCCTGGCTGGACTCAATTTTAAATTTGGCGCCATTACAGAGCCGGAGGGGAACTCTGCGCATGCGCAGCCCCCAAAATGGCCGGCGCAAGCGGCAGCAGCCACAGAAGCCGCATTTGCCGGCAAATCAGAGCTAATGCAAAGGGGTTTTGGCGATATCTCTCCCGGAGGCACCTAATTCGAGCCAAGGATGGGCAAAGCGGAACGGCCCTTAAAGGCCTGAAATCTCCGTGGCCACCATTACATGGGAGGTTAAATTTCCCGCCAAAAGGGGAGGAGCTTACATTTCTCCATTCTCACTCCCCAGGTACCAGCGACCCCTTCGGCCACCCAGTTAACATGGCAGCTGCAAATAGGAAACAGGGGGAGACTGAGGAAGCTGAGGCACCTCAGGAACTTACCTCTCTATCCCAGAGCAGGGAAGACCAAGGTCCAAGCAGCCCCAGACGCCAGGATCCTAAGAAAAGCAAAGGCAGGGACCTGAAACCAAAGATCAAGGCCCCATCTAGGGATGAATCTCGCAGGGACAGAGCCCTGAAAAAGATTTGCAGCAAGGCAGCGAGGAATAATCTGGGCCTCCCTGATATCCCTATCCCAACCGAGTCTGCCAGATCAGAGGACTTTGGGGATTCCTCCTCAATAGATGCTAGGGATCTGCAACTTGCAGATGCAGACATCTGGGAACAGGGAGCTGTTCCACAGATGAGAGAGGTGGTGACCATTAAAGCGGCTAACAAGCCTTCTGCTACGTTCACCCCCACAGCAGCCGGTCTCCGCCCAGATATCCCAGCATACCTTCAGGATCCCTCAGCCCAGGCACTATTTCAGGCAGCAGTTAAACACAGCGTTTCAGAATGCCTTCACCAAATGCATTATTCTAGTCAATCAGACCAAGGGGAGGGCCATTCCAACTCCTACAATCTGGCCCACCAGACTGACTATGATGAGTACGATTGGTATTCGGGGTCTCAGGGGAATCAGCCACAAGCTACCCCCCAGGAGGAGGCAGCGGGGGAGGGAACGGGCCCAGACCTAGAACTATCCGAGGATGAAGGCCTGGCACCTGACCCCCCCCCTACATCAGGCCTGTTTCATCCCAGCCTATTTAAATCGTTACTATTCAAGGCACGTAACGCCTCCAAATGGGGCCCTGCCGAATCTCCAGACACGGCAGATGCCTCCCAAATTGACCCTCTATTTTCCGAACACGCTCCAGAGGCCCAAGTGGTTCCCTGCCCTCCGTACTTTGTGCATGCTGTACGGTCACAGTGGTCCACTCCTGTCACGGGTGCCGCTCCCTCGGCCCTAGACAGACGCTACTTTAACATTGGTTCAGATATTGTTCCAGCTCTCCAGGTACCCCCCGTGGACGCCCCAGTACTGGCTCACTTCGCAGTCCCCACCCTGCCAGCAGACTCAGCGGACCTGCTACGTCCGGAAGATAAGAAGGCGGAACTATCGCTCCAACGCACCTACCTGGCAGCGGCCTGGGCCGTGCGGGCCTCTACATCAGCTTCCTTTTTCTCCCGCACATCGCTGGTGTGGCTTCGGGATCTACAGAATCGCCTGCCTCAATCTGAAACGCGAGCACATCGGGACATTAACAAACTCCTAGCAGCAGCTCGCTATACGGCAGATGCCACGCTACAATCGGCTAGATTCGCATCTAGAGCAATGGGATCCTCAATCGTGACCAGAAGGCTCCACTGGCTACGCTCCTGGCAAGCGGATGTTAAACTTAAATGGCGCCTGGCCACGTCGACCTTCGACGGTTCTCAGCTGTTCGGGGCATCCCTAGATCCCATTTTGGTAGAAACCAAGGACAAGAGGAAAGTCCTCCCGTCCCATCAACGCAGGGGAGCTCCCAGACCAGGCCCATATACCAGGCGTCCTTTCAGACAACCCGATCCTCCTCCCACCTACCCTCAACGACCACAAGGTCAGTACGGGAATCAATTCGGGCCTCGTCAACGGTTCCCTCAGGACAGAGCTTTCAGGGGTAGACAAGCTAGACGGCCCTTTCGAGGGGGGGGAGGGCGCCCATACCGACGCACCAAGTGAGTCGCCGGATGTCCCTCCCATTGGCGGTCGGCTCCTTCTCTTCGCTGACCGGTGGGAGGAGTTCACATCCGACGCCTGGGTCAGGGAGACCCTAAAATTCGGGCTCTCCCTAGAATTTCTCTCCCCCCCCCGAGCTTCTTCATCCGCAGCCCAGTCTCTACCAGAGCCCCCAAGCGTGTCCTCATGCGCAACGCCATCACGCACCTGCTGGAAATTCGAGCCATCCAGCAGGTGCCGGAGGACCAAACTGGGCAGGGATTCTATTCCATATTATTTGTAGTTCCCAAAGCCTCGGGAGGGTGGAGAGCCATTCTAGACCTCAAGAGACTGAACCGTTATATTAGATACCGACGGTTCAAGATGCACTCACTCCAGTCCATCCTGGCGTGCGTCCGGAGGGGTGACCTCATGGCCTCTATCGACCTAACTGAGGCCTACCTACACATTCCCATCCTACCTGAGCATCAACAATTCCTTAGATTCTGCTATGGAGGAGCTCACTATCAATACAGAGCCCTTCCCTTTGGTCTATCATCCGCCCCCCGGGTATTCACTAAGGTAGTGGCGGCCTTGGCGGCCCATCTCAGAACCATCCCAGTTAGAATCTACTGTTACTTAGACGATATCCTCATCCTAGCTTCGTCCCCCGAACAAGCGGTCAAGGATGTCGAAGTAACTCTTGCCACATTCCGACACCTTGGATTCTCCATCAACCTGGAGAAAAGCAGGTTATCCCCCAGTACCTCTCTGATCCACCTGGGCGCCATCATCGACTCCCTACAGTGTAGAGTGTTCCTCTCCCAGGACCGGGTGGATAGCATTCTCGATCTGGTCAACTCGGTTCTGCGATACCGCAGGGTCCCCCTGCGTCAGCTTTCCACTCTCCTGGGGAAAATGATTTCAGCCATCAACATAGTACCCTGGACCCGCCTCCATTCCAGGGACCTGCAATGGTTGCTCTTACCTTTTCAGAAGGCCGGGAGGGGCTCCTCTCTGGCGAAGATCCTGGTGCCACAGTCGGTCTGCAGGTCGCTCCACTGGTGGAAGTCGCCTTCATTGCTCCAGGGCTGTCCATTCCTCGAACCTCACAGACTAATACTTACCACCGATGCCAGCCTCACGGGATGGGGAGCTCACATGGACTCAGCGGTCACCCAAGGCCGCTGGTCCCCACAGGAGGTGATCCTCCCCATCAACCTCCTGGAATTGCGAGCCATCCGACTGGCACTCATCCAATTCAAACACCTGGTAGAGGGCCATCATATCCTGATCCTAACGGACAACACCACGGCCAAGGCACATGTCAACAGGCAGGGGGGGACCCATTCTCGGGCCCTCATGGACGAAGCATTGGCCCTGGGCACTTGGGCAGAGGAACACCTCCTCTCCATAGTAGCGGAACACATTTCCGGGGAAGCCAACACGCAGGCGGACTGGCTGAGCCGTTCCTTGATAGATCAGACGGAATGGAAGCTCAACTCCGAGGTCTTCAACCAGATATCACTACGGTTCGGAACCCCACTAGTGGATCTATTCGCCACGAAGGAAAATGCCCAACTGGACAGATTCTTCACCAGGTTCCGGTGCCTAGAAGCGGAGGGAACGGATGCTCTCCGAGCCCCGTGGCCTCGGGGTCTTCTATATGCCTTCCCTCCTCTGGCCCTGATTCCACGGGTCCTTCGCAAGATCATGACAGAGAAGGCAGAAGTCCTCCTCCTGGCTCCCCACTGGCCTCGCCGAACTTGGTTTGCGGACATTCTGACCTTATCAATCTGCCCCCCATGGCACCTGCCAGTGACCAGATCTCTACTCAGCCAGGGGGAAATCAACTATCCGGAGCCTCGATGGCTTCAATTGACCGTGTGGAGGTTGAGCGGAGCACACTAATCAATCGACGTATACCTGCAGGGGCTATCCAGCTCATCCTGGACTCCAGGCGCCCATCTACGGAACGTATCTACTCCGCCTCCTGGCGCACCTTCTGTTCCTGGTGCCAATCGGCGGGTTGCTCCCCCACACTGAACTCCGTGGGTCACGTGCTAGGGTTCCTCAAAGACGGGTTTGACAAAGGCCTGTCGACTAACACCCTCCGACGACAGGTGGCAGCTCTTTCTTCCGTCCTGGCCTGCGGTAGCCTGCCATCCCTTTCTCACCACCCACTCATCAGACAATTTCTGAGGGGAGCCTCCCTTCATAGGCCCCCAGTAGTTCATCGCTTCCCTACCTGGGATCTCACACTAGTCCTTAACTCTCTAACGGGCGCTCCCTACGAGCCCCTACGAACCACCTCCCTGCGTTTCCTAACACAGAAGGTAGCCTTCCTAGTGGCCATTACCTCAGCTAGGAGGATCTCGGAGATAGCCGCCTTGTCAGCTCGACCCGACCTCTGTGTCTTCTTCCCAGACAAAGTGGTCCTTAGACTAGACCCCTCCTTCCTACCTAAAGTTAATTCCCGGTTTCATCGAGCTCAGGAGCTGGTCCTGCCCAGCTTCTGCGCTCGTCCCTCGGGGCCCCTGGAGCGCCAGTGGCATTCCCTAGATGTCCGCCGGGCTATCCGCATCTACCTGAAACGCTCCAAGGAGTGGCGCAGGTCGGAGGCCTTGTTCGTATCATTCTTCCCCTCTTCCATGGGAACCAAGGTCTCGTCAGCCACGGTGGGGCGATGGATCAGGGCGGTAATTGCCAAGGCCTACGAGCTGTCGGCTAAACCCTGTCCATCGGGAATCACAGCGCACTCCACCAGGAGCGCGGCCACGTCTGCGGCCTGGGCCTCCCAGGCACCCATGGAGGAGATCTGCAGAGCGGCCGCTTGGGCCACTCCGTCGTCCTTCGTTAGACACTATAAAATAGATTCCCTTGCCTCTTCCGACGCGGCCTTTGGCCGCAGGGTCTTGCAAAGGATCCTGCCACCCGACTCCCGGGAACCCCGTTAATCTTCCCTCCCTCGGGACACCAGGCTTTGGCATGTCCCATCCTGGATGATAGCTCCACCCACTATGGAGAATGGTACGTTGTCTTACCTGAACGTCCATTCTCGTAGGTGTGGAGCTATCATCCAGACCCTCCCGTTCAGCAGGGGTTCCGAGGTGGCAGGTAGTTATAAGTTCTTGTTGTTTGTTCTGTTGTTACTTATGTTAGAGGGGGTAATGGGGCGGGGTACAAGAAGTTTGTTTTACTAGATCAAGAAGATTCAGAGGTGACCACGTGAGTCAGTGCTTCGTCTTCGTCAAAAAGCGGGTCTTGAAGACAGAGGCAGAAATATATTGAAAAAAGACTCAGTCCTGATTGGGTGAGAGACGTGATGTAACCCATCCTGGATGATAGCTCCACACCTACGAGAATGGACGTTCAGGTAAGACAACGTACCATTTTCCCAATAATTCAGGGAGCAGTTCTATTGAATACCATGTTAAAATCTGGAGTAGCAATAGCAATAGCACTTAGACTTATATACCGCTTCATAGTGCTTTTACAGCCCTCTCTAAGCGGTTTACAGAGTCAGCATATTGCCCCCAACAATCTGGGTTCTCATTTTACCCACCTCGGAAGGATGGAAGGCTGAGTCAACCTTGAGCCGGTGAGATTTGGACTGCTGAAATGCAGCTAGCAGTCAGCTGAAGTAGCCTGCAGTGCTGCACTCTAACCACTGCGCCACCTCGGTACAAGGGCAGATTTGCCCTGGATGGCCTCTTCTCTCTGATCCCATGCATTTTTTTTATTTAGACTCCATTTTTATACACAGAATTGTGCCACATCCAAAATTCAAGTTTTAGCATTTATATTTTAATTTCATGTATAATTATAATCTGCATATAATTTACATTGTCTTACTGTATTCTTTATCATCTATAGTTTCTCTCTCTTCGTTTTTCATGATTTGAATCGCATCTATCACAGCTATGCTTTGGTTAGGAGGTGGATGTAAGATGTGTTATAAACATTTAATGATATATTAAAATATATAAGTTATATGATATTTTTCATGGAGAACATCTGTCTATGTGATTGCTAAGATTTGACAATGACTTCATGGCACATAATCAAGGGAATAAAATATCAATGATACTTTATATTTATTGTTATCTGCCCATACTATTTAGTATGGAATTGGGCAGTCAATAAATTTATAACATAATAGTAACACAACTTACATCCTATGATGATACCTCTAACATCATCAAACATCAATATTTGCTTATCCCAGGATCTTGGGAAGGATTCAACAGATGGATAAAAATGCCAAATCCACTCTAAACATCTGACTGATTATATGACAACCTATAATAATATGTCTTAGACCAGTGGTTCTCAACCTTCCTAATGCTGTGACCCACGCCCCACGCCCCCACCGTGACCCATCCTGCCGCCGTGCCTGCCGCCGCGACCCCCACCCTGCCGCCGCCATTTGGGTTATTTTACCCTCTGCGCATGCGCAAAGTGTTCTGCGCATGCACAGAGGGTAAAAGAACCCAAATGGCGGCGGCAGGGCGAAGTATCCTGACCCCTGTGAAAGGCTCGTTCAACCCCCAAAGGGGTTACTACCCCCAGGTTGAGAACCGCTGTTAGAAAAGGACAGTCTAGAAGAACCCATTAGTGTAAGTTGTAAGAATCTGGCTAAGTATTTTGAGGACAGAATCCCTCACAATTGCTTCAGATTGGAAGCCAGATGAAATCTATTGAGATGACGGTGGTGTCAGGCCGAATACAGACCAGGATGATTCTAATACAATGAGTCTGCTCTGGATATGCTGGACTAATGTCAGGCCTAGGAATAGGCAAGCTATCAAAACACCTGAATCTGACTGTGCCAGCAGTCAGATGACAAGCGTCCTGTTCCTATGCAACTGCCACAAACATACCATACAATCTTGATAACAGAGCAGAGTTGCTTGACATGCTTCCTTACCAGGAAAGAATGGCATTTGCCTTAACTGATTCTCACCTGGCAGTGTCCTTATAGCTAAATGTTTGGGACTTCTTCATATGGAACAACCAATTCAAACTGAACCCTCTGTATTTGAGATCAATTTGTGAATCCAGAATCTCTGTTACAACCTTCCCACACCGTGCCTTGAATTTTGATCTAACCATGTTATCTGTCTATGAGTCGCCTCTGATCTGATCTAAATGTAGTTCATAAAATCATATACCAAAATGTCCTTCCTGTTAATGACTACTTCAGCTTCAACCGCAGCAATACACGAGCACGTAATAGATTCAAACTAAATGTAAACCGCTCCAAACTCGACTGCAGAAAATACGACTTCAGCAATAGAGTGATCAATGCCTGGAATGCATTGCCTGACTCTGTGGTTTCTTCCCCAAACCCCAAAAACTTTAACCTTAGACGTCTACAGTCGAGCTCTCCCTGTTTCTAAGAGGTCTATAAGGGGCATGCATAAGTGCACCACTGTGCCTACCGTCCCTGTCCTACTGTCCTATTGTCCTCTTTTATTGTTACTTTTTACTTATGTTTATACAAACTACTACTATCCTATACATGTTTGACAAATAAGTAAATAAAATAAAATAAATAAATAAAATAAAATGAGTCCCAATGACAGTGACTCATTGCAGTCGAATATTCTGTTCCTGTGAACCTTGCTGAAGTATGTGCGTGACTACATACATTAACCTTCAGTAGTGTTCACTGCCATATTTTCTGAGCTGCCTGTGGGTGTTAGGAGTTAAAGGCACAATGCTACAATGGTCCACCCTTCTCTGAGCAGACTATTTCAGCCTGTGGCACTGTGGATGAGAAGTCAGACTCTAGGATGCTCTGTTACAGGGTTAAGATTTGGTCTTTGTTACCCTGTTTTAACTACATAAAATTGTTGTGAGAGGTTATGTCAGTTCGTGTAACATATCACCTAAATATATCCATATTCACATTGCCACCATGGACCCAATGAGATGTGGTAGAAATCCCATCTCAGTGCCCAGTGGTTGTCAGTATCTGGGTGGGAAAACATAGGCTCAGATTCTATCCAAGCAAAATGGAGCAGCCATTAATTCAGAAATCTCCTGATTCCAGGATTGTATTATTCTTCACTCTTGATAGGGTTGTGTTGTCTCAGAGGTCAAGCTCTCACGTCTACTGTGAATACCATGGCTATGTCCTTTGTGAGCGCACCTGGAATGGGATGCCCTGAGGACAGTCATCCATACTCTTATCATCTTCCATTTTGATTCCTGTAATACATGGGTGTCAAACTTGCAGCGTCACGTGATGTATCGTGACGGTTTTCCCCTTCACGGAGCTGGGGTGGGCGTGGCCAGCACATGACGCATCCGGCCTGCGGGCTACCAGTTTGACACCCCTGCTGTAATGTATGCTACTTGCCTTGGAGGACCACCCACAAATTTCAGCTGGCCTAGGATACAATAGCTACTGTTCTGCCCTGATAAACCACTGTTACAGGAGCTATGCTGATTGCCAGTATAAATGTAATTCAAGACGCTGGCTGTTGTCTTTATGGTCCTATAGGGCTTAGAATCTGGCTATGTAAAGATTGCTTTTCATGCAGATTTTGTTAGAGAATGCCAACTAAGGTCAGGTGATAGGAGAGAGCCTGACAGTGGCATTTTTTCTTAGCAGCTCCCTTCTTATGGAACAGTCTGTCTCCTGAGGCATTGATAGCATTTCTGGGGCTTTTTAAAAGTCTTTTGAGGATTAACTGTGCACCCTAAATGCCTATATTTGTATTGTTTCCATTTTAATGATTGCATGTAATGTACTATTGTTACTTTAATATTTGTAAACTGCCTACAGGGATTTATTACACAAATACATAAATAAACACTGGATGTCAATACTTTTGTGCTGTTTTGTAGCTCTTTGTATAAGGATTGGCAGTCTATCATTATGAGAACGTTCCTTGTCTTTCTCCATGTTCTATCTCTTTGCTGCAAACACAATATACCATAAGCTGTTATATTGTATCTGCTCTAAGCTAGCAAGGTGTGGTCCATTATGTATGGATTATAATCAGAAATGTTCAAAACTCAGCTGTGTAGGAGCGAGGCGATATTGTGGAAAGACAATAATGTATCCACTTGAGATCAGTGGCAGAAGGATGAGTAATTAATTTTGTGTAAATTGGGCATTCTGCTGATGTGCAGTAAACTGGTAATGTGGAAGACCTCTACTCTACAATTAATCCTGGATATTGGTATTAAAGTACTAAAGCTATTTATTTTTGAGGGAAAACTTTTTTCCTATTATTGTCACAAGCTAAAAGATATACCGGTACTTAGAATATAAGGAGGGAAGTCTGACACTACTTCTCAATTTAAGCCCTGATTTGAGGGACCTCATTTATTTATTATTTATTTATTTATTTGTCAAACATGTACAAGAATAATGTATCCATTATTATAAATTATCCATGGAATAATGGTTAGTGTGTACCATTCTTGTAATTATAGCTGCAATGCCAACCTTGTTTCTCCTGAGGGAAATCTGCTTAATTTCAACGTGTTTATGTGGCGGCAGACTTACATAAAATATCTGTTTCCTGAAATTATAAATTAATGCATTAGCCAAGGAATATCAGGCTTGAAATCTTCAGGAAACTGAAATATTGATATTACTTTTTGAAGGTCTATGATAGAATAGCTTCAGGTCTTCATTTGCCCAACAATATTGCTCAAAAGAATCACTCCTCTTTTCCTGAAAATGCTCCTACTGAATAGTTCTTTGGCCCCTGTTGAATAACTATTTCTGGGCCATCTCAACATTTCTTTTTTTGCAACAGCTATTAGAAAGTCTCTGAATTTTTGCCAGCTTTTTCTGGTTTTCCGTAACTTCTGGCAATTATTGATAAAGGTTTAAAACATAAACACATTAGCCCGGTGCAGACTTGGTTTTGTTGATTTCTTAGCCATGGATAAATTATCACAAGCCGTAATGGGGGAGACTGTTTGTTGATCTGTTCCTCTTTTCTTCTGTTGTTAAATTTGGCGTTGAGTTAGCATGGAATGCACAATCAGCCTTTGATACCATAGTCTCAGTCATGGTGCTATTGATATTCACTGTGAAAGCTGTGAGAAAAAAAGAAAGAAAACTGAAATTCAACTGCTGCTTCTATTGGCAAAAGTCCTATCTGTCTGGCGAAGAAAGCAGGAGGAAATTACGCTTCCTTAAAACTCCTTTTGTTCCCCAGTTATGGTCACTCGGTCAAGAGAGTCAGGGGCACAAATTTGAAGGGAGAGAAGGATGTGAAGTTTCCTATTCTCAGAGCAATCTCAAAGTATTTTCAGATCGTCTGTCAAGGTAAATAGTCTTTCAATTTAGCATTTACTCCCAGTGAATCAATGCTGTTTCACTGATACTAGTTTCCAGATGATGTGCCTATAACCTGCAGCTTCAGGATATAAATGCTGTCCAAACAAAATTAAATACCGTAGAGCAGTGATGGCGAACATTTTTTGGTTCGCGTGCCAAAAGGGGGGGGGGGAATGCAGGGGATCACGTGTGTGCGTGCCCACACCCATAATTCCATGCACCCCCGCGCATGCACGCATGACCCCCCTGCTCCCAGCATGCAATGGCACGCCCATTTTTCGCTCTCCCCAGGCTCCAGAGCCTTTCTAGGAGCCTGGGGAAGGTGAAAATGGCCTTCCCCACCCCCTCTGGAGGCTGGAAACAACCTGTTTCCCGACTCCCAGTGGGCCCAGAAGGCCCGAAAATCAGTCGGCCAGTGCACACATGCACACCGGACCTGAGCTCGCGTGCCCACCGATATGGCTCCGCGTGTCACTTGTGGCACCCGTGCCATAGGTTTGCCATGACGGCCGTAGAGAAAGCAAACACTACCTTATTTAGCTGAAAACATAAAAGTTTAAAAGAGAAGCTGTACATTTTATAGTGAAGAAGACATATATTTTTAGAGCAGACTTCAGACTTAACTGATTTACCATATTAAACTAAACATATAATCAGGACATCAAAAGAGCTGATTGTTGGTTTCTAGTTGGTTTCTACAGTGGCTGTCCCAATATCTCTGGGAAATCCAAATGCAGTAGAATGTTCAGCTGGGGAATGTTCAGTGTTCCCCATGTCAGGGTTCCAAGAAACATCCCCAACGAAAGAAGACTCCAAGGTCAGCAGTTCCATTTTATTAGAGATGTCATATTGGCACATCTGGGAAAACCCAAATCTGAAAGCTTCCAGGTTTTCCTCACCCAAAGAAAGTCCAAGTCCCTTCCCCTGCACCCACATGTCCATCATATGGTCCAATCAATGCACCGTCCCAGCTGGAGATGCCTCCCAGTCACGCCACTCCAAGTGCAGGCAGAATGTCCTTGACTCTCTGAGAAAGGAATGTTATTATGGCTAGATATCCCTGTGACTCTATGCAACCCCCCCTCCCAGTTTCCCAGAGCAATAAATGTGGCAGCCCTGAAGAATTCAAGAAAAAGATGGCCTCCAGGGCTGACACCCCAGTTGTGTTAAGAAGCGCACATTTAGCCTTGTCTTCCATGAAATTTCCCTAATCCACTTAAAGCTGGTTTAGACAAAGCTGGCATTGTTGTCACTAGCAGCATTAAATTAACTTTATAAAATTGAATTCTGTCCCTTACAGTAGTGTAAGTTCTTTTTGTGTGTCATTTACATGGGAGACATTTTGTGTGAGCAAAGTCTTGCTCACAGAGCATTCTCTCCTTCAAAAATAAATTATTTAATAAAAGGAGGGTTTTTTAAAACTGTTTCTTGGTATTTCAATATTTTTCAGTTTTAAAAAATGGTTCTTGGGTAGTGAAAAAGTCCCCAGGTTCAGTTTCCAGTTTCTTCCTTGGTTTCATCTTTTCATAGCATTGGATAGATATGAAATAAATAATCCATGTTAAAACCTCCTCTCCCCTTTCCGTGAAGAATTCAGTAGGAAGAATATCATGCAGGATGCACTCAGTTTCTTAAACTTGGATAAAAGATCTATCCTATGTCTCTAATAGATTGTTGTATGCCTAAATTGTCAAAAGCCAATGTAAAAAAATGATAAATCTTTTAATATTAATTGTAGCCCTGTAGGCTGATAAGAAAGCCAGTGGCTTTTTAATTTATAACCCACATTTAAGTCTAAACTTCTACTACTTGAGAGTTCATAAACAACATCTTTCAGTGCCAAAATCATTCCCTTATTCTTGACATGTTGTAGAGAAGCAAAAGTTTGGACCAGAGTTCACCATAATCACTTGACAGATTTCTTTGAGAACAGCCAAGTCTTACTGCATGCTGCATGCTTTTCTATATTTGGCTTTGTTTAATTTGACGATAGAATGCCATGCTGTTGAGAGTTGTGGCTGCTGCTCCTCTCTTCTAGCCATGTTACCCAAGCCAAGATTATTCCCTTTTTGTTTTTAAAGAATGACATGGATATTTATGACCCTAATGTAGCATGAATCTGAACTCAATTGTACCTTTCTTCTTTCTGTCCAGTTGAGCTTTTCAAAAAATCAGAGATTGTGAGTTAACAATATAGTAGTTCTGTATGTTTTCTGGGTTGTTTAAGTGTACATAATATCTAAAGAAACGTTCTGTATTTTGGGGGAGAGGAAGAGAATAAAAATTCTTCATAGAGTCAATTTTCTGGTATTCTTTGTATAGTTTAGCTGAGGTTTATAAGGCCTTGATAGGTGGCGTACATTAATTGCACCCTTTGCAAGCATTTTTTGCCATTGTGCTTTGAACAGCTAAACTTAATTTAATCATAAATCAGAAGTTATATAAAGCTTATCCAAAATGCTGCCTTTACTTGTACGATACTCAAAGATTAATTTCAAATATCCTACTTACGCTATCACATAAGATCAGTTATCTAGGAGGCAGGAAAGGCATTGAATTCTCTGGTCCTGTATTTACGAAATCCTGTTCTATCTGAATTATACTAATTCTATTCAGAATTTCTAGTGGACCTTTCTTTTCCAGAAAGCATTATATATAATTGGGCTCTTAGCTTTATTTACTGGAACATTTGTATCCGGTGGGAAAGAAGAGAACCATTTCTGCAGCAATGTCTCAATTCTGAAATATTCTCCAGTTGGAAGAACAATTGCTATTGGGACACATCAGGGAATTATTAATAGTAGCTGGGGATGCAATGCAGATGTTGGAACATTTAACTTACACAATTTGGATTCAGCTTAATTTGTGCTGAAATTATCCAAATTGTTAATAACTTGTTATGCATATTAATGCACATATCCTTCTTGGCTATATCCCTAGCATATGGAATTATCAAAATACCAAAAGTTATTTTTCCCACTGTGGGAATTGGCTGAAAATATGATTAAGTAACATGGAAGGAGAAATTTAGCTTGACTTGAGGAGATTTTTATCTTTACCTCTTGGCCATCCCTGGTGGTGTCTCAGGTGCTCTAGAAGTCAGATTTGACCCTGTTTAGTTTCTGAGTTTTGTCAAGATTGGCCAGTTTCTTCCAGCAGCTATGACACGCGTAGGGGTGGGGTGGGGGAAATAATTGATGTTAACTAGATTTTCATACATTGACTGATCCTTATTTCACTCTTGTCTTTTGCAAGAATAACTGGCTGGGTGAATAAATACATGAAATAAAAATCATTGGTTTTTTATATAAAATATACAAAATACAGTTTGTCTAAGCACTATGAATTTAGTTGCTCACTATTTCTCTTTTAATTCCTAACTGTGTATCTTTGTGCTCCTCCTAGATGTCAAGAAAGATTGGTCCGACCATGCCTTATGGTGGGAAAAGAAGAAAACCTGGCTCCTTAAAACACACTGGACTTTAGATAAGTATGGAATACAGGCTGATGCAAAGTTACAATTCACTCCTCAACACAAATTGCTCCGACTCCAGCTTCCCAACATGAAGTATGTAAAAGTGAAAGTGAACTTTTCTGACAGAGTCTTTAAAGCAGTATCTGACATCTGCAAAACTTTCAGTAAGTATCTATGATTTATGGAACCAATTATTACCTTTTTCAAATGACAAGCAGCCAGCTTTAATAGCTTTGTGTTACTTAATTTTTTGTCCTGCAAGTATATATTACAGGTAGCCCTTGACTTATGACCGGCCATTTAATGACCATTCAAACTTATGTGGACTTAAAAATGCTATTTAAAACTGCCCTCTGCAGTCACATCATTACATTTCAGGTATTTGGCCACTGATTTGCATTTACAACCAGTTGCAGCATCCCACAGTCACATGACAATGATTTGCAACTTTTTTTATCTTTTCCAGCAAAATATGGCCAGTGGATATACTGGACCCACTTAACAACCATTTGGTTCACTTAATGATCATGGTAACTTGCTTTATGTCCAAAGTAAAAATGGTTGTAAAATCAGGTTACATGGTGACCTGTTTAACAACCACAACAACTAATAAAATTTGGCTGGATTGTGGTTGTAAATTTGAGGATGACCTGTAGTCTATATTCTTCTCTCACATTTCTGGCGATCTCTTAAAGGAATGAAATAATAGGTTTCGATATGCAAAATACCTGCCAAATGATGGGAATATATAGTATTGCCAACTTTGGATGCTCAACCTGACATCCCTGTCTTGCTGGATTCACTCTTCAAGCTAAGCTGTAATGAGTTTGCTTTGTTTTAGCTTAGCGTGTTGTGTGAATTCGTCACTGTGTTCTTAAAATCAGAGCTTGTACTTATGTATGAAAGCAGCCATTGTGACTTATTCAATAAACCTTAATTAAACAATGACTTTTTACACATTGTGAATCCAGCTTTTTCCTATTTCTTTTCCTTTTATCGAATCAAACTTTTAAGTTAATAAGGTATAGAAGGTTATAGAACCGTGATGGTGAACCTATGGCACGCGTGCCACAGGTGGCACGTGGAGCCATCTCTGCGGGCATGCGAGCCGTTGCCCTAGGTCACATACAATGTGCATGCTAATTTTCAGCTGGCCCCGCTCACACCGCCCCTCCCCTCCCAGGAGTCTCCATGCAGCCCATTTTGAATGCCAGGTAAGTACAGGACTCACGCGGAGGCTCTGGGAGGGCAAAAAACAGGCCTCCCGGAAGACTGGAAACGAGCCGTTTCCGGCCTCCGAAGGACTGGGGCAGGCCATTTTCGCCTTCATGGAGGTTCCAGGAATGCCTCTGGAGCCTGGGGAGGGTGAAAAGCGGGCCTACCAGGAGCCCAGAAATGGACCATTTCCGGCCTCCGGTTGGCCGGGGGAGGCCATGTTCGCTCTCCCCTGGCTCCAGGAAAGCCTCCGGAGCTGTGGAGGGCAAAAAACAGGCCTACCGGAAGTCCAGAAACTGGCCGTTTCCGTCCTACGGAGACTTCAGGGAGGCCTGCTAGGCCTAAAACGGGGCACGGGGGGATTGTGCGCGCGGGGGCAGGGCAGCACGGGAGGTCGCATGCGCAGGGGGGTCGCATTTGCAGGAGGGCGGGGCAGCATGGGTCAGGTCACACGCGGGCGGGCATTGCATTATGGATGTGGACACACACATGCGCGCTTTCGGCACCCAAGGAAAAAAAGGTTAGCCATCACTGTTATAGAAGATATACTGATTTCTTAATCTTCTTGATTTCTATTAAGAAGATACATTTTTAGAATAAAGAAATGTCCTTATTTACATTCTAGAAAAATTGAGCATTAGCTGTACCAGCATTTAAGCTGTTATCATTCTAAAAACACCCTAAGAATCGCTAAATAAATAAACTGAAAAGGGTTTTTATTTTCAAGCTGATCAGAATTTACTGGTTTCTTATCTAAGTTAAAATATAAACATTTTGAATCCAGGTTTTCAGATATTTTTGTATTCAGTTTGTTGATTTGATTTGTTTTATTAAATACTTTTTTATGGTTAAATGCAACCTTTTTTCATAGGAGTAATATAACGTGGGGGATTGCATTTGGAGAAGGGGTTAAAATAGCATCTTTTTTGTGCAGCTGCAATTTAAGTTTTTTAAAATCGTATTTGGACATGCTTCAGTGTTTTCTGTTTTCCTTTTGTTTTAGTTTAGCCCTTGTTGTCAACGCAGAACCTGTACCAATTAGATAAAACAAACTATAGAAGTTTTCTTTCAACAAGACTTACTTTGGCTCAAAAGGGTTTAGTTTTCATTGTGCCAGTGAATCAAGACATTAACTAATATATTCCTCTACTTTTAGTGCTTGGACATTCAAAGCATTAAAAACTAATCCGCTTATCAAACAGGTTTTTTTTAAACCATATGTTTTTTTTAAACATATGATGAAAGAATCTACTTAATTAACCTACTCAAATCTGCAAAAGAAATAAATATAGTATCAGCAGCCTTTTAGATATAGTCCATAGATTCTTGTTAAAATTGAAAAATTAAGTTTAATTGTTCTTAAAAATTTTGCAGATCTTATACTTGCTTATTTTTTTCTGACTTTTTGTGTTAACAGGCAAATGAAAGTGAATGACTTTAGCAGTGTTTCTCAGCAACTTTAAGATTTGTAGACTTCAATTTCCAGAATGTTCCAGTCAGCATTCTAGGAGTTGACCTCTACACATCTTAAAGTTGATAAGGCTAAGCAACAATGAACTCTATGGTATTAATAGTTATGCCTGCAGTCCTTCGTTAAAATTATTGCTCATTCTCATTTTGAATGACAAGGATGGGTAATGCAAATTGAATTCAAAACAGAATTACATTTCATTAAATACTGCTGATTTTGTAGAACGTGATCATATTGAATGTGTAATTTAAAAGTACAGTATATAATAAAACATATACAGTCAAAACTGTTCAGATATTGAGATGATCCTCTGCAGCTCTTCTTTGCAAATTGTGGCGGAAAGGAAATTTTAATAATAGTGACATATCTGAAGAAGTCATTTCCCTCAGAAAGGTTTGCCTTTTAATCTGTGTTTAGGCTTAAATTGTTCTCCAATAGCCCTCACTTAATGACCGTAGTCAGTGATTATTCAAAGTTATGACATTGCTGAACAAATGATAGTTATGACCGGTCTAAGTTATGGCCGTTGCAGCAGCCCCAGGGTCATGTGGTCAAAATTCAGGTGCTTGGCAGCCCACCCACATTTACAACTGCAGTGTGCACGTCAACTTTCCTCACCCACCTATCTCCCCCTCTTCTCTGCCCCTTTGGCTGCCCTTCACTCCTGCCACCCCCCAGCTAACTTTCACCAGCTTCCGCCTGCTGCTCAGGAGGCACACTGGCCTTGGTGATGCGTGCTTATCTCTATACCCCATCTTTGCCCCTTTGGCCACCCTGCACTTTGCCACTGCCTCTCTGCCACCATTGACCAAAAAGTTATAGAACTAGTTCAAGGATTAATGAATTTAATCTGTCAGTGATCATTTTTTTAATGAATGAAACGTAACAGTGCAAAAGCCATGAATATTAATAGCAAATATTATGCTATTAAGCAAATGAAAATATACAAAGGAAGTCTTATGATAGGGTGAGAAAACTAGGAGCTTCACAGATTATTCTGACTTTGAGATATGCCATCATCCTTTTCTGTATTAGCTTGGTGAAAATAAACTGGATTTGTTACCTATATAAAGAAGACTTTTTCTGAATATAATTCTATAGATCTCCTTCATTCCCTTAATTTTCAAAGATAGTTTCTCATCAGTGAAAAATCAATTGTAAATATATACGTGCTCATAAAGATTTGGGACACAGAGATTCAGTGAAGAAAAAATGGTATAAAAACGTTAGTTATTGAGAGTGTGGTACTGATACCACAAAGCCATTCACAAATTCTGTTTAATCTGGCATGTTATACGTCATATATTTCATGTTTATTGCTGGAATGAAAATAAGAGAAAAGTGTGCTATGAGGTAAGTGGTTAGATGAAACCCAGGAAAGTGTTGCCAAAGGCAAGTTTTAAGCTGTCAACTAGGATTTTCAGATTCACAGTTCAGCTTTTGGCTATCGTGTGCATTCTATTCTTGCGGCGTTTTGGCTCATCCTAATAAACATACCGTCTGCTTGTGGATTTTGTGTTTTTCCTCCTGGAATATTGCTGATATCTTTTCTTTTTCTACATTATAATCGTTCTCATATAAGGTTTGCAATAGTTTCTCCAGCTGTGATTTTCCCCACCCCCAGCTTGGCATTCTTATTGTGTCTGTGCTTTCTGCTATAATTTAGAAATAGAACCGTTGAAATTCTAGCTAGCAGTTCACTACTGGGGGTAAAACTTTCAGCACTGTATCAGCCTTTCCCAATACACTGGGAAAAATAGTATTTGCCTTGTCCGCCTTCTATTCTCTCTCCACAGAGTAGGAGAAAAATAGAACATTTTTCAGTCTAGCACGTATCTTAAATAAAACTGAATTTGTCAATTAAGTAGTAAATTAACAAGTACTTACAGTTCAGTGAATTACCAAACATTTTTGTTCTGACCAGTTAAGGACATGAATAGAGAATGGCTTTCTGTTTTTAACAAGATAGGCTTGTGGCAAATAACCATTGGGGTCAAATGAAACATACCTTTTATACTTGTGAGAAATGTACCTTTCAAATTTGTTAGATACAATTCTTGACACATTTTAAAATGTAGCAAACATTTAACCAAATTTTAAAATAATTTCATAATTATACGGCTTTATATTTAGGGCATAAAAGGTAATGTGCCAATGATAAAAATAACTGCATACAGTATCTGAAAACAGTTCTCTTTGTAGAATCCTTGGTGTTGTCTGAACTTGGTTGTTTGCTTGCAAGCGTTTCGTTACTTGACTAGGTAACATCAGTGCAAGTGAGTGTGGGTTTTGCCCACTGTTTAGCTCTAGTACTTTGCCCTGCCAGTCTTGGTGGGGGTGTAGTACCCTAATGTTTATTTCTGTGTAGAAATCTGAAATCTCTGTTTAAGAAAAAATGTGAAATAATGCAGTTATTAAAGTGTGTGCATGGACTTGCATAGTGTTAGATGTCAGACAGACAGACAGACAGACAGACAGACAGAGTTAGATGTAAAGTAGGTAGGTAAGTAGGTAGATATGCAGGTTGGTGAGTGACTGGATGGATGTTGGTTTTTTAATATATATAAACTGCCACTAAATCCAAAAACTATCAAAATGACTTCCATACTCTACCCACTCCATTTTCTGGTTATTACATAAACCTCCTCTAAGGCTGCAGCTTTTTTTTTTTCCAGTCGATGGTTTTAAAAGATAAAGTACGATGTTTCAATTTAGCTGATAAACTGGATTTCCCATGC
Organism: Diadophis punctatus similis; assembly: GCA_023053685.1. Lineage (NCBI taxonomy): Eukaryota > Metazoa > Chordata > Lepidosauria > Squamata > Dipsadidae > Diadophis > Diadophis punctatus. The sequence continues at coordinate 1,423,415 of JALIGW010000047.1, forward strand.
AGTACAGAAGAGCCATATACCATTTGCTCTCCCTGTGGGTATCTGCCTGGTCCACTAGTTCAAATAGGCAGCCTGTTCAGGTCCTTTCACTAAAATATTGCCATCTACTGGGACCTAGGAAGCTTACCTTTTCCATGGCTGCCTCTACTTTATGGAACCCTCCCCCCAAATTCCAGCAGGTCCCACTGTCTTAGCCTCCCAGAAGGCTAAGTTTTATCTCATTACCCAGGCATTGGGGTACAATGGTAGAGCCTGTGGAAAGTTGTTGAGGTACCCTGGGAGGTTGATTGAGGTGCCAGGTTTTTAGTTTTTGTTAATGTTTTTTATGTTTTTTATAATTTTGAACAATTTGTGAACTGCCCAGAGTTGTATTAAAATGGGTAGCCACACAGATCTTATAAATAACTACTAGTTGCTTTGTTTAGGAATAAAAGCTGAAAGCCCTGCTATACACATATCTAAACACTTATACACATACTTGCTTATAGTCCACTATATATATTTCTTTATATAGTCTACTTTAAACAAACAGTTTTTGAGCAAGGAGCTGGAGCCTGAACATTTCAAAATCTACCACATTCCACTATGTTCTAACTAATGGGGAGGACAGAGTAAAACTGTTTCAATATCCCCTCTCACTTCATTTCAGAAACCATCAGATATAAAAGCAATGATTGCTTGTTGCAGGCAAGATGCAGTTACTGTATAATGATTTGTCAGAAACTGCTAGTGGATCCTGTAGGCATAGCTGTTTTATTCATTTAATTAAACGTGATTTCATTTACAGGCCACTTGGTTCCATCCCAATTTTGGGTGGTGTAGAACATAAGACAATAAAAAATTAATAATACAAAGCTTCCACCAAACAAATATCCGGAGGGGAAAAAATACTAACACCACAAAAATAAACTTCCCACAAAGGATAGCCCAAGGTCTGGGGAAGGATGGGGATGAGGAGGAGCAGGCTCAAGCTCAACCATGTAAAACTGTGGAGAATTAACTTTAAATAGAAACTTCTGGAAAGGAATAGTTTACCATGGGATTTCCCCCCCGCCTTGGGTTGGAATCTCAAGATTACAGTTTTGGATTAATTAATTAATATTTGTTTGCAAGTCCAATGTGAAATATTGTCAGAAAATTTGAGGAAACAAAACTACCCAGTCTTTGTTTTGAAATAACAGCATAACTCTTTATGTCTTTGTATGCAAAAATAAAGTAACAGTGCTTTGCACACTTCCTATATCCGTGATGGTGAACCTAAGGCACATGTACCCGAAGTGGCACACGTAGCCATGTTGCCTGGCACATGCAGTGTTGCCCGTTCCTCTTCCAGGTTTCTGGCGCGCATGCGCACGCGACGATCAGCTGGCCTTTGTGCATGCGTCATTGCCGGAAACCGGAAAAGCTGGTCTTCCATTTTCTGGCGTGAGCATGCGCACTGGCCAGCTGATCGGCGCATGTGTGACAGTAACCAGAAGACTTGCTGGCACGCGTGCATGCGTGTGCCAGAAACCAGAAATACATTTTCCGGCACGCACATGCCCCCTGGGCAGCTCCTCTTCCTGGTCGCGACCCAGACGAGCGCTCACACGAAGTGCTCCCTTTTCGGCACTCGGTGCCGTGCGTGTGCTCCCTTTTTGGCACTCAGTGCCAAAAAGGTTCGCCATCACTGGCCTATATTGTCCGATTATGTATTAAAATGCTTTAGAAGATGAGTTTTTTTAAAGGTGTTTTGATTGGAAGATTATTCCATTTAAAATAACAGTAAAATATTACTGGAGAAAAGGGTTTCTTTGGAAAGCTTTCACTTCAAATACTATTAAATCCTTTTATAGGAGATCTTTGGCCTCAAATATATCACTGTCAGACCTAATTTCCATATTGTGCTTCCTAAAATGTAGGGCATGCCTACATGCCTACATGCCTCTGTGTTAATAGTAGACAAGCTGTCAGCCACGTACATCTTCTTGAACCCCATTGTTTCACAATTCTCAATCTCCAAAGATTGTGCCACTAAAAGTCAGTGGAAAAATACCAGACTGGGGGCACACTATTATTTGCCAGTTTTTAAAAATGAGGACATATACTGTATATGCCTTTGGAGAAGTCTGAAATGTTAAAGGGGGGGGGGGACCTGGGAATATGTTGGGCCTCCTTTTATGTGTGATGCAAAAAATAACAATAAATAAAGCAATAAGAAATCAACTTTTGTTTCCATTCAAAATTACTTAATTTAGCAAGGATTTTCTTTCTAGCAAATTCAGGCATAATGGTTGTCAATGGGTAAAATATTTGTCATAACACTGCATTTCTTAAATAATATGTTACTAAATTTCAATTCTGTACCTCTTTTGTAATAACCTGTAGTATGAATTTGGCAAAAAGTGAAAACCTTACAGTAGAAACAAATTTGGCCCACTTTGTGTAATAAGACATTTTTCTAATGAATTTGATTTGAATGTATTTCAATTAAAATACAATTTTCTGATAGATATGTATTTGAACTAAAATTCTTGATTGGAGAATAATAAAATGCACTTTCAGTGGATGTAATGTTGTATTACCCAAGTTAAATATTCTATTGAGTTGTTATTTTATAGGAATATTAGAAGGTGCTTTGAGCTGATTTTGGATCAGTTGGTTTAGGTTTTCTTAAACAATACTATGGTTGTCCAATATATTAACAAAGTGGAAACTATAAAATGCAACCTGTTTTGTATTTCATTTTGCAACTATAGCATTAGAATGCTGAGTGTGCAATCTTACTAATAATGCACATAGCAAGACCTCAAATCATTGTGTCTCATTTAATAGAGGAATCAAATCCATCTTCACCGTTTAGATTGTAATAGCATCTAGAAAAACCTCAAAAAAAATTTAAGCAATGAAATACAGCTCTATTAGACATGCTGACATGTGGGAGTTTTTGTTGAATTCGTTTAGTTTCATTTCTCTTGGCATTATCAACTTTATAGCTATTTCACCCTTCTGTCTACGGTTTGCTGATTTGTTTTCTGATCTATTAAGATTTAATCTACCTGGTTTCCCAGCCAGTACCAACATTTGCCCATGTTAATGGCTAGTCGATTCAGAATCATAAACATTGCTTCTGTTCATTTGTCATAAAAACTATAATATTGGTAGCCACCGTATCAGCATGTTGTCCTAGTGATCTGTGTGCCCTGTATATAGTTCCATCTTGCTTGGCTATACATTGTGATAAAGTCATTCTTCAATAAAACATCTACTTTTCTGCCAAGTAAAACTGATTCATGGTATTTTAAAGCTACTTTTTACCTAATCTTTTAGGATCTACCGTATTTTTCGGAGTATAAGACGCACAGGAGTATAAGACGCATCTTAGTTTTTGGGAAGGAAAATAAGAAAAAAAATTCTGCCTACCAGCATCCATCTGGCTAGCGTCCTTAGCAAACAGCCTGGAACAGGTATATTAGCCTTGCAAAGGTCCGCTTTAAAGGCTGCTTTTTCAGGCTTGCAGAGCTCAGTTTGAGAGGTTGTTTTAGCCTTGCAAAGGTCCGTTTCAGAGGCTGGGTGGGGCTACATTCGGTGTATAAGACGCACCCAGATTTTCACCCTCTTTTAGGGGGAAAAAGGTGCGTCTTATACTCCGAAAAATACAGTAATAGTTACCAATATATTTTCTGTTGTTCTGTACTGCTCAAAAGACCTACAGGTAGTCCTCACCTTACAACAGTTCATTTAGTGACTGTTCAAAGTGACAAATGCACTGAAAAATGTGGCTTTTCACAGTTAGGATCTTTGCCTTATCCCCATGATCATGTGATCAAAATTCAGATGCTTGGCAGCTGGTTCATATTTATGACCGTTGCTGTGTCCCAAGGTCTTGCGATCCCCTTTTGCAACCTTCTGACAAGCAAAGTCAACGGAGAAGCCAGATTTCACTTAACGACTGGCTTACTAACTTATCAACTGCAGTGATTCACTTAACAACTGTGGCAAGAAAGGTCGTAAAATGAAGCAAAACTGTTTCATTTAACAACAGAAATATTGGGCACAATTGTGGTCGTAAGTCAAGGACTACTTATAGTTATTGTCCTTAAAACGTCCAACAAAAATTTCAGGTCTGTCACCTCAGTGTTTTTTCCAAATGTATTCTGGTTACTACAAGTTCTAGGGACCAAATAACTGTGTCTACTGTAGATGGGAGGTCATTCTATGAGAGCAGTACTGACCTGAGCAGTTTTTCGTCATAACATTGCGCTACCAACATTTTTTAAACAGTTGTCTAACCTCAGTCTTCTAACATTTATTTATTGCTAAACATGGATCTCCATTCCAGAAGCTTGAAGCATTTGGTAGAGAGGTTCCCTTCCCACATGTGACAATCGGAGACTACAGTGAAAAATTGGTTACTTAATTGAGTTTTTCTAGTATTGCCTGCCTTCCATCTTTATTTGGTATCAGGTGACATCAGTTCTCTCAGACATGCCAACTCATTGTGTCAAAAACTGACACAAAACTGAAACTGATATTAGAAACCACTTCTAGGATATCTGGGAAATGAAAGACTTTTGCTCAAAATCTATAGTTTCAGGAAAGTTTCAGATAAGGCTTTCTGTATACAATAAACCCAAAATTATGAATTCAGAAATTATCAGTTGAACCTCAGATATAGTTGCATAATCTTTTTTTCCCCTTTAACAAAGAGACTTCTAGTTACAAAAGGTTCTTGTAGGGCCAGAAGGACAGTCAACTGGAAAAAAATAGATTTGACATATAATTATTCTAACCATTCCAAGTTGGACATACTTTACGTATTAACATGGTAACAATTTTATGAAATAATGCAGTTCCAGGACACATTTTCCATGAAATTCTTCATTTTGTATTTTTTCCAGGTCATATATTAATAATAACAACCATATTGTCATAATGAAAACCTTATATGTACAAGCAATAAATTTAATAACTTTAAAACACCACAGATCAATTTTGAGTTAGAAAATTGCTCAAACCTTTCCATTCTTTGGTAACTAATCTCTCAACCTGAATATTTCCCATGTGACTTTCAGTTATTTTTAAATAAATGCATTTTAAAAATTTTTATAATATGCAGATAGCTTTCTTATATGGACCATTTGGAAGACTCTTTTGGCAAGGAAGCCATTTCACTGTTTGGAAAATATCTCTCCTCTTTTCCTTACAGTTTGATATTTTCAGTATGTTGGGAGAATTCCAGCTAACGCTGCTTCCTGAAAATTTACTGGCAGTGTAACAGACCCTCCTCTGGAGAGCGAAGAAAAAATAGAGTGCTGTTTCAGCTTGAATGAAAAAGCTTCCCTTATGCAAATAAATTTTTTAAACATAGGACTAAATTCATAAATCTCTAAATACTTGCTTCCTGTGAATAATACAGTATATAATACTAAAATATAAAATTCCTTCCAGTTCTAATACAAACAATATTTTGTAATGTGGCTGCATTATAAGCGACAGTTTCCATTTGTTCAGCTGGCAAATGCAGTTTCACGATAATCATTTTTTGTATATTGCAAGAAAAAAAATTAAATATTAGCATCTGAAGTGATAGTTGATTAGGGTAAAAAATGGGCACTGTGGACAAACCTTCAAAATGTTGATGCAGTATAACAGCTGTGAGGAATGCAATTTTTTTTGTTATGATTATCAGGAGAAGGTTATGATTAGGAAGAGGAGGAGGAGAATTGTTATTATTGCAGTGTTTTCAAACAAACTAAAATGTAAACAAATCAGCAGAATTATTATCAGTAGAAGATTCTCAAACTCAAATGACAAAAAGCTGAGATGTCCAATATAAACATTCCAGAACTTGCTTAGAATGCACACCTATCTCATTTAGGAGTTGATGTTGACAGTAGTTTCTTGGGTAAAGCAATAATTTCATTGATGACATTGCCATAAAAAGGACTCAAGAATGTTTATCTGACCAAGCCCTCCTACCCCCGTCCTCCACAGTATCACTGTTACATACTAGTCCTCTTTGCAGGTGATACCTTGCTCAAGAGTATCTAATATTATTGTGAGTTAAGAAATACCAGAAAAGACACACTCCATGTTCCAGTAGAGGTCATCTACCAGGACAACCAAAACCATTCCATTCCTGTCCCAGTCTGTATCCTGACTGAACAAGATCTAGAGATTAAGTTTCTTTCTGCAGCTGAAGTCCAGGGAAGACCTATGCAAAAAAGAGCATGCCAATACCTCAAAAGCTTTGTGACACATTTTTACTCCCCTTAAACCTGGGATGTACCACATGTAACCCTTTCATAATTCCTGTGCAATAGACAACTCCAATTTGCAATAATAGCCAGCTGTCTTTCCTTACAACAAAAAGAAATAAAACATTTTATGCCCTGCCCTAGAAAATGGCATATAAAGCATCAGTTTGCCAAGTTTTAACTATTGATTACCGTAAATGTAATTATTTTTATTTAAAAAGGTATATTACAGTTACATTCTGTTCCCATCTGCCGCTTGCTTCATCTTTGCCCCTTTTCCCCTCAACCTGGAGGGGAAAAAAGTTTGCCCACTTCTGGTTTAAATGATCAAGCAAAGAATCTTGGTTAATTTGTAAGGCTTTGTGATTTGCAAATGTGTTTCATTCTTAAAAGAACAGTTAAATAGGATGGATTTACTTTAGTATGAAAGTTAATGATAACTAGCGTTTTGGTGGAAAAAGCTATCCTAATTATTCCTTTCTAATTCTCATTCTCTCCCCCCCCCCCTCTCTCTCACACACAACTTTCTTACTGACTGTTTCTTTTCTGCTTCGTTTTAAATATCTTTATGTTCTTGGATTTGGTCATAAGGGCAGCTGAACAAAGTGTTAATCAACAGATTCCTGTAGTATCTATAAAATGAATTAAAAAATAAAATACATACAAAAATGCATTTTTGGTAGCATCTTTATATCGAATATCAACTTGTTTGTGCCTTTTTATTTATTGATTATATGGAATAATTATTGTCTGCTGCTTTTCTTCTTACTTGTCAGAGTCAGAATTGCCTCTTGAATCCAATTCTACATGATATTTGCATTACACCTTTTCCCTTAGATTGTATCATTTCAACCAGGAAATTTTTAGGAATTTAATCCTCTCTCTCTCTCTCACTGACAGAACTTCTATACATTGGTACATTAGTTAAAATCAAAAGTACATCTTTTTGCCGATGTTTTTCTTTAACATGTTCCTATATAGCAGTGATGGCGAACCTATGGCACGGGTGCCACAGGTGGCACGCGGAGCCATATCTGCCGGCACGCGAGCCGTTGCCCTAGCTCAGCTCCAGTGCGCATGTGCGTGCCCACCAGCTGATTTTTGGCTCGCGCGGAGGCTCTGGGAGGGCGATTTCAGCCTCCGGAGGGCCTCCAGGGTGGCAGGGGGAGTGTTTTCGCCCTCCCCAAGCTCCAAGAAAGCCTCTGGAGCCTGGGGAGGGCGAAAAATGGGCCACCGGAAGTCGGGAAATAGGTGAGTGGGGGGGGCACACATGCATGTGCAGGGGTGGGGCAAGTGAGGGGCTTTGAATTATGGGTGTGGGCACGCACATGCGTGCAATAGAGTGCATGTGCACTATTTCGGCACCCAAGGAAAAAAAGGTTCGCCATCACTGCTATATAGCCTGCCTTTATAATTTGCAGTTTTACATTGGCATCTCACTGTACCAGAAAAAGGGGACCATTGTAATGGTGCCATTCTTGACATGGTCGATGGGGTGGGTCTTGGCAGCATCCATGCAGCAGAAGACTCCCTTCAGGAGCTTGGCTTCAACATAAAAGCTCTTCCACCCTAACTAAAAGGGCAAGAAACAATAAATGGTATTCATACACATAGGAGTACAGTCTGCTGAGAAAATTCAACGTTACAAGCTCCCACCAATATTTAACAGAGGCAGCCTTTTTCCTACTGCCTCTTAATACAAAATGTAGTATGCCTATGTGATCGAATTATGAACTGTAATTAGTTCCTACTGTTCGTTTCTAAAATAAATAAATTATTTGGCATAAATAGTACCAAAGACAATCATGCATAACAGAAGTGTATTGTAAGAGATCTGTGCACCAGTGTAGGAAAACAGCACATTGGCATAAAGCTAAGATAACGCCCCTTTCTTTATCTAATTGGGATTTCCTAAGTTACAGAGAACTGTCTTTTATGTAATGTTGTATATCTGGCAAAATATACTTTTGATTGGGAGCTGCCTAGAGTTGATTATAAGAAGATGGCTAGCTATATAAATGTTTTAAATGTTATTTTATTTGCCCTTGGTTGGTGTGTGTGTGTCATACTGGAGGTAGTTAAGAGACTAAGATAAGACCCCACTTCCTCCCCGTGTGCATCTGCCATCTTTGTTAATTTTAAGTGAATTTTAATGTCAGTATGTATTGTTTAAAAGTTTTATTGTTTTATCTTGTTGCTTTTATTGATTGTAAGTCACCTAGAAGTGCCTTTAAGCAAAAGCGGCGGCATACAGGTTAATACATAAATAAAAACTATACTAATTAAATTTAAGAAACACAGCCAATCATGATTAGTGTTTCATATGTAGCATTCGAACAAGGAATTGTCAAACTGAGAGTGGATCGTGGTTAACTAATTCTTCTGCTAAAAAGTGGGAAGGTGGAATATATTTAAGCTTCTTGCAGAAATTAATCCAGGTGGATTGTTCGTTTGTTTGGGTCAGGGGTCATGTGTTATATTTGCCCCACATCCCGAAAGTGTCCATCTTATGTTGGAGTTGAAACTAGGTGAGGTTGAAATATATACTAGGTGAGGCTAGCAGGGGGGGAAATGGGTATGACAAAATAGATAAGACTTCAAACTCTCAGAAACATTAATATTATTGAGTTCGGTCTCATTGTGCTGGATCTCAGAGGCCTATGAGCAGTTGATGTACTCTGACTCTTCATATTCATCATGGCAGTTCTATTAAAATTACAATGAAATAGCAGCTTATTAATAGATACCTGGCATACAACACAAAAGAAACTGAGATTCTTCACCATGAACCTAGAACAGAGAAAATTGCTGTTTCCTATGTTGTTGTTGTTGTTGTTGTTGTTGTTGTTGTTGTTGTTGTTGTTGTTGTTGTTACAATAATAACAATAATAACAATAATAATAAAAATAATACTGCAGTTGCTTCGCCATCCCTTATGTTGGGGTTTTTCCCATACGGCTTTAAAGGATAAAGGACTAGTTTTAAAGGATGAAACATCTTGTGGTGGAGATCTTGCCCTCACGATCAGGAGATTGCGAGTTCGATCCTAGGTAGAGGCAGATGTTAGGGTCTCCTGCTTGGGCAGGGGGTTGGACTAGATGACCTGCAAGGTCCCTTCCAACTCTGTTAATCTGTTAAATCTTGGAATCACATTGCTGTAGGAATCAGAGGTGTAAAACTTACATGGTTTACAAAACAAAATTCAGATTTTGCATTCTAGATTATTTTGCATTTAGTTTTAGTATTGCCACCAAGCATCTTTTCTATTCTTTCTATTCATCTATTCTATTCTTCTGGATTAAAATAAAATTGTCCACCTCCAATAGCATCCATTCAAATATATCCACTTAAAGCCAACTATGAAAGCAATGAGTGTTAGCCAGCATTTGACATCTAAATTACATAGCTGAAATAACCAGTAATTAAGTAGACCAACCATTTCCATAGTATGGTTCTTGAAGGAACCTTTTTAAATTGTATATATCTGAAGAATCTTTGAACAAAATGTAGAAGCAATTTTTGAAAATTCAATCTCTAACTTTGTTTAGACAAATGAAAGGATAATTCCCACCCCTTAGCTCCAAGTCCTTCCAAAACTTCTCTTTGGCTTTTGCCACTTCTTTAAAACTTCAGTCTGTAACTGTAATATTTAGTTATTTTCTTGTCTTAGAAATTAACATTGGCTATTAAATGTTAATGAAATCTAAATATAAAAGATGATAATGCTTACAGATTGAGATCTGGTAACTGCATTCATGCCATATACTTGATAGCATTACAGGAATGGTTTGCCATAGTTATATTCTAGAGAATTTTGGGGACTTCCCAGTTTAACTACTAATAGACATTAAATTCCCAGATGTTTCCCATCCAAGTATTTACTGGAGAGAGACTGCTTAGTTTATGAGTTCAGCCAAGGTCAGTTTATGTCTGTCCTCCCAGGTAAGCAAGACAGGAAACATGGCCAGATGAGCTAATTCTACTTTATGTTAAGGCTACATTAACAGAATTGTGAAAGTCTAGATCTCTCACAGTCATTTTTAACAGCCTGATCAATTACGGAAGGTCCTTTCTAAGTTTCTTCCTCTGACCATTAAGGGCTAAAATGCAAAAAACAAAAGTGTGCACCTATGATCTAAAGAGAGGTATAGGATCTACAAAAAGTTTGATTACTTTCTGGTGCCCTGGGAACCTGAAATTTGAATAGCTATTTTATTTCCACTTCTCTGCTTTTCTTGCTTTTTATAGAATTTTCTCTGTGCGGGTTCATCACCTATAATGGAGAGAAAAAATGTTGTGGTGCTATTCCTGTCTGTCATATTAACAGAAAGAAATATGAGAATATGAGAAAGAAAGAAAGATGTTAGGAAGGAAGACAGAAAGAAAAAGAAAGATGGTAGGAGGGGTAGTCTTATACGGCGAGTATATCCCAAACTCTATATTTTAACTGGAAAAGTTGGGGGTCGTCTTATACACCCAGTCGTCTTATACGCCGGAAAATACGGTAATTTTATTTTTCAGGAGTTCAACATGAATTAGAAATGATTACTAATATATAGGTGAAACTCGAAAATTAGAATATCATGCAAAAGTTCATTTATTTCAGTAATGCAACTTAAAAGGTGAAACTAATATATGAGATAGACGCATTACATGCAAAGCAAGATAGTTCAAGCAGTGATTTGTCATAATTGTGATGATTATGGCTTACAGCTCATGAAAACCTCAAATCCACAATCTCAGAAAATTAGAATATTACATGCAATCAATAAAACAAGGATTGTACATAGAACAATATCGGACCTCTGAAAACTATAAGCATGCATATGTACTCAGTACTTGGTTTGGGCCCCTTTTGCAGCAATTACTGCCTCAGTGCGGCGTGGCATGGAAGCTATCAGCCTGTGGCACTGCTGAGGTGTTACGGAAGACCAGGATGCTTCAATAGCGGCCTTCAGCTCTTCTGCATTGTTCGGTCTCATGTCTCTCATCTTTCTCTTGGCAATGCCCCATGGATTATCTATGGGGTTCAGGTCAGGTGAGTTTGCTGGCCAATCAAGCACAGTAATCTCACGGTCATTGAACCAGATTTTGGTGCTTTTGGCAGTGTGGGCAGGAGCCAAGTCCTGCTGGAAAATGAAGTCAGCATCCCCATAAAGCTCGTCTGCGGAAGGAAGCATGAAGTGCTCCAAAATCTCCTGGTAGACAGCTGCGTTGACCCTGGAGTTAATGAAGCACAGTGGACCAACACCAGCAGATGACATGGCTCCCCAAATCAACACAGACTGTGGAAACTTCACACTGGACTTCAAGCATCTTGCAGTGTGTGCCTCTCCATTCTTCCTCCGTACTGTGGGTCCTTGGTTTCCAAATGAGATGCAAAAGTTGCTCTCATCAGAAAAGAGGACTTTGGGTCACTGAGCAACAGACCAGATCTGTTTTTCTTTAGCCCAGGTAAGACGCTTCTGACGTTGTTTGTTGTTCAGGAGCGGCTTGACAAGAGGAATACGACATTTGAAGCCCATGTCCAGAATCCGTCTGAGTGTGGTGGCTCTTGATGCACTGATTCCAGCCTCAGTCCACTCCTTGTGAAAGTCCCCAACACTTTAGAATGGCCTTTTCCTGACAATCCTATCCAGGCTGCAGTCATCCCTGCTGCTTGTGCACCTTTTTCTTCCACACTTTTCCCTTCCACATAACATTCTATTAATGTGCTTTGATACAGCTCTTTGGGAACATCCAACTTCGTTTGCAATTACCTTTTGAGGCTTTCCCTCCTTATGGAGGGTGTCAATGCTGGTTTTCTGCACAACTGTCAGGTCAGCAGTCTTTCCCATGATTGTGATTCTTACTGAACCAGACCGAGAGACCATTTAAAGGCTCAGGAACCCTTTGCAGGTGTTATGGCTTAATTAGCTGATTAGAGTGGGACACTTTGAGCCTGGAATATTACACCTGTTCACAATATTCTAATTTTCTGAGATTGTGGATTTGGGGTTTTTATGAGCTGTAAGCCATAATCATCACAATTATGACAAATCACTGCTTGAACTATCTTGCTTTGCATATAATGAGTCTCTCTCATATATTAGTTTCACCTTTTAAGTTACATTACTGAAATAAATGAACTTTTGCACGATATTCTAATTTTTTGAGTTTCACCTGTATTGAAAGGCATCCCCCTCCAAAATTAGATAACCCTTCCCATATCTTTTTTATCAGTAAATGCAGAAATCACCAGTTCATTTTTAGCCATTTTCAGCAAAAAAATCCAGAAATAATTTCCAATCTTTTATAAAACTTCCTTCTCTAATCAAACAGGTCAATTTAGCCATTTCTGCAAGCTGTGGCATCTTCACAATCCAAAGGTGTCATTGGCTATTAAGGTGTTGCCATTTAAACACATTTTATGTTACATCCCAGAACAAGGATGGACAGTTTTTTTGTGCCTAAAGTCATGTTTCTTTTCAAATTCAGCTATGAAATACAGTATGTGGTGATAAGAGCTTTCTGCACCAGATGACCAGTCTGTCAAAGAGACATGCAGTAGTGAGAATAATGTAGTATTTCAATTATCTTGAGATATGCTAGGAATCTAACTCTGCTGAGGTAGTTTTTCATAGCAATTTAGATTGGATCACCTCCCTCTCAGCCCTCTGCTTAATGGAACATTGTTTTAAACTGTGGTAAAAATAATCCATTGGTGGAAAGTTATCTTTCTGTCAGATATTAACAAAGTTGAAAAAGCTTTAAAAGTCTTCGTAATATTTACAGTTGTCCTGATTCCATTATAATGTATCTTGGCGCCTCTTCAAAGGTTTAAGAAGTCTATCAGTAATAGTTTGGTATTATGAATTGTTTCAGATTATTTTTAGATGGAAAGGCTTATTCATTAAGTTTGAAATAGCAAAGTAATGTTAAATACTGGAGAAAAATACTGTTGATCTGTCCTTTTGTTTATGTAACCACTAATAATCAGAGTAGGTTTTAGGATACTAATCATAAATGGGGAAACTTATATATCCTGGTATCTTTTTCTGAGGCCAGAGCCTAATTGGGTAGTGAGCATGGTACTGTATGGCTATCACTGTTGTGGATCGTTCCTGATGAAGTAGTGATTATTTGAGAAGATTGTCCCAATTGTTTCTTGACCCATGTCCACAATAGTTCATCTGTCTCATAGTAGAGCTTCCTTGATCTATTCTGTCCATTACATCAGGGGAGGGTTCCAGTTACCTTTGCTACCGGTGTGCATTGTGACGTTCCGCGCGCGCCCCATTGAGCGATTTTACTTCCGCGCATGCTCAGAAGGACATTTCAGGCTGAAACACAGCTGAGGAGGTGCTCAGCTGTGCTTCGGATGAAGAAATAAAGGCCAGTATTAACCCAAGGGAGGGCTTTTTTCCAAAGCAGAGGACAAGGAGAAGCCATCCAAACCCGAAAAAATCGCCGGAAATTCCGATAAAAATTACATCACCAGCGGGCCGCTGCCAGTGCGCAGTACTGGTCCGCACCGGTAGGAACCCACCCCTGCATTACATGTTATAAAATCTGTTTTGGAGGCTATTCTATTCTGCAGAAACAGATTTAAGACAGATTTATATAGGGAAATAGGAATTCACTCAGCTAAAAAGATGTTTGGAGGTCATCGGATCATTCAAATTATATTATATTCTTTTGTGTACTAATTTAATTATCATTTTGAGCTTTATAAGCAAAGCATTATGGTGCCATTGTGTTGCAATATTCATACCATGATTATATTCTTTAAAATACGAAAAAGCCTAAAACATTTTCTTTTTTTATAATATAATTTCTTATTTTACCTCCATAGACATCAGGCATCCAGAAGAACTCTCTCTTTTAAGAAAGTCCCGTGATTCAACCAAAAAGAAAAAGAAAAAGCTGGATGACCAGTATGAGGATGAAACACTTGAGCTGGAAGGACCACTAATCACACCTGGATCAGGTAGAAACACCCCCCACCCTCCATAGCATGAGTATGCAGAATATTGTGAAAAAGGCTTGGAGGGAGGGAAATCCTTTCACGTTTACTAGTAGTAATTTTGTTTAGTCACACGATTCCTTGATGTCTATGAGAGAAATGGCATTTCAACCTAAGTATGCACTGGAGAGCTAAATAATATTTAGTAATTACAGTGTTTAATATCCACTTACTCAGTTCTGCAAAGGCAGTAGCATTGTTTAAATAGTATTTTCACTATTGAGACTAACTTGTGTAGTAATTTAGGATGCATTAGCACAATTGTCTTGAGCTTTATGCTAAGTTTGAGGCAATTTTCTGCATATATTCTAGCTTGTTCCTTGCCAATTTGTTTATTATTCTGTACTAAATGGGTAGTACCTAAGTTTTAGGTCTGGTGAAGTGCTAGCTTATATGACTATTACTTCTCTATTGCTAACTTATACTCTATTCTCTTTTACTCCCAGGTAGATCACAGAAAGTTTCAAAATGTTCAATTTTATCCTTGTTTGTTATTTAACAACAGAGTGTACACATGTTTTTCCCATTTAAAAAATACTGTTGTTCTTTGCTTCTTTAATTATGGAATGGCATTGCTGTATAATTTGCTCTGTGACCTGTTTGTAAAAAAGAGATTAAATAGAAATGTTGAATTTAAGCAAAGTTGGGTAGTTGTAGGATTTCCAAATATTTTAAGAACAGTTGTGACCGAACCTTATACTAAGATGCTGCTGCACTGAATATGTTTCCAAAACAGATTGAGAGGAGTTTAAGCTTGCATAAATGAGCTGCTGGGTGGTTCTCAAATATGGAGTAAAATAGATTGAAATGTGAAGGGAACAAATTCTATACTTGCAGGAACCTCCATAGAAAATGCTTTTTAAGATGCAGTGTTGAAATTCTTTAGGGGAGGAGGGCATGATTGAGCACTGAGTTACCAACTTCAGATTATTGGAGTAGGTCATAAACATACCCAAAGTATGTGCTATTCAGAGGCTTGAGTGCCATCAACACTACGTCAGTTGTAATATACTGCTCTGTGGACAAGACAGTGTTGTCTGTTGTGCATTGGCATAGCAATTGTATCTTTTTAATAATCAACATAGCAATCATTAAAGCTATACCCATCTGCTTTAAGCAGTTCCACCAGATATTGATTTAAAGTTCTTTGAAAACCTCTAGATATACCCTGGCCTGCAAAAAAATTCCATCTACTGTATGATACTGGTTTGAAGAAACAGCTCTTTCTATTGTTGTTGTCAGCAGGAACTGCTGATATTCTTCTGAAGTCTGGCAATGCCAGTCCCAGGAACCCCTGTGGAGAAATGTAACAGATCATTTTACTAAAGCAAACCTGAGTGGAAATTTAATGCCCAAACATCTTTCCTGTCTCCTACTTAAAATGCTAGCCTCCTCTTTTTAAATGGCAACCGGAGATGTTACGTGCCAGAAAATGACTTCATGTCGAATGTAACTTTTCTTGCCGCTTTACTGGATGATCAAATGCTTGAGATTAGAATTCTAAACCTGTTTTCTAGAACATCAGGCCCAGTGAGATCATCGGAAGAGATTTGTATAATTACCATCAAGTTACCCAATGTTTTCAGATTTCTACATGTGGATATGTAAACTGAAGTTCCCAATTTATGCAAGAAAGGGTTTTAAGGAAAATGAAATAATAATTTGAGAGGCGGCTATATAACGTTAACATGAATTGGAGGGAATCTTGTTTCGGTTGAGTTCTTTTACTTTTCTCTTCCTCCTGTATTCATTTTTGTTTATAACTTAACGTTATTTTAAGAATTGAGACCAGAATCAGTGTTTAAAGATTAATCGATGATGGTGCTTTGTCCAGTTAATTTACTTCAAGTCCTTTGTATGTATTTATCTAAGCTACCAAAAAAAAACCCCCCACAAAAAACCCTTGGACCATTTCTGTTTTCCTTGTTTTGCTGTAAAGTGAAAAGAGTCAGTAATCCTAAGTCTAGTCTTGTTTAAGTGGTTTTTCTCCCTCCTCTCACAGATATGTTAAAATTGTGGACAAGGTTCCCTTTTCCTCCAGTGAGGATGTCCAAACTGGGAAATACTGCAGTTACTTGTATGAAGGAATCTCTTTGCAGTTATTCCCTAGCCCCGTGATGGCGAACCTATAGCATGCATGCCACAGGTGGCACACGGACCCATATCTGCCGGCACCCGAGCCATTGTCCTAGCTCAGCTCGCTGGCCAGCTGATTTTTGGCTCGTGCGGAGGCTCTGTGAGGGCCTCCGGGGGGGGGGGGGCAGGGAGGGCATTTTTGCCCTCCCCAGGCTCCAAGAAAGCCTCTGGAGCCTGGGGAGGGCGAAAAACAAGCCTACCAGGCCCACCAAAAATCAGGAAACGGGCTGTTTCCGGCCTCTGGAGGACCTCCAGGGGGGCGGGGGAGGCCATTTTCGGCCTCCCCAGGCTCCAGGGAAGACTCGAGCCTGGTGAGGACAGAAAATGGGCAACTAGGCCCTCTGGAAGTCGGAGAGCGGGGGGGGGTTTCATGCACGCATGTGCGGGTGGCAGGCCAGCATGGGGGGTTCGTGTGTGCATGGACAGGGGGGCTGGGGCGCCAGGGGGCATTGAATTATGGGTGTGAGCACACACGTGTGCTTTCGGCACCCGAGGAAAAAAAGTTCGCCATCACTGCCCTAGCCTCTTTCTGTTTTGTTTTAAATATAGAACCAGAAATGGCGTTATAGCCAGGTAACTGCAAAACCACTTTTATATGCAATGTGAGAAAGCGGGGAGGAGTGTCATCAGATTCAAAAGTTCCAAATTGTATTCCTCAGTAGTTTCATACTGAACAGATGTAACCCTGTGATTACATTGGTCAGTCACTTAAGTGTGAAAAAGTAGTCTGCCAGCATTATCTTCTGGGCATAGCCAGGAAGGATCAGAATCCTGCAATATTGTGTCCCAAGGAGTGGTCTCACCAAAGAATTAAAAAAAAATGCTGGATGCTCAATAATACTAAAATCATTAAGAATTTCAAGATTAGTAGCCCATGCTCTTCCCATCCAATTTGACATAAGTTATCTGTTTTAAGGCAACCAAATAATCTTAACAAAATCCAGGCCGGGGACATAATCGAAATTGATTAATGTCATCCAGATGCATCTGAGGCCTTCATCTTCTTTCCCAGAAATAAAATGTTTTAGATTATCTTACAGTGTCACAGATCTCCTGGATCAGAAAAGAATTTTTTCAATAGGAATCTTATCTTCATTATGCTGGGGATAATACTTCCCACCTATGTAGAAGCATTTGATCTGCTCTCCTAAGCATGAAGCAGTTTACTCAAGAAAAGACAAGAATTCCTGGAAGCTTGGCATTCAGACAAAACAGCCCTCAGTACATTCACAGAGATAAACCACATTTAAACAACATTCAAAACAGAGACAATAAAACACCTAGGAAGTAAAAAGACTAAAACACATCTCTTCCAGCAGCCCATAATCAGATAAACAGGGATCAGCACCAGACAAACAATAACACAGAAAACAATAATCAAGGAACCACCAAGGAGGAAACTATATTCCCACCAAAACTGGCAGGACAAGCTACTGCAGAACCCACACTCATGCACTGATGATGTTATCCAGTTGGATAATGAAATATGAGTTGGGCTGAAAGAGACAAGGGTATAGGGAAAAAGGAAGACTGCTTTTCTCCCTATACACTGTCTTCTCAGCCCAACTCATGTCATGGGGTTGTTCTGAGGAAAATAGGAGGAGGAAGGTGTGTTGATATGTTCAGCATCTTGAATTATTTGTAAAAACAATAAAGGGGAATGAATAAATCAAGCAAGCAAGCTGCATTATTAACCTTTAAACTGCCTTCATGTACAGAACAAAAAAGCAATGCAAACCTTTGGTATGGAGGTAGTGAAGGCAGAAAAGTATATACTCTTTGCTGCTTCTTTTCATCAAAGAAGCCACAATCAATGCTTGTTTTGATCCATTGCAAGAATTGCACTTGTACTTCAGCCATCACCCAGTCTGCATTATTGCTTTCCGTTCCTTAGTAAATTAAGAGGCTGATCTGTCTCCATAGTGGGAGAGAGTTATTTAAAACTTGTAATCAGTGGTTTGGGGTGTCTGAATATTCCACAAATCCACAAGGCTATTTTTCATCTATTTTCACTTAAGACAGAATTATTAAACATTAACTTGTGACTAATCTTTTTCCTGATTATACTGTAAGCACAATTTCAGTATTTATTTTTTTATTTATTTAGCATTGGGAGAAAATAGCCCTCATCTAAACTGAGAAAAACCATGTGTGTACAATTTGTTTGTTTGTTTGTTTGAGTTGAAAAATGATGCTAGCACTGGGAATTAGATTTTGAATTATTCACTTCATTTCAAATTAGCTAAATAGTCATGGATTCTGCCCACACAAGAATTCTAGAGCATTTTGTCTATTCTGCTTTAAAATATACACATCAAATGTTTTGAATGCCAACTAATAAGTTCTATTCTATGTGTTTGCCTGGTTCCATTAGATTTTATGCTAATGCTTGAGATTCTTTGACCTTCTTAATGATAAAACAGGGATTTTAAGTACACAGATAAACAGTGGACCAGCGTTGCCCAACCTCATATCTACCGTCCTTGCAAATATCTAGCTACTTTCCTCTCTTTCCTCCTCCCCTACCCTTTCCTCTCACTTATTTCAACATGCGGGTTTTTATAAATGACTGTTGTTCAATAACTGATTCAGCACTCTCAACAAGAGAGCAAATCCGCAGATCGTCTTCGAATTCTATTTTTTCTTGCTCTCTGCATTCTTTCTAACAACCTGGGTAATAAACAAGTTAACCTGCTGTTTTGTAACAGTGCTTTTTCTTTTACTGTTAAAATGCATGAAGCAAGTTAGGCTTATTTTTCCAAAACAATGATTACCGTATTTTTCGGAGTATAAGACGCACCGAAGTATAAGACGCACCTTAGTTTTGGGGGAGGAAAACAAGAAAAAAAGGCCTCTGCCTCCCAGCAATTTGCCAAACAGCAAACAGCACAGATGATATACACTGTTTGCTGTGTATTTCTGTGCATGTGTGCCTGACCCATAGAAATGGCAAAGAATTGGAGAAATGTACATTTATGGCAGTATATTAATCCCAGAAAGTTTTCTTACATGTAATCACACTAACTCCTCCTAATTATTTAAATACATCTACTCCAAACATAACTAAGTCAGGGTTTCTCAGCTGGCTTATTTTAATACTAATACTTAATACTAATACTTAATACTAAAACAGGACATTTCAGATTATACTTTTACAGATCTTTAAAATTGATGTGGCTTTCTGGAAGTATTCTCTGCTATTTAAAAGAAGATACAATAGCACTGGGTCTCTTCAGAGCAAGCATTTATTTTAAAAAGCTTCTTCATTTTGTTAAGTTGTCTAGAACAATAATAAAGCAGTCTTTAAAAAATAAGTCTAATAATTTGAATACTCTACAAACATTTAACAAAATAACATATTAACAGAATCTGCCTTTACCTAGGATAGAACTCACAACCTCCTGATTGTGAGGCAAGAGCTCTATCTCTTGAGCTACAGCAGCTCTAGCTTGCCTTCTTGCAATTTTAGCAGTCTAATATTGCCAGCAGTTTATCTCCCAGCAATATGTCTCATCACATATTGCTGGGAGAAACTGAAACTTAGTTTCAGTTTCATTTTACTACGTGGCTTGTAAGCCTCAGTCAGCTGTAGGTCGGGAGGCAGATCATCTCTTCTTGTGCTCTTCTTGTGTTTTGCCCTGTTTGCTGCAAAGAGGTAAAGTGCTGGCAGGCAGAGGCCAAAGGGTGGGGGTGGCTGGGTGGGGCTGCATTCGGTGTATAAGACGCACCCAAGTTTTCACCCTCTTTTTGAGGGTAAAAAGGTGCGTCTTATACTCTGAAAAATACGGTATTTTGAAATATGCTTATAATACTTGGATGGTTTCATTATGAGCTAACCTGGACTATGTTAAATAAGAATGAATTTTTTTTATTTCAACAAAGAACTAAGATCTAGATCCCTCCTTGCATATTTAAGAGAGTGCATGAGGTTCCGAGCGTGTGGTGGGGGAGAGAGCAGGATTAAACCTGACTCCTCACCACAGTGTCCTTTGTGCATACCCATCTCTTCATTTCTGGACCTCACATGTTGAGCAGGGAGGGCTAAAGAGGAATTCTGTGTGGTTTTGCTTGAATAGCTGATAATAATTTTCTATGCAATCCAAATTCTACTGAAACAATGACCATGGATATGCAGTTAATCACATTCAAACACTTTTGTATGCAGTTCTCACTCAAATCTTCCTGGGAACTGTGGGAGCATTTCAAAGGATGGGGGTCAATCACACGTAAGAATGTAAAAAAGTAGAGTGATTTTGTGAAGCCTCGAACCCCTACACATTTTCATCTTTTACCTGTTCAGACAAAGTAAGCAAACAGGACATAGAAATTACTACAGAGAAAGTCATTGTAAAGCATCATGTTTAGATCTTTAGTGAAAAGCAACTCCAGGAAGCCCAATCGGCAATGGGAAAATCTTGAAGGAGGGGAAAGGATTGTTTTGCTGCCCAAAATTCCTCTCTCCACCTTTTCTTTATCAAGAACATATGAGTATCCTTAATTTTCCTGTGAGCGCTAGAAGAGCATTTCTTTTTCTTAAAAATGGAAGGAAAATAAATCTTGGTGACATGGTTATACTCTGTTGAAGAACAAATATGGACAATGTGATGCAATTTTGTGGATACCTTCATAAAATGGCTATCGCAAGGGTCTTGCTTGCTCATGGAATAGCTACCCTAGTGAGGATGGCTGGTCTTAACACAATCATTTTGTGTTTTGGAAGACAGACTTAAGTTCAGCTGTTCAAGGAGACTATTGAGCACCCAGAAAGCCCTTTGCTTTCTTTACTGTCATATTATCAGTCTGATCTAATGAGTAATTCTAAATTGGAAATGTTTAAGTAAGCATCTGTCTACAGGTAATTAAGTGTTGGAAGAAAAGCATAATTTAAAGATTGACTGTCCCACAAGCTAATATGAGAAAATATGCATCAGATAAAAAAAGTGGACAAAATGATTTTTTTTCTCTTGTCTGTAATCACAACTAGTGCATCAATTGCTGTGCAACATAGTAGAAAAAGGTTCCCCTGGTATAAAACCTTTGGGCTTGTGCCAGATAAAAGGAGAGGAATTGTTCAGCTAACATTTAAAAAAGGAAGAAAGAAAGGCACTGGAATCTGTAGCATCTTAACATTAGTGTTGCCTGCGCAAATAAATTGCATGATTCATTTTGGGTAAATGAAGCAGAATGTATTAAGCATAATAGTTTGCAAGAAGGATGCATCTAAATATTGGAGTTAGCATCTGCCTGCTCATTGCTTTTTCATGCAAGGTATGGTACAGTGCAGATAATGTTTTATAAAAAAAATATTTCACAGAGTAATAAATAGTTGGGGTTTCTTAATTTATTTCAAAAGTGATAACGGATTAGGCAGGTTTAAGTGAATTAACCAGAATTCTAGTAATGTCATATATGTCTCTTGAGTATATTCTGTGTCTGTTTCCACTGCTTTGATATTAAAATCAACAAAATTGTTCCTTATGTTTCATTTACTAATAATACAATTTTTCTACACATAATTACTCAGATAAATCAATCTGTATCTTTCCCTTTCTTTGCTTATATTCCCTATCTTGAATTTATTATTTACATTTTAGCAGTAAGTGTCCAATTTTAACATATTTTGCATATTTGGGTGGAATTTTGTTTGCTTATTCAACACATTTATGTGGCTGCCTGTTTAACCAGCAAAACTATAATTTCCCAAAATAGTTCAGCTGTTGATTCTTAAAGTCAATTTCAACAATTGCTTCTAAATAATTCTCCCTTGTTATTTGTTCCATAGGTCATCTAAAACTAAATTGTAAATGAATCCCCAAATAAAATTGTTTCATCAGATAAATATTTTATGGGGATGTTTTCTGATAGTAACAATAAGTTTAATATTAGATTAATCTGGTGATGATATGATAGAGTGAAGCTCTTTATAGAAATGATACTATGTAGTATTGAATGAGGAAATAGATACTTTGTGAATAGAACATTTATTTTGCCTTTTCTTCCTAACTACCATCTTAATTAACCAGTAAGCATAAGGGAGAATTGGCCTGTCTCCAGAATCATTTCTATTTGTTTGAACATTTATCATAAGTTTACCTTAAAATAACCGTATGGCGATATGGTCAGTATATTGTATGAAACAAATATAGGCATTCAGAATTTTGATGGATTTTAATTGGATTTGAACAGAGCAGTGGCAGTCCATTCATCATCATATCCTATGATATTCTCTCCCTCCCTCACTCACTCACTCCATCTGCCTACCTACCTACTCACCCACCCACCTACTTACCTATCTGGATATTTTGTTACAAAGAATAGCATTATTTACCAAGTGGTTTGAATAGGCTCTCTGTTCAAGCTGATGTTGAGGCAGCAAATAGCAATGCATGTTAGCTTAATTTATGCTGTATTGAAATGTACAGTTGTTCTGAACTATTTTAAGAAATATTGGTTTTAAGACTAGAAACCACATACTGTGCTGAAACCAAGCAGCCTGTTTCTGTGTATTTCAGGAATACAGAAAAGGGAAATTGCTGCTTTCAAGACTTTTTCAAATATCTTTCCTCAACCAGTAAAATTTTCATGCTCCGACTGCAGTGTTTCCTTTTCATGTTACGTAGTATTTTCTTGTCATGTCTTTTCATGTGCTTAATTTTTATCATGTCCAAATCTCATACAAAAACACAGAAATTAATTTCCTTCTCTCTAATAAACTTATTTCTTGTCATGTGAAAATTTAAAAAATGTAAATTATCTCAATTCGAAATCTTAGTTTTCTTTTGTTGCATCCTTGAATATCTTACTACTGTACTTTGCCTTTTTTTCATCCTTGTTGTTCTTATTCTATTCCTTTCACTGCCTTCACCTTACTGTCTTCTATTTTCCTTTCTTTCCTTCTTATAGGCTCTGATGTTCTTTACATTGGCCCAGTAAAAGGTGAGGCTCATGTGGATAGGACTTTTCTCTCCTGTCTTTTCTGCTTCCTGTTTCTCTGAACTGTATGAATCTGAAAACCAAGGAACTTCTTGGCTATATTTTGACCGTATGGTGTCCCACAATTGACTCTCACAGTTGTCTCTTGGCTATATTTTGACCGTGTCTCTAGGTATTTGTTACAAAATATGTGATTTAGGTTCTGGGTTATAGTTTTTCTAATTGAGAAAACAGTTAATATATATATTGAGTGCTATTTAAATAACACAGTATTATAACATTCTATTAGAAACAGAGTATTAGAAGTACAAATTATTCATATTTTATATTTTATATATGCGGTGTAACTATGAAGTAAAGTTACAGATCTGTCTATTTTGATTGGAAAAATGCTGCTTAAGTGAAAGTAGAGCCTAGAGACTTCCATCATTTGTATAAGAAAAGCTCTGATATTACACCCACATTCTTTTTCCACAATGCCTAAACCTATAGCAGGTAGCAATAACATATCTCCATGTTTCTCAACAATAAGTACTGAGAAACATATAACCGAGAAACAATATTGCTTTTGATATTTTAGATAATGCATGTGCATGAGAAATAACAGCCATGAACAGCTGTAAAAATCCATTTATTTGTTTAGATGTCTAAGCTGCCCAATTCAAAAAAGAAAAACCGCATAAAGCAATAACTGAATGCAAGATATAATTATAAAATGGAGAGCCAAGTACATAACAAAACAACCAAAAGGGGATTCTCACTCAATTGGCCAGTAATGATGGAGGGAAGAGCCAAGTCTTAATGGCTTTCCTAAAGGCGAGAAGAGTTGGGGCCTGAGTATATTTGGGACTGGGGTATCTTTCCAGAGCAGTCAGAGAATTTACAATATTTATAATCTGTCCTGAATTTTGAGGGCCCAGAGGAATTAATAAAAATCAAAGTACAGTCTTGTTTTAAAGCAGGGGTGTCAAACTCAAGGCCCGGGGCCGGATCCGTCCCGCGGGTGCTTAAATCTGGTCCGCGGGGCCGCCCTGGAAACAGTGAAGGACCGGCCTGTGGTGTCTCTGCCAGCAAAAATGGTGCTTGTGAGGGCTGTGCGTGGCTTTCCCGAGCTCTGTTTTCGCTGTCAGAGAGTTGCAGGAGCCATTGCAGCTGAAAACGGAGCTTGGGTGCCCGTTTTTGCTGGCCAAGCACTCGGGCTACCACTGGAGCCCCCCTGACACGAGTGACATCATGCTGGCCATACCCACTCTGGCCATGCCCACCCCGGCCCCCCAAGGTCAAACACAATCCTGATGCGGCCCTTAATGAAATTGAGTTTGACACCCCTGTTTTAAAGCCATCTAAATAGCATCTTCTAATTGTAGCTTTCTTAATTAAATTATACGCTGTTTGGAGAACTTCTCTGTTGTCCTGAATATCCTACCATTCAGCTTCACTAAATGATCTAGGTTGTCTTATTGCAAAAAAACAGAATGCATGTCTATCACATGCATATTTTTAAAATATTTTAATCACATAGGTGACCATTCCATCTTTCTGTAATACTTTCCAAAACATCATCATGTGGTCACAATTTAAATTCTGGACGCCATATGGACCTCATATTCACATGTTCCTGTGTACCTGACATGCAGTGTAGATATCCCTTCTTATTTCTGCAGCATTCACTAAAAATTTTGAGTTCTGGAGTTATTGGCATTGTAAGTCCTCTTCTGAATTGAGAGGACCAAGTATGGAATACTAATTTGATTCTCCCTATCTTTCTCCAATCTAGGGAATGTATATTCAAGTCCAGGGCTTTATAGCAAAACTATGACACCAACTTATGATTCTCATGATGGGAGTCCTTTATCACCAACTTCAGCTTGGTTTGGAGACAGTGCTTTATCAGAAGGAAATCCAGGTATACTTGCCGTCAGCCAGGCAATCAACTCCCCAGAAATCTTAGCCAAAATGTATAAGCCACAGTCACTTCTGGATAAAGCCAAGATCAACCAGGGGTAGGTTTAAAAACATTAGTTTTGGAGCTTGCTTGTGTGAAAACATTGCTTTGTAATGACTGAGCTAGTATTTTTTTTCCCTCTTTTGGAAGATGGCTAGATTCTTCAAGATCACTTATGGAACAAGAAGTGAAAGAAAATGAAGCTTTACTACTGCGGTTCAAATATTACAGCTTCTTTGATTTGAATCCTAAGGTATACAGTTATGTTAACTATAATATGGTCAGGATTTTCAGTGCATGTACGTGGGTTAGTGACCTGGCCGCTTACTGTGATCAGTATAGAATTTTTTCACAGAACTAATAGGAAATTGTTGGATTATAAGACATAAAAAGCAAGATAAAGGCCAGTAACACAAATAATTTAATAATAACAGAATAACATAGAGGGATATTTAAGGGACAAAATCATGATCACTATGCTAATGCTAATTTCCAAATCGTATTTTAAAAGCTATGATTTTATTTGATACTAGAAGATCCATAATTTCAGTAATATTGTGGCTTCCAGGATTAGGATATTCCAAAGCCACATCAAGGCTGTCTTCCACATCTCCATGTAATACAAGTAGTCCTCAATTTATGACCATAGCTAAGACCAGAGTTTCTATTAATAAACAAGGCATGTGTCATGGGTAGGTGCATGCTTGGGAAATAATAATAGAATAGAATAGAATAGAATTCTTTATTGGCCAAGTGTGATTGGACACACAAGGAATTTGTCTTTGGTGCATATGCTCTCAGTGTGCATAAAAGAAAAGATACATTTGTCAAGAATCATAAGGTACAACACTTAATGATTGTCATAGAGTACAAATAAGCAATCAGGAAACAATCAATATTGATATAGATCGTAAGGATACAAGCAACAAGTTATAAGTGGGAGGAGATGGGTGATAGGAACAATGAGGAGACTAATCAAAGTAATGGGATACCAAGCTGGTAAGGGCTTCAAATGTTATTAGTAAAACCTTGAATTGACCTGTAATAAGAAGAGAACAATTATTTCAGAACTAAATTTGTGTGGATTTTTTAAAAAGTCTATTCTGAATATGTTTTGTTGTTGTATTCTTGTACTAATTGTACTCCTAAGACGTTCAAGGGCAATTTTGTGCAGAATGTATTGCAGTAATCTAAAGAAGATGATATCTGTTATGGATTATAATGATTAGGTGTCTTTGTGCCTCGAAGGCTTGCAAGCCTCAGACTGGACATGCATTAATGCACTTCACTGAGGCCTTGAATGACAAAGGCACATTTAAGAGTGTGTGGCAAAGCTCCACATTGTGCTCCTTCAGGGAGGTTGCAGCTTTTATCCAGAGTCAGAGATTCTGGATAAAACTTAAAAAGCTGAAAAAATGGGAGTACCATTTAAAAGGCAGCATTAAGGCAAAGATTAATTTTGCATCAACTAGGGGAAATAAGATTGGAAGAGAGATAATTTCAGCATATTTGGAATAGATGGTTTGTTTAAATTATAGCAGGGAAGGCTTATACCGTATTAGTTCCAAGAGGGAAGGAAATTTTCTGTTGGAGCACTGCATCTTCTGACCTTAAATGGTCTGTGTATTTCAGAGTGGCTCATAGCATTCGATCAGCAAGTAAAAATGAGAACTTTGTAAAAAGGTTTAGTGATATTTTTTCAGGGTCTCTGGTAATAAGAACTGTATACTGTCCATAGGGTGGGTTATGACTCAGTAATTTGGTTATGTCTCCATAGTATGATGCAATCAGAATAAATCAGCTATATGAACAATCCAAATGGGCTATTCTTTTGGAAGAAATTGAGTGCACAGAAGAGGAAATGATGATGTTTGCAGCACTGCAGGTAAGGGTTGGCCCTGAAGTCCCAGGGCTCTTTAACTCTTGGTTTTTGCTTTTCAAAGAATCCTTAGCAAACGCTGAAATCCTTGCTGTACTAAATTTCATATATTGCATGTACAGTATTCATTTTTTTGAGTTAGAACATTTTGTCCCAACAAATATTGCTTTTTTTTCTGTAAGGGTTTACTTGAACCTTTTTAGAGAATCTAAAATAGATTTGCCTCCTTTCAATGTCTCATGCAAAAGAATTTGGGTTCTTTTTTCACAAACATGTTTGTATCTTTTTATTAGCTTTTAAGCAAACGACAAGTACATTAGGTTACTGAACCACAAGATTCTGGCACTGAGCCTCTCAGGCAGCTAGTGATAATTCCTGGGTTTCCCAAAAATATCTTTGCCCCTTCTTCCATGTTCTCAGTGTGCAGCACATTTGGCAAACAAACTTATACACACATTCAATGTATTTTTCACTGTACTTTCTTTTTCCCTTCTAAAGAAATTCCTTTCTATACTAGCAGCTTAAGGTGTCTCACATTGGACTCATTTGTGGTCTGTCTCTATGTATTATACATAAGGCATACCACCTAGGAACTCAAAATCTCCTTGGATTATTAGAACTCTCTAGGTACAACATAATATTTTGAGGCCAAAACAGATTGTGTTAACTATATCTAGAACTAAATGAAGTTTTGATAAGAGACACTTCCAGTCTCTTAATATTTTACCATGTGTGGAAATACTTAGCAGCCACTTAAAAGAATCATAGTTATAGATAATAAGAAACTGCTTGTTATATCCAATTTCATTAATTAATACTGAAGCATCAGTGGAAACAAAATTGCCTAATATGAGAAATGGAAGGGCTTTGTATCATGTAAGGTACTCTATTTAGCAAAATAGTAAAAAAGACTAAGCTATTTCTTTCCCAGTTAATATAGGTATAGATATGTTTAAAGTTGTCATTAGAAAAAAATAGAAGTAAAAGGAGATACATACCTGGGAATATGCTTCTACAAAAAGTTATAGTCATTGTAGTATGCTAAGTGAAGAGACTATTCATCATGGAACAAGTCCTTTCACATATAGAAAATTATTTTTGTTCTAAATCATGGTTCCCCAAACCCTGGGCCACAGTCCACTACCAGGCCATGGCCCATTTGGAATCTGGTCATGCAAGTGGCGGGTGAGCCCATGCATGTGAAGCTCCATTTGTGTGAGCAGCGGGCACATGTCCCACCTCAAATGGAGTTGTGTACATGCCTGTGCTTGCTGCTCCCACCATTCCCGCCAATCCAGAAAAGTTGGAGAACGCTGTTCTAAATACTTCTTACATAAGTGAAAAGGGAGAACAAAGGGATATGAACCTAATGATGATATCTACTGAATCAAAAACATTGAGATTTATTTGTAAAATGAATTCTAGATTAAGAATTCGCTGAGTTAAATCACAAAACATGTCCCATGCTTGTCTTGTGGCTGTCATTCAGATTTTTGATTAGATATGATACCAAGTGCTATGAAGGCTATATTGTATTACTTGAACCTTTTTAGAGAACCTTTTGAGCAGATCAAGAGGATTATACATACATACATACATACATACATACATACATACATACATACATACATACATACATTTATTTTTCAATTACTTTATTTCAGTACCACGTCAATAAATTGTCAAACATGTCATCTGAAAATCACTTGAATAACAGTGACAAAGAAGTTGATGAAGTTGACGCTGCCCTTTCTGATTTGGAGATTACTCTGGAAGGTGGGAAGACCTCCACAATTCTGGTAAGAACTGAGAAGTAAGAGCTTAATGTTTTTTCCCCAAGAGTGTGAGACTAATAGTCTGGATACAAGAGAAACAGTTGACTGCTGGTCATATATGGGCAGTTTGAGAAGAACTTAGTTCATAACCTAAAAAATAGGTTTCTCAGAATCCAGAATCTGGAGCATTTTAACTGAATTAGGTAAAATCCCGCTAGTCCTTTTCATTGACTGTTCCATACTGAGTTAGTAAGCTAGAGGTAGTCCCCAATTTATGACTGGTCAAAGTTACGATTAACCTCCTGCTTTGTTTTTGGAGTTAAATGGCCATACACACACATCCTCATCACATACACATGGTCACATGATTACATTTTGGGTACTTGGCAAACCACTCACCTTGATGGCTATTTGAAGCATCCCATGGTCACATAAATGCAATTTGCAACATTTTCCCTAGTTTCTGGCAAAAAAGCCGCCATTTGGGAAAATGGATTTGCTTAATGACCACTCTGTTTTGGTATGTTTACAACCTTTGGGGGAAAGAAAACAATCATAACTTCAAATCTAGTCACACAATGCCTCAACTTAAAACCTCAGCATCTTATGACCATAATTCTGGGCTGAATTGCAGTCGTAAGTCGAGGATTTACCTGTACTGCACAAAATCATTGGGCATCTTCAATAGAGTAATTGAACTGACAGAAAGCAGATTGTCAAGTTCCACTAGCAAGCTCTCTTAGTAATTCAGAGAGTGAGCATCTGGCTTACAGATGCTATAGAGATCTCCACTTTGCATGCCTACCTGAAACACTGGTGCAGAATATTAATGCAGTGGGACTTTCTGGTTAAAGCACTGAATTGATTCTCAGTTAGGCCCTTCTCTTTCTTGAAGATATTTCCTGACAGGTAACCTGAGATGTACCTCCTTAGAATCTGCCCTGTGCAAGCAGTGCTGTAGTGACTGAGAACTCTGTACTAGCCATGATTTGCGTAGGGCCATTAATTTCAGTAGGGTTTGTGAGAAGGCTTTCCTAATTGGGGATTATGATGTTTAGTAAACATTTAGGATGAAATGGAGACTTGGTGCCAAAGCATACATCTTTTGGGGTTCGTTTATATAGTTCAGTTTCAGAGTTTGTCCTTTAAGGACACTTACGCTAAATCAGCTCTGGCAAAGGAATTTTGGGGTATTTTTGCCAAGCACGTCCTTGTGGACTCTCTTGGACTGTTCACAGATCATTTGTGTTTTTTTTTTCCCTTTAGAGCTGCAGCTTCCACCCCCGCCACATGACAACTCTTGAACTTTTTTAATGCAAAACTGCTTACCTAAGATGAAAGAGATATGTTTGTCCAGTTTTCTAAAATCTGTAAACAAACTTCCAAGACATCTGTAAATAGGCAGTGGAGTCTGTGCAGAAGTTTTAGTAAAATATGCCATCTGTCTGTGTTTCTTAGGATATAAAGGTTTTGCCATCATTATCACTATTGTTATAAACCTGGAAGAAGACAGTGATGAACTGCTTCTAAATTGTGCCAAAAAAATAACATGGACATGTCCATTTAGTTTAGGAGAGATTTTGATTTGGTTAACCTGCTAAATTTTGCTCTTCTAGTGGAGGCTCCTTTCCTTTTCCACATTTAAAGCCTTGTGCTGAGGAGACCATAGCTGAAATTGTACCTGTCCCCGGGGGTGGGGTGGGGTGGGGTGGGGAGAATCAGTGGAAGAAATGGAGGGTTCTTTTAAAGAGATTCCAAGAAAGAAAAAGAAAAAAAGGCCAAAATGAGTATGTTATAGTCATCTAGATTACACCTAGATGACATGAGGGAGTTTGACATCCTGCTCCTTTTTATCTAGTGATGTATTTAAATAAATGGATGACATGGCAAGCTTCATTTTTTAAAAGCTTCTGACCTCCATCAATCCAATATAGTACAAGTCGGGGAGCTACCTTAACTGTGACTCTTAAGTTTCAGTCAAAATGAATCATGCTCTCTTATCCCAGATTAGAACTGTTCTTTAGAAATGCATGCATATTTGGACATATGAAGAAAGAAAAATACCATTAGCTAAGCAAAACATAGCTCTGTGTGCAGATCAGTGGAATTCCCTTTTCTGTCCAAACTTTAAAGACCACTGAATTCTGTATCCGTAGAGTTACCAAATTTAAAGGAATACTCTTGTTAGTAAAAGCTTCTCTTTTCTCAGCAAGGGAAAAAGAATGAGCAGAATCCCGATAGAGGAGTGGTTGAGCCCACCTGCAGATCTCAAAGCACATGGCGGAATCAGATCAGTTCTTTTAAGAAAAACAATTATAAATGTAAATATAGGAATATAAATTTCAGGTTGTGATCCTGGTGCCCAGGGGCTTAAGGATGCTCACATAAATAGCAATAGCACTTAGACTTATATACCGCTTTACAGCCCTCTCTAAGCAGTTTACATAGACAGCATATTGCCCCCAACAATTTTGTGTCCTCATTTTAACCCACCTCGGAAGGATGGAAGATTGAGTCAACCTTGAGCCTGGTGAGATTTGAACTGCCAAATTGCAGGCAGCAGAAGTAGCCTGCAGTACTGCACTCTAACCACTGCACCACCAAGGCTCATCCTAGTTGTTCTCATAAGATCAACTAAGTGGGCCTTATCTTTCATAGAAAATAAACTTTCATAGAAAACAAGCTTTTGTCCATCATCTTTCGTAGAAAAGCCCAGTTTGGAAAGATTCTCACCTGTCCAGAAAAAAAAAAGAGAGAGAGAGAGAGAGAGATTGAAACGGCTTTCATTTTCACTCTTCTTTTCCTCTGAAGAATGTTAATGGGCTCACATAAAGCCCAAAGGGCCTTCAAGGCAAGGAGAACAAAGAAGTTGTTTCTGTGCAGGATGCTTGCTATCCGTATGAGATAAAAGATTGATATCCGGGAGGAGGGGGCGATAATTTTGACAGGTATCCAGGACTACAGTTATGCAGTAAGTGCTGCACTGGTAATTCCAGATTTGTAACAGCTGAGTTATGTTACAATTGTCCCAAATTATGTCCATATTGCTAGATCTTGAAAAATGAAGTATAAGACCATAGGCCAGGCTAGATTAAAGTTACTGCATTCCTACTTTAGAGCACATGTAATTAGGATACCTTAGTTGCAGATTTATATATAATTAGCTGGGATTTTCATCAGGAAAAAAAGATTTATTTTTCAGTGAATAAATTGTGAATGATGGACCAGATCCTTTTAATGACTGATTCCACGTAATAAACAATCTTACATATAGCTGACAACTGCATGATAATGTCGCTGTGTTTCATCTTTTGAAGTAATGGTGATAGCTGTGATTCTTGATCCACATATCCTTTAAGTGAGCAATGTCTTGAAATATGCCTCAGAATTTTGAACATAGATTCTCTGTGCAGAAATGATAACCAAAACCTAGATAGTAAAAATGAATGTCAGCCATAGAGGAAAGTTGAGGAATCTTTCTTCCATCTTTAAACTAGTTTAGAAAAGCAACTAATTTATCTTTTCCAGATAATATGATTTTCTAAAAATGTAGATTTATTCCTATCATTCTTTTTAATCAAGTCTCTTCTTCTTCCTCAACCAAGAACGTTGTCTTTTTGTGAAAGAAGTGTGTATCCATTTAATCAGCTAAATTGATGCTTCCAAATTGTTTGCTTCTCAGCATTCTCTTTGAAGAACCAATTTCAGATCCTCACAGATAAAATATAATGGCAGCTGTCTTGTTTACAGGGTGACATCACTTCCATCCCAGAGCTGGCAGACTACATTAAAGTGTTCAAGTAAGTACTGTCTGGAAATCTGGAAGAAACAGCATAAATCAATAAGCTTTATGATAAATAAATAGGTTATAATAAATGCATATCTCTTAGTGTCTAGAACAAGGTTTCTCAACCTTGACAACTTTAAAATGTTGTGGCTAGAGAATTCTGAGAATTGAAGTCCACACATGCTAAAATTTCCAAGTTGAAAAACACTGATTTCGGTACATAAACTTGGAGCATGTTTTCTTTTTTAAAAAAAATGTAGACGCTTTAAAATCTTCCTGCTCCTTTCTAGAATTTTTCTTAAATTACAGGGTTAAACCTGAAAATAAGTCCGAAGAGTAACTGTGCTGCAGAAACTCTGCTGCTTGCCTGTAATGACTAGAGAAACCTTTGCATATTGATTTAATTTACATTGTTTGGAATTTTACTTTAGGGAATTGAATAACTGGAAAATATAAAAATGCAGTCATTTGTGATTTATTTGATTCCTGTGTGTCATTTCTTGCTCCTTTGATAAATAAGGAGTGAATGTCATTTTTCAATTCCTAAAGTCAGTGATTGGGGCTGGCATTTTCTGCAGTTACCCTAGAACAGAGGTGTCCAACCTTGGCAGCTTTAAAACCTCTGGACTTCAACTCCCAGAATTCTCCATGCTGACTGGGGAATTCTACAAGTTGAAATCCACGGGGTCTTAAAGTTGCCAAGGTTGGACACCTTTGTCCTATAAATAAGGGTGATATTGCATAGTTTGAAGTATTATTCAAGTATTTTCTTGGATTTCATGAGCATATAGATAGCTAAATAAGATTGCAGTTAATCCGTTCTATTTACACTGCCAGAAAAGACAAGCTTTAGACTTAACTTCGCTGCTCTTTAGTCAGGTTTGTTTTTACTTTTAAATAAGACTTTTCTTGAGGGGGAAAAAATAGGAAGAATATTATCTTGGATCTGGACATGTGAAAACTAGAAACAGTTGTGTCTGGATTTGGGTTAATATTTTGGCAGGCTTAGCTGTGTTACAAATGAATACCCCACCATACTACGGCTATGGGATGAATTTTGGAACTCGTACAAAGACATGTTGAATTTTGCAGAATTGACAGGAAGAACAGTTGAAAGGAAATAGCATAGAAACTATCCGTATTTTTGAGAAGAATTCCAAAATGGCTTTGTCAGTCTTGTATTTGGTACCACATAGGCAGTTCTTTCTCCCTTCTGTTTTCTTTAATTAAGTAAGGAAGATATACTTGCTCTCTCATTTGTTAGTAAGCACTTCCTTTTGATAACGCCATTACATAATTTATCACTTCTTAGAGCTGCAGTTTTAAGATAGATCTTATTTTAAGGCACTTGGAATGATGGGCTTGAGTCATGATTTGATTTCTAATTGCTTAATGAAATATACCACCAGTTCTGATAAGTTGTTCTCTGTACTTGACGTATCTCGGTGGGCTTTTGTAGAGATGAATCCTCTGTACCAAAGAACCTGTGTTCGTTATGAAAGAGAAAACAGCCTAAAATTCTAATTCAGAGGAAAATCCCTGCATAAATCACACATTGAGGCACAAAATAAGTCTATTTTTCTTATAAACAATAACATTTTGCAAACTTCCTGTCCTCCAGAAAATATTTTCATACTGCTTTATCTGTCAAGGATTTCCTGTACATCTGCAATAGCATTCTAGAATGCATTGGGGACACTGTTATTTTGCTAAAAGGCTGCTCTTGGGTTTTGAAGCTCAGGTGTTTATTAACTCATACAAGCTGGGGGGGGGGAATCAGCCTATAATATGAGACCCAGTTTTGCTGTAGCTGTGTGTTGCATAGAGCAGGGGTTTCAAACTGGCGGCCCGCAGGCCGGATGCGTCACGTCCAGGCCACGCCCACCCCAGCTCTGCGAATGGGAAAAACATCGCAAAACGTCACGTGACAGCAACGTGACGTGGTGAGTTTGACACCCATGGCATAGAGAATTTATTTATTTATTTATTTATTTTGTTATTCTTATATGCCGCCCAACTCCCGAGGGACTCGGGGCGGCTTACAACAAGGAGAAATACAAGAATAAACAAAGAAATTGCATAAAATTTAAAAACAAGTACAAAAATTTAAAACAATTATTTAAAACAGCAACATCCATTCGACACATACATACTTGGGGGGTAGGCTCAGGTGGAATTAAGTTGTCCCCCCCACCTGCAGGAAAAGCCATGTCTTAATGGCTTTACGGAAAGCCAGCAGAGTGGGGATAGTCCGGGTCTCTGGGGGTAGTTGGTTCCAGAGCACGGGGCCAGCCACAGAGAAGGCTCTCCCCCTGGGGCCCGCCAGCCGACATTGTTTGGCCGACGGGACCTGGAGGAGGCCAACTCTGTGGGCCCTAACCGGTCGGAGGGAAGTATGAGGCAGAATGCGGTCCCGAAGATATCCTGGTCCTAAGCCATGAAGGGCTTTAAAGATGGTGATCAACACCTTGAATTGGACCCGGAGATCGATGGGCAGCCAATGCAGCTGGCGGAGTATCGGTGTCACGTGGGTGTACCTTGGCACACCCACCACAGCACGCGCAGCCGCATTTTGCACCAAAAAAATCAATAATTGCAAGCAACCTACACTTGTATAACATTATTGTTATCCCCATGAAGAATGTCTTCTCCTTCTCTATACAGACAGCCTCCTGTTTGATCTCTTGTTTAACATAATCAAACTGTTTTTGATGGAGTGAGATCTTTTAAATGGAACAGTGACCCTGGGAACCTTTACCACTTACTGGCTGGTGTACCACTTGTGGCCAATTTCAGCAATAAGATACACTAGCAATAATCACTCATGCACTTTTCACCTTGAGACTGAACTGTAATTTGTTCTACATGGGGCTGAAGGAACCAGCTCGTATAAATCACTTTGCGCTAAGAATCTGTGACCCTTCTGATTGTGCTAAAGACTAGTTCCCAGCAGTATCCCCAATCTTTGACCATATTAACTGGGCAACTAAGAGTTGTGATTCAGCAGCAGCCAGAAGACCACAAGTTTGTGTGAGGGCAAGAGATGAGAGGCTGTTGGCAAATGTACCTCCATTTCATTCAGTGGTAGTAATAGTTTACTACTTTACAGGCCAAAGAAGCTAACACTGAAGGGTTATAAGCAGTATTGGTGTACCTTCAAAGACACATCTATCTCCTGTTTCAAAAGTAAAGAAGAATCTAACGGGACCCCAGCTCATCAGATGAATTTGAGAGGTAACAGAGCAAATGCAGTTTTGGTGATCTTCTGTATTTTAAATTTGCTTATTTTGACATTTCTCTGACCTTGCGATAAGAATCAAATATTTTCTTACATGGCATTACTCCAGGATGACTCGGCATCAATCACTCACTCGCTGAAAGGCAGGACTTCTTTCGCACTAAATTCTGGAGGCCATCAGAATCAGTAGAGTCACTTTGTCTTTTGCGGCACAACCGGGGAAACCGGAGGAAGGGATTGAAATGTTTTGTGGAGCTGCATGTTCCTTCCACAGGAATAACCCCCTCCCCAAAGAGGTCTGCTGATGATTTAATGGCAAAACTAGGTGCAGAATTCTTTGATTCGGCAAAATGTTGCCTAATTGCTTAATGTCTGTATTTGTTCAATGTAAACATACTATAAAGTACAAATAAAACGAAAGAACCAAATAAACTACTTTAGTTCAAAAATTAGGAATGTTTTATCACCCAATAGAACATCCTTTTTAAAATATATTTTCCTCCCTCTGCATTAGTGTGCTGAGCACACACACACATGTGCCCACACAACTTTATTCAGATGGGGACAAGGAATTTATGCTGCATAGGACATTCCTCTGGCTACCAGCTCTGTTTGTATTCCACAATAAGCTATTGCAGTTTAATGGATTGTGCAATAGGCACTACTGACATTCGCTTTTAAAGCCTTCAAGGCAGAAACAGAAAGGCTGCCAGATGACCTCAGACTATAACTATGAACTGGAGAAAAGAAGCATGGAATACCTTTTTCGGAGCTTTTTAACAAAACTGTTGATGACGGAATTTTAAAAGAATTCTGCTGGGAGAGCTGAAATAAAGCTGAAATTGTTTCCAAGAAAATGAGTTATTTTTTAACAATATCATTGTCCTTTATAAAAGGTTGCATTAAAAATCCTATATCGCTGTTCTGAACATTATGTCTCCATTATCCATTAATTTTCTTTGGCTATTGACCATGGAGTAGCCCTCAAAAATGTTGGCTTACCTTTGGTTTAATTTCCCGAATTCAGTAGACAAACACCTCAAATGAAAGAATAATAAAACAGTTTTATCTTCCCATTTATAGTTATCTGTGATGGGTACTGTTTCGATTTGGCAGCTCCCGGTTCCAAGAATAATTTATTATGTTAACATATTAAATAGTTAATAATCAGGGTACAATGTCGATGGAGATTCTCAATCATCCAGGTTATGGTTGTCCCAAAGGTGCTTTTCCAAAAAAGTGGGAGAGGCCAAAATAGCAATAGCACTTAGACTTATATACCGCTTCATAGTGGTTTACAGCCCTCTCTAAGCGGTTTACAGAGTTCAGCATATTGCCCCCAACAATCTGGGTCCTCATTTTACTGACCTCAGAAGGATGGAAGGCTGAGTCAACCTTGAGCCCGTGAGATCTGAACAGCTGAACTGCAGCTAGCAGTCAGCTGAAGTAGCCTGCAGTGCTGCACTCTAACCACTGCGCCACCTCAGCTCCTCTGCGTACACAAGCTGTCTGCTTCGAAAATGCAAGTATGGTCCTGTATGCCAAGCTCAGATCTCTCTGTCCAGATAAGCCAACGTCTTCTGAGCAGGAAAAATATACATTTGTAACTTAGTGGTAATAAAGGTGACAATTTAATAACTAGTTCTTGTGAACAGGACTAATCAGCTAGATCAGGGAGGTCCAACCCCTGGTCCGTGGCCCAGACCCAGTCCACAGCCTGTTGGGAACCAGGCCACGCAAGTGGCAGGTGAGCATGTGATTGTGTGAAGCTTCATTTGCCCATGAAACCATCCCCTCTTCTCCCCCCCCCCCCGGGCCACACCACTGTCAGTTCACGTTGCCGGAAAGGTTGGGGATTACTGAGCTAGATAATCCCCTTATACGGGGACTTTGCTTAAATGAAACTATTCCCCAAAGAGTCTAAAATCCCATTTAATTCAAATTCCCTCTGGAAGCACTTTTGATTTTAGTGGAACACATTCATGTATATAAAGAATTCATGATCAATATAATATTTATGTAACATTTAAGACCGTATTCAAATGAATACAGATCTGACTGATATACACCCAGTCCTACAGTACATTTAGTATCAGGAACCTAGGGCTCTTTTTGGGCTCTTCAGTCTGTTACAAAGCCAATGTTTCCAATCAAGGTGAGATTTTTATGCAATTCCCACATTATGGTGAGATTATAGAAAATCTTCTATACTACAGGTATGTTGCTTCAGAAGTGAAAAGAACAAATATCTTATGAATTTCTGGGAGCTTAGATTTTGGTGGATGTGTGTGCTGATAAGGAAAAAATTTGATACTTTGATGGGTAAATATAGATTTGGATTATAAAAAGTTTTCAAATTATCAATTTGGGGCAATTTATCCACTAAGCATTAAGAGTCATTTGTCAAATGGGCAGCTACATACTGTAAACTTGATTGAACAAATACACACAAAAATGTCTATTCAGGCAATAGAGATTTGATAATGCTGTTTTTTTAAATAAAACAAATAGCACAAGGTTAATAGGTAGGTATGTTTTTTTCTTAGTTAAAATGAAATAGTTGGAAGATATTCAAGTCTAAAAAAAAGAAATAGCCTCAATTCGACCCGTATGTGCCTTTTGTCCCATCCTCATATTTATGAAATATATAATATTTACATCTTCTTTTATTATAGGGTGTGAGGTAACTCCTGACGTCAACATATCTGGCCAGAAATTTAACATAAAGCTTTTGATTCCTGTTGCTGAAGGCATGAATGAAATTTGGCTCCGTTGTGATAATGTAAGTTTATATGAAATGCCAACCAAAGTCAATTGGATGTAGCTGATTGTGCAGCAAGAACTGAAGTGTGCATCAATTCTTTCCTGGAATCCACAGATATCTAAAACTTAGCCTTGTATAGAATACTATTAAGAAGAATATAAGCAGGGCCAGTAATAAAATAGGTTGCTTTTCTTTATAGCAAACTCAGCTTAATTCTTCTTAATCGTGATATGAAGCAGTTTGAGGTGAAGTATCACCAGTAAGATGATGATATCCAATTGTTTACTATATGCCTGCAAAGAGATGCATTGGACATCTTGAGGGCTGGAGGCTCTAAGAGATTGGATGGAACAGGCTCCAATTGAAGCCCAGATAGATGGACCCACAGTTTCTGCAGTTTGTTCCAGGCAGTTCAGATTTCAGCTTGAGGTGAGATGGCACTTTCCTGAAGGAGCAAGTATGCAGTCTGGATATCCTGGACTCACCGTATTTGTTTTATCAGCTCTGGCCAATGTTGTCTGATCTGCCAATTATGACCTTTCCTGGACACTGACTGTAGTCCTTTTTATTTTGTCCTGCTTACCAGGACTAACTGGTACAGCAGAGTGACCTCTACATTGCAGAAGGCTACACTGGTTTTCACTTTGCTTCCTGGCAAAATTCAAGGTATTGATTATCACCTACAAAGTCCTTTATGGTTCAGGCCCTTGTTACCTTCAAAGCCAGACAAGTCCTGATCTCCCAGGAGGAAAGGAGGCGGCTAGCCTTTTCAGTCATGTTCATCTGCTTTTAAGCAGCTTGCCTCCAAAGGAAAGGATACCCCCTGCTATCATTCCAAAAGGCAATTAAGATAGTTAGATGAATATGTACATGTCAATCTTTGACCCCCCAATGGCCCTGACATACATACACACAGTGGTGAAATCCAATTTTTTTTACTACCAGTTCTGTGGGCGTGGCTTGGTGGGCGTGGCAGGGGAAGGATACTGCAAAGTCTCCATTCCCACCCCACTCCTGGGGGAAGGATACTGCAAAATCCCCATTCCCTCCCCACTCCAGGGGAAGGATACTGCAAAATCTCCATTCCCACCCCACTCCTGGGGGAAGGATACTGCAAAATCCCCATTCCCTCCCCACTCTTGGGGCCAGCCAGAGATAGTATTTGCCGGTTCTCCGAACTACTCAAAATTTCCGCTACCGGTTCTCCAGAACCTGCTGGATTTCATCCCTGATTTACACACCGAGAATAAAGCAGACTTTAGATCAGCCTCCTTCAGAAGGTCATGTTGGAGAATACATATCCTGGACTCAAAGCATATAGTATTGAAAGGTGACAACCAGATTGTATGTCATGAAAGACCATGTGATGTAATACTTCATGTATCCCCATGTTGTCCCCAACAAAAGTCCCCAACGGAAAGCAGAAATACAGGACTGGGATTGCAGAGCGAAAGGACTGGTGGGGAGTGAATGTTTTTATAATCACATGGCACAACATATTGTTTGGGTTTTGTAGCTCTCTAGCAGTTTTCACTTTTTGAAAGAATATTGTGCAAAAGATACAAAATGTTCATATTGAATTGCAATTTGTGCCCATGGCTATGAACCATGAATTTTATCACATGATTCTAAGCGCACATGAACACCAAATCTGCAGTATTAATCAAAATCAAGGTTGAAAAGATGCATAAATTTGGTGTTTACATTAACTAGAATCAATAAGTGCAACAGTTTTGAAACATGATCTGAAAATACCTATATAAACAAGTGAATGCTTTATCTTATAGTCACTTATATGACACATGTATTCTGTGTCTAAGATTGGGCTGTGCATCTTCTAACATATTTGGGACTGGAGTTTTCCAGTATCCTTGGAGACACTTTAAATGTGCCAAACAGTCCATCCTAACAGGTGCTTTTTTCTCTTTTACACTGCAGGAAAAACAATATGCACATTGGATGGCAGCATGTCGGCTAGCCTCCAAGGGTAAAACCATGGCAGACAGTTCATATAACCTAGAAGTCCAGAACATCTTGTCTTTTCTGAAAATGCAGCATCTGAACCCAGATCCACAGATAATTACTGAGCAGATCACAACAGACATTAATCCAGAATGCTTGGTTTCTCCAAGATACCTGAAGAAGTATAAGAACAAGCAGGTACACATTTGGAATTATATTTTGCTGAACCTTTTATATGAAAAGTGAATGTGCAGGTATATAGAGGCCTTGTGGATGAATGGGGAAGAACAAGTCTAAAGCCGATAAAGAAAGGCCTAGGTACTGAAAAGAATTTGCACTCGCTTTGAAGGTCCAGATCCTTCACCTGTGAATCTTTCCAGTCTCACTATTGTCTGTGGAAATGCAAGGTGGCATCAGTAGTCAAGGGTGCATACAAACCAGATTTGGTTTGTATTTTAGCTAGGGACTACTGATCCATCCAGAAGTTATGCACACCCTAGTTACCTTCTGACTATTATAACCCAATCTGGTTGGGATATCTTTGGACATGGCTTGAAATCTTCATTTGTTATGGAATGTGACATCTTACTTTTTTTTCTGGAACATAATTATCCTAATTTGTACTAGCTACACTAGCAGTACATTTTGGAGCTCAGTTGAAAGTATTGGTTTTGGTCTTTGAATTTTGCCACAAATTATGTTAAGGATTTGTGAATCATTAGTGCTTTAAGATCACATTCTGAAGGCGTGGTTATTGACTAATCGTTGAGTGTTCCAGAACTGAACCATATCTAAGGGGATTTCTCCATTTCAGGACATTTCTATGAGGACTTTAAAAAAACAAATTTGTTAGCTCTTCCTTTTGGTAGAAACACAATTCTGGCCTTTGCTTTTGTATCCTTAAAACTTTAATTATGGTAGTTTTTTTTTTAATTTTTAATTTCTGAAACTACTTTGCATTGTTTTCATGTGGTAAGTCCTTTGAAAAGAGCATGGCCTTAATAAACAGATGGTAAATATATTAAAAGAATGAAATTAATGCTATCAAAATGGTAAGGTTGGTAAGATTATCCTTGGTAAGGCCACACTTGGAATACTGCATTCAGTTTTGGTTGCCACGATGTAAAAAGGATGTTGAGACTCTAGAAAGAGTGCAGAGAAGAGCAACAAAGATGATTAGGGGACTGGAGGCTAAAACATATGAAGAACGGTTGCAGGAACTGGGTGTGTCTAGTTTAATGAAAAGAAGGACTAGGGGAGACATGATAGCAGTGTTCCAATATCTCAGGGGTTGCCACAAAGAAGAGGGAGTCAGGCTATTCTCCAAAGCACCTGAGGGTAGAACAAGAAGCAATGGGTGGAAACTAAACAAGGAGAGAAGCAACTTAGAACTAAGGAGAAATTTCCTGACAGTTAGAACAATTAATCAGTGGAACAGCTTGCCTCCAGAAGTTGTGAATGCTCCAACACCGGAGGTTTTTAAGAAGATGTTGGATAACCATTTGTCTGAAGTGGTGTAGGATTTCCTGCCTAAGCAGGGGGTTGGACTAGAAGACCTCCAAGGTCCCTTCCAACTCTGTTATTATTATTATTATAAAATGACATCCCGCTTGTCTTCAGAGTTTTGAGCTATGAGCTCATGTTACAACCATTATACAATGATTATTGATTGTTTCCTTGCTGTTTTACAGTTTTTATAATCCTATTTGGGGTAAGAATCCTTTATGGGTTGCTGTGAATTCAGGCACTATTTACATTGATTTTCCTACTGTGGTGTGAATAGGATCAAGTCAGAGGTGGGGGGCACCTTGGGACCCTGGTTGCACCTTCAGTCTGATATTTTGTTGGTTTTTAACTACCTTCTGGTCATGGACCCCATTGCTTATTTCACCCTCAGAGCAATTTAATTGGCATGACAAAATAGGATGGAGCATCAGGGGAAAACTGGCCTCAGGGAGCACAGTAGCCAGTTTAGGGCGATCATTACATGGTAGCAAGAAGATGCAAACAATTCCAACTCTTTCCTGCCCTCTAATAATCACCTGGAGTTTTGCAATCCAAATCCATTGATCCCAAAACTAAAATGACTTGCTGGTACTGCTCTATCACTAAGAGATTGTCCCAATCTGCCACTGCTTCAGTTTGTTTTTTTCTCTCCTGAGAGTGTGAGTATTTTCCTAAGAGTGAGTATTCGCAAGCCATAGGAACCAGAGAAGGTCTGCTCCCTCGAATACAGCCACTGAGTCTTTAACTGATGAGCAACATTGGGATGGGCAGGATGGGCTTGGAAATTTGTCTGGAGGCCTGGAAAGTTTTAATTCACACCGTATATTTGAAAAAAAAATGCTTTGCTGTTTAATACATTTCCTAGTAACTCATAGACATATATTAAAATCAAGCTAATTGATTTGGCTGAATTTTCAATCTTAACAGAAACACAGAATGGGTTAGAACAGTGTTTCTAAATCTCAGCAATTTTAAGATATATGAACTTCAATTCCCAGAATTCCCCAGCTGAGTCTGAGAAACACCGGGCTACAAGATATCTTGGAGATAATCTGTTCCAATCCCTTCCGAGGAGAGGAATCCTTAGGATCCCTGACAGGCCGCCATCCAGCCTCTATTTAAAGTCCCCCCACAACAAAGGAGAACCCATCATCTCCTTATACAATCTGTCCATTGTCAAATGCTTCTTACTGTTAGGAAATACTTCCTGATGTTCAACCAAACTCTACCTGCCTGTAATTTAAAGCCATTATTTTTCATCTGGTCTGAAAAAATTCTGAACAATTTGCTCTGATCCTCACAACAGCCCTTCTTTGTTTGGTTCAAGCTAGTTCACAAAACAATTCGATATACAGTACAAGACAGTCCTTCAGGGTTCTTTAACATGAAGCACAAAATTGTCATGTGCTAGGTGACTTTCCTGCTCTGTTTGAAATCTTCATATCTATTCCAGGTATGAGAATTATACTTTACCGAATTGGTAAACATCAATGTGTGTGTGGGGGGGGGGGGGAATCAATGAAAGGCAGGTGATATACTACTCAATGAAAAATCAGTGTTAAAAGGCAATATACTAGACTACAGTTTTTTCCTCTGCTCTTCCAAATACAAATTTGTTGACGGAAGTATTAAGGAATCTTTCTTCTCCAGCTTCTTTCCTACTTGTGGAATAACTCATTGTGAGCAGCTTTGCTTGTATCACAGTTCAGTAGCGGAGTGTCTGGTCCGTTACTTTATTTATTTTTCACATTTTTGAACTGCCCATTTGCCTCGGAGAGGGACATTAAGCACCATTAAATGCCAAAATCGTGTGAGGCTCCACAGTCTCATCCTGAGATTATACAAGTATCTTCAGCTATAAGATTTGACAATCTTGTAAGAGATTTGGAGAACGGGCAGGACTTCTAAGGCCTGAAAAGGTTATGTCAAATGTGAACTTGGATCTTGGATCAATTATTTGAAGAATAAAGTGAATAGTTCTCCTTGGGATTCTTTTTCCCTCAGACTTCTTTATGACTTAATTCGCTTTGCTGACTGACATTATTTTAACAGTTACATATTTTATTTATGACATAAAATTCTCATATCAGTATGTGATACAGGACTTGAATTTTTAAAAAGAAATGGAACCATCTCACCAAAAATATAAACGTAATTAAATGTTAACACCATTAGATGTAGGTATTAAAACAAAAACCTAGTGGAATAAGTGGACTGGGTTTAATTCA
This sequence comes from Diadophis punctatus similis, assembly GCA_023053685.1. Taxonomy (NCBI): domain Eukaryota; kingdom Metazoa; phylum Chordata; class Lepidosauria; order Squamata; family Dipsadidae; genus Diadophis; species Diadophis punctatus. Next base: position 1,467,812 of record JALIGW010000047.1, read on the forward strand.
GCTCAGTTCATAATAATCTCCTGAAAATAATCATGTTGTTGTCTTGAATACAATATTGCCAACATATTATCTTGAATACAATAAATTTCATTTCTTACAAAATGGTTTTACTGTTTTTTATAGTGTGTTCCCTGCAAGGACCAATCGGATTCACACACTAAGATATGTATTTATTACTGCGGCAGTTATATATGTATTTTGTGTGGGTGTGCATGTGTGTGGATATTTAATATGAAGTGTTTATTTACCTCCTTTAAGAAAACCTAGGAGGTTGTGCCAAGGCACTATCATTCCCGCACATGCACGTGGCCTGGGGGCAGTGTGATGATATGAAGGAAATCTGCTTTTGTAGAATGCAGGGAACATTCAGAAGCAAGAGACGATGTTGCTGCTTCCAGACTAGCAGTCCACTGATGTAAAAATATACGGACCAATAAAACATGAGCCTTTTTTAATGTGCTTTGGCCTATTCTGAGCCAAAAAACTTTTCTATTGTTTCTACTATAATCTGAATACAAGCAATCCTCAACCCATAATACACAATGGAGCCTAAAATTTCTGTTGCTAAACGAGACATTTGTTACGTGAGTTTTGCCCCATTGTGTGACCTTTCTTGCCACAGCTGTTAAGTGAATCACTGCAGTTTTTTAAAGTGAATGACTTGATCATTAAGGAATTCTGGTTTCCCCCATTGACTTTGCTTGTCAGAAGCCAGCTGGGAAATGATGTCACATGACTCTGGGACACTGCAACTATCATAAATATATGCCTGTTGATAAACACCCGAATTTTGAATTTTATGCTACAACAGTTGTAAGTGTAAAAAATGGTCATAAGTAACTTTTTCAGTGCTGTTGTAACTTCAAATGGTCACTAAACGAATGCTTGTAAGTCAAGAACTACCTGTAACAAATATGATTCTTATATAAATATAAGCTATAACATAATTGTTTGCATTCAATTTCGCTCTGATTTCCCACTTTCAATCCATTTTGAGATTATTGTCCATAATAAAGTATGTCTCTTCATAACTTTTGTTATTCCCCCTCCCTCTTTTTTTTTTGTATAGTACCGTCATTATATTGTACTTGATGCTTTATATAATTGTTAACAGGCCTCTATAGCCCAGAAAAACTTTCAGTGTCTCTTCCTGCAACCAACCCACATGCCTAGTCTCTGGAAATGCTTAGAGGTTGTACTTCGATTATGGAATATTTTTTGTCTGAATTTTGGTTCATCAAGGAATATGTGTTATATTAATCAGGAAATAACCGATAATTCAACTGAAATTTATTTTCTTCTGATTTGAGGGCGGTCCATACTACCTTATTTTTGTATTTCCATTTGATCTATGAAGTTAACCAGGATAATCACTAAGAGGCTGTCACTTTTCCATGGAGAGAGACCCAAATTGCTTTCAGATATTCTAGGGCAGCTTCCCCAACTTCGTGGCATCTAGATTTCTTACCATCAAGAACCATTGTAGTCATGCTGGATGGAAATTATGAGAAATGCAGTCCAAATTGTCTGGAGCACCGTTTCTCAACCTTGGCCACTTGAAGATTGGGTGGACTTCAACTCCCAGAATTCCCTATTGCCACCCATCTTCAAGTAGCCAAGGTTGAGAAACGCTGGTTTGGAGGAACTGAGTTAGGGAAGCATACCTGGAATTAGCATCTTGCTATGCTTCTTTTTGCTTCCCCCTCCCCCACATGTTTTTCCATTTCCATATTCATTTCTTGCTACTTTTTCTCCCCATGAAAAATTTGGGGATTTTTAAAAAAAATTGGTTTCACTGTTAATAATTTGCACATTTTCCTTCCTTTGCTTTAATGCCATTTTTCTGATTGCTTTTTTTTTTCTCTGCTTCCTTTTCTTTTCTTCGCATTTGTCCTCTGCAGCCAGGCTATATAAGAGACTTGGTAAGTGACAGTAAACCTAAAATAAACAAGCATGAAGACTTTGCTGTTTTATTAATATAACCTTGTAGAGATGCATATCAAGAGACAAAGTATATCTTGAGAAATAAGTATTTTGGAGTAACATTGGGCCATAATATTGTAAATAAGACATAATGGAATTATCCGGTTTCCTTGAACAATGTCTACTAATCTTTTCTTCTGGGACAGAAGTGTGCTATGTTTTTTTATGTGAATCTCCTTTGTTTTGTTGCCTTCTTGTCTCAACTTCCTTCTGCACCCTGGCATAAATATCTTGACATATTGCATTATTAACTTATAGAAATCCCAACGCAAGATGTGATAATGGGCATAAAATTATTAATTAAATATAAGTGCTATCTGCCAAACCAATTCTGCTCAGTTCAGAGTAGCAAAATTCTAAATAATTACTGGTGGAGAACTGGTTTGTAGCTATCACATCCTTCTTGTGTGAATCATTTACACTAATCTGGTTGGTTGCTGCTGAGAACAGGACACTCAACTAGATAGAACTTTAGACTGATGGAAAGGGGCCACTTATTTTTATATTCTAGCTGAGCAGTTCAGTGAAAAACGGACAGTTCTAGTTCAGAAGACCTAAAAGGAACTAACTATAATTTGCAGCCATTTCTATTTCTGCAGTACATTGCTGATATATCTCCCATGGTTTCTTCTGTGCTTTTACCATTTTTAATCTACATTAAATTTTAAAGTCTTAACCCAGAGGATGGCATAAACGAGAAATAAAGAAATGATCCATTTATAGACTAAAAAAATGATAAAAATCATCACAGAGGAAGAGAAAATTTAACATTTTGAGGTTAGGAATCATACATGTGCAGCCATAGTAGATTATCATGTGGTAAATGCATGCCCATCTATATCTTGCTTTACGATAACCAGAGATGCAGATGGCAGGAGAGAGTTAGAATAGGAAGAGTTCGAATTAGAGAAGATGAAGCCAACCTTTTCCTACTTGGATCCAAGAAGGCAAGAGGCAGACAATGAGCAAACTTCAGATTCCTCAGGGCGGAAAGCCCAGTTTTGAGCAAAGCATCCAGACCCAACTCCTGTAATAATTATTGCTGGAAAGGAAGTTCTTTGCCAGGTCATACTGTACTTGTTAGAAAGTTTTTGCTCTTTTTTTTTTTGTAGGTGAGTGAAAACTTGTTCAGTGCATTAATACCCTTTTGAATAAATGAAGAGTAGAATGAGGATGAAAATGGGATATTTTTTTTCTTCCTGTGCATACCCAGCGACCCATTTATCCATCTATCAGAACAAAAAAAAATTCTTCAAATGCATTTTGCATTTGTTTGGGAGCTGGAATTTACATGGTTGGCTTTTTATGGATTAGGACAGAAAGGATAAAAAGGAATAGACAGGAGGAAGAATCAAAGACTCTGTTGGCATGTGCTACATTTTTGATGAACATGATCATGAGTTGCCTGACGTCTAATTTTCTTGGTTTGCATGATTAACCACATGCTAGATTACAAAACCTTTGGCTATTTGTGATTCAGAGTATGATGCAAACACAGTTATAGGGGAAAGGAAAGGGAAGAGCATACTGAGTATATTTGCCCTGAGTATATTTGAATGCAGAAACACACATGTGCATGCACACAGTTACTTCTTCTGAATTCAAGCAGGGAGAAAATAATTTGTTTTCCTGATATTTTAAATAATATTCAGGAAGCTAAATTCTTGCCACATTTGTTATAAAAAGATGTGCAGTTGTGCTTGCTGTAGGGAATACGTTATCTTTTAACTACCATGCCATTTTTATAATTCTAATTCTACAAATAGCTGATCTTTGTAGTTTACTCTAGTATCTTTGTACATTAAGGCCAATTCTTCATTAGAAGGAAGAGATGCTGCACTTGCATAATCCCAGATAGTTCTCCATCTCATGAAACCTCTTCCTCCCATTTCACATGATATATCAATGTTACAACTGTTCCTCTAAACCTGAGATAAGCCCCAGTTTTAAGAAATGCACACATAGAAGAAAATGTTCTCCAGTTAGTCTTAAACTGACAGTTAACAGAAGATAGAAAAGGTGTTTCACAAGTTATTAAAGTTAGTGGAGTAGGGGGACTGAATAGTATTGAATCCACCTCTTCTTTCTCCCTCATTTTTTTTGTCTCTCTCTTGGTACTGCTCTCCCTTCATTCTGCCTCCCTTCCCATCCTTTATAAATTGTATCTGAAATTCAGATCAGTTGCCTCAAGTATTTCTGTGTCACCTTTACAGATCACTGCCCGGATCTTAGAGGCCCATCAGAATGTCGCTCAGATGAGCCTCATTGAAGCCAAAATGAGGTTTATTCAAGCTTGGCAGTCCTTACCAGAGTTCGGCATTACACACTTTATTGCAAGGTCTGTGGCTCCATAAATGTCCAGCCAAAATTCCATGTGTCGATGTTTGCGCTATCATTTTTTTTGTGGGCAATTACTAAAGCAGTGTTTCTCAACCTTGGCAGTTTGAAGATGTGTGGACTTCAACTCCCAGAATTCCCCAGCCAGCAACGCTGGCTGGGGAATTCTGGGAGTTGAAGTCCACACATCTTCAAACTGCCAAGGTTGAGAAACACTGTACTAAAGGCTGAGATTCCTTGGGTCATGACAGCTAACCCAAGTATTGAATTGGGTGCATAGATATTGAATTTTGCACATCAAGTAAAGGGTGCTTTACCTACTCCATTTGAATAAAGGGGGAAACATTTTATCTTCTTAAAAAAACTAAAAATAATTTATAAATGGTTTATTACAAGAATGACTAAAATAAAAGACAATATAGTACATGATCTGAGTAATCTTACAGGGAATCGGTTTTCAAATACAAACATGGTTTCCTGAGACAGCTCACTTGTTACATCTTGGCCTGATAGAAAATATTTTAGAAAACAAAAATCTTGGTTTGACATACTATAAAGCAGTGGTGGGTTCCTACCGGTGCTGTGCGGGATGCCGCACCAGTAGGAGCCCGGCGATGATGTCATTTTAGGCGCTTTTTTCCGGCTTCTCGGCGTCCTGAGCTGTTGGAAAAAAGCCCTCCCACCCGCTCTTGTTTTAATACCGACCTTTATTCTTCCTCCGAAGCACAGCTGAGAAGCTCCTCAGCTGTGTTTCTGCTTGTAATGTCGTTCTAAGCATGCGCGGAAGTGAAATCGCCCGATGGAACGCGAGTTCACTTCTGCGCATGCTTGTGATGCGCACCGCTAGCGAAAATAACCGGAACCCTCCACTGCTATAAAGCAAGGCTTCCTTAATATCTCTGTATGAGGCTGACTGATAAGTCATGTTATCATTAATGCAGAAGCAAGGTAGAACTAGTTGTGTAGAAGCCGAAAGCTTGCTTAAGGCTTATTCCTGTTAGTCACGCAAGGCCATGTGAATGCACACACAAGGAAACGATGTCTCAGAAGACCAATTATTCTTGAATGCCTTATCATTTGGGGACTTGAGTAAAAGATTGCTAAAGATGTTCCTTGTAACATGCAAAAAATGCAGGTTCCAAGGTGGTAAGAAGGAAGAACTTATTGGAATTGCCTACAACCGGCTGATACGGATGGATGCTAGCACCAGTGATGCCATCAAGACATGGCGGTTCAGCAATATGAAACAGTGGAATGTGAATTGGGAAATCAAAATGGTAAGCAAGGCCTTTCCCACAAAGTTTTCTGGGCATGCTGAAATCTCAGATATTTCAGTTAACTGAAATTTTTAGTTTAAGTTGTTTAAGGTATGAGATAGTATTTCTGCCTTCAGGCTTTGGTGGTATCTTTACTTTTATTTCTTGGGTATTGTTCTTTTCCTTCCTTCCTTCCTTCCTTCCTTCCTTCCTTCCTTCCTTCCTTCCTTCCTTCCTTCCTTCCTTCCTTCCTTCCTTCCTTCCTTCCTTCCTCCCTCCCTCCCTCCCTCCCTCCCTCCCTTCCTTCCTTCCTTCCTTTCTTCTTTCTGGAAAAAAAAAGGCAGAACAACCTCTTATCTGTCAGTAGCCTCTCTTAATTGTGAAGCTGACTTATGGGCCTTAGTTTTGTTATGAAGAAAGAAATGGGAAGAAGAGCATAACATCCTGATCTTTCTCAACTCACAAAAAGCAGGGTTGTTCTAAGTAAAGAAAGACCTTCTTATATCACACTCTTAGATAACATTTTGGAAATCCAGAACTTGGTAGATAAAAGAATTCATGTGACCCGTTGAAACAGCACTTACTAACTGATGATCTGACCATTTAATCAGTTTGTGTCTTGTTGAAGGATGTGGTGTTCCCTTGATAAGAAAGCTGAATAATCAAATAGAAAGCTGCTCAAAATCCTTCTAGCTTGGTAATCATAAGAAAAGATATAGTCAGATGAATTGCCTCTCAGAGAAATCATTCTGATCCTATAATTTACAGTAACCTTTGGAATCCAGGAGGTTACGTTCAGCTATAATAGGGGTGTCAAACTCGATTTCCTTGAGGGCCACATCAGGGTTGTCGGATGCAGGGGCCGAAGAGGGTGTGGCCAGGGTGGGCGTGGCGAGCTTGTGTCGGGGGCGCCTGTGGTGGCCCAAGTGCTCTGCTAGAGAAAACAGGCTCCTGAGCTCCCTTTTTGGCTGCGACGGCCTCCTGCAACCCTCTGCCAGCAAAAATGGAGCTCAGGAGGGCCGCATGCGGCTCTCGCAAGCTCCTTTTTCGCTGGCAGAGGCACTGCGGGCCAGTCTTTCGTTGTTTCCAGGGCAGCCCAGCGGGCCAGATCCAAGCACCCCATGGGCCAGATCCAGCCCCTGGGCCTTGAGTTTGACACCCCTGAGCTATAACATAACGGTATTTAGCATTTCAAGTGTTGAACATACCGCTTAACATATCTTACTAATCTAACATTATTAATCTTGTAAAACAGGAGCCTCAAAGAACTGGCTCTGGTCATCAGAAAACAATAAGGTCCCTTTTTTTGGCTTTCCATCTCAATCTCCTGTGGACATGAACCTTCTTATGCAGCATAACCCTCACACCACAATTTGCCAAGCCATTCAAACTGGGTAGGCTTTCTAAGCACCAACTTTCATTCATCGTTCAGTGCCATGATCTGATCTATATACAATGGACATGAATTAATGTTAACTATAATTTCGTAGTTCAAATGTCTTGGCAAACATTGATAGTTGCACACACCAACCCTCCTTTGTTTCTTCAGGTTGGGCAAGGACAGAAGCTGCTCTGAGTTTATATTTATTGCAATATATTTATTCATATCTCCGTGTGAGCTTAGTGAAGGAATTGAAGCTTTAGAAACCATTTTCTGGATTTCTTGCACTTCTAGGTGACTGTAGAATTTGCAGATGATGTCCGAGTATCTTTCATCTGCACCGAAGTGGATTGCAAAGTGGTGCATGAGTTTATTGGTGGCTACATTTTCCTGTCAACACGTGCAAAAGATCAGAATGAAAGCTTAGATGAAGAGATGTTCTACAAGCTGACCAGCGGCTGGGTGTGAATTGGATGAGACTGCCTGTTCTACTGACATAAACTAAATGGTGATATTAATATTTAACTCAAAAGCTGTTCTTGGAAATATGCTGCTTAATCAAATTAAGCTTGAAGTGTATCTTTTCTTTTTTTTAATATGGAAACTTGCATTAGCAGATAAATGTTTACCTGCGCTAAATAGCGCTTCCGTTAATCTGCTACGCAAAACCAAAACACAGCTCATGCCATGCCTAAGTTTATGCCTCTTTCCCCTCTCTCAGCAAAATGAGGGGATGATCAGGTTAATTTCTGACAAATGTAAGCTAACCAAATCATTTTTAAAACAAAATTAAAACTCTAAAGCCATTTAACTATTTAGATACCCAGGGCCTAATCTATATGAAGTGTATTTATCATGTTTAATGCATGTTTTATGAGGTTTTATACATATTGTAATTATGTGTTCTTCCTTCCTATGTTTAAGGTAGAATTTTTGGAGTGCAATCCCGGAAGGTTCTTTCTTTCTTTCTTTCTTTCTTTCTTTCTTTCTTTCTTTCTTTCTTTCTTTCTTTCTTTCTTTCTTTCTTTCTTTCTTTCTTTCTTTCTTTCTTTCTCTTTCTTTCTCTTTCTTTCTCTCTTTTTTCTCTTTTTCCTCCCTCCCTCCCTCTCTCTTTCTTTCTTTCCTTCTTTCTTTCTTTCTTTCTTTCTTTCTTTCTTTCTTTCTTTCTTTCTTTCTTTCTTTCTTTCTTTCTTTCTTTCTTTCTTTCTTTCTTTCTTTCTCTTTTATCTCTCCCTCCCTCCCCCCCCTCCTCCCCGTATATTTTAGTGAGGTTTGTGCCTGGGCTCTCCTGTGCATCATGGTGCTTGGTGGACTGTGTCCTTTATCCCGTATGTTTTTTCACATTACATTAGCCTTTCTCATATTGCTGCTCCTCAGATGTTCTGTACCACAATTCCCAGAATTCCAAGCGTTCTGATTTGGGTATTGGGAGTTGATGTCTAAGACATCTGGAAGCACCATCTTGAGTTCTTAAGACATAATCAAGTCTGTTACAGGAGCCTGGAGGTTTTTTTTGTAAAACTAGCCTGAGTGGCCTTGACAAATACTGGCAAATTTGGTTCCATATGTATCTGTTTTCCCCTTTGATAATCATTTCTGTGCTTTCCTGTCCTCTGTATTTTTTAACACTATATTGTATTACAAACACCTTTAGTATTCACCAGCATAGCCACTCTTTATCTAAGATGATATGCAAAATCTTTTCATAACAATATGAAGTAAAGGTCTATGAAGTATAAGATTTTTTGTTTTGTTTTATGTAACTAATGTAAAAAGAAAAACACAAATTTTATAAATGTGTACAGGTTTTTCTTTTAAAGCTAGCCTCACAAGCCAAAGTAGGAGGAATCGCAATAGTATCAAATGTATTAGCCTTACAGTATATTTTTTAATGTAAGTTAAGTTTCTGATTTTGTTACAGCTATGCCACAAAGCCCTTAACAACAATTTACTTTGTTGCCTGAGTCTGGGGAGGGGGGTGTCTCACTTTAAGATTAACTTTAGCCCCCAGGGACCCCCCACCGCCACCCAACACCAAGGGATAAAATCAGTGTTGTCTTCAGTAGTCCAAGACATATGTACAAATGCATTGTATTTTAAATAAAGGTTGGATCTTTTATTTAACATTTAGGCTTTGTTGCAGTTTTTTGTTGTAGCTAGTGAAAATTCCCCCACACATTGTTCATATGAATTCAGCTGATGGTATTGCAGCATGTGGAATGTAGAATTGAATGTGGCATTATAAAGATATTAACTCGTGCTTGACGTCGCATTCCTACACTAAAGCAGGAATTTGAGGGTAGAGTTGAAGGATTGCATGTTCACTATAAAAAGATCTAGAAGCCTCCGGAATTTCATAAGTAGTAGGCGGGTTAGACTGTGAGACACATGCACATATTCAGACAGGTAAACTGGGAGCAGAGAGACATTAATCTTGCTCCACTGGGGAACAATTTGACGAGGTAATGATAATCAGGATTACAATTTGTTCATTATGAATACTCAGTAGCAGTCTGGATTCAGCAAAGAAATGCTTACCATTTGTGAGGAAGTCCATTCTTTAATATATTTAAATTTAAATACATTCCATCATCAGTTTCTAAAAGGAAAGTCACATAGACCTTGACAAAATCCAAACTTGTTCTCCTTTCCATTCATCCCAAACCAAATTCAAATGGATTCAAGACCCTTCTAAGAAGACTCAAATAGATTGTGAAGGACATATTTTAACTTTTAGCTTTTTGTTTAACTTATAATATAAGGAGTTAAGACTTAAGGATATTGGAAGTTAACAATTTTTTTTAGCATATTTTAATTTTATATTTGTGTATACTATATTACATCCTGTGTATGTTCTGGGAAATCCAGGGAGGGGGGAGGGGGAGATGGGGGGAGGGAGGGGGGAGGGGGGGGAGAAAAAAGAAAAAATGCTTGTACTTTGTACGTATAAAACTTTTTCAATAAAAAAAAATTTAAAAAGACCCTTCTTTTCCTTGGATATAATCCTGAAGAAGGAAAATCCCGTTCTGGAAACCGCAATCACTTTCCAGCAGATCAATCAGGTTTTGCATTCCAGACAATGTCCAGGAATAAATAACTAGTAAATATACAAAGAGACACACTTTCATTCATTCATTTCACAAAAAATAGCTTCTGCTGCATTTCCTCTTATTAAAATCATAATCTTTTGGCCATAATAAGATTTCCTAGATTTAGTCAGTCATAAATGTTCCAAAGTCAATGGTAATTATATTTGGGAGATAAGTTGACCTGTTCTACAAACCAGACTATAAATAAACATTGTCTCTGCAGCCTTGATTTGCAAGAGTAATGAAATCAAAGAGCTATGTTATAGAGATCAATTCTGCTGGAAGGATAATTACTTAATGATGTTTTTTTCCCCTGTGTGACATGGTATGTAGATTACCAAACAAACAAGGTCTGTCTCTTATTAAGTATAGTATAACAATAACAATAAAAATTATACGAAACTTTATCTTGGTTTTTTTGTTTTGTTTTTGGTATCATCCTCCATTATATTTTTGCAAAAGTTCTGTCAGGAGAAGCATATTATCGATTTCAGCCTAATTGGTTCTTTTAAAACCATTAAACGCCAGAATTTATTCATGGGGAAGGCGTTGAAAAGAGTAAGGTATACCTCCTTCATACAGAATTGTGTGAGTAATGGGACTGCTGGAAGCTGCTGTCAGTGCTTTTTTTTTTTTTTACTCTGAGCATATAATGATTGCTCAGGAGATTGCGAATGACAAAACACACAAAAATGAAGTTCACCTTCAGTGCTTAAGTATGATTAAAAGAATTCTAAAACAGTGTTTTTCAGTCTCCGCAACTTTTAAGTTGTGTGCTCTTCAACTCCCAGAATTGGAATTGGCAGTGGGGAATACTGTTAATGTTTAATGTTGCTCAGCTTGAGAAGCACTGTTCTAAAATGATGTGACAAGATAACCAGTAAGCGGGGGATCAGCATGAAAAACAAAGGTTGCGTTCAGATGTTTGTTTGTTTGTTTGTTTATTTATTTATTTGTTTATTTATTTATTTATTTATTTGGATTCTTATATGCCGCCCTACTCCCTGGGGACTCAGGGCAGCGTACAACATTTGAAGAACCACTAAACAATATAATTTAAAACAATTTAAAATACATTTTAAAAAGCATACACAATCTTACATACATGGGGAGACCAAGATGAAGTTGTCTCAAAACCCCGCCTGCAGGAAGAGCCATGTCTTCATGGCTTTTCGGAAGGCCAGCAAGGTGGGGATAATTTGTATCTCTGGGGGGAGTTGGTTCCAGAGAGCAGGGGCGCCCACAGAGAAGGCCCTCCCCCTAGGCCCGCCAGCCGACATTGTTTGGTTGACGGGACCTGGAAGAGACCCACTCTGTGGGACCTGACCGGTTGGAGGGAAGTATGAGGTAGGATGCGGTCCCGGAGGTAACCTGGTCCTAAGCCATATAGGGCTTTAAAGATGATGATCAACACCTTGAATTGTACCCGGAGACCAATGGGCAGCCAATGCAACTGGCGGAGTATGGGTGTTACGTGGGTGTATCTTGAAACACCCACCACAGCACGCGCAGCTGCATTTTGCACCAGTTGAAGTCTAGAATTCTAGAATGTTCTAGAATTCTCCATGCGAAAGCACCATGTTTGAGGTAAAGTTTCATGAAAGCATATCCATCCATTCTTCTTTTGAATTGCATGAAAATGGTACCCACCTCCAACAATTGTTTTCATGGGAATTCCTGTATATCAGGGGTGTCAAACTCGTGGGCTGGATGCGTCACACGCCGGCCATGCCCACCCCGGTTTAGCAAAGGGGGGGGGAGAGAAATTGCGACTTGTGATGACAACGTGACGTCGTGAGTTTGACACCCGTGCTGTATATGAAAGGAAAGCTAAATCAAGTCAGCCAATCCTATGAAGAACTGCTTTAATATTAAGGGCACCAATTATGCTTTCATGCTTTCTGTGCAGCATGACATCTGCTTCCTTTAAAAGCTGAAATCTAGTTAGTAATAAATCATGATTAAGCCGACATGAATATAGCCAGTATTTATCTGAATTCCAGTCACAGGAGGACATAAGCAGGAGGATGTAGAGTTGTATTCACATCCTGCTTGTTAACTTCCAGAAGCATCGCGTTGACCACTGTGGGAAACAGGATGTGCAACCAAATAGGCATTTGATCTGGTTAAACAAAAACTTTCCTTCTGTTCTTCTAATCCCCAAAATTAGCACCAAAGTTAAGAATGTCCAACAGCTTTCTAAATATTGTGTCCCTTGTTACCTAACAGTGGACTGGTTTGGTTAAGAGTAAGGGATAGGAGGAGCTATGGAGCACACCTTGAATGTTTGGCAGAATAAACAAACCTTAGTTTTCTAAAAGCAAATATATGTGTGTTTGGAGTAGGAGATGAGGTAATCCTTTTCATGCATTCTTTACTGTCCGCTGGAACCAAGATTATTATTTCTTAAAAACGCTGTCCTCCTTCCCATGGCCTTTGGCTGACCTGTTTTCCTCCTTGTATCTAATTCCCAGCATTTAATTCAGCTGTTTCAACCGCCTTCCTTTCTATGTTGTGCTGGTGTATTGCCTTGATCTTTGTGTAGGCCATCAACTCAGCAGTAATAGCAATAGCAATAGCACTTAGACTTATATATCGCTTCATAGTGCTTTACAGCCCTCCTAAGCGGTTTACAGAGTTCAGCATATTGCTCCCAACAATCTGAGTCGTCATTTTACCCACCTCGGAAGGATGGAAGGCTGAGTCAACCTTGAGCCTGGTGAGATTTGAACAGCTGAACTGCTGAACTAGCAATCAGCTGAAGGTCGCAGTGCTGCTTTTAACCATTGCGCCACCTCGGCTCCTTCACGGTATCCAGTGAAATGGCTAGTTGAGTAATTAAGTGATGCTGCTAATCAAAGCAGGATAGTCCCTAACTGTGATCACTATGTAAGAAACTTCAGGCAGAGAGATTGAAGAGACAACAACTGTGATAGGATAACACACACAGAGCCAGATGTTAAGGACATACAGATTCACATAATACACCAGGCCAAAATGTGGTTGACTACTTCTTTGGCTCAGTATACATGCAAACCCAAGGAAATTTCATTATTCTCACCATAAACCATGGTTCAGAGAAACAATGACAGAATTAGATGTCTCTATTCTACACTGATTATCAGGTGAAAAATTCTTGGTGGCTGATTTTGCCCCATACATTAATGAATATGAATTAGTCAAATTCATTTATCTTAGTATTACCCAGCACATGGAGTTCATTTGTGGTTCAGTATGTCATGTGAATCCAGAAAACAGTTAAATAAATTATAGTTGTTAAACATAGGTAAATGTATCGTGTAAGCTAGGATCCTCAGTTTATAATTCATGTGGCCTTCCATTTTGCTGCAACCATTGTAGCCCAATACCTGTGTGAAGGCATTCATCTGTAATTCAGTTTTGCACTGGTTCAGTTTAACCACTGCCTTTCCATCAGGAAAATAAAGTAGCAGAAGGTGAATGGTAACCTCATCAATGAACATCGGAGTTGCAATGGGGTGGATCTACTGATGCTCCAAGCACGAGGCCTTTGTTCTCAGAACAACTTTGGAGAATGCTCTTCCATAGCTTCTGCAGCCTTTAAAAACTCTGAAATAGCATGTCCCCTTCTCATGCAATTTTCAGAGGCTCTGAGGGCTGCATGAGAGCACAGGCCTCTTGCGCACCTTCCAGCGACTGCATGACAGCACACCCCATTCTTGCACAACCTCTGAAGATGGTGTGAGAACAGCGTGCTTTTAAAAATAATTGTTGGGTGTAGGTGAATGATGGCATGTCCCCCCAAAATATCATGGTGTGTCACCTTTGACACACGCGTCATAGGTTCACCATCACTGAACTAGGAAAAACCATTTGGCTATCTAGATCAGGGATCTCCAACCTTGGCAACTTTAAGCCTCGGTGGACTTCAACTCCCAGAATTCCCCAGCCAGCTTTGCAGGCTGGGGAATTCTGGGAGTTGAAGTCTGCCAGGCTTAACTATGGTTGGCGATTGCTGATCTAGATGATTGTTGGGGACAATATGCTGACTCTGTAAACCGCTTAGAGAGGGCTGAAAAGCACTGTGAAGCAGTATATAAGTCTAAGTGCTATTGCTATATAAAACACAGTAGTCTATTTTACTCCCATTGTGCTGAGATTTACCTTAGATTCTTAGAAGGGCTGGCGGTAACTCTTTACTGTCATCTAGGGACTCCAAAAGAAAATGATCTGTTTTCATCTGCTGAAAAGAGTAGGAAGACCAACTGTGGGAAGATTCAGAGAAAATTCACCGCTTGATCCTCCTTCCCTTTGCTCCGCTCCCTATCCCTGAAGCAAAGTTTGAGCATTTGCACTCCAGCAGGGACTTTTCAGAAGCTCCAGCTGGGATGCAAAGTTTTGTAATAAGTAAGTCTTCCAAGAACTTGAGATTTGAGGAAGCTGTACAGTACATGTTGTGACAGTTTGGGTAGCTTCTGGGTGATACTATCACTCAGTCTCCTTTGAAGCAAGAGACTGTACTAAAGTTTCATAAAGTGGCAGTTTGAAAATATCTGGATTTTGAAAGCATGCCACCAGGAGTGGGCTTAAATTTTTTTAGCAAGGGGTTCTCTGCCCTGTTGCTGGGTGGGCGTGGCCATGGTGGGCGTCGCCTAGTCAGCCTCCTGCACCACGGGGGGGGCGTTTTTGCCTTCCCTGGGCTCTGGAGGCTTTCCTCGGAAACGGGCCCGTTTCCGGTCTTCCCGAACTTCCAATAGGCCCGTTTTTTGCCCTCCCCGAGCCTCCACGTGCGCCCTGCACATACCTGCATCCAAAACAGTTCCTCCCGGTTCGGACCAGATTGCCCGAACTGGTAACAACCCGCTGGTGATGTCACTGTCAGTGCCGGTCTGTGCCCGCCACCATCTTTTTTTCGGGGTTTTTTGCAAATTTTTCCCCTTCCGCTGTTTGAAAAAGGGCCCTCCCACCCGCCTGTGGGCTAAAACTGACCTTTATTTCTTCGCCCAAAGCAGAGCTGATCAGCTCCTCAGCTGTGTTTCAGGCTGATTCCTGCTTCTGAGTATGCGTGGAAGCCAAATTGCATGAGGGAATGCACGTGTTCGCGCGAGCGGAGCGATCGCACATATGAGAAATGTCACAATGCGAACCGGTGGCGAAGGTAAGTGGAACCCACCCCTGGCGTGGAGACTCCTGGGAGGGGTGGGGCGGGGTGGGTGGGGCCAGCCAGAAGTGGGATGTGTGGGTTCTCCAGACTGCACAGAATCTTAGCCAGAGGTTCTGCCAAACCCCTGCAAACCCCCAGCAGCCCACCCCTGCATGCCATGCAACATAAGCACACATTAATGCAGGGCCCACCCCTGCATGCCATGCAACATAAGCACACATTTGCAGCAGTGCCCTCACCAACAATGTTAAGGAAATTTTCCAGACTGAGGTGGATCTACTGATGCTCCAAGCTTCACCTTGCTGCTTGGTCACCCTTCTCTTTCCTACCAACTTTCACAGCCTTATAGACTTCTCAAGAGAGGTAGGTCTTCTCATGATTTGCCCAAGATATGATAATCTATGTGTTCTGTCCCACTGGTATGCCCCCCCAAAATAAGATGCACTGGAAGGAACTGGGAACAACACTCTTCTACTTCCAATAAAGTCTTAGCAAGAGTTGAATCTTTTCAAACGAATATCAGGTAATTAATGAGTTATTTACAAAGTCTTCTCAGTAGATGGCTAGAGTCCCAGAAAGCAGTCAATTAGCGTTATCTCAACTCACGTAGGTTTGGCAGAAATCCAAATCTCATTAACACAGGAAAAATGTTCACTTTTTATAATAGTGGAGCGGGGGGGGCTGGGGGGGGCGGAGCGATGCCGAGGAGGGGCGCATGACCCCGGGGAACGTGCTTTTTTTTGCCGCAGGGAGTAGGGTTTTTTTGCACCAAACAATAGAACACAGCACAGAGCAGGAGATATGAAGTGCAGATAACAAACACCATGGGAAAATATTTAACAGGGATGAAAATAAAGGAGGAGAGAGAGGGAGATAATGAGACAAACGTAAGTCTCCTGAAAGCTAAGACGAGGAAATATGATGAAGCGGATGTAGCGCTTGGCTTCACTGTGACTACGGTGGGAGACGAGGAAAGACCGGTATGTTTACTGTGTCTAAAAATATTGGCAGCGGACAGCATGAAGCCAAATAAATTAAGGCGTCACTTAAACACATTACACCCCAATCACGCTGATAAGCCGCTTGAGTTTTTTCAGCGAAAATATGCCGAATATTGCAAACAATCATTCCGGCGGCAGACAGTTGGGTGGGCACAAAATGTTTACTTCTTCCTAAGGCGGGACGTAACAGAAAATAATTGAGAAGCACTGATTTAGGTAATAAAACCAACACAGTTCTGTTTATCCCTGCCTCTTTTTTTTCAGGAGAGATAAATTTCTGGCCACTTAGATTTGTCGTGTATGTTCCTCACTTTCATGTGGCTTGTGGGAAGTGGGGAGATGAGTATTACCCTATTAAAATGTAAACAGTGCAGGGGGCTTGTGAGTGGGGTGGGTGGGTTGGCGAGGGGTATGGTGGGTAAATTTGCATAGAGACATATGTGGTCTTCACCCACCACTCAGTGTTGCAATAGTATCTTGACTATTGCAACACACTCTACATGGGGCTACCCTTGAAGAATGTTTGGTGACTGCAGCTAGTGCAGAATGCAGCAGCGCGTGTGGCGATGGGTATCCCTAGATACACCCATGTGACACCTATCCTTCGTGAACTGCACTGGCTGCCTATAGGTCTCCGAGCGCAATTCAAGGTGTTGATGATTACCTTTAAAGCCCTACATGACTTAGGACCAGTTTACCTCCGAGACCGCCTTCTCCAACATACCTCCCTAAGACCGATTAGAGCCCACAGAGTTGGTCTGCTGGTGGTCCCGTCAGCCAAACAATGTCGGCTGGCGGGCCCACAAACGAGGGCCTTCTCTGTGGCAGCACCGGCTCTCTGGAATAAACTACCCTCCGAGATCCGCATTATTCCCACCCTGCCAGCCTTCAGAAGAGCAGTAAAAACATGGCTTTGTCGACAGGCCTGGGGCCAATGATTTTAATACAACACCGATCACTCTTGGCCCCATGAATGATTTCTTGTATGGGTTTTTAAATTGTGGTTTTTAATGTTTTTTAATGTTTTAATATCTATTGTTTTTAATGCTTTTTATATTTGTTGTTGCATGTGAATTTTTACTGTTGTGAGCCGCCCAGGGTCTCTGTGGAGTGGGCGGCATACAAATGCAACTAATAAATAAATAATAATATTATACCGTCAAGGTGAAAAAGCTTGTTTACCTCTGCCAAAAAGACTCTTTTTGCATTCAGATATATTTTACTTGTTATCATTGCTTTCTTTTTCTTTCAACAGAAGAACAAAGTGTGCCTCTTAAGTTTAACTAAGAACAGAAACAAAGAAAGGTGCTTTAAACTCAGAGGCTGTGATGCAGATGTGGGGAAAACTTTCCCAGATATTTCTCTAGCCTAGTGCCCACCTGGGATATACTGCAGTATTGGACCACAGGTAGCATAATCTCTGGCTAACCAGACCATTATTTGGTGAAGAAGGTTCAAAACCGCTCTCCCATAATCCAGTTCTTAGCCATTTTTCTTTTCTGAAAAAGGAAGTGAGACTGCTCAAATTGAGTGCCTTGGTGAGAAAATGTGACACAAGTTTAGATAATAAATGCTAATAGGAAGGCTTACCTGAATTTGGCACCTGCTATGATTAACCTCTTTCTTCTCATGGAAATGGAACTGCTTCTGTTTTTAAGGTTTTTTTTTAAAGATAAAAGCCAAAACTGTTATTCTGAGCAACAGGATAATAAAGCCATATGAAGATGTCTGATCTAAAACTATAAAAAGTTCAAACAGCACATATGAAAACCACATGAGCTCCAGCTGGTTTGTGTGTGTGTGTGTGTGATGACTCATTGGACTATTATGGCAGATTGACCAGTAGCTTCATGAGAGTGACTCACTGGTCCTGCACAAAGATGGGTGGGATGATGGGGAAATAGCTATTTTTGATGGGGCTGTTTCCCTATACTCCCCATGTGTATTACATTTACCAAGCGAAGAATGCATAGATTGGCATATTTTAAGATAGCAGGCAAAACTAATCTCTATTTAGTAATGGCAAAGCAACCCTTTCACTAATCCCCCCCCCCTTTCTTAACTCAATCATCTCCAAATGTGTTGAGGGTCAAAAGCGTTCTCTTCCCCAAAATGCTATCCTCCAAAAACTGCAACTTCAATACTTTGGGACTCCAGGAAGTTACATGCAGGTGTCCCTTTCAGGATCAGGTGTTCCTTACTAAAATTCTAGTACATACAGAAACTGCAGGAGTGGGTTCCACTTACCTTCACCACCGGTTCGCATCGCGATGTTTCGCGAGAAACTTTTGATGGTCCATGGAGAAATCTTGGCCCCTGGGCTGGATATGGCTGAGAGCAATTAATCCACCCCGCGCGCGGGAACACAAGGCTGCACCGCCCAACATCACCCCGCCCACATGCCAGCCCCCACTCTTAAGGCCAAGTGCAAACCTCACCTTGAGTATATTTGTGCGAGCCACACGAGCTGGAACAGGAAGGTAAGACCAAAAACTCGCCACGCTCAGCCGAACGGCTGCCTGGGGGAGGGGAAGGTTCAGCCGCCTTTCGGGCCTACATCTCTCTTTCTGCGAGGCCTCCAGGTGGGAGGCCCCAGAGAAAGCGCCTGCTAGATTGGCCCCCTGCAAACTCTCATCTCCGAAGTTTCCCACTCAGCTTCAGCGAGCATTCCTCAAGAGATGAGTTTTCAGGAGGCCGAGCTAGCGTCTGCAATGGACAGTGCACCCGGGTGGAGGAACTGCAATGGGCCAGTCCTGTGAGTGTGACTACTACAGCTCTGGAATATGGGACCGGCTGTGGTGGGGCTGGAAATCTCTGCCCTGGGGTGGCACTTACAATGTGCAACTTTGCAGGTGATACAATATGCAAAAAGGAACGCAGCCCTTGCCGTCCAGAATGAAATAATGGTGCTGTTGCAGTGGGGGGGGAGCGTTGCACAAGTGGGCCGAAGCGGGGGTTGCGATGGCTGGAAGCTGAGGGAGCAAAGTGCTACTTGCATTTGCACAGCATCAGCATTCCGCCTTGGTATATTTCCGCCAGCCAGTGGCGCAAGGCAGCCCTCATCTCCTGCCTCTTGGGACTCAGAGAGGTAAATGGTGTCCGGTCCGGGAGTAGCGGCACTGGTGCAGGAGCTGCACGCCCAGGAGAGCCTCCCTTACATGGCCTGGTGCCAGCTGGCAGTAGTGCGCTGTGCCCAGAGCCTGGGCCACCTGGCAGGCAAGACAGCGGCGCTGGTCAAAACGGCAGCTCTGGATGTGCCACGAGTGGGAGCTCCACCTGCAGCAAGGCCCCAGCTTGGGCCTCTCTGAGTACCTGCCGGCCACCCATGTCTGTGTGGCTTTTGCCTCTCATCTCTACATGGACTTGGAGCAGCCGGTGCTGGTGGCAGGGCTGTGGCTGGAGCTGGGCAACGAGCTGCACTCCACCAGCGAGCTGAGACAAGCCATGCTGGCTTTCCTGCGCGCCACCAACCTGCTGGTCCTGGGCCACCTGCCCATTTTGCAGAAGGAACTGTGGCCAGAGTAGAACAACCTTGGGGTTGCTTCGGGCAGGCGGAGGGGGCAAGGGGACTCGGCCATGCCTGGTGGCCCCAGCAGCTTCCTGCAGGCAGAGGGAACCGGGGGCGGCGGCATCCCTGCAGCTGGTGGGCTTTTGGAAGCGCAAAGCCGCCAGGGAGCCCATGAGGTCTGGCCTCCTGTCCCCCCCCGAGCACCCGCGTGGGGACCACGGATCCCCTTCCAAAGCCCACATGGCAGGCAGCGCGGTGGTGCCAAGCAGGAGCCCTGGCAGGCACAGCACTGGGCGGGACAGAGCTGCTGTTGGAGCGCACCTGCCGGGGAGGCCAGCAGAGCACTCAGACAGCCACGGGAGTTCCTGGAACAGCTGGGCAGGATGGCCACAGCCCAGCTGCAGCCCCTGTGGCATTGGAGGGGTTCTAGTTGTGCAGTTGGGGCGGCCCCTCTCTGCCCCTGCAGCGCCGGAGCCACGCGCACCCTGACAGCTCTGCACAGTGAGGAAGAGCAGGCGGTCGGCGGGGAGGCGTGTGTCTGGCAGCCATGGGGTGAGGTGGGCTGTTCCGCCCTCAGGAGGGAATGCCCAAGAGGAAGGCTTCGGCGTCCGACTGCCTCTGCTTTGCCATCCTCTGGGTTAGGGCTGTCTGAAAGGGGCTTTTGCAAGAGGCAACTGGACTTTCTTGGTTTTTCCTTGAAGATGTTTTACTTCTCATTTAAGAAGAATTGAAGAAGCTTCTTGGATCAGAAGTGAAAGGTCTTTAAGGAAAAAACAAGAAAGTCCAGTTCCTCTTGCAAAAGCCCCTTTAGGTGAGATGCATGTCCTGTCACTGGCAAAGGGTGAAAGCTCAGGGATTCCAAGTTCCAATCTGTCCTTGGGGAGGGAGTTCCTGTTTTTCAGAAGGCCATTTATTACTAGTTAAAAATGCTTTAAAAAGTTTTTTTAAAAAGTTGGCCACGCCCACCCAGTTACATGACCCCACCACCAAGCCACACCCACAAAACCAGTGGCAAAAAAAATTAGATTTCACCACCGGTCCGCGGGATTTAAAATTATGACCTTGGTGGTCCCTGAGGTCCAAAAGGTTGGGGACCCCTGTCCTAAACTATGGCAGCCTCTTACTTTTCCTTAAACCACATCCAGAACTGTAAAACAATAAAATATGCCACAATTAAAAAGAAATCATTCTTCTCTGTCCTGAGTAAAGGTGATAATGCAACATCCCTGCATTTTAACAATTCTGCATGGATAACTCTTTGAAAGAAAATGGAGAATAGCCCAGAATTTGCCTTTTCTAAATTTAGCCAATGCAGAGTATTCTGCTATTTCTCCTTTTCATTGACTGTTTTCATTGCACAGGAAGCAGATTTGACCCTTTGCTGGGGGAGGGACTCTAATTAAAGACCCTGGATAATGAGAAAGGCAAAGACCTCATATATCCCCCAACTAAAAATAAACATCTTGGTCAGCTCATCATTATCAGAGGACAACTAGAGGGGGAGGATTGTTTCCTTTTTTCTTTCTTTTTTACTGTTAGCATCTGATTGAAGCTTACTAGAAAATTGTTACTTTGTAAATTGCAAAAATTAACATGTTGTGTGTATAGGGAAACCTCAGTGGAGAAGTGGCAAAAGTTTCCTTGCCTTGAAAGACCAAATAAATTGGAGGTCAATTTCCTAAAAATGAGGCATAGTCTTCATTGGACAACATTTTTTTTAAAGTACTTCCAGACAGATGCTCCTCCAATTACCAATCCCATATGTTTATGTACCCATTCCCTATGTCCCTCTTGAATAGAATAGAGTGGAGTGGAGGGGATAGGGATAGGGATAGGGATAGGGATAGAATAGAAAATAGAAATAGAAATAGAAATAGAAATAGAATAGGAGTAGAGTAGAGTAGAGTAGAGTAGAGTAGAGTAGAGTAGAATAGAATAGAATAGAATAGAATAGAATAGAATAGAATAGAATAGAATAGAATAGAATAGAATAGAATAGAATAAGACTTGGAAGGCACCTTGGAGGTCTTCTAGACCAACCCCCTGCTTAGGCAGGAAACCCTATACCATTTCAGACAAATGGTTATCCAATCTCTTCTTTAAAACTTTCAGTGTTGGAGCATAATGAAGCATTTGTAGCAAGAAAATCAAGAGAAATGCCCATGGCCAATTCAATTCCTTGTGTAAGTTGATGGCTCAGAAATGAGAAGTTACCAGGCATAAGTGCTGTGATTGTTTTTCTTGTAGTTGTTTCTATCAGAGTTTGTTGCATAAATCAAAACCAGAAGCACACACAGATAACTGATTCAGCTGGATTCATTAACTTCTTTATAAACATAGTAATATATATATTCTTCAACATAGTAGCAGTTACAAGCAAAATACAAGCAGCTTCTAGTTCAAAGTTCAGAGAGAGACAGAGAGTACAAAGTGGGCTGAGCCACGCCTAGCCTTCTAGTTTCAGTTTCAATTCTCTGCACAGATTCAGATGTGTTTAGCTCCCATTGGCTGATTTAGTTGCTATGCGTATTCATTGGCTGACCTTGTTACCATTGGCTCTCCCAGGTCATGAATAATCTGACAGTTTCAAATATTATTCACATGTTGTGAAACAAAAAGATAGGTGGGGTTCTGAACCAAAAATGGATTCAAGAAAACTGCTGAGGGTTGCCAGGGACCTAGCCACACAAAGCAATTCTCTGAATTTCTGCTCAGAAATTAATTTTGTTGTGCAAAAGAGTTTATTCCCAAATATTATTGTTTATTCACAGACATGCGACTCATGTATTTCATGACCATTATCTATGTACTGTATATTCTAATGGGTAGTGTGACAGAGCTGAGCTGCCAAAATCCAGATGACCACAAGAGGGTAGAACAGAGGTAGAAAGCGGCTTCCTTCTCTGATTGTGGAAATGTTTGCTCCCCTGTTCTGACTGCCATTCCAATGCAAAAGTGAATGAAATCATGAAAAGATGAGCTTGATCTCTACATGCAGATTTCACATCAACAGAGATTTGGTGGGATCACTCCCGTGACTGGAATTTAGCAACTGAATGATACTACTTGTTCAAAAAGAATGGAATAAATACACAGGGAAGAAGGTGTGATGCTGTATGTTAAAAACATCCATTCCTCTCAGAATCCAAAGGAATGCATTCCACAAACTTGGATAGAGCATTAAAAGATATGGAGGAAAAAAAATATAAACCATAAATATGGAAGAAAAAATATAAATCATCACTACTGTTCTCCACCCCCCCTCATGAAGATGATGTAGACCAGGGGTAGACAAAGTTGGCTCTTCTATGACTCATGGACTTCAACTCCCAGAATTTCTGAGCCAATCATGCTAGCTTAGGATTTCTGGGAGTTGAAGTCCACGAGTCATAGAAGAGCCAACTTTGCCTACCCCTGATGTAGACCAAGAGTTTCCAAAGGTTGGCAACTTTAAGACTTTATTTATTTATTTGTTTATTTATTTATTTATTTATTTATTTATTTATTTATTTATTTATTTATTTATTTATTTATTTATTTATTTATTTATTTTGTCAACACGTGTACAAGATAACAGGTATGATATAAACATAAACAAAAGCAAAGTATGTATAGGTAAAAATTAGACAATAGGACAGAAGGACAGGGACGGTGGGCACGATGGTGTGCTTATGCACGCCCCTTACAGACCTCTTAGGAATGGGGTGAGGTCGACTGTAGACAGTCTAAGGTTAAAGTTTTTGGGATTTGGGGAAGAAACCACAGAGTCAGGTAGTGCATTCCAGGCACTGATCACTCTATTGCTGAAGTCGTATTTTCTGCAGTCGAGTTTCGAGTGGTTTACATTGAGTTTGAATCTACTGAGCCGAGTTGGTACAGTGGTTAAATGCAGCACTGCAGGCTACTGCTAGTTCAGCAGTTCAGCTGTTCAAATCTCACCGGCTCAAGGTTGACTCAGCCTTCCATCCTTCCGAGGTGGGTAAAATGAGGACCCAGATTGTTGGGGGCAATATGCTGAACTCTGTAAACCGCTTAGAGAGGGCTGTAAAGCACTATGAAGCGGTATATAAGTCTAAGTGCTATTGCTACTGTGTGTTCGTGTATTGTTGCGGTTGAAGCTGAAGCAATCATTGACAGGTAGGACATTGTGGCAGATGATTTTATGAACTACATTTAGATCAGATCGAAGGCGACGTAGCTCTAAGTTGTCTAAGCCTAAAATTTCAAGTCTGGTGGAATAAGGAATTCTGTTGCGAGCGGAGGAGTGAAGGACTCTTCTTGTGAAGTATTTCTGGACTCTCTCAATTGTATTTATGTCCGATATGCAGTGCGGATTCCAGACAGGTGAGCTGTATTCAAGGATTGGTCTGGCAAATGTTTTGTATGCTCTGGTTAGCAGAGTACTATTGCCAGAGACTTGTGGACTTCAATTTCCAGAATACCTCAAATCATAAAGTCGTCAAGTTTGGAGACCCCTGGTGTAGTCAATGTTTTCCAAAAAGCATGCAGCCAAAATTTCAAAGAAGTATGAAGTTGTAGTTGATGGGAGATTTCAGTTATCCTCATCTGTTGGGAGATAGCTTTGGTCGAGTAGGCTCCTTGACTTGTCTTGCTGAGAACTTTCTTCTTTAGAGTATGGAGGACATCACAGGAAGATCAGCTCTTCTTGGCAATGCTAATCAATAAGAAAGATTTTAAAGGAGAATATTTGTAGCTCAGGGTTGATGTGGGAAGTTCTTGGTGCTCTATGATTTTCAGACATTCCATTATCCAAATATCTGACGATGTTGCCTAGTTTGGGTAATGAAATGTCTGCAAGAAAACAACCAAGCTCAGAGAGCACCAAGGAGCCCTCGGGAAAGACTTTGTTGAGTAGAACAAGCAGGAACACTGGAGGACAGGAAACATGCATTGATGCAGAACTTTTTTTAAAAGAAAAACTAAAAACTGCATAATTAAGCCTGTGTCTTGAACGGAAAGTGCTTTTAATAAACTCAGAGTAATTATACATTGGATTCCATGGCATATGCGGCTCTGGAGCCATATGTGGCTCTTTCATCTCTCTGCTGCAGCTCCCTGTCGCCGGTCAGCACCACAATTTTGAGAGGAGCTTCTGGTTAGGGTGGAGGGAAGCAGGGCACGCCAGGAGGAGACTCTATGGCAAGGGGCGGGTTTTTGAGTCAGCTCCACAATTGATAGGGCTTTCGGTTAGGACAGGTAGAGGAAAAAGGACGAAGCGCTAGGAGGAGACTCTATGGTGGGGGAACCGGACTTCCGGTCGGCTCCAGAATTGAACGGGGGGCTTCCGGTTAGGACCTTTGTGGCTCTTTGAGTGTTTAAGGTTGCTGACCCCTGATATATCTCAAAGAAAGCATCATATTGCTACCATATTGCTATTCTATTGAAGCAAAATTGGCACTAGGAAAATTGCAGCAAAATTGGCACCAGAAAACATCTTACCATCTAAAACAGAAAAATATATGAAATTAATTTAGTCAATATTCGGTGTGTTTTTTTAAACAATTCTCCATATAAATATACTTTTTTCTTAGGCATGCAGAAGTTGTTTTCACATAATGATTTCCAGATTATCCCTTTCTTTGGTAACTAAATGTTAAGCACATAAGCATGTAAAGCAATACTGTATTATAACTCTTTCAGAATATGATTCCAGAAAGTATAGCTTTAAAATAATATCAGGCACATACAGTATTTCAAATGCTCACTAAACGTGTATGTCAGGGTTCCAAATAGCATCCAAAACTAAATCAGAATCCGAGGCAAAGGATTCCTCAAAGTTCCAATTTATTAACAGAGCCATGTTGGTCCATCTGGGTGAAACCCGAATCTGAAGTCTGTTGGAATATTCATGACTGGGAGAGCCATGTGATTGAGTCAGCCAATCCGGCTGAAGTGTTAATTGAGCATGTCCAGAAACTTAGCAAGAAGAAGGGTGTGGTTTAGTCTGTCCACCATTAAAGCTTGCTGTGAAAACATCTCAACATGTGATCTGAAACAAAGTGTGGTATTGTTAATGTTTTATTCTACTTATAAAGAAGTTATTTGAATCAGCAAAATGCAGTTATCTTTTGAAGCTTCTGATTTATTGCGTAACTCTGACAGGTTATGGGCCCAGAAATCGCTCAAGAAGTAAAGTTAAAACTGCATTGTAATTTAAAGCTGATAAGAAGCTGTCTGTGTTGTTAAAGGAACAGGCAGAGAAGAAAAATAAAGCAGGATGGCTGCTGCTATGGAATTTAAAGACAGTCCAATACCTAAATTGGGGAAGAAAAATTATTTAATTTGGGCTGCAAAAATGGAATGTTTTTTGAAAGCAAAAGAATTATGGGACATCGTAGCAGACCCCCCGCAAGTGCTTGGAGCAGCAGATCAAAAGGCTCATGACAAAGCTATGGCTTATCTTCTGTTAAGTCTGGGGGATGATCAATTCTTAAATGTAGCTGAATTAAAGTCTGCAAAAGAAATATGGCAGAAATTGAAAGCAGTACATGTCAATGTTTCTGCGTGTAATGTGGTCCAACTTTCAAGAAAGCTTTTCAGAATGAGTTTGCAGACAGGAGATTCTATGGAAGATCATTTAATGAAAATGCAGTCTAATTTTCTAGAATTGGAGCAACGTGGAGTAAAGTTTCCAGAGTCCCAAAAAGTTTTATTAGTGTTAAATAGTTTGGATCAGAGCTGGGCGACTGTATCAGCTATTTTTGAAAGTAAGCCAGAAGCAGATTTGAATTTGGAGGCTTTGAAATCGTGTTTATTGAATGAATATGAGAAAAGGCTTTTCAGCCATGCTGATGGAAAATTCCACAGGTGGGGGCTCAACAAGGAGTACAGTGGAAACTTACAGCAAGTCTCCAGCAAAATTTTCCACAGGCTGCCTATCTCTAGCAACAGCCGAGGTGTCTGCAGACAAGAGGAGAGCAGAGGCAGGAGAGATCAAGTTACACAGCAACAATTCTGCAAGCAAGATAAAAAAGCATGTTTCATTTGTGGAGAGACAAATCATCTGCAGAAAAGCTGTGCACAGAGAAGAAATATGCAAGACAAGAGACATTATTTGCAAGGACAGATTGCAGTTGCAAAAGTTTGTTATAATAACAATAGAGACAAATGGTTGATTGACAGTGGGGCTAGTCAAACAATTGTTAATAATTCTGACTTATTTTCCAGATTTTTCCCAGGAAACCATGAAGAAGTAGCCTTAGCCAATGGTCAAAAGGCTAAAATCATTGGAAGAGGCGATGTGCAAATTCCATATTTGGACTCCAGGTTTACTGATGTGTTATGTGTACCTGAAATGGAGCATAATTTGTTAAGTGTGTCTAGTTTAGACAAGCAAGGTTATGAAACCACATTTGTTAATGGGAAGTGTATCATCCAAAGAAATGGGAATGTTTGTGCACAGGGCATAAAAGAGGATAATCTTTATGTATTGCAGGGATAAAAGGTGCCACATTGTTCCCAGATATTTAAAAATGTAGCAGAACACAATTCATGTGTTCATCTTCTGCACAGACGACTTGGTCATGCTAATTTTAAGGTTGTTCAACAAATGAAAGAATTTGCAGAAGGATTAGATTTGAAGGGATGTAAGGCATATTTGGATTGTGCAGTATGCAAAGCATCGAAATCCAAAGCATTCCCAGTTAGCAAGTTTAGCACAAGACAAACCACAAAAGCTCTAGAACTGGTGCATGCTGATTTAATTGGGCCTATGCAAGCCAGTTTGGGAGGAGCAAAGTATGCGCTGGTCATTGTGGATGACTACAGCAGGTTTGGGTTTTGCTACTTACTTAAGAGTAAAACAGAGGTGCTACAGCAATTTAAGCAATGGTTAAGCTTTGTAGAGAGAAGGTACAAACAACAGGTATGTCAGTTGCAAACTGACAGAGGTTCTGAATTTATGTCAACAAATTTTCAACAATGGTTGAGACAATTGGGAATAAGACACAGGCGCACAAATCCTTACACACCGGGGGAGAACGGAGTGGCTGAAAAGAGGAATGGTGTTTTGCAAACAATGAAAGACTCATTACTGGAGGATTCTGGTATGAGCAGGTCATATTGGGGTGAAGCCATACTGACTGCCAATTATTTAGTAAATAGGCTGTGGAGTTCATCCATCAATAATACTCCATATGCAATGCTATATGGGAGAAAGCCTTCTCTAGCACATTTAAAAATATTTGGAAGTACTGCAGGGGTACATATTCCAAAGGCAATCAGAAGAAAGGGACAACAAAAGGCTAGAAAGCTCAGATTTGTGGGCTATGAGCCAGGCTCAAAAGGGTATCGCTTTAGCGATGGAAGTAAAAGGATAGTAATTTCAAGGTCTGCTAGTTTTGCAGAACAAAATTGGAACAGAATTGATGCAAATTCTGAAAATGTCTCACTTAGCGACGGTGATCCGCTTAGCGACGGTGATCCACTTAGTGACAATAACTCATTTAATGATGGTGAATCATTTATTGAAGGTGTTTATGTTCAGGGAGGAGAGTCTGAACAAGATATGAAGACAGAAAAGCTTGAAACACAAGTACAGGCAATGCCACGTAGGTCAGAGCGTAGGAACAGAGGGGTTCCGCCAGACAGGTATTCTGCCAGTAAAGTTAAAGTGTGTAATGTGTGGTATGAGCCAAGAAACTATAAGGAAGTATTGGCATTACCAAAAGTTGAACAAGAAAAGTGGAAGGAAGCCATGGATAAAGAGATGAAATCCATGGGCGATCATGAAGTGTTCACATCTATGACTTTGCCACAGGGTACGAAAGCTGTAGGATGTAAGTGGGTATATAAGAAAAAGGTATTACCCAATAATGAAGTACAGTATAAGGCAAGATTGGTGGCACAAGGTTTTTCTCAATTAAAGAATGTGCACTATGATGAGGTGTTCGCGCCAACTGTAAAAGGTGAGAGCATAAGACTAGCACTGGCATTAGCATCAGCATACAGGCATAGAATTTGGCATTTTGATATAACCACTGCATTTCTCAATGCTGAATTAGAGGAAGAAATTTATATGGTTCAAGCGCCAGGGTATGAAAATAAAAAACCTAACATGGTGTATAAATTGAACAAGGCCATTTATGGGCTGAAGCAGTCAGCCAGAAATTGGAATATCTGTTTAGATACTGCATTGAAAGGTCTTGGGTTCAAGAGTTGCAAAGCTGATGGTTGCATATACACTGGAAAGTTACAAGGTGGGAATTGTCTACTATTAGCATTTGTGGATGATCTTTGTTTCATTGCAAAGGATGCATCACAAGTTAAAGAATTTGCTAATAAGTTAGAAAAGAAATTTGAATTAAAGAATTTGGGAGAAATAAAGAATTATCTCGGTGTAGAGATACAAAAAACTGAAAAAGGTGGTTATATTCTCAGTCAAAGGAGAAAAATTGAACAATTATTAGAGAAATATAACATGAAAGATTGTAATATTGCTCCTACACCTATGAGCACAGATTTTTACAATAGTTTGGGTGAGGACAAAAGTGAAGCCTGTGATCAGGAGATATATCACTCTGCAATAGGGAGTCTGTTATATCTGTCACAGTGGTCCAGACCAGACATAGCTTGTGCAGTGAGCATCTTAAGTCGCTTTACTGCTACACCTACAAAGTTGCATTGGATGGGTGTGAAAAGAATTCTCAGGTATTTGAAGGGAACTGTGAATTTGGGTCTTCAAATACAGGTCACTGAAGAATTAAAATTGAAATGTTACGTTGATAGTGATTATGCAAATGATGTAAAAACCAGAAAGTCTAATTCTGGAATTGTAATAATGTTTGGAGGGGCTTTAATTGGTTGGAAGTCCAGAAAACAAACAACGGTTGCTATTTCAACTGCTGAAGCAGAGTTTATTGCATTGTCTGAGTTATGTTCTGAAGTAGTTTGGTATGTACAGTTGTTACAAGATTTAAATGTAAATGTAAATGAAGCTGTAACTGTTTATGAAGATAATGCTGCTTGTATAAAAATGGCAACAGGTGACAGAGTGAAGAACAGAAGTAAACATGTGGACATTAAGTATTGTAATGTCAGGGAAGCTGTAAAAGAAAAATTAATAAGTTTACATCATTGTTCTTCAGAGGATAATTTAGCAGACATGATGACCAAACCATTGGGTGGTGTCCATTATAGGAAATGTTTAAATCCAATAGGTTTGATGTCTCTCCCAGTAATGAAGGGAGGAGTGTTGGAATATTCATGACTGGGAGAGCCATGTGATTGAGTCAGCCAATCCGGCTGAAGTGTTAATTGAGCATGTCCAGAAACTTAGCAAGAAGAAGGGTGTGGTTTAGTCTGTCCACCATTAAAGCTTGCTGTGAAAACATCTCAACATGTGATCTGAAACAAAGTGTGGTATTGTTAATGTTTTATTCTACTTATAAAGAAGTTATTTGAATCAGCAAAATGCAGTTATCTTTTGAAGCTTCTGATTTATTGCGTAACTCTGACAAAGTCCTCCGGTTTCACCACCCAGTTGAAAGTTCAAGCCCTTGCCCCCACGCCCACAATCCATCACGTTGTCCAATCTTCAATTGCCATGCTGGCAGAGTCCACCCATCTCCTTCCATGCAGGTGCAGAGGTGCAGAGACAAAGGATGACCTTGGCTTCCTAGAAAGAATTTGTTATGGCTGCATGCCAGCAACTTCAAACAATCCCCCCTCCCATTCTCCCACAATACAAAATGCGTAGTAGAATAGTATAAAGTGTGGCAGGCCTAAGATCCCAATTAAAATAGCTTCGGCCTGACAGTGTGTCTATTACTTGATCAAGAATTATTAAGCAGATGGAAGGGAAGATGGCAGAATGCTTTCATCTCGACAAAAATTCAGTTACTTCATTGCCTTTGGCATGAGATAGAATAAGAAACATACGGTAACTACAGGAAACATGCCACTTCTAAATCAGGGGAAGAGAAGCAGTGGCCCTCCAGATGTGGCTGGATCTGAAGTCCATCCATTCCTCAGCATTTAGCTGTATTGGTAGACCTTTCCCGTCCCTGCTCTTAATCAGAACGACCATAATTTACAAGAATTGCACCAGAAATAATGTCAACATTCCATTCCTGTCCAGAGATAGCATATCTTGGAATGTGAGATGCTGATAATAAATAGGGGTGGGACTGTTGTTTATATATATATGCTTCCTATAAAATATCCCCTAGGATTAGAAGCAGAAAAATTCTGGCCAAGTAAGATCCTTTGATAGAACCACTTTGGGGGCCAAAGAAGATTTGAGATTGGTTCATGAGGAAACTTCTGGATACCGAGAATGGACAAGAGAGGATGAGATTTTGCCGGCCTCTGTCTTCTTGAAAGCAGACATCTGGATTCTGGAGCATGAAAAAGTCAGAAAAAACATCTGCTGACAAAGCTCAAGACCGGTATGGACAGAAGATACTCAAATGTTTTTTTATGACTGTATTCCTTCAGTCTTTATGCTGGCCGAAAAGTATACCAGTATAAACAGTGTATAAACCGAAAAGTATACCAGTATAAACTGTGTTCCCCAGTGGTTGACTTCTTTCTACCAGAGTCGTAAGACTGGGTGTCATATCGTGCACACCAAACATGATCATTACTTTTTCTTCAAGGAAGCTAGCTTACCACTTTAATTGTATCCACAACACAAAATAGCCTTTCTTTACTAATGATAAAGACAAGGATTGTCAGGTTTGGAACATTTTGGCCTGCATGCCACAAGCACAGCCAAATCCCAACATTACTCCAAAAATGTTTATACCAGTGGTGAAATCCAATTTTTTTTACTACCAGTTCTGTGGGCGTGGCTTGATGGGTGTGGTGTGGCTTGGTGGGCGTGGCTTGGTAGGCGTGGCAGGGGAAGGATATTGCAAAATCTCCATTCCCACCCCACTCTGGGGCCAGCCAGAGGTGGTATTTGCCGGTTCTCCGAACTACTCAACATTTCCGCTACCGGTTCTCCGAACTACTCAACATTTCCGCTACCGGTTCTCCGAACTACTCAACATTTCCGCTACCGGTTCTCCAGAACCTATTAGAACCTGCTGGATTTCACCCCTGGTTTATAATGTTCTACGGTATGTGAGGCAGGATCTATAATCTGGAGACTCCCTTGCAAGCCTTGTTGCTACTATCTTGGAGTTACAAGCAGTATACTGGCACAGTCAACCTATTTACTTATTCCTGATGCTGTTTTAAATGGGTCTACTTAAAAGAAAATCCCACTATGTTAATTTCATTTATTGTTGTTAAGAAATTTAGACGGAGTCTCAGAGAGTTGTTTTTTAGGCTAGCTGTGCATTTATTGACAACTGAGCTAAAGTGAGCATTGTGTATTTTTCTTATCAGAAGCGATCTATGAAACATTCCTAGATATATGAGGACTCCCAACTTTTAGAATTCCCAAATTTTGGAAACAATAGTCCCAGCACTCCTGGAGGACCCCAGATCAGGGAGGAATGCTGCAGAATGTCAGATGGCCATTATCACTATAATATGAACTGCACCATCTCATTTGGTTGCATAAATACAATTATAAAACTTTTCTAATTTAACTAGAGAAACACTGGAGTAGATAAGATTAAAAAGTCAAATTGGGATGAAAGACATTTCACTTATGAATTTTGGTCCCTAAATGCTTTTAAACGGGAAGTTCATTCAACCCCCTAAGCTTTAACACAATTTGTTTTATTTTGTTATAATGCATTATATGAATCCAGCTACTTGCAACACATTGAACAAACCACAATGAAGCAAGTCTGCAGTGAGTAATAAGGAGTTATAAAATTATCCCAGTGAGCTGTTTTTGAGGTCTTGCATTCGTGTTTCATTCTGGGTATCTGTTTACAATTGAATAATTGAAGAGTTACTTATTGTGTGGAATTGGGAAACTTCTAACTGGGAATGGGCGTTTACTTACCGTTGATACGCCCGTTCTCGTTGGTTGAAGCCAGCATTCAGTGAGGGTTGTCCACAGCCAATCACATCAAGGGCTGAGTCTGTCAATCAAAACTGAGCCTCTGTCCTCCTCCTCCTTGGATATTGGCCCAGTTTAGACGAAGCTGAAAGACAGACTTGACGTGGAAAACAACAGTGTTAACCGAACCTAAAACAATACACTGCACCCATAGGAGAATAAGTCACACCTCAGACTGCGGAATTAAGTAACAAAAGAACTGGATTTATTATACAACAAATAGTAGAGCAAAAAACAGTATAGAACGTATTCAAAAGAACCAAAGAACATAAGGGAGGGTCTGAATGCTGGCTTCAACCAACGAGAACGGGCGTATCAACGGTAAGTAAACGCCCATTCTCCATTGGAGGTTGAAGCCAGCATTCAGTGAGGGACATACCCAAGCTACGAGTCCCGAGGGAGGGCAACTAAGGCAACCACTCCTCCCCAGTGTCTACTAGGACAGAGGCACAGCAACCTGTTGAAGCACTCGCCTGCCGAAGGCTGCCTCTGTAGAAGCATAAGAATCAATTTTATAGTGGCGTATGAACTGAGTAGGGGAAACCCAAGTAGCAGCCCTACACACTTCCTCAAGTGAAGCCCGAGTCTTCCACACAGCCGACGTGGTGGCGCTGCGGGTGGAATGGGCCGTGATAGTCTCTGGTACCGGCTTCCCAGCTGAGGTATAAGCTCTAGTGATTGTGGCTCTGATCCACCTCCCTATGGTAGGGGATGAAACCTTAAGCCCCATGGAACGGGGAAGGAAGGCAACAAACAAGGCCTCTGATTTACGAAAGGCCGAAGTACGCTTGATATAAGCCTTCAAGGCGCGCCTCACGTCCAGAGTATGCCACTGACACTCTCTAGGATGACGTGGGTGGGCACAGAAGGACGGGAGAATGATTTCCTGGGAACGGTGAAATAAGGAATTTACTTTGGGAAGGAAGGAAGGGTCTAGACGAAGGATCACTCTGTCTGGATGGAAAAGACAAAGGTCCTGCCGAATAGAGAGAGCCGAGAGCTCGGAGATACGTCTGGCTGATGTTATAGCCACGAGGAATGCTACCTTGTAAGACAGGAGGCTGAGGGGCGCCTCTCTTAAAGGTTCAAAGGGGGGACAGGTCAGGGCCTCCAGGACCAGAGGGAGGTCCCAGGTGGGAAAACGGTGCACGACTGGCGGGCAGATGTTAGAGGCTCCTTTAAGGAACCTATGCACCGTGGGCACATGTGCCAGGGAGGGGCAATTTGGACAAGAGAGGATGGTGGAGAGTGCTGCCAGTTGACGTCTGAGGGTGTTAGGAGCCAACCCCAAATTTAGTCCTTTCTTAAGGAAACGGAGTAGGAGAGGAATGGGCACATAAAGAGGAGAAATGCCCTCCCGTCTGCACCACTCACAGAAAGCCTTCCAGGTGTTCTGATACACCCTGTTAGTGGAAGGGTGCCTGGAGGCCAGGATGACCTCGATGGTGTCCAGATCATAGTGCCGCCGTCTTAAGACCTCCCGCTCAACCGCCATGCGGTCAAGCATAACCACTGCGGGTCCGGGTAAACCACCTCCCCCTGTTGGAGCAGATCCGGAAGGGGGGGCAGTCTCCACGGTCGACCGCGGGACAGGAAGAGGAGATCCCCGAACCAAACCCTGCGTGGCCAGTGAGGGGCTATCAGAATCACCTCCGCAGAATGTTTTAATACTTTCTGAATGACCCTGGATAGCAGAGGAAGGGGGGGGAAGGCATACAGGAGTCCCTGGGGCCAAGGTGCGCGCAGGGCGTCGACTGCTTCTGCGCCTTCCGTCGGGAAGCGAGAGTAGAACCGGCTGAGCTGTGCATTCTGTGGGGTAGCAAACAGATCAATTAAAGGTAAACCAAATCTATGAACAATCTCTTGAAAAACCCCTGGATGTAATTGCCATTCAGTCTGATCTAAATCCCGTCGGCTGAGCCAATCAGCCTGCTTGTTGGTTTCCCCCGAAATATATTCAGCTGAGAGGGAGCTAAGATGTTTTTCTGCCCACAGTCCCAGGTACAAGGCCTCCTCTAAGAGGCCTTGTACCGCTGAACGTGTTCCCCCTTGCCTATTAGGGGCAACGTGTTCCCCCTTGCCTATTAACATGGGCTTTGGCCGTAACATTGTCGGTAAGGACCAACACATGAGAACCTTCTATTCTAGTCTTAAAACTCTTTAACGCTAAACGGATGGTGCGAAGTTCCAGTAGGTTAATGGGACATTTGGATTCCTCCCTAGACCAGATACCCTGGGCCAGTTGGCCCTGAACATGAGCTCCCCAGGCCGAGAGGCTGGCATCTGTGGTTACTGTGATTCTATCTGGTAGGAGGAAGGAGGAGCCTTCTTCTAAGGCTGAGGATGTCCACCAAACTAGGGATTGTCTAACTTGAGAGGGTAACTGAACCCAAACTGCAGGGGGGGACTGACCCGGGGGGATAAGGGGAAGTAAGAACCACTGCAATCTATGGGAGTGCAACCGTGCCCAGGGCACGATGTCAATGCACGATATCATTTTTCCCAGCAGCGTGGCCAACAGGGCTAGAGAAACTGAGGGACAGCGGTTGATATTACCTATGATGACCCTAATGCTGTCCTGTCGTTCGGGGGACAGGAAAACCTTGCACTGCTGGGAATCAATAATGGAGCCCAAATGAAGAATAGAGGTGCTAGGGGCCAGACAGCTTTTACGGTGATTGACCGAGAAGCCATGCCGTTCGAGCTCGTCCAGTACCACCTGCACATGACGCTCCGCTAAGGACCTGGAGGAAGCCTGAAGCAGGATGTCGTCCAGGTAGCACTGGACCCGAACCCCTAAGGAGCGAAGGTGCGCCTCCAATGCCGCCAAGATCTTCGTGAAGATTCGGGGGGCTGAGGAAAGGCCAAAGGGGAGTGCTTGGTACTGGAAGTGTCTTCCAGCAAGGCAAAAACGGAGAAATCGCCTGTCTGCAGGAGCAATGGGAATGTGGAGATATGCTTCGGAAAGGTCTAGGGAGACTAGATAGTCAGCCCTATGGATACCTCTGAGGATGGAACGCAGGGACTGCATTTTAAATTTGCGATATTTAACAAACTGGTTTAACCTTTTGAGATCAAGTATAGGTCGCCAGTCCCCGGAAGGTTTGGGTACCAGAAAGAGTATCGAGTAAACTCCTGTTCCCCTTTGTTCCCTAGGTACCGGTTCAATGGCCCTAATCTCTAGTAGATGGTGAATGGCCTGTTCCATTAACCGGCGCTTTTCTGGAACTCCAGAAGTAGGGCAGGGTATAAAACTTGGAGTGGGCTGTGACCAAAATTCCAATGACAAACCAAAACGTATGGTCTGCCTAACCCAGGCATCCTGAGTGGTTAAATCCCAGGTATCAGCAAACCTGGCTAGTCTACCTCCAATTGGAAATTCCTGAGATAAATTATTTGCCTCGTCTGGAGAATTTGTTACCCCATCCCTTATATGGACGTTTGTAAGATCTGCCCCTGGCCGATCTATCCTGGTAAAAGGACCTCTGGCCATACTGACCTGGGGTTCGGGACAGATTGGAACC
Source organism: Diadophis punctatus similis (assembly GCA_023053685.1). Lineage (NCBI taxonomy): Eukaryota > Metazoa > Chordata > Lepidosauria > Squamata > Dipsadidae > Diadophis > Diadophis punctatus. Next base: position 1,504,016 of record JALIGW010000047.1, read on the forward strand.
CTGGTCAGCCGATCGAAAGGGCCGTCTAGGATATGGGTTATGACGGAAGGACCCTTTTTTGTTATAAGTTGGGAGGACCTTCCTACGGTCCTTAGACTCCACCAGTAGTGGGTCCAAAACCTCCCCAAAAAGGGATTGCCCCGCAATCGGCTTAGAAGCTAGGCGCCATTTCTGGCGGGCATCGGCAGTCCAGTTCTTAAGCCAGTTCACCCTGCGACCTGCGGTGGTAGCTGCGATGGATTTCGATGAAAAACGTGCTGCCCTGAGCGTGGCATCAGCAGTGAATTGTGTGGCCGCTATGACCTTGTTGAGGTCTTGATGAATGTGAAGTTCTGATGAAGGGATCAGTTCCTGTAGTTGGCGCAGCCACAAGAGAGACGATCTGGCAAAGAAGGACGCAGAGGAAGATGCGCGAACCGCCCAGGCCGAGGCATGGTGGGACTTCAGCAGAAGTTGCTCCAGCCGACGATCATCCGGTTTTAGGAGCTCCTCCGCTTCTCCCGGTATGGGATTTGGAGAGTGGAGCGCAGCTACCGGGACATCCACCGATGGAGGGGTAAGTAGAGCCGTCAGTTCAGCCGCCGTATTAAAGAACCTCTTGTCCTGCGCGGACGGCATCGGTCCCGAGGTTGGAGCCACGAACTGTGGCTGAACGTTGTCCAGGAATATCTTGGGAGCTGGGATGACATCCAGCTCCGTTACCTGTTCCTCAAATACCGGAACCTTGGTTGAAGAAGAAGACGCCGCATCTGTTGTTACTGGAGCAGAGGGCAGGCCAGCTACATTCCTGGCCTTATGTAGCAATGACTTGAATAAGGCAGGTGGGAATAAGCCCACTGAAGTGGGTTGTTCTGGGGCGAGGCCTTCATCCTCTGACAATGCTGTGGGATCACATTCACCTTCTTCCAGGGTAGCAGGCCTGATATCCTCACTTGATTCATCAGAAGAGTCTTCAGCAATGGCTGCCCCGCTGAGGGGATGAGAATGTGCTTGACTAGAAGGCCTGGATGCGGTAGGCTGGGCAGCGGCCTGCATTTGCTGGAATCCAGCTAGGCACTGTTGCACTGTTGCTGCCATTACCATCTGCCAGCTTGGTTGATCAGGCTGATGTGAAGGGCCTGCCTGAGAAGTCAGGGAGCTGGAGGCCACACTAGCAGGCGGCCTAGCAGCCTGTGACCAGTCTATGGTGGGAGCAGAGGCCACAGGACAATCAGGGCCAAATGCAGAGGCCATTTCCTGGGGGATACCCTGGGCAGATGAGAGCAGACCTCCTTCCCCCCATACATTGGGGTTTAAGAGATTGGGAGCAGGGGCATCCAGGTTGTGGACTTGGGCCTGGACCACTACCTGGTGTTGTGGGGGTGCCATGGCCTCCCCTTGCTGGTCCGCCCTGTCCACTATACGCTGCAGCGCTCTATCGCGCCTCCGTTCATCCCTTTCTGCAGCCTTAGACCCCTGGGTCGCTTTAGACAGCTCTGCTTCCACCGGGGCAGGAGTGATCTCCTCCCCGGAATCGGGCCCTTTCTGGCCTTTATTTTGCTTCTTCTTAGTCTTCGCTGGAGCTCTCGCAGCCTCCGCCATCATGTCTCAGCACAAAAGTGGCTCCTGCGTGCGCCGCTTGATGACGCGGCGCCTCCAAGATGGCGACCGTCCCCGGGGACGAAAAAGGTGGGAATCGGCGAATTTTAAAAGTGCGGCTCGGCGCTGAGCTTTGAGGCCACGCCGCCGAGCCGCTAGACTGAATGAAGCCGTCCGCAGAAGTTTGGGGCGTTGTTTGCCCTCTCCCTTGCCCCTGTGCTCCTCAGGAGCTTCGGTGAGTCAGTATCCCTCCAGCTCTCATCGGAGTGCGAGCACCGGCCGATGGACAAAAAATCTCCCCCCCCCAGGGCCTGCAATGCTTTCCGATTTTTAGAAGGGAAAGACGGGGGGAGGGGGGCAGCTGGAATAAGGCTCTTAGCAGCCACAAGTGGCAAGTTGTTAAGGCCTGGGGACAGGAGAAAAGTAATTTCCTTATTGCTGTCTTTTTATTTAAATTTATTTTAATTTATATTATTATCTGCTTCCTCTTTTTTTTTTTTTTTTTTTTTTTGGAATTAAAACTTACAGTTGAAGCAAGCAGTCAGAGAGGTGAAAATCCACGTCTAGCCTTTTTGAAGGGCTGAGTCTAAACTGGGCCAATATCCAAGGAGGAGGAGGACAGAGGCTCAGTTTTGATTGACAGACTCAGCCCTTGATGTGATTGGCTGTGGACAACCCTCACTGAATGCTGGCTTCAACCTCCAATGGAGAATGTAAAATTTTCCCCAGCATTCAAAACCACAATGTAATTGTTTTTTTCGGAATACAAAATTCGTTTTCCTTCTAAACAGGATCTTTGTACTTTGGAATGTTTTTGATTGTGTCATTATCATAGGTACCTCATATCCTGGATATATCCTGGATGGTGGGATGGTGGTACTTAAGGCTTCCCCCTCCCCCGAGGAATAATGCAGCCTTCCAGGGATGATCCTCTGAATGCAGTAATTAGCTGGTTCCCAGGATTCATGATCATAAACTGCAGTAGTCAGTTAATGATATTTCTTGTCCGAGAGTTATAGGCAGACAACTTGTCCATCAAATATGCTTTCTTTCCAGATTACCTTTTCCTTCATCTCCCCACCGCTTTTCCTGTTGAACTAAAACTCATCCATAGTGGCAAGTTAGGTATGATTCACAAAACTGCCATTGAAATTTGGCCATGTATGGACATTAAATCATTAACAATTCATGTAGAATTGGAACAATTTTCCTTTAGCTTCTTCAAGTGATGCAAGATATAAAACAAGAAAAAAAAGTTTTTGCCGTTCAATTATACTTGATACCCAAGGAATGATCAATGTCGCAACAGATGCCTGGATCATAAAGACAGTGTCGATTGAGCTTATCTCAAATTCCTCCCTTATGGAATCTCATGGTATTTCCTGTTTCCCACCCTCCCACCCCTTTGCTTCCCCAATCCCACTCTAGTAGGATCAGAAAGTTTATTTGTTCCTAAGGGAATTTTGTCTTGGGAAAAATTCAGGAAGTCAAATTCCATTTTGAATTACCGTATTTACAGAGCACGGTGGCCGACTTCACACAACACTTCACATCACAACCAAAGAAACCACATGATTTACCATATTGTGTAAAATCAATCCCAGGTTTAGCATGATATTTGAACTTGATCATTATTTGACATTTGCAATATAATTGTGTAAAAATTAAGGACTAAATGCTCATCATTCTTCCAGTTATTAGATTTTTCTATAGAAATAACCAAGATAGTTTCATTGATGGCTTTTCTGATTTGGACCAAACCTATGTTTTCCAACCACGGCAACTTCCAGGTATGTCAATCAATTTCCAGAATTCTCAATGAGGGCCATGTTGGCTATGGAATTCTGGGATTTGAAGTCCACACAGTTGGAAATTGCCAAGTTTGGGAAACAGTGTACTAGATATCATTAAGGAACTTTAGAAATGTATGTTTCTGTGACTTCACTCTACATTTCTTTGGATAAAGTCCTTTTACAAAGCCCCTATTGCAAAACTTCTATCCTTAAGAAAAATTTAGCGGGGATGAGTTAGGGCTAGAGATTTTCCTATTAAGACATTCATTGAAACAGGAGGGATGTTTTAAAATTTCAGCTATTCCAGAAAATGGATGAAAATGCCATCTAAAACCAACCAGCACATGTGATTTCTATGGAGAATCCCATTGAAGGGAATGTATTTGAGAATTAAAACATGAAACAAAGATGTAGGCTTTCTTACCCTAACTTTTGAAATCATAATTTCTATTAATCCCCACAATGTGGTAGTCATACTTAATGAGGCGGATGGAAATTTTAACTCCAAAAATCTGCAAGACATTAAGTTGTGGAAAAATGTCATGCAGAATCTGCAGTGCAGAAATCAGTATCCATAGCAAAAGATAAATATATTGTATGGGTGTTACTTTTTCCCTCTTACAAAATTGGGTGAGTTTCATAAAAAATGTGATGTCACAAAATAGATTTCGGTCCATGGGATCCTCCTAGGATTTCTTTTAAGTCTGAAATTGGCTGTCCTAAAATCTAGTTTGCGCATATGACTTTGCTCTAATTTCTCTTTCAGTAATATTCTAAACTCCATAATAATATGATCACTTCCCCCAAGGTTGCAATTGTTTTTATTTCTTCAGCAAACTCTTCCCTATTGGTTAGACTTGAATCCGGCAGATCCCCTTGTTTATTCTTCAGCTTTCTAGAAATTGAAACTATCAGCACGATTAGTGAGATATTTTGGAAACCCTGCCATCTTGACTTTTCCTAACAATGTCTGAATCTCCCATTATCACTAGGTGTCACCTCCACAAATGTTCTATCTATAATATGGTCCATGAGATCTTCTGCCTAGTTTGATAAATCTATAGCAACCTCCCCCTCCCCATACTCACAATATTTTCCTTCCTTCCTTCCTTCCTTCCTTCCTTTCCTTCCTTCCTTCCTTCCTTCCTTCCTTCCTTCCTTCCTTCCTTCCTTCCTTCCTTTCCTTCCTTCCTTCCTTTCATTCTTATCTAAACAATCTCAACTACGCCCTCATGATTAAATTAATTAAGAATAGAATAGAATAGAATAGAATAGAATAGAATAGAATAGAATAGAATAGAATAGAATAGAATAGAATAGAATAGGACCTGATGGAACTCCCAGAACTTCTGGAGGCAAGCTATTCAATTTATTAACCATTCTCATTGTCAGGAAATTAAGGCCACTCCTGTTTCACTGACCTCTGGTGTGTTTCCCTTTGGAATATCTTGTATCCTTCAATCCTTGGATTCTACTAATGAGTTTCATCCTTTACGCAAGGGTCCCCAAACTTGGCAACTTTAAGACTTGTGGACTTCCAACTCCCAGAATTCTCCAGCCAGCATAGCTGGCTGGAGAATTCTGGGAGTTGAAGTCCACAAGTCTTAAAGTTGCCAAGTTTGAAGACCTCTGCTTCACAGGGTCTTATTTGATAATGAATGGAATAAACGTTTATGGAGGCTGGGAATGATAGGAAATGTAGTCCTTTATAACTGGAAAGTATCAAGCAAAGGAAGGCTTGTTTACTGTTTCCATAGAGTTTACAAATAATATTTGAACTTTGTAGGAGAAAGAGCAGGGATCTTTTGGGTGTGCCTAGTCCAGAAATGAACATTTGGGTTACGCCGATAAATTGTCTACATCAAAAGTTGAATCATTTTGGATGTTTCCATAGTAATAGGTGACTCATGAGAATGAAGAAATAGTACAAGATGAAAGACGCAGAAAGGATGTAAGGAAGAAATCCATCACGGAAATACTAAGCTATTTTGTACATTTATGCATGCCTCTGTATGCCAGCTGGGATAAGGAACTGTAGCTCACAGGTAGGTTATATGCTTGTCCAAAGTTTCAGATTAAAATAATAAAAAGGTAAAGATGCTGTGGTACTCAGCTTCAGCTTGATTTATTCATTTTATTTATTTGAACATTTTATTTGGATACCCATCCCACCTGTAACTCTGGGCTGTGACAAGTTAACATATCAGCAGTCATGAAGATAAATAACAATAATGATCAGTAGTATACATTACGATGGTTTTGAGATCTGAATTTAAAAAAAAAACATAAAATGCTATGAGACTGCAACTCTGCAATTATCTTGGCAACCTTACAGAAGTGATTTGCTATTGCTTTCCTTTCAGTCTCTGGATTTCCAACCTGGGATTCCTAGATGGTCCCTCATCTAAATATTAAGCACTGATGCCTTTGCTTAATAATCCAATAAGATAACCTGGCAGCACAAGACAATGATAAGCTGAGAATGGGACAAGAAAATCCAGCTGATGATGTTACCTAGTGTGGTAACCAAAGGTTCAGAAATTAAATTTGAAACAAGCATGGAGAGCAAACCACTGCCAAAATAATGGGTGTTATATATTTCAATACATCTGAATGTCACCAAGTTGGGGAAAGTTCTCCTTAATTGCGCACATCCTATGAATCTAACATGAATTGTGCAGATGCACATACTAATCACACCATACCATACCAAATCTGGGGTGCAAATATCCGAGTAACTGCTACAAAGAGAAGGCAAGGAATACAGCGAACACTGGCTCTTTGCTGCCATCTAGTGGTCATTGAGATTTTTCATCACCGACCAGGCCCACAGTTCCCAGAATCCCTTGCCTGCGTGAACCACGACAAGGCTAAACAGGAATTATGGGAGTTGAAGTCCAATAACCTTATAGGCTTAATTTCGGCTTAAAATCAGCCAACTCAAACCTTTTTACAGTGGTATAATTTAAAGCGGCTAAGGAAAACTTTGCTAAGAAAACTGCAGGCAGTATCCGAGACTCGGAATGGCGGGAAAAATGCTACACCCGCCGAGAGTCCGCATCACTGTGGCGAAGCGGTATGTATTTCCTGAGACCATTTTACATGAAGGGAAAATAAATGCGAAGCTCTCCAAAACAGTGATCAGGATGGGGGGGGGAGATTTAGAAAACTCATCTTCATAACTGGGAGAAAACAAACCGACGGGAAAACAACGTACCAAGCGTAAAAAAAAAACACCAATGCCACGCATGCGCGCCCCCGGGTGGACGGGCATATACCATTTCCCCACCTCGCGAGGGTACGAAGCGAGGCGGTGCAACGATGAAGGTTTCTGATTGGTCGCTTTCACCACCCTTGAGTCTGAAAGGAGAAGCCTCGCACCGCCCTCCCGGAGTTGCCACGTCGGTTGAGTTGCGCTTGCGCGCTGAGAGGTTAGCCGGAGCTTGCCTGGAAGCCGGTAGCGTGGGGGAGCGGGAGAGCGCGCGCGACGGAGGAGAAGCGCGAGCGAGGGAGTCCGTTAGGGGGTGAGTGACTGACGTGCGCGCGCGGTTGTTCGGGGTGGGTGGGTGGGGGAGAGATGGTGAGGCGGGAAAAGAGGGAGCTCTCGCGGGCGACGCTCCTAGCTCCGTTATCTGCTTTCCCAACGGAAGGTGCGCTCGCCGGTTAACAAGAGCGCCTCTGACCATGTGCAGAGCGCCTTCCTTTCCTCGGGTCTGTTCTTATCCTCACTAGCGCTTCGTGTCGTTCCTCCTGATTGTGTGAGGGGGAAAGCTTCCGCTGAGCGGCCAGGCAAACGCCGCAGTTCGGGTTTCTTCGAGATCCCTGCGGGGTCAGAGCGGAGCTTCGGTGAGGAGGAGTCCTAAGGAGGGTCTCTAGCCTCCCGGGTGGCCTTTGGTGGACCCGAGAGGCAGCTCCGGGTTGTTTAAGATGCCCGATACCCCCCCCCCGCATCCTGGTAGGCATCCTGGGTGAACCTGGCACGTTATTTAAATTATCCTTATATTAAATATTTAAATCATCCTTAAAAGCTATAATGGCAAGGGTCGCTTGTTGCTTTCTCTCTCTCTTTTCACAGAGATTTAAATAATCCAAGGGCAGTCAACACTTTTAAATGTCCACCTTCTGGTCTATCAGTAATGCTAGCTAGTGTGTACAGATGGATCACATAATGCGAGCCCAGGAAAAGCATTTTTCTCTGTCATTTATAATTAGGTTGTACATAATTAGTTAACTCTCAAGTAATTGACAAATAAGAATGCAGCATTATAGCAGTCCATTTCCTTGTTTGCTTTCTCCGCCTTTTCCATTGCTTGTGCACACCAGATGTATAGAATATTTGTAGCTCAGGATTGAACTGGGGGGTTCTTTGGGGCGCTCTGTGCTCAGCTGTTTTCTTGCAGACAACATTTCATTATCAAAATGGGTAAGCTCCATCAGTGCTAGTAGGGAGTGGAGTTTATTCTTTTTTATATACTAGTGGCTTGCCCTGCTAGTATTGGTGGGAGTGGTCTTAATGGTTCCTTAGTTGGAACCAAGCTCAGAGAGCATCAAGGACCCCACAGATGCTTCCACATCCTGTAATAAAAGTGTTACAAGATTATTCTTTTATCTTGTGCTGGTAAACTGTCCAGAGTAGCTTCTCAGAATGAAATAAGTGGCGTATAAATTTGATAAATATCCTCAAAATTTCTTTCAGAATAGAGATTTTTTTAAAAAAATCCTATACTGCCATGACACATCATAAGCCATTTTTAAAAGAGTACTTGGTTTCAAAAAGTTGCATGGAAATGCAGTAATTAAACACAGGCAAAGAAATAGCTTTTGTGGTCTTTCAATCCTTGTCTTTGTATGCGGCATTCTGTAATTAAGAGAAGCTGTTCATTCATGGACCATTTTGTCTTGCTTGTAGTCTTCTGGAACTACATTTGTGTTTGTTCTCCATTCTGTAGTTGGTTAGATGTCTGTGAATTGTACCCTCTCCCAACCTCCCCTGCCTTGTTGTACATAAGATGCTTAATTAAAGAGTTGCTAAGAATAAGCATAAATTAGTTCTTTGATTCAAGATCAGTTTGAAAGGTTGTCTGAATGTCGAGCCATTTTGTGCTTTATCTGTGGTGATCAAAGGACTGATGGTCATCTTACCTACTTCACCCATCCTCTGAATGGAGGAGATGGCACTGCGCTGAGCTATTGCATGCCATGGGGCTACATTGGGATTTTATTTTATTAATTTCTTTTTCTCCCATGAACCTTTTTTGAATTCAGTCTTTCTTTGGTGTCTCCTACCACAAAAATGTTGTCCTACACTGTTTACAGAAGTGAATAGTCCTGATTTCTCTTATATAATATCTTTTCAACATCCTGTTGCATTGGAAAGAATGAAGATGTAGTCTTGGGTAGAAATAAATCCCAGTTGGTTCAAAGAGGCTTATTCCAAAATGGGGGAGGAATAAAACTGCATTCTGCCACTCTTTTAATGCCTTCAAGTCATTCTTGATTCTTGGTAAGTGCAACTTTCTTGGCAAGATTTTTGGAAGTGGTTTGCCCTTGCCTTCTTACTGGAGCTGAATGAGTGACTGGCCCAACATCATCCAGTTGGCTTTGTGCCTAATAAAGGACTAGAAATCAGAACTCAAGTCTCTGAGATTCTAGCCTAGCACCTTAAATCGCTACATCAAAATGACTCTGTTTAATATTACCGCACCTGTTTTATTCTTTTTTTCTGAGAATAAATGGATGTGACTAGATAGATATTAAATATAATTTGCAGCAAAGTCCTTGCTGTGTGTGTGTGTATGTGTGTATGTGTGTATGTATGTATGTATGTATGTATGTATGTATGTATGTATGTATACATACACACACACACACACACACACACACAAATGCTTGGAATGTTTAAACCTGAGATCCTGTTATATTTTAGTTTAACAAATATAGCTAAAGACAAGTAAATATTGCATTAATATTTACTTTCTGTTGAATCATAGCCATCCTTGTCCAACTATTGGGTAGAATGCATCATAGTTTAATATTTTAATTTGAACTAAAGGCAAAAATGAACTAGCTAGTTAAAATTTAAACGAGAAGGGAAGCCCCAAGTCTATATTTTTTCTCTGCACATAGACACTAGTTCAAATGATCCTTTATGTATTCTAGTAGTACATATATCATGTTTCTTAGCCAGAAAGTGGATGCTAATTTGAAAAGATTTTGCACAAGGTAAAGTGATCAGTGGAGATATACTGAAAATGAATTGAAAAATATTTGTGAATTATTGTGAATGACAATGTGTTAAAAAATTAAATTATAGGAATCCCTTCCTATCATAGGAATTTTACAATATTGGCAAATGTGTGAATTAAGGTGTAATTCACTTTCCATGGTTCTTGCTTCAATTTCAGTTGCCATGATGCCTGCTGCAATAAAAAAACTTGAGAGCACACCAATGTATGATCCTCACCTTCTTAAAGAACTTGATTGGACCCAAAATACTGTGACATTTTCTCCTGCTATTTCTCCTGAGGATCCAGGAGAGGGTTTAATTCTAAGACCTCTTTGCAGTGCTGACATCAACAGAGGTATTTACTTACTTTGAACTATGTTTTGAATTACATAGCAATGATTGTGTGAAATTGCAAGTTTATTGACATAAATCTTAGAATTGCTAGATTCTATTAGAGTAAAGGGAATAAGCTTCAAAGCACTTGTTCTCTTAATCCAGAGAAAATTCAGATAATAATGACTTTCGAGTGGCGAACAGTAACATTTTGAAGCTGAGAATATGCAGCATTAAAAAAAAACCCTTTTTATGACCCTGTGGTCCCTATTAAAAGATATAACAGAATCTGAACATTTTAATTTTCTTATAAATGCATTCCTAATTCTTTCTATATGTTGACATGATTCTTAAAACAATTGAGCATGAAGTGTAGTGGCCACAGACAGTGCTGCTGCAGAACTTGGATGCATTTGAAGATTAGTTGTTGTTTGGAAGATTTTGGAATGAAGCATTAAGTGTATTCTCTGCATCTTTAAATATTTTTGTGGAGTTTATTGTTTATTACTGTTATGTGGAATGTCATGGCGTTGGTTATATTATATTATTTGCAGAGTTTTATTTTCATTCTATACTCTATTGATGGCTTTGTCTAAGGACATCCTAAAATATGAAAATATTTTTTTTAGGCTTTTTAAAAGTTCTAGGTCAACTGACTGAAACTGGAATTGTTAGCCCCCAGCAATTCCTTGGTGAGTATCTCTTTAATTTTTGCTATCTGGAAAAATGGAAAAGGAAAGTCAGATTCAGTGGCAGAAATGTAGTGATTAACTCCTTAAGATACCCCTTTTAAAAGTTTGGGAAAATAGTTTACAACTTAAAGCTTCCTGTATTTTGATCGTGGGTTGGAAGAGGATAAAACACCTATTTTGTCCAGAACCCACCCCTAAAAAAATTGCCCATTTTTTATTCTCTGTGTTGCAGGCGGATTGTGGGAGTGAGGGATCAATTGGCTTGTAGGCTCCATAGCTCTGGCTTAGATAGCAACTGAAGTAATTACAGTTTGTGGGCAGTCTGCCAGTTTGACCATGCTGTCAATGCACATGCTTGCCTTTCCCATAAAATCCTCTCACAATCCTATTCATCTGCTTGTCCCAGTTCAGGTGCAGTGCATCCTGAGCTAGCAAACATGACAGAGCTGCAAGAAAGCCTGATACTGAGGAACTGTTGAATCCATTACCAATAGTATTCGTATTCCTGCCTACATTTCCACAGAAAATTTCGAACACATGCGGAGTTCTGGGGACTACTATGTTACAGTTGTGGAAGATACTAAGCTAGGAGCGATTGTAGCTACTGCAACCTTAGTCATAGAACATAAGTTCACTCACTCATGCGCAAAGGTATGTACACTGAAGAAAAAGTACGCATTCTGGATACATTCTGGAACTTGACCTTTTTAAATGGTATTAATTTATTTTCAGAGGGGCAGAATAGAAGATGTTGTTGTAAGTGGAGATTGCAGAGGAAAACAGCTTGGGAAACTGTAAGTAATTCATAATTGTGATCACTTATAATTAGGAACTATTAAAGGATGTCTAGATGCCTCCTAAATGCTAACAAAATTCTGTGAGCAAACACATTCTACATGCCAAACTTCTGGTATTCACCTGGCATATAGGTATCACTTTGCAGGTAATTCAAAACTAGTTTCATTCTAGCCAACTTCTAGCCAAGTTTCCAGTCATCTAAGTTTGCCTGGCAGTGTCATTGTAGCTATCATTTGATAGTAATAGTAGTGGGTATAAATAGACATGCCCCCTTACTAGATGCAGTCTCAAATAGTTGTCCTCACATCCTGCAAAATTAATCTTACTTCTTTTTCTTGTCTCTCTTAAAGATTGATGTCAACTCTTACATTACTAAGCAAGAGACTAAATTGCTACAAAATTACTCTCGAGTGTCTGCCGAAAAATGTAGCTTTTTATACAAAGTTTGGATACTCAGTATCTGAAGAAAACTATATGTACCAAAGGTTCTTCAATTAAAGAATTTCCTGCTGTCATCTCTTTTAATCAACTATTGGAGGAGGAGCTTGTACTACTGACTTATTTTTTCAGAAAGCAAATTCCCTACAAATAAATAATGGATAGATATGAGACTACTATGCTGCAGACTTTGATTTTAGGTTTCCTTGTTACCAAGGTAACCTATTATAAGAAGTTTCCTATTCAGCCAGTACATTGTTTTTGATAGCTAGGACATGAGCCAACTTTGCAAGGTAAGGATGGTTTCTAGCCCAAAGTAAATTTTAATTTGATGGGTTTTTTCCTTACCTTGTATTTTTCTGTAATGTGCTGCTTTTTGTCAGCAGCTAAACAGTAACTAGTATGCTGGAAATGTTTTTGTAATTTTTTGTCACAAGGAAAAAACTTGCAAGTTTTATCTTTTATGTTGACCTTTAATGCACTTCAAAATGGATAATCCCTAGTATAGATGTGTAGCTTGGTTTTATTGGTTCTATTGCACTCACAATGGAGAGAAATTATTACAAGTGACATTCTATGCTTGGGTTGATACATTGAAATACCTCATTTTCGCCTTTTCCAACTTGGTGCCCTTTAGATATGTTCAACCAAAGGTTTTACCATCCCCAGTCAGTACTGTTTCCCAAAACACTGGGAAATCTGTTCTGAACTATTTCACAAATTGAAACAAAACTTGGAAATGCAAATTTATCAATTTTTAAATATATGCTTTCTGTAAAATATAGTTTCAGAGAGTTATTTTGTGCTTAAAATCTTATTTGCATTAAGTATAATTACTGTCTTGTTAATGTACTCAGTAGATCCTACAAAAACTTTTCAATATGCTTTCATTTTTGTTGTAGAAATAATTTAGCACTTTGTTTCATTATACACATACCATGTTGGCTCATCCACCCTCTAAAAGTAATCAGGGCTATATCTAAAGTAGGTTCTGTTTCTGCAGAAGAGTTTTTAAAGACAGTTTCTGAAGTACAAGGCATCCATATGTCCCTAAAACTCTTCTAAAAATGCAAAATTCTAGTTGAACAATGAGCACTTCTAAAGGAATGCAGGTAGGCCAGAAGAGTAATACTTTTAGCACCCCTGCATATTATTGGATGGTAACAACTCCCCATTTCCCTGTAATTTTGAAGGAAATAACTATAATGGGCATTATAAATGAGGTTATGTGGTAAAGTCTTCTACAATGATTAGCTTCAAAAATTGAATCACAGATAGCTACAGAAAATAGGGATAGTTATTCCAGTTCATATTTTAAGGTACTCTTAATTCTGAAGATATTTGAATATTATTTATTCAATATTTTACAAAAAAACATTGTAAAACCTAAATAAATGGGGTTTGTGATTATTTTGATGTATTGGTTTTCTTCTTGGTGCCAGATATTTTATATCTTATAATTTGGGAAATGTTATTAAAGTGATCTGTTTTAAACAAATATCATTGGATAGGGAATATTATATTCTCAAACTAGAAGAAGCATTCTCTGTGAAGAATCATAAATTGAACTGTACACCTAAACATGATTTCATTGTCTTGCTGAATCATTCTTATAAAAATTGCTGATTCAGTTTCACATATCAAAGGAGAAAAGGGTACTTTTGAGGGATGGGTGTGTGTTTCCAAGAATAGCGATTTATTTGGGGCAGTCTACAAGTGCTGTTTAATTACCGCATTTTTCAGAGTCTAAGATGCACCTTTTCCCCCACTAAAAGAGGCTGAAAATTTGGGTGCATCTTATACTCCGAATGTAGCTTTTTCGAAGCTTCCCCCCCCAGCCCTAACGAGGTGCTCACGATCTTCCCAGCTTGCAGGATTTTTTCATTGCTACTCCGAAGTTTTTTCCAGCCCTAAGTCTTTGCAGGCTTGTTTTCATTGCTATTCCCTCCTAAAAAGGTTTTTTCAGCCCTAACGAGGGGATAAAATAATGTGCTGAAGCTGACCAGACTAAGGACGCTAGCCAGATGAGTATCTGGTAGGTAGATTTCCCCCCCCCCATTTTCCTCCCCAAAAACTAAGGTGCGTCTTATACTCCGAAAAATACGGGTAGTCAGATTTAAGGATTTTCTCCAAAGTATATTTTACAGCTCTTCCATGCTTTTCTAAATTCTGTTATTGAATGAATAAGGACATGTTCCATCAATGTGACGTTTCTTTCACCATCCCCATCCTAAGTAGAATAATAAGTGTTTCAAATTCTGATTAAAATAAAATGCTTCCGAAACCTGGATATATTATCCCAAATTGGGTAAAGCTGGTTTTTCTTTGGGTAACACCACACAAACCCATTACCCACCACAACAAGGACATTTCAATTGGCCTCTAGATTGTCACATGTACTAAATATATATGAAAGTCTCCCAAAGTATTCTTATGAAGATGAAAATTGAAATTGCCAATGGTAATTTGTTGAAATGACATAAATGTCATTCATTGTCATTGTTTTTATAATACAGGTAGTTCACAAGTTACAACCTTTCTTTCAATGACTGTTTGAAGTTACAATAGTGCTGAAGGAAAGGTCATACATACAATCAGTCCTTGAAATTCAGTAAGACTTTCTGATAAGTGATTTTGGGTAATGAAAGAAAATGGGAAGCATTCTTTTAAGGTTTTTCCCCCCCTGCAAATTTCTGCAACTCATTTGCTAAACAGACAGAAAAGGGAAAGCAATACTAGCCTTTTTTTAAACTTCAAACAGTGCATCTAAAGATTTCAGTTTGGGCTGAATGGATATAGATATATGCTCCATTGATCTCCTTGAAGGTTATATGGAATCAAAGTGTAAATTAACAGACATCGGAATTTTTTTCTAAAAGCCCACTGCTTTCAATTGTATCTAAAAATATTGTTGATTACTTGATTCAGATCTTTGCAGTTTGGCATTCATCAAGTGAATTTTGCAGGGTATTTCACTAGCAGCAAAAATAATGACCCTGAAATATTAGAATGAAATACTGAAAACCAGATATAGATAACTGATTATGTCTAGTTTGAAGGGTCAATGATCATATATCAATATGTGCCTGCTTGAATATTTTGTTGATTCCTACTTGCCTTTTGTCTGGAAGCAAAGTGTACACAAAAATATAATATTTTCTTCATTTGAAAGAAAATATTCATTTTCTATTTTAATATATCAGTGATAATGATCCCTACTGTGTTTTTATTTCAATATAATCACAGTAGTTTAATCTATTTTCTTCTGCCTGAAGCCTAAATTTGGAAAATGGAAAATGCAACCCATGGTTAATTTAAGTATTTTTTTCTTTTTACTCTTCTTATAAATTACATAAAATGATATAATAATCTCCCAACACATGTTTTGCTTAAGTAATAATTTTATCAATACAAATAAATTTCAAGTATGAAAAGTGCATTATTGCAATAATACCTCTTTGCAAGTCCAAAACTTTAGGGTAAGGGTAAAACTATAAAGTGTAAAAAAAAACATCAACAATCAGTGCCTTCTAGTCAGTCAAGGAATCTAATACTTTAAAAATGTTGCCTTGTATGCTACTGAAGGAACAGGTTTGCATAAGGAAGTTAGAATCATCTTCCATTTTTAAATTCATATCCGGTTGTTCATCTTGCCAAGATTAGAAACTGCTATAAAACTCCCCAACAATCAAGTCCAGGTATCTTCAGCTGTCAACCATTCTGAGCTGCTGCTTGTACACTGCTTTCTTCCTCCTCTTCATGTGTTCGTTTCAGACTTCCTATGAAGCAGGCAGTAAAATTCAAGAAATTAGGCAGTAAAAAAAACGTTTTCTAGGGGAAAAAATAGCTTGATAAGACTCAGACATTTCAAGTATTTTATTTTATCTGGCACATTAAAAATTCCTTCAGAATTTCTTAAAATGTGAAACAATTTTATATAAAAATATCCATGTTGAGCATACATAGTAGATGAAATAGTTTAAAAGCAGATATTCTACTTACTGTGCAAAACTCGTTTTACATCTAACACACATCTCTCTTCTTTGAAAGCCATTTCTTTTCCCCAGACTTCTCAGAACCTCAATCAGAAAGTCTCTTTAGTGAAGTGTTACCTTAATTCATATCATAACCACTTTTTTTCTTGATTTTCCTGTTTTTTCCTTTGCTTTTTTTACTTACTTATTTTGTTTTAAATAGGTCTGTGGCAGCAGTTATAACTAGAATTCACATGCTGTCCCATTTCTGAAGACACTGAATGGTTCACAATATTAATATATTATGGGAAAGGTAGAGTCAATCTCAAGAAGATAGTCATAGTGATATGACTATCTTATGCCATGAAGATTTATAAAGGTGACAACCAGCAACTTGAAACACATCCAGAAGCTAACTGGCAGCCATTGTGGCTTCCACAGTACAGTTTTTCTCACTTAATATTGGCAATTGGGACCAGAATTTCCATCACTATGCAATGCAATTATAAAGCGTAAATCAAGTGACCACATTGCTTAGCAATGGCAGTCCCAGTAGTCACTGTTGCCATTGTTAAATGATCTTTAAGTAAGGGCCTCACGTGACCAGGATTTGCAATTTCTGGCTGGCCTCCAACAAGCAAAATCAGTGGAGAAGCCAGCTGGAAACTGCAAGTCCCAGTCATAACAAACCTTTCCTTAGGTGGCTCGCAAACAGGCTGGCATGAGAGTGGGGAAGGCTGTGATGCGAGCACAGGAAGGCTGGGGTGGACAGTGCAGTGCAAGTATAGGAAGGCCAGAAATGTATGGCATGCCTTGAGTGCAGGAAGGCCGTTGGGTAGATGGCATGAATGCAGGAAGGCCAGAGGGTAGACACTGGCATGAGTACAGCCAAGTAGGCAGTCATCTGCCTGTCAGAAACCTGCACTCATTCTGTTGCCCAGGAGCTCCTTGGGAGGAAAATCAATAGACGTGATTTATGAGAGTGACTTGCAACCTTCCCTGCCAGCTTCTCCATTCACCTGGCTTGTAATAAGCCAGTGGAGAAGATCACAAATCACAATCATATCACTGCAAATGTGAGCTTTTGTCAAGAGTCTGAATCACATAATGCAGACTGGCCTTATGTACTACTTGTTCAGCATCTTTAAATTTTGTATGCTGAATGTCAACTTGAGATAAAGTTCGAGCCGTCCGATTGCTACCATGTTCAGATAAGAAAGATAAATTGTACAGGTAATGAATCTTTTCTCTCGGAATCCAATTCTTGACAAAAATAAACTTGAGTATAAATTCTAAGAATAATAAAATATTTATTTCGGTACAAAAGAAATACAAAACCACTAAATCCTAATAATTGCATCTTGACAGCTTAAATATGCGTCCTTCTCAATGAAGGACTAACTGTAGAATGATAATGGAGGAATAGAAAGGAATTTCACATCTGCGCAGATCACACCTCATGTGACTGCTTTACTGTGCTAAGAACCTCTGGGTCATGTCTGACATATGAATACAAATGAGTACAGCTGACAATCAGAAAATCATCCCGTGACACTGAATGAGGATTGATAAGTACTACCTATAGTAGTGTTACAGAGTTGAATCTCCAGGTGTCCATAACTACCCAGGTTGTGCTTGTTGCATCTGTTAAAGCTTTTGAATGGTCTTCCAGGGCAGCCCCATGTAAAAAGCATTGCAATAATCCAGCATGTGGTGGCAAGTGCTTCCTGGTCCAGGAAACACTAAGATAATATGTAACTGTGCAAGGCCCAACTTGGCTGTGGCTTCCATTTTTCCTTTGAAGCAACCAGCTTCATGCAAAGACCTCCAACTTGCAGGCCAGCTTTCTTTGTGAAAATGCAAACCTATTTAGAGTTGATCTGTTGACTGAATTTATTTCAAAGTCTGCTGCCATGTGTTTTAGTAGAATTCAGTCTAAGCTTTTTTCTTCTCATCCACATATAACAGTCTCTAGGCCCGTGATGGCGAACCTATGGCATGCGTACCAGAAGTGGCATGCAGAGCCCTCTCTGTGGGCACGTGCGCCGTCGCCAGCTGCTCTTCTGGTTTCCAGCACACATTCCGCCAAAAACGCCCGGAAAAACAGCTTGAAAATGGCCCAAAAAACGACCAAAGACCAGCTGGCACCAGCCAGCTGGTCTTCGAGTTTATGGTGCTCCAGCGCACGCACATGCGCACACATGCATACGCATTCGGGTTTGGGCACTCGGTGCCGAAAAGGTTCGCCATCGTTGCTCTAGGCATTTGATCACCATCTGGCCCAGACTGAAGATAAGCTTCATTTATTTCATTTTCATTTATTAGACTTTTTTTATCCCACCTTTATTACTTTATAAATAACTCAAGACAGCAAACACAATACTCCTTCCTCCTCATTTTCACAGCCCTGTGAAATGGGTTGGGATGAGAGACAGTAACTGGCCCAAAATCACCCAGCTGGCTTTCATGCCTAAACTGGGACTAGAACTCACCCAAAATCATCCAGCTGGCTTTCATGCCTAAACTAGGACTAGAACTGAGTTTCCTTGTTTCTAGGCAAACATCTTAACCACTACACCAAATTGGCTCTCTATATAATGAAGGATCATCAGCATACCTAAGACAGCTCACCTTATGCCAGCATATGACCTTTACTAGTTGCTTTGTGTAAATGTTAAATAGACACAACAGAGCCCTTCAGGGTCTCAATGAAGCTACAAAGAGCTTAGTTTCTCCCCACTCATTATCATTTATTGGAAATGATCACACAGAAAGACAGCATTCTCCCACTCCCAACCCAAAATATCATGGGCAATTGGTATTAAAGGACGCTGAAAAGTCCAGCAGAATCAGAGGAGTCATAGTCATCCCAATCCTGCCAAAGGTCAGCAACAAGAGTGAACATAGTTTCAGTCCAACACTCAGTCCAACACTCAGTTCCAAAGGGCACAGATAAACCTCCAAGTGCTTCAATGACTGCTAAAAAGATGCAAATGACCAGCTGTCTGCAAGGAGTTTAAATCCTTCCATTCCCCACTATCCTGTCAGAGCTGAAGAAGCTTCTAGGATGAGAAGCGAAATGTCTTCAAAAAGCACCTTTGGAACAACCATGACCTGGATGACTGAGAATCTCTACAGACTCTGTTCCAAAATCAGGGTAAGAAAGGTCCAGATAAACTAATTCATCTAATAGTGACTGTAGTCCAACCACTCTCCCTAGAAAGGGAATGTTTATTTATGTTTTATTATTATTTGCTGCCCATCTCAATATCTAAAGTGACTCTTGGTGGCTTACAATGCAATATGTGGGATAAGTTGACAGTTACAGTTGAGAGCTAGATTAAGAATTGTTTTATTGAGGAGGGAACACACTGCTGTCTTGATCAAGGAAGGAGGCACAACCCTCTTCCCTCAAAAATACCAACTTGGTAGGGTAGGAATCTAATTCACAGATGGCAGAGATAACAGCACAGATGACTTAGTCTACTTCTACTGATCCAGCTTGTTTTCCCAATACTTTGAACAATGTTGTTAGGTGGCTATCTGCAGATGCAGCAACAGTAGAAAAGCAAGCTTGCTTCAGTGCTCTTACCACTATGGTATAAACTCAAAGACAAGCCCTTTCTATGTTTAATCATTGTCACATCATCTTTATGTTTCTAGAAGGTAATTCCCTAAATTAACAGTGAATATCCTAAGAACATACAACGTATATGAAAAAAGTTATAGCTATAGCTATACAGCTGTGTTAAGATCTCACCTGTAGTAACTGAGAGTGATCGCTCCAGCTGCCGAGGTGACATCATCTGGATAGTTAACTTTGCTAGATAGATGGCTTCATATTCCTAAAACAAAACGACTTGAAAGAATTATACAAAACTTGCAGGAATCACTCTGTCAAGACCTTAAGACAAAAAGCAACTAATGGAAAAACTAACAAGAGCATATAAATATTATAATTCAGGGAAACTGAAATATTTCAAGAAACTGAGAAACAGATTTGGATGAGAGAAGGGAGATAAGCAATTTATTTCCACTTGATTAAATGAAATCTAGACTTAGGAAAAAATCACTGTAGCTTCTTCTCTGGAGGAGGACTTGACCTCCTGTATCTCTTTACCGGAATATTTCAATGAAAGGAGAACAAGGAGCCGAGGTGGCGCAGCGGTTAGAGTGGGGTACTGCAGGCCACTTTAGCTGACTGTGATCCGCAGGTCACCGGTTCAAATCTCACCGGCTCAAGGTTGACTCAGCCTTCCATCCTTCCGAGGTAGGTAAAATGAGGACCCAGATTGTTGGGGGCAATATAAATATACATTGCTTACTGGTGTAAACCGCTTAGAGAGTGCTTGCACTGTGAGGAGGTATATAAATCTCACAAATAAATAAATAAAATAAACAAGTAGGCAAGTAGAAGCTGATTGCACATACATAGATAACACACAGCTCAAGCAATCACCAATATGCTATCTGAACCTGAATCAGTACATCTGGTCACAACCATAATTCGTTCCATAACTTAGGTCGCAACCTGATTTGGTCGTGACCCGAACCTAACCAAAATTAATGCAGTGGCCACACGTGGGTTGCTGTTTGTAAACAAACAACAGGAAGTTTGGCACTTACAAAAACCCCTGATTTGGTCTTGGTCAGAAGCGTTCGTGATCAGAGGTTCTACTATATTTGAACATGAGATGTAAAAGAATGAAAGCTGTGGTTTAAAGAACACCTGCAGCCATTGAAGATGACAGCTCATTGATGGTTGCTCCAGAATCTTAACTACCTCTGCCATATATTTTAGAAATTCTATTAACGATCATAAAACTTCTTTTAATATTTAAGTAATATACAGTTTACATATTTGGCTAAGCTTATCCACTCACATTTTCAAATATTTCAGTATTTTAAATTTCACATTCACATTCAAAAAACCAAAATTTCAATGTCCAAGTAAATATATTTGAATAAAAATAACCCACTACGCTGGAAAATATAACCAACATCCAAAAAAGATGAATATCTTTCTTTCAAATCAGAACATCAATACATTTCAGACAATTAGGTATTACTACCTACAGAATTAGTAATCAAATCTACATTATCAACCGGCACAAATATTTTTACCTGAAGTTGATGAACAAATCCAGCATTGGGATTAATACAAAACCTTCTTTCTTGCACGTATGTAAATGCATCCCTAGAAAAAAGAAATTATCCATTCATGTGCATTTCATTTGGTTTCTGATTTATTTAATATTTTCCTTTATTTTTATTTGTTGTTTTATTTGCTGTTTATTCTTATCTCCACTGTTGAACTTTAGAATATATTAGAGTCTCTGTGCTAGTGTTAGCCAAGCCTACATTTGCAATAAGGAATGTGTTCAACATGTGTCAGACTTTCATACTTAACTTCCAAAAATATTCCTTATATAGAAATTGCATATGAAATTCCTAATGCATATATAATATAATGACATATCTTGGGCAAATTTACTGCTGCTTTAAAATGTCCCATGCCAGATATAAATAAATAGCATTTTGTTTTGTGCTACATCTGGTATGTGACACTTAAAAGCAATATTGGAGGTATAATGTATTAAACAAACATGGTTTAAACAAAGTTCACAAAAGTTGAATTTTAAAAGGGGGAATAATTTCTGTGAAGAATCCAAGAATTTGCTTTAAAATAATTAAAAACATCTAATTATTTTACAAATCCCCTATCCTGAAATTCAACAGGCTATTTAGTAAATGTTCTTACCTGTACTTCACACCAAATGTTTCCATAATATATGCAATAACTAAGGCAGCACTGAAAACAGACAAATAAACAAGGTAAGATATGTTGGTCATGCCTTATCAATGTTTTTTAAAATGTGAATTTTTGTTACCTTCTAGAAATCCCTGCGTTCCCATGCACAAGAACTTTTCCTGAGAATGAAGAAAGTTACTTTACACTGGCTATATAGCATTTCCTCCTCTTGTATTATATTGTTTACATTACAGTACACAGTACCACTTATCTGCAAGATTCACAAGTGGGTTTATTAAGGTTAAACATAATATCAAAGAATTCTTGGAAACTGCAACCCCCATCCCTCAGTAAGATTAGCATGGCAAGTGGGAAATCTGCTTGGCCCATCTATTTGTGAAATAGTAGCAAGGTGTTTATTTACCCCATTTGTGACAAAATGAACACTTGCTTCCAGCTGCCACTTGCCCTGGAGCTGCAAGTAGAAGGGAAGCATAAACACGGCCTCTGCTTGGATACAGAAAAGCTAACACTGGAGGTTTTTAAGAAGAAACTGGACAGCCACTTGTCTAAAATGGTATAGAGTCTCCTGTTTGAGCTGGGGTTTGGACTAGAAGACCTCCAAGGTCCCTTCCAACTGTTGCTCTATATTCTGATTGTGTGAACATACATACACATAATATTATGAGCTATCTTGTAGATCAGCTGATAAATAAAACACTATATCAAATCAAACCTTTATTGTCAATGCACAACATGTGTACAATGAAATTGAATAATTGAATATAAATTAAATCAGGGATTTATGAAAGTTTTCAGAGACCGAATCTGTTCATTAAAAAAAAACACCAGAAACTCTTGTTCTGCAAAAATTTTCATGGGAAAACAAGATCGGTTCATTTCACTATGCTTTTGAAAAATTGCTATGGACATCCCAGCTGCATTCCAATGACCTTGCTCTACCCTTAATCTCCCATGGAACCCCATCACATTCTTATAAGATTCCATAGACACAGCTTGAAAAACCCTGATCTAAATCACAAATCAAGATTGACTAAATGTCAGCAGTAATACCATATACATTTTAAGCTAGATGCAGACTTCTAGGCTAAGAAACTTTATTCTCTTTGATTGGTAATGGAAGGCTACAGGATTGTGTCATGTAGTCATCTGTTCAAATTAGCCTCTAAGGCAAAGACTGGCAAATATTAAATCACTGGGGAAAACAACCCAGCCTTTCTAGAGAACTGGAGGAGAGCATCCAGTGACACTACTGAAAAGGGCACGGCTGTCAATTTTACTGTGGGAAGGGCAGGTTAAAAATGGAAATAAGAACATTAGGTCATATTCCTATCCTCACAGAAACATACCTTCTTTGAAAGACTGTAATATTGTGCCGTCTAACCTAACGTCAAGATAGAAATTGGAGACATCTGCCACCCAAGAAAACATCCATGCACAAACATAAAGGGCAGGGGGAGGGGGGAACAGGCTGTGTTACCACAAAGCATCCATTGTGTCACTAAAATTCAACAATACCATGGGGCTACAAATGGGCAGGGCGCATTTCATGCACTGCCCATCTTTGCTCTAAGGCATGATAGTGAAAGTGAATTATATAATGGCAAGAAACAATTTGTTCCCTAAAGTCCTTGATTTGAAAAGAAAAAACTATTCTAGGTATCAGAAAGTTATCAAAATTGTAAAAAGAGAAAAACATAAGCCTATAAATAATAATGGCCATTCTATGACAAAGTATTCTTATCTCGTATACCTTGTATCTCTATATATTTAATATGAAAAGAAGCGACAATCTTCAATTTTCAGGCAAACAATTTAAGATACATACCTCCAGTTTGTAAACTCCCATCAATAAACTCCTTAGTCTAAAGAAAAAAAAATACCATTCCTTTTCCATTTTATTAAACATGCTTACACTGATAGAATCAATCAGTTTTATTATATCATATTGAAATAACTTCTGCACAAAAAGTTAATATTATTCACAAAATGTAATGAAATTATTTACAAAAATAATGTAATGTTAGCAATTGCCTATCTTTATATTTTATTTAAGATGATTCTTGACAGGGCATAATACAAAAAACAAATGCTTTATCAAAATGCATTAAAATGTTTACTTTCAATAATAATCCGACTCACCTACAGTACATAAGTTATCATAAAACCTTCTCAGATTTTAAAAAAATCACAGATATTACTACAGAATGGAATAAAGTCTGTAGGGAACTCCAATTACCTCCATTCTCTAAAAATTGTTGGAAATGCAATAACCAGATGAGATCAACAACATACTTTACATAGATGTGCTTAAATTGAAAAAAAATGAGCACATTTAATTAATGGGGACTTGAGGGAAATAAAATGAATGCATATCAATTATATCAGGGAACTAAAAATCTGGACATTTCTAAATCATATTCTTCACAGTAAAATAACTGCTGAGAATGATATCAATTACAGGCTGCATGTGATTGGAAAAAAATCAAATTCCACTATATTTTCACAATGTACGTTTGAATAATTTTACTTTAATCTTTTTGCTATTCAACAAAATAAACCAACAAAATTTTAAAAGGAGAGAATTGAAACCACAGAACAAAATGTTTACGTTTGGATAAAATATACAGCCATGTATATTTGATGTTTCATTTATTGGTATGAAAAGGTTCTATATGAAGGAACAATATTGAAAAGGCAACATTTTCTCCATTTGCTCTGTAGTGTAAACTGCAGAATGGAAAACAAAGTTTATGTTTACCAAGAAAATGATGTTTTATGAATCACAATATGCCATGCTTATCAATGCATTACAGTGTTTCATGTAATATGGTTAGTCATTGTAACTCTAATCAAAGATAAAGTTTATTTACCTGAATAATTTCAATTATAGATACTTGTTCACTCCTTTAGCATTACCCCCTTCAGTTCTAAAACTTATGCTTATGAAATAATTTAACTCATGATGATGGGCACTTACCATTGGGAAAAACCTTATAATATTTTCAATGGGATTATCAGCAATATCCAAGACCAAATACCTACAATTAAAATAAGTGTGTTAAGTACATAGCCAGGACCATTCATTTTCTAGAGTGTTAAACAGCCATAAAACATTAAATCAAGGAGCTCATTGAGAAAGTGGGAGTAGGTTTACTCCCTATTCCCAGTTTAATCTCTCAAAGTTTAAACTTTTACACTGCCACTGCATATTCTGATGATCCCTCCTCTACTAAATATTCTAAATATTCTAGACATAGACTTCTATAGAGCAAAATAAAATTAAATGAGAATTTCAGAAGAGAAGTCGTAGTGCAACGAGGATTAACTTTTTTTGATTCTACATTACTTCAAAACAGCTCTCCAAGTTCTATTCCTACCATCTCCAAATAGTTTTTGGTAGAATTTTGCCTGAAATCTTAAGGAATTAGTGTTAGCCAATAGATAACATGGAAGTAGAAAGATAAATATAGGAAGTCTTCAACCTATGACCACAATTGAGCCAAACTTTCTGTGTGTGGCCAAGCGAGACAGTGGTTAAGTTATTTTTGCCCCATTTTACGACCTATCTTGCCACAGTTGTTAAGTGAATCACTGCAGTTGTTAAATTACCATATTTTTCGGAGTATAAGACGCACCTTTTTGCCCCCAAAAAGAGGGTGGAAATGTCGGTGCGTCTTATACACCGAATACAGCAATTTTTAGCCTCCCGAAGCCCCGCCCCCGCATCCAATTTTTGCAAAAAACGGGCCGTTTTTTTAAAAAAAATTGGGGTTGCCTTCCCCCACCCCCTGGGAGTGCTCTGCAGGCTTCCCAGATCCTTTGCATGCCCTGTTTTTGCAAAAAAAATGAGCAGAAAACGGGCTGTTTTTTGCAAAAATTGGGGAGTTTTTGCCTTCTAATTACCATATCTAGCATGACTGGAGGAGGAATTCTGGGAGTTGAAGTCCACTAGTCTTAAAGCTGTCAAGTTTGAAGTTTGTAAAAAGTATATATGGTTGTAAAAAGTATTTTGCTACAGTATTTTATTAAATAATATATTACTGCATCATTTGGTTCAGAATACTTTTTTTCTTGTTTTCCTCCTCTAAAATCTAGGTGCATCTTATACTCCGAAAAATACGGTAGTAACACAGTTGTCAAATTAATCTGGCTTCCTCCATTTACTTTGCTTGTCAGAAGATTACGAAAAGTGATCACATGACCCTGTTGTAAATATGAGTCAGTTGCCAAACATCTGAAATTTGATTATGTGACCGACCATGAAGATGCTGTAGCAGTCATGTGAAAAACAGACACTTTTTCCAGTGTTGTGGTAACTTTCAATGGTCACTGTCATAAGTCGAGGACTACCTGTAGTCTGCATTGTTATAAATCAGATATTTATGTTTAACTCTTTGTAGTGTAGCACAAATGGTTTATAAACTAGCGGATTAAATTGTTCAAAGCCTCTAGCAGAAGAAAAAGTTATTAGCAATGTTGAAGTTTTCAGCTTCATGTTTGCAAAAAACACAGAAAGCATTATCGAATGTTCTTTATGAAGTAAAAGAATTACCATTAATTCTATCATCTGTAATGAAAAGTATTTATATGTTACTGAATGAAATTTCTTATTAAACCACTAAGAAATCTGTAGCTAATATTTAAGTTAAGCAACTGAACAGTAATTTAAACTAAACTGATTTAGGAAGTTAGCAAAATTCTGTGTATCAAGTTCTAAAGAAAGACAGATGCCTCCCGTTCACTTATAAAGCTGACATCAAAATTTGTTCCAATGACTGCATCTAAAATCTAAAGCCCTAGAGCAGAGTCCCCAACCCCTGGCCCATGGACCAGACTGTGGCATGCCAGAAACCAGGCCACACAAACAAGTGAAGCCCCATCCGTGGGATGCAGGCAGCACATGAAACCATGCCCTCTGGTTCGCAGAAAAACCTCTCTCCCTGGTGCCCAAAGGTTGGGGGCTGCTGCCCTAGAGATATAAAATAATACTATAAATAGGACTGACCTACTTACTTCATATGAAACATTTGAATATTAGGAATAAAGACTAATAAGTCACCTTTTTGGAATTATGAGAACTAAAAATGTTTACTGTAAAAAAAGATCAAAATTTTTGACATATTTGATAGAACATGAAGTACATTACCACATCATATACTACATTTTAAGATTTTATCTAATTTTTCCTCTTTGTATCATTCTCATTTTAGGTAAGGAAGAAAACAGATAATCTTACATATCTCTTTCCAATACTTTTATCTATTAACACATTACTGTATTGGAAAAAGATGTATCAGTTATTGTAAACTATAAAGACATTTATGAGAGTGTATAAATGATATAGCACTGTGATGACGAACCATATGCATTGCATTTTGGGGATTCGGGCTCACGCACGCACTTTGGGCACTCGGTCCGGAAAAGGTTAGCCATCACTGATATAGCATATACCAGTGATGGTTAACTGTTTTCTCATCGCGTGCCGAACGCGAGCGCTGGCACCCATAATGCAATGCGTCACAACACCCCCACGCCCCGCACATTTGTGCGCAACATCCCCTGCACTCTCCCCACGCATGTGCACATAACAACCCATGCACGCGCACATTACCCCCCCCCCTGCCCCTTTCCGCAGCCTGGGGGAGGCTGTTTTCGCCCTCCCAGAGGCTCAAAGAAAACCTCCTGAGTCTGGGGAGGGTGATAAATGGGCCTCCCGGAAGTGGGCCCATTTCCGGCCTCCGGAGCCCGGGGGAAGCCGTTTTCGCCCTCCCGGAGGCTTGAGGAAAGCCTCCAGAGCCTGGGGATGTGCCCCACCCTCCACGCATGTGCAGCAGATATCTGAAAATCAGCTGGCAGGCGGGAGGCGCACGCACATGCGCGGTGGAACTGAGCTGGGCAACGGCTCATGTGCCCGCAGAGAGGGCTCTGCATGCCACCTGTGGCACATGTGCCTTAGGTTCGCCATCACGGGCATATACTATCCTAAAAAGTACATATTGTACAACACTTCATGATCACTGTTTTCAAAGCAGAATTTATTTAAGATTTTCTTACCTAAATAACTGCTGGAAGTTTGGTTTAATAAAGTTTGCTTCAATGTTTTGTCTTATGCATATTACATGAGTGATCCCATGTTTCTGAAGTGTAGGTAGCTACAAAACGAAATTATGAACAAGTGAAAAATTCAATGTATGGCTGATACCAAGCCAGAAAGAAAATTTAAAACAATAGAACTGCATTTTAGTAGCTAATAGTTAATTAAGTAATTAATAGTTATACAGTATATGAGATAATCAACAAACACATTTAATAAATAAATAATAAAATGATTACATTAAAATAGCAATATAGAATATGTCTCTTTCTTCTCCCCGCCCACCAAATATATGTCCTGGCTGAAAATATTCAGCATCTCTATAAGAGCTCAATTGATTAGTCTCTTTGCCCAAAATAAATTTAATAAGCTAAAAACCATGACGTATAACGTATATGAACTTTAGAAGGATTTTCAGTCTTCTGACCATTCTATAATGAAACAGTGCATATGCAGAAAGTATAAATATCTCTAAGGTCAATCAATGCTGCAATAATGTTTTTATTTTTGTTGAAGTGTTTCCTATACCCCTTTCTCCAGGCAGAAATCAGAGATACCCAGCAAAAAATCAAAATGCTACAACAATATTTAAAGGGTATAAGGAGCATGGTAAATATATTTTCTAACAATTAAAGTGCATTGTATATTTATACAAAATCAAAAACGTCTTCTTAAAAAGAGAGATTTTCAATGCATGACAAAAATCCACAACGAAGAGGGGAAAGGAACGTGTCCTAAAGAAAGAATCTAGATAATTTACACATAACTACTCAGAGTAAAAAGGTTACAGGCAACCTACCTTGCTTTTCATAGCTGAAGAGTATGGACCTAAGAATAAGCCAGGTAAAATTTCCTTTAAAAAAAGATAAAGAACAGTGGGTAAGTAGATGGGTGGAAAAAAACAAACACACATACAAAATTTATAAGGTACAACATTAATGTGTAATAAGAATTATATTATTGCAATATCAAGATTAGTCTTAAATTACTTCTGGCCCTATTAAGATACACTTGAGAAAAACACAAGCCAGGAGGTGATTTATAAAGGCCAGGTTTATATTCTTGTAAATCAGCACAGGGCTAAAAGAAAATACTTCACAGCCTAACTACATGCTATATTACAAGAGAAACTTCTTGATCTCCGTGCCCAAAGGCCATGCCAGAATTCAAATAACAACCTCATGTTTGGTCAATTCAGGAAAAGTACAAAAATTCATAAATTTTATGAATTTGCTCTCTTTACTGGGAAGTTACTTGATACATTTTTCTTGGAAAAAGAAAAAGAAAGGAACATGAATAAGTATGATTGCAACCTAGACTAAAATGCCAAGAACTGCTTGCTTTTGTGCTATAATATCTTGTGCTTCTTTTCCTCCTCAAACTCATTCTGGACTAATCCTGTAATCCATAGAAGAAATTCAAAACCTTAAAAGATTTGAAGGGAGAAAAATATACACATCTCTCACGTTATTCCATATATATATATATCTGAATTTTTCAGTCTCAATTTTCATTACATGTTTAACCCAAGTCCAATTTTCACTTTTATTTTCCCTGTTCATATCAATATCACCTTATTTTCCTCTGAACTTGGTAATTTATAACAAAGATGAATACACTTCTATATTGTTTTGTAGAACCATTTCTCAAAACACTTTTTCGGGTGATGCTCCTGTCTACAAGGAAAATTCAATAGGCCAAGCTTTTCTTCATGGTATCTTTTAGTAAGAGAATGAGTTTCTGCCTGCCATTCAACAGTTAAAGGCAAAACAACCTAGACAACGGATATTCTGTGTTCTTTAATTTAATGCTTATGTCTCCTTAAGTGCCAACTAGGTTCTTTAGCTTTTTTTAAGCTACAAACTGTTAACAGTGAAACTTTCATGCTAAGAGTAGAGTCTAGAAAAATGTATTTCATTTGAAAAAAGTTAATAGAGAACACTGAGCTTTATCCAGAATTGTGCCCAACTAACCAGAAAAAAGAACATTTATATTTAGTGCAGCATTTCTCAACCTTGGCAGTTTGAAGACGTATGGATCTCAACTCTGATTTTCCCAGATAGCTAATTCTGGCGATTGAAGTCTACACATCTTCAAGTTGCTAAGGTTAAAAAATATCAATTTAGAGAGTGGGCACAAAGCATCCCCAAAGGACTACAGATTTTCTGAGAGGCTAGGAATGAAATGAAGATTAAATGCCTAAGCTAAATACACTTGCCCATTTTTAAAAAAAATGCATGAGCAGAATATAGTGATTCTCTTTTCTCTCTCGATGTGATACAACTTGTTTGTTTGTTTGTGTATGTGCATATCTGTCTGGTTATTTTCCAGCATGAATGTATGGTACACATTACACATGGATATTTTGCCTATGATGGGAAATGGGAATGTGTATATCAATTAGACTTTAGCCTTTATCTCTGCTTGTCATTTAGTTTCTGGTAGCAGTTAGGTATCTTATTCAACTTGCCTTTTGTGAAATGGGCATTGAAATAAAAAAGTATGGGTTCAAAAAATAGATTTAAGATTTTAATTAAAACCTCACCTGTTGACTTGACTAGAATTCTTGAACAAGTTTTTTTTTTATTATGATAGCTTCACTTCTGTTCTGCTTTGAGAAATTTTGCAAATAGCTGTGGTAACTATTTTGTGACAATTCATTCTTAATAATCCACTGCTCCACAAGGCTTGAGTACCTAACTATATTTCAGTCCTCTGAATTCAGAGAACAGTGTGATAGAAATGTGTACAGAATGTATAATGCTCAGGACTGGCAGAAGTAGTAATTATTGGAATAGTCTAGGTTAGCAACTATCTGTAGAGCTCAGAAGAAAAGGTCAGATTAGGGTCTGGAGTCTGTAGCATTTTCAAATGGATATCTTTCAAAAGGATAATATATTGTAATCCTTTGCCACCCTGAGCTTCTTGGTTACAAATCTACGGTAATAAGTAGATAATAAAAAGGCTACTTTTTAGGACAATTTCCCAGACATTTTATAGGAACCATCCTTTCTCAGTGTTGCTGGGCTTTTCCCCACCCCTTTATGGTTTGCAATGTGTAACAAACATGAAATGAATTTGCCACATCAATTTCTTCATTGCCTAATGTTAGATGTCAGCATACATGTTCATGAAGTTGCTAAAGCCCTGCAGCAGCCCAAATACCTGGTAAATAAAACTTTCATACCTGCATCTCTCTTCTCATTGGATATGTCCAATCCTAAGTGGAAGAAATAAAACACATTTTCTCATTTGAATATAAGACCAGTCAAAATAGTGAGGTTCTGGAAAAAATGCAAGATGAAAATGACAGGTTAAACAAGCTAACAAAGCTATAGGTTTGATCTTATAATTTTTCATTACTAAAGTTATCCTGGAAAATATTTTATACATTTATGAGGACTGTAATGGCATAAAAATTCCTAATCTCACCCAAAGTGAGATTTTTCATTTGTACATGGAGCAAAATACAATCTGGACACCGAATCCCAGCTGAACTTCAACATGATTATATACCATTACCAACTTGCAAAACAACAACAACAACCTGATGAAATATTAGTGGTTCAGAACTGTTATGAGAAGAAAAGAAATGTGTAAATAACCCTGGAAAATGTTTTAAATAGGAAATGCAATGTTAAGAGTATTAAGACTATGTGTTGTTAATTGAAAGATTTCCAGAAATTTAATTTCCTAAATATAATCAGTCACATCTCCCACTATCTACCTAATCACTTTCTCTGCAAGTCAGGGCCTTGAGTGAAATATTAATAGTAACAGGCCTAGTGCACATTTTGTACTAAACCATCATTATTAAACATCACTTTATTTATCATAACTGACTAAAATCATATTAACAAATTAAATAAACCTTATTTTATAAGTCTCGAAATCAACATGCAACACAATAAGCTACAAATAAGCCACACATATTTTAGTGCAATGTTTAAATCCAGTTATGCCTCCCTAGCTTAAATAATCAATTTCTTAAGTTAGCAAATAAAGAATGTTAAAAGAAAACAAACAAAAGGTTGTGACATACAGGAACTTTTCCCTTATTTTGAATTAGTTCACTTTGTATATCAATTTTCTGCCCATATACATGCTCAGTGAAGGTCAATATAGAGATTCTACACCAGAACAGCATTTAAGCATTACGTTAAATTAAATATTACAAAACAGGTAGCAATTGAAAAAGAGCACTGATTCCGCCCAAACTGCAAATGTCTGGCCAATATATAGTAAAAAAAAACCAGATTAACTGGAATATTTGTGTTAATAAAAAGCACACACTACTCTATAATACTTCATCGGATATTAGTTGTAGTGAACAAAACTGCACAGAAATTTAATAAGTAAATAAATCTTAAGATTCTCTGTCATTACAGATGAGAGCAGTATTGCAATATAAATATTTTGAAATGCTTAATATAAGATAGCAAACAGCAAATTATATGTTTTAGTAATAACAACAGAGATGAAAATGTAGAGCAGTCTTGCTGAGCATTTATTTCAGACACAAGTAGAAGGCATTTAAATATACAGCTAAGCTGATAAAATAGTTATTAAAAAGCAGAAGTAGAAAAAGCAGACTGCCATGTCCACTATAACCATTACGTTGCAAGAGCTGGCTGAAATATGAATTATGAACAAAATGACATATGTCCTTCCTCCTAGAGTGAGAAATTCAGACAAAGAAATTGGAAATATTCTCCTACAGACTATCACAAAGAGAATCACATTAATCAGAAATCAATAGACTAAAGCCTTAATTTGGAACCTTAATTGACTTGATTCTTGCAAAAACACAACTAATTTATCATAAGATAAAGAGAATTGGTTTGAGATGCACACCCTAAGCTGCCCAACTCTTAATGGATACTAGTTGTCTCTAAAACAGATCTCCACAATTCCATAGAAACGAACATCTATTTGAAAACTAGCAAATCACTGACATTTTCCCTAATGCAAAATGTTTCAAATCTGAAATGGTCTAAACTTAAAAGGCCATTTTCAGTTTGCAACAATTCTGACCTTACTCATAGTGTTCCAATGCTGACCATTCTGCAAGTATAGGATTTTGAGCTTGAAACAGAAATAGTAAACCTCATCCAGAGTGTTTTGAATATCTGGAATTCAGCTGTAGCATGGTGTTGAAAGAAGCTAGAGTATACATTATTTTTTCAGTATCACTGATTAAAAAAATGGAAACAGAAATCTGCTTTTAATAACAAATATGGCAGTGATGGCAAACCTTTTTTTCCTCGGGTGCCGAAATAGTGCACGCACGCGCTATCACACGTGCGTGCGTGCCCACACCCATAATTCAAAGCCCCTCACTCACCCCACCCCCCTGCGCATGCATGCGCGACCCATCCCACTCCCCCGTTTCCCGACTTCCAGTGGGCCCGGTAGGCCCGTTTTTCGCCCTCCCCAGGCTCCAGAGGCTTTCTTGGAGCTTGGGGAGGGCAAAAATGCTCTACCCCCGCCACCCTGGAGGCCCTCCGGAGGCCGAAATCGCCCTCCCAGAGCCTCCGCGCAAGCCAAAAATCAGCTGGCGGGCACGCACATGCGCACTGGAGCTGAGCTAGGGCAACGGCTCGCGTGCCGGCAGATATGGCTTCACGTGCCACCTGTGGCACCCGTGCCATAGGTTCGCCATCACTGAAATATGGTGTTCTTGTGAGAACACAATAACCATCTGAAATTGGCTAAGATGTTAAGCCTCAATTTAAAGGATAGCAGTTTAACCGAGGAGCTACATTAGATCTAAGTTAATGCCTTAATTTCAAACAATAATGGACTTTGCTCTAAATAATGGACAAAGTCCACTTAGTGGAAAATCCAATCTTTGTTGCCTCATCTCAAAAAATATTACTCTCTAAAATAGTAAGATTAAATATACCGGTAGGTTTAATCTCATATAGGTTTCACTGTGTGTGTGTTGAAAAATCCTATTTCCCATTGCAAATATACATTAGACTTTCATCTAATATGCAGAAAATGCTAATTATGGATTTACATTAGATATATTGTATGAACATATGAACAGAATACAATTAGAATAATGTTAGTTATTCTAGAATAGTACCTTCTACTGTTCCAAAATCCCTTGCTGACTTGGTTTGTTTGTTTGTTTATTATTTATTTATTTATTATTTATTTATTATTATTATTTATTATTTATTTATTTATTTAGTGTTCTTCTATGCAGCCCTACTCCCTGAGGACTCAGGGTGGCGTACAACATTTTAAGGAACAACTAAACAATAAAATTATTAAAAACAATTTTAAAAGAGTTTAAAAAGACATACAAAACCATGCATACATGGGGGAAAGTTGTCTCAAAATCACCCCGCCTGCAGGAAGAGCCATGTCTTAATGGCTTTTCGGAAGGCCAGCAAGGTGGGGATAATTCGGATCTCTGGGGGTAGTTGGTTCCAGAAAACAGGGGCCTGTACAGAGAAGGCCCTCCCTCTAGGCCCTGCCAGCCGGCATTGTTTGGCTGATGGGACCCGGAGGAGACCCACTCTGTGGGACCTAACCGGTCGAAGGGAAGTATGGTTCATAAATATCTAGTCCAATATCTGGAGTAGATAGTCTATTGGAGCTATCAGATGAACAGTCATACCAAGGTACAGAAAATTGGCTACATTAAAAAAAAAGTAAAACTGCCATGCACGTTCTTTCTTCTAACCAACTGCCATTTAGGTCCAGAACCTTCCAGAACCATATTCATCATAATTTTTTTAGCAGGCTCTATCAAAAGGTAGATAAAGCAGTCAGGCCTATTTCTGCCAATTTTACTGAGTTCAACTACATTTCCTTCTTGCTTGTTAAATTTGACTTAATTGAAAACTATGCCTCTTGGCTATTATAACAGTTACACAAAATCCACAGTTGAACAATATCATAATTAGGACCAATCAAAATAGCAGAAAAGAGCATGCAAGCTCTGAGTTCACCACCATTAAATGGTCTGGAAAACAATTCTGGCTGGTCCCAATAAAGGAATTAACAATCTACATTTAAATTTTTTCCACCTTCCTGTGGACCAATGCAGATTTTTACACTAATTTTGATCAACAGATTGCAATATTTTATGCTATATTTTTTAAAATATAAATTTATGAAGATTTAGTCCCCACAGTTCTGGTAATTAAAGAAAGTTTGTGTAATCATCTATGCCCCTATATTTTTTTTATTTTTTTGTACAATTGTTTTACATTTTTTTGTACAACTATTACAAAATTACGCATTTCAAAAACAATTTGAAAATGAATAAGTGCACCAATCTTATCTGCAAGACAAAAACTGCTTATGCTATTCCAGCTCCTTGAGTCTGAAAGTTAAATAGTTAACAATATTTAAAGTGATTAGAAAGTTCACAGCTTCTTCAAGATTAGTCAGACTGTTGTGCTACCCCGTGATAGCATTCAATACAGAGAGATTATATAAAGGAAAGCATAGAAATGCAAGCAGAAGCAGCATGTCACAAGAATGGGCAACCTTTGAGTGACTATGGTAGCAGACACATTTCACAAGAAAGAGCAAGGATGGCAGAATGCAGTGCAAGAATACAAAATAAAATGAACTATATCACAGGTCTTAATAGTGTCAAGAAGTTGTCCTTTTTACAGAGTTCCATTTTTGATTTCTATAATGCAATTCTGGCATGTTTCCTATCTCAAAAGTGGCAAGGAACTGTAGTGTCAAAAAGATTTGCGGGCACAACTGGATCATTTTATATTGTCAGAAGATATTAAAAGGGGTGCCTGGGGGATACCTGCATAATGACAACCCCTTCCAAATTGCTTTAAGCAAATTCCCTAATAGGGGTTTTCTCATAGAACAACTCTAGATGGTAGTAGTGCTGTGTGCGTGCATGTCATTAAATGGGTGTGCGGGTTCCTGGAAGATACTACAGGGCACCAATGTGATTCTATT
This sequence comes from Diadophis punctatus similis, assembly GCA_023053685.1. Classification (NCBI taxonomy): domain Eukaryota; kingdom Metazoa; phylum Chordata; class Lepidosauria; order Squamata; family Dipsadidae; genus Diadophis; species Diadophis punctatus. The sequence goes on from JALIGW010000047.1 coordinate 1,539,665, forward strand.
CATGTACGCCGAAAGGCTAAAATCAGACGCTGCACCTCTTAGCCTAGCTAGCCTGTCGCGTTGGGAAACATGCTGTAGAGAAAAAAAAAATCAAACCATGCAGGAATCACAGACGCGTTCCCTTGACCTAGGCTCCCTTCCTGTCACTCCTCCTCGTACAGGCAACGGGATATTTAAAAGGAAGGAGGACGGGCTCTCCAAACAAACCTTGTGACCCGCGAGGAAATGTTTATTTAAACGCAGCCGATCAATTACAACACGATTCCGCTTCCCACCACCTGCCTAGCAAGTGGAACACCTGTGCGCGTTTGGCTTTTAAACAGGGCTGCGGGCGGGCGCGGGAGAGCGCGCGAGCGAAGGCGCCTTCCCCAGTCTTCAGTCGGGGAGGGGATCGCGAGGTTTCCCCCAACGGGCGACGAGGGCTGCGCTCCAAGGTGCCGCCGTCTGTGCGAACGGCTTTCGCTCACCTCGGAGTCCTCTTTGGGCTGCGGCAGCGCGGGGAAAACCGGCTTGGCGAGCTCCATGGCCGGGATGGGCCGGGTAGGGCGAGGCTTCTTTCCTTCCTTCCCTGTGTATCTCTTCTTTTTCCCTCTTCTGTCAGTCAGCGGGGCAGAGGGACAAGAAGGTCGGTGGGCCTCGACGCTCGAGCGGCGGTGGCCAAGGGGCTGGCAGGGAACCGAGGAAGATGATGAGGAGGCGGCGGCGGCGGGGGCTCGCGCCCAGCCGCCATGCTGTTCGCAGGCTACCCCTCCCCCCCAAAGGCTGGCAGGCGGTCGGTCGGTCACTCCTGGCTCCGCTCGCGGACGCCGTCGCACGCGCGCTCCGCTCGACGCCTTTCTTTCCCCCTTCCCCTCCTCCCCTCGCGCTCCCTCCTGGGCTTTCTCCAACCGCCGCTCGCTGCCCAGGCCAGTCGGGATGGGTGGGGAAACCGAGGGGCGTGGCGTTGGAATGAACCGTAAGAGGAATGGGTGTGGTGTTGACAGAGGAGGAGCCGCCCCTGCTCGGGTCACAGGCGGGAGGGGGCGTGGCCGAGCGCCAAGGTCCCGAAGGGGTGTGTGACGGGAGTTGAGAGGAAGGGGCGTGTCGGAGAACTGAGAGGACGCGCTTGTCCTCCTTTTGCTCATGGTGACGCGCATGCGTGATTGAAGGAGAGCGGCTGTCGCTACCTCGTGCGCGGATGCGGGGCGGCTCCCTCGCGTCAGCTGCCAGCTGTGGAAGAGGGTTTTCTTCCAAACCCTGATTCTGTACAAAAAGGGGTCCTTTTTAAAACTCATTTAACGTGGCTTTACTCAACCTGCCTTGCCAACACGGCCATAGGATGCTTTTAATCACATCTATTCTGCCTATGTTAGGAGCCATTGATGTCCCAGCTTATAATAAAAGATTTGCATAATTTCATTGTGCATCTTATTTAACCACATAAATAACTGGGACAGTTCCCATATCCTAACATGCAACTCCAAATTCTAGTGCTAAAATCCTATTCTTTTGCTTTGGACAGAGGAACATAGAATTCCCATCTCTATGTCGGGTATTGCCCATCTTAATTCTGCTCTGCTCTGTGAAATCAGTTGCATCAGTTTATGTAGTTTTTCAAACCACTCAATGTATGTCAAAAATGATATTAAAAACCAACAAAGGCAACTTGATAGAAACAATGAACTTTGATTTTAAAAAAAGGCTGCAATATCCAGAGCTCTGTATTTAGGCTAACAAAGGAGAAGAGTTAAGGAGGTTTTCCATAGACAATTTAGCTGCTGCAGTAAAATACCAGACTAAATTGGTTTTTGGACTAATCCAGCAGGTCTCCTTAAATGTTCACCCTGTTTATTCCTAGCTTGTGGAAGTAATGAAATACTAAGCAAAACAATACTCATATTAGGATTCCCTACCTGCCCTGACATTTTAAATTTAGTGTATGCATATATTGTCCCCCTCCCTATATCCTGTCCTGCTGAATTGTGGCTGGGTTGTGTGTGGGGGGTATTTCTGGGAGGGATGAGTGAAGCATGAAGTGTGTACCAAGAAATTTCTAGGAGGGTCAGATGTGATAATCATCCTATCAAATATATATTAAATAGTTCGATCCTGACAGACTCAAGGTTGACTCTGCCTTCCATCCTTCCAAGGTCAGTAAAACAACTCAGATTGTTGTGGGCAATATGCTGAGACTCTAAATCGCTTAGAGAGGGCTGTGAAGTGGTATATAAGCCTAAATGCTATTGCTATTGTGCTGCAGTGATATAGAAAGATGCAAAACATACGATCATTTTCAATTCATACTGTGTGGAAAAAGGCTATGGTAAACCATGCCTGTATTTTTATGAAGACAACCACTTTAATAGAAAATATAAACATCCATGTTTATGCTCTAATCACTGATGCATAGTCTGTTGATATATGAAATCAACAGAATATGTAAACAAGTTGTGCTGCTTGTGACTGGAATATTGAGGTTGGAAACATGAAAGAAGATAAATGTAATCTGACTCTATGGTTTAGGAAACTGAAATGAAGACTGACTTTATCAATTTCTGCCACTACAATCATACTTTCAAAGCTCAGACTGTCTTCAAACAACCAAAACAACATCTTTGTACATGGAAATTACCAGAATGAATGCATATAAATTAAATTCACTAGGCATTCATTGATTCCGATTGTGGGAATCTGGCAATTGTGCAAATCATGATTATGCAACCATGGGATTCTGCAACTGTCATGTGAAGTGGTTGCCAAGTGCCCAGATCATGTTTATGTGGTCACGGGGGTGTTGGGACATCTGGAGCTTTGACTGGTTGTAACCGCCGTTGTATTTTCAAGTCACTGAATTAATGGAGGATTATGTGTACTCTATAAAAGATTCAAGTATTTCTCTTCCTCCAAACTGCTCTTGAGCATTTGGGCAGAGCTGCTGGGGAATAGGAAACAGACCTTCCAAATCGCCTTTGGAAAGCAGCTTATAGACCAAGCCATCAGTTCTGGGTTTGACCAACCAAAGACCAGGCAGAATATAAAGACCATATGTTTATAAATATCTTCTTTGGTACAAATCAAATGTAATTCCACTTTTACTCAGACAAAAGCAGACACATGTCAGTTTTGAAATTCTACAAAATGTGATTTTCAGTAGCTTTGCAGTAATGTAATAGGGAAGTGGGAATATAGTACTGAATTTTCTCTCCAGGTTTACTTCCCTGCATCTAGTACAGTGATGGCGAACCTTTTTTTCCTCGGGTGCCGAAAGAGCGTGCTTGCGCGCTATCGCACATGCGCGAGTGCCCATACCCATAAGTGCCCATAATTCAATCCCTGGGGAGAGCGAAAATGGACTCCCCCACCACCCTGGAGGCCCTCTGGAGGCCAGAAATGGCCCGTTTCCCAACTTCTGGTGGGCCTAGTAGGCCCGTTTTTCATCCTACCCAGGCTCGAGGCTTCCCTAGAGCTTGGGGAGGGTGAAAATGCCCTCCCTCGCCCGCCGGAAGCCGAAAATACCCTCCCAGAGTCTGTGTGAGCTGAAAATTAGATGGCCAGAGTGCACATGCACGCTGGAGCTGAGCTAGGGCAACGGCTCGCGTGCTGGCAGATATGGCTCCGCGTGCCACCTGAATTTATTTGAATTAAATGTCTTTGCATGTGATATGGTTGGTTTCCATTTCTATTAAGTGTTCAGTGTATTGTAGTCCAAGACCCTGTTCATACTGCCAACAAATAATGAATCTATAAGAACCACTTCCATATCAGTTGCTTTCTCCTTTGGACAAGACTCAAGAGATATTCTAACACCTACTGGTTTCTTACAGATTGACTATTTAATATAGTGAATACTGTAGACATTTTAATGTAAGAACAATTATATGAATCTTCAACTATACATTATCATACAAAGAGATTCTTTCTCTTAAACAGAGCTTGCATTCAATTAGTTGGAAAAATGGAAATTGATCTATGAAACAGGAAATCCACAATCCAGATCTTGTGCCAAGACTATCTGTATTAAGAGTCTGAAAATAATTCATTCTGTAATGACTTCAGTTTCCACAAAGTCAGTATACAGTATGTAGGATGCTGTATTAGGAAAGGCTGATTGTCTAACTTCAGCCCAATTTCCCCTTTCCAGCAGAGTTAATGCTGAACTCTTAGTTGATGTATAAAGATTTCTTTCCAACTTTGTGAAATTAAGCAGGACCACTACCTCACAGGTACACTTAGGTGGGGCAATGTCCAGCAAAAGGACAGCATGTCCTCTTGATCTCCATTTGACAAGCTTAGTTTAAGATCAATATTGTCTGGCTTTTTGAATTTTCACTAGTCAATCTTTTGTGTAGTGTGCTCTTCTAAATTGTCTGCTGCTTTATTCCTTTGTCCATTGACAAACTCAATGGCCTATATTTACATGTTAATTTACTTGCTGGTTCCAGCAATCCGCTTTAATACAGCCCCTTCAAATCCATGATCACTGTGGTCTGTAGATCACATGATTCATCATACTTTTCTGGAGTAAAATTTAAAAAGCACTTCGTTATCAAGCCTGTATTATTGCTAGCACTAAAGATTCATTGGAAAACTATTGTGATTGGAAAACTAGTTTCCTGAAACTGGAAAATATATCATATTTTTCGGAGTGTAAGACGCACCTTTTTCCTCCCTAAAAGAGGCTGAAAATTTGGGTGCGTCTTATATTCTGAATGTAGCTTTTTCGAAGCTTTTTCCCCCAGCCCTAACGAGGTGCTCACAATCTTCCCGGCTTCCTATTCCCTCTGAAGAAGGTTTTCTCCAGCCCTAAGTCTTTGCAGGCTTGTTTTCATTCCTACTCCCTCTGAAAAAGGTTTTTTCAGCCCTAACCAGGGGATAAAATAATGTGCGGAAGCTGACCAGACTAAGGACACTAGCCAAATTAATACCTGATAGGTAGATTTCCCCCCCTATTTTCCTCCCCCAAAACTAAGGTGCGTCTTATACTCCGGTGCGTCTTATACTCTGAAAAATACGGTAATTTTGAATACATCTACTGTAGGCCTAATTATTTTTTTGCTATAATTTTTGTCACAGGTATCAAGAAATTTGAAGTTAGTGTGTCTTTTTTTCCAGTTGTCCATATCCTCCTCTGCCTGGTAACTTTAGTCAGGGGCTGCAAATTAAATTTAGGGAAATTTCAGGAACCACATGTTGCCCAATCAAGGAGAAAGTGAACACAAGTAGTCCTCGACTTAGGATCACAACTGGAATCAGAATTTCCATTACTACCGTAAGAAAGATGATTGTTAAGTAAGTTGTGCCCAATTTTACAATCTTTTTTGACACAGTTCATAAGTGGATCACTGCAGTTATTTAAGTGAATCACAGCAAATCGCATCACCCTGGGGCAGTTCAACCATCATAAATACACACCAGTTGCCAAGCATCCACATTTTGATTATGTGACTGTTGGGATGCTGTGACAGTTGTGTGAGAATCAGTTGTAAGTCACTTTTGCACTTTTGTCCGTGCGGTTGTAATTTTGAATGGTTACTGAGCAAATGGTTTTAAGTCAAGGACTACCTAAATCAGGGGTGTCAAACTCAAGGCCTGGGGCCCGGATCCAGCCCATAGGGTGCTTAGATCTGGCCCACGGGGCCGCCCTGGAAACAGCAAAAGACAGGCCCATGGTGCCTCTGCCAGTGAAAATGGAGCTCGCGAGGGCTGCCCGCAGTCCTCCCGAGCTCAGTTTTCACTGGCAGAGGGTTGCAGGAAGCCGTTGTAGCCAAAAACGGAACTCGGGAACCCGTTTTCACTGGCAGAGCGCTCGGGCCACCACAGGCACCCCCGACAAGAGTGATGCAGTATTTTGTGGGTGTATCTAGTTATCTGAAACATTCCCTTCTTATCTGAACTATAGATTTCCCTGACTTTGGAAATGAGAACAGATGTTTGCAAAATAGTTCAGAACAAGAACACATGGGCATTCTATTTGTATCTAATCAAAGGCTAGTCACCTACTCCTAAATGAAGAGATTGCTAGAAAGTAGGCATTAAATAAGGAGGGCCTTATCTTAATATACTTCCTGACAAAAGAAGGGCTAAAGTACATACATGTTCTATAACAGTGATGGCGAATCTTTTTTGGCTCGGGTGCCAAAAGGGTGTGCGCGTGCATGATAGCGTGCACATGCGTGCCCACACTCATAATGCAATGCCCTGTGCATGCATACAACACCCCCCCCGGCTGCCCCCCGTGCATGCGCACAGGCTTCACTGAAGCCGCCTGATTTCCAGTAGGCCCGCTGGGCTGTTTTTTGCTCTTCCCAGGGTTCAGGAAAGCCTCCTGAAGCCTGGGGACCGTGAAAAATGGCCCAACGGGCCAACTGAAAGTTCGGAAATGAAAGGAAGTGGAGCTGCCCTACTACTTACCTTCAGATAGTTGCAACCAGGCCTCACACATCTCGGCCCATTTCTTCTGCAGCCAGGAGGGCTTTCCTGAAGGCCTGTGTAGCAGATAATAGAGCTCCGGATCGATCCGGAGGTCTGTTATTGGCTACACAGGCCTTCAGGAAAGCCTTCCGGGCTGCAGAAGAAATGGGCCGAGATATGCCAGGCCTGGCTGCAACTGTCCAAAGCCGAAGAAGTTCCTGAAGACCTCTGACAGTGAAAAGGAAGCTGAGGGTGAGCATCCAAGTGAACTTCCGGTTGGGCCTCTTTCACTGTGGGGAGAGCAAAAACGGCCAAAGAGGCGGCCGAAAATCAGCTGGCCAGCATGCGCATGCACGCTGGAGCTGACATAGGACAACGCCTCACGTGCCCTCAGATATAGCTCCGTGTGCCACCTGTGGCACGCGTGCCATAGGTTCGCCATCACTGTTCTATAACCTAACCCCTCTTACAATAAACTTGAGTGTAACTCTGGGAGAATCCAACTTTTTTATTGCTAGCAGCCATTTTTATACTCAGTGCAATATGCCTGGTTCGTTTCTTAAATGCTTTAAACCAATTTTGAAGATGTGTTTGTTTATGTTTTGAATGATTATGAACTAACTCTTGTATGTTTGCTGAGAGAGATTTGCTTTGGGAGTGAGTAAGTAACATGGAAGGCAGAATACAGAAGTTCTAATTAAATATTTTGCTTTGCTGCTTTGGTCTAAGCAGTAATCAGGATACAAGAGTAACCATAGTAGGCTATTCTATATTTCCATTTACTTGATTTATAAACAACCAAATTTAAGAGAGGCAGTTCTGCCATGAACACAAGATTAAACTTTTTTTCCCCATTATTTTAAGCATTCTCAAAGCTGATTTTTTTTTGGTGGTACAATGCAGCGGCGGGTTGCTGCCTTGCTGGTGCGCTGCGCGTGCATCTCCACACTTCGGGGGGGCGCGCGTCTGTGCATGCGCAAAAGCAAAATCTCACCAAAATCTCTCTCGCGTGCGTGTCCCCTTGCGAGATTCCGGCACAATTTTGCTTCCGCGCATGCGCAGAATCGGCTAAGAATTCACGGGAAAAAATGGCGATGCATGCGATGGACTGGCAGAGGGGGTTCCGGAGCAGTTGCCCAATCAGCCGCTCCCTACCGGAGCTGTGCACTGGGCAGCTCCGGCAGGAACCCACCTCTGGTACAATATGGTTGTGAAGCTAAGAGATCCTGATATGCACTGGGAATGTGTCCTAGGCCTACGTCACAAGTTCTTAACATCTTAGAATGGCTCTTAAAGAAATCTAGAAGTCAACCAGGATATTTTAAATAGAAGAACATGCTACGTTTTAAAATTTATTCATCCCAATCTGTAAAAGATTTAAGCTGGCATATATCAAAAATAAATTGAGAAAAAGTATAACTTCTTCTAATTTTTAAATGTTTTTAGCTTCTCAATTAAAAACACTGTTCTATGAAAAGCAGGGTTGCTTAAGATTTAGACAAGATACCAAAAACCTATCGTGGGCCAACATCAGATGATGTTCCTTCCAATTTATAGGATGCTGAGGAACCAATTAACAAACTTGATTTAAACAAGGTGTATTTTTACTGTTTCAAAGAGAAAATAATAAATGATATAAAACAAGCATGCCACCTTCAAATCTGCCAGGTGAAATCAATATAGTACATTTGATAAAAGTCATTATCTGAAAGCAGATTTTATATACTGCACATATGTGGGGTTGAAAAGCCATCTTCTTTTCAAAGGGCCACAAAACTTGTTGCAGCGGACTCCTACCTAATATTAACAAATGGCTAACTGCCATCATTAATACATAGACTTGAAATAATAACACAATCAAAGAATAGTCTGTTTCTCATTTTACCTAGGAAGCCCCCACATTTCCCATGCAGCAGTCACTGTCAGCCATTAACCATGTAGTAGCACTTAGACTGGTTTGTAATCCAATTTAGACTCCAGCTTCTTGGAATCCGCAACTTTCCTAACTGCCTTCATGAAGTCTTCCTGAACTACAAAGTCATGATCAGCACGAATAGCAAACATGCCTGCAAAAAGAGTGTGAGAAAAACATATATTTATTGGAAACAGCAGAGCCTGAAACCAGCCTCTGCACAATAGGCAAGATTTCCTTTGTGAACTACAGGAGATAAGAGCTGTAATAACTGCGTAAAACTGCTCCTCACTCCACATAAAATGTGTGTCAAATACAGGCACTCTTTGACTTATGACCATAATTGAGCCAGGAATTACGACTGTAAAGTCGTGCCTGTCATTAAGCAGGCTACTACATTACTGCGCCAAATTTTACAACCTTTTATGCGGCAGTTCTTAAATGAATCGGTGCAGCTGTTAAGCAAACACAGCAGTTAAGTATCTCATTGTCTGCAATGGGTGTTTTTTTTAAATCAGAAATTAGAAGTAAATGCTGGTTCCTGACAAAATTGTCAGATATTATGATCATGTGACCGCAGGATGCTGCAGATGGCCATAAATGTGGGCTGGTTGCTGGGCACCCAAACTCTGATCACATGACTGCAGGGGTGGTGGTAGCCATTGGATCTTCAGATCTGGGGAAGTCTGCCAGAATTTTGAATGGTCACTAAGCAATTGATCGTAAGTTGAGTAATGCTTGTGAGGTTTATTTTAAATTATTACACATCCTTGATTTAACTCTCACACCAGGTTTGGCATGGCAAGCTGAGGACTTCATTCCACAAGTGGTGGGACCAAACCCACCACTTGAGAGAGGCTTTCCAGAGTTTGAAAGAGTTGAACCTGCAGTTTTAAATATCTATTTTAGCCCTTAAACCACTCAAGCCAAAGAAATACAAAAAAGTCTCACCCACCAGGTGTGCATGTGTGCATGCACTGGCAGCCACACAAGAGAGAATCGGATGCCACAAGTAGTCCCTGGACACTCTTATGTGCCCTATGTTAAGCTAAGAACTAAGGAAAATAGAAAGAATTCATTACCTGCTTCAGTACAGACGTTTCTTAGGTCAGCACCATTAAATCCATCGGAAAGCTTCACAATTGCTTCATAGTCTAATAGTGAGAGTCAAATTGCTAGGTTAATCAGAACTGTGACCCAAAAATACTAAAGAATCTCTGGATCTTTTCACTATCAAGCTTCAGTGGAGTTGAGCAAGCCAATCAAGGCTTCTGATGCTGACTGGAGTACTGCAATTTTAGAGCTATACAACAATCTGGGAACACTATTTTGAACTAGTTGAAGATTCTTCAAAACTCCCCTTGCAAGATCATATTTACAGTGGGTTGTTTTGAAATGTACTAGACAATTTCCAAAAATAAGATGAATACAATTCTGGAAGCAGGGGCAACCCATGCAAAATTGCTAAATTGCTAAACCTCAACCCCAACTAGGGCCCACTTTATAGATTATGCTGTTCTAAACCTCCAGGAGGAAAAGGAAATTACCGTATTTTTCAGAGTATAAGACACACCGGAATATAAGACGCACCTTAGTTTTGGGGGAGGAAAATAGGGGGGGAGGAATCTGCCTACCAGGTATTCATCTGGCTAACGTCCTTAGTCTGGTCAGCTTCAGCACATTATTTTATCCCCTGGTTAGGACTTAAAAAAACCTTCTTCGGAGAGAGTAACAATGAAAGAGCCTGCAAGCCAGTAAGAGCTGGGAAGATCATTAGCACCTGGTTAGGGCTAGAAAAAAACTTATTCTGAGCAAGTAGAGCAATGAAAAAAACCCTGCAAAGACTTAGGGCTGGAAAAACATTCTTCAGAGAGAGTAACAGTGAAAGAGCCTGCAAGGTAAGAGCTGGGAAGATCGTTGGACCTAGTTAGGGCTGGAAAAAAAGCTCCAAAAAAGCTACATTCAGAGTATAAGACGCACCCAAATTTTCAGCCACTTTTAGGGAGGAAAAAGGTGTGTCTTATACTCCAAAAAATACGGTATATATAATAAATAAATACAGTATGTAAATGTTTCAGAAAAAAAATAAAGGATTATACTTTAAAAAGCTATTGTATGTCTGACAATTTCTGCCCCAAACAGTTGAAAACTTTACAATGAATTGCATTAAATATTTATGTACTGAACAGGAACTCCATAAAACAATGCCTTAAGATGCGAACGTGGTCTTGGGAACTTACCTATTTCTCCATGTTTAGTTATAGGTCCAGCATGGATTTTCAGGATGTCTAACCTAGCTTGTTCATTTGGCAAATCAATATCTAGGTGAAAAGAAGTTTTTTTCCCCAATTACTAATTTTGCTTGCGTACCAAACAAAGCCAAAGACTTAACGCTAGCATATTGCGTTTACTCACGAATCTTCCTGTCCAATCTTCCAGGTCGCAACAATGCTGGATCTAAAGTATCTGGTCTGTTTGTAGCCATTATCATTTTGACTCTGTGTAAAGTATCAAATCCATCCATCTGATTCAATAACTGAAAAATATTGCAAGGAACATAGGCTTTAGTGAACTTCAGTATTTTTCCACCAAGAAGTTGATTCCAACAAGACAATTAAGAAAAAAAATATTAATTGTTATTTTGGACAGCATTTGTCACATTTCAGAAACACAGCACTTGGGCCAAGACACAACCTTAGAATCCACGAGGATTTTAATTCTCGATTAGAAACAGCATTTATAAAAGTTGTAATTTTTGCAAAAATGAAAATATGAGCTTGTTCCTTTGGTCAGAGCAGTTGACCATTATATAAAGGTCATTCATTTTATGAAGTTTTGATTTGCCAAGTGAAGGAAAAGTTTCTCTCTTGTAAAATACAAAGCTCGGAGACATAGTAATTTTAAAAAGTTAATCATATCTCCATTTATATAACTCGACAATATAAAGCCACCATTTTATTCAAAATAAAAAGTGTAAGCACACCCAATACAGTATAGAAAACCAAACCCATCTCAATATTTCACTTTTTGGTTGCCTGCCTAAAACTAGTTTTTGAAAGATACCAGACTTAACATATATTAAGTCCCGCGGGGGAGTCCTGCCAGGCCCACAGGGGAGGGTCTTCTCTGTAGCTGCTCCGACTCTTTGGAACCAACTACCTCCCAAGATCCGTATTACCCCCACCTTACTGGCCTTCTGGAAAGCCGTTAAGACCTGGCTTTTCCGGCAGGCCTGGGGCCAATGATCGGCCCATGCATGTATATGTGAATGGATTGTATTTTAAATATGTTTTTAAATTGTTTTTCTTATTTGAATATGTATTTCTACTTGTTGTGATCCGCCCAGAGTCCCCTGGGAGTTGGGCGGCATAAAATTTTTATTAATAAATACCGTACATACTCGAGTATAGGCCGACCCGAATATAAGCCGAGGCACCTAATTTTACCACAAAAAACTGGAAAAGTTATTGACTCGAGTATAAGCCTAGGGTGGGAAATGCAGCAGCTACCGGTAAATTTCAAAAATAAAAATAGATACCAATAATGTTTTTGAATATTTATTTCAAAGAAAAACAGTAAACTAGCTCTGTAAGTGGAAAAGAGGGTCAATAAAAACAATATGGTATCAACAATAACTAAGGAGGAGGTGGGACATCGTTGCAGAGCGGCAGGAGGGGGAGGAAGGGGAATCGTAAGACAGCCCTGCATTACATTAGAACGTGAGGAGGGGGGATGGTGCGGTGCGCGCTGCGTGGCAAACTGACACAGAGTGAGGGGAAACTCACAGGGGCGCCGGGCCATTCACGAGCGTCACCCAGCGGCATGGCCCCGCCCCTTTTTCTCCTCCATTTCGGGCAAATTTTTCACTGACTCAAGTATAAGCCGAGGCGGCTTTTTTCAGCCCAAAAAGTGGGCTGAAAAACTCGGCTTATACTCGAGTATATACGGTAATAAATAAATAAGTTTTACCTCCATTAAAGTTCTCTGGATCTCTCTGTCAGCTGAAGTTCCCTCAGAAAAACGGCGACCACCTAAAGAAAAGAGCATGGAAGAGTAGTTGGTATCTCACCAAGCAAAACATTTGACACAAGGTTTTAATTTAGAATACAGCCAAATATAAAATGATATCCAGTATTTCCAAAAATGTCTGATGATAGCTGACTTACATAGGCATTAGGATTTAAAAGGTATTTGCCCAAAGAATAAACCAGTTTTAATTGCAGCTCCCCTCCCTCCCTCCCTCAGCATGAAAGCCTGATAGGTGACTTTGGACCTCTGTCTCAGCCCAACCCACCTCACAGAGTTGTTGCCTCAAATGGAGGAGAAAGGAGAATTAGATATGTTGGCCGTCTTGAGCTATTTACAAAAATAATAAATGCAGGTTAAAAATAAAATAAATAGTATCATGGAATTTTTGCTGAAGAAAGGAGCTCAATGCTAAGGAGAAATGATCGAACTTTATTGGGTGCCAGCTTTCCAAGACAGAGAGAGAGAGAGAGAGAGAGAGAGAGAGAGAGAGAGAGAGAGAGAGAGAGAGACCCGGAACAATAGAAAGAGTGTTATACACTTTGTAGATCAGAGGTGGGAAATCCAAGGGGTTTGATTCACAGGCAGTTCTTCTGAGGAAGTGAGGCAGGTGTTAAGACAGGGGGAAAGGCTCTTGTATTGTAAAACTAAAATCACACCTCTGTGACAAATGGAATTTTGAGACAGCCAGGCACCCATGCGTGATTATGAGCCTTTGGGGGATGGGTGAGAGCTTTCTTCGCATATGCAAATAGAGGCAGCAGGAACAGCAAAGAGAGATGAGATAAAGTGTTTGCAACAGGAGATAGAGGGAAGGAGGAAAGAAAGAAAAGACAAAGAAAAAGATGGTGGGAGAGTTTGGAAAAGTATTGGCAGCTTTATTATTTTTCCATCACAATGGATTCCAGTTAGTTATGTTCCAGAATGGCTGCTGATAGCATACTGTAGTAACATATTGGACTTTAAGGGTCACAGTTCCTTTGGTATAGTGAGATGAGTAGTTACATTGTTGACTTTTTCATTTTCAACTCCTGCTAAGTTCACTTTCCTGTTCCAGTCTTGAAATTCCAGGAACACAGCAGTTCTTTGAGCAGTCAATAAAAAAAAAAACTCATCACACTCCCAGATTTTAAGAAGCCTGCATCCTTACCAATAGCATCAATTTCATCCATGAAGATGATACAGGGCTGATGGTCCCTGGCATAGTTGAACATTTCTCTGATCAGCCGAGCGCTTTCCCCAATGTATTTGTCTACAATGGAACTAGACACAACCTGTGAAAAAATTATCAATAAGTGGTGCTTGAAAGTCAAACAAGTTTGGGCTAAGAGTTCAGAAATAAACCATTATTTTTACCTTTAGGAAATTGCAGTCTAGCTGACTGGCAACAGCTCTAGCCAGGAGAGTCTTCCCTGTTCCTGAAGTGACAATATACCAAAGATGATTCAAGAAATAAAAAATCAGTGTGACAGACATATAGTTGAGGTTACATGGTGAAGCACTACAGTGCACAGACCTTCAAGGGCCTGGCTTCAGCCTTTGGTGGCATATTGGGGCTGAACTCGCAAAGTGGATAAGACCACTTTAATTACCCACAATTATTCAAGCAATTTGTTTTTAACTATTTTCTCCTTTAACTCAATTAAAATTTACAAGCCAGCAATTTCTGCTGGGGATAGCACTTTTACAGAAATGAAATATGGGCCTGGGACAAGAAAACCTAGGTTTGTTTAAAAAAAAAATCTTGATAGATTTGGAAAATCCTGTTCTCTCAACCTGGGATGACGTTTAACCAAAAAGTGCATTTCTAACTACCTTTCTCATGAGACATGAGTGTGATATTAAATCTTGTAAAAGAAATTAGAAAATAAAACCATTCTTCCAAAAAAGATTTTAACACAACTGTATAGGACTGAAACAATCCTAGATACCCAAATATCCAAAATAAAATCCTTGCAACAAAAGCTTCAGTATTCAATCAGCTCGATTTCAATCTTTTTTTCTTCTGGCATCTGCCACAAGTCTACTTCATTTTTCTTAGCCTAATTCAGAACAAAAGGGATAAGGCCGTATGTTTGAAATAAGCAGACCACGGGGCTTCCAGATAGAATAATACCCCTCAGTTTGCATTTGATACATTCTGAACCAAATCGGATTACCGTATTTTTTGGACTATAAGATGCACTTTTCCTTCCCCTCCCAAAAAAAGTGGGTGAAAATGTCTGTAGGCCTTATAGAGCGAATGTTGCCAAAGCCCCGCCCATCCGCAAGGCCCCCACCCTTCTGCCTCTGCCTCCCAGCAATTTGCCTCCTTGCAGCAAACAGCCTGGTCAGCTTCAGCACAGCCTGATTTAGCACGAGCAGCTGATTGGCGGTTGGATCAGCCTCCCGGAATACCGAATGCTGCCTGGGCCAAAAACGGGACACGCAGAGGCCGAAAATAGGGCGCGAAGAGGGGGCGGCAGCGATCCCTGCAGCCTGGAACAGCTAATCATCGGTATTCCGGGAGACCGATCCAACCACCAATCAGCTGCTTGTGCTAAACCAGGCTGTGCTGAAGCTGACCAGGCTGTTTGCTGCAAGGAGGCAAATTGCTGGGAGGCAGAGGCAGATTTTTTTTTTCCTTGTTTTCCTCCCCAAAAGCTAGGTGCGTCTTCTAGTCTGGAGCGTCTTATAGTCTGAAAAATACAGTATATATTTCTTTATGAAATTATATTGTATCTTTGTGAAATTGCCTACAATATGTATAGGGGAAGGGGATGGTAGTTGAGCGTTTATGCCAAAGATTCTGAAGACACATCAACTTAATTCTGTCTTTTATCTTCCAGGATCTTCTTAGAACTTGTAATCTTACACTTGGACTTGATAGCATAGAAAACATCTATTTGTGCATGAACTAAGAATGTGCAATTGAGCTGGTCTGAAAATAAACATCCCACATGATGTACCACTTTGCTAAGGCATAAGAGATAGCCATACAAACTTATTAAAGTGAGCCTACCTGGTGGGCCATACAGCAAGCAGCCTTTGGGAGGTATAATCCCCACACGTTGGAATAATTCCGGATTTGTCAGGGGTAACTCTATAACCTGCAAAGAGGAAAATCTGTTTTGTGCTCAAGTAATTCAATGTGCACCAGAAATTACAAACTTTGTGTCATTTATACAATCTTCCTTCTAAAATTCTCAAAAACAGTCTGTGGTCTTCTACACTTAGATAGGTTTCTTTGAAACAAACTCACTGCATTGTGAAGTTTGGTTAAAGCTTCTAGTTTTAAATTTTAAAACCTAAGCAGTTCCATTTATGTATTTTCCTGACGTTCTGCAATGGGCATCTAATTGACACTGCAGAGTCAAATACTTTTTCCTCTTACAAAGATATGAGTAGCTTAGCCATAATTAGTATACAGGCTGGTATAAGAAAGAGACATGTACCTCTCTTAGTTCTCTGATTTGTTCTGACAATCCACCAATCTCAGAATAAGATACATCTCCAGGATCTTCATGAGACATGTTGTAAACAAGTGGATCAACTTCCCTTGGCAAATATCTAAATATGGGAAGCAATTCCAGTTATCCAATCAGATGAATCTGCACGTGATTTTTTTTAAAAAAATAATAATTTCCAGATAATATTCCCCCCACCCAATGAAGACAAATAAGTTACTAAGTTCTATAATGGTCTCCCAGAAGGTTTGTTAACAAGCAGCATAAAAACTATAGCTTAAGTGCTATTTGCGCAAAAAGAAAGAATCCTAAGCAAGCCTTTGGTTCACATTTCCTCCTCCCCCTTCCTTCCTCTATAACAGTGTTTCCCCAACCTTGGCAACTTGAAGATGTCTGGACTTCAACTCCCAGAATTCCCCAGCCAGCAAAGCTGGCTGGGGAATTCTGGGAGTTGAAGTCCAGACATCTTCAAGTTGCCAAGGTTGGGGAAACACTGCTCTATAATGAAGAAAGGGAGGTTGCTTTCCATCCTTTTGATTTCTCTCACTTCCAATCTAAACATATGAAGGCAAGATTTTACCTCATAATTGTTAAGGTGGTCATATCCAAGGCAACTCTCGTCCCAGGTTTCAATTTGCTTTTATCAAGCTGGAGGCAAAAAAAAGGCAATTATTACATTTGCAGCAGTGTTATGTCAAACATGTGTTCAACCAGGAAATATTCACTTGGTATTAACCATACTGTTTTCGGGGGCAGGAGGGAAGACCCAAAATATATATTCAAAGGAGTATGTATGATAATGAATAAAAGCACAACAAAGCCCATTCAAATAATAGCAAACAACAATCAAAGTTGAAAATGTGCTGCGCGTACAAGGGCGATTACTTTTTCCCCACAGCAGGTGGATGTATTGTAGGTTAGACAATTTTCACACATCCAGCCTATGCCTGCAGAAATAAATTAGGCATTGGGAGTAGCTTAGGTAGGACACCAAGCCACAACCTGGTGGCTACAACTTTAAATTCTATTTTGATAAACCAACTCATAAACAAGATCTAGGTAGTCCTCAGTTTACAACCCTATTTAGAACTGGCAACTCTCCCACTAAGCCAGCGGTTCCCAACCTGGGGGTCGGGACGCCTTTGGGGGTCGAACGACCATTTCCCAGGGGTCACCCCAGCATCCTCAACTCCCCCCCACTGCCACAAGCCTGGCCATATCGTGCCCCACAACCCGTGCCCCCACCGCGCTCCACCCCGCTGCCGCCATTTGGGTTATTTTACCGTCTGCGCATGCGCAGCACGCTTTGCGCATGTGCAGAGGGTAAAAGAACCCAAATGGCGGCGGTGGGGTGGATCACGGTGGGGGCGGGGCGTGGGTCGCGGCATTAGGAAGGTTGGGAACCACTGCACTAAGCAAAGCAGTCACTAAATGGGAAATCTTGCAACCACAATTGTGTTTTTCAACTGGAAAGGGACAGGACTAGCCAGTTTCACACTTTTTGCTTTGGTTTGCCTTCTAATCACTCCCCCACTCCTTGGAATGCTGGAGCCCTTGCTTACTACCTTGTACACATTGAAAGCAATGCAATCATGCTAGCAGCCCAAAGTTGGGAGCCATGGGTGTGACACACAAACAGCTTACTCTCTTGAAGTCTGCTTTGAGTGACATGGGGGGGGGGGAGGGTCAGGCAAAGGAGAAATTGACTATAGAAATCATTTGCTTTCTTTCTCCTCCCTCAGCCTCCCAAGAAAGTGGAGAAAGAGATTTCAAGAAAGCAAGCTGTTTGATTTTTTTAAAAGCAATGTGATCATGCCAGCTATGGGAAAAGGTTAGAGAAAACAGAGTCCTATAGAAATTGTTTAGATTTTTCTCTACCTCCCACCCCCCCCCCAAGTGCAGAGAGATTGGAGAGAAAGAGATTTCAAGAGAGTACTATTTGCACCGCATGCCGGGGGGGGGGGGGGGAGAGAAAAAAACATGGCTCAAGCACAGGACTGATTGTAATGAGGGTCAAGTGACTGAGGACACTATGAAGATCAAGTGGGTTGTAAAATTATTCTGTTGACACTGTTGTAACTTTAAACAGTACTGAACAAATGTTCAATAAACAATTTTCACTTGTACTCACCTGACGACGACAGCCAACTACGTATCTTGGTCCATTTGTTGCTTTGACAATGACTAGGAGTAGCAAAGAAAAAAGCACGTGAGTGCATTTATTCAACCATGATTTGAACAACAACAAAAAACAACAACACCCCAACCAGAAATTTTAAAATAAGTGACATCCATTATAATTACGCTACTCATGCTTCAAATCCAAAAGTAATTTTAATTTTGATAGAAAAGAAAAGTAATAAAGTGGTATCCTCATGTACTTACATTTCTCTTCTGTTAATTGTTTAAGAACCTCGCCAACAATCTGTTTTTAAAGGAAATAGAAAAATACACTGTTAGTATAATCTCCCTGCCTGCCTGTTTGAATTTTTGAAATGCATAAGATCACTTGGCCTCGATATAAAGTCAGGATGCCGTTAGTGAGCATCATACACAATTAGGACTACTATTCAAAGGGAATGAGATGGCTACCTCAAGCAGCAGCTCTCAAGTGTTGTGAAAAGGCAACAAAGTATTAGTTGGAACAGGATATCATTTGTTGCTGGATTTAAAGCAACAACATTTCTGGAGAATGTATGAGTACTTCAGATTCCCATGAACAGCTAAGCCAAGGAATCCTCCCTGAACTCTGGGAGGTACCCATTAAAAACACACAATGTTGACATTTGTTCCAATCACAATTCTCAGAAAATTTGCTTTCTTACAGCGGTCCCCAACCTTTGTGGCTTGGCAGCCCGGCTTGGGGGAGGGGGGAACTGTGCCGTGCCAGTGGCCTGCCAGTGCACATGTGCACACATCTCAACTTGCGCAAGTTGAGATGCGCACACATGTGCACGCGCGCAGGCATACCACTTGCACAGCCCAGTTCCGAATAGGCCATGGCCCGGTAGTGGGCCGCAGCCCAGGGGTTAGCAACCCCTGCATTAAACAAGTTTATTCACTGAACATTGTGACTGCATGAGCGCTCACCTGTCCAACACTTTGTAGAGCTTTGAGGTCATTTTCTGATTTCTCATACTGCTTGGTAAGTTCCTTCAGTTGTTCCCTTACTAAGATAGAAGAACACAGCTTTCAGGTAAAGTTCATACAATACATGCTAATAGTTGATACTGTCTGTTCTTCCATTTCAATCCTTAGAGGGGGGAAAATTAAGATGCAAAATTTTATGGTAGACCATTGTATAGTACATTAAAAGTGTCTTCCCTATGTTTCTTCCTATTGTATATCTATTGTATACAATAGACAGACAAGTGGTACATTCAGGGCAGTCTCTTATCCTTACCAGGAAGCAGAAAGTAGTATTTTTCTCAAATTCATTTGTTTTAAACCCATTTTAAAGAAATTATTTAACTCATACTTGGAGATACTTAAAGATGGGAGAATCAAGAATGAAGGGATAAAATTCATTTTATTTACTGTATTTCCTATGCAGAATTTATCTTTGTGCCAATAAATTAAATTCTGCTCATGTCTTTAGCAGGAGGTTGCTGCATAGACATTGGGAGTTCAGCAGCATACAAATTGTAATAATCAATAAATTAAAAGTTTAACATTTTCTAGACAACTGAAGAAGAGACAAAGGAATTGGCTCTCCCATGTTTGACTCTAATAAATGTATATGAGTTTGTTGAAGAGGTAAAACAGTAGCAACCAAAAGGAGGAAGTAACTATGGAATCTTAAGTTCATACTGCAGAATAAGCATTGGGGGTATAGTCATATATAGATGCTAGATTTCAGGAATCCCATTAGAAATAGAAATTAATAAATAGAATAGTATTAGAAAATATTTTCTAATTTCAACAAGCTTTGAAAGATACTATTGGGCAAGATCCCATGGAAAACTTTCCCCTGGTCAAAGGGAGCACAAGAGGGTTAAGAATTTCTCAAAAATAAAATACTGAAAGTGCAATTGGATACCACTTCAATGAGAAGGAAAAATTGGGAAGCAACTTAGGAAACTGCTTGGTAGGATCCACTAGTCCAGGGGTTTCCAACCTTGTCAACTTTAAGACTTGTGGACTTCAACTCCCAGAATTCCTCAGCCAGCAAAGCTTTGCTGGCTGAGGAATTCTGGGAGTTGAAGTCCACAAGTCTGAAAGTTGCCAAGGTTGGAGACCCCTGCACTAGCCAAAGAACCACTACTGAAATGGAAGACCACCAAGAAGCAAGTAGGTATTATCTGCAGGGGCGGGGGGGGGGAGGGGACCAAAATAGCCAAAAAGAATTTAGATTCACAAGAGAAGTTGAAAGCAACAAAACGGGCTCTTTTTTTGCTGTATCAATAGTAAAATAAACAAAAGAGAAAGAGTAGGCCCACTGGTAAGAGAAAATAGTAAAAACAAAGTAACCCAAGGTCAGTTAAGGGATCTTTAGGGAATACCTGCATGGCATAATTGAATGTAAGTCTCAAAAGCCAATTGTCTCCAAAAATCTTCAAGAAGTTCACAGATGTCAGAAGTTCCTTTCTGTGATCTTTGAGAAATCATGGAGGATGGACAGAGGGCCCGAGTGTCAGAAAAGGGCACTGTCCTATCTTTTTAAAGTTTTTTTTTTAGCTTCAGTGTCTGAATACTATAAGGGTCTGGATCGGGGAAAACAGGTTGAAACTCACCCCTAGCAAGAGAGAGTGGCTGTAGATTTAAAAACCGACTGGGGTCGAACAATACCAACTTTAGTTCTTGATGGGATTCTGCTCCTCCAGAAACAGCTGATGCACAATTTGGGATGCTTCTGGACTGTCAGCTGCTAATGGAATAACAGATGCAATTCAAGTTGTTGGTGACGATCTACCTGTCCAAAATATGCCTTTAGAGTGTATTTCCTGTGAGGAGAACCTATCCTAAATGTGGTGTGATAAGAGGAAACATGGAGATCAGGTTTCTCTGCCAGACCTTCTCTCTGGTGGACTATTGTCCCATCAGAAATAAGAATTGCATTGTCATTCCTAGCACTCAGGAAATTTAAAATATGAATATGTTTGGTGAGAGAGTAAAAAATGAGATTTGACTGAGTTGAGATGATTCTGGCTGCTTTGGTTTTGTTATGATTAAACTGAATTTGTATTAGCATTTATTATTTATTTGTATGTAAGTATATATGTGGGGCGGCACAGTGGCTCATCAGTTAATATGCTGAGCTTGTCAGCCAAAATGCGGGCAGCCCAGGTTCGAGACCAGAGCGCTACGCGACTGGCTGGGCATCCATCCTTGCCCCAGCTCCTGCCCACCTATAGCAGTTTGGAAGCATGCAAATGCAAGTAGATAAATAGTTACCACTTTGGTGGGAAGGTAATAGCACATTGTGATGTCATGCTGGCTACATGACTGTGGAAATGTCTTTGGACAGCACTGGCTGAATGGCCTTGAAACGGAGATGAGCACCGCTCCCTAGAGTCGGCAATAACTAGTGGAGTAAAATCTGCAGGGACTCTCCTTTTAACACAATTGTTTAAAAAAATGTAAAATTTTACACACACACACACTCTTTCATTTTTTAACAATCATGTATTGTAATGTATTGTCTTGTATTGTTTGTTATAAATCTTTATAGTTGAGTGGCTGAGGTGACATAAAAGCATTTGTATTAATTGAAAAAATATGACAACCTGGCCAAAACACTGTAACAAATCATTAAGGATTTGCTTTGTGAACATTTAGAAAGGAACGCCTTGATTGACAGAAACCAAGCATGGAATTATCGAGAATAAATCACCCCAAGTCAACATTATCTTTTTTTGATACAGCAAGTATCAAATAGTTCAACAAAGTCCCTCATGAAATTCTAGTAAAGATGACAAAATGAGAGCAGAACTATACTACCATTTGATCGCTACAGGCTGGTTCAATAATGACAAAACAAAAAAGGTATAATGAATGGCTCCATGTCAAAATAAAAGGAAGTATTCAGTGGTATATCATAGGTCCTGTACAGTGAACATAGTTAAAAATGATTTGGATGAAGATTAGGAAATGATCATCACATTTGCTAACAACACAGATATAGGGGAGTAGCAAACACCTCAAATGACAGTATCAAGATTCAGGAAGAACTTCACAAACAAGAACGATGGACAGTAGCCAGCAAGATGATTTTCAACAGAGGCAAATGTAAAATGCTATTTCAAAATAAGAAAATTCAAAGCATGAGTATAGGATGGGGGAACCATAGTGGACATGTGAAAGGGATCTTGGTGGATTACAAGGCCGGACATGAGCCAACAGCATAACACAGCTGCAAATGTAATCTTTGGCTGCATCAATAAAAGTACAGTACATTGTCAAGATCAAGAATATCATTTGTTCTTTTCTAGAATAGTGTTATCCAGTTCTGGGCACTGCACTTTAGGAATGGAAAGATTGTATTCAGAAGATAATAACCAAGATGACTAAGGAACTGAAAGGAAAAATTTATAAGGAATAAAAATATTAGGCACATTTAGCCTGAGAAAGAGAAGACTAAAGAGAGAATTGATCGGTTTTCAAATATCTGAAGGACTATAGTATCACATAAAAAGACAGAATTATTCAGTTGTTCCAGAAAACAGAGATTGGATAATAATACTTGATTCCAGTACTGGACAAAGGGGGACAAAATGATCTCCAAGGTATCTTCTAATTCTTACATTCTATCATTGTGAATGATTTTATAATATCTTGCAGCTCACCTGACCATCTCATTTTTTCCAAATTTTGCCACATCTCAACTTTTTCCTATATAAAATATGCACGAGGGACTGGGTTGCTGCAGGTTGGTGAGAAGGCCTACTGGCACCTGCTGCAAGACACCTCCTCTCAGTCTGTTTTCTTCTGCACAGCAAGCACACACACATTTCCACATGCTTAATATATATTTTTAGATACTTGGCATTGGTTTTTAAATTTTTATTTGGCTTTTTTATTTTGGTGGGAGGTTTCTATTTTTCATTCCTTTTAGTTTCTTTTAGCTCATTAACTCTGTTTAGTATTTCATTGCTTATTTATACTTTGTACTGTATTCTGTTTTTTTGATAATCTTTGTTAGCATTATTCAAAGCAGTTGTCTGAGTCTACTGCATATTACATGTAAATCTGGAGGAAATGTGTGCAGAATGTGGAAGTCAAAGGAACAAGGTAATTTGTTTTTGTTCCACACATAAATCTGTTATCCCTCTTTTCTTTTTCTTTCTCATTTTTCAGTTACGTTTCTTTAAGATTAATGAAACAAAACTAGACCCTTGTTTTTGTTTGTTTATTATTTTTAAATAAATCTGTTACAGCTGGGTTAATATATTACATACCATATATTACAAACTCAGGGTTTAATAATGGTTTGTTGAATAAACCACAATTCTTTGGATTCATAAATCTATTAAACTATGAACCATAATTTTTAAGCTATTATGACTACAGAGCATACTACACTACGGTAAAACCCAATATTTCTCATCCATATGAATTTTGTGCTGAAATAGGATTTAAATTCATTCTCAGCCATGAAAGTTCACAAAACCTGTCAGTCCATTAAGTCGTCATCTTAACTTACTTCACGGGATTGTTACTACTGGATGAGAAATGGAAGAAAGAACGCTACATATTCTAATGTGGGCATCGGAAGGAGTGACAGGATATAAATGCCATGATTAAAATGACAGTATTTATTTTATCAAATGTAGAACAGCCCATCTCACTCACAGAGCGATTCCAATGTGCCCTCCCAATCTGAGGGTCAACTGCACTGACCGCAGTGAGCACATCTCCCTAAGGAAACATGCACGGGATCTGAGTGAAAAACAAATCTGAATATTATATGGAAAAATATAGACTTTTCGCTCCAACGCGTCTTCCCCACCCTGTTTGATATATTATTATTAAGAAATCTGGTTCTTAGAGAGAGGGATGAAATCAGGGAGAAGCACAGAGACCAGGCTTCCTTCTCCGTCACCGAGCAGCCACTCACGCTCCTTGAGGCGCCCATCGATCTCCTTGTGCTCCAGCAATTTCTTGCGATAGTCTTGCAGCGCCTTGTCTCGCGGCTCCGCCATGATGATGAGACGAAAGCCAAGCTATGCCGGTGGTAATGCGCAAAGGACGCCGGGAATGACGGCCCAAACCGGAGAAGCCGCTTCCTCTTAGGACTTCCTCTTTCCGGATGCTGGAATTGCTGCTTCTGCCAGAGCGCCCCCTGCTGACCAGGAGGGGAACTGCTTAGAAAAAGAAAAGGGAAAACGACACGTATGCACCCTGAGCGTGATAAACAGAATTAGCCAATGTTCATGTAATGCGATACCGATAAATGATCATTGGGAGAAATGTAGGAAAATGGGGATCATTTCTCCCATTATCATTGGGAGAAATGTAGGAAACTGATATAGAGTAATGGATGTAGGCCATATGTATACATAAATCTCCATTGGTTATTCCTGGGGTATAACAGCCTTCGATCTGACCTAAGTGTAGCTCACAAAATTATCTTCCTCAATGTCCTACCTGTTAACGACTACTTCAGCTTCAACCGCAATAATACACGAGCTCACAATAGATACAAACTTAATGTAAACCGCTCCAGACTTGACTGCAAAAAATTCGACTTCAACAACAGAGTGGTCAATGCCTGGAACACTTTACCTGACTCAGTAGTTTTTTCCCCTAACCCCAAAAACTTCAACCTCAGATTATCTACCATCGACCTCACCCCATTCCTAAGAGGTTGGTAAGGGGCGTGCATAAGCGCACAATCGTGCCTACCGTTCCTGCCCTAATGTTCACATATATTCTTACCTCTTTTACTTTTATTCATGCTTGTACTATTACATATATATTCAATCATGTTTTACTGTTTATACTTTGCTTATAATCATATATGCTTGACAAATAAATAAATAAATAAATAAATAAATAAATAAATAAATAAATAAATAAATAAATAAATAAATAAATAAATAAATAAATAAATAAATAAATAAATAAATAAATAAATAAATAATGTTTTTGCAAATTCAAACGGTTATACACCATGTTGGAGAATGCATGGCTTTGTTATCAATCTCCTTTTTACAAAACAAAAACAAAAACAACCCAACCCTCTGAATATTGTTTATGTTTATTGTCCCATTACTTTCCAAATTATTGTCATATAATACAAAATAATACAGACAACTGCAACAAGGCAAAAGTAACTTATCTTCCAGAACAAAATCAATATGTAAATTGAATTCTTCCCTCAAAGGAACCATTATGGCACTCGTCTTCACTTGCATTCTTGTCTTCACTTGCATTTTGAGTGCCATATCCAACATAAAGCTGAAACCATTTAAAAAAAAAAATATGCATAATTACTCAAGATGCAAAACAATCATCAAACTGAGGGTTGAATTAATTGTAATTTTATAGAATAACATTGACTGTTGATTAATCATGTACGTGTGTATTAACTCTTAGCCTTCTGTCCTTATTCTGGTTTTCAGATGTTGTAATGTTGTATCCATTGCTAATGAATTTGAGCCCATCTACCTTGCTAACAGGGATGCGGTGGCTCAGTGGCTAAGACGCTGAACTTGTTACGGATTTTACAGATTAACAGAGTTGGAAGGGACCTTACAGTCATCTAGTCCAACCCCCTGCCCAAGCAGGAGACCCTACATCTGCCTCTACCTAGGATTGAATTTACAACCTCCTGATTGTGAGGCAAGCGCTCTACCTCTAGGCCACAGCAGCTGTTGATCGAAAGGTTGGCAGTTCAGCGGTTCAAATCCCTAGTGCCGCATAACGGGGTGAGCTCCCGTTACTTGTCCCAACTTCTGCCAATCTAGCAGTTCGAAAGCACGTTAAAAAAATGCAAGTAGAAAAATAGGACCACCTTTGGTGGGAAGGTAACAACGTTCTGTCTGCCTTTGGCGTTTAGTCATGCCAGCCACATGACCACGGAGACATCTTCAGACAGCGCTGGCTTTGAAACGGAGATGAGCACCGCCCCCTAGAGCCGGGAACGACTAGCACATATGTGCGAGGGGAACCTTTAGCTTGCTGCTATTTATTCTTGTCTTTTCTTTCATTGCACTTTTTTCATCATAGTACATTCTTCAAGATAACTAGCTAGAATTAAAGTTTCCAAAATGTGATTTTATGAGCCTGATTATATATGCCTCTAATGAGAACTCAGGATTGATTGATTCTGTGAATTGACCGTCATTGTCTATTGATCTGATCTTCGTAAAATACAGGAGTGGTTTATTTTGGTTTCATACCTGCATAGTATGAAATAATGCCTTTGCCGTGTTTTTTTTTTGTCTTTTAATAACCCCGTAATCCAGGGGTCCCCAAACTCTCACAATCAGGAGGCTGTGAATTCAATCCTAGGTAGCGGCAGATATTTCAAGAGCTCCACCTCTAGGCCACTGCACCACTCAATGCCTTTGCCATTGTCACTAAAATAATCATCCCCCCCCTCCGCATCTTCCTGCACCCCAATATAAGCGACTGCTTGCTTTAGCTTGGATGACCTTCATGCCTTGGGTGGTCCTGCTGGAATTATATACTCTTAGTATGCACACCTGGTGTTCTTCACTCATCCCTCCCAGGAACACCATCACAAGCTGTCCAGACTTGACATGGATGGCACATAAATTTAATAAATAAATAAATAAAGCGATGAGGCAGAATGAATGAATGAATGAATGAATAAAATGATGAGGCAGCATAGTAGGACTTGAGAGGGGCCAAAATAACATACCGTATTTTTCGGAGTATAAGACACATCTTTTTCCCCGCTAAAAGAGGCTGAAAATTTGGGTGCGTCTTATACGCTGAATGTAGCTTTTTCGAAGCTTTTTTTTTCCAGCCCTAATGAGGCACTAACGATCTTCCCATCTTCCCGGCTCTTACCGGCTTGCAGGCTCTTTTTCATTGCTAATCACTCCGAAGGACTTCCAGGCCTAAGTCTTTGCAGGCTTTTTTTCATTGCTACTCGCTCCAAATAAGGTTTTTTAAAGCCCTAACCAGGGGATAAAATAATGTGCTGAAGGTGACCAGACTAAGGACGCTAGCCAGATGAATACCTGATAGACAGATTTTTTCCCCTATTTTCCTCCCCCAAAACTAAGGTAACTTGTATCATACTCCGAAAAATACGATACATGCCAAAGTGGTCTTCATCAGCCTTCATATACCGAACATTCCAATTACTTTTCCCACAAGAAGGAAGTTATCCAGAGTGACAGAAAGTGCCTTTTTTCATCAACAATGTTAAACAGACCCCAGATCCTTCCATCCAAGGATTCTGCACCCTCTCAAAAGCAACTCGGTCCTTGGTGCTCTTTGGTTGTTTTCTTGCAGACTTTTCATTGCCTAACCTAAACTAAGTAACATTTCAACCTCGAGCTACAAATATTCTCCTTTATTGGCAATTCCGTCCTCTGAGTGAACAGAATTGTGCAGCTAACCCAATCTACTCCCACCTCAAACTTGCTCTAAGCTAAACCCCCCATTTAATAGGTGAACATTTGTAGAGTTTGTGGACAGCCCATTTCACCATTGGAGGGAATTCTTACTCTTCTTTTCTCTTACTCATCCTTGTCATTCCTGAGCTTCAGCTGATCTGAGAGCTCCTCTAAGCAAGCAAGGCATTAGAGGCTGCTTAGCACATTTCTATCTGATTTTGAAAAAGCTAAATTGAATGGGACCATTTACCGTATTTTTCGGAGTATAAGACGCACCGGAGTATAAGACGCACCTTAGTTTTGGGGGAGGAAAACAAGGAAAAAAGGCCTCTGCCTGCCAGCAATTTGCCAAACAGCAAACAGCAAACAGTACAGATGATATACACTGTTTGCTGTGTATTTCTGTGCATGTGTGCCTGACCCATAGAAATGGCAAAGAATTGGAGAAATGTACATTTATGGCAGTATATTAATCCCAGAAAGTTTTCTTAAATGTAATCACACTAACTCCTCCCAATTATTTAAATAGATCTACTCCAAACATGACTAGTCAGGGTTTCTCAGCTGCCTTCTTTTAATACTAATACTTAATACTAATACTTAATACTAAAACAGGACATTTCAGATTATACTTTTACAGATCTTTAAAATTGATGTGGCTTTCTGGAAGTATTCTCTGCTATTTAAAAGAAGATACAATAGCACTGGGCCTCTTTAGAGCAAGCATTTATTTTTAAAAGCTTCTTCATTTTGTTAAGTTGTCTAGAACAATAATAAAGCAGTCTTTAAAAAATAAGTCTAATAATTTGAACACTCTACAAACATTTAACAAAATAACATATTAACAGAATCTGCCTCTACCCAGGATAGAACTCACAACCTCCTGATTGTGAGGCAAGAGCTCTAGCTGTGAGCCATAGCAGCTATAGCTTGCCTCCATTTGATTTCAGCAGCCTAATATTGCCAGCAGTTTATCTCCCAGCATTTTGTCTCATTACAGCCACCGTAGTTAGTTTCATTTTACCACGTGGCTTGCAAGCCTGTCAGCTGTAGGTCGGGAGGCAGTTTATCTCTTCTTGTGCTCTTCTTGGGCTTTGCCTGTTTGCTGCAAAAAGGTAAATTTCCGGCAGGCAGATGCCAAAGGGTGGGGGTGGCTGGATGGGGCTGCATTCGGTGTATAAGACGCACCCAGGTTTTCACCCTCTTTTTGAGGGTAAAAAGGTGCGTCTTATACTCCGAAAAATACGGTATTTGGATGGGAGCCACCAAGAAATCCCATTCGAGTATGAAAAACAAAGAAAGTGGCAACGGCAATTTACTGCTATAACACTTCCAGAACAACTACATGAATTAAGTTATTAATTTAACTTAATAACTTTAAGGAACTGAGCTCAGTTTGGGTTCACCTCCTAATGACTTACCTTACCCTTACCTTGTTCTTCTACAGGCTTCTCTTTTTGAGAAAGTGGAAGGAAAGTACTGATTGGCTTATGGTATTCTGAGTGTCATCTGAGGTCAGCAGAAATCAAGACAATTTAGCAAGTCTACTTTCAGGTTTAAAGCACTGGGGGAATAAGGGACTAGAAAGAATGTTACGTGGAAGTGCCCCAAATGCTAATGCTACTAATAAATTGTAACAATAGATTTTCCTCTTCCATCTAAAATAAATGGCAAAGTCAGTGCAACTCCTGGGCATTAGTTCAAAGTAGATACTTGGAAATCTAGTTTAAAACTGACATTCAGAAATCAAGTTTAAAATTGAAACTAAGGCTGTGCCCCATTTCCACCAAGTAGCAGCAAAATCTGCAGAGTAAGTGTTGGATAAAATAGGTGGAACTGATTTTAAAAAAACCCTCTGCTGTTGTCTTACATACCACTCATTCTTCTTTACAGGAAATTTGAATGCAATATGAAAGTATATGTGTTCGGGTAGAGGCCAAATACTTGTTTAGTGGCTACTACAGCAGTATTTATGTTGATCTCCAAGAAGTATTTCTGAAATCACCATTGCATTCCAAACACAAATGATTCAAGAGTCACAGGAAGCTTTATAGGGGTGTGTCCCTAATCATTCAGCTTAGGAGCTTGATGGGGATGTTACACAGAGCAGTAGATATTGGTCTGTATACACCCCTGCAATCTTTTGGGTATGACCCAATAGCACTGTTATTAAAATGTTTACAGCCAGTCATTCTGCTTTCTCCTTAGTGTGTGTGTAAGGCAGCTGACATCATAAATGTATCTTGTCTTTCTATGTACACTGAGAGCATATGCACCAAAGACAAATTCCTTGTGTGTCCAATCACACTTGGCCAATAAAGAATTCTATTCTATTCTAAATATGATTAAACTAATATCATGGCGGACAAGACAAATAAAATAACCAAAATCAAACAAGGCAGAGGGATAACTCATGAAGGCTGTTGACTTGTTGAAATAAGAAAATATTTCAAAATATATTTAAATGAATAAAAAACCAACTGGATTTGAGATTTTCAAAGTCTGCTCCACAATGCTTATGCTCCCACAACACATCAAATCCCTAGCGCCGCATAATGGAGTGAGCTCTCGTTACTTGCACCAGCTTCTGCCAACCTAGCAGTTTGAAAGCATGTAAAAATGCAAGTAGAAAAATAGGAACCACCTTGGTGGGAAGGTAACAGCATTCCGTGCGCCTTCGGCGTTTAGTCATGCCGGCCACATGACCATGGAATCGTCATCAGACAGCGCTGGTTCTTCGGCTTAGAAACAGAGATGAGCACCGCCCCCTAGAGTCAGGAACGACTAGCACATATGTGCAAGGGGAACCTTTACCTTTACCTTTATGACCCTTAGTGCGGTAGTATGAACAAATGGAGGCCTATTTACATAATGTCCATTTACTAGAAGGCAAACTGTTGAGGTAACACCCACCACTCGTTCAAGGATTTCAACATCACACATTAAAACTAAAAGTGTGGAGATTTGAGATGAATAAAAGAAAATACTATGTACCAGACACATGGTTAAACAAGTGAATTTATTATCAGATGTGCTTAATGGCTATCTCTAGAGGGTCTTAAGCGGGGAGTAGATAAGTAATATCAATGCTGAGTGAGGTTAGAATTTGGCATTTTGCTAAGCTGCAGCAGTGCAGCTTCTCCTACCATGTTGCCTATCCCTACATTATTCTGTATAGATTATTTGATATTTTTGCTTTATATATTTTTGATCTTTTTTTGCATTTTTGTACACTTGCCATTAATTTCTCCTTCCTCAGGGAGGAAGCATATTGGAGGTGGGTTGAGATGGGATTACTACTGTCAAAACAAACAAATTTTTTAAAAAATTATCCCCCCCGAATTGGATAAAATTCATTAGAAGCCAGCCTTAAGTTTCTTATTTCCTTCGCTTGACGGCAGAAGACAAATTCTGCTTTTAGCTATAGGCGGATCATTTCTATCCTTAAAAAAATGGCCCAATCTAATTATTATTATTTTTGTGCCTTTGAGTCAGTGTTGACACTTGTGACTGCCTGGACCAGTTTTCTGAAGTTTTCTTGGCAAGATTTCAGAAGTCGTTGGCCTGTTTCCTAGGATTGGAAGATAGCAACTGGCCCAAGGTCACCCAGCTGGCTTTGTGCTAAGGCAGGACGGCGGTTTATGGCCTGGTGCCTTAACCACTACACCAAACTGGCCCTTAAGTGAATGTCTTATATATGTTAACTATAGTGTCTGGATGAAGTGTTCTGAGTACATGTAGTCCTCAACATACAACCATTTGTTTAGTGATGTTCGAAGTAATGACGACAGTGAAAAAAGTGACTTATGACCGTTTTTCACACTTATGACTGTTGAGCATCCCAATCAGGGGTGGGTTCTAACTTACCTTGCTGCCGGTTCGCTTCCTCCCGCGCCGCATGGCCACGCCGCATGGGCGTGCGCATGCATGCGGAGTGACAAAAAATCAAAAGAAAAATAAAAAAGAAAAGCCGAAAACAAGATGGCGATGCATGCGCTGTGCCAGAAACTCAGCTTCTGCACATGCACAGAAGAAAAAAACCCAGAAAAAATTCCCCCCAAAAAAATTCCAAAAAAAAAATTCCAAAAAAAAAATTCCAAAAAAAAAATTCCAAAAAAATTCAAAAAAAGAGATGGCAGTGCCCACAGACCGGCACCGACTGAACCAGTTCTGTGATGTCATTGTGATGTCACCAGCGGTTTGCTACCGGTTCGAGTGAACTGGTCCGAACAGGGAGGAACCCACCTCTGATCCCAATGGTCATGTGATCAAAATTCAAATGCTTTGCAACTGGTTCATATTTATGATGTTGCAGAGCCCCAGGGTCGTGATCATCTTTTGGGACCTTCTGACAAGCAAAATCAACGGGAAACCCAGATTCACTTAACCACTGTGTTAGTAACTGAACAACTGCAATGTGTGGTGGCAAGAAAGATCATAAAATGGGGCAAAATTCATTTAACTGTTTCGCTTAGCAACAGAAATTTTGGCCTCAATTGTGGTCGTAAGTCAAGGATTACCTGTATTCACCTACAGTATTTCTTCCTACTTTCAGCCTTTCAGATATGCAATACCGTCATTTATCAATGATGTTGATGTACCTCATGTCTCTGAGCAGTGAGCATTTTCAAAGAGAGAGTGGATCTAGTTTCCTGTGGCGTGAGTTTTATATGCAGTCACCAAATCTTTTCATGAGATTTAGTTTCGTATGGAACAAAGGATCAGTGGAGATTTAAGTAGCTGTGCAATCATATAGGTCTCTAGCAAAACACCCATTCCTTATTATTGTTTCTTTGCACACAGACCTCCATTGCATTCATTAGCTGGAAAGGAAAAAAATCCTTACTTTTGGTCACAGAACAATCTTTGGGAACAGCTAGGTTCTATGGCCGTGATGGCGAACCTATGGCACGGGTGCCACAAGTGGCACGCGGAGCCATATCAGTGGGCACACGAGCTCAGGTCCGGCGTGCATGTGTGCACCAGCTGGCTGATTTTCGGGCCTTCTGGGCCCACTGGGAGTCTGGAAACAGGCTGTTTCCAGCCTCCAGAGGGGGTGGGGAAGGCCATTTTCACCCTCCCCAGGCTCCTAGAAAGGCTCTGGAGCCTGGGGAGAGCGAAAAAT
The DNA here is from genome assembly GCA_023053685.1 of Diadophis punctatus similis. Taxonomy (NCBI): domain Eukaryota; kingdom Metazoa; phylum Chordata; class Lepidosauria; order Squamata; family Dipsadidae; genus Diadophis; species Diadophis punctatus. Next base: position 1,572,098 of record JALIGW010000047.1, read on the forward strand.
GGGCGTACCATTGCATGCTGGGAGCAGGGGGGGTCATGCGTGCATGGAATTATGAGTGTGGGCACGCACACACGTGATCCCCCACATTCCCCCCCCCCCTTTTGGCACGCGAACCAAAAAAGGTTCGCCATCACTGTTCTATGGGAAGGCCATCATCTAATTATCCTAAATTATTAGTTCTCTGTCAAACTCAAGATTCTACTAAGTACGGTAGCTTGATTCTCAAACCTCAATAATGTTCCCTCACTCAAGTTTATTGGTATCTTTTCCCAAATCCAACAGATACATGAGCAAGATGCAACTCAAAATCAGACTGAATTAGAACCAAACTGGAGAGCCATTTCTCTTTCCCACTGAGGTACTACTGTCCTCTTGAATTGTTATACCATCCTCTGTGGTTTTAATGTTTATAGTTCTCTATAACTTTATTTTTTTTCTTCAAGATTAGTCAGTTTCCAAACATTTTATATTACGATCAATTTTTGTTCCCAATATTGATGCAGACACACCTAAAATTTCAGTTATCTTCTATATGTCAGTGACGGAATTTTGAATTTGCCGCAGTCAGAAATACTAAGTTTCTCTGTGATTTATACGATGTTGAAGTATTTCCTCTATTTTTTGCTCCCAAAACTTTTATGGAAATGAGTGTTATGGAGCAGTTTCTTACATTACCACCTAAAACAATGCTGATTCACAAATTGCAATATTGTACTTCGGGGTGTGGCTAACAATCAAGTGTGCATCCACCTGATGGTATTTCTTGGTTACGTGCATTTTCCCTTGTATTAACACCAGTTTGCTCTAGGGAACCAAGTCATACATTATTCTGTTCTCCTGTTGATCAGATACATCCAGATGCATCAGCATGATGCCCCACCCATACTACATACAGTAACAGCTGACACATACTCATAGTGTTTACCCAGCATGTACACCTAGACATCACAACAAATATGGAGTTTGCTGTTCAGATCCTAGACATCATAACTTAGATCACAGGCCAAACTGCATTAGATTAGATTAGATTATTATTAGAGTTGGAAGGGACCTTGTAGGTCATCTAGTCCAACCCCCCACTCAAGCAGGAGTCCCTACACCATGTACCTTAATATAGCATGTACCTTAAATAGGGAGAATCTATCCTTAAACATATCCCAGAAAACTGATTCTAGATTTATCTCATAGTTTGACTTTCAACAAAACAAAATTCCTGCATTGGCAACTTTATTAAATTCTTAACAGCAGCGGCTCCTTTCAGACACTGCACAAATCAAACAACAATCTTAGCATGCCAGCCCTGGAGCAGTCTCTATTTCCCCACCTGATCTCTCCCATAAAAGTGCTACAAGAAACAGCATGAAGGCATTATGGTCTAGTGGCTAAGGCAATAGGCTAGAAATCAGGAGATTGTGAGTTCTAATCCCACTTTAGGTATGAATGGTGGCTGGGTGACCTTGGGCCAGTCAATCTCCCTCAGCCCAATTCACCTCCCAGAATTGTTGTGGTGGGGATAACAGGAAGAGGAAGACGTATTAAATATGTTCACTGTTTTGAGTTATTTACAAAAATAATAAAGGCAGGATAAATGTGTATGGAGATTCTCAGTCATCCAGGTCATGGTGCTTTTTCAAGAGGCAACTGGACTTTCTGGTTTTTCTTTGAAGACATTTCGCTTCTCATCCAAGAAGCTTCTTCAGCTCTGAGAATCTCCTGCCTTTAATCAAAATCATAAATAAGAATAAATGATCTGAAAGTCTTAAAATCTCCGGACTTTCCGTGGGTAGTTCTCCTATGTCTTCTGCAAAGTAACTCACCTAGCACCCACCTTGATGTAATTTCTGTGCAGGCCCATAGCTAACATAAGAATTTGAGGCAAGGGTGGGCAGAGATATTTAAAAAGAGCATAAAAGAGCACCTGCAACTTCTGTTGCAGAAGCTGCTTCTATTCAAGGTGGGGAATATATTGTGGTTATTAGAATCTATTTGTAATCTGTCCTTTAATTTTTTATTGCCGCTTCCTCTTATAAGTTACTTTAGCCCTGTTGTCGGTTGATCACTATTTTAGTGTTTGTTTCCAGTGAAAATCTTATTTTATGTTATTTCTTAATCTGATTAAGATTTGGGAGGGTTGAGGTTACCAAACTGGAAAAATCTGGGAAGTTTCCCTTTTTATAAAAGGAAATAAATCCAGGCACGCAGGCAGGCACCTTAATCAGGAACTAAACAGATCTGAGGTGTGTCTCAAAGGTGCTTTTTCTTCAAAGGGCAATAGGGCTGGGTTTTGTTTTGTTTTCATTTATTTATTTAGGATTCTTATATGCCTCCCTACTCCCTGGGGACTCAGGGCAGAGTACAACATTTGAAGAACCACTAAACAATATAATTTAGAACAATTTAAAATGCATTTTAAAAAGCATACAAAATCTTACATACATGGGGGAGACCAAGATGAAGTTGTCTCAGAACCCCGCCTGCAGGAAGAGCCATGTCTTCATGGCTTTTCGGAAGGCCAGCAAGGTGAGAATAATTCGTATCTCTGGGGGGAGTTGGTTCCAGAGAGCAGGGGCCCCCACAGAGAAGACCCTCCCACTAGGCCCCACCAGCTGACATTGGTTGACAGGACCTGGAGGCAGCCCACTCTGTGGGACCTGACCGGTCGAAGGGAAGTATGAGGTAGAATGCGGTCCCTGAGGTAACCTGGTCCTAAGCTATGTAGGGCTTTAAAGATGATGATCAACACCTTGAATTGTACCCGGAGACCAATGGGCAGCCAATGCAACTGGCGGAGTATGGGTGTTACGTGGGTGTATCTTGACACACCCACCATAGCACGCGCAGCCGCATTTTGCACCAGTTGAAGTCTCCAAATACTCTTCAAGGGTAACCCCATGTAGAGCACATTACAGTAGTCCAATCAGGAGGTGACAAGGGCATGAGTGACCATGAGTAGAGCCTCTTCTCCAAGTATGGTTGCAATTGGTGCACCAGGCGAACCTGTGCAAAAGCCCCCCTAGCCACACCTGTAAGGTGTTGGTCTAATTTTAGCTGTGGATCTAGGACAGTGTTTCCCAACCTTGGCAAGTTGAAGATGTCTGGACTTCAACTCCCAGAATTCCCCAGCCAGCATTCGCTGGCTGGGGAATTCTGGGAGTTGAAGTCCAGACATCTTCAACTTGCCAAGGTTGGGAAACACTGATCTAGGAGAACTCCCAAATTGCGAACCCGTTCCGAGGGAGTTAATTTTCCTCCCTCGAGAACCAAGGAGGGACAGTCGACATGGTCCTTAGGAGGCAATATCCAGAGCCACTCAGTCTTGTCGGGGATGAGTTTGAGTCTGTTACTCCCCCATCCAGATTCTAACATGTCCAGGCTTCGGCACATTACATCCACTGCCTCCCTGAATTGAGACGGGGTGGTGATGTTTTTCCTTAAGAAAAAAAAAGTTACCTTTTGAAGCACCTTCGAGACAACTATGACCTGGATGAATGAGAATCTCTGCACACATCTAAGGTGTGTGTCTGCCCTGCGGGCAAGACTGTCCCAACCCCGCCCGCCAGTCCCCGCGTGAAAAAAAACAAAACCCAAGGCGGAGTAGAAAGAGATGCCACCGCTGGTCAAAGTTTTTTCTTCGAGCCGACCTGCACGTCCGGACCGATCCCCAGAGAGCGACCGGCGCGGTGAGCTCAGTACCTCGAGGAGGCACTGAGGAGGGCAGGACGGGACACAGGGAGGTTCCCAGCAAGGCGAGGCCGAGCAAGGGACGAGGCTTTCCCCAACGGGCCCCTCCCAGCGCGCAGGATGGGCAAAGCCGCGACGCCTCCGGTTGTAAGCGGGCCGCGCCGCACGTCCCCTCGATATGAAAGATGACGCTCCGGCAGGAGGAAGGCGGGAGGCGTGTCTGACCTGAGGAGCTGAAGATCTCCAGCCCAGGCTCGCTTTAGCTGCGGCAGAGGCGACATGTCGCTGGTGCCTTCTCGTCGCCTGGGTCTGGCGCTGCTGGTCCTCCTCCTCGCCTTGCTCTCCAGGGGCGCTTCCGACGAACCCCCGTCGGCGGAGCAGCGCTGCTTTTGTCAGGTGAGCCGGGCCGGCAGGTAAGCGGGTGCCTCCTTCGCCCACCCCTTAGGGCTCACTCAGCCCGGGGCAGATCCGGTGTATATATATATATATGTGTGTGTGTGTTGCGGGAGGAGAGCCACTCTTCCCAACGTGGCTCCCGGTTTTGCTGGGGAAGCCTCTCTACAGCACACTGGCTCGGATCCAGGCTTTGGGGAGATGTAGGAATGGGGGCGCGCGTCCCCCACCCCGCTCTGAAAAGAGAAGGGCTTCTCCCTGGAGATTTGGTGGGCGATTTGATGGAAGAATTGCGGTACTGTAAGCGCCAGGACAGCAGGCCGGCTTCTCGGAGCTCTAACGCTCGTTAGGTAGCCCCAAGGCGCAGGCTTGCTCTGTCATTAAGCCTGGGATCATAAAAGTGGAAGGGCCATTAGCGCTACGGGAGCTAGGATCCTGCTACTTTTCTGGATAACTCGTTCCCACGGGCTATCTGGTTCCGCTAGGAGAAATGATGGCCCAATCGAAGGGTTGGGAGAAAGAGGCTTTGATGTTAAAAGGGATTACACGGCTATCCTAGCGTGCGGCAGCACCTTTATTGTACCTGCGATGATACATTTTGTTATGATTGGCGGTACCTTGGTGTTGAGGCTACATTCTTAAAAAGTTTTATGGATTTCAGCTCGACTCTCTTCTGTGTAAAGCAAATCGTTGAAAGGAAGTTGGATAGAGGAGCAGGCTCTTCTTGTACAGCATCCTTCCAGATGTGTGGGAAACTCTTGGAAATTTTGCAGTTTGGGTTGGTCTTAACTACAGGGACCCAGATGCTTGGTTTGTTCCTTAGGATCTCTGGCTATCTTGGTAATTTGCTTTTTTAAAAAAAAACATTTTGAGAAATTCATAATAATGAATGGGAGGCTACTGTGTTGTAAAGCAAAGAAGCACCAACTTCAAATACTCTTATGTAGTATTTCTAATTATACCCTTAGGCTACACAAAGAGTTGTAGCTGTATTTTGTTTGCTGTTCTGATATATGGGGATTTTATGATTGGTCACATCCACTGTATGTGGAATTTTAACATGCTTTTGAAATTCACTAGTCTAAAATGTTTGTGACCCCTGGCTTAACATATATAGCCATTGTAAATTATAAACCATATTTATTTATTTAAATAGATTTGTATGCCGCCCAACTCCCAGGGGACTCTGGGTGGCTAACAACATGTCAAATCCATTATTAAAATATAAAATCACATAGCAGTTAAAATTATAAATGTTAAAAAACATCCAACATTCATAACCAGAGGGGAGACCCAAATATAATCTGATTGGTCTCACTTTCATCCCGCCTGCTGGAAGAGCCAAGTTTTTATTGCTTTACGGAAGGCCAGCAGGGTGGGGATAGTCCTGATCTCTGGAGGGGGTTGGTTCCAGAGGGAGGGAGCTCCCACAGAGAAGGCTCTCCCCCTCGGCCCCGCCAACCGGCATTGCTTGGTCGATGGGACCTGGAGGAGACCAACTCTGTGGGACTTAACCAGTCGTAGGGAGGTATGCGGTAGGATGCGGTCCCGAAGGTAGCCTGGCCCTGAGCCATGTAGGGCTTTAAAGGTCAAAACCAACACCTTAAATTGGGTCCGGAGACTAATGGGCAGCCAGTGCAGCTGGCATTGTCATATAAACCATAGGAACTCTGAATCTAGCAAGCTGTAATTTAGTGAATTATTTGAACCAGGTCTGAGAATTTCAATCACAAAATACTGAGTCTGGAACTTTACATACTCGCATAGCAGTAGACCTCATTGGATTTATTACAGCTTCTGAGTAGACATGTAGAGAGAAACAACTAAAAATTGTTTCTAGTGATATGGCCCCTGGTTGTGTGGACCAATCTCTCATCTAAAACTAATTTGTCAAACCTAGACCAATGCTTGATAAGGACAAGAGCTCTTCCAAAGAGTTTTTTTGTATTGATTAGAAGATGCTGTCTGTGAGTGGGATGAGTGACTGTTTTTAAGGTGTTGTTTTATTATGATGATTTATTCCAATGGACAGTTTCACTTAACATAAGTTTAATGTGGATGATTCATTGCACTGTATTATGTTGTGTAATTGGAGGAGTCATTATACAATATGGCAGTATACAAGAATAAGTTTCTGAATTGCTACCAATCAAAGAGTCCTTTAGCTTTCACAATTATTTTCTTAATCTACAAAATGAGGACAGTGATTATATAGCCCAAGTTGTGTTGATTGTGATACACTGTAAAGCCTATTTCCTTTAAATTTACTGCATTGAGGATACAGCCTTCATGTCTTTGGCAAAAAAATAAAATAAAAAGAATTCCAAGTTTTCTTGTGGCTTCTCAGAAACTCATTGCTGTTATCTCTGGGTAGGTTGTGCTACCCAGAGATAGTTCTGGAACTACTTAAAGATGGTCTGTTTTTATTTTTTATTGCTAATTACCATGCCTATGATAAGAATAAGTACCAGTAGAAAAAAATGTTTGTAGCTCAGGGTTGAGCTGTGGGGTCCTTGATGATCTCTGAACTTGGTTTTCTTGCAGATGTTTCATTACCAAACTAGGTAACATCATCCGCATATTAAAAATCATTACCATATAGCTGCTCTCATCTGCTAGCACTGATTATGTTACCTAGTTTGGTAATGAAATGGCTGCAGGAAAACCACCGAGCTCAGAGAGCACTAAGGAACCTGGTAAGAATAAGTAATCTGATGATCTCCAGATATTTAGAAATTCCAATACCATTAATTCTAATCTTCATTGTTCATGTCAAGGGATGTAATCCAAAGAGGGTACCAGATTTTGCTGATTTGTGTGCTGCTTCAGATTTAGGCCTCATTTTTTATTAATAGGGATGTACCGGTATGTGTTTGAGGTGACACACATGATTGAGGTCTGAATTAACTTATTTTTTTATGATATGCTCCAATGAACATCATAACCTTTTTCGAGGTCCCTATTTACAATAGTTTCTTTCATATACTGGGATTCTTGCAGTAGGCTAAGCTGTAATGTAGCCTTGTTCATGGTTTACTATTATATAAAGTCAGCCAATTATGATATGTTCAGTAAGTAACCCATGGTTAAGAAAATTATAGTTTGTCGTGTTGTACAAAGATAGCCGAACGTGTTCAAGGCCTCATTGCATACATCCCCAAACTGATGTATGTTGAGTTGGAGTATCAGGCCACGTGGAGAGCATTGTTCCAGAAAGGATGCTTTAAAGACATAGCTAGCAGAAACTTGCTCCAGAATCACTCTGGATTAAGACTGCAGGGTTTACTCTAATCCTAACCACCTTCAATTATCTTTCCTGAAATCAGCATTGCAAGAACAGCATACTCTCATTTTTTGGTTTTGCAGTCCCCTTCATTTGCCCATGTTGGTGTATTGATTGCTTCAGGCAGAGTATAACATAAATGAATTTTAAGAGGTAGATGTTTGTTTCAAAAGAAGTGATAAGGCACATTCGTTCTTAAATTAATAGATATCCCTAATGACTAAGAATGAAAATGAGCTCAGTCAAATTCTTACTGTCTGGAGTTTTATATTCAGTGCTTTCATCTATAGGTATATTGCCCCTTATTCTTTATCAAGGAAAGAGTTTATTGCTAGAAGAATAATTTTGTCTAGTGCGGTTTGAGCATCTTTTAAGTTAAAGGCTCTCTCCCATCTTGTAGGATTGAATTCTAGAATATGTACACATTATATTATGATTGTGCTTAAGGTGTATTTCTGTTTGGCCTTTATGAAGTTCTTAATGGCTGGTTTCATTGGATGATGCGAGTTTTTTTAGTAGAAAGCATACATTGATAAACATACAATGATTAAAATGCATACAATGATTAAAAATAATTGTATGCATTTGCAAAGCTTGCCAGCCAAACTAACTCTCTCTGGATCATACAAGGAAGTGAGACATTGCTACCAACTGTAGGATTTTGTCAACAAATTGTGTTAGCACTTCAGTGTAAAGCTTTTAAATGTGACTAATAACTTGAATTGTACTAGGCAGAAGTCAAATGGGTAGCTTGTAGGAATCTCCCTCCCTCTCTCTCTCTCTCTTTGCAACTTCCTTGTAAGGCCACATGCTATAAATCTCCCTTCCCCGGAAATTACACTTTTCTGAGCTGTTTGTCAAAGTTTTGTCTCGCATTTGGCTTCCGAAGCGAACAATCACACAGCTAAAACAATAACTGAATCACTGAGTAACTTGAATACATTTGTTTTAAATGATAGATTACTGAATGGACCCCTTCTTCCTCCCTTAAAGCATAGATGATGATGATTAAATTAATTTAAGCCCTGTCATTTTTGTTTAAAAAGCACCCAGATTATGAAAAGAATCAATAATCCACATAAAACAGGATTGCCTTTCAACAAAATGAAATAGGTAACAATTTTCTTGCTTGTCATTTTTAAGTTGTTTTTTTTTTTAAAAAAAGCTTGCTTAAGTAGAATGGTTTTTACTGCCCATGAGAAAAATATGGAACAGATGTTTTTCTCTCTCTCTCTCTGTGTGTGTGTGTGTGTGTGTGTGTGTGTGTGTGTGTGTGTGTGACTCTTCCAACTTCTGCATGGTCTCAAACAAAAATAAATGTAATCTTGGATGGCTGAAGGAGGCTTCTGGACAGGACTGGATATGTGATTCTGTTTTCGATTGAGGAGGTTTGGATGGAGAACACGCTTCAACTGAACTCTGGTATGATGGAGTGGCTATGGGTGGGGGATTCCTTTGTATCTGGGGGTTTACCAGTTTTGGTATTGGATGGGGTTGCACTGCCCCAAATGAACCTGGGGTGTGTGTGTGTTCCTCCTAGACTCAGAGTTCCTGCTCAAGGAGCAGGTAGCAATTGTGGTTAGGAGAGCCTTTCCTCAATTTTGTGTTATGTACCAGTGGTACTCTTTCCTGGATTGGAAAGCTGTTTTCTTAGTCACTCATGTCCTGGTCATCTCAAGTATGGACTACCGCAGTATGCTATACATGGGGCTACCCTTGAAAAATATCCAGAAGCTGCAGCTAGGGGAGAATATAGCTACATGAGTAGTTCTGGGTGCCCCTAGGTGTGCATATGTAACATTTCTCCTGTGTGAGCCAGGGGCGGGTTCCTAATTTTTTTACTACCACTCTGTGGGCGTGGCTTATTTTGTGGGTGTAGCTTGCCAGCCATGTGACCGGGTGGGCGTGGCTTCTTGGACTGCTGAAGGGAGGGGAACTGAGATAGGTCCTGCCGCCCATTCCCCCTCCCCTCAGCAGCTTGAGAAGCCTCAAATGTGCGAAAATGCCTAGGATCATCACCGCACATTCGTGGCTTCTCGGACTGCTGAAGGGAGGGGAATGGAGATAGCTCCTGTCGCCCGTTCTTTCAGCGTCTCACGCACTCCCTCAGCCATCCTCCCCTGCTTGGACTCACTGTGGGGTAGGAAGGCAGTGCATGCACAGTTCCGGAAGCTCGGCTTCTGGGCATGCGCAGAAGAAAATTAAAATAATCATAATTTTTTTTTAAATGGCGGCACCCAGGCACCGGCAACCGACCGCACCGGTACTGTGACGTCACCAGCGGGCCGCTACCGGTGCTATAGAGTGGACCGCACTGGTAGGAACCCACCACTGGTGTGAGCAGCATTGGATGCCAGTTTGCTTCTGCGTCAAATTTATGGTGTTGGTTATCACCTTTAAAGCCTTTCATGAGATGGGACTAGGGTACCTGAGGAACCGTCTTGTTCCAATTACATTGACCTAATCAGGCAGAGGGGGTATGTTACAGACCCCATCTGCTAAACAATTCTGACCAAATTCCAACCGGTGAGCCTAGGAAGAGAGTCTTTCTACCATTGCTATTTTGCTTAAAACTAGTAAATGCCGATTTTCGGCAAAAACAACATAAAATGAGGTCATGTGATCATGGGAACCAGCAAACAGCCACAATTGTGGGCTGGTTGCTGAGCTCCCGACGTGTGGCCATATGACTTCCAAGAGGGCAGCCATTGGAATTTCAGAATTGGAACATAGGAACCTTGTAGCTGAATGTAATACCGTATGTATAAGGTGGGAGTTCCTGTGGATTTTACTCCACTAGTTGTTGTGGACTATAGGGGGCAGTGCTCAACTCGGTTCAAGCCCATTGAACTAGCGCTTTCAGAAGACATTTCCACGGTCATGTGGCCAGCATGTAATATGTATACATGAAAGAAAACTTACTGAATTCGGTGAAATGTTAATTTAGACAAATGAGTCCAGATATCATGTATGAGAGAAAGAGGGTGATGACTGCCCCTCCCTCAGAATTTAATATAGCATAAGCTTGATTGTCAGGTGCAAGAAGTAAGGAACCAGGATAAAGTTCAAAAGTCCTGCAAGTTTATTTCATACTACTTGTTCACAAGAATCTGAACTTCTAACAGTCAAGGTGAATTGGCCCCAGATAAGACTCAATGGACTTCGGGGGGTGGTGGACTTAGGTCTCTTACTGGAGTGTAGAGACTCTAAACTGATGATGCATTTGACCCCTCCCTTGGTTTCTGCCTGATCATCTCCTACACTGATGTAGACAGTAGAGTTCTTTAAGTTGGCAAGATTCTGGTTATAGGTGTGGAACAATAAAGAATTCAGCTTGGAAGAATCACCAGGGTATCATTCTTGGTTTGGGACCTGACAATTTGGACATAATTAACAATCAGAACATGGTGCACATTTGCATACTTTCCTCTTTACAGTAGCAAAACCATTGAGTAAGTCCCGTATAGTTGATTCAGTAAGAATGCTAGCTTGTTTAAAACAAAAAAAGTTAGGATTCATAAACCAGAAAGAAGTCCTAATAGTACTGTGGGGCAAAGCCATAACTACTGGTTTGAGTAACACTAAATTAAGCAAAATATCCTTTCCCCTCAAAAAGGAAGTGTAAAAATGTGAGGCAATAGGAGAAGGTGGAGTGAATGCCTCATCTCCCCTTCTAGTTTCAATCACGTTTGGACGCATTGAGAGCACAATTTTCTTTCAAGAATAGAGATAATTTGGATCTCGGGCATTCAGAATTCTTTTTTTTAAACTAAATGCTGAGTAAATTGTTAAAGGAATTATTTTGGTCTTTTAAAAAAATATCTAATCCTCTTTTTTTCTCATTAGGTCACCGGTCATTTAGACGACTGCACTTGTGATGTCGAGACTATTGATACCTTCAACAATTATAACCTTTTCCCCCAGTTGCAAGAACTTCTGCAAAGTGATTATTTCAGATATTACAAGGTAGCTGTTTACTTTTCTTATGCATATACGCCCATATTCATTGTGACATTCTCTTTTTGGGAAAAGCAATGTCCTACATAGTGGAGTAAGAAACACTAGGCCAAAGAAATTAAAAACAAATAGTAAGAAAAAAGAGGTAAAACTTTTTATGCTTACAATAGCAATAACACTTAGACTTATATACCGCTTTTCAGTGCTTTACAACCCTCTCTAAGCAGTTTACAGAGTCAGCATATTGCCTCCAACAATCTATGTCCTCATTTTACCCACCTCAGAAGGACGGAAGGCTGAGTCAACATTGAGCCTGGTGAGATTTGAACTGCCAAATTGCAGTCAGCCGGCAGTCAGCAGAAGTAGCCTGCAGTACTGCATTCTAACCACTGCGCCACCGTGGCTCTTATTACTTGCTATAACCATCTTACTACTTCCATGCCCCAAGTTTAAAGCTACCTCCTTTAAACTTATCACCTCTCTTGTTTGAGGACCTCACCAGCTCTATTCCAACCAAAACCTTCTAAATCTTTCTGGCTGAGAAAGTCTGGGAATTGAAGTCCATATATCTTAAAATTGCCATATTTGAAAAATACTGTTATAAATGGTGAACTCACCTCACTTATTTTGTACTGATCACTTCTGTATTTTACCCACAGTCATTCTGCACCTATTTGTTCTTGACCTTATCAAGGGAATCGCAAATCTTCTCTTCTTACCTGCCCAGAGTTGAACTAATTTCTAAACTATCCACATATTTTCATGCTCATTTTACTTCTACTACATACAGCTGTTAACACATATGCCAACTAATTTTCAACTTCTCATTCAGACAAAACAGTCTGTAATTCAGGCTTATTTTTATTTACATGATATGTTTTTTCTAAGTCCAAAAATGTACAAAACCTTTCTCCAGATAAAACATTTGCATCTATTACATTTTTAATATTCTCAGTGTGTTTATAATTCGTTTTATCATCTTTTTCCTTGGGGATGAACATAACATTTATAGCATTCATTTCAGCTACACTCTTTCAGGTATGACTCTTACCCTGAAATAAACCTCTGAATTCCTCCTTCCAACATTCCCTCACTATCGTTTCATTCCAAATCATTTCATCATTTTGATTTGTAAAAATAATTTTTCATTCCGCTACTGTATTTATTTATTTTATTTATTTATTTATTTATTTATTTATTTATTTATTTATTTATTTATTTATTTATTTATTTATTTATTTATTTATTTATTTAAATAGATTTGTATGCCGCCCAACTCCCAGGGGACTCTGGGCGGCTCACACCATGTCAAATCCATAAACATCCGTGATATTCAAAATCTCTTACATTTCACATTGTTGCAAGAGGCTGCCGTGTTCCCTTTTCCCCTTCATTCATTTAGATAACAGTAATGTAACTTCTGATTATTTTTCATACTCTTCAGAACCAACTATAAAATAGTTCAGCGTTTCTTTAAGTGCTTATTTTTTGAGAATGCTTATTGTACATCAGGGGCGGGTTGCTCACTTACCTCGCTGCCGGAGCCATGCGCGTGCATCTCCACGCTTTGGGGGCGCGTGCGCTTGCTACGCACATGCGCCCCTTGCACGATTTTGCCTCCGCGCATGCGCGAAAGCAAAATTGCACCAAAATCTCATGAGGGGATGCAAGTGCGAGATTTCAGCGCGATTTTGCTTCTGCGCATGCGCGGAGGCAAAATCTCGCCAAAATCTCTCTCTCTTGCGCATCCCCTCATGAGATTTCAGCGCAATTTTGCTTCTGCGCATGCGCAGAAGCAAAATCAACCCAAAATCACCCAAAAAAAATGGCGACTTGCCGGGTGGACCGGCAGAGAGGGCTCTGGAGCGGTTATGCAATCGACCGCCCCCTACCGGAGCTGCGCACTGGGCAGCTCCGGCAGGAACCCACCTCTGTTGTACATACAGTATGTAGGTATGTTTACTTTTTTTAGGAATCAAATCTGAGACAAAGGTCTCAGTATTACTTTTCGAATTCTTAAAAATTGTATGCGTAAAGAAAAAAAAAGTTGTTTATGTGGTATATACAGTTTGGTGAAAAGTAATGGTTTAAGGCACCAGGTTAAAAACCAGAAAACCAATAAGTGACCAGTTTTAATTGTAATTCTAGTCCTGTCTTAGTCATGAAAACCAGCTGGGTGACTTTGGGCCAGTCACTCTCTCAAAGCCCATCTCTCCTCTCAGGGTTGTTGTTATGGGCAAAATAGGAGGAGGAAGAGGTTATTAGGTATGTTAGCCACCTTGAGTTATTCATCAAAATAATAAGAGGTGAGAAGGCAATAATTAAAAATATGCTTTAAGGGGTTGCCAAAAATATATTGCATTTAATTAGATAGGCTTAAGATACAGAAGGATCTTGACAGACATGAACATTGGGCGCTATCTAACAAAATGAAATTCAATGGTGAAAAAAGTAAGGTTCTACATTTAGGCAAGAAAAACAAAATGCTCAGGTACAGTATATGTGGTACCTTGCTCAAGAATAGTAACTGTGAGAGGGACCTTGGCGTCCTAGTGGACAACCATTTAAATATGAGCCAGCAGTGTGCAGCAGCTGCCAAAAAAGCCAACACAGTTCTAGGCTGCATTAACAGAGGGATAGAATCAAGATCACGTGAAGTGTTAATACCACTTTATAATGCCTTGGTAAGGCCACACTTGGAATACTGCATTCAGTTTTGGTCACCATGATGTAAAAAAGATGTCGAGACTCTAGAAAGAGTGCAGAGAAGAACAACAAAGATGATTAGGGGACTGGAGGCTAAAACATATGAAGAACGGTTGCAAGAACTGAGTATGTCTAGTTTAATGAAAAGAAGGACTAGGGGAGACATGATAGCAGTGTTTCAATATCTCAGGGACTGCTACAAAGAAGAGGGAGTGAAGCTATTCTCCAAAGCACCTGAGGGTAGGACAAGAAGCAATGGGTGGAAACTAATCATGGAGAGAAGCCACTTAGAACTAAGAAGAAATTTCCTGACAGTTAGAACAATTAATCAGTGGAACAACTTACCTCCAGAAGTTGTGAATGCTCCAACACTGGAAGTTTTTAAGAAGATGTTGGATAACCATTTGTCTGAAGTAGTGTAGGGTTTCCTGCCTAAGCAGGGGGTTGGACTAGAAGACCTCCTTCCAACTCTGTTATTCTACTCTATTCTACTCTATTCTACTCTATTCTACTCTATTCTACTCTATTCTACTCTATTCTATTCTACTCTACTCTACTCTACTCTACTCTACTCTACTCTACTCTACTCTACTCTACTCTACTCTACTCTACTCTACTCTACTCTAATTCCAACAGCTACTACTGCACAATTCAGCCCATTTTTCAGTTTCATGACTTACCCTTGGTTAAAATATGTAGTGTTTTTTAGAATCACAGAAGATAGTATAGAACAGGGGTGTCAAACTCGATTTCATTGAGGGCTGGTCTATTCTACTCTACTCTACTCTACTCTACTCTACTCTACTCTACTCTACTCTACTCTACTCTACTCTACTCTACTCTACTCTACTCTACTCTAATTCCAACAGCTACTACTGCACAATTCAGCCCATTTTTCAGTTTCATGACTTACCCTTGGTTAAAATATGTAGTGTTTTTTAGAATCACAGAAGATAGTATAGAACAGGGGTGTCAAACTCGATTTCATTGAGGGCTGCATCAGGGTTGTGTTTGACCTGGAGTGCCGGGTGGATATGGCCAGGATATGGCCAGCTCGACGTCAATCCTGCAGCTCTCTGCCAGCGAAAACGCAGCTGGGGCAGCGTTAGTGTCTCTTCCGGGCTCTGTTTTCAGCCGCAACGGCCTCCCATAGCCCTCTGTCAGTGAAAACAGAGCTGGGGCGATCCCCCAGCTCCGTTTTCACTTGCAGAGGGCTGTAGGAGGCCGTTGCAGCCAAAAACGGAGTCTGGGAGGGCTGCAGGAGGCCCTCATGGGCTCTGTTTTCACTGGTAGAGGCACTGTGGACCAGTCTTTCGCTGTTTCCACGGCGGCCCTGCAGGCCAGATCTAAGCATCTCGCAGGCCACATCCAGCCCATGGGCCTTAAGTTTGACACCTCTGGAAGAAAACACTAGAAATGAGTGACCAGATTTTTATTTCATCCTTGGTTTGTGTATAATTTAAACACACTCTTTTTTTTTCTTTTCCAGGTTAACCTAAAGAAGCCTTGTCCTTTCTGGAGTGACGGCAGTCACTGTGGAATTAGACACTGTGCTGTTAATCCGTGCTCATCTGTAAGTGCCAGGAAACAAAACAAAATCCTTTTCTATTTTCCCAATCCTGATATATTTTAATACATTCTATTTAGCCTGCAGAAGACTTGCTTTATGGAAAATACAAAAGCCAAACCTTGGCAATATACCAGCGTGCTTCTTGGTTTTACAGGTAGTCCTCAATTTATGACCACAATTGAGACCAAACCTTTTGTTACTAAGTGAGACATTCGTTGAAATAGTTTTACCCCATTTTATGACCTCGCTTCCCACAGTTGTTAAGTGAATCACTGAGGTTAAGTCAGGGGTAAAATGCTCCCGGTTCGCTCTTGCCTGTCGGGCGTCGCAGACGGATGGAGCTGGTGGCGGTCAAGGCACAGGGCTTCCCCCGCCCACTTCCCCCGCCCGCTTCCCCCACAATTTGAGTTATTTTGCCCTCTGAGCATGCAGAATGCTTTGCGCATGCACAGAGGACAAAAGAACTCAAATGGCGGCATCCAGGCGGGCGGGGGAAGTGAGCGGGGGAAGCTCCGCGCCGCGGCCACCACTGGCTCCATCGGCTCTGCGACGACCGACAGGCAAGAGCGAACCGGGAGCATTTCACCCCTGGGTTAAGTTAGTAACACGGTTGTTAAGTGAATCTGGCTTCCCCGTTGACTTTGCTTGTCAAAAGGTTACAAAAGGTGATCACATGACCCCGGGACACTGCAACCGTGATAAATATAAGTCAGTTGCCAAGCAGCTGGATTTTGATCACGTGACCATGGGGATTCTGCAATAGTCATCAGTTTGAAATGCAGTTCTGAGTCGCTTTTTCAGTGCCGTTGTAACTTCGAACAGTCACTAAATGAACTGTTGTAAGTCGAGGACTACCTGTATTTTGTTCTGAAAAAATATTGTTGTTATTATTATTATTAATATGATAGAAAATCTGTTTCTTCTATCGGTTCTTTTAGAAGGACTGTTTGGCTTCTGTTTATTTTGTTGATAATGTGACTCAGGGAATACATAGGCTCTCCTTGCCTGTTCATGGAGCTCTGCTAGCCGTCCTTCTTCTCCAGACGAGGATCATCAGATGTTTCTTCAGAATTTCATCAGAGGGAAATACGATTCCAGCAATGGAGAGAAGCCTAGCCTTTGTAGCCCCTTGTTCCATCTGCAATCCCTTTAATACATTGAAGGAGGGTATATAAATATCACACGTTCAAACAACATGGAGTTCGCAGTATATTGAAAGTACTGAAAGTATACACTGTCCCTTGCAGCTTTTTTAACCTGGAACTTGCCAGATTGTCAAAAGCGAATTGATAGTTTTTACAAAATAAAATATTGTACAGTTAAAACCAGGGAGATGAAGGACCACTATGCCCTCATATCTCTCTAAGATCTTTTGGTGAATCTATTTTCTGGCCTACCTTCTGATTTGAATGGGTGGAAATGGAAGATTCCTCAAAAAAAAATGGTGTCTTGTTCTGGAATGTCTTTTTCCGATTTCTGTATTTTGTACTTTTTTAGATCAACGATAAGAATTAGTTTTAATGGATTAGTTTTTTTAATCTCCTTTTAAAAAAACAAACAAACGATGGTGATCCCTGAAATCAGATATGGCAATCCTTGGTTTATACTTTCTATTCAAATTGCTTCTCCAGGAAAAAAAATTGATAGTGGACCCAAAAGTTAAAACACTTATAGTTGTTTTACATTGGTATATCAAATAAACGCATCAAATTTGACCTCATTATCTCTTGTTTTTAGGAAGAGGTTCCTTGTGGAATTAGATCAGAGACTAATAAGGTAAGTAACAAACAGGTCCAGTCAGAATTCACTGGATCCAGGAAAACTGTCCTGTTCTCTGTGTATTTGAAGAGACCAATTAACCATTGGGTTTTTTTCTTAAAGTAATAATATCTTGATTTATGAGTCATTGTGATAACCATCAACCGACTTGGCTAGGCCTGTCATTCCAACTTCAAATAGGTATTGTGCATTTAAGATCCCAAGAAACATACATCCCTAAAAATGCTCGTAGGTTTGTCTAGTAACTATTAGATGAATGGTTTAGCTAGAATAGAGACAAACAAGAGGATTTAAAAAAAATGGATCACAAGGAAAGAGGGTGAAGGATCCTGAGTGGCCCGTGGCCCATGTGGCAGGCAGGCAAGAGTTGATCTGAGGATTGCTGGTTGCTAATTCACAGCGGTGAATCCACTTGAATCAGTTTCACATCTCCTGTCATCTTGTTTTACAGTATTCAGAAGCAGCTGCTGCCAATCCCTTGGCTGAAAGCTGTGAAAAAGCAGAAAACCTTGGGGCTGTTGACAAATCTTTGAGGTATAATTTGTTTTTCTGGATAAACATGATGGCGGGGTGTTTGCTGGTCGCATGCATTTTTTTCTTTCCCTAGAACAGTGTTTCCCAACGTTGGCAACTTGAAGATGTCTGGACTTCAACTCCCAGAATTCCCCAGCCAGCTTTGCTGGCTGGGGAATTCTGGGAGTTGAAGTCCAGACATCTTCAAGTTGCCAAGGTTGGGAAACACTGCCCTAGAAGCTAGTTTATTTATTTGATTTTTATCCCACCTTTATGAGTAACTCAAGGCAGTGAACATACCTAATACCTGTTCCTCCCCTTATTTTCCCTGAAACAACAACCCTGTGAGGCGAGTTGGGCTGAGAGAGTGGCTGGCCCAAAGTCAACCAGCTGGCTTTCATGCCTAATGTGGGACTAGAACTCACAGTCTCTTGGTTTCTAAGCCAGCACCTTAACCAGAGTCCCTTTGGGAGTTGGGCGGCATATAAATTTGAACAATAAATAAATAAACAAACCACTTTAGCTTGTACTTTTTACTGTAGTCTGCCTGGATCCCTTTGTCAGAGAGGGATGATGGAGGAATGGTATATCTTTTCCTCTGCAGAACCCAATGGTGACTTTTTTTTAATGTAAAAATAGTTTCATTTATAAACCCCTAACTTTCAGTTGGGAGTTTCACTTTGTCCACAACCAAAATAGTTCAGGTTCAATAGTTCATCTTTTAGTAGCGATAAAAAAAGGGGGAAGTTTTTCTAATTTGGCAACATCCGTTGCTATTATTTCAGTCAGTTGCAATAGCACTTAGACTTACAGCAATAGCATTTAGACTTTTATACCGCTTCATAGTGCTTTACAGCACTCTCTAAGCGGTTTACAGAGTCAGCCTATCAACAATCTGGTCCTCATTTTACTGACTTTGGAAGGATGGAAGTCAGATATAGTAGGTGGCTTAGGCAGCACAATGTGTTTAGCCATAGTTTCTTTAATTAAAGTATATTGTATGAACTATTAAGCTGTGTTTGCATATCACACTACCGTATTTTTCGGAGTATAAGACGCACCTTAGTTTTTGGGGAGGAAAATAGGGGAAAACAATCTGCCTACCAGGTATTCATCTGGCTAGCATCCTTAGTCTGGTCAGCTTCAGCACATTATTTTATCCCCTGGTTAGGACTTAAAAAAACCTTCTTCTGAGAGAGTAACAATGAAAGATCATGCAAGCCAGTAAGAGCTGGGAAGATAGTTAGCACCTGGTTAGGGCTAGAAAAAAACTTATTCGGAGCAAGTAGAGCAATGAAAAAAAATTCTGCAAAGACTTAGGGCTGGAAAAACATTTGGAGAGAGTAACAATGAAAAAGCCTGCAAGGTAAGAGCTGGGAAGATCTGTTAGCACCTAGTTAGGGCTGGAAAAAAAGCTACATTCGAAGTATAAGATGCACCCAAATTTTCAGCCACTTTTAGGGAGGAAAAAGGTGCGTCTTATACTCCAAAAAATACGGTAAGTTATAAAATGAGGTTTACAAACCACAGTTGTTGGGTTCATATTAACATAAAACAAAACCATAACTTTATTATGTTTTAGTGCAAGTGGTGTTTCAGTTATAAGTTCAGCCCGTGTTGAAGTGCCAAATTCAGGGTTCCTGCCAGCCCTCTTAACTGTTGCCTACCAATGTTTTTGGGCATGCTGATACTACGTGTGACGCTTTCACACCTCCCACAGTAATTTTATCCAGGTCCATGTATTTATGCAGAACCATTTTCATGCACAAACATTTTCTCACTTATTTTGCAGTGAAGAAACTGCACGGGCTATGATTCAATGGACTCAGCATGACGATTCTTCGGAAAACTTTTGTGAAGCTGATGGTACTGTTGGTGTCTCCATTGCCTACGTTTCTATTGAGGCTTCTAAGGTGGTTGCAAGGATAACAGAATAACAGAGTTGGAAGGGATATCTTGGATATCTTCTAGTCCAACCTTCTGCTCAAGCAGATAAATGCTATACCATTTCAGACAAATGGTTGTCCAATCTCCTCTTAAAAACCTCTACTGCCTACAACTTCTGGAGGATTTAAAGAAAGCTGGCATATGTATTTGAGATACACAGACACATGCCTGTTATCTTTATGGCTGCCCTCTTACTCTTATGTAAAGTTTAAACTCCTCTAAACTACCTGGAGTGGGAGGAGAAGATAAAAGGCAAAAGAACATAGGAGTAAGCTGTGGTCCAAATCAGAGGTTCCCAGCCTTTATGGCTTGGAGGCCCAGTATGTGTGTGTGGGGAGAGGGAAACCGGCCTGCCGCTTGTGCAAGTCCAGCTGCGCATGCGTGGGCCGACTAGCTCACGCAGCCTGGTTCCAAACAAACCGCAACCCGGTAGTAGGCCATGGCTTGGAGTTTGGTTATATAATGAAAACAGAAAATATCCCTGGGCATTATCTAGATGTTTGGGGAATAGCTGTATGAATTCACAAGGGGACATCTTTAGAGAACATTCAATAGCATCAAAATGCCAAGTATGACCAGGTGATCAAGGCCATTCTTTTTTACATGTGTAGGTTGGGTGCATTGCATATCAGAAAGGAACATAATTGCCTAGTCATGCCCACCATCTTGATATTGCAAGCCTGCCCTGTTTATATAAAAACCACACAAGGAATTTTAACACCAATTTCATTGCCAAAAGAGATAATGGGGGAAATGGGAGCAGCTGCAATTCTCAAATCTGAAATGGTACCTGCTTCTGGGCCAGCACCATACAGCCTTATGGCAGATCAGCTGCTTCTTCCCAAAGGGGATCTTCAAAAAAAATGGACTGAGTCATGATGATGGTGGATGGGGGGAGACAGGGGTAGGACCCAGTGTGGCGGGAAGCCCAGAGGGGTGGGAAGTGGATAGTGGAGCACAGGTGGCTCAGGTTTGGGGGCCTGGGAGGCCACACGTGAGCTGGGGAGGTGCTGCAGCATGATCCATGGTAAGGGGTGAAATGCTCCCGGTTCGGGCGGGCCAGTCAGTTATCGTAGAGCCGATAGCGATTGCAGCACGAGGCTTCCCCCACCCACTTCCCCCACCCACCTGGACGCCACCATTTGGTTTCTTTTACCCTCTGCGCATGCACAAAGTGTTCTGCGCATGCACAGAGGGTAAAAGAATCCAAATGGCGGCGTCCAGGCGGGTGGGGGAAGTGGGTGGGGGAAGCCTCATGCTGTGATTACTATCGGCTCTATTGGCTCTACGATGACCGACTGGCTGCCCGAACCGGGAGCATTTCACCCCTGGTTCTGGTCCTTGGTGACCAGGAGAGAACCCTGGTGGTTCTCTCAGGGCCTCCCCCATACCTTGAGGCACTCTGCTCTGTTTAATGACTGCAAAGATTGTGGTTGTTAAGCAAGGTGATTGTGTGGATGCCTTGCTTAACAACCACTATAACATATGACTGTAATGGACATGCATGCTCCATTGTGATCATAAGTCAAGGACTACCTGTAGCACGTCCTGTGTTTGTAGAATGAAATGATTCCAAACCATCATGGAAGCTTTTGATAATTTTATCAGACTCTTGCCTGATTAAATGAGGAGGCGTGTGCCTTGCACAGCATGAGTCCACAACTGAGAATGTTGTGCTTTTCCCCCCTCATCTGTTTCATGTTGGAGGGAAAATGGAACACTCTGAGGTAAAAACTACAAAAGCAATTGGCAAGATGCATCCTCAGATACATTCTTATTCTCTTTATCTCTCTTTTTAATGCAGTACTTTTTTCTTTTCCAGATATCCATTCTCCTGAAGCAGAGTATGTAGATTTGCTTCTTAATCCAGAACGTTACACTGGCTACAAAGGTCCTGAAGCCTGGAAGATTTGGAACAGTATTTATGAAGAAAACTGTTTTAAGTATGTTTATTTGGCCAGGCTTTAAAATGTTAAGATTTTTTTCCCAAGAGATACTCATCTATTTTTCTCCTGACTAAATTTCCTAAGGATTTCTGTGATTGGACTGTTTGTTTATATTTTTAACATCTTTATATCTTGCTTTTCAATCGTAATTGCTGAAGTAACATCAAAAACAGCAAAATAATAGAATAGTTTCAGCCTCAGTGCATGGAAAAGATGTTTGTAAATGACTTTAAAAATAAAATGTCTTTAAAAGTGAAAAAGTAACAGCATTTTAAATACATACAGAGACTGACTCACATGCTATGCTAACTCAATTAACAATGGCTTATTAAAAAATCTGGAGTTGACTTGGCATCACACAACCAGATCCATGCTCTGCAAACAAAGTGACTGTATTTTCCCAACTTGTTGAGCTAAAACATACAATTTAATAAAAGAACAGGGCTATGTTGTGGCTTATCTTGGGAATTTCAGCTACCCCCAGACGTGTCCTCAATACAGATCTCAGCTCTGCCACAAATTCCTTTGGTGACCTTTGGCAAAGTCTTTTTTTCAGCCTTTGTTTCATGTACTCCTAGTACAGACAGAATATTACATCACAGTTATGCTTTCACTACCAGTATACTTAATAAATAAAGAGAGCATGTTAGAGAAATCATGGCTGTTTGACTTGAATAATATAAAGGACCAGCCTGTGTTCCCACAACTTCTTGAAGTTATCTTACTTATTAACTTTTTTTTTGTTTTTTGGCCACCGCTTCAATCTTGAATCCTGGCAATTAATGGATAAATCCATATAGTTTTCTAGCCAACATCAGAAGTAATTTGTCTTCCGAGGACAGAGAGAGAGTAAATTGCCTAAAGATAAATTCCATCTCTAAGACAAGACTAAAACTCAAATTTTCTCAATCCTAATTCAGTGTTTTAATCACCAGACCAAACTGGTTATCATCTGCGTGTCACTGGTTAGATCTTGAAAGAATTATGTTGTTGTTGTTAGTTGCGAAGTCATGTCCGACCCATCATGACCCCGTGGACAACGTTCCTCCAGGCCTTCCTGTCCTCTACCATCCCCCGGAGTCCATTTTAGCTCACGCCGACTGTTTCAGTGACTCCATCCATCCACCTCATTCTCTGTTGTCCCCTTCTTCTTTTGCCCTCAATCGTTCCCAGCATTAGGCTCTTCTCCAGTGAGTTCTTCCTTCTCATTAGGTGGGCAAAGTATTTGAGTTTCATCTTCAGGATCTGGCCTTCTAAAGAGAAGTCAGGGTTGATCTCCTCTAGGACTGACTTGTTTGATCGCCTTGCAGTCCAAGGGACTCGCAGGAGTCTTCTCCAGCACCATAGTTCAAAGGCCTCAATTCTTTGGTGCTCAGCCTTTCTTATGGTCCAACTTTCACAGCCATACATTGCAACTGGGAAAACCATAGCCTTGACTATACGCACTTTGAAAGAATTACAGCAATGTGAAAATCTTTATAGAGTCTTCCCTGGTTTTAGAAAGTTGATTAAAGCTTTCCCCATCCAGAAACTCTGTTACATTATAGCTTCCATCATCATCAGCAATGCCAATTGCATGGAATTAGTAGTCCAATATATCTAGAAGGTGCCAGGTTGGGATAAATAAAGACTTTAAAAGAAAAGATAAATCAGAATGCATCCTTGAAAGAAGTCTGAAAGTTTGCCTTTCCCACATAAACTTGTCCATTCAGCAATTAAGATGATACCTTTGAAGAGTTTTTTTCATCCTTTTGAAATTAGTAACTATGGTAAGTTCAAATGCTTCTCTCTAAATATTGGTCTAGTTCACTCCCTTTAGCCTTTAGGCTAAAGTGACCAGATTTTTTTTTTTTAAGCGGGACATGGGGGGGGGCGCAATTTGAGTTTTGCCCTCTGCGCATGCGCAGAACGCTACGCATGCGCAGAGGGCAAAAGACGGCTAATGTCGGCATCCAGGTGGGGGGGGGAGGCGGGAGGCCTTTCCTCGCCTCCCGCCTCCCCTTCGGGAGCCGGCAGTGGCTTGGGCTGGCTTGGGAAGGGGAGCAGCCCCCAGCGTCTCTTGGCTCTCCTCCTCCCTCCCCCCCGCCCGCCCGGGGGTCCCGCGCCGCCCGCTGACCTCGGCACGTCCTGCAGGCACTCGAGGACGGCCAGGTTGGGCCCAGCCGCAGGGGCAGCAGCAGCAGCAGCAGCAGGCCTCTCAGCTCGGCCCGGCCGTGGGCGGTGTTGGCGGCGGGCGGGCGTCCCGCGTTGACTCCTCTGGCGGCGGCTGGAAGCCGGCAGAAGAGCCGGTGTGAATTTTGACACCGGCTCTTCCGCCAGCTTCCAGCCGCTGCCGGAGGAGTCAACACAGGACGCACGTCCGCCGCCAACGCCGCCCACGGCCAGGCCGAGCTGAGAGGCCTGCTGCTGCTGCTGCTGCCCCTGCGGCTGGGCCCCCAGTCCCGGCTGCCCCGGCGGCGGGAAGGCTGCGGCGGCGGCCCCAGCCGGCTGAGCCAGCGCCGGCCCGAGGGCCATCTTGGATGCAATTCCTTCCCTCGGGCCGCCCCGCCCACCGCGACGCCGGCCGTTTCGAGGGCGGGGCTGCATCAGGCGCCTCTTCACCGCCCTCCAGTGCCCGCCGAAAGTTTAACTCCTCCCCCCAATCTCGCACGCCGCCCTTTCAGGCCGATTTTTTGAAAGAATGCCCTAGTCGTGCATTCTTTCAAAAAATCGGGACTTTTTAGAGGACGGGCGGGACGCGGGACAAATCATGAAAAAGCGGGTCTGTCCCGCCAAAATCGGGACGTCTGGTCACCTTACTTTAGGCCTAAGTTAAAAGTGATTTTATTTGCTAGAAATTGCAATGAAAACAATTCAGTTCTATGGTGGTCAATTGCTTTTAGTTATATCTTTAACCAATATTATTTGTACATGATTTTAACTATAAATAATTAAAATATGTTTATCTTATAGGCCTCGCTCAGTAAAAAGGCCTTTAAATCCACTGGCTTCTGGAAGAGGTAAGCTTATCATTCCACTATTTTTAAGAGAAAGTTGATATTGTTAGTGGACGGAGTTGCCATGTGTTTGCAAGTATTAGGGTTATTAATAAAAGAAGGGCAAATTCAAATCGGATTAACATTTTTCAGTGTGTATTAATGTCACATTTCATACTGCTACACTATTAAAAAAATCTCTAAACATGGCAATCAAAAGAGGAGAAAATGGCAAATAAGAATGGAATGGAGTCAAAAATAGGAAGAAAGCAAATAGAAACAATGAGTTCTTAAAATATTGTCCACTCAAGTAATTAAGGCACCAGGAGTTCAGATTCTACCTCAGTCAAAAATGCTAGCTGGGTGACCTTGGGCCAGTTATCCTCTCCCAGCCTAGTCCACTTCACAGGGTTGTTGTTATTGTGGGGAAAATAGGAGGAGGAAAGAGTATTAGATATGTTCTCCGCCTTGAGTTATTTGTAAAAATAAAAATAGAGGCAGGATACAAACAAAACCCTTATAGATAACAAAAAATGTAGGCTACAAGGAGTGTTATTGATACTGTAAGAAGTCAAAGGGTTTCCAAATAAGATTGTAGAATAGGAATAATGCTAAAGTATTTTGATTAGTTGCATGCCCCTTCCCATCAGTCTGATCAATGACTGAACTAAAGCAGTTTCACTCCGAATCATGTAAGTCTGGGGAAAAGAAGCATAATAAATTCAGCAAAGCAAGATAAGATAATTACTATTTGAAAACAAAGTAGTAGTTCTTGGGGTAGAATGGAGATTGATGCACAAGCTTAATACTTTTAGTACCAGTTGTATTACACTGTGTTAGGCAATGAGTGCTCACTAGAGTCTTTGGACTGCAACTCCCATAATCCTTTACTATTGGCTTTACTGTCTGAGGTTGATGGGAAAGGAAACTCAGAACATTCAGAGGCAAATATTTTCTATTTTATCAGAGTGCTCATACCAGTAGTGGGTTCTGAATTAGTTTGCTACTGGTTCGCGTGCACGCTCTCTCTTGCGCGCAACGCTTCTGCGCATGCGCAGAAGGTCCCGGGCGGGTGGGCGGAGCCTCCCACCACCGCTACCGGTTCTAAGAACCAGTCCAAACCGGGAGCAACCCACCACTGGCTCATACCCATAAAAGTAGCCTAGAAATAACTTAAGACATTTCATCTGATTGAAATGTAATCTCTTCCTTTTCTATTTTTCATTTGCTTTTACAGGAGTAAGAGAAAACGAAGGTGAGTGCATTCCCAGCAATATTACCAAGAGGATAGATATATTGATGCATGTTAATTATTTGGTCCTTGGGGAAAAAATGTCGGTATTTAGCAAAATGCACACTGACTGCCATTTCTTCTTCCCTTCTTTACACTTCATATTCACTCTTCCAAAATTAAGTGCCTTCTAGATGTGTTAGGACTTGGCTATGTTAGCTGGAAGGTGCCAGGTACCTAAACACTATGCTGGGTGAGGATCTAGTTGAGTTCATCCTTCTTCTTAACAGTCTTTTATTCTGCTGTTGGAAGAATATGTTGCCAGCATGTACCAATGTATTAGCTTAGGGCAGGGGTGAAATTCAAAAATTTTCCCTACCGGTTCTGTGGGCGTGGCTTGGTGGGCATGGTAGGGGAAGGATACTGCAAAATCTCCATTCCCTCCCCACTCCTGGGGGAAGGATATTGCAAAATCTCCATTCCCACTCCAATCTGGGGCCAGGCAGAGGTGGTATTTGCTGGTTCTCCAAACTACTCAAAATTTTCGCTACCGGTTCTCCAGAACCTGTCAGAACCTGCTGAATTTCACCCCTGGCTCAAGGGTGTCAAACTCAAGGCCCACGGGCCGGATTTGGCCCATGGGGTGCTTAAATCTGGCCCACGGGGCCAGCCTGGAAATAGCAAAGGACTGGCCCGCAGTGCCTCTGGCAGCCAAAATGGGGCGTGGTATAGAGGTGGGTTCCTCCTTGTTCGGACCGGTTCACCCGAACCAATAGCAACCCGCTGGTGATGTCACGATGATGTCACAGAACCGGTTTGGCTGGTGCTGGTCCGTGGACGCCACCATATTTTTTTTGAATTTTTTTGAATTTTTTTTGATATTTTTTTTTTGAAAAAAATGTTTTTTGAAAAAAAAAATTGGGGGAATTTTTTCCCAGGTTTTTTTAACTTCTGAGCATGTGCAGAAGCTGAGTTTCCGGCACTGCGCATGTGTCGCCATCTTGTTTTTGGCTCTTTTTTTTGGAATTTTTTTTAAAAAATTCGGCAGTATGCATGCACGCGCCCACGAGGTGTGGCCATGCTGCGCGGGAGGAAGTGAACCAGCAGCGAGGTACGTTAGAACCCACCCCTGGCGTGGTGGGGATGCATGCCCCCCCGCGCCCCATTTGGGCCAGCAGAGTGCTGCAGGAGGCCGTCCAGGCCAAAAAGGGGGAACGGGGAGCCTGCCCATGTCCCCCATGCCCTGTTTTGGCTGGCAGGGTGCTGCAGGAGGCATCCATAACATCTCACCATCCCCCCTCCCCGTGGCTGGCACGCGGAGGAGAACTACAATGCTGATCCGGCCGTCGAAGAAATCCAGTTTGACATCCCTGTAATTAGCTGATAGGGTTGGAGCTAAGGAAAAATTAAGACCATTTTACTAATGTGTGCAGCAGGAGGAGATGGATGTACCTACTTCAGGGTCATGAGATGCAATGTTGAGATGAGACCCTGCTTTTGAAAAAATTCTTCATATACTCTAGTAGTCAACCTTGGCATTAGATGCAACAAATGAAGCTATCAAGATAGATAACTCTCTGTATTCTGTTGTGAGAAAACCTTTGTGATGGCTATTTCTCTCTTTCCAGGGAATATGTTTTACAGCTGGTTGCAAGGTAACTGATTTTTTTTAACCACTTTAACTAATGCACTGTGGATTGAATTGCAGATGCAACATTGATTACACTGCAGAATTAAATCTCTACCCTTGGAATTGCCATAGTTTTCTCTCAATGTTTCTTATAGATCTCTGTGTGGAGAAGAGAGCTTTCTACAAACTTATTTCTGGTCTTCATTCAAGCATCAACATTCATCTCAGTGCCAGATACCTTTTGCAAGGTTGGTGGCCTCATTTTCTTCTTAATGCTCAAAAGCAGCTTTTTCCAGCCTCTAGACGGGAAAGGGGGAAGAGTAGGATCACGTGGCCATTTCTTCTGCTCCATCGCCACAGTGGCAACCGTGAACTCTTGAGATCTCACTTCGCTTCCTTTGACACCCAAAATATCCCTTTGTGATTCCTTGCAAAACCTTGTGTCATAATAAAACTGTATAAAAGACTCAAATATAGAAAGAAAATGAAAAGATCACAATGTACATTCTTGGGCATCCCATCCATGAAATGCATTTGTCTCTTCTACCGCTGCTTCATTTGGAGGAAGAATTCTGTTTCATGATGTTGGATGTAGCCTTGCATGTATGAGACAAGCAGCAACCATCAAATGATCTGACCTCAATTTATTTAGGATTCTGAAGCACAGCAAGGCCTTTTGAGTACAAGTAGTCCTCAACTTACAACAGTTCATCTTGTGACCATTCAAAGTAAGGTTCTACATTTAGGCAAGAAAAACAAAATGTACAGGTACAGTATATGTGGTACCTTGCTCAACAGTAGTAACTGTGAGCCTTGGAGTCTTAGTGGACAACCATCTAAATATGAGCCAGCAGTGTGCAGCAGCTGCCAAAAAAGCCAACACAGTTCTAGGCTGCATTAACAGAGGGATAGAATCAAGATCACGCGAAGTGTTAATACCACTTTATAATGCCTTGGTAAGGCCACACTTGGAATACTGCATTCAGTTTTGGTTGCCATGATGTAAAAAAGATGTCGAGATTCTAGAAAAAGTGCAGAGAAGAGCAACAAAGATGATTAGGGAACTGGAGGCTAAAACATATGAAGAACGGTTGCAGGAACTGGGTATGTCTATTTTAATGAAAAGAAGGACTAGGGGAGACATGATAGCAGTGTTCCAATATCTCAGGGGTTGCCACAAAGAAGAGGGAATCAACCTATTCTCCAAAGCATCTGAGGGTAGAACAAGAAGCAATGGGTGGAAACTAAACAAGGAGAGAAGTAACTTAGAACTAAGGAGAAATTTCCTGACAGTTAGAACAATTAATCAGTGGAACAACTTGCCTCCAGAAGTTGTGAATGCTCCAACACTGGACGTTTTTAAGAAGATGTTGGATAACCATTTGTCTGAAGTAGTGTAGGGTTTCCTGCCTAAGCAGGGGGTTGGACTAGAAGACCTCCCTTCCAACTCTGTTATTATTATTATTATTATTATAAAGTTACAACACCACTGAAAAAATGTGACTTATGACCGTTTTTTACAGTTACGACCTTTGCAGCCTCCCCATGATCATGTGATCAAAATTCAGACACTTGGCAACTGACTCATACTTACGATGGTTGCCGTGTCCCTGGGGTCATGTGACCCCCCTTTTGCATCTTTCTGACAAGCAAAGTCAATGGGGAAGCCACATTCACTTAACAACTGGATTAGTAACTTAACAATTGCAGTGATTTGCTTAACAATTGTGGCAAGAAAGGTCACAAAATGGGGCAACATTCGCTTAACAAATGTCTCACTTAACAAGAGAAATTTTGGGCTCAATTGTGGTCATAGGTCGAGGACTACCTGTATTGCTACATGGCATAGGGCCAAATTACTTGTGGGTTTTTCTTTCCTGGAAGTATCTGTCCCTTGTATTTTTCAGAGTATAAGACGCACCAGAGTATAAGACGCACCTTAGTTTTGGGGGAGGAAAATAGGGGAAAAAATCTACCTACCAAGTATTCATCTGGCTAGCGTCCTTAGTCTGATCAGCTTCAGCACATTATTTTATCCCCTGGTTAGGGCTGAAATAACCTTTTTCAGAGGGAATAGCAATGAAAACAAGCCTGCAAAGACTTAGGGCTGGAAAAAAAATTCTTCGGAGGCAGTAGCAATGAAAAAATCATGCAAGCCGGGAAGATCGTTAGCACCTCATTAGGGCTGGAAAAAAAAGCTTCGAAGAAACTACATTCAGAGTATAAGACGCACCCAAATTTTCAGCCTCTTTTAGGGGGGAAAAAGGTGCATCTTATACTCCGAAAAATATGGTAGGTTAAATACGGTGGGTACTCTCCAAGTCCCCTCCCTTAATTGTTGTCAACTGGACTTTGGAGGAGCATCTTCTTAGTGGCTGCCTTGTCCTTTGGAACAGCCTCTCATCTGAAATCTTAGGACTGTTTGCTTAACAACCGTTTGAAGTTACTTGAAGTTACGACAGCGTTGGAAAAAATCATGACCTGTATTTGCATTTATGACCATTGCAAACCATCGCATCACCTCTGCGATCACATGATCACAAATTGGGTGCTTGGCCACCCGCTCACATTTACGACGGGTTGGAAGTGTCCTGCAGTCCCATGATTGTGAACTGCAATGAGGTTGTTTTTTTTGGGGGGGGGGCATGATTCCAATATATAAAATGGCAAAAAAATCCCATTGGGGAAGCTGGATTTACTTAATTTCACTGAGTCACTTTACAACTATTGTACAAATGGTGGTAAAATTGGGTCTAATCATATGGCGACTTGACTTAAAACCTCAACGGCCTGTGATGGAAATTCCTTATGATGGAAATTCCTTATGATGGAAATTCCGGTCCCAATTGTGGTCATAAGTCAAGGACTACCTGTGATGCAATATATTGACACAGTGAACCTCAGACTTGAATAGTTATACCATCTGAGCTGTCATGAAAAGAATCTAAATTTTTAAAAAAGTATGAACTGAATTTGAATCTTTAGCAGAAAGCACAAATGATTTATCAGTAAACTCTGGGCCCTCCCTTTCAGGCCTATAGGGCAGTGATGGCGAACCTATGGCACGGGTGCCACAGGTGGCACGCGGAGCCATATGTGCTGGTACGCGAGCCATTGCCCTAGCTCAGCTCCAACGCGCATGTGCGTGCCCGCCAGCTGATTTTGGCTTGCACAGAGGCTCTGGGAGGGTGATTTTGGGTGGCGGGGGGAGCGTTTTTGCACTCCCCAAGCTCCAAGAAAGCCTCTGGAGCCTGGGGAGGGTGAAAAATGGGCCTATCGGGCCCACTGGAAGTCGGGAAATGGGGGAGTGGGGGGGTCATGCACGCATGCACAGGGGGGTGGGGCAAATGGGGGGCTTTATTTATTTATTTATTTTTATTTATAAGAGTTCTTATAGGCCGCCCAATCCCGTGGGACTCAGGGCGGCTTACAGCAGAGATTAGAACTACATAGTTAAAATAACATCTAAAAAACATATTACAATTTAACAACAAACATACTTGGGGGGAATCATCTCGTCACCCCGCCTGCCTGAAGAGCCACGTTTTTACTGCCTTGCGGAAGGCCAGTAGGGTGGGGATAATCCGGATCTCTGGAGGGAGTTGGTTCCAGAGAGATGGGGCTCCCACAGAGAAGGCCCTCCCCCTTGGGCCCGCCAGCCGACATTGTTTGGCAGACGGGACCTGGAGGAGGCCCTCTCTGTGGGACCTCACTGGTCGTAGGGAGGAATGTGGCAGGATGCGGTCCCGAAGATAACCTGGCCCTGAGCCATGTAGGGCTTTAAAGGTCAAAACCAACACCTTGAATTGCGACCGGAGACTGATCGGCAGCCAATGCAGCTGGCGGAGGATGGGTGTTACGTGGGTGTATCTCGGTACACCCACCACAGCTCGCGCAGCTGCATTCTGTACCAATTGTAGTCTCCGGATGCTCTTCGAGGGTAGCCCCATGTAGAGCCCGTTACAGTAGTCAAGCCGTGAGGTGACAAGGGCATGAGTGACTGTGAGCAGAGCCTCCCTCTCCAAGTAGGGTCGCAATTGGTGCACAAGCCGGATCTGTGCAAAGGCCCCCCTAGCCACAGCTTTGAATTATGGGTGTGGGCACATACGTGCGTACGATAGCGCAGGCGTGCACTATTTCGGCACCCGAAGAAAAAAAGGTTCGCCATCACTGATATAGGATGTTGCTTAATAGCATCAGTTTGGTTAGTTTTAATCTTGATTTCTTTCGTTGGTTGTGCAAACCCAAGCGATTTGTTAGGTTTATGATTTAGTATTATGTGAAGTCAGAACATGTATTCATTCGGTAACCAGATTGTGTTATGTGCATTGAACATAACACATTTGGTTAAACCTTTTTGAGTGTGTGTGTGTGTGTGTGTGTGTGTGTGTGTGTGTGTGTGTGTGTGTGTGTGTGTGTAGAAAGACTCTAGTATCTGAGGCAGGGAAGTGAAGCTTATTTAGATCTATGGCTTGTGGGCCAGAAAAAAAACAAAGTTTGTCAGGTTTTATTATGACTGTTCACAAATTCTTCACCCCCAACCGGTTCGGACCGGTTCTATAGAGCTGTTAGTAACTTGGCAGCCTGGGTCGCTGGAACCGGCAGTGACCCAGGCCTGCCACGCCCCTGAGCTGGTTCTCTTGGCGGCGGCGCCACCATCTTGTGTTTTTAGTACTTTTTTTTAGTACTGCACATGCACGCGCATGAAGCGCACGGGCGGCGTGGGCCGCATCCCTGAGCAAACCGGCAATAGCAGAATCTGGAACCCACCCCTGCCCCCAATACTGATTTAATCAAATGACTGAGCAAAACAGAAAACAGAAGTTTTACAAGAAGTTCTGAGGCAATAAAAATGCAGGATGAAAGAGCCAAACCACACATAAAATAGGAAGTATGAGATCATAGAATGATAGAATGCCTTGAATTTTGTTTCACCTTTTAGCAGGATCAAAATTTAATTGGATCAGCCATACTGGCAAAGAAGCTTCTTTAATATTTTATTTATGTGTTGTTTTCCCTGCTCTGGATGGTTTTCTTTTTCATATGCTATCAAAAGGTCCCTAGCTGAGTTAGCTGAGTCTTCTGTTTACCCTAATCAGTGAATTTAAGACACGTGGGAGCAAATAAAAGTGTGTCTTTGAAGATACCAGGGGAAAAAAAACTCCCTGCAGTGACTGAAAGGTGGCAAATATATGAACCAGAAATAGGTTTGATTTGATTTGATTTATAAGAATGCTCAAGTCCATGGCTATTCTGGGTGATACATAGTTATAAAATCACTACTAAAAACATACTGAAAAAATCACAGACATCCAGAAGGAGAAAGGTCATTCATTCTAAAAACAACATGGCACACAGAGTTGGATTAGATTAGATTTTTTTAAATCCTGCCTTTATTGTTTTTATAAATAACTCAAGGCAGCAAACATATCAAATTCTCCTTCCCCCTCCTAATTTCCTCACAACAACCCTGTGAAGAGAGTTGGGCTGAGAGAGAGGGACTGGCCCAAAGTCACCCAGCTGGTTTCATACCTAAAATCGGACTAGAACTCACAATCCCCTGGTTTCTAACCTGGTGCCTTACTTGGAGGAACAACCTGTTTTTACGCAGGGGTCTCCAACCTTGGCCACTTTAAGACTTGTGGACTTCAACTCCCAGAGTTCCTCAGCCAGCAAAGCTTGCTGAGGAATTCTGGGAGTTGAAGTCCACAAGTCTTAAAGTGGCCAAGGTTGGAGACCCGTACAGGACCTTCTAAATATAGAAGCTGGCAATGCTTCAAATCTCATCCATTAAGCAATGTCATTTGATGGGACTTACAAAATGTGGTTTCTCTGTATCAGTTCCTATGTTCTGGAATAATATTCCCTAAGATCTGCTTGTGAGGTAAGTGGCCATACAAAGAAAGAATGAATGAGTCAGTCAGTCAGTCAATCAATCAATCAATCAATCCCTTTAGTTTTTTTTTTTACAATATGATTGAAGTTGTCCATCTACCTATATAGATAAAAGAAAAAAAAAGCAGATAGTTGTGGAATGAGTGGGTACTGTTTAAACAAAAAACAATTTGGCCACAGAATGGTGTTCTGATGTGATGATGTAACTTTATTTTATTTTATTTTATTTTATTTTATTTATTTAGTTTATTAAACATGTACGAAATAACAAGTATAAGTATAAACATGAATATGAACACAGGAAATGGGTACGAATAAATGGGGACACTAGGACAGGGACCGTAGGCACGCCCCCTTTATGGACCTCTTAGGAATGGGGTGAGGTCCACAGTAGACAGTTTAAGGTTGAAGCTATGGGGGTTTGATGAAGTAACAACGGAACAGTAACAATAAGTAGGTTTGATGAAGTAACAACTTAGCAACTGCAACCTCTTCCTCCTATAGCTTTGATTTGTTCTACAAGTCAGAATAATGGTAATAAATACAGCAGTCATGATATATCTATTTCGACCCTTCTACCCTTGGCTGAATTTCAGCATCACAGTCTAGGGCAGTGATGGCGAACCTTTTTTCCCTCGGGTGCCGAAAGCGTGCGCACGCAGGTTATCGTGTGCATGCGAGTGCCCACACCCATAATTAAATCCCCCCTGTGCCCCACCCCCTGCACATGCACACGTGACCCCCCCACACTGCCCCACCCCCTGTGCATGCACACACGATCCTGCCACTCCCCATTTCCCGACTTCCGGTAGGCCCATTTTTTCCCTCCCCAGGCTCCAGAGGCTTTCCTGAAGCTTGGGGAGGGTGAAAATGGCTTCCCCGCCCCCCCGGAGGCCCTCCAGAGGACAAATACGCCCTCCCAGAGCCTCTGTACAAGCCGAAAATCAGCTGGCAGGTGCACACATGCGCACTGGAGCTGAGCTAGGGCAACGGCTCGCATGCCGGCAGATATGGCTCCACGTGCCACCTGTGGCATGCGTGCCATAGGTTCGCCATCACGGGTCTAGGGGCTCTACAGGTTGTGTGCTGGGGATGAGATGGTTGAGGCTTGCCATGAATGATTCTCGAGTCATACCTTCAATATTACCTTTAGCCTTTTCTTTTCTTTTGTAAGACACGTGGGCAGAGAAGAGATGGGGGCACAATGTTACAGAGTTCCAGCTGCGTTTTGACGAGATCTTGACACAAGGCGAAGGTCCCAGGAGGCTGAAGAACCTGTATTTCATCTATCTAATTGAGTTACGGGCCCTCTCAAAAATCTTGCCCTTTTTTGAGCGTCCTGATTTCCAGCTTTTCACAGGGGACGAGGATCAAGATGTAAAAACCAAGAACCGCCTCCTGGAAATTCTTCATTTAATTAAGTAAGTGCAATCCATTTCAATGTGCTTCTTTGGTCACCCCAAGTATGGTGTGCTGTTTGTAATCATTTTTGCTTGTCAGTGGTTATTTTCAATGGATTGTTAGTCTCCCAGAGTTGGATGTTGGATGGGCATAAACTGAATACATTAAAAAAAAAAGTCCTTGGGTTCACTTTATTCACTTTACCGGTGTAACCGATTCAAACAAAATTGTAATCTAGGTCAATGATTTAATTCAGGGTATTATTCACTAAAGTCACTAAAAAGCATTGTAAATAGTTTTTTGAATGTTAGAACAGTATTGGGAAAATGCTAAATAATATTATAAATCTATTCATATTTTGAGTATATATTTAAAGCATCTGAAAATTACAGCCTTTTCTTCATCCTAACCACTGAAGGTTTAAAAGATTTTATTCATTTCCCATCTTTATTATTTTGATAAATAACTCAAGGCAGCTAACATACCTAATACTCCTTCCTCCTCCTATTTCTCCCACAACAACAACAACAACCCTGTGAGGAGAGTTGGGTTGAGTGACAGGGATTAGCCAAAGGTTACCTAGCTGGCTTTCATGGGACTAGAACTCAGTCTTTTGGTGATGGATCCAAAGTCATCAACTTGGTTTTAAAAACCTACAGTGGGACTAGAACTCACAGTTTCCTGGCTTCTAGCCTGATGCCTTCACCCAGGGGTGGGTTCCTCCCGGTTCAGACCGGATCGCCTGAACCGGTAGTGACCGCTGGTGACGTCACAATGGCGTCATGGATCCAGTTCGGTCGGTTCCGGTCCGTGGGCGCCGCCATCTTTTTAAAAAAAAATTGTGAATTTTTCCCTGTTTGGATGGCTTCTCCTCTTCCGCTGCTTGAAAAAGGGCTCTCCCGCCCACCCCCAGGTTAATATTGACCTTTATTTCTTTGCCCGAAGCACAGCTGATCAGCTCCTCAGCTGTGTTTCGGGCTGATTCCTGCTACTGAGCATGCGCGGAAGCCAAATTGCACGAGGGGCATAGAAATCAGGCATTCCAAGCTGCAACCCACTTAAGAAAGGCTTCTTTGCTTAAACTGAAATGGGGCGCTGCTTATTAAATAGTGTAAGTTCTCTGCACCTTTTTAGAACTATCTGTTCCATTTTTTCTTTATTATAAATAGGTTCCATCATATGAGCCACAGATCTTACTAAATGAGACCCCTTGGTGAGATGGAAGGCATAGAAGTTAAATAGATTAAATAAATAACAATAGAACAAGCAATCTGGGACTAGTTACGCTAATTTTAGCTCAATCACATCCTGCACCTTTAAACCAATCAAAATCCTTTTAAAATTTCACAGTGCGCATATCTGATTTTAAGGTTTATATGTAGGTGAAGAATGCTGGACTCATTGTCATCTTGTTAAGGGGAAAACCAATAGCAGTGTTCCAATATTTGAAGAGTTGGCCCAGGGAAGAGAGGGTGGATTTATTTTCCATAGTGCCTGAGAGTAGAACAAGAACCAACGGATATTTGATAGGGAGAGATCCAAACCAACCATGAGAGTTATTATGCAGTGGAACAGCTTTCCTTGTGGGATGATGGGTGTTCTATCACTTGAGGTTTTCAAACAAAGGTTAAATTGCTATTTGTCTGAGATGGTTTGGGGATTCTTAGACAGGAGGTGGACTAGAAGACCTTAATGTATCTCTTCCAGCCTTATGGTTCTATCCTTCACAATGATCTATGGCTCCAAGCTCTTTAACATCCGGGTATCAGAGCTGTCTGGAGGAAAAATGTAATTTGGTTAATAGAATGTGGGAATGTAAGTTAGAGAAACATTCAGTTCTTACCACCAAACCTCTCTTGTTTGTTTACATGTATCCCAGCTTTATTATTTTTGCAAATAACTCAGGGTGGTGAACATATCCAACACATCTTCCTCCTCCTACTTTCCCCACAACAACAACCCTGTGAGGTGGATTGGGCAGAGCGAGAACGACTGGCCCAAAGTCATCCAGCTGGTTTTCATGGCTAAGGCAGGACTTGAACTCATGGTCTCCTGCTTTCTACCCTTAACTACTAGACCAAACTGGCTATTTTGTGAGAATGGGGTGTGTACAATGGCATCCTTGCAATGTCTTGCAATGAAATGGTAGATCGTTGCTTTAAAGAAATGCAAATAAAGAGTTAAGAATTGGGCACTTCCATAGGAAGCTGGGGCAGAAAACTAAGATAAAGAGATATGGGCAGTGGTTGACTGCTGCCGGTTCAGACCGGTTCGGGCGAATCAGTAGTTCCAACTGGCGGGTGGGACCCACTCCTCCTACTGTGAGTGTGAGTGTCATCCGTCCCACTCTGTCATCTAGCCAAGGAAGACCCAAGGAAGACTAAAGCTTAAGTGATTACAGAAGTAGTGAAGCTGGATCTGGTGTTTTTGCATGCAAACAATAAAATTAACTTTCCCCTTTCCCTGGCCATTCCCCTGTTATCAATTAATGTCCAATTGGGTGCTTGTATATTGTTTGGGTAACAGATCCTCAGTTCCCAAGCTTTCCAGCTCTGCATTCTGATGAGTGACCTTGGACTGGCTGGTGTTTCTCATGCCTTGGCCAGGCATGGCTTGGTTTCCATTCCCCCCCAATTCCTCTCTACATTCCAATCCACTCCTCGTTGCTAATGTCAGGCTGTCAGCTTATGATGCTTGGCTGGCAAAATGCCAGCCATGACAGCTAGTTTCCCAAGTGCAGGAATACACAATACTCTGCTTGTACCCAACTTACCTGAGAGGTAACCTCCACTCATCTTTTCCTTCTGCACATCAAAATACTGGTTTTTGATTTATGTCAGTTCAAGCATAAAGTCTGGTTCATCTACTGCTCTTCATTTCATTGTAGGAAACCCCTCCGTTTCATTTGGCTGTTGTGCACTATAGGTAGTCCTAGATTTATGGCCGTAATTAAACCTGGAATCACTTAATGACCAGTAAATCATACTGGTCGTTAAGTGAGTCAGCCCAATTTTATTACCTTTTTACAGTAGTAATTAACAAATGCAGTGGTCATTAATCAAACCCATTGTTTGCAATCGATGTTTTTTGCCAACCAGAAGTTGGTAAAACTCTTTGCTAGCATTTAATTGTCTGGATTTTTGTTGCGAAGATTTAGCAGTCCTAATATCAGTATAAGATCTCAGTTTTGGGTGGGTGATTGTAACTTTTTAAAATATATTGTTTTATCCTCTAAACGTACCTTTTATGCTGTTTCTGATCCTAGTTAAACTTGTCTTCATTCCAACTGCAATTAAGGGCTAAAAGATAAACTTGGTAGTTTCTCTTGATTAGTGTCTCAATGGAGTTTGGGTAGCATTGAATCAAAGGTATATTTAATTTATGATTGTCATCCCCAGTACAACTGCTGAAGGCAATCAGCTTTCAACAAGGTTCACTGTAATGAATTACAAACTTTGTGAAATACAAGGTGTAGCCCTGAAGGCAAATGACAATAGTACAATAGTACATGGATCTCAAAATGTCACTAGAATCTTAAGATTCTAGTTATAGCAGAAACCAACACAAAAAACCCTTAAAAGAATTACTGAAATTAATAACTGCTGATGAATAGAATTTTTTCCATTCTCTTCTACAATGAAAGACCTTCATTATTAATAGTCTTTGTCTTCTGCTTCAGATCTTTTCCTTTGCACTTTGATGAAAATTCACTTTTTGCTGGAAACCAAAAAGAAGCTGCCAAGTTAAAGGTAAAATTAAGTTACTTTCTGGGGAAAAATATTTTTTGTTTGTAAGCTCAGCGGGACCCCAAAGCAAACACTCTTGATACAGGATTGTATTTGTGGCAGTGAAGACTCTAAATCTAGTTTGTTAAGCTGATATAGGTACTATAAAATATTCCAATTAGATATTAATTAGAAATTATAGCATTAAACAATAAAATATCTTAACCAGCTTCTGGGTGAGAAGAACAAAGTTCTTTTTGGTTCACTGGGCCCTCTATACAAAAATATGTGGAATAGGGCAAATCTTGTAATAATCTCTAGAAGGATTCCATAAGATATGGATTGGAAACAGACAAGCCTTTAAAAGCCTGGAAAACTGGAATTCCAAGCATTAGTGGACTACAACTCCCAGCACCCTTTACTATCGACTTTGCTGACTAGGACTACTGAGGTTGTAATTCAGCCATTTCTGGAGAAGAACAGATTACTTATCCCTGAAAGGTAGTTATAGAAAAAGGACTGTTCCTTGCTTTGGATTCAAAGGCAAAAATGTACTTATGAACACACAGGAGGCGTATATGTAGCACCTATATATCCAGGTAGTTCTTGACTTATGACCGTAATGGAGCCTGCCCCTTACGGTTGTAACTTGCTGTGGTTAGAAAATGTGTTGGTCATGTGACTGACCTGAATTTACAACCTTTTCTGGGGTGGTCATTAGGTGAATCCATGTCATCAAGCAAACATTGAAATCATTAGGACACATCAATGAATATTTAGGAGTTCACATTGAAAAGACACAGAAGGGGTTCAGTCTTTCACAAGAAGCTAAGATAGATCAACTTTTGCATCAATGCAATATGACAGATGCAACGCCTACACAAACACCTATGCAAACTGATTTTCACAATTTGAAAGATACACACAGTCCTGAGTTCAAGGATCAAACACTTTATCGTTCAGTAATTGGTTCACTACTTTACATTAGTGGATGGACTAGACCAGACATAGCACTTAGTGTTAATTTACTTTCAAGACATGTAGGCAAAGCAACAGAGTTTCACTGGTCATGTATTAAGAAGTTATTGAGATACTTGATACACACAAAACACTTCAAATTGAAGCTAGAACCAGAACATACAGATTTTGCTGACATGTATTGTTATACAGATGCAGATTGGGCAAGTGATAAGGAGTCAAGAAAAAGCACATCAGGTTACATAGTGTTCCTGAATGGATGTCCAGTTTACTGGAACGTAAGAAAACAAAGTTTTATTTAGAAGAGCTGAAGTGGTGAAGTGGTTAAATGCTGCGACTGCAGGCTGACTGCTAGTTCAGCAGTTCAGCTGTTCAAATCTCACTACGCTCAAGGTTGACTCAGCCTTCCATCCTTCCGAGGTCGGTAAAATGAGGACCCAGATTGTTGGGGGCAATATGCTGAACTCTGTAAACCGCTTAGAGAGGGCTGTAAAGCACTATGAAGCGGTATATAAGTAAAGTGCTATTGCTAAAAACACTGCAATTATTAAGCAAACCAATGTTTCGCTGTGGGTGTGGTTTCGACGAAAATTTCGAATCTGGGTTGTAAGTACTCTCCCTAGGTTAAGGTGACCAGACATCCCGCTTTTGGTGGGACAGTACCGCTTTTTAATAATTTGTCCCGCGTCCCGTGGCGTTTCAAAACAGTCCCGCTTTTTTCCTGCCGGTTCGGCAGGGCCAGTCTTTTGGTGTAGAGCCGATGGAACTGGCGGCGGTCGCGGGGCGGGGCTTCTCCCGCACACTTCCTCCACCCGGCTGGACGCCGCAATTTGGGTTATTTTGTCCTCTGCGCATGCGCAGAACGCTTTGCGGGCGGGAGAAGCCCCGCGCCGTGACCACCGCCAGATCCATCGGCTCTACGCCGAACGACTGGCCCAGCTGAACCGGCAGGATTTCACCCTGTGCGGCGACTAACAGGTAAGCCTGCGCCAGTAATAGCAATAGCAATAGCACTTTACTTATATACCGCTTCATAGTGCTTTACAGCCCTCTCTAAGCGGTTTACAGAGTTCAGCATATTGCCCCCAACAATCTGGGTCCTCATTTTACCGACCTCGGAAGGATGGAAGGCTGAGTCAACCTTGAGCCTAGTGAGATTTGAACAGCTGAACTGTTGAACTAGCAGTCAGCCTGCAATGGCTGCATTTAACCACTGCACCACTTCAGCTCTTCAGTAGGAACCCACCCCTGGCTGCGATGAAGGGGGGGTGTTTGGGGGGGTGCACAAAGCTGCAGGATAAGAGAGACGGACCCCTCCCGTCTTGCTCCCCTAGAAACCCCACCCATCAATGGTGTCCCGTTTTACAAAAAATAAAATCTGGTCACCTTACCCTAGGTAGGTCTGTTGGAACTTCAAATAGTCGCCAAGCCAAGGACTAGATGTAACTGCTTAAGGCAATTGCTTCTTTCCCCAAGGTTGGTGATATTTCCATGAAAAGATTCCTTTGGTTTTAAGGAATTGCAGAGAGGACTCTGGGGTGGGATAGTTACCTGAATCCTAAAAAGCCCTTATGCTTTTAAGTGTTGCATAAAAGAAAGAATTCCTCCACTTGATCTTCCTGCATTTGCTGCAGAGTTGCATCCTGGAAAACAATAACAATAACAATAACATAATAAATTAATAAATAAAGCTCAGAAGTATGGTTCTGGATTTTTCTATTTGAACTAGCTAAGGCAGGGGTGTCAAACTCAAGGCCTGGGGGCCGGATGTGGCCCATGGGCTGCTTAGATCTGGCCTGCGGGGCCACCCTGGAAACAGTAAAGGACCGGCCCATGCATGCCTCCCCGGGCTCTGCTTTCACTGGCAGAGGGCTGCAGGAGGCTGTTGTGGCTGAAAACAGAGCCTCGATGAGTGATGCCGACCTGGTCATGCCCACCCTGGCCACTTCCATCCCAGCCATGCTGCCCCCCCCTGGCTCCCCGAGGTCAAACACAACCCTGATGCGGCCCTCAATGAAATCGAGTTTGACACCCATGAGCTAAGGTTTCGAATGGGAGAAATGCTGCAGATTCAAATCAAAGATAATGAGTGAATTTTTAAATCATTAATTCATTAGTTCATTTATTCTTTCTCAGGAGGAATTTCGGTTCCATTTTAAGAACATTTCAAGGA
This sequence comes from Diadophis punctatus similis, assembly GCA_023053685.1. NCBI lineage: Eukaryota > Metazoa > Chordata > Lepidosauria > Squamata > Dipsadidae > Diadophis > Diadophis punctatus. The sequence continues at coordinate 1,613,881 of JALIGW010000047.1, forward strand.
TCATGGATTGTGTAGAGTGCCTGAAATGTCGCCTTTGGGGGAAACTGCAAGTAAGTTATTCCCCTTTTTTTCCCTTTCCTGTTTCTTCAACTTCTTTGCAGTGGTGGCATTTGTCTTCTGTTGCTGTCTTCTCATTGCTGACTTTGTATGCATTTGTTGTCAAGGCTTGATTGTATGCATCCAGAATTAGCCCATCTGTCTTTCTTCAACTTTCCTGCTCTTAGCCATTGCCAGGTCTTATATTATTATACTTTTATCCCCCTCCCCTTTTTATATATAGTTCAACATGAACATGCTTAGTTCTCCTGCCTCCTATTTTCTCCACATCAACAACCCTATGAAATGTGTTGACCTTAGAGAGAATGGTCATTCAGATGGATATCATTACAGATTAACAGAGTTGGAAGGGACCTTGCAGGTCATCTAGTCCAACCCCCTGCCCAAGCAGGAGACCCTACATCTACCTCTACCTAGGATTGAACTCACAACCTCCTGATTGTGAGGCAAGAGCTCCACCTCATCATATCTAAAGGAGGCCTAGAATTCACATTTTCTGGTTTCTAGGCCAGCACCTTCACTACTACATAACATTGGCTGTCTTTATATCTTTTCCCTTCTCCACTCTGCACCAATTAGAGTCTCATTAGGTTAATGACGATGATGGTTTTTTAAAAAGAACTGTAGCTAATACAAATACTGAATTAGCAAGATATATTGCTGGTCAACATCATCACAGCAAAAATATTCTTACTTTTTTTGATGCACAATTTAGAATTCCTCTTCTAAGGTCAAGTTTGACATTCAGCAAATATAGTCAGGTATCTTTGTTGCAGTTGAAGACCAGTACAAAATAAAACTCAATAGTAAAAAAAACATGTTACTTATAAAAAAGAAGAAATTATAAAATTGATTGGACCTTCCAATTGGTGCATTTTGTATCTGACCTAGCAGAATGTAACTACATTTAGGGCATCTGTCTATGTCCGTGTGTCTGTGTAATTTAAAAACAAGGAAGTTCTATTTTCTTTTTTACCTTTACATTAAAATTGTTTAGGTAATGTAATATTTGCATATTTAATCAGATAGGACTTTTGGAGGACCACCCATTTATTTAATACTTTATTTAAATTGCCCAGTTTTTACTTTAAAAAAAAGCTGATAGTGATTATAACCTCACTTCCTGGTGTGATGTTTAGTTGAATTTTTTTTTCCTACTGTGTACAGACTCAGGGCTTGGGAACAGCACTGAAAATCCTGTTTTCTGAAAAATTGATAGAAAATATACCAGAAACAGGTCCTTCACATGAATTTCATCTAACAAGGCAGGAGATTGTGTCCCTCTTCAATGCTTTTGGAAGGTGAGTTTGACACTTTCTATTTGAAAGATGAAATCAGTGTCACATATTCTCAAATTATGTTTCTCCTCCTTTCCACAGTCTCTTCCAGATTAGCTAAACAGAGATGCCATGCTACACTTACTGTATATCCAAATAATTTTTTTTCATTGTCTGATGCAGGATTTCAACAAGCGTTAAAGAATTAGAAAACTTCAAGGAGCTCTTACGCCCTCTTCAGTGAATTGACCCTGATGGAGACCAACTTCCTTGTTTTATGCAGATTGGGCTCAGAGTGATTCCTGCTGGTTTGCCAGCATGATCCCATTCTTGGCAAGAAGGGCTAAGTCAACATGATCATAAAAATTGGCCACATTCTCTAGCATACAAGTTTATATTTGGCTCTGAGGTAGCTGAAATATTCATGAAAGACTCTTCTTCCAGAGCAGGATTTACATCAGCTATTGGCCTTATACATTCTGTTTAAAAAAAAAATTACACACACACACACACACACACACACCATGAGGGAGGGAGAATTGTATCCTTCCTGATAATTGCTGAACTACAACTCCCAGCAGCCTTTATCAGCATGACCATTAGTGAGAGATGTTGGGTGTTGTACTTCACCAATATGTGAAGGACTTCAGGTTCCTTACCCCTTGTTTACAAGGTTTCTTCCGGCCTGAAGGATCTTATCTGCTACTAATAAAAAGGCACAGTGCAGCTATTCTATATATTTTTCTATTTGTGGAAGGAAAAGGCTAGATGAAAAAACCATGGTTACAAATGAGACTTGATGACATCACCTGGATTCCCTGCAAAGCAACTGCATGATAAAATGCCTCATTTAAACACACAATTAGAATCTCTTCATCTTACATAACGGTACATAACAGTCTCTTAAACAAAAATTACTCTCTGCTTCAGTGTCCTTAAATAATCTTGTGTAAAATGCCTGAATCAACCTAGTCTCACATATTTGAGTGAAATCCCAGTGAGTGACAGACTTATAAGAGCCACTTGGGGCAGGTCCAGCGGCGGGTTGCTTCCTTACCGGTGCAGGTGCGCTGCGCGCGCATCTCCACACTTTGGGCACACGCGTCCCCTTACGTGATTTTGCTTCCGCGCATGCGCAAAGTCGCCCAAAAATTCACAGGAAAAAATGGCGACGCGCGCGATGGACCGGCAGAGAGGGCTCCAGAGCGGTCGTGCGCAAATTGCGCAATTGGCCGCTTCCTACCGGAGCTGTGGACTGGACAGCTCCGGCAGGAACCCACCTCTGGGCAGATCCATTTGCTGTTCAATATAGGAATTGAAATTAAAGCATTCCCAGCAAGATGGCTCTCTCCTCTCACATGGTTTGCGTGTCATCTTTTGAAGCTGGTTGGAAGTGGAACCCCAGACTTAATCCTTCCAGTCAGTTCCTGTTTATCATTGACTTGTATGAGATGGGTCTATGACAATTTGCTGCGGCCAACTTGGCACAGTCAACTCGTCATGGCCAACTTGTCACAGCCAACTGACCACAGGACAACTCGCCACAGCCAACTCGCTGTATGACAAGAATTACACTAATATCAAAGAAATAGTGGAAGAGAATCATTAAAGAAAGGATGCAACAGGAGGGACAAAATGAAATATGAATGACAAAAATTAAAATAATTTTATATTTTTATTTTAAATAATTAAACTGAATTGTTCAATTGTCCCACACCGAGTTGTCTTAGGGCAGGGCTGTCAAAATCGCAGCCCGCGGGCCAGATGCGTCATGAGCTGGCCACGCCCAGTTTAGCGAAAGGGAAAAAAGTCATGTTACGTTATGTGACGCTGCCGTGACGATGCAAGGTTGACACACCTGTTCTATGGCAAGTTGGCTGTGGTGATTTGTCCCATGGTGAGTTGTCCTATTCCAGTATGAGATGCCCTCTTTATTCTCCAAAAATAAAAGCCAAGTTCTGAGTCCAAAGCAACTGGTCTCTATCCAGACATTCTCCAGAGATCCTGTTGTATATCTCTTCATTCCCAGCTGAAATAGCCATTAGCTGTGTTGGCTGGGAATGATTAAATTGAGACTACCTTGCTCTGATTTTGGTACAATAATTTTTCATCATCTAGTGCCCACTAGATGGTTTAGAGCAGAGGTCTTCAAACTTGGCAACTTTAAGACTTGTGGACTTCAACTCCCAGAATTCTCCAGCCAGCTATGCTGGCTGGAGAATTCTGGGAGTTGAAGTCCACAAGTCTTAAAGTTGCCAAGTTTGGGGACCCCTGGTTTAGAGCTATGCTGCAGAACAGGGGCGGGTTCCTAAATTTTTTACTACCACTCTGTGGGCGTGGCTTATTTTGTGGGTGTGGCTTGCCAGCCATGTGACTGGGTGGGCATGGCTTCTCGGACTGCTGAAGGGAGGGGAACTGAGATAGGTCCTGCCGCCCATTCCCCCTCCCCTCAGCAGCTCGAGAAGCCTCAAACGTGCGAAAATGCCTTTTTTGGAAGCGTTCGTGGCTTCTCGGACTGCTGAAGGGAGGGGAATGGAGATCGCTCCTGCCGCCCGTTCTTTCAGCATCTCACACGCTCCCTCAGCCATCCTCCCCTGCTTGGACTCACTGTGGGGTAGGAAGGCAGCACATGCGCAGTGCCGGAAGCTCGGCTTCTGGGCATGCGCAGAAGAAAAATTAAAAAAAAAATAAAAAAAAATTTTTTTTAAATGGCGGCGCCCAGGCACCGGCAACCGACTGCACTGGTACTGTGACATCACCAACGGGCCACTACCGGTGCTCTAGAGTGGACCACACCTGTAGGAACCCACCACTGCTGCAGAACCTCAAGAACCGTTTGAAACATCTGTCTTTTCCTGGGACTGCCTGGGTGATTGCAGAAAAATTCAGGTTTGGTTTAAGCCTTAAACTTTAAGGAGTTGCAGAAAAATGATTCATGAGTCCCTCCCCTTCTCCCCCCAAATTCAGAAGCATTTTTGCAACCCTCTTAGGATCCTATTTTTTCCCCTCACTCTCTTTAGTCGTCCATTCCATTGAGAGTGCTTACTCCACACAATCTTTTGGTGATTAAAGGAAAGATTAGAAGGTTCAATTAAGGATATACTGATCATAAAACAAGATACAGTACTTAAAACAAATCTTTTAACAGTGGAAGTCGTAACACAAGGTTTTGAATTTTATAGCTGTTGTGTTCCATTTTACAGAGCTGTAGATTTTGAACCTTTTGCAAGTTTTAATAATAATAGTATCCTTCAGAACTTGGGGTAAAATTACACCTTCATTTTTCCCTTTTAGCATAATCCACAGCATTTCCAGAGTAAACCAAGGAAGATGGCAGGGGTGAAGAAAATAATTTTATATCTGTATTATGATCCCCTCTCATCTTGCTTCTTAGTGGGCTTAGTGCAATTTTGACACTAGATTGCAACATTTTACACCCTGGTGTGAGAAGTTTCAGCATCCCTTCCGAAAAGTTTCATGATAAGAACATTCCATATTTGCCATATTTGTTGCTTTGTGCCAGACTTCCCCAACTTGGGCGTGGCATTTCCAGAATTCTCAGCAACAAGTAGCTGCTTGGGGAATTCTGGGAATTGAATCCATGGGAATTTCTCCTCCCATATTGGGAATTTTTTTTCCTGGGCCAAGATAAACCTAATTTGCATAACATTGGGGGGTTGTAATAAAACCATAGGGAATTTCTGCCACTGAGCTAGATAGATTTGTAACTTATGTTTATAATAGCCTAGAGGAGGTTTGTTTTTTTAATGGCCTGGAAAATAAGAGCTACTCAGGGAACTACAGTTATAAGATCCCACACTTGGGCTTTCCAATTCCCTACTGTTGCACAAAAGAGGGTCTTTCAGCAGAAACTGGATGCTTCAGATCAAGCAAGTCTTGTATTCCAGTAATCCTTCCATTAGCTCTGAAACCTCTACAGGACAATATGCTATTGTAAATTGGCCTAAGGCAGGGGTGTCAAACTGGATTTCATCAGGATTGTGTTTGACCTCAGGGGGGCGGGGTGGGTGTGGCCAGGGTGGCCAGCTCGACGTCACTCCTGTCGGGGCGCCTGTGGTGGCCTGAGCGCTCTGCCAGCGAAAACGGTCTCACGAGCTCAGTTTTTTGCTCGGCGTGCGTGCAGCCCTCCCGAGCTCCATTTTCACTTGCAGAGGGTTGTAGGAGGCCGTAGCAGCCGAAAACAAAGCTCGGGAGCCCGTTTTCGCTGGCAGAAGCACCGTGGGCCGGTCCTTCGCTGTTTCCAGGGCGGCCCCGCAGGCCAGATCTACGTACCCCGCAGGCCAGATCCGGTCCCCCCCCCCCCGGCCTTGAGTTTGACACCTCTGGCCTAAGGGGAAGGGCAGCCTTAATTTAGGCCAGCCCTTGAGATCACAAGCTGGTGAGATGGGAACTGGGCATTTCAAGCTTAAAGTAAAAAAAAATGAAAACAAGCAAAGGCTTTTTGGCCCTCACCACTGAATGTAATACTTTGGAGCTGCCTCTGTGTGTTTAATTTCTTCATATTTGTTTAGTAAAATGTTGCTTCTTTGATTGCTGTCCTATTTTCAAGGAAAGCACAGAAATAATTTTGTCCTGTACTTGAATTGCTCTTTACTGTGAAAATTAAAGTAAGACTAAAATAAGATTAAAGATTAAAAACTACTACTTCCAAACCACTCCCGTTTCCCTCTTTTTGATTAAATCACCATAGAGAGGACTTCTAAGAGAATAATGCAAACTTTGCTAATTAGCCTTGGGGGTTGGGAGCCGAGGTGGACAGTACTGGAATGTACATGTAAGTACAAAACCTGGATATAACAGCCAAGTACATATGTTATTTACTTCTCTCTCTTTTGATGTTTCCAAAATTAGGCCAAGAGGCTTTGGGGAATTTGAAGGAACAGTTGTTGAAGGTGTTAACAATTTCACTGTGGTGATGGCTTTCTTTAAAGGACTAATAGTGCAGTATACATTTTCAACCAATGATTAATTTTGAACAAAGAAAAAAATTCTTTTTTTTCTTTTTTCTTTTTTGTATATGTTTTATTTGCAGTTTTCCTTTAACAAGCAACATTTTTATGAATAATTTAATGAGTGGGTTAACATATTTTTCACACAGTGCTCACCGTACTAATAGAGTTACATATACAGAATTTTTGTCTTCCAACTTCTAACCTTAATGTGCTCATTATAATTATAATATATTCTTTTATGTATCAATCTATATTATACTATTTTCCCAATTTATACTTATTTCTTTATTTTTCCCGTTTGTTCTATTATATATTTATATATGTGCTGCTATTTTCCCAATTTAAACTTTCCACTTATTTCTATTGGTTTTCAATATAATTACTATATTGCAAAATATTATCTATCCATCATCTTTTAGAATTTCATCATTTATTGATTTTTTTGCTGATTCTTTTATGTTTCTTGGAATCCTATGTTTTTCTAACATTTTTGCACAGACTAATTGTTCCCTCTGCCTTACCCTTATTTATTTATTTATTTATTTATTTATTTATTTATTTATTTATTTATTTATTTATTTATTCATTCATTCATTCATTCATTCATTCATTCATTCATTCATTCATTCATTTATTTAAATAGATTTGTATGCCGCTCAACTCCCAGGGGACTCTGGGATGACTCTTTACATCCTTTTGCTGCATCTTTTGAATATCCATCCATAACCCTTTCATTATTTTTGAAAGATCTTCCTTTTTTTCTCTATTATAAGCTCTTAAGGGGTTATCTATTGAATTTTTATTATTTATTATTACTGTTTTTTCAGTGTTTTTATCTGCTTTTAACTTATTTTTATCTTTTTGTAGTTTATTTTGCTTTGTCCCCTCTACCACTCCTTCTAATTTCTCAGCTGTTTTCTGTGTGTTATATTCATCCTTTCCCACCATTTGTTGAGAGCCTTCTACTTTCACATCTTTATCTTTAAATATTCCCATCAACTTCTTATAATTCTTTGTTGCCATTTCTAACATTTCTTCATAAAACTTTGACTCCTGCTGGATCATTTTATAACATGTTAATATACCTCTAATATCCCAGTATCTAAAAACTCCAGAAAAAATCAATTGTTAATAAAATTTGGTCAATCCCAAAGTTATTACTCCAAGTCCCCTAAATTTCTAATCCTTAGATGCTATAAATTTGTGCTTTTCAGTTTTTGTAATTTCCAATTTACACCTTCCCAATTGTCCAGATTTTAAAGTCTTATTTATCTTTTCTTTTTCTTCCCCCCCTTCTGTCGCTTTTCTTCTTTTGCTTCATAAGATGATCTGTCACGTGATGTTGATAACCCAAATCCAACTTAGCCCACCGGGTTTCTTCAAATCTTTCAAATCCGCTTTTCAGTGTACAGTTCCAATACAGTTTTAGTATTTAATTTAATTTGCCTTATGAATCTTCAAAAAGTTCAGTAAATATTTCCCAGCATCCAAATCTAAAGTCAAGATCAAGTAGCTTTCCAGGTGTTGTTTACTTTCTCTCATCACTTTCCTTTGAATTTTACATGTTGCAGTAATCTTCTTCCTCCAGTAGATGGCTCCCTTGCTCCCAATTCCAGCCTTCAACAGAGTATAAAAGTCAAAAACAGTTGATTGTCATCCAGTCAGGGGAGTTAGAGATAGAATTTAGAAAAGCAATATATCCCAATAGTCACTTTTCACAATGTTGTTCGGCTTTTCCAAGCTTTCTATGTTTTAAATCATCCTTTAGGTTTTTCTTTAACGTCTAGATTTTTAATCTTTAATCTTCCTCTTTAGTTTTTAATCTTTAATCTTTCTCCATAAATCCAATCACCACTTTTTTAACATTTGGAAATAATTTTTTGGAACTTTTAACTTAGGTTAAATCTCTAAGGTAACAGTTGGAAATTTTCTCACCCAGTTTCACTGCTCTGTCCACACACCGCTCCAGCACAAGATCTTAGTGTCCTGGTTGTCCCAACTTGTGACTGATAAAAAATGGCCGTCGTCCCTGCTGCTGTTCAGGAGAGCTTTCTTCGGATCAACGAGATTGCGATTTCCTCATGATCAACGAAGCGCCTCTCCTTTCTTCACCACCCCTCCAGGATGGTTTAACCCCGTAGGGTCTCCCAGCAAGCAGTTGCCACCTGCATTTCACAGAGCCCGGCAGAGCTCTGCTATTTTACAGCCATTCTTGCCGCGATGTCAACCGGAAGTCCCAACAAAGAAAAATTTTCATAGGTGGGGATGTTCCTGCAACATGCTTCCACATGTAGTTTATTCAATGTTGTGCATATGCTGAGGGTAGCCTAACACACTAAACTAAAATGTAGATATTTTGTGATAAGCTGTATCTGATAAAACAGCCAGAATAGCATATAAATTCTGATTTGTTAACAGCTATTTGGAAAGTCACAATTTTAAATAGAATATTTGTGGAAGTGCAATTTCACATACTTTAGAATTGTAATCTAGGAATACACAGTATGGATAGGGGTTTTTTTTTAACAACTTTCCCTAACCTCTCTCCTTGTTGCTTGAAGATATAAACACGTTTTAAAATAGTGATTGACATCCTACTTTACTGGAGAAACATCTAAAAGCCTGTTTTGGTTTCTATTCTTTTAGGAGATATGTACAAGTTGTTCAAACCATTGGAGTTATAAGGATGCATCCTTTGCCACACTTGTAGCCTTTTTGAGTCTATAGGCATTTGTACTTACTCACCCTTATCCATCCAGTCTCAACTGTCAGTACCTATCCTTCCATTCCCCTCCACCCCCAATGACTGATGAGGCTTCTTGGATGAGAAGTGAAATGTTTTCTTCTTCTTTTTCAAGGAAAAAAAACCAGTCCAGTTGCCTTTTGAAAAAGCTCCTTTGAGACCTTATCCAAGTTCTTTTTTTTCCAAGCTTATTTTTCTGGCAGCAGACCAGAAAAGTAATATTCTAGCAATTGGAAGATGATTCAGGGAAGATGATGACAAAAATAACTGAAGAAGTCAAATGCAGTCTTTTCACAAGATAAAAAGAAGCCTCTTTATTTTCAAATGTAACATTACAATTCAAGAGAAGGAAATGAACATGGCAGAGCCAGGGTTGCCTCTTTTAGCCTCTCCAGTGATTGGAGAGCAAACAGGCAAATAGTGTCAAATAAAACATACCTAAAATACCCCATTCTTGATAAAGGCTTAATTTCTTGATTATATATAAAAAGTAGTAACGGATATAAATAAAACACAAGACTGGCCCTCTTCAATGCAGTCAGAATTTCAACAGCCATGTGAATAAAACAGACTCAAATGCTTTAATAAAGAAACTCCGCTTATGACTGGAAGGAACAGCCATCTTCATTCAATGCAATTCAGTGCAAAGACAGAGTCCCTCTGGCCTTCATGCAATAATAGCTTTCCCTCCCAAGAAACAAACTTAAAGTGCTCCAAGTGCATTATAAAACTGATAAAGGAGAAAGTCAAGATATTGGGGCAGTAGCTCAACTAGTCTTTGGTGGCTTGTTGGAAAAAAAAAAGGCAGACAATTCAAGTCTTGGCTAAATTTTTGCTACAAGTCAAGGACCAGTTAAGCAGGGAGGGAAGGAGAGAGGCCTTAAGAGCAGAGCCTTATAGTAATATGCTCAAGGAATGTTTGAAATAACTTAAGTTTCATGGGTCAATACTGAAAAAATTACCTCTCTTCTTCCTACCCCAAAATTTTGAACATTGTGCAGCAAATAGTTCTCCCAGCACATGTGAAATGCTTACTGCTGTGCACATGTGATTAATACCTGAAGCTATAGTTAGCACATCCAGGGAAGTCAACTCAGTGGTCCAGCCTCACTCAAGAGGAATTAAAAGGGCTCTGCAGCTGTTAGCTGCAGAACTATACAATCTATGGTACTTGCATTGCAGCTGAGGTGAAACAGCTGTGAAAACAGCTTGAGATTTGAAAAACGAAGCACCTCAAATTCCTCCCAAGTTTTGCAGCCATCTCTTACAATTTATGCTAGTCTTCTCCAACCTGGCTTCTTCCAAATGTATGGAGACTCTCAACTCTTAGATTTCCTCGATTATGGCCCCTGGCAGCTGCAGTGCCAATCTACTTACAGACACCATAGTGGAGATGGATGTTTTACACACACACACACACCAACTCTCTTCTTGCTGTAGTTCAGTTTCTCAGTCTTGGCCACTTTAAGATGTGTGGACCTCAACTCCCAGAAGTCCCTAGCCAGCCATGGGAGGGATTTCTGGGAGTTGAAGCCCACACCTCTTAAAGTGGTCAAGGTTGAGAAACTCTCTTCTGGTTTGATAATCAGTCTTTGCTCCAGATGGATAATGCTCCTAATCACAATCCTATTCCACATCGGGAAATCCCATCTAATTATGCAAGAGAGGATCTCCACATCATCTTGAGTTTATGTGCCTTGTAGTGAGGAAAATGAAGAACTGACAGGCTTGCCAGTGCAGCCATCTTTACAGAGAATTATTGATTAGAAAGCAGCTATGGAAATTCAAGAACTTCAAGAGTCTATCCCAGAGGTCTTCAAACTTGGCAACTTTAAGACTTGTGGACTTTAACTCCCAGAATTCTCAGGAATTCACCCAGCTATGCTGGCTGGAGAATTCTGGGAGTTGAAGTCCACAAGTCTTAAAGTTGCCAAGTTTGAAGACCCCTGGTCTATCCCATAGCTACTCTTTGGCCAAGGAGTGAGTTGTAATACATGTTAGCAGTAACAGAGGGAGAAATGATTAGAAACAAAAACCATTTCATTTGGAATCATTCACACCCTCCCACCCTTGATAACTTCAATTGTTTTAAAATACTTATTGAAGCGAAATGGTAAACATACAGTCCAGGAAATTATTTTCCAGACTTTTTTTGGGGGGGGGGGGATATCTTCCAAGTCAGTCTTGACTCCCATACACTGCCTTTACAAGACCCTGCAGTTTTGGCAAGGTTTTCAGAAATGGATTGCCACGGACTCCTATGTCTGAGAGGGAGGGACTGGCCCAAAGTCACCCAGCTGGTTTTGTGCCTAAGATGGGACTAGAATGGTCTCCTAGTTTCTAACCAGATGCCTTACCACCACACCAAACTGGCTCACACTTTCATTTAAGGATGGCAAGCCATAGCTCCTTGTAATCTTCTTTGTGGGCTATATCACTGGAGATGCTAGGGGCTGTTAATTTACTTCTTGAAGGCAATAGGTGCATTTGTCCCCGTTGCGACATTAGGGTAGTGTTTTAAGTTTCTTTTCAACTAGGAGTGTGCGGGATCCAACAGTTCTATTCAATATAGGCACATGTACTCTTTTCACAAGGGAATAAAATGCATTTGGTCCCACCATATGCAGATTCACCAAAAACGTGTTCATGAAACCTAGAAGTCACGAAAAGTTCCACCAGGCTGAGATTCATGCAACACCTTTAGGGAAAGGTCCTTTCAGTTCTAAGACTTTAGGATTTCTTTTTGCTCTAACCAGGTTGAAGTTATCGGTTGTAAGGAAAAGATTAATCCCAAAGCTTCAAGACAATACAGTTGTCAGAAGCCATTTGTGAAATTATGGCCGTTAACATTAGCAGAAGATATGCAGTACTTCTAATTCCAGTTAAAAATGGATGTACTTCACTTTTCCACTCTCTCCCAAGCTTCTCCATCCTTAAATCTTCCAGATGTATTAGGGGCTATGTCTCCCATAATTCCCAAGCAGCAAGAAGATACTGGAAGTTGATGCTATGCATCTAAAGGTCATCAAGTTGAGAACGGCAAATCTTTAAAAATACTTCTAGAAGCCTCTGCTGCCTGCAGTATAAATAGGAATCCCACACTTCTGAGTGGGGGCAGATATAATTAACACTTTCTACTAGACTGGATCTAACTGCAAATCTTTCAGGAGATGCATCCATGGCTACAGTTGCCCTTATCTTCCACTGCTTGCCTCATCTCTTGGTGATCTCATTGCGTACTACTGTTTCCTTGGCAGGTGGAAGGAAAAAAAATTGGCTTTGCTTCACATTCCAAACAGTTGTTTTCTCAGTAACAGAGAATGATGCTCTTGGGTGGTGGTTAAGCAATCCAGGAGCAATTTACATCTCTGTGGTTGCAAAGAAATCACTCTTGCTTTTATTCCATTGTGGAACATCAAAGCAGTTGCCAGACAAAGCAGTGAAGGACATCTGTGCCAGTTGGTTATGCATCACCCCAAACAAGCCCACAATTCTCATGGGTCCACCCTATCTGTAACCCATTCTGAATCTGCTTTTCCAGTATAAAATAAATTACTGTTATTTAAAATGAAGTTATTACTGTTATGCTAGAAATAGGCCAAAACAACACAAGGACGCTGCAGGGAATATAACAACACATGCAACAATGGGACCTGCTCTAGCAATCTCGGTAATGATTGATGGCAAAACATAACCACAAGCTTTGTTAGCCTTGTGAGACTGGCAGTTGTGCCATACTTGTAAAATGTTCTCCAAGAATTTAAAAGCAAAAGAGATTCTTCATCCCACCCCACTTTCAAAAGTTTTCCACTGTTAAATATGTAGAGTTGTTTGTCACCATAGGAAGACAGAACAAGTTTCCCAACCAGAAATGTGCAATTTAAAAGTGTTGTCTGGAACAGACATTTCATGCCATTGGAGAAGAAAGATTGGGAGGGAAGAGAACTATCCCTTGGAAATGGTTGATTAAAAGTGCAAATATCCACCTGGACAACAGTCATGGTCTGTTGGCCAATAAAATAGAATGCTTTCAGAATATGCTCTCCTTTGGGTTCTGTTATTTCCAGTACCACATAGCAACAATTGGTCTCTCCAGTCCAAAGTGCAGAGCTATGAGCCAATATTGTTCCATTCCCATATTAGAAGATCATTGGAAAATACTATATGCATTAGGGGGAACCTGGAGGTCACTGGGAATTCCCCCAGGCCGGAGATTCATACAACACCTTCAGGGCAATGTCCTTTCAATCCTAGGATTTTAGGATTTCTTTTGCTCTAACCAGTTTGCAGTTATCAATTGTAAGAAATGACTGGTCCTAAAGGGTTCTTCACACCTCACAGGAACCCTTCCCCCAAAGCTACTCTATGATTAGTTTGGTGGCTTTGGATGTAAACTGTGATGACTTCTGGATTCCAAGCTTTCATGGCTGAAGAACAGTGGAGCTGTTGCATCCATTGGGGGTGCAACTAAAGGTGGAATCATGATGCAGCTGTCGCTCCCTGTCAGAGAGCCATACCATCCAGAATTCTGAGGAGTAGCCAAGCTGAAAAATACAAAATGGAAATTTGGGAGAGTAAGACATAGAAAGATCATATTAGAAAACAGCAGCATCAAAAATCAGCAATACACAACCTTCTCCAACTTAAGCATCCTCCAAATGTAGACTTCACTTCTCCAAATTCCCACAAACAGCATGGTTATTGGGGAAGATGTTTGAACATTACAATGTATGGCTAGCTGCCAATTTTAGGGGGGGGGAATCTGCAATTAAGGAACATGTTTTTTTCAGCAAAGGTACCTAATTGTGGAATGCTGTCTACTGTATGTATATATATATGGCCACCAGGAGCTGTTGTTCCTGAAGGGGCACTGAAAAAAACAGACATTTTATGCTCCCAATTAAGGAAGTGCAAGATGGATTCAGCAGCTTCAACATGATGTTGTCCAACAATGAAAGAGGCATGCAAAAACAAAAAAACCTTATTGTACAAGGAGAGGCAAATTGTAAGAGCTTTCTGATTTCTCCTTTGTGAATGGGCAGACGGTCATTACTCCCAGGTTTGAAGTTACAAAACTTTTGTGTGTTGCTTTTGAGTTTCCAGAAGACATCTGGTTGATCCCGAAAGACATGAGATGTTGATTGGGTTGACCCAGCAGAGCATTTCTCATGTTTATTGTTTTTAAACTATATTTTTATTATGATGAGCCACGGTGGCACAGTGGTTAGAGTGCAGTACTGCAGGCTACTTCTGCTGACTGCCTGCAATTTTGCAGTTCGAATCTCACCAGGCTCAAGGTTGACTCACCCTTCCATCCTTCCAAGGTGGATAAAATAAGGAGCCAAATTGTTGGGGGCAATATGCTGATTCTGTAAACTGTTTAGAAAGGGCTGTAAAGCACTGTGAAGTGGTATATAAGTCAAAGTGCTATTGGTATTATCCCAAAATGGATATTTTTTACTATCTATGCAGAACATACAGAACCTTTATGCAGAGATTACAATAGGGCATAGGCCAAGAACATTGGCAGTATAAACACCTGGAATACCATATCATGATGTCCAAAAGTGAGCAATTAAACCTGGGGTTTGAACTTTTTAGTGGTCTGCCTACAAAACAAAGAACTATTGCTTCTGCCCCAAATCTGCACATAGTGACAGTACTGGCTTATGTTAGAGAATAATTGCAGATATACAGATCACTAGATCTCTTGATTTGCATTAAACTAAATTTTTAACATTATGTAATCATAGCAGCACAACATTGCACCCCATCATTAGAGCTATACACCCCATCATTAGAACATTAGCACCATTAGAACTAATGAGAAATTTCCTGACAGTTAGAACAATTAATCCGTGGAACAGCCTGCCTCCAGAAGTTGTGAATGCTCCAACACTGGAAGTTTTTAAGAAGATGTTGGATAACCATTTGTCTGAAGTAGTGTAGGGTTTCCTGCCAAGGCAGGGGGTTGGACTAGACGACCTCCAAGGTCCCTTCCAACTCTGTTGTTATTATATTATATTATTATCATACTGCTGAAATGAAGAATTATGGCAGGGAGTGAAACAAGCTGTTTGGTTCCAATGGTCAAAATGCATTTCAGAATCTTACATCCCAAGTGTCCTATTTCTACATGAGCTGTGGTGGCGCAGTGGTTAGAATGCAGTATTGCAGGCTAATTCTGCCCACTGCCAGCAGTGCAATTCTCATCGGCTCAAGGTTGACTCCGCCTTCCATCCTTCCGAGGTCAGTAAAATGAGGACCCAGATTGTTGGAGGCAATATGTTGATTCTGTAAACCGCTTAGAGAAGGCTGTAAAGCACTGCAAAGGGGTATGTAAGTCTAAGTGCTGTTGCTATTGCTACATCAGGCTCCAGCTAATGAATCTTCAGCTGAAATAGATGTTCCACAAGCATCAAATCTGGCAGTTTCTACTCTAAACTATATTTCCCTCCTCTTAGTGTAATCAAGTTACCTTCCTCCAGCAAGCCTTGGAAGGTCATCATCACTGTCGTATCTTCTTGGATTGTCAAAGAAATAGGCTCGTGAACTGTAACTGTGGCTGTTGATCATCCCAGCAGGTGCCTTTCAGGTTAAGAGGGATATTGGGGGGTGGGGGGAGGGAAGTTAAGAACAAAAGAAAACATTTGCCTTAGAGATCTGGAAGGAAAAATATGCCAGTTCTTTGCCTTTTCCAAAATCAAGACATGCAGATATACAACATGTTATTTCTTAAAAGTGTAATTTTTACAGCAGTTGTAATAAACTATTCCAATCTGATAAATGAAGGAGCTGTTTGCTCCTCTGTAGTAGTTACAGTCTCTTTATAATAAGGGAGGGGAGGCAAAGTGAAAGGAAGTTGTTGAAAACAACTACTAGCACATGAAACAATCTTGTGCAAGCCAATTAAGCAAAATACGACACATGATAGCAGCACATGCTGCTGCTAAGTAATAAACAAAATTCAATTACAGTCTTCAGATCAGGTAACTAAAATAGTTGCCATCCCCTTTTGCAGACTGCATTCTCCAGGAGCCTGCAAAAGCTACAGTGGAATTATACATTTTAATGTAAGAGAAGTGGGAAGTTATTAAATAAATAGCAATCATCTGAAATGCACTAAAATAATGCAATTCAAATCAACTAAAAGTTTACCATATCTTAACATACTGTTTGTTCCTGATCCTGTTCATTTTTGAAATATGCCCTCCAATTTGCCACTCAAAAGTTTTAAACAAAAGCTGTTATACAGCAGCATTTTTCAATCTCAGCAACTTTAAGATGTAGAATTTCAACTCTCAGAATTCCCCACCCAGTCTACACCTTGAGAAACATTTTTGTACAGTAAAGAGAGAAAAGTCTGTGAACCCTCAGAAGTACTCAGAATGCTGTAGTACTGTGACCAGCAATAAGATTAAAGCCTAATTTATGAAGAGAATTTCTGAATCAGCAACATACTGTAGGAAGTTAGTACCCACCCCCTCCTAGAAAAATGAAATATCCTAGGAAATATTGAAAAAGGAAAGAATATGTTTCCCTGAATGAGGAAAAGAGAAACAGGTTTTAAATACAAAGCAGCTTCCTGCAGCTCCCTGCCCCCACCCTTTGCCAATGAGCCATTAAGGACTGGGCCCAGCTCACACATTCCTCTCACCTAGCCTGGAGGTCTTCTACATAACAAAGAATTATCTCCTTCAGTCATACCCATATTAGGATTTGCCCAAGGCCTTTTTATTCAGCCAAGCCTGGGACAGACAAAAGCCTATAGAGTTGCCACTGCATGGCCTTCTGGGAGCCTGACCACCAATCAGTGCATTATATACACAGGAACAGGAAACTAAGAGGTGGGACCCAACAGAGAGTATAAAACAAGGAACTCAGCATCTCTTCTTCCCCTTTTTTCTCTTCACCCACATCTGGAAGCATGTAATCTACCTTTTCTGTACAGGGGCCTATGCCATGTGCTCCTGTCCACCATATTAAACCTTCTTTCCAAGCAATTTCCATGAATCCAGTGTCTTTTTCCCCACTTGGAACTGAACCCAGAAGGATATTCCTTACAACAATACAAAACACTATGGTTTCTGTTGTCCTTATTGAATGCATTGAGTCAGTTTACAGACTATTGGAAAAAGTGTGTGAATTTGAGATACAGTAATCGGTGGTACTTAACAGCAATGACCTCAACCAAATATTTTTCTTGCTTGATCAGTCCCACACATGACTTTAAAATTATTTGGCCCAGGTCTTCTTTGCAGAACTAAATCAAAACAATGAACTTGGGGCTCTCTACACGAACTGCTTGAAGTTTTGAATTGAACATTGGCTGTAAAACTTCTGCTTTGGCTATTCTGTTGCAGACTTACTTTTGTGTTCAGAATTACTGCCTTGGCTGAATAACTTACATTTTCTAGATCTCTTGACTTTTTCCTACAGAATTTGTGTTTGTGAATCTGTCTTCAAATTATAAACTCCATAAACAAATCCATGCAGTTTTCTTGGCAACTTTTTTTCAGTAATAGTTTGATAATACCTTCTTTCTAGGGTTGAGAGAGAGAGACTGATGCCAGTCACCCAGCTGGCTTTATGCCTAAGGCAGAATTAGAACTCCCAGCTCCACTCTCTAACTCAGTGGCTTTAACTACTATACCAAATCAGCTCTGTAGAATTTGCTGGTAAATATAATTTGCTGGTAAATCTAAATTATTGCAATCTGCTTGGGTCCTGAACCTGCAAAGGAATCCCAAACATACCTTCATCATTATACTTCACAATTGGGATAAGGCTCTTTTGCTAGCATGCTTATTATTTTCTCCAGGAAAAAATTTTTTTTTATTTAAGTTACTTAAGTTACTCCTATTTCCACAAGACATTATTTCAATAATCTGCTGTATCATCCAGGTGGGCTTAAGATAAATCTGGGTTGGGTAGCAATGTGCTTTCTTGAGAGTCATCACTTCCTCCTTGGTATTTTTCTATTCATAGCATCCTTGCTTATGGTGAACTCATGAACTGCAATAAGAGATAATGTAAGAATAGTCTCCAAATCCTTTGTCATTTCACTAGGATCCTTTGCAATCTCCCAGAGTATTATACTCTAAGACCTTGGGATGATATCCATTCACTGATTACATTGGAAAGAGTAATAATGGAATTGTGTTTTCTCTACTTGTACACTATCTGTCTGACCATGGACTGATGAAGGTCAAAGTCTGTATCAATTGTTTTGTAAACCTTCCAATCATCACAAATATCTGCAGTCCTTTTTCAGAAAACCACATAACTCTTTTGATCACAGCATGATTCTTTTCCACAGATCGGTCTTATGAAAGCAGAATCTGATGGTAGCTGACAATGTATGTGTTGTTGTTTTTTTAAATAGGAGATAACCCTTCCAGTTTACATCTGATTGAAACCTCTGACTCAACCTACCCCCTTAAGATTGCTGATTGTTTTTTAAGGCTTCATATAGATTTCCAACAAAGGCAGGGAAAGTTGGATTAAAAAAAGGCATGACACAGTACATTGTTTTGGGTGTTATTTACCGAAGTATTTTTTTATTAATAGACCTACATGAAGCTCAGATCTCACAGATAACAAGTGAGATTAAAGGTAATCCTAAAGGGTTCACAAATTTTCTCTCAGCACTCTGTGGGATGTAATAGTCCTAATTCTTTTTTTTAAATGACAGAGTATATAAGGTCCCCTATGTGATATTACATCATAATCCCGCTGTGCGTAACATACCAATTATGTGGCAAAAAACCCCTATGAAGCCAGAAAGATGGCACAGTCCCCATCCCTGCCAAGGGCTAACGAGCAATATCCTTGGACAGAGTTTGATACAAAGTGGTCTTCTATTCAAGCTTCAACTTGGAATGTCCTCTTTTGTCCCCAAAGAAACATTTTCATCATGTTCTAAATCCCTTTGCATGTTTTCCCTCCACATTCGCTTATTTTGAAGAAACAATTGAAAAAGAGTAACAGTTGCTCCCAATCCATACCAAATTTTGGGCCAATCTCTGTGCTCGGAAGAAGAGTACCACAAATATGGTTGGCACGAACTCCCAGAGAAAAAGCACCACACCAAAGACTACGTACTCCTCACCGTTAACTTCTTTTCCTTGAAGCTGTAGGAACAGGATATGGACACACATTCAGAGAAAAATAACAAAAGTGTTGTCATGCAGTGATTTATATTGCCTGTTATATGTATATGCAGGGAGATGCATCCCTATTCATTATAATGGTTTATTCCTGAGCACGTGATTTAATTTAATTTAATTTAATTTAATGGATTTGTATGCCGCCCAACTCCCTAGGGACTCTGGGCGGCTCACAACATATTCAGATCCATTACAGCAATATAAAATACAATAAAATACAATAATTAAAAACATACAAAAGTTAAAAGAGTATCGTCTCGCTTTCACCCCGCCTGCCGGAAGAGCCAGGTTTTTATTGCTTTCCGGAAGGCCAGCAGGGTGGGGATAGTCCTGATCTCTAGGGGAAGCTGGTTCCACAGGGAGGGAGCTCCCACAGAGAAGGCCCTCCCCCTCGGCCCCGCCAACCGACATTGTTTGGTCGATGGGACCTGGATGAGGCCGACTCTGTGGGCCCTGACCGGTCGTAGGGAGGTATGCGGCAGGATGCGGTCCCGAAGGTAACCTGATTGATATGTTCTAGTACGCATGTGCACATTCCTTTCTCCGATCTCTTCTTCTGTTCCTGGCTTCCATTGAAGCAAGACTTATTTTTATATCAGAGATGTAGAATAATGAGGATTTATTGTTTTGTACCGAAATAAATATTTTTACTTAGACTTTTAAACTCCGGTTTCTTTTCTAATGTCTGATGTCCGGGAAAAGATCTATTTCTCCTTTTGTGAGATTAATTTTCGCCTCTGAAAAGTGTTTTGATGGGCTCTCTATGGAACAGCACTCAAAGATTGCAGATGGAACAACAGCCTACCTCCCACCATGAACTATTTTTTTAAAGCAAAAGCTACTACGTATCCATATGTGTGTGTGTGTGTGTGTGTGTGTGTGTGTGTGTGTGTGTGTGTGTGTGCGCGCACACACGTGCATGTGTAAAATACATAAAAAAACAAATGAAAGTAGCAAGCCTTATAAATTCTCATATTCTGAACAGAATAGTATAACTCACAGACAAGTCTAGTATTTTAGTTTCCTATTGAGTTTCAGGCTGGTTCAAAGGACTGGATCTAATCTTAAATCCCAAGACACGTATGATTAAATTGGCTCCATTTTTTTTCCATTACAGTATCTTTCAATTGAGCCCCTTCCTTCCATTATAGGAATAGCCTCACAATCCACAACAAAGGATAGATAGCAATAGCATTAGCACTTAGACTTATATACCGCTTCATAGTGCTTTACAGCCCTCTCTAAGCGGTTTATAGAGTTCAGCATATTGCCCCCAACAATCTGGGTCCTCATTTTACCGACCTCAGAAGGATGGAAGGCTGAGTCAACCTTGAGCCGGTGAGATTTGAACAGCTGAACTGCTGAACTAGCAGTCTGCTGAAGTAGCCTGCAGTGCTGCACTTTAACCACTGCGCCACCAAGATATCTCTTGGAATCAAGAGAAACTAAGAAAGAATGCTTAGGAATCTTTCATATCCTCATTAGCCATAACATGGTTTGTTTGTTTTTGGACTGATGTGATATGTGAATCCAAGCCACTGTGATTTATAAACCATAATTCATGCCTTAGTATTGTGGAAAATCAAATGCTATGGCTTAGTCTCATATGTGAACCTTGTCACAGAGTAATAGCAGCAGTACTGGACTGCATCTAATGTTGGTTAATCAAATCACCATCAAAAAGCTCCAAAGCAGGATATTTTCCTTGCAGCTGTTCCCAGTAACTGGTACTCAAATGCAAACTGTCTATCATATACATGTACTCATATGTACATGTATGGACAGACTGACAGATGCACATAACATACTGTATTAATTTTGACCTGTAGCCTTTGACAGCGTAATCCTTTTGGATGAATTAGCCATTTCTAGATAAGGCAGCTTCATTAGCTCATCTCAAGTTGCTTTCCAACATATAAAGATCTCATTGGTGCTCTTCTCAACTGCCTCCCACCATGGTGGCTCCTCCCAATTACTATTCATTGGAGGCACAGTGAAGAAAACGGGTGGACAATGTCAGTGTTCCAACTTAGATGTGATCTTCCTCTATTTCTATAGAAGTGTGAAAAACTTGATTACCTTATCTGAAAGATTATCCCAACCATAGTTGAATGGACTAGGTGCATGGTCTGGAGTGATCACTACCGCCACCAAATTATAAAAAGCTCTTGAAGAGTGTAAGAGGATGACAACAGAACCCACAAGGAGAGCTTGGCAGAGAGATGTGCCCTAGTTAAAAAAAATACATAAAGAGTTGTAAATAAACATAGTAGTCATAATATGTATATCATTAATAATGGCCACATACTATTATTGACATTAGCTTATACTCGAAAACTTTTGTTATATAATTATTCAATCTCTTAATCTTTTTAGTTTCTAACCTCTGTTTCTGTTAGTTAACCATTGGTAAAACAAATCCCATGTTAAGAAGTATTCTGTTTCTTCCTTCTCCTTTATTTTTAATGTTAATCTATCCATCTCTGCGCATTCTAATATTTTTTTTTATAACATTTCCATCTGAAGGGAATCTCTTCATTTTTCCACTGTGGTGCAAAAACAATTCTTGATGCTGTTAACACATGTAAGACAGTTTCAATTACCGTCACTACTGGTTCACTGTTGGGAGCGTGCGCGTGGGGTGCTTCTGCGCATGCAGAGAGATGTCCGGGTAGGTGGGCGGAGCCTCCCGCTGCCACCGCTACCGGTTTGCCCGATCCGGGGCGAACCGGTAGCAACCCACCACTGATGTAAGATTATATATGCATTCCCTTTATTATACAGTTCTGGTAAAATACCCAACAGGAATAATTCTGGTCTAAAGTCAATATGTTGCTCTATGATTTTTTCTAACCATGTATGTATTTTGGTCCAATACTTTTTTACCTCTGGGATGTCCACCACATGTGATAATACGAACCCGGTATCTGATTACATTTCCAACATTTTCCAACATTTTTGCCAGTCTTGCTGGTGGTATATAAAACATTTTATATAGATTTTCTTTATTTGCAGTTGACATTTCTAATTTATAATTTCTATCCCATAGTTTCTGCCATTTGTCTAACTCCATAGTATACTCAAAGTTTTTGGCCCATTACTATTACTATCATTGTTTCTTTCACTTGTTCTTCCATTTTGTCACTCAATAAATAGCTGTACGTTTTCTTAATTAGTTTTTCTTTTTATCTGTCCCTAATAATATCTGATCCAGTTCTGTTGCTTCTTTACAAAAACCATACATTTTTACATCTTTCTCATATTCTTGATTGTATTTGCACATGTGGCCACCATGCTAAATCAATTCCTTGATTACTCAGCTCTTGCTTAGATTTAAGTTCCCCTTTTTCATTCAAGTTAACTTTATATATTATAATTTTTTCCAAATTAACCACATTCGGATGTGTCAGTGCCTCCATTGTGGAGAGCCAGACTGGTATTTTCATATAATGTTTTTCTCTTATTTTTCCCCATACTAACAGTAAAGCATTTCTAACATAGTCTCTTTGGAAATATCCATGTATTTTATTTTTCCCATACCATAAAAAGGCGTGCCACCCCAATTGCAAATCATGTCCTTCCGAAATTAATAATCTTTTATGCCTCAAGTTTATCCATTCTTTCACCCATGTAAGTGCAGAAGCCTGGTAGTATAGTTCCCAATCTGGCAACCGAACCCTCCTTTGTTTTTAGAGTCTTGTAGCATTTTTAATCTTATTCTTGCTTTCCCCCCTGCCAGATGTATTTTAATATCATTTTATTTAGCTCCTCAAAGTATTCCCCCCCCCCAACTTTATCGGAATTGTTTGGAACAAAAATAATAATCTCGGTAGGATGTTCATTTTTATTGTAGCTATTCTTCCTAACATCGATAGATGCAAATTTTTCCATTTCTCCAAGTCTTCGCCTATATTTCTGGCTTATTAATCTGTATAGCATCTGCCAACAACACTGTCATTATATCAGGAAGGTCTTTCCCTTTTTTCCTCTTCAATATTTTGGAATCTCAGGAAGAAAGTTGCCTTTTCCATTTCCAACGACATCAGAGTTTCCTTCAGCTCCTTATTTTCCTGTGTCAGTCTTTGGTTTATCTCATCTACTTTTTTCTCTGCTTGTTCTGATTTCTCTTCTCCAATTAAGCTTTTGAGGAGTCTAAGAGTCACACTGATTCAGAAACCCCTATACATTTTGCTCTTCCTGTCACCTCTTGCAGTACTTAAAATGTGGGCAGTCATGCCTTTGAAGGAAGAGATCTCCTGCTTAGTCTTACATATGCTTGCTAAACCATGCCATATTTTCAACAACCATTTCACTGATTTTGTATCAGTGACATGCTTCTTCTACAATCAGAACTCAAGTCTGAAAGCAAATTACATGGCTATGATGCTATGCAACAGGCAAATTATTTTGCAGATGGGACCATAATACCAGATACAGAAGTTTTTGATCAAAACACCATGAAGATTTCAGGGGAGAAAATAATGACTAAAAAGAAAAGATTAGCTCTTCTTGTACTACTAGGCACCATGTTCACAGCCCTCTTTGGCCATTATCCTCTCCCTTGGCATTAGTTCCTCCAGACCATTTCTTAACTGCAAAATGGGAATCACTGCAATGAGGTGAGGATAAGGTATAAAATCATTCTGTTTATTAAAGAATAAAGTGGACTAATATCACTGAAAAAATTGCAGTAATTCTCTTCTGTGGAAATGGGTGCTTAGAACAGACAAATTGAAAAATCTATGTCTTTACAGGATAAGTGGCAAAATGTAAATACATGAATTACCATTCTTCCTTTTCCTCCAAAGAAAAAATGTAAAGCTGGCTACATTTTCAATACACTTGCTATGAAGCTCCAGAAACTAACTAGCATATTCTCGATGGGAATGTATCTCCTCTGCAACAGCATCTTGAAATTTAGGAGTGCTGCCTAACCTTTCTAGATTTTCAGATGGCAACGGTGACAAAGAATGCATTTGCATAATCATATCCAGCATGCCAGCTGTAGGTATTTCCAAGATGTTTGGACTTGGAACTGGATACATCTCAATTTGACTAATGCAATGAATTCTATGTAGCATCTAGAAGTTTGACTAATGCAATGAATTCTATGAGCATCTAGAAGTTTGCACTAATGCAAAACTGGATTATTAATTGATGCGCAATACCAGAAGCATGTCATTTCCATTCTGAAGATTTAATTATCAGTTTTCTGCAGAACTTGTTTAAAGGTTTTACATGGATATAACTGCCAATCTCAGTATGAATATTTCTGGGCATTAAGGTCAATAAGAGAGGCCTTTACTTTTTTGAAACTATTTGCCAGGGACACAGGAGAGCAAATTCATCTACATTTATTTATTTATTTATTATTTATTTATTTATTTTGTCAAGTACGTGTTGGTAATATACATAGATGTAACATTGTTTATATACATAAGATTGGTACTGAAAGAGGGAACATTAGGATAGGGACGGTAGGCACGCTGGTGCACGCCCCTTACTGACCTCTTAGGAATTGGGTGAGGTCAACAGTGGATAGTCTTAGGGTAAAGTTTTGGGGGTTAGGTGGCAAAACCAGAGTCAGGTAGTGAGTTCCAGGCATTTACCACTCTGTTGCTAAAGTCGTATTTTCTACAGTCAAGTTTGGAGCGGTTCACTTTGAGTTTGTATCTGTTGTGTGCTCGTGTATTGTTGTGGTTGAAGCTGAAGTAGTCGTTGACAGGAAGGACGTTGTAGCAGATAATTTTATGAGCTATGCTTAGGTCGTGCCGAAGGCGACATAGTTCTAAGCTTTCTAAGCCCAGGATTTCAAGTCTGGTTGCATAAGGTATTCTGTTGTGAGTAGAGGAGTGGAGGACTCTTCTCGTAAAGTATCTCTGGACGTTTTCTAATGTATTTATGTCCGATATGCGGTGTGGGTTCCAGACTGATGAGCTGTATTCGAGGATTGGTCTGGCAAATGTTTTGTATGCTCTGGTTAGTAGTGTGATATTACCGGAGAAGAAGCTACGTATAGTTTAGAAGAAGCTACGTATAGTATAGAAGCTTCTATAGTTAGAATGCACTTCATCGAGAGAGGTTTGACTCTCTCCCGAGTCGACTTCATGTTTGATTCCAGATGCAGGAATTGCTTTTCTGACAAGGGGCTTGTAATACTGAACAATATTCTACTATCACCGATCCAATCTGGAATGATCCTCTTAACTAGAATAAACTGCTATTGCTCATTAGACTTCAGCAGAAGACGGAATAATTCCAAACGCTAATCATTGGCTTACCAAGAACCAGGCTCTTAATCCATAATATGAAGATGCTAAGAAGCAGGACAACACTTCTTTTCAAAACACTTTCCTGCTTAGAAGTCCTTAATTCATAGTTCGCTGATGGCTTCTGATTGTAAAAAGACCTGCATCAGCATTGTTTGCCACTTTGCATTTATGCAAATGAAACAGTTATTTCCAAACAAGCAGAATTTGCAGTTGTTATGTGGATTGCCTGCATGTTACAGTGAAATATATTTTGGACAATTCAAAGGTGCTTTTTCAGGAGGCAACGGGACTTTCTTGTTTTTCCTTTGAAGACATTTCGCTTCTCATCCAAGAAACTTCTTCAGCTCTGACAGGATAGCGGGGAATGGAAGGATCTTGTCAGAGCTGAAGAAGCTTCTTGGATGAGAAGCGAAACGTCTTCAAAGAAATAAGCAGAAAGTCCAGTTGCCTCCTGAAAAAGCATCTTTGGGACAACCATGACCTGGATGACTGAGAATCTCTACAGACTTTTAGCCATACAATTTGGGATGAACACCCTTTGGAAGGTGTGGGAGTAGGAATGGATTTGCACAGGAAAAATTGCAGACTACAGAAACAGGAGCACTACTCAGGTGACCCTGAAGACCCCCAAGTGCTTCAACGACTCTCTAAAACAGTGTTTCCCAACCTTGGCAACTTGAAGATATCTGGACTTCAACTCCCAGAATTCCCCAGCCAGCATTCGCTGGCTGGGGAATTCTGGGAGTTGAAGTCCAGATATCTTCAAGTTGCCAAGGTTGGGAAACACTGCTCTAAAAGGATGCAAATGACCAGCTGTCTGCAAGGAATATAAACCCTTCCATTCCCCACTATCCTGTCAGAGCTGAAGAAGCTTCTTGGATGAGAAACGAAATGTCTTCAAAGAAAAAACAAGGAAACCCAATTGCCTCCTGAAAAAGCACCTTTGGGACAACCATGACCTGATAATTAACTTCCCACAAATAGGGAATGCTCTCAAAAAAATATAGAAAACAGCAACTGCAATGACCATGCCATGTGTAAAGTTCCATCACCATACCCAAATTATGGCGCTTCTGTCTTGGGTGGTATTGATAAATATTTGGTTGAAACAAAAGAATATTTGTAGGCAAATTTCTATAAGGCTAGCAAATATGGTCTTTTTTGGCTGAGTATAAATTCTACAAGAGAGAAACTGTGTAAAGCCAGGTTTCTCAACCTTGATCACTTTAAGATGGGTGGACCTCAATTCCCAGAATTCCCTAGACAGCATGGCTGGCTGGGGAATTCTGGGACTTGAAGTTCACCCATTTTAAAGTGACCAAGGTAGAGAAACACTGGTGTGAAGAGACAACAGGAAGCAAGGAACAAGAATGTTACACCAACAATAGTTAAAAGATAAAGAAGGCAAAACTAAGTAACTGCAGAAAAGTAAGTATAATAATTTTGTAACCAGATGTATATTTTCTCAGAAAGCTCCATTTTGCTTCCCACTAGACTGTCTTTTTCGCTTTTCATCACTAAGCGAGCAAGAGGTAGCTTAAGTCTCCCTTAAACTGCATTGGAACAGTCTTTCCCATTCCAGTAGTGTCCCCAGGGTCACAAACATCAAGATGGATGCTTCAACCATGCAATAATCAAGGAGAGAAGCAACTTAGAACTAAGGAGAAATTTCCTGACAGTTAGAACAATTAATCAGTGGAACAACTTGCCTCCAGAAGTTGTGAATGCTCCAACACTGGAAGTTTTTAAGATGATGTTGGATAATCATTTGTCTGAAGTGGTGTAGGGTTTCCTGTCTAAGCAGGGTGTTGGACTAGAAGACCTCCAAGGTCCCTTCCAACTCTGCTATTCTATTCTATTCTAATAAAAGCCCTGCACGGACACGCATACAGAGACACAGCCCTTCATTAAGACTTCTTTCATCATTCCATTGAGTTGGTTCTGCTCCTAAGCCAATTGCGCATTAGGAGTGAGCATTCTTCAAAAACTATTCCACTTTTTAAAAAAGCCTATTAACTTTAAAGTATATTAATCCCTTCCCACTTTCTAGGAATTTCCTTACCTAATCATTAAACAAAAAGCTGCCTCCGAGGCATAAAGCGAGCACAGAATTTCTTCTCAGAGGTTTTTAAAAGCAATAGGGAAAAACAGTAATTTGGTATTTGATCTTCCATTGAAAGCAGCAGATATTATACTTTAACCCAGCTGTTATTAATCTTTTAGGCTACTAGGATTTTTAAAAGAATTTTAAAAAAGTGGCCCACATCTCCAATCCATCCTGAAAATTGAATACAACATCTTTGTACATGTCCCCTGAAAACAATTTTATTCTGTGTCTGAAATACGGATCATCTCCTTACTCAGAACCTGACAGTATGTGTTGCTTCTTCCTTACCTTGGACTCGAGGTAAACATTGGCTGAAGACACTTTGGAAAGTTTGCACATGCAGCAAGCTAACAAGATGGCCGAAAGAATGAAGAGACTATCATTGATCAAGGCCCGGGCAAAAACCGTCCACCTTAGCTGATCCTCTGGAACATTATTTTGTGCCAATAATGCACATGTCAGGTTCACAAAGATGAAGAGGAGGCTGATAAATACAGACCCCATGTACAAGAAAGTCCTGAAAAGGAAAGAAAAGGACAGTTGGTGTCCAGCACAGCTTTCTTTCTGATCTATTCTCCTAATCTTTGCTTTCTTCTTTTGGATTAATGATAATCTATATATACAGTATATAAAAGCGAAAACCACTCACGCATTAATCATGAAATCTTCAGAACCGTAAAACCTACAAACTTGAAATTTGCCACATATGTTCCTCTTGGCTTCTAGGTGCTCACTAAGAAACTATTTTTTGAAATGACCATCGGAGCATAAGTATTTCTTATATTATTATTAACAAGTTCTGATGCTAAGGAGTTCTACTCCCCCTCCCCACCTGAAAAGAAATCTGATCCAAATGCAAAACACAACCAGAGGAGTTTCAGTTTCGCTTTTGCTTTCACAGCAGCAAGCAGCTTTATTACAGAACAGTTGAGATAAACTCAACGCCCAGACTCCTTCCTGTCTCCTTCTTGCTCACACAGCAAATACTGTTTGAGTTTCCAAACACCCCTCAACTCTCTCACACTGACAGGACGCTAGCCAGATGAATACCGATGGATGCTGGTAGGCAGAGACAGATCCCCCCCTCTTATTTTCCTCCTCAGTTCAGACGAATCTGTTCCTTCTACTGTAATACCAGTTAAAGGGGAAAGAGGCAAAAAATGCAGGAAAAGATTTACAGATGGGATTAGGAAAACACAAGTAAGGGAAGCTGCCTGTTTCTCCCATTGGCTAGTTCTGTGTGGCATGCTCCAGAGTCAGTTCACCTAACAGCCTGGTCATCCTCCAGCCAGACAGCAAAACCAAGAATGTTCTTTACAGGGAGATCCTAAGCAATTCATCTGAGGGACGAATTTAAAATCTATGCTATGCAAATAATGTCTTCATCTGTAACAGAAACTTAGTTTACCATCTCTAATGAAATAATACAGTCCCTTTTTTAACTACTCCTTAATTTTCAAGCTTTAAGTGTCAATTTATCAAGCCCCATCACATAGTTTCATAGCGAAGCACGGGTATCAGCTATCTGAATAATGCTGTCTTTATACAAACAATAAACATGTTCGAGATACATTTATATGGTGTAAGACACATCTCTTCCCATTCCCCAACGTGTACCCACATCAATCTGCAGGTGGACACCATCTGCTTAATCTGCTCCATAGCCCAGTCCTGCTATTAGAAGTAAACCCACAGCGCATTTGCTCTGAAAGCCGTGTTCTTTGTCAAAGTGATATAATCAGATTTTTTTTAAAAAAATCCTATTTTATACAAGCAACTTTTGAGCTATTGTAGAATGTTATAAAGCAGTTAGGATTAATAGGTTCCATGGAAAAGTTATACTTTGCTATGCATTAATTTGAACCATCAAAACTTCAACATTTGGCTTGGTGCAAGAATGCAAATTAAAAGACAGATGGTGATGCAGCGTCTGCTCGAGCACACTGGGCTCTTCAATTCACTAAGGGCATCTTTAAAATACGTTGATTAATCGGCCACAATATCTACAGATTTAAGGTGAAACTTACTTGTATTTGTTGAACTCAGCTGCGCACTTGACTTTGAAAATAACCTTTAACAAAAGAAAATGCTTTATTTAAGAAAAAAATTATATATTGCACAGGTTCAAGAGTCACAGCGGACCAAAAACATTTTAATAATATGCAAGCACAAATACAGATTTTTTCTATTGCAAGCATAAAAAGGAGGGTGAGTGGAAAAGATGCCATGGTTTGCAGCCAATTAGCTATTAGTGGGAATTCAGAACTCAGAGCTCTCCCTAATGTTTGACCTCATTATGGTTCATTTATTTATCTATCCAGAACATCCATGCACTATATCTAAATGATGTTTCTATGGCAGTTTTCAAAAATGTCAAAATGCATAAACAAACGGAACATTTATTTATTCAGCTTAGAAGGCTGTCCAATTCTGAGCAGAGTATAATATGAAAAGCATATTAAGAACAAATAGCCAGAAATGATAATGGTAGAGAAGAACCAAAATACCTCTGCAGAGACAAGAGCACTCTAAGGGAACCCATCATCAGGACAGGTTTTAAAGACTGTTTAAAATAAGGCACAATGTAAAATATTGACGTGTGTGCATACATACATTTATACATTATCTGTAAACAGTACAATCGTATCAAGTTGAGTGACCTACACAGAATCAAGTAGAGTTAGTTCTAAGTACACATGAATAGGTTTGAGTAATAGTGCTGTTCTATTCCTGTCTATACTGTCATAAACTCCAATATAAAAGCACAGCCTAAAAAGATGGAGAATATACACATGATTCTTTATTTGTTCCTAAAGTTTAAGGCCATATCTACAAGCCAGCCCTGGGGAAGTGGGATTCCATTTGGTGAACCACCTCCGAATCTAGATGTTACAACTGACTGTGACATACACTTGCAATTAACAGGAGTCAAAAACAAAAAATAAAAAACACTCCTTTTATATTAGAATTCTTTAGAATCCTTTACAATAGAATGAGCTGGAAGGGACCTTGGAGGTCTTCTAGTCCAGCCATCTGCTCAAGCAGGAGAACCTATACCATTTTAGATAAGAGTCTAGACCAGTGATGGCGAACCTATGGCATGGGTGCCACAGGTGGCATGCGGAGCCATATCTGCCGGCATGCGAGCCGTTGCCCTAGCTCAGCTCCAGTGCGCATGTGCGTGCCCGCCAGCTGATTTTTGGCTCGCGCGGAGGCTCTGGGAGGGCGATTTCGGCCTCTGGAGGGCCTCCCCAAGCTCCAAGAAAGCCTCTGGAGCCTGGGGAGGGCGAAAAACGGGCCTACCGGGCCCACTGGAAGTCGGGAAACGGGGGAGTGGGATGGGTCGCGCATGCATGCGCAGGGGGGTGGGGTGAGTGAGGGGCTTTGAATTATGGGTGTGGGCACGCACGCGCGTGTGATAGTGCGTGCGTGCACTATTTCGGCACCCGAGGAAAAAAAGGTTCGCCATCACTGGTCTAGACTCTTCTTAAAAACATCCAGTGATGGCGCGCCCACCATTTCTGGAGCCAAGCTGTTCCACTGGTTAATTGTCCTCACTGTTAGAACGTTTCTCCTTAATTCCAGGTTGCTTCTCTATTTGATTAGTTTCCAACCATTGTTTCTTGTCCTGCCCTCTGGTGTTTTGTAGAATAATTTGACCCCCTCTTCTTTGTATAATATAAATATTATCTATTTATTAAACAGTCACAGAAAAATTTTGCTGATCAATTCATAATGAGAAGTTTCCGGTTTCTAAATAAAGATCTTAAAATACTTTTTCCGTATGACTTTATTTCAAGCATTGATTTCCGGTATATGCAACCTTTCAAAGGGATCAACAGATGAAACAATATAAAGGATCCCAATTAAAACTACTGTAGATCAATAAGTAAAAATTTATTGCTTTGTATGCATCTGGCAGGTCTGCTCCATTAAGTCATCTGGAGCACTACACTGTTGAAAGCTGTGATTTCAATGTGAACATTTGGGATGAAAAATTGCAACCGAAATAGAATTGTAACTTTTATTCTATTACTCTCCATGTTGAGATTCTCAAAGTCAAGATAATTTAAGAGAATTCCAGTTCTGCATTGATATTTTTTCATACAGGTAGTTTTCGATTCACAACTGGTCACTTAGATATGACAGACCTGAAAAAGGGGACTTACAGCCTGGATCTGAAGTTCCAATAGATATTTTCCCTTCCCCCCCCATCACATGACCACACTTCAGGCACTCAGCAACCACTGTTCCTTCTAAGGTGCGCGGCCGCGCAGATAATGAGAGAACGCCGCGTGGAAGTTTCTAACTTCTGCGCGGCATTTTCTAATGGCAGAGGCTGCGTGTCTGCGCGGCTGCGCAGATGAAAAGAGACCGCGCGCCGTTTTCTGATATTACAGGGAACATTGTCAGCAACATGAATGCATTTATGTTCATTTGCAGCATCCCACAGTCATATGACCATGTTTTATGATGGTTTTGCTGAAAACCAGCAGTTCCGGTTTTGGGCAACACCATGCCATAGTGAACAATGGGTTTGCTTTACCAACCACCACAAAAAAAGGTCGTAAAATTGGATCAGTCATGTGATC
The DNA here is from genome assembly GCA_023053685.1 of Diadophis punctatus similis. Classification (NCBI taxonomy): domain Eukaryota; kingdom Metazoa; phylum Chordata; class Lepidosauria; order Squamata; family Dipsadidae; genus Diadophis; species Diadophis punctatus. Next base: position 1,646,071 of record JALIGW010000047.1, read on the forward strand.
GACCCATTTTATGACCATTATGACTTATAATTGTAATAGCTAGGCTGCGTTACAGTTGTAACTCGAGGACTACCTGCAACATTTTCTTAACTACCCGCATTCTAGCTTTGGTGCAATGCTTCCCATTTTTGGGAACTATTTCCAGAACAGTCCTTTGGTAGAAGATAAATATCATGGTATTCTACTGTAAAACAGATGATGATCCTCCCATGTCCTAATATATTGCTTGGTTCCATTCTATAAAATGCAGAAGGGATTGGCACAACTGTCTCTGACCTCTGGTTCCAGGTTTTAGCCTCAGGAGCCATATTAGGAAAGCTGCTGGGCCAAGATCTGGCAAAAGATGGAAAACAGGATGACCTCCAACCCTGATAAAAAAACTAGCTGAGGTACTTTGGTGGGAAAAATGGTTTAAAATCAGAATGCACAAATACACATAGATTTGGATACAGCTATCTATTTAATTGAAGAGTGTATAAAGCCCTTACCAGATTGTGGTAAAATCGATCTTTTGGAGCAGATAGGAAGACAATGCAGACTTTGAGCTGAAGAGCTGAAGTGGTGCAGTGGTTAAATGCAGCCATTGCAGGCTGACTGCTAGTTCAACAGTTCAGCTGTTCAAATCTCACTAGGCTCAAGGTTGACTCAGCCTTCCATCCTTCCGAGGTCGGTAAAATGAGGACCCAGATTGTTGGGGGCAATATGCTGAACTCTGTAAACCGCTTAGAGAGGGCTGTAAAGCACTATGAAGCGGTATATAAGAAAAGTGCTATAAAAAAGTGCTATTTTATTTAATTGTGGTAAACACAGTTGAGTAGGATGTATATACTGATAGAGTGATTATGTGCTATCACGTTGAAAACAATTCTTAGAGATCACATAGATTATCTCCATAATGATCTGCCCCTAAACCTGTTATTTTAGATCTTCCAATGGTGCACTCACTGCCACTTTAACTGGCTCCATCTATCTTGCTGTTGGTTGTCTTCAAGATAAACTATTAAGAGGAAATATATATGTATACATTATCTGTATAATGTATATATATATATATGTGGAAACTATGAACTTCCCAACATCTCCCTTAACTTTTCAATTACTGGAAAAGGAACTCAGCAGAATCTACTTACTCATAGGATCACATATCCTTTTCTCCATTAGCCATAGTGTGTTAAATAAAGAATCTAGAATAACAAAGTTGAAAGGGACCTTGGAGGTCTTCTAGTCCAACCCACTCCCTGCTCAGGCAGAAAACCGTACACCACCTCAGACAAATGGTTAAAAGCAAATCTCTTTACTTGAGAAAGCTATAACACCCACCATGCCCAGATAATAGTGGGGCTTCAATTTTATATGATTATATCTATACACTCCAAGTTGACAGACTTTAAATCCCTTTTTACTACCCCACACTTTACTAAAGAGATGGTATTTAATTACCTATTGTACAAAAAAATCATTTTTTTAAAAAAAGGGTTCTGAAGATATTGCAAATACTGCTTTCTTGCTATTGAGTTTACATTAAAGTTACTTCAAGTTAAACATATGTGAGAATTAGGATTCCACTCTGGCTCTTTGTCAGAGCAGCAATCTGTAAATGTGTGGGCTGAGAGGAGGCAAGAAGGTGGCAGAGAAAGCAGATCTGCAAGCCGAATTTTAGTCTGCAAGGAAATACCACCTGGCCAACTTCAGTGTATCAATGTGAAGGCTTTCCTTCTTATCTTGGGTTTCCTGTTGGCAGGTCCTACTTTCCATGAAAAGTTGGTAGTAGCACTCAAGCGGATTCTCTGACTGACATTCCAAATTCAAGGACCACTGCAGGTTCAAAAAATGTCAAGTCTTATTTGGGAAGTGCTTAATTCATTCCACCCTCCACAGGGTGAGAGAAAGCCCCTACTTGATAATCTCCTCCACTTATAAGGTTCTACATCGTATTTCTAACCTAATGAAGGCTCTCCACTTCAGATGGTTCCAAGATGTGATCACCGTGTTTCCCCGGAAATACGACCTACTCAGAAAGTAAGTCCTAGCTTGATTTTTACACGTGCACCCAATATAAGCCCCCCCCAATAAGCCCTAATTAAGACCCCGCCCACTCGTGTGCATGGGTAAAAATTAAGCTAGAATGGGCACGTGGAGCTGCCCTACTACTTACCTTCGGACAGTTGCAGCCAAGCCTCGCACACCTCGGCCCATTTCTTTTGCTGCAGCCAGCAAGGCTTTCCTAAAGGCCTCTGTAGCCGATAACAGAGCTCCGGATTAAGGCTTGGTTGCCCATGTTCTCAATATTCCCATAAAAATAATTTTGCCTACACATCAGAAAATTTAGTTTCTTTGAATACTCTATTCAAACCTTATCTAATACGCTAATTTTGCCCCTACACACACACACACACAAGAAGTCACATAGCCTGGGCTATGTGGGCACATACTTATACAGACTCTAGATCAGTGATGGCGAACCTATGGCATGGGTGCCACAGGTGGCACGCGGAGCCATATCTGCCGGCACACGAGCCATTGCCTAGCTCAGCTCCAGCATGCATGTGCATGCTGGCCAGCTGATTTTTGGCTCGCACGGAGGCTCTGGGAGGGCGTTTTCAGCTTCTGGAGGGCCTCCGGGGGGACTGGGGAGGGTGTTTTGCCCTCCCCAGGCTCCAGGGAAGCCTCTGGAGCCTGGGGAGGATGAAAAATGGGCCTACCGGGCCCACCAGAAGTTGGGAAACGGGCCATTTCTGGCCTCCAGAGGGCCTCCGGGGGAGCGGGGGAGGCTGTTTTCGCCCTCCCCAGGCATTGAATTATGGGTGTGGGCACTCGCGCATGCGCGATAGCACGCGCGCATGCACTTTCGGCACCCAAGGGAAAAAAGGTTCGCCATCACTGCTCTAGATACTGAATAAAGTATTTCGAATCATACTTCTCTACACAGCAATGTATTTTTTAAATTCAAAATATTTCAAAACGCATCTCTGCTTGAATATATAGAAAACTTTCCACCTCTTTTCCCCATTTATATTAGGACTCTCCCTTATTCTGTTATAGGCTCTGTACATTGTCACTGGGGCTGCCTGGCTAAAGAAAATAAATGAAAACAAGACGTCATAGCTTAGTATGATGTGTGAACCCAGCCTTTTCTAAAACAATCCTTTCCTTTGTATTTAAAAACATTTCCTGCCATACACACATAAGAGATCATATACAGTATTTTATATCTCAGAGAAGTATAATACATAGCACATGTGTTTTAGAAAAGGTGGCACAAGAGAGGGAGAATGTTTCTGAACTCAGCAAAGCTTTCTGCACCACTCTTTCTTCCCATCTGTGATATTCTATTTAAATATGTATATTTAGTTCAAGTGGTAACTTTTATTTAATTCTCCAGCCTTTTCTACTGGACACATTTTTGAGCTTAGTATCTCTAATCTGTAAAATTAATATTTTTAAACTCCTGCATCTTCATACACAGGTCTCAACTACAGTTTACTTGCATGAAAGAAACTTACCAGAGTTAAAGTTGCTCATTTTGTGTATATGTTATTGGGATGGAATGACAGCATTGCTTGAATTGGGGGCCAAATGTAAATGGTTCAGAGGGCACTGAAATATGCTGTCTCAATTATGTTGAACTTGATTTATGGCCAACCAGGTTGGCTGTGGGTGTGGATTAATCTCACCCAATCTTCCATATCCTGCAAATTGCAATGTAATTGGCTATGTGCTATTAGGTATTTCCCTTAATACGTTTTAGAATTTGTGGTTAAAGTTTTCAATCAGTAATAATTCAAGAGTGAATTTACTTTTATAAGCAAAAATATATGCTCAAGGAGATGGGTATAAAGTCCACGATGACAAATTTTGCTCGGGGACTTGATCTTAGTCCCTACTCTTCTGGATTACAGAAGATCTTGCAAATCGGAATTTTCTTCAGCATTGGCAAAATTAAGAATGTTTATTTATTCAACTTCGATGCTGCCTATCTTGTCTGGAGGCGACGTCATTCATTTATCCTAAATTGTTGCTCAGCCTCTATTTCACTGATTTAGTCAGCTCCCATTCTACCCAACATTCTTGGGATTCATATTACACTGGGATTTATCGAACATTATCATGGATTGTTACTATCTCATTCTCTTCATAATACCTGCTCACACTCTTAAACCTTAACAAGCTGGATACAGTTCCTAGTTGAAGTGCAGTCATTCCCCAGCCTTCTCCAATTTCGTTTCCTACATGAATCACAAATCCCATCATTCTTTGCTAGTACAATAGACAAAGGTTGTTCTAGATTCTAGAAGATCAACTAACTTAGATAAACTTGACTTTTTCCAAGTTCCCCTATTTCTTAATAGGGAACAAACAGCTTTAGGTTTCCATTTCTTTTTTCTCTAAAAGAAAATGATATTGGTTGCCTCCCTTGAAGGAAAGAGGAACAAACTGTATTGCATTTTTTTTAAGCAATCAACCAACACCAGAGATCTGACTCCATATTATAGCTGGTTACTCTACTCAAATATTTTGTCTGTTCATTGCAATGGGTTATTTTAAAAATGGGCCAATACAGTAGAGGTGCTCCAGATTTCAGAAGCTATTTGCCTCCTTGTGTTCCTTTCACACAGGTATCGCCTTAAGAGTTAGGGTAGGTGGCCCCTTTCTTTTTTTGTGACTTTTGGAACTGCCGTTCATCATGCTCGCTGAATACTGACTGCAGAGTTCACCGTTTTCCTGTGTTTGTTAGTGCAAAACAGCACCAAGCCTTCAAATACCCAGTTTAAAAACAACAACCCTTCTCAATTCCAATTCCACCCACATGTGAGACGTCAGCCAGTTTGAGCTCCCTGTCCTCCCCAAAATGTTAAGGCTTGCTCACAAAACAAACATTTTCATTTTCATGGCAAGAACAGCAGCTCTCTTGTGCTCATCATGTGAACACCCCTGAGTTTCTCAGAGAATGAAGTCATTGTCGAGACCGCCTCCTAAGTGACAATACAGTTTTTGCAGTGCGAGGGAAAGGATGGTCTGCAGGTTTGTCCGAGAAGTAACAATTTCCCCATAACAACTGGAGGAAATGGAACATAAAGATGATACATGCCATTGGTAGAAAAAGTTTACTTAGATTGCTCACCAGGCATGCATAATTGAAACCAAACAAGCTGTAATTTCAGGTACTTTGCTTGGAAGTAAACCATCCACCTTATAAGGGAAGATGCAGCTAAGAGAGTAGATTGTATTATGGCACAAACACTTATCTTTCTCAAGGGTCAAAACATTCTTTGTTGTTTAGGCATAAGATTGCAAGGTAGAACCCTAAAAGGCCATCCAAACCATGCTGCAGCTGTAAGGATTTGGCCATTGGCTTTGTTTCAATAGATGAGGAGTTCACAGGAAGCTAAAAAGCAAAGATGACATAAGGATTTGAAAACAGCTGATCAGCAAGCCTCAAGAGGAGTGTGTGTGTGTGTGTGTGTGTGTGTGTGTATGGGGAGGCTTGGAAATTAATCCAGCAGCCACACAAAGATCATATCAACATTTCAGATGGGACCCAGTCAGATTAAAAAAAAAAATATGCCAAAACTACCATGCTGCAAGATGCTGTCTTCTGCAGCAAAAAAGGAAAGGAAAAAAGGAAAAGGAAAAAAGGAAGAAAAAAAAGGAAAAGAGGGGTTGGGGAGAAAGAGCCAAGTCTTTTTTTTTAAAAAAATAGTATTTTAAGAAAGGCAGCAACAATAGGAGGTGGAGAAGAAAGCCCAAAGCAATGACGTAATGGCTGTCAGCCGTCCCTATCCCAGCTGAGCAACCTAGGCTGTTGCTTATCAGCTTCACTCTTAAAGAAATACCGATCTACGCTTTCCAAAGAAGTCGCCGCATTAACTGTGCTGCATCCAGAACTAAGGAGGAATTTTTTTTTACAATTTTTTTGGGGGTGTGTGCACTTTAAGGGCAACATTGGTTCCACCGCAAGGCTCCCGGTCCAGATACTGCACGCCACCCCCGGGGAGGGCATTGCATCGGAGCGCGGTTTTGCTCGCCTGGTTACGCGCTCGACCGGGGGCTCCCCGAAGCTTGTTTGTTCGTTGAGAGACAGTAGTAGGCGGAGGGAGGGCAAGTAAACCACCGACAGGCTGTTTTTTTTTTTTTTGCAGATGCATCAGAATGTGGTAAACATGGGACGAACGGCGGAGAAAAAGCAACACGCAGGAGGAGGGGAGGCGTGCCCGGCTCACCGCCTCTCCTTGTGCCCCCCTCTTGTTTACGGCAACCCCGTTGCAAATAGTTCAGGGGGGGGGGAAAGAGCCGGAGCCGGCCAAGCTGAGCTGACCACTTACTTACCTCGGCGAAGTAGAGGTTGAGGAGGCAATTGGTGGCGAAGAGCAGGCAGACCGGGAAGCAGAAGAGCAACCAGTGTGGGAAAGGCTGGAGCCGGAGCTCCACGGCTCGGGTGGACGTCTGCAGGTAGAAAGAGAAGAGGACGGTGCGCAGCGCTGCCCAGAGCAGGCAAAGGAAGAGGCACACGGTGCGGTAGCTGAGCCGCTTCTCCCGGTAGTAGAACAGCAGCCAAAGCTGCAGGTAAGTGAAGAGGAAGAGGCCGGCGTAGAGGAGCGTGTACAGGACGCTCAGCCCCAACTCCAGAGCGGGGAAGGGGGAAGCAAGAGGGTCGGACCCGACGAGTCCCATCGCTCCCGGCCCCACCATAACCGGGTGGGAGGGGGAAGGCGGAGCGAGTGTGCAAAAAAATAAAATAAAAGGAGATTAAAGTGCAATTTCAGGGCCCCGGGGAGGAGGAGCGGGGGGTGCCGTCCCGCTTCGCTCGTGCAGGACGAATCAGAGAGCCATGCAAGTCGCCCGGAGAGGGGGAAGAGCCCCGCCACCCTCCCTTTGTCCTCCGCTCGCCCGCCCGCCCGCCCGCCCGCCTCTCTGCAGCGCCGGCTCCTTTTTGCCGAACCAACTCTTGCTCCCGAGAAACAATCAGCTGAGAGCCCAGAGGATTTGAGGCGTTCGCTCCTGGCCACGCGCTGCTTTCCATTGGTCAGCGCCCGGCTCCGCCCGCCGGGCGTCCAACCGCCGAGCCCGTTGGCTGCGCCTCCGAGTCGTTCAGCAGAGAAGGCTCCGCCTCTTTCGCTCTCCCTCTTCCCTCCCCCCCGCCTTCCCTTTTTTGCTCCGCCGGATTTTCTAATCAGTGATGTGTTTTTTTTAGATGGGTGTTATGCCCGCCCTTGCGGCGTGCTGCCCCCCCCCCCTCAATCCGGTTCGCTTCTTTTAATGCCCGCTCCTTTCGCTTTCGCTTCGCTTTGCATTTGGCTGCTGGGTCGGTGGTGCGAGAGGCCTACGCCTGAGTAAATGCTCGCTGGAGACGATGTTGTAACAATACTTAACTGTTTTCCTAACTGCGTTCCCCTCTTCTCCTTGGATGGGGTGGGCTGCAGCGTTGTTGCTTGAGGCGCTTTGCAAATGCGATCGCTGCTTTTCCTTGGATTCCTTCGTCTCTGTCCGGAGCAGCGGGATTCCTGCGAACTGACCGCCTCCTTTCTTGAATGCAATTCTCACCCTGTGCCCGTCTCCTAAATGCATTCGTCTCTCTCCCTGCTTCTTAGACGGCTGTGATTTTCTTTAATTGCATCTTTGCCATTAAACTAGTGCAGCTCAGATTTGAAAAGATTGGAAGTTGAGTACCTAACATATATTGCTTGCTTGCTTGATAATGTTCCATAAAGTGGTTTCCGATTCGTATTGACAGTCTATTTTTAAAGTTACCGAATCACTGGAGCGCTCATGTATCACTTCAGAACATTACAACCCTCTAGAAGAAAGTCGATGGGAGTCTGAAGTCTAGGTTGACAAGACACATCACTATCTGGATCCTGTGACAGCGGAAATGGAGTTCTCAAAAAAAACCACAATTGAATCTGAGGAATTTGGCGATGGGGAAATTCTCCAGGAACATTGAGTGGTAGCAGACAGCTTGGACTGCACTCCAGATGCACAGAGTGAAATGTCAGGTGAGTTACTTCTTTTGATGGTTGTTTTGTTGTGATAGCTCTGATCAGTAATATCTACTGATATAAGAGAAGATAGATAGAAGATAGATAGATAGATAGATAGATAGATAGATAGATAGATAGATAGATAGATAGATAGATAGAGATGATAGAAATGTAGATAGATGATAGAGATAGAGATAGATAGATTAGATATAAATATAGATATACCGGTAGATATATATAGAGATAGATATATTATTAATAATAATTAAACTCCTGATTCTCAATAACACTGGGCAGCTCACAACAATCAAAGAAATTAGAACTTTTGATCATTAATTAGTCCTTCACTTATGACCATTGGTTTAGCATCCATTCAAAGTTACGACAGTGCTGAAAAAAGTGACTTATGACTGGTCCTTGCACTTACATCATTGTAGCGTGTCTGCAGTTGTGTGGTGGTGGGATCTCGGCGCTTGGAGGCCGACATCTATTTATGATAGTTGCAACATCCTGGGGTCAAGCGATGGCCACTTGCGATTTTCCCACCGGCTTCCAACAAGCAAAGTCAATGGGGAAGCTGCCAGGGAAGGTTCCAAATTGGGATCCTGTGATATCTTGCAAAATGATTGCATCAAAAAAGGTGGTAAAATCGGGTGCAATCATAGGATGCCTCACTTATCAGGCTGCTTAATAATGAATTTTCTTACCCTCAATTGTGGTTGTAAGTCGAGGATTACTTGTAACATCGATCAAAGATAAAGATAAAATGAGAAGTGCGACAGACTAGACCCTTGATGGCGAATCTATGGCACGCGTGCTGGAAGTGGCACGCAGAACCATCTTTCCGGGCACGTGAGCCGTTTGCCCATTGCTCTTCTGAGTTCTAGTGTGCCGGCCAGTTGGTCTTCACGCGCACGGGAGTGCCAGAAACTGAAAGAGCAGCCACCGAAAGAGCATGCGCATGCCGGGAAGATGATCTTCTGGTTTCCGGTGCACACATGCATGCTGGCCAACTGATCTTCCGGTTTCTGGCATGCATGAACACTCGAAGACCAGTTGACCAGTGCGCATGCGCGCACCAGAAACTGGAAGATCATCTGCTCTTCCGGTTTCCGACACACACACACACGTTCCAATTCCGGCACTCGGTGCCGAAAAGGTTTGCCAACACTGGACTAGACGGACTGTAGCAAGGTGTCTCACTATGTCTCGCTCAAACTTTTGGGTCAAGAGCCAAGTCTTCATGGCTCCCCTAAACAACAGCAGAGTGCAGGCCATTCAGATCTTGGGGGAATCTTTATTCCAGAGGGAAGAGGCTGCTACAGAGACTATTACGGTATTATGGCCAAATTCATAAGCATGTGTACTAGGAGATGAGTGAGGTGATGTTTGGGGGAGTGAATATACCGTACTTTTTGGAGTATAAGACGCACCTTTTTCCTCCCTAAAAGTGGCTGAAAATTTGGGTGCGTCTTATACTTCGAATGTAGCTTTTTTCCAGCCCTAACTAGGTGCTAACAGATCTTCCCAGCTCTTACCTTGCAGGCTCTTTCATTGTTACTCTCTTCAAAGAATGTTTTTCCAGCCCTAAGTCTTTGCAGAATTTTTTTCCATTGCTCTACTTGCTCCGAATAAGTTTTTTTCTAGCCCTAACCAGGTGCTAACGATCTTCCCAGCTCTTACCTTGCAGGCTCTTTCATTGTTACTCTCTCAGAAGAAGGTTTTTCCAGCACTAAGTCTTTGCAGGGTTTTTTTTCATTGCTCTACTTGCTCCAAATAAGTTTTTTTCTAGCCCTAACCAGGTGCTAACGATCTTCCCAGCTCTTACTGGCTTGCAGGCTCTTCCATTGTTACTCTCTCAGAAGAAGGTTTTTTTAAGTCCTAACCAGGGGATAAAATAATGTGCTGAAGCTGACCAGACTAAGGATGCTAGCCAGATGAATACCTGGTTGGCAGATTGTTTTCCCCTATTTCCCTCCCCAAAAACTAAGGTGCGTCTTATACTCTGAAAAATACAGTAAAATTAGATGTTCTTCCTAATTGTCAGGGTGACAAAATGCCTCAAAGGTTGTGAACATCTATGAGTTTTGAGATTGAATGTCTTAAAGTATTTTTAGGGACTACCTCAAGAGCATGTCAAGGGCTCTTCACAAAATGATTGCCTCTCCATCACCCCCCACCCCCACATCCCTTAGCTCCCAGGATGCATGCTAATGCCATCCAATTTATCTCCCCCCCCAAGTTGGTCAAACTTCAAAGCATAACTCAGGGCTACAAAAATCCGCCATGCTTTGTGTGTTTTTCCACTTATTTACAATAACGAATGAAAGAAAACTTGTCTGTTAGTTTCTTTTATAAAGGCTGGCTTTTCACAGAAAATTAAGGTACTTCCACATAGCTATTAACTTGATGCCCAAAGCATCCAAAATGAATATCTACCAACTCTGCAAGGGTGAAGATTCCTCCTGAGTCAACGAGTTGTCCTTGCAGTAGCCCGAAGAGAATAACAGAATGCCAGATGCCCTTCCTGACGCCTATGTGGAGTTTGCAGCAGATATTTTCTCTTTGCGCCCTGATAGAGAAGCATCTCTTGCTGCCTAGGATTAACTCTCAGCCTTCGGAGTGGGAGGCGAGCATTTTCACCTCTAAGCCACTGCTCCACTCAGTGCAACCAACCACAATAATAACAACAATAATGGAGGTTCTATCCACTCTTGGGGGTCGAAATTGACCACCTTGGGGAACCCTGGGTTAGAATGTTGAACATACCAGTTTATCTATACTGTACATAGCAAGTTTGTATTTTATTTATTTATTTTTCCTTTTTACCCAATATATCTTTAAGGTTGAATTCTCCCGAGACAACTTTGAGCAGCTGGGAGACATGTCATCACCACAAATGACTCAACGAACTCACTTCTTTTTCCTGCTCATATGGATTTCTTGCATCTCAGTGACAAACAGTGTCAAAAACGTGATTCCAGAGTTAAGTCCCCAGGAATATTTTAGCAGCTTGCAAGCATCGAAAGTATCTAAAGCATCTTTGGTTTATTTTCAGAAGGATGGTGAGTATTTTCACCAGATTCCTTGAGAATCCTTAAGAAAGAAAAAAAAACTTATATGACTAGGTTTAGGAACCAAGTTGTAGCATGCATAAAATATATATATTCTGAAGATTCACTCCTGATGACAATGAGCTTTTCATTCTACACAGTGTTCGTCCCCTCCACTCGTTCATGGAAACGTCTTTAGTCAGACATAACTCATAGCGGAAACCCCAATTCAAATAATCTTTCAAAAAGTCAAATAGGGTGGGTGGTAAAGGAGATACCCATGGTGATCAGATTCCCTCAGGCATTAGTTCCTTCCACTTGTCTGATGAAGAATTCTGCAGAAAGTGAAAGTTTATATATGATTTTGTGACATTTTGGTTGGGCGTAATGATTTCTTACATAGCTGTGGCTTGGAATTTTTTTTTCATGCCCCCCAAAATGGTTTTGTTTAATTTATTTTTATGACCGGGTTTTGTTTTATTTATTTTTATGACCCTTTCTATAGTGGTTCTACTGGAATAGGCTGTGTCCTGTCCTTAGGAAGGTGACTTTGCTTAGCTGTTCAAACCCTGATTTGATTTAATATCTGATGAAGAATGGTCACAACAAAGCCATCAATATTTATGGTCACCTTCTGGAGCCTTTGGTATTGACATTGGCACTGATATATTTATCGCATTTATTTTACACATAGGTCAACTTCGAACTCTGCTTAATTTTCTTGTTATGGCTTCCTTAATTTCCCCCTTGGGCACATCAGCTTTTAATCTTCAGTATGCCATTTAGTAGTAGGTATAGGCCTCAGCGTCAAGAGATTTTCCTCACCATATGAGCCGCGGTGGCGCAGTGGTTAGAGTGCAGTACTGCAGGCTTCTTCTGCTGACTGCCCTTCCTGCAATTTTGCAGTTCAAATCTCACCAGGCTCAAGGTTGACTCAGCCTTCCATCCTTTCGAGGTGGGTAAAATGAGGACCCAGATTGTTGGGGGCAATATGCTGACTCTGTAAACCGCTTAGAGAGGGCTGTAAAAGCACTATGAAGCAGTATATAAGTCTAAATGATAAGTGCTATTGCTATAAATACTGTGAGAGAAAGTTCTGCAAGATTTCATTGGAAGGAATCCCACAATTTATGTGCCATTCCAGGGAAGGCTCTGTCTTTCTGTCAGCCCTTCAGGCTAGACCAGGGGTGGGCAAACTATCCCTCTTTCAGGACCTGTGGACTTCAACTCCCAGAATTCCTGAGCCAGCCATGAATGCATGGCTGGCTCAGGAATTCTGGGAGTTGAAGTCCACAAGTCCTCAAAGAGCCATAGTTTGCCCTCTCCCAGGAATTCTGGGAGTTGAAGTCCACAGGTCCTCAAAGAGCCATAGTTTGCCCACCCCTGGGCTAGACCAATCTAAAAACCAGTGCCGTATAAGTCAGTACAGATAATCCTCGACTTACAACAGTTCATTTAGTGACATTCAAAGTTACAACGGCACCTGAAAAAGTGACTTATGACCATAAGCATGAGCATCCCCATGTCACATGACCAAAATTTGGACGTTTGGCAATTGTTTCATATTTATGATGGTTGCCGTGTCCTGGGGTTACATGTTCCCCTTTTGTGACATTTGTGTAACAAATGTCTCACTTAGCAACAGAAATATTGGGCCCAATTGTGGTCGTAAGTCGAGGACTACCTCTACTACTATTAACATGAAAGTCTAGCAATGAAATCATATAAATCTGAATGCATTTCTTCCTTCCTCCCCTTTATCTTCATGTGAATTAGGGAGGGGTTTGTTTGAAACATTTGCTTACATTATTTTCTTGGCCTAGACTCAAACCTCTCTTATCTGATCATTGTCTTGGTAGTAGCTCTTCCTTCTGTCCTTCAAGGCCATTTCCTGTGCCCTTTCCTATTTCTATCATGGGGACAGAACAGAGGTAAAAGGGAAGCAGGTTAATCAACATGACTTGAAATCAATATGAAGATTTCAAGTCAAGCCAACAATGTACAGAGAGTGATGCCTTTATTCCTGCTGTTAAATTCAATATACGTATGCTTGATACTACTCCCCGCCCCCCGATTTCTGCAAAAAAAAAATGAAGATGAAAATGAAACAATGTTTTAGAAATATTAAAAATATCACTGTGATTTGACAATTATGATGCCAGTGAAGTCTTGTTTTTTTATTCCAGTTTCACCATCTAGTGAGGTGTTCTTGGAACAGCTGGAGAACGCCAGAGAAGCTCTCCAAGATTATGGGATTTTTATCTTAAAGGTTAGAATTGTTTTCTGCTTTATAATTCTTAGGGAAGCATGGCCTTTTTGGAATTTCAAGACAATGCACAGCCAAATTCTACCACAATGTAAATGACAAATTGCCCATCGGCTTTTGACTGCAGAGCGAAATAGTTCTCCATTGTTTTCAACAAAACATAATCCTACTGTGTCATATTATTCTCCGTCTATCTAGTGTAATCTGTTTGACTGTTAAGTCCTGAGATAACCGTTTTTTCCATTACCGTTTTCTTTTTTGTGCTGCCCAACTCAGTAGAAAATTGGAAAAGAAATTAAGTAAAGCAATTGAGACTGTATGCCTCTGTCTGTCAGCAGCACGGTATATCTCTGAATACTGAATGGAATGGAACCACACTTGGTGTGCAGGGATGGCCTGGATCAGTCTGAGGGGCTATAAAGAAGGACATTTTTCCAGCTGTGGGAAAGGCTCAAAACGTTGACAGCTGCTCTGTTCTACTCATGTGATCCGGAGCAAAATCATATGTAAGCCTGTCCTGTGCCTCCCATATGCATGAATTTAGGGCCACTCTGGAAGGGGTTGGAAAGAATTCTAGAAGTCCTGCTCTGTATGCTTTCCTTGGCTTGTAAATTAGAATTTCTGGGACTCAGTTCTATCATTGAACTGCTGTCTTCTAGCACTATATGAAGAGAGGGCACGTAGAAGGAGAACATCAGAGATCTGGGAATAACAAAGGAAGAAAGGTTTTTTTCTGATTTAATATGGGTCCAATATGACAATTCATTTAAAACCATGGTTTTCTATAACTTGCTTTTATTTATAATAATAGGTGCTACTATTTCACAATTGGTATTAATAGATGCTTCTCTCCCAGAGCAAAAAACAGCTTTGGAAGTTAGGATTTTTAAAAGGTTTGTGATGCAGGGACATAAAAACCCAACTCTGTACGCTTCAGTCTCAATCCTGATGTTTCCCCAAAAGCCATTTTCTAAAAATAAGCAAATTCAGACACCTAAAATGTGTATTTGATGCAACGTTCTGTTTGTCTAATTCGTTGATGTGGAAGATGAGAGGAAGGTTTTTCATATAAGTGTTTCCAAATGAATTAAAGTAAGCTTCAGCAGGTGATTTGAGCTGCTCTGGAAAGCTAAGCATGGAAGGTTTGATAGTCAACCTTTGAGCCGGTCAGGATCAAACTCCTGACAGTGAGTTAGCCTGCAATACTGCATTCTAACCACTGTGCCACCACGACTCTTGCAATAATGTCCCAGTAAAGATTTTAGTTTTTGTTTTTTTCTTAGATTAACTGCCAAAGAGGAGAAGCATCCAGCTACTGCAGAGGAGATAACTCCTTGGGAAAAGTATACCTATTCAGGTAAACAGTTCATCTCATTGCGAATGAATAAATTAGAGTAATTCAGCTTGCAAGAGTGGTTTTTGGGTTACAACAGGCCTTGGACCAGAATTTCTGTCACTTTACAATGCAGTTGTAAAGTGGGATGTCACATGATTGCATCAATTAGTGACAACAACCCTGGCAATCCTCATTGCTGTGCTCATCCCAGGACAGTGCAGGTGTTAGTCAAGGGTCTTGTGTGACCACAATGTTGGTAAAGGTGGGAGTCCAGGCAAGCAGAACAGCAGGTGAGAATTATGGGTGGCAGAGGTGATATTCAGCCGGTTCTATCCGGTTCGTGCGAACTGGTAGCGCTGACTGCGGGTGGGCCCTCCCACCGGCCGACCCGCCCGGACGTAATCACGTCCTATTTATCCATGCTTTCGAGGCTAAGCGCATGCACGGAAGGCTGTGCGCATGCGCGGAGGTGGCGCGTGCGAGCTTAGCGCACTCACATTTGCGAACCGGTAGGGAAGGTACAGTAAGTGAATAGCACCCCTGATGGGTGGGCAGGTGCTGTAGGCAAACTCATGGCGGCTTCCTCACTGATTTTGCTTGTGGGAAGCCAGCAGGGAAGATCTCAAATGCTGTTCACGTAACTGCAGGACACAGCAACTGTCTTATGTGTGAGCTGATTGCCAAGTGTCTGAATCACAATCATGTGCCTGTGGGGATGTTGCAATGGCCACAGCTTTATTGTAAGTCCCCCTCATCCAGCAACATTGTTAGTTTGAATGGTTGCTGAATGAGTGGTCATAACCTGAGGACTGTCTCTATAGCTCAGCATTGAGATTTAACAGATTAACAGAGTTGGAAGGGACCTTGCAGGTCATCTAATCCAACCCCCTGTCCAAGCAGGAGACCCTATATCTGCCTCTAACTAGGATCGAACTCACAACCTGCTGATTGTGAGGCAAGAGCTCCACCTCTAGGCCACCGCAGAGGAACCCTGAGGAACCAGGAACCAGATCAGATTGTCTGTGCTTTCCCTCAGTCTGCATCCTTCCCCAGCTTCTTTTTTCTTGGCCGAAGGTGGAAAGGGCGGAAAGTGATAGGAGTTTCAACACAACATCATGTGGAGGGTAGCTGAGTATACTTATTTATTTAGGAAAATTGATGTGGGCACCCAAAGTTAAACTATTAATCACAGGAAAGCAAAGGAGGGGAAGGCTGAGTTTGGTCTGCTCTGAAACAAAATGAATAAATTCTTTATCCATGCTTTGAACTGAAAATACATTCTTTCTTTTTTTTTGCTGAAATACCCCATTTTATTAAATAAACCATTAGGTTGTGATCGTATAAAAACATGCCATTTTTTTCCTCTCCCAACATTAGAATTCCAGTAGTGAATTTCAAAGCTATTCGGTTCTAATAAGAGAAGTATTGATTTTGTAACTAGACCAAACATCGAAGCTATCAGATGTGGTGAGGATCACCAATTTACTTAAACTACTTAGTTTTATCAAGGGGCATATTAACTAAATAGTATGGCCTGGAGACTCTAGCACAGAGGTCTTCGAACTTGGCAACTTTAAGACTTGTGGACTTCAACTCCCAGAATTCCCCAGCCAGCATAGCTGGCTGGAGAATTCTGGGAGTTGAATTCCGCAAGTCTTAAAGTTGCCAAGTTTGGGGACCCCTGCTCTAGCAGCCTGTCCTGTGTTTACATAATGATCTTGTCTTCTCTTAGGTTCTTTGTTTCCCATCTTGCAAGCTTCAGCTCTCAGACCCAAAGGTGCTTTTCCAAAAGGCAACTGGACTTTCTTGGTTTTTTCCCTTGAAAACGTTTCGCTTCTCATCTGAGAAGCTTCTTCAGTTGTAGCTGACGGGTGGGGAATAGAAGGATTTATATTCTTTGCAGTCATCTGGTCATTAGTACTTTGAGAGTTGTTGAGACCACTTGGGGATTTATCTATATCCTCAGATCACCCAAATCAGTGTGCAAATGAGTGTGGAGCTTTCTTGGGACTACTGAAAGGACTGAGTTGTAAGCAGGAGATAGGTGGTGTTGTATCCTTCCTCCTCTGTTTGAGAGAGGGCTGTCCAGTCTTAAGATAGATGGTCTCTTTGACCTCTCTTTGACCTCTCTTTCAAACCAGGGGTCCTCTCTGTCCAGAATGTGAACTTCTGGGAAAGCACCTTTGGGACAGCCATGACCTAGATGATTGAGAATCTCCATAGGCATTCAGCCTTCAGACACATGAATCTATAGCAGGTCAGATCAACTTTTCTCAACCATTTGAGAAAGGCGCTGGTTCTGAGGGTTCTTGAAAGATCAAGGGGTCACCTCTTGGTCTGGACAACTTTTGATACAACTGCTCCAGGCAACAGAAACACACGTTGCGATGGCATTGAGTAGCTTTGCTTCCATTTTGCATTTTACTGGGCACATTGAAGGCTCACTGGCATCCCCGGTGGAAACTAAAGAAGTCCGACTCCCACTATCCCAAAGATGTAGCATGTGATATTTATTTATTTATTTATTTATTGGTCGCATTTGTATGCCGCTCACTCCACAGAGACTCTGGGCGGCTCACAACAATAAAAATTTACATGCAACAATAAATATAAAATGCATTAAAAACAATAATTAAAACATTAAAAAACATTAAAAACAGCAATTAAAAAACCCCCATACAATAATTCATTCCTGGGGCCAAGAGTAATCGGTGTTATATTAAAATCATTGGCCCCAGGCCTGTCGACAAAGTCATGTTTTTAATGCTTTTCTGAAGATAGACCAGTGATAGACCAGTGATGGCGAACCTTTTAGACACCGAGTGCCCAAGCTGTGCGTGTGTGCATGCCCAAACTGAAAGGTGCATGCGCGTATGTGTGGCAGAGACCCAAAGACCAGCTGGCCAGGTGGAGGCGGGGCATCCCAACACTGGCAGTGCGGCAAGAGGTAAGATCTTTTTCTTTCCTGTGCTTCTGTTTTGTTGTTTGCAGGGAAATAGAAGCTCACGAAAGAAACGCCACAGAGATCTGACCTGGGGCACGGCGCACGTGCCAGTAGAGAGGGCTCTGCGTGCCACCTCTGGCATACGTGCCATAGGTTCGCCATCACGGTGATAGACAGTGTTAACTATTCTTGCAGAAGCTGCCAGCTGGCTTTAAGCATTTATCTTATTTTCCAGGGACCGTGTGTTGGTTCGTGAACTTGCCATAGATGCCTTGTTCAGCTTGGATGCCATTGTGGCAAATGTACTTTTGTAAGTTCTCTGTCCTTTATTTACTCAATATACATCCTGCCTGCAAATAACAATAGTTGGGGCTGGCAGAAGAACAAGAGTATCTCCCTCCACACCTGAAATAGTAAAAGGAGTGTCACGATGTGAATATTGCCAGTTGAGCGCCTCTGCAATATTTCTAGGTTTATTGTATTTTCTAATCAAGCAGACATGTGATATGTTTTACTGCGCATGTGTGCATTCCAGGAGTCTCCTCCTTTCTCCTTCTCCTGTGAGCCTCGCCGGAGGCAGACGTGATTTCTTAGCTGAGACAATGTAGCTCAATAAGGTTTATATTCTTTTTGTTACTTTTGTACTGAAATAAATATTTTGTTAATTAGAATTGAATCTTGGTTTTATTTTCTAAGTAAGAATGACTTCAAGGAAGCAAGATCCTATATCACCTCTTTAATAGGAATAATTTCCTATCCGTCAAGGAGTAAGAGAAGAGGAGGAGAAGAAGGAGAAGACATCCTGCCTTTATTTAAGGCAGCAAACAAAGCTAAATACAAATACAATTAAAAAAATATTAAAACTAATTAACAGTTAAATTTTTCTTGTTTGGGATATTTCCTGATATTTTTCCCCCTAATGAGCTGCTTTTCATTTTTTGTGGAAAGCAGATAGTTGGTCTCAGCTGGTTCATGAGACATGACCAGAGAGCGGTGTAGAAGACAGCAGGGTTTTAGGAATGAAGCAGAAAAACGACAGAGCAAGGAGTCTTTGGCAGGAGCTTACAATGAAAATCTGACCTCGTGGTTCTTAAAGGACTTGGATTGATTTCATTGAAATGTTTACAGTCTGTCAGGCCCAAAACCAAGAATGACATGTGACAATTCTTCCAAGCTGAGTTCTATATCGTCGTTTATTACCCTTTCTTTGGGTGCCACCCTGTGGTGATGTACAAGCCAAATTCCTGCCCAGTAACCACAAGGGCCTGGGTTCAGGACCCATTGGAGTGTTGAGTTGTACCACTAGTTTTTTTTAACACTGTGTAAAAATGAGTCACTTAACAGGGACCAGTCCGGAATACTGCCTTACTAACAAAGTAAAGAGAGCCAGTGTAGTGGTTAAGACACCAACATTGGGAGACCAAGAATTTTATACCATTTGCCAAGAAGTCAGCTGGATGATCTTGGGCCAGTCCTTCCCTCTCAGCTCTAGGAAGGAGATAATGGCAAACCACTTCTGAAATCATCTCAAGAAAACTGCAAGGACTTTTCCTCTTCTTTTTTTTTCCGCATAAAGTTTTTTATTTTATAACATAAAAATTCCATTTTTGGTTAAACAGTGTGCTATCTGGGTACAAATAGTTTAGGAAATAATCATCAAACTGTTTACAACAATGTTCATTACATTGATATTCATTCTATCATAATCACCATCATCATAATAATAATACTGATACTTGCTTATCCATTTTAACAAACCTCCCTTTTTTCATTGGTCCTTTTCTTATATTTCCATATTTCTAACTTCTGTTTTTGTCAGCTAACCATTGATAAAATAAGTCCCAAGTCAAAAAGTGTCCAGTTTCTTCCTTTTCCTTAATTGTAAGTGTTAATCTATCCATTTCTGCACATTCTAATATTTTTTTAATCACATTTTCATTTGTAGGGATCTCTTCACTTTTCCATTGTTGTGCAAATACAATTCTGGCTGCAGTCAATATGTGCAAAATCAAATATGTATTCCCCTTGTTATACTTATCTGGTAAAATGCCCAACAAAAATATTTCTGGTTTTAAATCAATATATTTATTTACCATTTTTTCCAACCATATATGTATTTTTGTCCAATATTTTTTTGCTTTTGGGCATGTCCACCACATATGATAATACGAACCAGGTATGCAAGGATTTTTCCAAGTAGATTTTCCAAGGAGCTTTGGTGGCGCAGTGGTTAAAAGCAGCACTGCAAGTTCAGCTGACTGCTAGTTCAGCAGTTCAGCTGTTCAAATCTCACCGGCTCAAGGTTGACTCAGCCTTCCATCCTTCTGAGGTCAGTAAAATGAGGACCCAGATTGTTGGGGGCAATATGCTGAACTCTGTAAACCGCTTAGAGAGGGCTGTAAAGCACTATGAAGCGGTATATAAGTCTAAGTGCTATTGCTATTGCTAGTAGCTGGGAGACAATACTAACTTGAAGGCACCAAAGCAAACAAACTCAAAGTAGACCTCACTGGACTTGAATGAATTAACACATCCTTGTGCCTAGCAAGCTGAATCTGAAGCTACAGTTCATTATTTTCATGGGTTTCTCAGAATAAGAAGCCATTAATTCTGATTTGTAGATCACAGCTTGGTTTCTTTTAATACAAAGTTTCCTAATTCATTTAGCTGTTTTTAGAAGGAACCAACTGGAAAGCCATCAAACAGGAAGTATATGCATGTTTGTTAAATTAGACAGTAATATAATGGGCATTGTGTTATAGGCCTCTTTTAAACCCTTCTACTTAAAATACAGGTGGTGGTTTTATTGCCGAGGGTCTTCACATGTTGGTCATTCTGTTTTCTTCCCAGCGCTCTCCTCTTCAACGAAATGAAATACATTTCAACACTGATGGACCTTCAGCGTTTAGAAAACTCTCTGAAGGGTCAGTCCAATCTTGCTTTCGCATATGTGCAAGCAGTTGGAACAACAGGTAATCATACAGCGCTGGTATCCATTCCCAAAGCTTTCTATCATTCATAGGCTGCTGCTTTTGTGATACGTTTTGCTTTGAACTAACATGCCACTTTACTGCTAAATGTTTTCTATTTTTAGTGCTGTCTTAATAGTTTTCTCTTGTATTTTGAACTGGGCTGGAAGAGGTAAGCAATATGTACGAGTAATATGTAGATAAAGAAAAGGTAAACGATACGTATTATGTCTGCTGGTCCATGCCATGAACATGAGTAGCTTTTGACATGGATAGATTTTTGCCTGGAGTTTGCAAAGTCAGGATTAAGTTGGTTTAGGACAGGAGTAAGTGTGTAACGTTTTCCACACGAAGGAGTACACTTCGTCTTTGAGTGATATACTGAAGAACTGTAATGGTATGTGGGAATGATCTTGGGTGACAGGAGGAAGAGCCGCAGACTGGACAACTGGTGTGTAAAAGGTATTTCAGCCCATAGAAGGAGGAGGGAGGGTGTGGGAAGCATTTCAGAAGGAATCCTGCCTAGAGAGTAAAAGGAAAGGAGGGGAGAAGTGCCTTTAGACCTGCCAGATTAATGTAACTTTACAATAAAAATAGAGGTCTGTTAAGGAGTTATTGTGCTGTTAAGCACATACGCAGTGAAATGTGTTGTAGTAATGGTGTTGCAGTTTGATATGAATGCTATTCAGTCAATAAACAGAATATCTTTAGTATGTACAAAATAGTTTTTACTTGAATAGTAGCAAAGTTAAATAGGAAGTCCAAGTCATACACAGTTATTCAGTCAATGGAAGTTTCTTCTTCTTGCCTATCTTTGTTTTAACTCACAAACAAAGATTACAGCTATCACTTAATTCTATACTATCACAGATAGTTACTCTTCTTCTTTTCAGCAATTTCACACAGCCATAAAGTAATCTACTCATCAGTAAAGCAGCAGAGAGTCTTCAATCCGGAACACACTGTCAAACACCACTCACCACACCAAACCACACCAAACCACCAACCACCAACCACACTGAGCATGCTCTCTTGCTTGCTTATATAGTAATCATCCACAATGCATTTAAAGCAATATACACATAACAATGATTTGTGGCTTAATCATATATTAACACACCCAATCGTTTGAACAGGGTTCTAGCTTCATTTTTGGAGTACAGGTAGTCCACAACTTACAATAGTTCATTTAGTGACTGTTTGAAGTTACAACAGAACTGAAAAAGTGACTTATGGCCGTTTTTCACACTTAGGACTGTTGTAGCATCCCCATGGTCATGTGATCAAAATACAGACGCTTGGCGACTGACTCATATTTATGACGGTTGCAGTGTCCCAGGGTCATGTGATCACCTGTGGACACCACCTGACAAGCAAAGTCAATGGGAAACCAGATTCACTTAGCAACCTTGTTACTAACTTAACAACTGTAGTGATTTGCTTAACAACGATGGCAAGAGAGGTCGTAAAATGGGGTAAAACTCAGTTAACAAATGTCTCACTTAGCAACAAAATTTTTGGGCTCAATTGTGGTCATGAGTCGAGGACTACCTGTACCTCAGAGTTCTAAAAAAAATGCCCTCCAAAGTTAATTTTAAATTTGAGTTAAATTAAAGGCAAAACAAACCAATGGAACAGCTTGCCCTCGGAAGTTGTGGGAGCTTCATCACTTGAGACTTTCAAGAAGAGATTGGGCTGCCATTTGTCAGAAATGGTGTAGGGTCTCCTGCTTGGGCGGGGGGGTTGGACTAGATGACCTATAAGGTCCCTTCCAACTCTGTTAATCTGTAAAATGCAGTTACTATTGTATCCCTTATGCTCCATATTGTTTTTTCTAAGTTTAAAAATCACTAAGCAGTGGCTGTTTTTGAAAAGGCTCAGACATCCAAAGGCTGTACATTTCTGGTTTAAAGGGAAAAGGGAGACAGAAAGACAAGATTTAGTCATCTAGAGGAATTGATGAATAAATATTTTCTCATTCTAGAGCACCGAGTCTTCATGGAGGCTGTGTTTGTTTATGGCTCAGTGAAATTTGCCTTAACTACTGAAGTGGCAGTTCTGAAGAGCATTCGGTATGCATTTCTCTAAGAGTATAAGAGCCCAACTGCCTTAGACCAAACTCTTCAGGCTAGTGTTAAATGTCACACACACAGTGGCCAAGGAGGATGATAGCTTCCTCCTCTTAAGACGCAATAATTTCTGCTTTGGTTTAATTGAATTGAATTTAATTTAATTAAAAGTTCTTATAGGCCACCCAATCCCGTAGGACTCAGGGCGGCGTACAACAGGAATAAGAACAATACAATAAAATAATTTTAAAACATTACACTACTTTAAAACCATTCATACATGGGGGAATCTGATCTTCTTCACCCCGCCTGCTGGAAGAGCCATGTTTTCACGACTTTACGGAAGGCCAGTAGAGTGGGGATAGTCCGGATCTCTGGTGGGAGTTGGTTCCACAGGGAGGGAGCTCCCACAGAGAAGGCTCTCCCCCTTGGACCCGCCAACCGGCATTGTTTGGCTGATGGGACCTGGAGGAGGCCAACTCTGTGGGACCTCACTGGTCGTAGGGAGGTATGTGGTAGGATGTGGTCCCGGAGGTAACCTGGTCCTGAGCCATGTAGGGCTTTAAAGGTCAAAACCAACATCTTAAATTGCGACCGGAGACTAATAGGCAACCAATGCAGCTGGTGGAGAATAGGTGTTACGTGGTTAGAGAATAGGTTACTGTCATGACTGGATTTAGAGCACCAACTGAGTAAAGGCAGTGATGCTAAGAAGGGAGTGATGAGTAACTGGGCTCCAGTTTTGTGGATCTGTTAAAAATACAGGCGTCAATTAAGGCAGGGGTCCCCAATCCCCAGTCTGTGGACTGACACGGGTCTGTGGCATGCCAGAAACCGCTCAAATAAGTGAAGCCCCATCCGCAGGATGCAGACAGCACATGAAATCCTCCTGTCCATGGAAAAACGCTCTCTCCACGGAACCAGTCCCTGGAGCCCAAAAGGTTAGGGGCCACTGAATTAAGGAGTTGAGGCTTTGATAAGGAGTTGAGGCTATTTGGAGCAGGTGTCAAAAATGACCTTTCACATATGATAGAAGGCTTATTTCTTATTTGCCTTCCATCCTGTACATAGCGTAGCCAGGTGTTGGGATGTGTCAAACTAAAGCCAACTCATTTTTGGGTTTGGGTTTTCCCCCCTTCAGCAGTGAAGAACCAGAGGTGCCGTCTTCAAAACTCTTCTTTTGCCACTGTAAAGTGGCCATGGATCCTGAACAGCCATGCCGCAGGACTCTGATGGAAGAGCCATTGACTACGTTAAGCGTCCACAAGTTCCTGAAGCTGATGGGGGAACCTCTGGTGGTAGGTGAACAGAAGCCATGGCTTCTTTCGGACGTTCCTCTTGTGTTCTGAATTCACTTCAAAGCATATCAGGGCAGAGATTGCATCAGGTGGGACTAGTGGAATCAGTGGAAATGTTAAAGGAACTGGGGAAAATCCTGTTGTTGTTTTTAAGGAAAAAGGAAATTGAGAGTATGCAATACAGTGAAGGTGGTCCTCCACGTACGACTGGTCACTTAGTGACCGTTTGAAGTTACAACCCGATTATGACAGATACCCTCCCCAGATCCCCTGTTCTGACCCAGCGCCCCAAACACGACAAACCCTCTGAAGTGAACTCAAAAGATTTTTTTAATTAGAAGTGCCGGCAGCCCTTGCAAAAAGTTTCTCTCTCACCGCAGGCTAACAAGTCCGCCCGGAAGATGAATAGTTGTCTGCCACATCTCCGCCCCCTGCCTTTTATCCCCAGAGCTAGGGTGGGGCTTCGCTAGCAGCAGTGGCTCTTCCTTCCCAAGGATCAGCCCACGGATTTCCACTGCTCTCCTCTCCTCTGCCTTCTGCGCATCCGCGCATCAGGCACTGGACCCAGCTGTTCCTCCTCCTCATCAGCCACCTCCAGACCTGGGAGCTGTTGACTCTCCATCTGAGGGCTGTTGGATGGCCCAGGCTCCTCCTCTGTCTCTCTCTCTCTGCCACTCCACTCCCTCTTCCCCCTGGAGCTCTCAAGTTGCCTTGATGCTGACCCTGACTCCCATGCCGCCGCCTCCTCTGATTCGGCTGCTGGAGGGGCCAGTGGCTGACAGGCCACAACACCCCCTGTGGTTAAGTGACAGCACTTTGGGCATTCAGTAATATGGCCCACATTTTTGGCCATTTGCAGCGTTTCGTGGTCGTGGGACTGTATTTTATGACAATTTTGCCGAAAACTGGAAGTTACTTCCAGTTTTTGGCAAAGGTGCACCAGAGTGAACAATGGTTTGTTTAGCAACGGCTGTGCTCATTTTATGACACTCATGTTTGGTTAATGACCACTGAACACAAGGTAATAAAATTGTGTCGGCCACTTGACCGACGTGCTTTACAATCGTGACGATATACGATCATAACGGGCAGGGTCCGTTATGGTCCTATGTCAAGGACTACACTGTCGTTTTTAGCCCACATAGTATAGAAATAAATAAATGTATGCTGTTGCCTACATCGTTCTTAGTGTTTTGAAGCTTAGGAAAGCAAAACAAAGCACCGGTTGTCATTATGACAATTATTCTGTGGTTATACACAGAAAAGGAGCTTTGTTGATTTTATCACTGAGCAGAATCAACTGATGTTTTACGCTATCTGTGCATGAAATGTTATTATCTCTCATAGCAAGGCATGATCAAGGAAGCAAGAAAGACAGACTTCTAAAATGCCATGATTTGAGGTAGAAAGCAGAATTAGGCTGTGGAAAGAAAAATCCATCCGGTTCAGTTCCAAGCTGGGAGAAAGAAGCTGGAAATAACATGGAGGCTGATTGGAAAGTTGGTTTATTGAACAGAACCACAAAGACAGTGTGCAGTTTGGGTCAGCTGAACAAATAGTTGACTGAGTGGATGGATCTTTATAGGTTTCTGTGACTTTGAAGTTTTAACTGTTTTGGGGGTGGTGCAATGAAGAGGCTTGTGTTCTGAAAGGGTGTTGGACAATTCCTATTGTGGCTAATGGCTTTCGGCTGGGGCCATGGATGGGGGAGCAGAGGCATCAGGGCTGCTCCCCCCCTCAGCAAGACTCGTTTCGGGCTTGTTTCGGGCCTTCGGAGGGCCTCTGGAGCCCAGGGGAGGTGAAAACGGCCCCCCTGCGATGGTGCAGGAGGCCGACTAGGCCACGCCCACCATGGCCACGCCCACCCAGCAACCAGGAAGAGAACCCATTGCTGAAATTTTTGAAGCCCACCCAGGGGTGAAATCCAGCAGGTTCTGACACGTTCTGGAGAACCGGTAGCGAAAATTTTGAGTAGTTCAGAGAACTGGTAGCGGAAATTTTGAGTAGTTTGGAGAACCAGCAAATACCACCTCTGGTTGGCCCCAGAGTGGGGTGGTAATGGTGATTTTGCAATATCCTTCCCCCAGGAGTGGGGAGGGAATGGGGATTTTGCAGTATCCTTTTCCCTGCCACGCCCACCAAGCCACGCCCACCAAGCCACCCCATGCCCACCAAGCCACCCACAGAACCGGTAGTAAAAAAATGGATTTCACCACTGAGCCCACCCCTGAGTACATCTCAGTTGATCTTTTATGCTGATGTTTCTTCTCCAGGTGGAGGTTGCAGAAGATCCTGAAAAGATTTCAACTACTCATCTCCAGCTTGGCCTGCCACTGATTTTCATTCTGAGCCAAGAAGAGACCTTGGAAGCGGACAAGAGGGTTGCTGAATCTGTAGCCTGGCAGTTGCTGGGGAAAGCCGGAGTCCTCCTTTTGTCAAGGTCCTTTGGAATTAAAAAGTGGCCAGTGGTGGGTTCCTACCGGTGCGGTCCACTCTATCGCACCGGTAGCGGCGGGCTGGTGATGTCATCAAGAGGCTACCGACCCGGTGCGGTCGGTTGCCGGTACCTAGGAGCCGCCATCTTTTTTCGCGATTTTTTTCAGCAATTTTTTTGCTTCCGCGCATGCAACCCGCCCCTGAAAGTGGGGAGGCAGAAGAGAGGGGAGAACTTATCCCACCATTGTTCTTATCTCAGTGTAATTCTTGAGGGTGGAAATTCCCAAAGACTCACAGCAAGCGTCAGGGGCATCCGCATGGGGCCCCAAAAATCATGGAGACATGTCTATGGAGATTCTCAGTCATCCAGGTCATGGTTGTCTCAAAGCATTCTGGAAAGGCAACTGGACTTTGTTTTTCCTCGAAGACGTTTTGCTTCTCATCTAAAATGCTTGGAAAGAAGCTTCTTCCAAAATGGAAGAAGCTCTTGGATGAGAAGCGAAACATATTTAAGGAAAAACGAAGTCCAGTTGCCTTTTGAAAATGTACCTTTGGGACAACCATGATCTGGACGACAGAGAATCTCCATAGACTTGCATCCATGATGGACTCAGAGGCAAATGCTACTGCACAGTTGAAGCTCCAATTAAATTGAAGCTCCAGTTAAAGCTCCTCATTAAAAAGGGGAGGCTGTTTATGTGCATATGATGCCTCCCACACGCATGTAATAAGAGATTGAGCTTTGATTGCGACTGCCCATCTTGATAGTTTTGACCCCCAACTTTTCCAATCTCCACAGATACCCTTAGGAAGATTTAGAAGAGGGGCTTACTTCCAATCAAACATGGTTGTGAGTTCGATCCTAGGTAGATGCAGATGTAAGGGTCTCCTTCTTGAGCAGGGGGTTGGACTAGATGACCTACAAGATCCCTTCCGACTCTGTTAATGTAATCTATGTCTAAGGTTGAAGGCTATCATTTTGCTTTGGACAGCGTTCCTCGACCTTAGCAACTTTAAGTTGTGTGGACTTCAACTCTCAGGATCTACACATCTTAAAGTTGCCAAGGCTAAAAAAGACTTGGCTTAAGAAATTAACCTGGGTGCCTGAATTTTAATTGCATCCCTTCCCAAACGGATGTCTTCAACAAGTGTTTGATTACAGTTCTCATTCCTAGCAAATAGGATTGATTTAGATTTTTAGATTTAGATTTATTATTAGAGTTGGAAGAGACCTTATAGGTCATCTAGTCCAACCCCCTGCTCAAGCAGGAGTTCCTACACTATTTGAGACAGGTGGCAATCCAGTCTCTCCTTGAAGGTCGCAAGTGTTGGGGCTCTCACGACCTCTGCTGGCAAGCTGTTCCACTGGTTGATCGCTCTCACCGTCAGAAAGTTTCTCCTCACTTCCAGGTTGAATCTCTCCTTGGTCACCCGTTATTCCTTGTTTGGCTTTCTGGTGTCATAGAGAACAGCCTGACCCCCTCCTCTCTGTGGCATCCCCTCAAGTATTGGAATATTGCTATCATATCACCCCTGGTCCTTCTCTTCGCCAGACTGGCCAAGCTCAGTTCCTGCAACCGCTCTTTGTATGTTTTATTTTCCAGACCCTTTATCATCCTGGTTGCTCTCTTCTGCACTTTCTCTAGGGTTTCAATTTGACTGAAACAGGCTATAGGTGGGCAGGTGTTCCCGCAGTAATGCTCATTCCTGTGATTAAACAACATCAGCAATGCAAGATCTTGTCAGCGCAGATAGGAAAGAGCAAGCATGCGTTCCCAACATGAGAACTCTGCTGAAATAAATAAAAGATGAATTCTGCAAGAGCTGAATATACTTGCTTACCTTTCATAATTTGATCAGTTTGCAGTTAAGCCGGGAGAGGAGAATGAGCTGTTATTCAAACCATTAGCTTGTTGAAATTTTATTTGTGACTGTCTGTCTTCACTAACCATTGCTTATATGACTGAAAGCCTTTAACCTCTGAATATTCCCTATAAAAAAAGAAAGTGTGTATTGAAATGTGCATTTATACCATTTGGGCCTCTGTGGCTTCTGCTTGTGAAATAATTCTAACATCATATGGCTTTATAATTGGCCAGAAGTTGTTGAGCTACAACTTCCAGCACCGCTTACCATTATGTCCAAAGACTGCTGGGAGTTGAAATTTAGCCAGTTCTGGGATGGCAGAAGTTGCCCACGGAAGGATAACTGCAATATGGCAAGAAATACCAGGTGGCGCTACAGTACAGCTTTTGAAAGTTTCATTTACAACTTTGGCAAAATGTGTTGTTTTGTTAAAGAATGTAAAATGAACCAGCTAATAAATGTAGCTGCACCAGGCAGAATCCACATCTGCTTTTCTTTCTAATTGCAGCTTAATGAGAGGTCATACACCTTGGTGTGTGTGTGTGTGTGTGTGTGAGGGAGGGAGGGAGGGAGGGAGAGGAATGGTAGGTGGAAGGCTTTGCTGGAACCATACTTCCAAAAGTAATGGAAAGGGTGAGGACAAAGTAAATTTGATTTTACTTTGCTTTAAATCAAAGCAAAATAATTAATTTGATCATTCCACAGTAATTCATGCAGGGATGGATGTAGGGATGGTGGTAAATAGGTCTCTGAATCTAAAGAAGAGAAAGTTTCAGCTTCTTCAACTTCCACGTGATTCTGTGTCTTTCACGCTGGTGCTTTACTAATGTTAATGTTTACTTGTGCTCTATTATGTATATGCAGTTGTCTGTCTAATGTGCAATTTGATTCCCCAAGCATTGCTCGAAGGGAGCAAGTAAAAGCAACACGAGACAATCTTTTTTGTAAATCAGGTAACCCTGGATGGCATGACTGGACTTCCCAGTGAAGTCTGTGGCTGGGTACCTTTTGCTATCTCTGCGTACATGTGTACATGTGCCAAGGAGAGAGCTTCCATATATTTTGCTAAGAGTTTTGTTGGGAATACTGTTGACAGAACCAAAGGAACTGGAGGTGTACCTGGACTCCTGAGAGTTTGGTCTCAGACCCAAGAGGAAATTTGGCACAGTGAAAGAACATTTGGATAGATGAGAGAAATTATAGATTAAGGACAAATAGATTGAGAGAGGCAGTCAAGCAAAATAACTTAAAGCAGGGGTGTCAAACCTGCGGCCCACGGGCCGGATACGTCACGTGCTGGCCCCGCCTCAGCCTGGTTTAGCGAAGGGGGGGAAAAGTCCCAATATGTCATGTGACACCACCATGATGATGCGAGTTTCACACCCCTGACTTGAAGGGTTTTCACAGAGAAGAGGGGGTTGACTTATTCTCCAAAGCACCTGAGGGTAGGACAAGGAGCAGCGGGTGGAAGCTCATCAAAGGGAGATACAACCTGGAACTAAGGAGAAATTTCCTGACAGTGGAAACAATTAATCAGTAGAACAGCTTGCCTCCCAGAGTTGTGGTTGCTCCATTGCTGGAGGTCTTGAAGAAAACATTGGACAACCATTTGTCCCGGATGGTAAAAGAACTCCTGCCTTGGGCAGGGGGATGGACTAGAAGTCTTCCAAAGTCCCTTCCAGCCCTATGCTTCTATGTCTATGTCTAATTATGACAAAAAGAAGCTGAATTTCATGAATTTTAACAAACTGGTTAATACTTTGGCTGCATTTGTAGATAAGACCATCACTTTCTCCCTTGTATCTATAAACACGGATAAGCAGCATATCGGGGCAAAAAGTGTTTCATTCAATCTTTCTGAGATGCTAATTGTTTTTCATGGAGCATTTGTTTTTATACAAAGACATTTTGAATAATTTGAACACAAACCTGTGGTCTGAATGCAATATTTCTCACTTACTGTATTTTTCAGAGTATAAGATGACCTTTTTACCCCCCAAAAGAGGGTGAAAACTTGGGTGCATCTTATACACCGAATGCAGCCCCACCCACCCAGCCACCCCCACCCTTTGGCCTCTGTCTTCCAGCAATTTACCTGCTTGCAGCAAAGAGGGAAGAGCCTGTAAAGCCAAGCAAGTCAGTAGCAGTTTCCTGACCTACAGCTGATTAGGTTTGTCACCTGGGAAAATGAAAGTGAAACTAGCTGCAAAGAGGCAAATAGCTGGGAGAGACATGCAGATTTTTATTTTCTGCTGGATGCAAGGGGGTAAGTGAATAACTATAAATGTCTGTAGAATGTTCAAATTATTAGACTTATTTTTAAAGACTGCTTTATTATTGTTCTAGCCAGGTTTTTCCAACCTTGGCAATTTTAAGACTTGTGGACTTCAACTCCCAGAATTCCACAGCCAGCTTTATTAGCTTTGCTGGCTGTGGAATTCTGGGAG
The DNA here is from genome assembly GCA_023053685.1 of Diadophis punctatus similis. Taxonomy (NCBI): domain Eukaryota; kingdom Metazoa; phylum Chordata; class Lepidosauria; order Squamata; family Dipsadidae; genus Diadophis; species Diadophis punctatus. Next base: position 1,676,734 of record JALIGW010000047.1, read on the forward strand.
TTGAAGTCCACAAGTCTTAAAGTTGCCAAGGTTGGAGACCTCTAGGCAACTTAACAAAATAAAGAAGCTTTTTAAAATAAATGCTTGGTCCAGTGCTATTGTATCTTCTTTTACATAATAGAGAATAATGTATACTTCCAGAAATTTTAATTAATTTTAACAGCTCTGTACAAGTATAGTCTGAAATGTAACAGTGTCATGTTTAGTATTAGAGTTAAATCCTGACTTACCTTGGAGTAGATCTATTTAAATAATTGGGAGGAGTTAGTGTGACTACATTTAAGAAAACTTTCTGGCATAATGTACATTTCTCCAATTCTTTGCTATTTCTATGGGTCAGGCACACATGCACAGAAATACACAGCAAACAGTGCATATCATCTGTGCTGTTTGCTGTTTGGCAAATTGCTTGGAGGCAGAGGCCTTTTTTCCTTGTTTTCCTCCCCCAAAACTAAGGTGCGTCTTATACTCCGAAATATACAGTATCTCTCTCTGAAACTGTTTCAAAAATGTAATTCTCTACTGTAATTCATAACTTAAACTCTCATATCTTCAAAGGAATTCTGTTGGTCTGGATGTTTCTTCCCGATATAATGTGGCGATCAAGACAGTTGAGGAGGTAAGTGGTCATAGTCATTATTTCGGACTGACTTTTAAATTTATTGTGCAATTCTAGGCTTCTCTGCTTTAAAGGAAATGCTCATGCTTACTTCCAGAATTATGCACATAACATTTGCTGCTTTAGCTGTTCTGTGTTATAGAGTGTACACTAGTAATGTATTTTTTATTGGTGATGATAACCTTGGAATGTTTCCAGACAGCTTTTAACAGTGTCAGTCAAAATGCATCTGAGAGTTGGAGATTTGATCTAAAGATCAATATTCAATAGTAGAAACCCCATTTGTCTGTAAGGACTATAATCATTCCCATGCCTTACTTCAGCACCCTTCTGAGTGTGTGGTGTGCTGAACAATTGAGTTACCGGTTGAAATCTGGACTGGACTCTCATGCATCCTATTTTGGGCCACATTTTTGGACATTTGCATCTCTGCAGGATATGCCTGTTAAATACCTCACTTTGAAAGATGCAGTTGAAATCGTAGCATTGGTGAGAAATGGCGAGCCGAGCAAACCCAGTGGGGATAATAAGGCAGAAGAGGTTTATGAAGAGGAGGAAGAGGAGGAGGGAGAGGAGAATGAGAACAATGAACAAGGTAATTAAGATTCCTCAGAAGTGTCTTTGACCTGTTAAGTTTTCACCAATTTGTTCCTTTGCTTTCCGATTAAAAGAATGAATGGTAAAAAAAAAATTATTCTCATTGTATTCACTAGTGCAGAGGTCTTCAAACTTGGCAACTTTAAGACTTGTGGACTTCAACTCCCAGAATTCTCCAGCCAGCATAGCTGGCTGGAGAATTCTGAGAGTTGAAGTCCACAAGTCTTAAAGTTGCCAAGTTTGGGGACCCCTGCACTAGTGTGTCTGATATACATTTCATTGAGGGGTCCTTGATGCTCTCTGATAAGATTGTTTTCTTGCAGATGTTTTCATTACCCAAATTAGGTACATCATCTGCTTATTAAAGATCATCTGCAGATAGCTGCTGTCATCTGCTCGCACTGATGATGTTATCTAGTTTGGGTATTGAAACATCTGCAAGAAAACAGCCAAGCTCAGAGAGCGCCAGGGAGCCCTCATTTCAACCCTGAGCTATAAATGCTCTCTTTTATTGGCAACATATTTCATTGCCATCCTTCTATAACTTGATAGTTAAACTAACATGCTTCAAATGCTGATTTTGACCAATATTTCCTTGTATAGATTCCATATTCACCAGAGATGAGCAAATTATTTGCACAATTGTTTTACAGACACACTGTTTCTACATATTATTGTATATTGCCCCAGCTAGAGGGCAGCATATAACCAATCTTGGCTGGTTGCTAAAAGCTAACCGGGGTTGATATTGGCATCAGAGGCCACCAGCACTGGCAGTGCCCTTGCTGGAAAGCAAATTTCCAAATAATTTATTCCCCAGAATTCCCTTGAATTCTTCATAGGACTTGGAGATGAAAATAAACATGATAAGTGACTGCTGCCTAGTTCTTTGTTAGTAGAGATACCCATTGGCAATGCAAAAATATGTTGGCTTTTTTTACTATGGGTTCATAGTATCCTGGAAAGGAAAGAGGATGTTAGGGAGCAAATTCAGCCGTTTGCCTTCTAGAAAATGGACATTTTATGATAGGACACATTTTGTGTCTACAAAGTCTTTCCCCAGATAGTAGTCATTATTTTTGAGCATACATCCTATATGCTTACTTATCCCAAAAGATTGTGGGGGCTCTTTTTACAATTGTCCCTCTTAAGTAGCCCAACTGGATTGTCAAAACTTTAGCAAGAGGGAAGGCAATCATCTCATGATCTCTTAATTTCTGATATTCCTTCTTTTTAATAATTCTTGACTATTCTTTGAGCCATATCCTTCCTTTTACTATAGACTTAAAGATACTGTACTGGGCAGTCTTTTGTCTCTGATTTTGCTGATGAAAGTCCAGTGGCCTCTTTTCACCTTGGCTGACCCAAGGTTAGAAGTCAGAGGTTGGCATTGCTCTCCTTGCTAGGATACAGAGGAATCCTATTGCTGTTCCTCAAATTGCCATTCTTCTTTCTTCTTGTTTCTGTGACCGTTTTTTGGAAGATCTCATTGAACAATCAAGTGGTGACAGAAGCAGGGACAAGGAGCAGTCTTGGCGATTTGTGTTGCCTTTTCCTGCTAGGCCCCAACCATAGAGTTGAACTACTCTTCCCTAGGAGGAAGGCTAGTGGTAAGGGATGCTGGGAGTTAAGTTCAACAATGTCTACACAACCCCAACCTCAAGAAGGAAGGGGCAAGTGAAGAGGCAATGGTGGTGGTGGTGAAGAACAAGAGGCAGGGCTGTTTGGGAGGAAGTAGATTAAGTACCATATTTTTTGGAGTATAAGATGCACCTTTTTGCCCCCCAAAAGAGGGTGGAAATGTCGGTGCGTCTTATACACCGAATACAGCAATTTTTAGCCTCCCGAAGCCCCGCCCCCGCATCCAATTTTTGCAAAAACTGGGCCATTTTTTTGCAAAAATGGGGGGGGGGTTTGCCTTCCCCCACCCCCTAGGAGTGCTCTGCAGGCTTCCCAGATCCTTTGCATGCCCTGTTTTTGCAAAAAAACGAGCAAAAAAACGGGCCTTTTTTTGCAAAAATTGGGGCATTTTTGCCTTCTAATTACCCCATCTAGCGTGACTGGAGGAGGAATTCTGGGAGTTGAAGTCCACTAGTCTTAAAGCTGTCAAGTTTGAAGTTTGTAAAAAGTATACATGGTTGTAAAAAGTATACATGATTGTAAAAAGTATTCTGCTACACTGGTATTTTATTAAATAATATATTACTGCACCATTTGGTTCAGAATACTTTTTTCCTTGTTTTCCTCCTCTAAAATCTAGGTGCGTCTTATACTCCGAAAAATACGGTACTAATCTACTTCCTCCCAAACTAAGTACTCCCCAAGTACTAAGTACTAAGAAACCTACAAAACCTGAAGCAAATGATGGCTGCCAAGAAGACAGTTCCATTTTTCATTTTCTCCATCATTTTTTTCCTCAGTGTGTATTCAGACCAATGATAATATAAGCACCTTTTCTCCACTCCGTCCCTCTTGTAAATTAGAATGTGCATCTGCTTTGCAGAAATTCAGGATGATGAGGTGGTGGAATCCGTTGTCAGAGATCGGAAGCGTGAACTCCCCCTGGAACACATCCATACCCTGACAGAAGAATCCTTCCTCTCCATTCTGGCAGCGACCAGCCACACAGCAGTGCTCTTCTATGCCAGCTGTAAGTCATTCTTTGCAAGGTATTGTGCAGTGTGGTTTTGGTGTCTTCCGTTGGCTGTAGTGCTCTTTAGAATTTAAGCTTTTTTAAGTGTTTAATTCGTTTGCATTGCAAGGTTGTGGCTGTTGTGGCATTATTGAAGCACATTGATGTACAGCGCTCATGCTGTTGTGCGATGGGCGGTCATACAAATATGATAGGTGAGGCTGTTTGTGATGGATGTGATGTGTACCAGGAGAACCAGTGGAGAAGAGTTTTGGCAACACTTTTTCAGGGACCAGGCAATAAATCTTACAAGAGAAACGCCCAGATCAAGATACCGCACAGTCCTGAGCTGGCGGGGGGGGAAAGAGGAAGAGATGCATGGTAGCCACACCCTAGACTCTCTCAGGCTATACCTAGTAGGTTAGAAAGTTATAGCTTTATTTTGGCAAGATTCTGTCCGCTAGGTATGAGCAAATAAAGGATTGGACCCTACTGGTTTCATTGGATCAACATTGGAGAAAAGAGGAGAATCAGTATAGAGTGAATGTTAAGATATTGGACTACAATTGGGGAAACCCAGTTTCACATCTACCTTCGGATAGAGGAGTTTACCAGGTGACCCTGCGTCAGTCACTGTCTTTGAGCCCACCTACCATGAAGAGTTGCTGTTGGAAAACTTGGATGTGCTATGAATGCTGTGTTCAGCTCTTGGATGAAGACGGGATATAAACCTGTCAAATAAATAATAATAATAAAATATTTGGAAATGTTTAAATGAAAAACATTTAATCTGCGGAATATAAATTGGTTATGAAACCTTTACGTTCATAGGCGGTTATCTCTAAAGACTATGTCCTGTGGTACAATAAGAGGAAAGGCTTTATAGAAACATATGTGGATAATTTCAGGGAAACAGGATGCTGAGTTTATTGGAACTTTATTAGGATCCAGCAGGGCCCTTGTTTACTTGAGGCTGATCCTGCCTTTCAGTCCAAAAGAATCCCAGAAGTGTTATAAAATAGATAAAATACAAGTGTATTGGCTCTATCTCCTGGCATTGCTCTTGGGTTACATATCCTTCCATCCATCCTGCCTCATTCCACAAAAATACGTTTTTATGAGCTCTTTGCTGCGGTTCCAGTGTTATGAGTGCTGGCAGTTGGGCAATCTTCTAGTTTAGTTGCATGTTCTGTTCTGTCTAGCTGGGCTCCTCACTCTCTAAGGACAAAACAGTAGAAGCCAAAGACAGGCCTGTTCATTCATTGAAAATATATTTATTTATTTATTTATTTATTTATTTATTTATTTATTTATTTATTTATTTATTTATTTATTTATTTATTTATTTATTTATTTATTTATTTATTTATTTATTTATTTATTTATTTATTTAGTAGTTTTTCTATGCCGCCCTACTCCCTCAGGACTCAGGGCGGCGTACAACATTTTAACTCAGGGCGGCGTACAACATTTTAATTTAATATACCCTGTTTTACTATTAAAGAGAGCTAATTTTAAAAAAACAAAAAACAACATAACATTAAAATTAATTAAGAAATAAAAATTGGACAAAAATATATTTTCTGAAAATGGAAAAGGCAAGAACCAAATGCATATCCTGAGAGAGTTAATTTCATAACTTGGTAACCATCAGGAAAAGGTCCTCTTTGACATACCAAAGTGGAGAATGGAGGAGAACCACCAAAAAATGGTGCCCCCCCCCCACTCCCAAACCTTATAGCCACTCCAGAAGGATAATGTGATTGATGGTATCTGTCAGCCCTCTGAGGTAAACCAGAATAGGAAATCAAAGCTATGCATGCTAAAACCACTTTTATAAAAGGTTATAGTAACAAGAGTCTTGCAAGTCTGAATGTCCTTCCCCTTTCTCCCCTTTTAGCTTTGTGAGATATACTGTACTATATTGTATTATTCATTCATTCTTTCATTCATTTCCCACCTTTATTATCATCATTAAATAACTCACGACCACCAACATACCTGCTACTACTCCCTCTTGCTATTTTCCCCACAACAACAACAACAACAACAACAACAACCCTATGAGATCATTAACAGATTAACAGAGTTGGAAGGGACCTTGCAAGTCATCTAGTCCAACCCCCTGCCCAAGCAGGAGACCCAAATCTGCCTCTACCTAGGATCAAACTCACAACCTCCTGATTGTGAGACAAGAGCTCCACCTTTAGGCCACATCAGTTGGACTAAGAGAAAATGGCCCAAAGTCATCCAGCTGGCTTTCATGCCTAAGGCAGGACTGGAACTCACTGTCACCTGGTGCTTCATCCTTCAGAGGTCTTTGGAGAACCAAGGTGCAACTTGAGATCTGTGCACATGGAGAAGCCAGATAAAAGTTATCAGTCCAGAGTCTCACCCATCTGCCCATTCCAGCCAGTGGCTAAGACCATAGTTGAATTGCCCACCAGATCTTCAGGAAAAATCCCAAACCCCTTATGGAACCCAACTGGGTCCATCAGTCTTGGTGTTCGAGGTTTAGAGCTAAATAGTTTGTCCATTAGCTACTTAAGGCTTTAGGGATTAATACTAATACCTTAAATTGTGCCCAATAACTATTGACAACCGGTTCAAATATTTTCAGTACAGCCATCAAATCACCCTTGAATTTGTACCAGGTAGCACCTAATCTGTGCATTTTTCTGAATTTCTGGATACTTTGTCTTGTATAAAACATGTTGTCAAAAGAAAGTTGAGGGTTTTTTTTTATATGGACTAGTATTCCTTCATGTCTTGAGTTTTGACAGATTCCACATGCTCTGGTATCTGAAATACTGGGTTACTTTTCCTGTCCTCATTACAGGGGAAGCTGTCTCTCTGGTGGTGATGCAGTCTTTCCTTGAAGTTGCTGCTCAGTTGAAAGGTATGGCTCAGTCGGTATGGTTGCTGTGGGTTGTCTATTTCTTTAAATTTCATTTAATCCAAGGTCTTTGTTTCAAATGATTGATTCAGCGTAAAGCTAATCTTGGTAAGTGGGAAAGCTGATGATGCCTAGTGGCACAAAGGGAAAAGCTGATAGAGCTATAGAATCCCGAAGAAATATTTGTCCAACTTTTGCTTGAAAGCCTCCCATAAAGAAAAACCTGTCACATTTCTGTCTTTCCCAGTTTGACGTCCTTCCAATGCTTTGAGAGAACACCATTACTTGCTAATGTAGAATAGAATAGAATAGAATAGAATAGAATAGAATAGAATAGAATAGAATAGAATAGAATAGAATAGAATAGAATAGAATAGAATTGAATTGAATTGAATTGAATTGAATTGAATTGAATGTGGAGGTCTGGAAAAAATGGTGAAAAATAATGGAGGTGGCACTTTTTTTTAAACAAACAAAAATATTGTGAAATATTTCCAATTGTATTTATTCCTATTTTTTATGTATTTTATGCATTTTTTTAAAAAAAGTGGTCTGTTTAGAAATAGGTTGGCTGGGAATTCTGACAGTCACAGTCAACGACATCTTGAGCATTAGCAAAGATGGTTTAGTCTTCAGGAATGACTTCCCTTTGGATTTGTTAAACAATAGCGGGTCATTTTCTGAACGAGTGTGTTTATATTATTTACTTCTCAGAACTCCCCTGTCTACTTTTTACATTCCCGGCAGACTTTGACGTCACTTGATGGAATTATAATGCACAGCTGAGAGTATGTCCTGCATACCTACTCTTTGACAATAGGCAGAGAAGCAACAAGTAAACCAGATGCATAGGAACACCCTGCCAACTCATCCCCTTAAAAAGCTGGACACAATAAACAGATGTGTGATCTGTTGCACTCAGCTGACCAACTTCAATGTTAATGCAGCAGGGAATGACGGTGGTGGGGTTGGTAGGAGACTTGGTCTCTTTTAAGATATCCATGAATCTAAAAGAGAAGAAATAATAAAGCACCCACTTCCTTACAAACATAGAATGACCAACCTTTAGGTGACACTTTTGTTTAGGAAGATAATCTGAACTACAATTTTGCCTACTAGGATGGTTGCTAAGTATCTGGCAAATGCCAAGAGGCACTTTTACAAATGCATCAAAATCTAATGTACCGTACTTTAATTTAAACCACTTAAGAGATTGATCTGCCTTGTTTTAAATGTTAAGGCGTATGTCTGTGTGTGTGCGTGTTTGTTCCAGTATTTTACATTGATTTATAATGACTCCTTTTTCCTGGCATTAAATACTTTTGACCAGGCTGGAAAAACAGTCATGCTACTGCTGAGTGATTTATAATAATGTAAGTCAACTTTCCAGTAGGCTTGACTATTGATTCAAAGAGTGGCATTTTTAAAAAGGTTGTAGTTTTAAATTTACTCAGTGGGTAGTCCTAGAATCTGTTGTTAATTCTTGGGCTAAACCTTGGAACAAATCAATAGCTAAAACAATAAAGAATTGCCTTTGGCAGAATATACTTCCTAAATTCCTATGCAGTTGCAATTATTTCTTTTCTACCAAAGGCTGGCAGTCTTTGTTTCCCAGCTGGCATTACTTGATTTCAAATTATTGTTCAGTCAGCCAGCCACTTTTAAAGTCACCAAGAAATTTCTATAATCATTTCCCAAAATCCATGAGGTCTTGTGAAAGAATGCCAGAAAATTACCTCATGATCACATGCAAGCACAGCGAAATCCCATGAGAACTTACAGTAAAACAGAATAATAGAGTTGAAAGGGACCTTGGAGATCTTCTAGTCCAACCTCCTGCTTGAGCAGGAGGCCCTATATCATTTCAGACAAATGGTTGTCCAATGTCTTTTTGAAAATCTTCAGTGATGGAGCACCCACAACTTCTGAAGGCAAGCTGTTCCGTTGATGGATTGCTTTCATCGTTAGGACATTTCTCCTTAGTTCTAGGTTGCTTCTCTCCTTGGTTAGTTTCCATTGTTTCTTGTCTTGCCTTTTGGTGCTTTGGAAAATAGTTTGAGCCCCTCGTCTTTGTAGGAGCCCTTCAAATATTGGAACACTGCTATCAGTCTCCCCTAGTCCTTCTTTTCACTAGGCGAGAGATATCCAATTCCTGTAACAGTTCTTTGTATGTTTTAGCCTCCAACCTTTTTCACTCTTCTCTTCACTCTTTCCAGAGACTCAACATCTCAACTAGAGAGTTGTCTACATTCTGGGATCTTAACCATTTCAAAAAGTTACATTTATTTTTCTTTATTTTGGGGATGTTACCACACTGGTTTAAAGTATTAAAGATGATGTCGCTTCTGTAAGCGCTATGGGTCTAACTCTTGTTGTCTGCTTACAGTTGAGAAATAGAGAAGCATATACCCTCCAGAACCCATTTGCAATTCTCTGGTACATGCAGATTAAGGTGCTGAAACCCTGTGGCCAAATAATCAAATTGGGCAGCATGATTTTGGCCCATTTGAAGTAGAATTTAAGATGAAGATGGGACTGCTTTGCTCCAGAAACCTCTTACTTTCAACCTAATCCTGTCCAAATGAAACAACAACAACAGCGACCCAGCTCCTTCTGGTGATAACAGTGCATTTCACATTGCTGCCTGTGGTGCTCCAGAAGATCAGTAGCTTCTAGGCAGTCTTAAATTTTAATGCTGCTCTTTTTAGAACTGGTTAAAAACATCATATCTATCTTAGAATTGGTTTATTTAAACCTCTTGGCCTTCCAACCCCTGACCACTGCCATAAATATTTGGATGTTAATTTTCTAGTTTTAATTTTAAATGAAGGATAAAACTTGCTTTTCTTAGAAACTCTTTGTTTGACCAAGCTGTTGATGTACTCGTTCTTGATTTGTTTGCTAATTGCTATATTTTGCTTTTTCACTTAACTTTACTTCAGAGGCAGAAAGAAACATAAAATTAACCTGTTCTATTCAAAGGGTGTTTAGAATGTGTTTCGTGAGAACAATGATTTTGTTTTACGTCACGTGAAATTTAAGTCTGAACATTTAATCCTCCAATTATTAAAAGCAGCCTGTAATGGAATCCCAGGGATCAAAGGTGGATTTTCTTTAAAAAGAGAATCAGAAATCTGAATATGTCCAAGATTTTCATTATGGTGAGAGTAAACTACAGTACTTTACAATATGTAATAATACATAACAATATGTGGAATTTGCTACCAGTACTCATGGCAGTGAACAAAAATTCTACTGACTGTATCATCTTCCAGGTTTAGTTATAGCACATGTGAAACACTTATTAAAAAGTAACAGCAGAAAAGAGCCACTGTCTTCATACCTTTCTCAAGGATGGTCTTTGACCTGATTCAGCAAAATTCCTGTGATATTCCAACCAATATGTTTTGATTCTTATTTTCGATGTATCAGAAAATCAGCTGAAGAATCAATGAATAAAAACTAGAGTGGTTCTTCATAGAACAAAAGTAGTTGATGGAGTAGATTCTAAGATTGTTTTTAAAGTTTCATGAATCTTACACAAAGAGCCAGAAATATTTGTATCACTGGTAGATTCTAAGATTTTTTTAAAAAAGTTTCATGAATCTTACACAAAGAGCCAGAAATATTTGTATCACTGCCCTTTTGTTGTTTCTTCCACACATTTTCTGTAGGGACTCCTGAGATTTCACTTGCAAGAGTAAACTGCTGGGATTGGCCACACCTTTGTTTGCAGGAAAATGTCACCCAATTTCCTATCATAAAGATGTATACAAAAGAGAGGGCATGGCTGGCTTACTCTGGGATGTGGGAGACCAAAGAGATGATGAAGTTCATTGAATTGTAAGTACTATGTTGCTGGTTAAGAGCCACTTTAGGGCAAACTTTCTGGATCCTGGTGTCCTCTGGATGCCTTTGGAGTTAAACACTCATTATCTCTAGATCATATAAGCAAAATCATGGAATAGACCAAACCTGGGAAGAAATTGAAAGGAACCTGGGAAGAATTGAGGGAAGAACTGGCTGGGAAGTAGTTGAGAAATGTGTAATTCAAACTGTTGCATTTTTGGGGGGTGGTTGGTTCTTTCTTACATTTGTATCTCACACTTTTTTCCGAGACTTCAAGATGGACCCCTAAATTGTACCTACATAATAACAATCATGTGATGAGGTAGATTTAGCAATAACATATGCCCAATCCCACCGAGAGAGCTTTATGTTTAAGTGGAAAGTCAAACCTGAATCTCCTTGACCCAAACTTCGCACCTTAACTACTACATTATGTGGGCTTTCAGTAAGAAGAATTCAGAAAGCCTGAATCTGAGGTAGCTTTGTCTCTGCATTTCACAGCTGAAGCTGAAGCAAACATAAAAAGTTTACATGTGCCATTCAGATTAGATGAAAGAACAAGATGTGCATTCATACATTTCTCCGTGACACTCTGAAATTGTTTTGGAAAAATGCTGAAGACGTGGGAGATGCAGGGAATGGAGTTGTCCTGCACCTAGGAAACACAGTTCTGTGAAAGCAAAATAAAATAAAACTGTCCCTTGTAAATCGGCCTGAAATCTGGTTTCAATTTACATCTTTAGAAGCAGAAATTCTTACCCGGTGAGATTGATGACGCCTGAAGAAATAGAAGAATATTTAAGTGACAAAACCTCACCACACCGCACGGTTTCTGTACTGGGAATATTTGACTCAAGCATGAGTGAAGGTAAATCCTTTGCCTGGTTATTTCAAACATTACTGCAAAACACAATGTTACTGAAAGTAATAATATTTTGTAATGCCTTGTGATTGTAGAATAAAATTTATGCTGGGATCTTTCACAACAACCCACTAGACAGGGCACTGGCTGTATTATACAAGATTATTGCTTCACTTTGGGAGCCAAATTCAGGGGTGGGGAGTGATTTTTCCCCCTGCCTTATAATATTAGAATTTGGATTGCCCAAGGAGGTAAGAAGCCAAAGAATCAAGAATGAATTTAAAAAGTATGTAAACACCCTTCAGATAATTTTATTTGTTAGAAAGAAGCATTGGACTTCTCCCTTTATCTCTCCTCTCATACACACAAACACAAAATGCAGATGCTATTTGGGATATATTGGAAAAATTCAGTAAGGATTGGGGGGCAGGTACCAGGTGTTCTTTGACCAGGAAAACCTGAAATTGCTCACTTCTTATTTTCTTGGGAGGGTTTTCTCATTACTTCTCAGTATACACGTTGAGTAGCAGTAGCAATAGCAATAGCACTTAGAATTATATATACCGCTTCATAGTGGTTTACAGCCCTCTCTAAGCGGTTTACAGAGTCAGCATATTGCCCCCAACAATCTGGGTCCTCATTTTACCGACTTCAGAAGGATGGAAGGCTGAGTCAACCTTCAGCCGGTGAGATTTGAACAACCGAACTGCAGCTAGCAGTCAGCTGAAGTAGCCTGCAGTGCTGCACTCTAACCACTGTGCCACCTCAGTACAGGTTGAGATGCTGCTTAGCAACAGCAACAGCAACTTTGGCAGTCCCAATTGTAATTGGTAAATGAGGACCATCCTCACATGAAAGTGAGGATTTCATGTGATCGCAACCTCTGACTTCCTACTGACTTTCCCATTGATTTTGCTTAGGGAAAGCCAGCAGGGAATGTCAGAAATCATGATCCTATGACCTTGGGGACTTCACAATGACTGGAACTCTGAGAATCTGACCCCTTATTATAACTTTGAATAGTTTGCTGTAACCTGAGGACTACCTCTAAGACATTCCTTCAACTTCTCCAACCTGATTCTATAAGAAGCAGTGAAACAGCCGCTCCCAAAATTTGGAAGTAGTTGGGGCCAGAAAATGGCTAATTTAGATTGAATTTAATTAAACTAAGATAAACCAACATTATTATTCCCAAAGTATTTTATACTTTTCCCCTTCTGTCACATTAAAATTACAATTTAGCAGTAATTTTGGAATTTTCAGAACTGCATTATGTGTTTTAATATTCCTGCTTTTTGAATATTCATGTTTGCTTAGGCCACTAGGGGGCAGCAGCATATCTGTATTTGGCTCCAGATTCTGTTGCCTGTTGAATTAATGGCTGGGTGAAATGCTGATTTTTATACGGAGATAAACAAATCAGCTTCTGCAGGAAATTGAGTTCAGATTGTCAGAAAATTACCAACAATTTGTTTTCATCACTTTTGATAATGGAGTTCAAAATTGTACTATATTTTCTATGTTATTAAGGGTGACACAAAGAAAGAAGAGAGAAAACTGAAAAAAATAAACTATTTCAGTTGTTCAAGACTCAGAGCTTGGTAAACAGAAAGATCTGGAGTGTGTCAAAAAGCCCAAAGCCAAATGTTAAACTGATGGATTGATTGATTTAATATTTCCGAGCATAAGGTACTGTTTTTACATGTCAGGCAGTCTCTTCATTTAGCACAGGAAAATCTATCATGACTAGCATTTTACAGTCCACAATCTGACAGAAGGACCTTTATTATCAATTGTTTGCTTGATCAATTTTATTGGCGAAATCTGGCTCTTGCTCCAAACTGCTCTTCGCAATCAGACTGACACATTCAGACAGTTGATAAGGGCTCACAAGGTCAGAAAGACCTGCCCTTGCAAGCATCCCATCTCCTGCCGAAGTGACTCCAGAGGCAGCTGAGGGAGAGTAGCATCTCCTTTACTTCCTATTTGTCTGTCCCCCATCTTAGGTAACCTCAGATGCAATGTTGGCCTGAGGTAAGCGATTGTCCAAGCAAAATGGTGCTTTTCCAATAGAAGCCTGAGTGTTCCACAGCTACTGAATAGCTACAGAATAGCTACAGGCTATTCTCCAAAGCTCCTGAGGGTAGAAAAAGAAGCAATGGGTGGAAACTAATCAAGGAGAGAAGCAATTTAGAACTAAGGAGAAATTTGACAGAACAATTGATCAGTGGAACAACTTGCCTCCAGAAGTTGTAAATGCTCCAACACTGGAAATTTTTAAGAAGATGTTGGATAACAATTTGTCTGAAGTGGTGTAGGGTTTACTGCCTGGGCAGGGGGTTGGACTAGAAGACCTCCAAGGTCCCTTCCAACTCTGTTATTCTGTTCTGTTCTGTTCTATTCTATTCTATTCTATTGCCTACTCTTCAATCTTTCTTACATTTCTGTGGAGCACTTTGGAGCAATTGTTCTATAAGGTTTTGTTCACCTTTTCAGAAGAAATTCACACTGAATAATTAGGATAGGATAGGATAGAATAGGATAATTTGGGAAATTATAATCAGCCACTTGTATGAAATGGTTTAGGGTAGGGGTGTCAAACTCGTGTCATCACGTGACATATCACGACTTCCCCCTCTTCGCTAAACCGGGCGTGGGCGTGGCCAGTGCATGATGCATCCGGCTTGCGGGCCGCGAATTTGACAACCCTGGTTTAGGGTCTCCTGCTTGAGCAGAGGGTTGGACTAAACACCTCCAAGGTCCCTTCCAGCTCTATTCTGATCTTTTTCTTTTATGGGAAAAGCCAAGAGCAACTGAATTTACTCATTGGTGTTTTCCAGAGATTTTGTGGTCCTGCATATTTTCCATTGTAAAGAGTAAGAAGCTGTTAAAATTCAAATATCCAATCATAATATGAACATCAGATGCTCTAGAAGGGACTCCGGCACATGCTGCTGTTGCTGCCCATCTTCCAAGAGGGCCAATCTTTTGGGCCCTGAGGGCTGCCTTATTGGTTAGATAATGACCAATCCTAGGGTAAAAGCTCAGTGATAAGCCTACAAGTGCATCAACAAATAATGCAATTTGCACAATGAAAATTTCACACGGTACTCTTGTTTGAGCAATTTTTATACATTGGTGACAAAACATACATATAGGAACTTCAGATCTTGGCGTTGCATTTTTCTTAATGTTATTTAAGAAATTTCTTTGACAACAAAATAGGATAAATTGAGTTATCATCTGACAAAGTTTCCTGGTAGTTCTGATATCAAAATCAGGAATCAAAATACAGTTGAACTCTCCAATTCCTACATGTCATTTTTTGGTCATTATTCAGTGGCAGCAAGTCTTATTCTTTAAATGTATAAAATAAGCAGACAGGATAGCAAGCTCATATACTGATGAAATGAGATCTAGAATAAAATGTTCTAGTCCAGTGATGGCGAACCTTTTGGGCACCGTGCCGAAAAGGTCGCGCAGAAACGCACACGTGCTCATCAGTGCCGCGCTCTGGAAAAAACTTCTGGGTTCTAGCGCGCATGCGCATCTGACGATCAGCTGGCTGGCGCGCATGCTCAGTCTGGTTTTCGGCACTGCCACGTGCGTGAAGGGATCGTGTTCCAGAAAAGCCGAACTTCCGGGTTCTGGTGCACATGCGCACCCGACAATCAGCTAGCGAGCGTGCATGCACACACCAGTTTTCGGCACTGCTGTGTGTGCAAAGGATAGCTGATCGTTGCGCACGCATGCGGGCCAGAAACTCAAAAGACAGACGTGCGTGCCGGGCGACATGGCTTTGTGTGCCACTTTGGGCACGGCTGCCATAGGTTCGCCATCACGGTTCTAGTCTATCTGAATGCACCCTATTCCGTAGCATCTTATAATGTAGCATCTTATTTTATTTATTTGTGAGACTTATACTGTATACCGCCTCATAGTGCAAGCACTCTCTAAGCGGTTTACACCAGTAAGCAATGTATATTTATATTGCCCCCAACAATCTGGATCCTCATTTTACCTACCTCGGAAGGATGGAAGGCTGAGTCAACCTTGAGCCGGTGAGATTTGAACCGCTGACCTGCGGATCACAGTCAGCTAAAGTGGCCTGCAGTACTGCACTCTAACCGCTGTGCCACCTCGGCTCATATTATGCCTATGCCGTAGCATCTTATAATACAGATAATGTATTTTATGATTCCATTAATGATTTTGTAGTATGAATATACTGCAGGGCCTTCTCTGCTCTGGCACCTATGCAGGGATTTTTTTTCTCTTGTGTATTGTACCATGCCCTAACAGTCATCTTTTTACTCTTTTGTGTTTCACATCTACCCTTTTGGTTAGCTTCTCCTAAAACCTGTTTTTCCATATTTGTTTCAGTGGATTGTTTTTGTTTTTGTTCAGGTTTTCATATATTGGCTATAAACAGGTTTTCATGCATTGGGTATATACTGTGTTTCCCCAAAAATAAGACCCTGTCTTATATTTTTTTTGAACCCTGAAATAAGCGCTTGGCCTTATTGCCATGCACACAAAAGCCCGATTGGGCTTATTATCAGGGAATGTCTTATTTTGGGGGGAAACCGGGTACATTGAGTAAACAAAGCAGTGAAGTGTTTATAAAATAGCCTTGGAATTCTTTGCAGTTGAAAGCAATACTGTATGATATACACTTAGTTCATTTACTGCTTATGTCTGTGAATGTCTGATTGAAGTTGATAAATTTTGCCAGGGGCAAGAAAAGAAATTTGGTCATTATGTTACATTTAAGGCTGCTTTGTTTTGTCAGCAAGAGAGGCTTTTATTGAAGCTGGGAGAATCCTAAATGGATATGTCACAACAGGGATCTACTATGAAGAGGATGCTACAGTTCTGTATGTTGCTTTTTTCCTTGCTTAAATTAGATAATGAACCAATTGGTTGATTGTTGTATCTTGTTTTTCTTTATGCTGATGGGGGATCTGTTTCTAATTGTCAGAGTTTCTAAAGCAGAGTTTCTAAACCTCTTCACCTGAGGCAATAGAACCCTTGGAGATCCATAGATAGTTTTAAGGGGTTCATGAACTTGGATAGAAAAAAAATGTTTTCATTAACCTCTAACCTAAATTTAGCTTTTCATTAATTAATGCACATAGGCAAGAAAGTAATGTATGGCCTCTAAATTCCAAAAATATGTTAATTCTTGTCATCTAAAATTATGATGTCCTAGGAAAGGGTAATATTTTGTAATTGATTGAATAGATCAATGAAAAAGCACACATATTCCTACATTACATAAATATTTTGTTAACTGTATTTGAGAATAATTCAGTTTTCTTTGTAAGTTATATGTATATACTACAGTATATACTTAGGTTTTGCAAGTAAATTCATTTTTTAAATAAAATAATCTTTATTAATTATATTAAAAAAACAAACAAACATACAAACAAACATAAACATGTATATATATATATATGTGTGTGTGTGTGTGTAGGATTTTTTTTGCTGATAAATGAAAATAAAGGGAGACTATTATAGATCTATTTCGAGCTTATTTTGCTCTCGTCAGATAGCCATACCCCTTACTGGGATTTGAACCCGGGCCGGCTGCCTTGCAGTGCAGCAACTTATCCATTAGGCCATAGGCTCTGTTCCCAATCAGCTCTTTCACCAGGAAAGGGTTATATATGTTTTTCTGTCGTGTTATCCTGGTGTACCCAAATATGGGAGAGAAAGCATCACAGCTTCCTTTTTGCGTTTCAGCCCCGTCACAGGGACCATCCAGGCTGATTTTAATATAGCCGACACACTAATCTATATGTGTAGGATTTTTTTTGCTGATAAATGAAAATAAAGGGAGACTATTATAGATCTATTTCGAGCTTATTTTGCTCTCGTCAGATAGACAGAAAAACATATATAACCCTTTCCTGGTGAAAGAGCTGATTGGGAACAGAGCCTATGGCCTAATGGATAAGTTGCTGCACTGCAAGGCAGCCGGCCCGGGTTCAAATCCCAGTAAGGGGTATGGCTATCTGACGAGAGCAAAATAAGCTCGAAATAGATCTATAATAGTCTCTCTTTATTTTCATTTATCAGCAAAAAAAATCCTACACATATAGATTAGTGTGTCGGCTATATTAAAATCAGCCTGGATGGTCCCTGTGACGGGGCTGAAAGGCAAAAAGGAAGCTGTGATGCTTTCTCTCCCATATTTGGGTACACCAGGATAACACGACAGAAAAACATATATAACCCTTTCCTGGTGAAAGAGCTGATTGGGAACAGAGCCTATGGCCTAATGGATAAGTTGCTGCACTGCAAGGCAGCCGGCCCGGGTTCAAATCCCAGTAAGGGGTATGGCTATCTGACGAGAGCAAAATAAGCTCGAAATAGATCTATAATAGTCTCCCTTTATTTTCATTTATCAGCAAAAAAAATCCTACACATATAGATTAGTGTGTCGGCTATATTAAAATCAGCCTGGATGGTCCCTGTGACGGGGCTGAAAGGCAAAAAGGAAGCTGTGATGCTTTCTCTCCCATATTTGGGTACACCAGGATAACACGACAGAAAAACATATATATATATATATATATATATATATAGATAGATAGATAGATAGATAGATAGATAGATAGATAGATAGATAGATAGATAGATAGATAGATAGATAGATAGATATATAGATATATAGATATATATATACACACACACACACACACACACACAGAGTATATATACAGTGGTACCTCGAGATACGAGTGCCCTAACATACGAGATATTTGAGATACGAGCTGTCGAGCGAGCAAAGTTTTGCTTTGAAATACGAGCAACATTTGAGATACGAGGAACGGCCGGCTGCACACGACCCACTCATTTCCGCAACATTCTGAAAGGGAGGAAACCTTCAGCCAGATTTGAATATCAAAGAATTCTTTCTTTGGAAGGCTGGCAAGGAGCTGGAGGAAGGGGAGGAGTTACCAGAAAGGGGGGGGGCAACCGATCTGCCTCCCCCCCCAGCCTAGCCGAGAGCGTGCTTGGACTTGCGTGGGTTTCCTAAAGTGAGCGGGAGGAAAACTCTCTCTCTCTCTCTCTCTCACACACACACACACACACACACACACACACACACACACAGACACACAGACACACAGACAGACCCCTGCCAGCCAGCCCAGCCCAGCCAGCCAGCCAGCCTGGGGGCTGGAACGGATTAATGGCATTTCAATTAATTTCAATGGGGAAAATTGCTTTGAGATACGAGCAAATTGACATACGAGCAAGGTTACGGAACGAATTAAACTCGTATCTCGAGGTATCACTGTATATACAGTATATATACAGCTCAAATGCCCCTGCAAGTCAGACTAACCTGAGCACACCCCCAGCCAATCAGAGCATAGCTAACCCCCCAGCCAATCAGAGCACAGCCAAGCCCCCAACCAATCAGAACACACCTCCAACCAATCAGATCACAGCCAAGCTCCCACCCTATCAATTCAAACCTCCACTGGCAGTTAAAAGGAAAAAACAGTAGCAATCTCACATTGCTCCTAGAAGCAGGAAGCAGAAGGCACCAGCCTGAAGATGATGAATGAGACTTCATCGAAACGTCGCCAAGACACACACACACACACACACACACACACACAAATAAGGTATCAAGTATCTTTGAAAATAGAAAACATTGAACATACATGTCAACCATCCTGTCGACACTATCCTTTTAGAGGCCTACTGGTACAAAAACATGTTTATTCTATATATTGATTGTTTACATCATTTTCTTCCTTATATCTTCCAATATCTTCCTTATTCTTTTTTGTTACTGTAATGTATTATGTTCAGTCAGTTATCGTTACAATAAAACAATATTTCCTTTTTCAACAACGGTTCATTTGTTCAACTTGATTATTATTTTAAGACTTGTTAAAGAGCAAATTCATTTTAATGCGCATTGGTTGCAATAGATTCTCAAATGGGTCTCTGGCATAAACAGATTAGGAAGCCCCTTTCAAAAGAGAGACTTGAATAACTGAATGTGGTTCCCACAGCTGTTGTTTAATACTATTGATTAATGCAGAGGTCTTCCAACTTGGCAACTTTAAGACTTGTGGACTTCAGCTCCCAGAATTCTCCAGCCAGCATAGCTGGCTGGAGAATTCTGGGAGTTGAAGTCCACAAGTCTTAAAGTTGCTAAGTTTGGGGACTCCTGGATTAATGGGACAGCAGATTTGGGTGATTCTAAGAAATGCCGTTTTCCCAGGGCTGTTCCAGCTTATCCCTCAGGAAAGATGCTGTGCATTTTCTAAGATCTTTCAGACTGTATATCATCAAGGAAATCTAGTATAGATAGTCCTCGACGTATGACCACAATTGAGCCCAACATTTATGTTGCTAAACGAAACATCTGTTAAGTGAATTTTGCCCCATTTTACAGCCTTTCTGGCCAGAGTTGTTAAAACGAATCACTGCAGTTGTTAAAGTAGTAACACGGTTGTTAAGTGAATCTGGCTTCCCCATTGACTTGACTTGTCAGAAGGTTGCAAAAGACGATCACAGCTGTCGGAAATATGAGTCATTTGCCAAACATCTGGATTTTGATCACATGACCGTGGGCATGCTGCAATGGTCATAAGTGTGAAAAATGGTCATCAGTCACATCAAACGGTCACTAAATGAACCATTGTAAGGGAAGGACTACCTGTGTTGTTGTATTTATATGCACATGCATACAGTTTCAATTCGATGATCAATTCAGTTTAACTAAGGCTCCTTCAATGATTTTGCTAAGATTCCTCAATCAGATAATAAAAAAGCAATTTTGGTAGATCTTTGAAATATATTTTTGTGTTTTTCTTTCTCAGCTCCCATAAATATAATGTACCTCTTCCAGCCCTTCTGATTGCTAAGCCTGCAACTCAGCAAAGGAATGCCTTCCGTCTCTCACAGTATAACACACAAGACATTGTTAAAGTAATCCGTCATGCATTGTTGGAGACATTTGTGAGCATAATTTCTACTTCTGATCTTTTATTTATTTAGAGACAGTTTATTGGGATTGTTTGCTAATATGAAGTTCAGCACATCTGGATGCCTTGATTCTAGCAAAAAAATTAAGCCCAATTGGTTAAAGCAGGGGTCCCCAAACTTGGCAACTTTAAGACTTGTGGACTTCAACTCCCAGAATTCTCCAGCCAGCTGGCTGGAGAATTCTGGGAGTTGAAGTCCACAAGTCTTAAAGTTGCCAAGTTTGAAGACCTCTGGGTTAAAGGATCTTCTGGGCACACAGTTACTATGATAGCGGAGGAAGAATCCTCCGGAGGTCGATGGATCGTCGCTTCCCTTTTGAAAACATACTTACTTAGAAAATAAAACCCGAGATTCAAATCTAATTAACAAAATATTTATTTCAGTAGAAAAGTAATAAAAAGAATTCTTAGTAAACTACATCTTGATCGGCTAAGGAAATAAATCACTTCTACCTTGGTAGAAATGGCGATGAGAAAGGAAAGGGAGTTGACCTCTGGAATGCAGACATGCATAATAGAACATATCATACGTCTGCTTGACCATAGATACAAGAAAACAGTAAAAAACATAGAGATGCACAAACTGACAATATTCACATCGTGACATACTAGAACTGAAAATGCCCTCTTTGAATGTAGGACGGCTGGAGCATTTTTCCGTTATTATATTTGTGCTTTTCTTTGTTGCAGCCAGAAATCACCGTGGAAAACCTGCCTGATTACTTCCAGATGAAGAAACCTTTGCTCGTTTTGTTCAGTGACGGGGTTCCTGGCGAAAGGGAAGTAAAAGAAATGAAGCATGTGGCTGTTGGCGAGGACCACAAAACCTTTATTGCTTGCTGGCTAAACCTGTAAGCTTGCAGAATACCCACCCCCAAATATTCAGTTTGCGGGATAGAGTTTACAATAT
Source organism: Diadophis punctatus similis (assembly GCA_023053685.1). Taxonomy (NCBI): domain Eukaryota; kingdom Metazoa; phylum Chordata; class Lepidosauria; order Squamata; family Dipsadidae; genus Diadophis; species Diadophis punctatus. Next base: position 1,698,119 of record JALIGW010000047.1, read on the forward strand.
GTGGGCCTTTCCCATTGGTTTTGAACGTATTGGAGGTGAATAACGCAACGTGAATTTTGTGCTAGGAAATGTTACAAGGAGTCCTCCCTTAAGGATGGTAATTGGGACCAGAATTTTTTGTCACTAAGTGATGCAGTCATAAAGCAGAGCATTTTATGACTGTGCCGCTTAGCAATTGCAGTTTCAACGGACTCTGGTTACCACTGTTAAGTGAATCATCACTGTTCATTAAGAAAGGACCCCATGTTACTATGATTTCTGACTTCCTGCAGGCTTACTCATTGGTTTTCCTGGTAGAAATTCCCAAAATTCTCAATGCTGGGACTTGAAGTCGATACATGTTAAAGTCTCCAAAGTTGGGAAACGCTGCTGTAAACATGATTTAAATAGGAAAGATGGCATTATATGATTAACAGTTATAATAACAATGAGCTGAGATGGCGCAGCGGTTAGAGGCAGTACTGCAGGCCACTTTAGCTGACTGTGATCCGCAGGTCAGCTGTTCAAATCTCACCGGCTCAAGGTTGACTCAGCCTTCCATCCTTCCGAGGTAGGTAAAATGAGGATCCAGATTGTTGGGGGCAATATAAATATACATTGTTTACTGGTGTAAACCGCTTAGAGAGTGCTTGCACTGTGAGGCGGTATATAGATCACACAGATAGATAAATAAATAAACAAAGAAACAAAGAACACCGAAACAAAATTAACAGCCAAAATAAAGATACTAGTTTTAAAACTGTAAGGCTCCTAGGCTAAATAAGTTGATATGAAAGGCTTGAGTGAACAGAAATATGTTTACTTAGCACCAGCAAGGATTCAGGGGTGAGACCAGGAAAGTCTGTTGTGCACCCAAAATAGCATTGCTAAAAACCAAAGATAAACAAGTAGGTTCTGATTAAGTTTATTGGCAAGCCAAGCCAGGGAGCATAAAGGAGGCACTTCCCAGCTGTATCTTGCCTCTTCTGATAAGCTTGCATTCAGAAGAATGATGACTTATCTGTACTGTTTCTTTTAGCATTGATTGATTTTTATGTTTGTGTTTGCTCTTCTTAACCCAGTAAGAACACACCGGTAGGCAGAAGTATTCTGAAGGCTTATTTTGGAAACTCGGTTCTCCCTATGCCTCTCCTCCTCTGGATCAGCCTTCATGCTGGAGGCCATGTCTTTGTTTTTCCGTCAAGCCAGTCAATTTCTGAAACAAATATTCTTGCTTGGATTGAAAAACTAAAGACCAAACAAGAAGCACCGAGAGGTAAGTAATCAGAGACAATTGAGCTGTGGCCTAGAGGTAGAGCTCTTGCCTCACAGTCAGGAGGTTGTGAGTTCGATCCTAGGTAGAGGCAGATGTAAGGATCTCCTGCTTGGGCAGGGGGTTGGACTAGATGACCTGCAAGGTCCCTTCTGAATCTCTTAAACTGCTTTGGTCTTTTGTTCAGTTCGTTTTCACTGTTGCAGATTGAAAAAAAAATTGAACTTGTGAAGCTCAGTTATGATGCTATAAGTCATGTAAGGCTTTTTAGGCTAAAACCAGCATCGGTCAGGCTGATGCATTCTGAACCAAATGCAGCTTTCAGATGATTTTGAAGGGCAGCCCCAAGTAAATAACATTGCAATACCCTAAAAACAAAGTGATAGTGATAGATACAATGAATAAAGCCATGTCATATACATTGATTCTTGCTTTGCTTTCAAGTGGCTTTAAAAAAAACTACAGGGTGCTTCAGTCACCTTGCCTCTCCTTTCTTTAAAAATTGTAGATACATAACAGGATGCCAGTTGACCACAACGCTTTAGAACAACTAAAATTGGAAGCAAGTTAACCACAAACTGTTGTTAGCAGAAATGCTTGCACAGGTGGGAAAAAAATGATTTGTACAAATAAGAGCAGGAAGGAATTATGAAAGAAGACGAAGGTTAGCTGGAGATACAGAGAATGGTGTGAAGGATCCAAGTAGAGGGAGAAACTGCCAAGTGAAGATGACATCACACCGCAAGAAGTTCTGGGCTTTGTAAAGAAAAAAAAACACACTTCAAAGAAGGAGGGAGTCATATTGTTTCCTGGTAGTGGGTTGCATTCTTTGGTTCTCAATACAAGAAATTGAATCCATGGATAATGAGAGCCAAACAAATACCTCCTCGGAAAAATCTTCTCTAAGAATTTTCCCTTATTACTGCTTCCTTCCCCCTCCCTTCCTCATTCTCATTTTTTTTTGTCTTGCAATCAATTTCAAAAATGTTCTTATTTTCATTATCCTCACCATAAGAATTTGTACATCCCTGGATGAACAGCTTCATTTTCATTTGAGGCATCTTCTGTTTTTAAACGTGGAATGGAGTTAGAACATTTTAATATCGTCAGGGGTTAGAAAATTGACTGCTTTAAGAAAAAAGCGAAAGAGCTTGAAATTGTATGCCTTTTTGCCAGCGATTGTGTGCAGGTTGGAAAGGTAAACCTTGCTTAACAGCCACTTCATATGATACCCTAGATTGCTTTTTCCGCTTAGGGGATTAAGTCGTTCTTGCAAGTAATTTGACCCATGATTTGGCATTACTGATATTTCTGAAATTTTTAATATCAGCTAATTGTTCTTTAGTTGTGGATCTAAGTTAGTTTCCCAATATGGACATGGCTTTTCACAGAAAAATCCGACTTCTCACTGAGTGGAGGACATAATAAGCCTATAGAAACGAAAGGGGGCAATTAGGGGAAGGGCAGAGGTATTACTCATTAATTTTACATGCCATCTAGAAGTGGGTTTCAGCAGGTTCTGACCAGTTCTGGAGAACCAGCAGCAGAAATTTTGAGTAGTTCGGAGAACCGGTAAATACCACCTTTGGCTGGCTCTGCCCCCATCTATTTTCTGCCTCCCGAGTCCCAGCTGATCGGGAGGAAATGGTGATTTTGCAGTAACCTTCCCCTGGACTGGGGAGGGAATGGAGATTTTGCAGTATCCTTCCCCTGCCACGCCCACCAAGCCACGCCCACAGAACCGGCAGTTAAAAAATTTGAAACCCACCACTGATGCCATCCCTCCTTTCAGCAACTCAGAGGCATGCCTTTTGGATGGCAATCTCCATGTTATGGATATGGATCATATCCCCTGATGTTCAGAAAGGTGCCTTTTAAATTTCAAACATTTATTTTATCTCCAATGATTGATTGCCTGTTGACTCTCTCTGTCCTGGCAATGTAATAACGCACACTTTTGCAACTTATGGTATGCTTCTGTAATACCTATGACAAAAACATCATTGTAGATAGAATAATATTAATAATAATAATAATTTGCTAAATTTATATGCTACCCGATTCCCAATGACTCTGGGTGGCTCACAATTGTTAAAACATTTTAAAAAACAGAACAATACAGCAAACACAAAACACTACAAGCCAAAGAAACAACAATGGCAAGGAAAATAAGCCCAGAGGGGAACATAATGGGGGGGGGGGAAGGGATATCAGTCATTCTCTCCAAAGCCCTGGGCAGATAGCCAGATCTTTAAGGCCCTTTGAAATGTCAGCAGGGTGGAGGCCATTCAGATCTCTGGAAAATTTCATCTTGGGTGGGTGGGTGGGGGGGGAAGGTTGGTGATTCCACCGAGAAGGCACACATCCAGGATCCCAGTAGAACTTCGAGTGCACTAATCATGTTGGATCAAACTATTGAACAGATATTACGGAAAACAGGTGGTCTATCAAGTAACTAGGCCCTGTGATATGTAGATCTTTATTGGTAGTGACCAGCATCTTGAATCATACCCAAAAGCAAACTGGTTACCAATGCAACTTGTGAAGCAGAAGTGTTACATGGGTATACTGAGACATGCCCATCACTGCCTGGATTGCTTCATTCTGGACCAGCTGAAGCTTTGGGTGGTCTTCACATATTTCATCATTTAGACATTATAATGACTATTAAGGTAAACACCTGTGCTAGTTACTAGATGGCTGCTGTGCTTTCATGTATGGCTTGCAGACTTCCTCAAAGCAACTGTTTTTGAAAACTGAATTCTGATATTGAGAAGTACAGAACCCTTCATATTGTTTAGATTGACCTATCAGTTATAATTGGAGTTTAATCTTATTTATTTATTAGTTGCATTTGTATGCCGCCCACTCCACAGAGACTCTGGGCGGCTCACAACAGTAAAAATTTACATGCAACAACAAATACAAAAAGCATTTAAAGCAATAGACATTAAAACATTAAAAAAACATCAAAAACCACAATTTAAAAACCCATACAATAAATCATTCATGGGGCCAAGAATGATCGGTGTTGTATTAAAATCATTGACCCCAGGCCTGTCGACAAAGCCATGTTTTTACTGCTTTTCTGAAGGCTGGCAGGGTGGGAATAATGCGGATCTCGGGGGGGTAATGTATTCCAGAGAGCCGGTGCTGCCACAGAGAAGGCCCTTGTTCATGGGCCCGCCAGCCGACATTGTTTGGCTGACGGGACCACCAGCAGACCAACTCTGTGGGCTTTAATCGGTCTTAGGGAGGTATGTTGGAGAATCTTAACAACCTAGATTCTGAAATGTGAATTTCGGAAATGTTAGCTGCCTACGGAATTGTGGGAATTGAAGTACACGTATCTGTGGTATGCCCAAATTGGGGGAATCTGCATTAGGGAATCTGATACTTCATTGATGTGTGCTTTTCCTCTTCTTAGCTACCTTGTCTGAGAAAGAGTGGAAGCCCCGCCTTCCTGCCTACGACTTCCTGAGTATGATGGAACCCACACTGCCTGAATTTACTATTTATACTCAAGAAAGTATAACTATCCATCAGGAGGAGATCCTAGGAGAAACAAAGTCAGAAGCCGCAGTGACAAAGAAACCCACAAAAGACTCCACCATGGAGGAACTGAAGCCAAAGAAGCCAACTGGAAGGGCCTTACGAAGGACAGCTCCACATCTGGGAGCAAAGGAGAAGCAGGCTAAGCACCATTCAGAGTTATAAAGGAATATCAGATCTCTGGATAGTTTTGGAAGTAGAGGATAGGACAATGCAGAGGTCTAGAGACAGAAGTTAACATTTCATAAATATTTATTGAAGACAGATGTGTGATGGTGCAGTGGTTAGAATGCAGTATTGCAGGCTAACTCTGCTTTCAGGCAGGAGTTCGATCCTGACCGGCTCGAGGTGGATTCAGCCTTACATCCTTCTGAGGTCAGTAAAATGACCCTGATCGTTGCAGGCAACATGCTGACTCTGTAAACCTCTCAGAATGCTGTAAAGCACTATGGAGCGGTATATAAGTCTAAGTGCTACTGCAATTGCTAAAGTTGGTGAGATATGTATAGGTGTAATAGGCCAATTTTCATATAGAAGGAGGCCTCCTAAAGATTGTATGATTCTAAAGCAACCGAAATGCATTGTCCAACCTTTTTAGCATTTTTGCTAAAGTAGCTTTAGCCACAAAACCTGGGTGGGCGTGGCCAACTCGACGTCACTCACTCCCACCCAGTCACATGACCCCCCCAGCCACACCTACCCAGCCGGTCATTAGGGCAGACAACTGGTTGTTAAAAAACACCGGGAGCCACAAAACCCTTTGACACCCCCCTCTCCCTCCCTCCCTCCCTCCCTCTCTTCCTTTCCCTCTCTCCCTCCCCCTCCTTCTTTCCCCCCTCTCTCTGTATCTCTCTGTGTATCTCTCTGTCTCTCTCCCCACCTCTCTGTCCCCCCTCTCTGTATCTTTGTGTGTGTATCTCTCTCTCCCACTCTCTCCCTCTCATCCCACCCGCCGTTGCCCTTACCTTCTCAGGCTAGGCAAGGAGTGACTGGGAGGGGAGGGCCAGGGCCAGGGCCAGGGCTAGTCAGTGATGGGATCACCCGACAGGGAGCCACAGCAGAGGGCCCAAAGAGCCGCATGCGGCTCCGGAGCCGCAGGTTGCAGACCCCTGCCATAGGGCTTCCTGACCCCTTTCTCCAGTTCTCCATTAAGCGCTAAGGAAAATAGAATGTTGGAATAGATCCACCAGGATTTTTCTAATTCCATAGATGTGCTCAGCTTGATGTTTGTTCTGCTATCCAGCTGTTTGACTTTACAGCTGTGGCTACCAAGCTAACAGTGTTATTAATAGATTGATTTGGGTCCAGTGTCCTCTACTGGGATTGATGACTCTTCTGGCTAACCAGAAGCCAGCTGGATGAAAGCTGTGATGTCAGGAAAATGAGCAGGATGCAGTTCCTGGGAAGTTGGTCTTCTTTGACCAGATACCTCTGTTGTCTCCCCTTTGGGAAAGCAGGAGGAGAATTAAGTCTTAAAGGGCCATGGCTCTCGTTACAGCTGAATATAGGGTGGCTTCCCTGAGGGAAGAAGGGCATTTGGCTAACTATTTTAAATAAAAGCTGAGGAAACAATAGGTTGAAATTCAAAAATATAAGAAATGCTTTAAACTAATTCAATATACCAGTACAGGTAGTCCTCGACTTACAACAGTTCATTCAGTGACCATTCAGAGTTACAGCAGCATTGGAAAAAGTGGCTTGCGACTGTTTTTCATACGACCATTGGAGCATCCCCATGGTCACATGATCCAAATTCAGACCTTTGGCAACGGACTCATATTTATGATGGTTGCAGTGTCTCGGGGTCACACAATCCCTTTTTGCGACCTTCTGACAGGCAAAATCAATGGGGAAGCCAGATTCACTTACCAATCATGATACTAACTTAATAACTGCAGTGATTCATTTAACAATGGTTGCAAGAAAGCTCATAAAATGGGGCAAAACCTAACAACTGTCTCACTTAGTAACCCAGAACCTTTGGGCTGAATTGTGGTCATAAATTGAGGACTACCTGAATTTCTCAATCTCAGCAACTTTAAGATCTAACTTCAACTACCAGAACATCCCAGCCGGCATGCATTTTTGACCATCTAGCTCAACTAGTACATTGCCAACTTGACTGGGTTTCACATTCTGTTAACCTGTAATGTATTTTTAGACCTTGCTTTAGTGAATTGCACAAATACTGGTTTTAGTAAATCATGGTTTATGGTTTATTATGTGAATGCAAGTAGTTGAGATTTAGTCAGTATCATAACTAAACCACAGTTTAGGATTGTGTAAACCCAGTTGCTTGCTACATTCACATGATATGCTTACCCATGGATAACTTAACCATGTTTTACTGCATTAATTCATGACACCCACTGTCTCATGCTAACAACATGGGCTGGATCAACTCTAGACAGTTCATCTAGAGAGTCAGTTTGGTCTAGTGGTTAAGATGATGGCTTAGAAACCAGGAGATCATGAATTCTAATCCTGACTTAGGTATGAAAGCTGGCTGGGTGACTTTGGGCCAGTTACGCTCAGCCCAATGCACAGCATTCTTGGAAAAACGAGGAGGAAGTATTAATTATGTTTGCTGCCTTGATATAGAATAGAATATAATTCTTTATTGGCCAAGTGTGATTAGATACACAAGGAACTTGTTTCAAGTGCGTAAACTCAATGTTCATACAACGATAGTGATAGATCATTAACATAGTCATTGTAAAATACATTCACCGTAAAACATTAGATACAACAGTTAGTCATGGGTACTAAATAAGCAATCAACATAAATCATACTAGAATACTAAGTAAACAATATAAATCATAAAATACAAGCAACAAAGTTATAGTCATAAGAAGATAAGGAGATAGGTAATAAGGAAGATGAGAATAATGATGGTAATACTGCCTTTTTAGATAGTTTGACAGTATTGTGGGAATTAGTTGTTTAGTAGAGTGATGGCATGGGGGGAAAACTGTCCTTTTGTCTAGTAGTTCTGATGTGCAGTGCCCTATAGCGTCATTTTGAGGGTAGAAGTTGAAACTTTATGTCCAGGATGCGAAAGGTCTGTAGATATTTTCACAGCCCTCTTTTTGGCTCGTGCAGTATACAGATCCTCAATGGAAGGCAGGTTGGTAGCAATTGTTTTTTTCTGCAGTTCTAATTATCCTCTGAAGTCTGTGTTTGTCTTGATTGGTTGCAGTGTCAAACCAGACAGTTATAGAAGTGCAGATGACAGATTCAATAATTCATCTGTAGAACTGTATCAGCAGCTCTTTGGGCAGTTTGAGCTTTCTGAGTTGGCGCAGGAAGAACACTCTTTGTTGTGCTTTTTTGATGTTAGGTGTCCATTTTAAGTCTTGAGATATAATAGAACCTAGAAACTTGAAGGTCTCTACTGTTGCTACTGTGTTGTCTAGTATTGTGAGTGGTGGTAGTGTAGGAGGGCTTCTCCTAAAATCTGCTATCATTTCTACAGTTCTTTTTATATACTTTACTTATAAAATAATAAAGACAGGATAAAAGTCAAATAAATAGACTCGGTACATTAAGCCAAAATTTGGTTGACTAGTGTGTGATTTAGACTGGTGTGTGAACATAGGCACAGTCCCTACCCAGGTTTCAAGCAAAACGTTTCCCAACATGCCGTGGAATTATGACAACCCCTCAATTCAACCCTATCCGAAGGCAAAGCACGTGGCATACTGCTGAGTTACAGGAACTTGTATTTCTGGTATGGGTTAATAAATTATAATGAAGACCAATATTGCCAAGGACGCCTTGGAAAAAAGAAGTCCCTGTCAGTCAGAAAAGTTCTACGTTGAGTACATTGTGGTTTCACATGTCAAGGGCCTCTGATGATGTTTGTATTGTTTGTCTTTTATATTATTGCCCTGCCTTATAAATGTGATTCAGCTGACAAAAATGAGGCCAATACAAATTCAGGCCAATACTGTTTTTGACAGTTTTAATGGAGCTGTGTCATGCAGCCTGGCTGAAGGCCTGGCACATAAAATATAAAATATGAGTACTTTTTATGTTTGGAAAGATGAATCTTAAAAGCATTTACAAGCTCTTGGGGAACAATAGAAAATATATGGATATGTCGTGCATCTTCTTAACTGACTGACTGAGGTTTTAAACCTTAAAATTTAAGAGCCCAAAACACTTGATCATAAACTTTTAAGTTCATTTCCCAACTTGATAGCTCCCCCATGTGCTGGATTTCAAATCCCCTAACCTCTAGCCAACAAAGCGAGAAAATAGATTCTAATAGAGATCTGTGCTTATTTTAATTCATGTTATGAACTACCAGACTCAATAGTTTAGAATTCAGGGGTGGGCAAACTATGGTTCTTTGAGGATCTGTGGACTTCAACTCCCAGAATTCCTGAGCCAGCCATGCATGCATGGCTGGCTCAGGAATTCTGGGAGTTGAAGTCCACAGGTCCTCAAAGAACCATAGTTTGCCCACCCCTGATTTAGACTCATTCTAAAAATGAGTTAAAGTTATTCACAAGAGAAAAGTTTCCTATTCTTCATCTCCTTGCTTCCTAAGCAAAGTCAGGGGTGAGATACTTCTGAATAATACAGGATGCAATGGATCTACAGGGGGAAGGAATGAAAAATATACTGTATCTTCAATGAATGTGTTTGAGTTAACAGAAATGAACAGCAAGGGTTATAAGGTGTTTTTTTGGGGGGGCGGGTCAGACACTAATAATCCATGGAATGCATTAAATGAGATATCCAACCAGTTGACAGATTTTAAAATGCTTTTGAGAGTTGGATCTTATTAGTATTTAAATGGGAGACCACCCAAAAATGTCAAAGCTAAAGACTAGCCAGGGAATTTAAAAAAAAAAATCTTTAAAAGAAGGAAATGGCAACCCATTTTCATTGTATTGCCAGGAAAACTACATGGTTGTGGTCATGAGATCATTAGAAGCTGAACCTGATTCAGAAGACTTTAGCATATGTTCAAAATTTGAACTGTATTAGTGAAATATGTTGTTTATATTAATTTGTAATATTATAAACGTTGTGTTTAAATTCTGTTTTCTTATTTTTGCAAATTACAGAATGGATGGGTTACAAACCTTAACAGGTTCCTCTAGAGCAGGGGGGTCAAACTCACGGCATCACGGCAGCATCACGTGACTTATTGGGATTTTTCCTCCCCTTCGCTAAACCGGGCGTGGGTGTGACCAGCGCATGATTCATCTGGCCTGTGGGCCAGGAGTTTGACAGCCCTGCTCTAGACTAAGAGTCCCTGATACAGATCCTATGGGTACAATATGTCCACAGATATCCTGTTTAGGGCCTGCCCATCTCTTTCTACTCTCTATTTAAAATTAAAGTTTTAAATTTTAAAATCAAGTGGTTTGACACCATGTCCTGAAACAAACCACTGACTTTCCAAATCACATTTCCTTGAATGCCATTGTACTCTTCATTGGCCTTGAGATATTCTCAATAAAAAAGGTGAGTGGCTGAAGTGTAGCACTTCATTGGATAATATAGCAATAACACTAAGACTTATATACGTCACAGTGCTTTATAGCCCTCTCTAAGCGGTTTACAGAGTCAGCATATTGCCCCCAACAATCTGGGTCCTAATTTTACTGACCTCGGAAGGATGGAAGGCTGACTCAGCCTTGAGCTGGTGAGAATCAAACTTCTGGCAGTTGGCAGAGTTAGCCTGCAATACTGCATTCTAACCACTGCGTCACCATGGCTCTTATATCTGCTTTTCTCCCAAAATACAAAGATAAGGTATGTTGTTGTTTTTTTGGCTAGACTCCTTGTCCCGGAAAAACCCTCTTTGTTTAACTACAGTGAATTCATGGCATTCACACACAGAAAAGTCCAGGCAATAATCCTTCCAAGGGCTAATTGCAATAACAGACCTTATCAGTCCTTGGATAATTGCCAGGCCGAGAGCTTCCAGTCGCAAAGCTGTAAATTAATTCCTGGCAAGAAGTCTCTGAGGCATGAATCATGATAAGCAAATCTTCCGAATGAAATACGCACTGTTGTCTCCTGCATCTACCACTCCCCTTTTGCTTCTATTTATTCCCCAGCCAGGGAGGGGCCATTCAGCGTCCACGTGTGCCTTTCTTCCTGAGTCGGCCCCTGTTGTTCTTCTCTCCTGACAGCTCTGCGCATACACACATCTGGAACAGGCCCAGCTGTTCTTCCCCACTTATCTCCGACACTGAAGGCAGCTGGGAAATGTCGGACAGCCCTGGCTCTATCTCTGCTTCCAACGCAGAGCATCCATCAGAGCCTTCCCCAGACTCCAGGACTGGCCCAAGTTCCTCCCCAACCTCGTACGAGTCTGCCGCCAGCTCTGCTGGCAACTGGCGGGCCACAACAAGGTAGAGGGTGATATTTTCCTGTGGGGAAAGAAGGTGGCACAGAGCAGCCTCATTAGTTTGTCTTCCAACAGATGGATGTTGTATCACAATAAAGCTTCTGTTGTAAAAGAAGCAGCCTAAGAGGCCCTCTGCTGGTGGTGAGGAAAGGACCTGCCAGTTCTTCAAGGAGTTACCAAAGTGACATTGACATCACTGGATATTGATTCAGGTATTATTCTGAAAGGATCTCCAGAACGATGGGTTGTGCAACGACTGGAACAGATGCCTGTGCAGGCTAGTGCTATCACCACTTCACAATTCGTCAGAAGTAAGTATGGGAGAGCTTCTTGGGACATAGGAGATTCGAGTTAGGTTAAAGGCACAGGAAGCACTTCTTTATATAACCATTCTAGTTAAACATAGGAATTAGAAGACGAGCTTTTTCTTCAGCGACTTCTGCTCTGTGGAACATTCTCCTTTCAGAGATTAGAATGGCCCCAACCCTGTAAGCCTTTCGTAAAGCTTAAAAACCTGGCTATGGTCCCAGGCCTGGGAGGCTACATGCACCAAAGGCCCTGCCTCCTGGCCTATATCGTTAACAGGCCAGATACCTTGCTTTTGTATATACTTTCATTGGTATTTTAATTTTTTTTACTGTTTTAATGCATTTCACGGTTTTTATTGTTTTTATTGTTTTAATTTTTTTTAATTGTGATATGTTTTGAATTGTGAGCTGAGATGGGTGGCTATAGAAATCAATCAAGACTTCCAGGTCGGCACCATGGTGATGCGGAGCAGAGAAACTAAGCGCTAGTACTCTGCCTGACTTTTTGTGGTTTGGAGGCCGAAAGCGGCATCGCAGATCCCTGAAGGGGAGAGCGACAAGGTGGGGAACACCGCGACACAGCAGGGAGAGGTAGGACCCCCTGTTGCGGAAGGTGGAATCCCCAAAAACAGACACAGAAGAGACCAATGAGTATAGTATGGTCCGGAGACATGGCGGCCTGAACAAATAGCAGTGGAAGCAAAGAGTGTGAAACAGCATTTTATCGACAGACGTTTCTTTGAAACAATAACACCGAGGACACTCCTGAACGGATGGTATGTACAGGTGATATTGATAAGTGAGTGAGTCTCCAGAAAGGACCGGGCGGTGCCTTAGTGGTGTGGAGCTTAAAACAACCTAAAAACTATTGGGCACGGATCAGTGAAAAGAAAAACTGTAATCGAAAGTGCAGGCTTGAAGGATTTAAAAGGACTGATAAAGAATAAAGGACTGATGTGAAAAGAAAGAAAGAGGATGGAGAGATAACTTTTCTGCCTCGACGCGTGGAGATAACGACAAGAAAAGAAGATAGGAAAGACAGTGCCAGGGTGCTTTTAAAGGAGACGACATCTTGATATAGACAGCGGGAAAAAAAACAGAAGGAAAACAACTGCGGTAAATTTAAAACTGCCTGTACAGACTCTCCTGAGAAGAAACTTTCTCGTCTTTTGGTATTTATTTGGATGATATAGAGAAACTATATTTTGGATTAACCTATATTGATTTCTATTTATATATTTATAGATTTATTTATATATCTGGACTTTTCACATTTACAATTTACAATTGAAATTGATTATAATATCTATATTATCTATACTATATCTAGATTATATTATATTATTATCTGTTATATACTATGAATTAAATTTGTATATTGATATTTAACATATGAAATAGAAATTGAGTAGTAAGGATTTATAGAAGGTATTAAGATTAACTAATTAAGTAACCTTAATTATTAGTATTAATAATAAATAACCCCTAAAGCAAACAAAAACAAAACAAAAACAAAACAAAACAAATTTCCCATAACAATAAGAAAGTTACAATCCAAGAAAAAATCTCTTTGGAGAGAAAACAAAACTGCCTATGTAGCCAACTTTAAAAACCACTACAAAGCCTTATGCCGCCAGATAAAGGCTGAATGTACCAATCACCATTGCAAACAGGAGGAAGAGCTGTTAAACACGAACTCCTCCCAAGCCTTCTATAAATTCATAAATGCCAAACTTAAAGACTTGAAAACTATCCCACCCCTAAAAAGGCCTAACGGGGAAGACTGTAACGATGAAGCTGCTAAGGCCAGCCTCTTCAATACGTTCTTCAGTTCAGTCTTTGTCAACAGCAATGGCTGCTGCCCCCCATTTCCTAGTCGTACCACAACAAATTGTAATAATTTACTACATATTGATTTTACAATAGATAACGTTGAAACGGCACTACGTAACCTAAAGCCATCTCTATCTATTGGCCCTGATGGATTATGTTCCTACTTTTTGAAAAAGCTTGCCACTGCCCTAGCTGAACCTCTATGCACAATCTATGAGAAAACCAAAATAAATAAATAAATAAATATGAGGTATCCTTCAGAACCTCCATTGTAACTCCATTGTTACAGCCTCAAACCCTCACAGCTTCAACCTCAAACTGTACCGTGGACCTCGCCCCATTCCTAAGAGGTCTGTAAAGGGGGCGTGCATAAACGCACCAGCATGCCTACCCTCCCTGTCTTACTGTCTCCATTCATCTGTACTTACCGTATTTTTTGGTGTATAAGATGCACCTTTCCCCCCTATACACCGAATACAGCCATTTTTGACCTCCCAAAGCCCGGCCCCTGTGTCCCATTTTTGTGAAAAATGGGCCCATTTTTCGCAAAAACAGAGCACGCAGAGGGTTTGGGAGGCCTGCAGAGTACTCCTGGGGCCCGGGGAGGACAAAAACTTTTTTTTCTTACTTACCTCTTGGAAATCTTGGTGCATCTTATACACCGGTGTTCCAAAAAATATGGTACTTCCTTTGTTTATGTTTATACCTATACCTGCTATCTTGTTCATGCTTGACAAATTAAAAAAAAAGACATCCACAAAATAAATGGACAAAACATTATTTCAGAAGCAACAGAAATTATTTTAACTATGCCAGGAGCAGTGGATATTAACTATTCTGAGCATTTCAAGGGCCAGAGAGGACCAAATCAAGAAATCTTAATAGAGATGCAGATGGTTGAGAAAATAGCCCAGCATTCAAACAGTCCTATAGAAAGGAAAGCCTGTGTGAGCTTTGCCTCGCTATCAATGCAATTTCTATCAATATAGCAGATGGACTCTAGATGCACTTCCTGCGGAAAAAGACAAAAATCGGGATGCACTGCCAAGATGGAAGAATGCCACAAATGTAAGAAAATTGGTCATTTGGTAGCTATCTGTTATGCTTGACCGATGAGAGTAGTTGCAAAACATGTTTATACCAATGAGCATTTCACTTTAAAACCAAGTACATGTTTGGATGATCTGTCAAATTCTGGGAAGCATTTGTAAACTAATGGTTATAAAAGTCTTCTAGAATTAATTCAGGAGTTAATCTAATGATTAATTTAGAATTTGTCCTTAGGAGCTTTTGGGCCATGTCCCATCCTCAACAGATTACCACATATCCTAGTAGGCCATAGCAGTAATATGTACATGATCAGATTACTGTATAACCACTACCCAGTACAGAGAATAGAAATATAAGGTTTATGCGCTACATGGTCAGATAAATGTTCTTTTGAACCAAGACAGCATCTATTGCATCGAGAACTCTGCCCAGAAGGATTGTGGAGAGTCTCAGTCATCCAGGTCATGGTTGTCCCAAAGGTGCTTTTCAAAAGGCAAATGGACTTTCTTGGTTTTTTCCTTGACGTTTAGCTTCTCATCCAAGAAGTTTCTTCAGAAATAACAAGGGTACACAAACGATTCCTCCAATAACATAAGGCAACAGAAAAAGCTGTTTCATCCACACTACCAAAATGATATCGGTCATGCTGGTCCTCAAAGTAAGAGCAGAAGTGATAAGGATGGACTAATGGGGGAGGGAATTGAATCAGTCATTGCAGCAAAAAAATACTGGTGCATCATTTGCCGAAAGTGCGCAAAGTGTTCTGCGCGTGCACAAAGGGTAAAAGAACCCAAATGGCGGCATCCAGGCAGGCGGGGGAAGCGGGTGGGGGAAGGCTCGCACTGTGATTGCTATCGGCTCTATCGGCTCTACGACGACCGACTGGCCTGCCCGAACCGGGAGGATTTCACCACTGATGTCACCCCTGGGCCTTCTCTTCGCCAGACTGGCCATGCTCAGTTCCTGCAACCACTCTTCGTATGTTTTGGTTTCCAGTCCCTTTATCATTCTGGTTGCTCTCTTCTGCACTTTCTCTAGAGTTTCAATGTCTTTTTTGTAGTGTGGTGACCAAACTGGATGCAGTACTCTAGTTGTGGTCTAACTAAGGCAATGTGGTCTAACTAAGGTAATGCAGACCACAGTCTTGAATGATGGTTGCGTGCAGGCCTAGATGAGGCTTAACCAGGCAGGACCTTCTGATTTGAACCCAGGGCACCATCCTGCTGAGAGTGGGGAAATGGGGTGGGGGGAGATCAGGCTTCTCCTTACTTCTGGGTTGAGATAAGGGTAAAAATCAGCTTAGTTAACTAATAAATTAGTTAACATCATCAGTGCTACCCACATCATTACTAGTTTGGTAATGAAATGCCCACAAGAAAACAACCAAGCTCAGAGAACACCAACAACCCCTCAATTCAACCCTGATCTACAAATGTTCTCTTTTTATCATTTCCATTTTTACACTGTTTAAGGCAATTAATGAAGAATAAAGATGAACCATAATGGCTATTACTATGTCAGAGATTGGGACAGTATTCCTTCCAGTACTTGGTGCAAGGAAACATGAATGCAGAGTTATTGTTTCTGACTCTGGAATTCAATGATCTTTTTAGCTGCTGTTGGAATAAATGATTGAACTAAACAGATTTGGCTCAGTAGGGCTCTTTCACATTCTTATGAGCCATGCTGTCCTAGTACCCAGATAATCAGTTGTGACTTTGAGGAAATATAGTAGCACACAGAAGAACAAATAATTTTCGTGAACTCTTTTTGGGAGGTCATTGCTGTAAATTGTATGTTTCCTGTTTTTTTGGTCGCTCCACTTTTGCCTATAATGCCATCATTTGTTGAGAGGCAGGTTATTACCAGGGGTGGGTTCCTCCCGGTTCGGACTGGATCGCCCGAACCGGTAGCAACCCGCTGGTGATGTCATTGTCGGTGGCGTTACGTGTGCGCCGCCATCTTTTTTTTGGATTTTCCCCCTTACACGGCTTGAAAAAGAGCCCTCCTGCCTGCCTGCGGGTGAATACCGACCTTTATTTCTTTGCCCGAAGCACAGCTGATGAGTTCCTCAGCTGTGTTTCAGGCTAATTTCTTCTTCTGAGCATGCGCGGAAGTGAAATCGCACAAGGGGACGCGCATGTGCGCGCACAAAACATTGCAATGTGAACCAGTGGTGAAGGTAAGTGGAACCCACCCCTGATTGTTACACAGGACACCATGAATTTCCAAAATGTGTTGCACATTAAACTTCTCATCACATATGGCATGGGAACGTCTAACTGATGGGAGGAAATGAGCTTTGGTAAAAACAGAATGAAATTTACTTTGGTAAATGGTAAGAAATGGCCAACATAAATACATATGGTCAATCTCATTTCTTGCAGGAATTTTGTTGATCCCACATAATCTTTGACTGGCGTAGCAGACACCATTTTTCTTCCTGATGGAAGAGTCATAGCAGTTGAAAATACACAAAGCTATTCCCAAGCGGGGAGATGTTCAGCCAAAACACACTGAAACATTTGAATATAGAAGAGAAGCCAAGGTCGACATCTCAATACAATGTTTTCATAGTAATGAGTCTCCTTTCAGTCAAAATGAAACTTTTCTATGGTTCCACAACCTACTTACTGAGTTTTTAATCTATGTCATCACCCAAGCCTGAAGAAATCTTCTATAACTCCTTAATTGTGAGCAAGAGGCACACTTCTAGATAAGCCCCAAGCTAAGCATAAAGTTATATGCAACATTTTTCAATGCAGGAAAATAGGTTCAGGTACCCATTCAGCCCGTTTTACATATATTCACTGTATACGTTAAAAAATATGATACTGTACATATGGGATCCATGTTATCCTTCACACTGGTGTGTCTATCTCAGTCTGAAGTGGTGCAGTGGTTAAATGCTGCGACTGCAGGCTGACTGCTAGTTCAGCAGTTCAGCTGTTCAAATCCCACTAGGCTCAAGGTTGACTCAGCCTTCCATCCTTCCGAGGTGGGTAAAATGAGGACCCAGATTGTTGGGGGCAATATGCTGAACTCTGTAAACCGCTTAGAGAGGGCTGGAAAGCACTATGAAGCGGTATATAAGTAAAGTGCTATTGCTATTTTCTAATTAGTTCCTTGAAGATTTGTTGAGATCATAACTTAGAATCTCCAGCCTCCAGAACTGTGTCCAAGGACACACGGAGAGAATATTTTATACAAGAGGGAACAAAGTACAAAATGCAGCCCAGATCCATGTGTGATCTATGTACTCTCTTGTTCAGAAAGTATCCAATTTGGGCATACATTCAGAGTACGATTTACCGTATTTGAGAAGAAGCACAAACTATAGGAGAAAAGCAGGCAGAGCTGGGGGGTGGGGGTGGAGTTAAACACATCATCAGTTTAGAGCCCATTGCGTTCCCACAAATGCTCCAAGTTGAACCTCTCCTGAATTCCATTGATCCGTATCTGATGCCAATTTAATGTTGACCTTATTTGATCAGTTTCTTGTGTATAGATCTTGAATAAATCTATGCTGCAACCTTACAGATGGTTCTAATTTTTTTCCGCCTGACACAACCCTTGTAAAGCATGTCCTAAAACAGGCTTCATGTAGCTTAACTTCCAACCCCTGGCTTTCAAAATGGGGGGGAGGATGAGAAAATCCCAGCCACAACTACGTATGTGAAAGTCATGCTGCTTTTCTTCATTGCTCCCCCTTTGCACCTCCAACCACTCCTGACACTAACCTGGCTTTCCAATTAATCTTGCAAACAGCAAGTCAATTCCTAGATGAAATAAAGATGATAAATTTGGGTATCTTCTCTTCATCTGAGACAGATTATTTTTATTTAAATCCTAGTTATTCAACATTCCACCCAACATTCGTGGAGATAATTTTATTAGCAGGAAAATGGCCCTGGAGCTCACATGCTGGAGAAATTGCTTAAACCACATGGGCAGGGGTATCTGCAGGCATAGTAAAAATCAAGAGGGTAGCTGCGACATTGCAATCAGAAGTCTGCCTGTTTTTTATGTGCATTGTAAAACTTCGATCGCACTGTTGTAGTCATCCCTTTTTTTTTTACTACAACCTGAAGATAGCCTGCATGCTGTTAACAGTTGACCAGTTTTCTGCAGCTTAGGATCTGTAAGAGGGAGCTGAGAGGTCAAGAAATGGGGCTACATGGGGCTACCCTTGAAGAGTATCCGGAGACTGCAATTGGTGCAAAATGCAGCTGCGCGAGCCGTGGTGGGTGTGCCCAGGTACACCCACGTAACACCTGTTCTCCGCCAGCTGCATTGGCTGTCCATTAGTCTCCGGATACAATTTAAGGTGTTGGTTTTGACCTTTAAAGCCCTACATGGCTCAGGGCCAGCCTACCTTCGGGACCGCATCCTGCTGCATACCTCCCTACGACCAGTTAGGTCCCACGGAGTTGGTCTCCTCCAGGTCCCATTGACCAAACAATGTCGGTTGGCGGGGCCTAGGGGGAGAGCCTTCTCTGTGGGAGCTCCCTCCCTGTGGAACCAACTCCCTCCGGAGATCAGGGCCATCCCCACCCTGCTGGCCTTCCGTAAAGCAATAAAAACTTGGCATTTCCGGCAGGCGGGGTGAAAGTGAGACCGAGTAGATTATCTCGGGGTCTCCCCCCTTTAGTTACGAATGTTGGAGATCTTCTTTTAATTTTTATATATTTTTTTAATTGTTATATGTTTTTTATTGTAATGGATTTGACATGCTGTGAGCCGCCCAGAGTCCCCCGGGAGTTGGGCGGCATACAAATCTATTAAATTAAATTAAATTAAATTAAATTAAATTAAATTAAATTAAATTAAATTAAATTAAATTAAATTAAATTAAATTAAATTAAATTAAATTAAATGGCGCTCAGTCTAGACAAAGGGCCAAGCTCATTGCCTCTAGATTTGAATCTGAAGATTGCAATGACCACTGAAGTGATTGAGTCTAACTCTATACTCAGTGCGGGAATCCAAACTGAAGGATTCATGACAGATGTCTTCCTAGTCTCTACTTAAACAGTCCATTGTTTAAGAAGTTGTGGTGAAATGTATTTTGGATACAGAAGGAGGCAGCAAAACTTGGAAAGTTTGGTTGGCAAGAAGAAGGTTAAAATGGCTCCTCTTAGCTATTCCCAAAATATATCTATAGTCATGCAATTAATTGCTTTAGTCTGGCAAGAGTCCGTCTACGGATGAGTGAAGAACAATAAAGGAAACTACTCAGAAGTAACTCTATGTGTCATTCCTGGTTCTTGGGGCCCGACATAAGCGCACCACTTCTCTGAAGAATTGCTTCCACAAGCTTTTTTTTATTGTAAGGATGTTATTTTATCCTTAACTTAAAAATCCTGATCAGATCTTCCTAATCATTAGCAACTCTTCACTCTTAGGAGTACTTGGCTTTCTGCAGCAGATGATAGAAATAAAAACGTTTTATTTTTTGCTTATTGGAAACCATAAATTTGTATTTCGAAAGAATAATTAATTCTCAAGCTGTGCCAATGAAAGGATCCCTTAGTTTCCCATTGGTGCTATATTTAAAACATGATTTACAACCAAGCGGGAATATAAATAGGAGACTTTTTCTTATGTTCTCCTGAAATACCACCTGGTTAAAAACATCTGGCACCTTAAAATTTATTTGATGATAAACCTGCAAAATTATATGGTCTTGGAAAAGATATATCACCTACAAGCCATATCTAAGAATGCATCAGAATAAATTTCCTGTGTCTTAATTTTTAGAAATTACTAATATCGTGTTTCCCCAAAAATAAGACGGGCTTATATTTTTTTGACCCCCCCCCCAAATGCCCCTGGCCTTATTATCGGGGGGTGGCTTATTATTTTTGGGGTGCAGGAGGCGGGGCGGGCCACGAGACGCACGTCTTACTGGAATCTGGCAGCTCTGTGGTGTCTCTCAGCCCGTCTGTTTAGTTCCAGCTCCAGCTCCATCTGTCACCACAGAGCGGGAAGCACACTCGCAGAGTGGCCGCTGCCCTGGCTGGGTTTTGGAAGCTGCAGAGCTGGAGTTTGGGGGAGAGAAAGAAATAAAGACTTCTCCTTCTGCTTTTGGCTGCGGCAAGGGAAGCAGCAGAAATCTTTGTTTCTCTCCCCCGAACTCTTTGGTTTCCAAACCCCAGGCAGGGCAGCGGCCACTCTGCAAGTGCGCTTCCCGCTCTATGGTGACGGTCATAAAGGAGCTGAAGTGGTGCAGTGGTTAAATGCAGCCATTGCAGGCTGACTGCTAGTTCAACAGTTCAGCTGTTCAAATCTCACTAGGCTCAAGGTTGACTCAGCCTTCCATCCTTCCGAGGTAGGTAAAATGAGGACCCAGATTGTTGGGGGCAATATGCTGAACTCTGTAAACCGCTTAGAGAGGGCTGTAAAGCACTATGAAGCGGTATATAAGACTAAGTGCTATTGCTATTGCTATTGGATGCCTCCCCTTCCCCCTCTGCTCCTCTCCGCTCCAATCTCCCTGCAGTCCTCCCACCTGAGCACTGACTGACCGGAGCACACGCCAAGAGCAGCCCCGACAGACACAGCTTGGCCGGCCCGGCCACGGCCAGTGCTCCCTGCCTGCAGCTGAGCTTGGCCTGCAGGGCGCCGGCCGGGGCTTCCGTAGGCGGCGGCAGCGAGGGCAGCAGCAACACCCACAGCGCCTCAGCCATCCCCGCCCAGCAGAAGCAGCCGGCGAACAAACCCGAGCTGACAGCCAAACTTCTAGCCGGGCACAGCAGCAAAGGCAGCCCACAAGAAAACCTTTTGGGTGGTGGCGGGGGTGGGTGGGTGGGAGAGAGACAGCCGTGCGCTCTCTTCCCAATGATGTTTTTAAACAGCCAAGCGCCACTAGGAAGACTTTTTCTCCTGCCAGTCGGAGTGACGGATAAACCCCGCTTTGCCTTCTGCAAATGCCCAACACCCAACTAAGTCCAGGGGAAAGGCAGAGTTTCCTGTCGGGCCACATGAGCTCCAAAATCTTTGGAATTAAGGCCATACCATAGTTGGGTGCTGGTCGTTTGCAGAAGGCAAAGCGGGCTCTATTCGTCGCTTTGACTGGCTGGCTCTCTCCCCCTAGCCCCCCCCACCGCCTTCTGCAAATGACCAGCACCCAACTATGGTATGGCCTCGCAGGCTCCGTTAATTCCAAAGATTTTGGAGCTCGTGCAGCCCGACAGGAAACTTCGCCACAGACAATAAACAGCCAAGCGCCGCCAGGAAGACTTTTTCGCCAGCCAGTCGGAGCAATGGATAGACCCCGCTTTGCTTTCTGCAAATACCTAACACCCAACTAAGTTCGGGGGAAGGCAGAGTTTTCTGTCGGGCTGCACGAGCTCCAAAATCTTTGGAATTAACGGAGCCTGTGAGGCCATACCATAGTTGGGCGCTGGTCATTTGCAGAAGGCAGAGGGGTGGTGGTGGGGGGAGAGAGACAGCTGTGCACTCTCTTCCCAAGGATGTTTTTAAACAGCCAAGCGCCGCTAGGAAGACTTTTTCACCAGCCAGTCGGAGCAACGGATAGAGCCCGCTTTGCCTTCTGCAAACGACCAGCGCCCAACTATGGTATGGCCTCCCAGGCTCCGTTAATTCCAAAGATTTCGGAGCTCGTGCAGCCCGACAGGAAACTCCGCTTTCCCCCCGAACTTAGTTGGGTGTTCGGCGTTTGCAGAAGGCAAAGCGGGGTCTGTCCGTTGCTCCGACTGGCGGGCAAAAAAGTCTTCCTAGTGGCGCTTGGCTGTTTAAAAACATCATTGGGAAGAGAGTGCACGGCTGTCTCTCTCCCACCCACCCCCCGCCGCCACCCTTTCATGCCCCCTGACTTCCTTTCCAACTGGAGCATTGCACAACCCTCACGTTTTGGCAGACAATGCAGCCCAGCCTTGGTGAGATTCGTCTCCTGCTCGGAGGACGATGACACTGGGTTTGCGGCTCCCCTCGCCCCCTACTCCCGCCCCAGGTTAAAACAACTGATGCACGTCCCCCGAGCATCCCACCTGCCCTGAAAAGGAGCCAGGATTTGGTGCTGAGCTACACTGAGAGGCTGGCTTGATTCCGAATAAATAATAAAAGCCACCAAGCCGGCCGAGATCTGAACGTGCTGTCGCCACCTGGGAGGAGAAGAACGTGAAAAATGTGCTCTCTGACAGCGCCTCCTCTCTCTCTTCTTCTCCTGAGTGGCAGCGGTGTGTCCAACTCACCGTATCTGCCCTGCTGATCTCTGGACACACGGCTGCCACTCAGGAGAAGAAGAGAGAGAAGAGGTGCTGCGAGAGAGCCCATTTCTGACATTATTTTTCCGGGCGGCGGCAGCTCGTTCAGAAGTTTTCTTTAGAGTTTCCCTGCAAAGACTGGCCGAGAGAGAGTAGTGGCGGAGAGAAGCCTGTTCTGTCCCCACAGGTATGCCCCCCAAAATAAGATGCATGGAAATGAATTGGGAACAATACCCTTTTACTTCCAATAAAGTCTTAGCAAGAGTTAAATCTTTTCAAAAGAATATCAGGTATTAATGAGTTATTTACACAAGGCCTTCTCAGTAGTTGGCTAGAGTCCCAGAAAGCAGGCTGATACTGTTATCTCAACTCACGTAGGTTGGCAGAAACCCAAATCCAATTAGCACAGGAAAAATGTTCACTTTTTAGAATCCAAGCCGCAGACACAAATCGAGATCAAGACGCTGGAAACACAGAACGGGGTTGTTCTCTGCAACGAAGCCCCTCGTGACAGACCCTTAAATACCCTCATGTTGTGGTCAAGACCTGCAGTACTACTCACGAGGAAGCCTCCTCCTGATTAGCCACTCATGTCTCTTTGAGGACCTGCGCGCTCTGGCATCAAGAAGAGGCTCCTCCTCTTCTCCTGAGTCACTAATCTCAGGAGATGCATCAGGCTCTAATTGTTCACCAGCTCTGACCCCACGTTCTCTTCACTCTCCGTCTCTGGTTCCAGGAACACCGGTCTTCTGTACTGTACCCCCACTACCTCCGAATCCTCGGGATCGGCTGCTAAGTGCACCGGACTCGACCTGGCCACAACAAAGCCAGACACTGGTAAGATGAGCGTCTCGCAGCCCGGCCCTCCCCCTCCCCTGCCTCCCCTGCCTCCCCCAAATTGTGCCTGAACATCTTACCAGAGTCTGGCAGCTTCACCGCTTCTCTTTCTCGGCAGGTCTTTGCAGGAAAACTCCTTGAAATGTAAAAGAAAACTTATCCCGAGGAGCAATTAACAACTTCTCGCATTCGCGATAAGTTTTCCTTTACATTTCAAGGAGTTTCCCTGCAAAGACCTGCCGAAAAAGAGAAGGGGCGAGCTGCCAGACGCTGGTAAGATGTTCGGGTACAATTTTGGGGTGGCAGATGGGGCAGGAGATGCGTGTACGTAGTTGGGGAAGGGGGCTTATTTTCAGGGCGGGGCTTATTTCAACGCATATCCTGAAAAGCCCTGTCAGGTGTATTGTTCTGATAATAAGCCTGACAGGGCTTTTCAGGACATGCGGGGAAACACGTAGATATAACCTTGATGATAATCATCAACCCAGTTCTGGAAAAATCAAATTTACGATAATTTGCCAGGATCATCTGTGTACCCATTTGAAAAAATAAATGACAAATACGGCTTCTATCAATCTTTTGTGGTAGAACAGGAAAAGAAAGAGAAACCACAAGAAATATTAGCACTCTACTTTTATTGACGTAGACAGTAATAGCAGAATCTTGAAGATCTGACAGTTTTTCATTTCCCCTTTTTCTTCCCTCTTATACCCACAATAATCAAGGAAGGTCAACAAGGTTCTTTCTCTGCCTCTCCCTCTGTTTTTCTGCTAAGCTGCAGTTTTTGTAATAGCTACTGTAAAGCATAATTTTCTTCAAAGCCATGGCCTAACTCCTCTACCTCTTCTGTAAGAAACAGTCACAATATCTTGGACATGGAGATTCCAGAAGATAGAAGTGACACATCAGACATCAGACACATCAGTCTGGCGAAGAGAAGGACCAGGGGTGACATGATAGCAGTGTTCCAATACTTGAGGGGATGCCACAGAGAGGAGGGGGTCAGGCTGTTCTCTATGGCACCAGAAAGCCAAACAAGGAATAATGGATGGAAGCTGACCAGGGAGAGATTCAACCTGGAAGTGAGGAGAAACTTTCTGACGGTGAGAGCAATCAACCAGTGGAACGGCTTGCCAGCGGAGGTTGTGAGAGCCTCAAGGGGAGACTGGACTGCCATCTGTCTCAAATGGTGTAGGAACTCCTGCTTGAGCAGGGGGTTGGACTAGATGACCTACAAGGTCCCTTCCAACTCTAATAATAAATCTAAAATGTAAAATGTAAAATACCTTATGGAACTGCTTTTTCAGCAAAATAATTAAAGGGACAGGTAGTCCTTGATTTACAACGGTTCGTTTAATGATTGTTCAAACTTGGCAATGAAAAAAGTGACTTATGACCATTTTTCACACTTACATCCATTGCAGCATCCCCATGGTCACATGATCAAAATTCAGAATCTGGACAACTAACTCATACTTATGATGGCTGCAGTGTCCTGGGGTTATGTGGTCAGCTTCTGCAAGCAAATCAATGGGAATCCAGGTTCACTTAACCATGTTACTAACTTAACATTGCAGTGATTCACAACTGTGGCAAGAAAGGTCATAAATGGGGCAAAAATCATTTAATAAATGTCTCACTTAGCAACATAATTTATTGACTCAATTGAGATTATAAGTCGAGGACTACCTGTATAGGAAACCTGATCCTTTATCTAACTGGCATATACTTAGATGTGAAACTTTGCAGTTTTTACTCAGTTCCTCTGGATTTCAGGCAGTAGTGGGTTTCAATTACCGTCGCTACCTGTTTGCTATTGGGAGTGCGTGCATGCGCAGAGACATCCGGGCTGGTGGGCGGAGCCTCCCATCGCCGCCACTACCAGTTCGCCCGATCCGGGGCAAACCGGTAGCAACCCACCACTGGTTTCAGGTATTCAAAGAAAGAATCAAGACTAATTTCCAATGTAGCACCAGAAGATAACTCTTATTGCTGTCTGGCGAAACAAAGTAAGGTTTCCCTAAACTTTGTGCCATTTAGAGTCACTGGACATCTGCTCCTGTAATCTTAAATTATAGGGCCATGGAAATCCAACATCTTCACAAGGCACAACATTCTTTATAAGCTGATTTGGGATAATTAAAAGAAAACTATGAAAATGCAGGTTATAAATGTGGAAAATAAAATATATTTCAGGCATTGCTTTCTCTGAAAATGCTTTCATGTTCCAGAGAGGAGATAAGCTTCCAACTTCTTAAATTGACCTATTGAACTCTCGGTGGGAAAACTCAATGGAAAGATCTATTTTCTTTCTTTTATTTAAAGATCACATGAATGATGCTGATCTACACGATGCAGCTCTAATTTCAAGCAGCACATGGCTGCAACTTTCCCAAGAATGTATCTCTTGGCAAGAAGATCCCCTTTGCGGGTTTGATATTTGAAGTCAAATATGGGTTATGTAAACTGGCAGAGGGAGGAGGGAGGGTTTGTGTATAAAAGCTCTGAGAAGCGATGAAGTTTTTGCAGCTGTAGTTCCGCAGAAATGAAGGAAGGTTATGCTATTCTTTGCAAACTGTTCGACTGTTCTGTATATGTGTGATGGAAGGAAGGAAGGAAGGAAGGAAGGAAGGAAGGAAGGAAGGAAGGAAGGAAGGAAGGAAGGAAGGAAGGAAGGAAGGAAGGAAGGAAGGAATTGGAGTGATTTGCTCACTATTTTGTCTTGCCACAAAAGAGATAGCCTGAATGCAAGGTGCCGTCCTCCTGTGTACTCACTTCACCTGTCTCTCTTGTGATTGCTTCTGAAAAGAGATAGGACTTTCCCCTAGTTACTTTTTTCCTCCTCCACCACACTCTGTTTTCTTACCCTGGGAATCCCCAACATATATTGTTTGCTGCAGCTTGGCAATTGGCAACTTATGGTCCTCAGGCTACATATGGATATTGATTTTTTTAAATTAAAAAAATATCTGGTTCTTGGACTTCTTTCCTTGAATGCTGAATGCTTGAACCAAGGCAGGACAATTATCTGCAGATAAGGGGCAGGAAAGTAACCAAAGAAATCTGGGTGTCTTCATTTTGTGGTAGGAGAGCCCTTGTTAGTCTGGCAGGACCTTTTCCAGAAAGCTTAATTACATCTAGTAATGCTCCCCTTTTCTGCCCCCCCCCCCAAGTTTTTAAAAGGGGGTGGTGAAGGTGCAGTGGTGGGTTGTAAATGATTTTGCTACTGGTTCGTGTGCGCGCTTGTGCAGAAGCGTCCCGGGTGGGTGGGCGAAGTTTCCTGTCGCCGGCGCTACTGGTTCTAAGAACCGGTCTGAACCGGGAACCACCACCGCTGTGGTGGTGGAAGAGATGGAAACTGCATGATGGGAGTATAAGTGGACCTGAATGAATGAATAACTTTATTGTCGCTTTGAATGTACACTAATCGGCATACATTAAAATGAAATTTCGTTGCATACATGTTAGCGGTGTGAGCCCCTTCTCACACTGCTAACATGTATGCAATGAAGTTTCATTTTAATGTATGCCGATTATTTGGCATGGAACTGAGATGGCATGGAGATAACATCACACACACACACACACACACACACACACACACACACACACACCTATTTTCATCTCCTTTACTTGATAATCTCAGACATCCTCCTGCACAGGCCCATTTTCATAGAAATGCTTCATTTCAGCCAAATTTCTCTATGTACAACCTGGAAAGAAGATGATCTTCTCAAGGAAGTCATTCCTGCATTTTGAAGTCCTGGGGGGAAAAAAGGACCAGAAGTGGGCTTTAGAAAATTCAGTTTGTTGTGGGGAAATTGTAGCGGCACCCATGTTAACCGGAGGACAACTTGTGCATGAGTTTACCTGGTTTGTTTCCCAGTTATGATGTAAACAGCCCAGGTAGAATGGTAGTATCATCTGCCTGTGTGATGTCCAGTAGAAAAGAAACACATGTTTATTAAGATAAACCTCCAACCCAGAGAGGACTTTTCCATGCTTACCCCTTCCCTGTTTCTGCCTTGCATAAAGTTTCTTCATTCTTTCTGATATTAATCAAACCATAGTTTGCTGATTTTGCAAATCACGATAGCTGAATGAGCATATTATGATTTAGGCCAAGGGGTGTCAAACTCGATTTCATTGAGGGCCACTTCAGGCTTGTGTTTGACCTTGGGGGGGGCTGGGGGGTGAGTGACCAGGGTGGGTATGGCCAGCTCAACTTCACTCATGTTGGAGGTGCCTGTGCAGGGGCGGGTTCCAAATTTTTTTACTACCACTCTGTGGGTGTGGCTTATTTTGTGGGTGTGGCTTGCCAGCCATGTGACCAGGTGGGCATGGCTTCTCGGACTGCTGAAGGGAGAGGAACTGAGATAGGTCCTGCAGCCTATTCCCCCTCCCCTCAGCAGCTCAAGAATTAATTTAATTTAATTTAATAGACGTTCTTATAGGCCGCCCAATCCCGTGGGACTCAGGGCGGCGTAGAAGCCTCAAACGTGCAAAAATGCCTAGGATCATCACCACACGTTCATGGCTTCTCAGACTGCTGAAGGGAGGGGAATGGAGATAGCTCCTGCCGCCCATTTTTTCAGTGTCTCACGCGCTCCCTCAGCCATCCTCCCCTGCTTGGACTCACTGTGGGGTAAGAAGGCAGCGCATGAGCAGTGCCGGAAATTCAGCTTCTAGGCATGCGCAGAAGAAATTTTTTTTAAAAATTAATGTTTTAAAAAATGGCGGCACCCAGGCACCGGCAACCGACCGCACCGGTACTGTGACATCACCAGCGGGCCGCTACCGGTGCTATAGAGTGGACCGCACTGGTAGGAACCCACCACTGTGCCTGTGGTGGCCTGAGTGCTCTGCCACTGAAAACGGAGCTCCTTTTTCACTGGCAGAGGGTTGCAGGAGGCCATTGCAGCCAAAAACGGAGCTTGGGAGGCCACATGCAGCCCTCCCGAGCGCCATTTTTGCTGGCAGAGGCACATTATTATTTACATTATTACTATTTACATTCATATGATATTACCTAATTTTTATTTCTATTTTCCAACCAGATATACCATCTACTCCAAACTTCATAATATTGTGATTCATCTCTTTCATTTAACTCCATTGTCAATTTGTCCATTTCGGCGCATTCCAATATTTTACTAATAATTTTAACCTTTGACGGGCAATCGACCTGTTTCTAGTGTTGTGCTAAGATAATTCTAGCGACTGTCAATATGTGCAGTATTATATATTGAATTTCCTTATCCATTTTCTCCTCTAGGATACCAAGAAGGAATAACTCCGGTTAAACTTCTATTTTTTGTCCTGTTATTTCTTCCATCCAGTTTTTTATTTTGCACCAATACTTCCTTGATTTTGGACAGGTCCACCACATATGATAGTAAGTACCCTGCTTATAAAATATGTGATCACATATTTTGTTCAACTTTCCCCAGGCCAGTCTTCTTGTTCAGGGGATATCTGGTCCAGCATTAGATTATAGAAGCCTTAATCGGATACCTTGGGCCAGCAGCTCTCAGGAGCGAGATGGTTTTCATTTCCATTCATCAGCTTCCAGAGTCCAGAGATGGCACATGGCCAATGAGAAGAAAAGTCATTCCTTCTTATTGCATTATTTTGCCCAAGCACTCTGCAGCCTCTCATTAGCAGAACCTATTAATGGAATTAGGGCCAACCAGCTGTAAAAGGAAGTGAGGTTATGAGAGAACAGTAAGTAATACTTGGCAGAACTGACCTGGATACCTAGTGGGGAGTTGGAAGGAATAAAGGGGATATTTGGGAAGGGTGTTATTGCAGGAAGTAGATCAATGTTTCTTAACCTTGACCCTTTTAAGATGTGTGAACTTCTACTCTCAGAATTGCTGGCTGGGGAATTCTAGAAACTCGCCATCTTAACGAAGGGAAGCTTGAGAATCACTAAAGTAGTCATAACCTCTAATAGAAAACCTCTGACCCATCTGGCTCATAATTAAAAACTTAGGCAAGATGCCACATCCCCACATTTCCTGGAGCTAGGTGGACATTTATTTGGAAAAGAAATGAGCAATGTGTCCATTCTGAATGTAATAATTTAACAGAACAAAGATGTTCATTATTAGGGAAAATGGGGCTAGGATGATGTTGGATCTAGGTTTTGTAGGATCTTTGGTCACAATGTTCCCCTTGCAGTTTACTTGTCTTTTCCCCTTGGAACGAGTCCATCTAGCTTCTGGTTATAATGAAGACAGAGTTTTCCTCTAGATTGCAAAGATTTCTATGATTGGCTACTGTGGGAAGCAAAATGGAAGTCGGAAGCAAGATTTTGGTATGATTTAGGAAAGTTTTTCTATTCTGATATTTTAGCAGCAATAATTGATTTTTGATTATGTGCCATCAAATTGTTTTTTATGCCTAACAATTATTTTTATTTTTATTATTATTTTGGATTGCCAACATATTTTGGATTGCCAATGTCCGATGACAGATATGGCCCAAGAAGAAGAACAATTATTTCTCCACAATGATCTATCCCTAACCTGGTCTTTCAGGTCTTTCAATTTTGCATCCATTGTCATTGTCATTGTGCAGCCATCTTGCTGCTTGTCATCCTCTTCTCTTTCTTTTCATCCTTCCCAGCATTAGATCCTTTTCCGGAGAGCTAGGTCTTCACATAATGTGTCCGAAGTAAGATAATGAGAGCCTGGTCATTTGTGTCTTGAGCGAGAACTCTGAGTTGATTGGTTCAATGATTCTTTTATTTGTTTTCTTGACTGTCCATGATATTCTTAGGAGTCTTCTCCAACACCAAATCTCAAAAGTATCAATATTCTTCCTATCCTGCTTATCAAAATACAGGTCCTTATTTAACAACCACTTGTTCAACAACCATTCAAACTTACAAGAGCACTGAGCAAATAATATGGGTCCCTGCTGTTGTGTTCCTGCTACCATGTGATTGTGATCTGAGCACTTGGTGCCCGACTCATGTTTATGACATTGCAGCGAGCAATGGATTATATTTGATGTTCCCTGCCAGCTTCCCAAAAGCCAATGGGAAAGCCAGAGGAAGTCAAAAGTTGCAGTCATGTAAAGTCCTTGTGGTCCTCACTTAACAATGGCAACTGGGACTGCCAGAACTGCCATCGTTAAGCAGTGCAGTCATGTGACATCATGCTTAGAAGTATTAGCCATTGCTAATATTTGTGACCACATGGCTTAGCAATAGCAATTCCAGTCCCAATTGTTGCTGTAAATAAGAACTACCTGTAGCAATAATTAAAAATGAAGGTTAGTATCCTTGAGTTGAGTTCAGTTTCTGGAGCTTCCATGCATACTTTTTATTAGCCTTATGGAAATAGTTTGCTATCACCAATGGTGGTTCCGCCCAAGGCGCCTAATGGAGCCAGAAGGATTCCAGAGGGAATTTGGGGAGATACCTGAAACCCTGGTACACAATTCGGCTGATTCCCTGGTGGCTGCATGGAACACCGCAGCATCAGCAGCATTAGACCGAATTGCGCCTAGGCGACCTCTCCGCGGCAGCGGATCCCGGAAAGCCCCCTGGTTTACCGAGGAGCTCCGGGAGATGAAACGCCAAAAGAGACGTCTAGAATGCCGCTGGAGAGACAGCAAAACCGAGTCTGATTGAACACTATTAAGAGCCTACATCAAGTCTTATTTAGTGGCGATAAGGGCGGCAAAACGATCTCATTTTTCCGCTCTTATTGCGTCCGCAGATTCTCGCCCAGCCGCCTTGTTTAGGGTGACTCGCTCCCTTCTTGCCAAAGGGGGGAGCGAGGAACACTTGCAAGGTAGAGCTGAGGAATTTGTGCAGTTTCTGTCGGATAAAGTCGCTCAGATTCGGTCAAACCTGGACTCCGGCTGGGCAGAGTCCATTGAGATGACAGGGGCAAGTCTTAGTCCACCATTGTGGGAGGAGTTTGGGCCTGTTTCTCCGGAAGACGTGGACAGAGCCGTGGGTGCAATGGGTGCCTCCACCTGTTTATTGGACCCGTGCCCCTCCTGGCTGGTTTCCGCCAGCAGGGAGGTGGCACGAGGCTGGATCCAGGTGGTGGTCATCGCTTCTCTGACTGAGGGATCTGTACCGCAACCGTTAAAAGCTGCGGTGGTTAGACCCCTCCTGAAGAAGCCTTCCCTGGATCCAGCGGATTTGAAGAACTTTCGTCCGGTCTCCAACTTACCTTTTTTATGGAAAGTTGTTGAGAAGGTGGTGGCCTCCTAGCTTCTGCGACTACTGGAGGAAATGGATCATCTAGACTCCTATCAGTCGGGTTTCAGGCGCGGCTTCAGTACAGAAACTGCCTTGGTCGCTCTGATGGATGACCTCTGGCGAGCCCGGGATGGTGGAAATTCCTCCATCCTGGTGCTACTTGACCTCTCAGCGGCTTTCGATACCATCAACCATGGTAACCTTCTGCGTCGTCTCAGTGAGTTGGGAGTGGGAGGCACCGTTTTGCGGTGGTTCTCCTCTTATCTCACCGATAGGATGCAGTCGGTGTTAACAGGAGGGCAGAGATCGTCCCCCAGGCCCCTGTCATGCGGGGTGCCTCAGGGTTCGGTCCTCTCGCCCATCTTGTTCAACATCTACATGAAACCGCTGGGCGAGATCATCCGGAGACATGGGGTGAGTTTCCATCAGTACACTGATGACACCCAGCTGTACATCACCACCCCGTCTCAATTCAGTGAGGCAGCTGATGTAATGTGTCCTTGCCTGGACGACGTTAGGACCTGGATGGGGAGAAACCGACTCAGACTCAACCCCGACAAGACTGAGTGGCTTTGGATATTGCCTCCTAAGGACCAAGACAATGGTCCCTCCTTGGTTCTGGAGGGGGTGAAATTAACTCCCTCGGAACAGGTCCGCAATTTGGGGGTCCTCCTAGATCCACAGCTAAAATTAGAGCAACACCTTACAGCTGTGGCTAGGGGGGCCTACGCACAGGTTCACCTGGTGCACCAATTGCGGCCATACTTGGAGAAGGAGGCTCTACTCACGGTCACTCACACCCTTGTCACCTCTCGTTTGAACTGCTGCAATGTGCTCTACATGGGGCTACCCTTGAAGAGTATTCGGAGACTTCAATTGGTGCAAAATGCGGCTGCGCGTGCTGTGGTGGGTGTGCCAAGGTACACCCACATTACACCTATACTCCGCCAGCTGCATTGGCTGCCCATCGGTCTCCGGGTACAATTCAAGGTGTTGATCATAATCTTTAAAGCCCTACATGGCCTAGGACCAGGTTACCTTCGGGACCGCATTCTGCCTCACACTTCCCTTCGACCGGTTAGGGCCCACAGAGTGGGCCTCCTCCAGGTCCTGTCAGCCAAACAATGCCGGTTGGCGGGCTCTAGGGGGAGAGCTTTCTCTGTGGGGGGGCCCGCACTCTGGAACCAACTTCCCCCAGAGACCCGAACCATCCCCACTCTGCTGGCCTTCCGAAAAGCCGTTAAGACATGGCTCTTCCTGCAGGCAGGGGGGAGAGACTAAATCCATCCGAATCTCCCCCCTTGGTATGGTTGATTGTGTACTTTTTAACTTTTGTATATTTCTTAATTGCTGTTTTTAAACTATACTTTATTATTGATGTTCTTATAAAATTGTTGTACGCCGCCCTGAATCCCTCGGGAGTAGGGCGGCATAGAAGAACAAATAAAATAAATAAATAAATAAATGGAAGGTTTTGGGGTTTTTTTACTTTTCATGCTAGGCTATAGCCTCAGTATTGCCTAGACACCTCCCATCCAACCATTAACCAGAAGTGAGCCAGGTACGTTCAGTTTTTAAAAAAAACCCACATTATTATTACTGTTCATCAGCCATTTATGCAATGATTTGGGGCAGCATAAGGGGCATGTGCCCAAGGATTCTCTGCAATTCTAATTTTTAATTAATCCTTTTAAAATTAAAAATTTCTTGAAATTTATTGCAAGAAATATTGGAGGCACATTTTAGGCACAAGTAGGGTTTGCTGTTACAGCAAAGGTGCATAAAATCTAGGGTGGGGCAATCAATACAGGCAACCTTCTTTCTGGAACTGCCACACAGATGTTTCATCAAAAGTTGGGGTCGTGCCCCTGCTGCCATCCCTTCTCCCTTGCCCTCTCAATTCCAGTTCTCCTTGTTCTCTACTTGTTTAAAAATCTTTCTTTCTTTCTTTCTTTCTTTCTTTCTTTCTTTCTTTCTTTCTTTCTTTCTTTCTTTCTTTCTTCATTCATCTTTCTAAATTAATTTATATACTATCAGAATTCAAAGGCTCTCAGTCATTTTCATTATACAGATAATGTATTCACAATACAGATAAATCCACAACTAAGAATATAATAAAAATAAGTACTTGGAAGAATCATTACAGCATTCAAAAGCTCAGCGGAGTAACTCTATCTTGGCAGCCTGATCCTTAAACTATCATCATCTAATCTCAGGCCAAGGTTATTCCTTAGAATGATAACATAACTGAGAAGCCTCATCCATGTGCCCCCCTCCCAACACTGGGTCACAGTTCTTATGCAATGAACAATCCCACCTGAGATGGGCTCTTTGTGGTGATAATCTGACATTATCATTGCATTCCTGACCTATGAAGCTCTTTGTCAGCAGCTACCTTTTTTTTTTAATAAGGCTTATCATTTTTCCAAACCATTTCTCTTTCTTTTGCCTTGTCCCATCCTATAATGCTCTAATGCATCAGCACACCAGAAAAGCTTTAGAAAAGTTGTGCAGCGTAGATAAAATCAGGAAGGAAAATTAATATAGAATAGAAATAAAGGAGAACATTTGTAGCTCAGGACTGAAATGAAGGGTCCTTGGTGCTCTCTGAGCTTGCTTTTTTTCTTGCAAATGTAATGAAACATTTGCAAGAAAACAAGCAAGCTCAGAGAGCACCAATATACAATACAATATACAATACAATAGGATGGGATGGAATGGAATGGAATGGAATAGAATAGTTTTATTTTAGTGTGATTAAACACAGAAGGAATTTGTCTCCAATACAGAAGCTCTTATGTACATGCAAAGCAACAGAATCATCATCATCATCATCATCATCATCATCATCATCATCATCATCATCATCATCATCATCATCATCATCACCACCACCACCACCACCACCACCTTTCTTCTTCTTCTTCTTCTTCTTCTTCTTCTTCTTCTTCTTCTTCTTCTTCTTCTTCTTCTTCTTCTTCTTCTTCTTCTTCTTCTTCTTCTTCTCTATCCCCTTATATTGGGATGATGGGGATGATGATGATGATGATGATGATGATGATGATGATGATAATAATAATAATAATAATAATAATAATAATAATAATAATAATAATAATAATAATAATAATAATAATAATAATAATTAATAATAATAATAATAATAATAATAATAATAATAATAAAACAAGAAAAACTTAACCGATATCAGAATCTTAAAATTGAATTAAAACGACTCTGGCATAAACCAGTACAGGTGGTCCCAGTGGTAATTGGCACACTGGGTGCTGTGCCAAAAGACCTTAGCCGGCATTTGAAAACAATAAACATTGACAAAATCATGATCTGTCAGTTGCAAAAGGCCACCGTACTTGGATCTGCGCGCATCATACGAAAATACATCACACAGTCCTAGACACTTGGGAAGTGTTTGACTTGTGATATAGTGATACGAAATCCAGCATATAAATCTTGTTTGCTGTGTATTACTGTTTTCTGTGTATATAATAATAATAATAATAATAATAATAATAATAATAATAATAATAATAATAATAATAATAATAATAATAATAATAATAATAATAATAATAATAATAATAATAATAATAATAATAATGCCACATAACATGAATAAATATATAGACATTAGAGTACTGTGAGAATTAGGTATTCGGCAGATTCCCAAATGCACATTCTAACAGCTTTCCTTAATGGCGTCAGTCAATTTTGCTATGTCATTTGGTGCCACAGGAAGTATCCAAGAATTCTTAAAACTAAAATCAGGGGAGCCAAAGGCCATAATTCACTACATTTATTTTTGGAGGAGGAGGCAGAGTTGGGCAAAGCTTGAGTACTGCGAAGGTACAAAAGTGAAATGGGGCAAATCAGAAATAGGGTTAGGTACACCCAACAGCTCTTCCTAGATTCAGCACCGTGGTTTGTACATTCTTCTCACCTCATGTTGAGAAAGAAGAAGGGTAACAACAGCAAACACGGGAGAAACAGCAAAGAGGGAATGTATTAGCACATCCACCAAGAGGATAACACTGTTTGCACTGAACTGCTGCAAAATCAGGATAATGTTGATGATCTGTGCAATCTCATTTATGACAGCAAACTTTCTTGCCACCACTGTGAGTGGTGGGTGGTCTTTCAGTAATGAACATGGAAATAGTCCAAGTTCTTGCTTGACCACAGAGTTTGCTGAATGGCTTTGGGCCAGTTGCTCCCTCTTAGCCTAATCTTTGTCAAAAGGTTGTTGTTGTTGTGGGGGATAAAACTCAGCCTTCCAGAGAAAAGGCAGTCTAGGGATATCATAAAGCAATAAAAAGAAGACGCTCAGACCACATCACAACATTTGCTATTCTAATAGCCCAATGCAGCTAAGATATAACGGGAATGGGTTAGAGTTAATTAGTGGAAAGGGGAAATGACCCCCAGGCCTTTCTGCTGTGGTACACTCTTCTTAACTGCCTACCCCATTTCCCTCAAATGATGCAGTATATTTCACATTTTAAAGCCACAGGCTAAAATGCCATGGCCTCTTGAATGGAAATAGTTTGTATTAAATAAACAAGACGCGATATGTGAGGGTTTCTTGGTAACCAGAGGCCAGACTGTGAAATTAATGTGAGCCTCAGGGATTATTCTTTTTTCTTTTTCCACTGATGGGAGAAAAGATTACGGATTAGACATCAAGTCTCGTGATTATTTTATTAAGCTATTAAGAGGGGAAGGAAATTTAAAGAAAAAAGAGAGAAAATCAAATACTTTAAAATGTTTTAGTCACACAGTATCCATTAGAACAGGGGTCTCCAACCTTGGCAATTTTAAGACTTGTGGACTTCAACTCCCAGAATTCTGGAAGTTGAAGTCCACAAGTCTTAAAGTTGCCAAGTTTGGAGACCCCTGCATTAGAAGTTCATTTTAAAAATGAGAAGCAATCTTGATAGAACTAGCTGTGTGGTTTTTGAGATGGAATTTCAGAATTAGAAGCCAAAGCTCATCACCTTTATTGATTTTGCTGATGGACCAATCAGAGCATCCAAAAATGACTTTAATACACAGGTAAGTCACATATGAGTGTAGGTTGCCTTTCCTATAATCTGGGTCTTGAATGATCCAGAAAAGCACTGGCTGGCATAGGATGGCTGTGATATCATCTAATTATTTTGCAATCTAGCTTTCTTATTCGTCCTCAATGGAAAGCCCATGAAAAACCTATTACAGAAATCCAGTTTTATTGAAATTATTAGGTGCCTGCATTTGGGTTTACTATGTCATTTTAAAAAAAAATTTCAGTGTTCATGCATTATTTAAGTATCATGTTGTGATCCTGCTTTTCTTCCAAAAGCTCAAGGATAATGGCAGATGGTCATCTCTGGAAGTTCTATGAAATAGATTAGGGAGGGGGGGGGGTAAGAGGAGAGAGTCCAAGATCATTCAGGGGCTACTGTGTCATCTGATGAATAATTTGGCAATACTCGGAACAAAATGCTTGACAACATAGCCCTTAAAAGCGGATTGTCAAATGCATTTCACAGATCATTATAGTCAAGCGATACCAGTTTTTCTATTTTGCTCTGTATAATTTTCTGGTTAGGTCTGCTGTTTCTTGTCTTTGGTCCTAATTGCGCCATCCTGCCCCATGCTTGGGATTCTTTCCTTGTTATATTTGTCTTGTTTCTCCATCTCCTTCATCTAAATGAAGCTTTTAAAGATCTTCTTCTGGATAGCTTTTTGTTGAATAAACATCCAGGGCTAAACTATGCAATATGGGAGGATATCTGTAAGTGGATCATCAGGCTTTGACCATGACCATATTTTAAAAAAACAGATGTGAGGCTGAAATTTTATCAAGTGGTGCTGAATGGAAGACATTTAACCTTCTCCCTCTGCTAAATTACTCATCCAAACTCTGAATTGTCTCCTTATCTGAGAGAGCATCCTGATAATATAAAGAATGGGCACTTAAGGTTGCAAACTAGACTTCACAACCAGTTTCTTGATTTGTGTAACTACTGAAACCAGCAGCTCCAGATATTTTTGCAGCTCATATTTAATAGATCCAATCATGTCAAATAGTTCATTCCTTTGCTAATCTAATACCTACGGTAGTTACTGTAGGAAGAAGGCAGGTGACACTATCAATAACTGCATAAGACTTCAGGCATATAATTAATACAGTGATTTCAAACACAGTTAAATGTTGTGAAATTTGATGATATACGTGTCCTTATTCTGTATACAACTCTGTAACTGGAGGAATCTTCCAGTTTAGCTCTGCTCTACTTCGTTTTAGCTCAGGTCTTGAATATTAAATACATAAATAAATAAATAAATCTTCCTGTGATGTGAGTGGAATAGTTTCAGAGTGTGTTCAGCATTTTAAAATCGCATCATATTTTCCTCCAGGTTCACTTTATGAGCTTCAAATTTAATCTCTCTTCATGTATTTTATCCCTTCTGGGTTGGTTTGCAAGCTGTAATATAGAGACGAAGTAATATAGAAGCAATCTCTTAAACGATCTCTGTTGCGCTACTGGTGTCCAATAATTGGAGGTAGCTTGAATGGAAAAACAGAACTCAGAAAGATGATCTGATAGTTGCCTATAATTAAACTTGGTTTTCAGTCTAAATGCATCTCTTCCCCTCTGTAGAACCCAGACTGAGATTATCCATGAACTGTTTTAATTAACATCTGCACTGCTCGGAAACAGAAAATGTATCACTCAGACAAGGACAGGGGCTTATTAATTTTCTCTCTCTCTCTCTCTCTCTCTCTCTCTCTCTCTCTCTCTCTCTCTCTCTCTCTCTCTCTCTCTCTCTCTCTCTCTCTCTCTCTCTCTCTCTCTCTCTCCCTCCCTCCCTCCCTCCCTCCCTCCCTCTCTCTCTCTTTCTCCACTTTTTGAATTGCGTAAATGGGGGGGAAACTAGGGTTTCAGCATGTCTTCTGACAACCTGTCATTAGTTCTGTCTCAGGAGAACGATGATCTAAGACAGAGGTCTCCAACCTTGGCAACTTTATGAGGTGTGGACTTCAATTCCCAGAATTCCTCAGCCAGCATGGCTGGCTAAGGAATTCTGGGATTTGAAGTCCACACCTCATAAAGTTGCCAAGGTTGGAGACCTCTGATCTAAGAAGTTGTTTGGTGGGAGCTGGGGGTGCAGTGTGGGAGAGAAACAGCAGAGAAAGAATGGAAGATTTCAGTATATTAAGAACTACCAGTTATCTTTTCCTGCCCATCTCACTTTCCCTTCAGTACAGCTAGTCCTCGGCTTACCGTGGTGGCGCAGTGGTTAGAATGCAGTACTGCAGGCCACTTCCGCTGACTGCCTGTTGTCAGCAGTTTGGCAGTTCAAATCTCACCAGGCTCAAGGTTGACTCAGCCTTCCATCCTTCCGAGGTGGGTAAAATGAGGACCCAGATTGTTGGGGGCCATATGCTGACACTGTAAACCACTTAGAGAGGACTATAAAGCACTATGAAGCGGTATATAAGTCTAAGTGCTATTCCTATTACCATTCATTTATAATGACCCTTTGAAGTTACAATGGCACTGAAAAAAAAGTGACTTATGACCGCTTTTCACACTTACAACCCTTGCAGCATCCTCAAGGTTTTGTGATCAAAATTCAGATGCTTGGCAACGGACATACTATATTTATGATGGTTGCAATATCTCGGAGTTATGTGATCACTTTTTGCGACTTTCTGATAAGCAAAGTCAATGGGGAAACCCAATTCATTTAACAACCATGTTAGTAACTTAACAACTGCAGTGATTCACTTAATAACTCTGCAAGAAGGGTTGCAAAATTTCCTTAGGAATGGCAATTTTGGCTCAATTGTGGTCATAAATTGAGGACTACCTGTACTTACTGTTGCTTGGCTGGCTGGCTGGCTGGCTGGTGGGTGGGGAGGGGTAATGTGATGTAATGAGGCCTTGCTAGGACCCCTTTGGTGCATGGGCTCATTGGAAATCTGGCACTTGGACAAAGTGGAGAAAGACTATAGGCCAGCCGTCTCCAACCTTGGCAACTTTAAGACTTGTGGACTTCAACTCCCAGAGTTCCTCAGCCAGCAAAGCTGGCTGAGGAACTCTGGGAGTTGAAGTCCACAAGTCTTAAAGTTGCCAAGGTTGGAGGCCCCTGCTATAGGCTACCTGAGCTGCTGCTAAGAAAATCTGGCAGGATTAGTGATTGATCGGTTGTTTGTTTGATACTTCATCACTTTTGCCAGGTGTGCATTTTGTATTTTTTGTCAAGTTTTCCTTTGGGATTGCAGCTTTCCATATTTTACTCTATGTAATTTCTGCAGACCTGATTGCTTTTAAAAACCAGAAAACTCCATCGGCATCAAAATTGCCTTAAAATCTTAAACCTTTTCTTTTTTCTTTTACTGAGATGTGTGTCAAGAGTCATATATTTCCTTTCCTTATGCTGCACGCTCTCATAAGGCATCCTGAATGATAACTGCTCTACACTTAGTGCAAACCAATTCTAGAAAGAAAAAAAAGTATGTGTTTCAAACAGGAACTAGGTTTAAATTACTGGAAGTGCCCATGAAGAATATTTATAAAATGATGCATAAAGGTAGCGGCTGCTTTACAGAGGAAATAATAAAAAGAGGAGATGAAAAGAAGGAAAGGGTCATTATAATTCAGAGATGAGCCAACTTGGTCCAAGGTTGACCATTTTAGTGGGGCCAGCCAAGTAGGTTAGATGGAGCAGAAAACAAAACTGTATAATGGAGATAATTTTAATTGTTAGATTGGTGGATTCAGCACAGGAGACCGACTTGACAAACAGCTCTTTATTGCAATAGAAGTACAACCAGCAAAGCACATTCAGAGAGGCCTCCTATTTATAGGAGCTGACAGTAACAATTGTAACTAAACCATTTTGAAATAACTAATGAGGGTCCAGCATGTTCTCTTCAGTATTGCTGGACCTGAGTGAAAACTTCCAGCTCTAGTCAGAACATAACATCCCTCCCCCTCTAGATGAAATCGTCCGACATACGAAATCGCGAAGGTAGGCGGGGCGTCTACGCTCCCGTTTAGACCTGCGTACTTCAGTCGGGGGAACTACAGCAGCCTGGTCTGACTTAGCCGCTTCGTTCCTGGGGGCTGTGTCATGCATCTCTTGAGCTGGAGTGCTCTTGGGTTCTTCCGCCTCAGGGCCTAACTCGACAGGGGGACTCTGTTGGCCTGCCGTCTCGCACTCCAAAGCCTCCGAGACATCTGGACGTGGTTTAGCTAGGAAAGGAATGCACGGTGTTACGTTTCCAGAACCCGAGGGGTCTTCCTGTACCCTCTGTCTTAATTGGTCTATGTGTCTCTTCCATAAGCGGCCGTCTTGTAACCGGACTGCATAAGACACGGGTCCCAAAATTGTCTCGACCACCCCTGGCAGCCATAAAGGCCCCTCGGCGTAGTTGCGAGCAAACACCCTGTCCTCTGTGGAAAAGACCCTGGTTTTCTTTGTCCCTTCTGTCTTGGTTTTTACTACATAGTCAGGGTGTAACCGGTCCAGGAGTGACCGGAGTCTGCGGCCCATTAAAAGCTCCGCTGGGCTGCGTCCCGTAGTGGCACTTGGGGTTATGTGTTGAGTTATGAGGAATTTGTCTATTCTTTCCTGCCAATCTCCAGGTCCCAATCTAGCTAACCCCTCTTTGGCCGATCGCACGAAGCGTTCCGCCAGGCCGTTTGTCGCAGGATGGAATGGGGCGGACAACGCATGGCGGATTCCCTGACTAGCCAGATAGCCATCAAAAGTTGGGGCCGTGAATTGCGGGCCGTTGTCCGTTACCAATGTGTCCGGAATGCCATGGGTAGCAAATAGACGCCGGAAGATCTTAATAACAGACTCCGCAGTGGTCGACCGCATAGGGAAGATTTCGAGCCACTTGGAATAAGCGTCTACAATTATCAGGAACATTTGCCCATGGAATGGACCTGCAAAATCGGCATGAAGCCGTGACCATGGATTTTTTGGAAGGTCCCAGTCATGCACCGGTGCTTTGGGAGGTGCCGGTCTGGATTCCTGACAAGGCAGGCATTTGTTTACCCATTCTTGAACCTCCTCATCCATCTTTGGCCACCAGACATAACCCCTAGCTAAAGCCTTCATTCGCACAATTCCCGGATGACCCTCGTGCAAGGTTCGTAGTACATCAGTGCGCAATTTGGCGGGAATGACCACCCGGTCCCCCCACAAGAGGCACCCCCCTTGCTCCGACAGTTCATGCTGTCTAAGCTCATACGGTTTGAACTCGGGCCTGACTGGGCCTCTCGGCCACCCCCTCCACACCCAGTTAAGGACAGTCCGGAGAGTGCAGTCTCTGGCCGAGTGCCTGGCCACCTCAGCCGAGGTGACTAACCCTGAGTCTGCTAGGTCAATCAACAGTACTGGGGCCTCTGGAGCTATGTCTGACAGTATCTCGGGCAATGGGCACCTGCTTAATGCGTCCGCGTTCCCCATGTTTTTCCCGGGCCTGTGAACCAACTGATACGAGTATGCCGACAAGAAGATGGCCCAACGAGCAAAACGGGGGGACAAAGCAGCTGGAGTGGGGCGATTCCCCGCTATCAGCCCCAACAGAGGCTTGTGGTCTGTGACCAGGGTGAAGTCTCTACCGAACAAATACTCGTGGAACTTCTTAACCCCTGCTACTAGGGCCAAAGCTTCCCTATTTAGCTGATCATAATTTCTTTCGGCGCTAGACAAGGTGCGTGAGTAATACGCTATCGGCGCCTCGAGGCCATTCGGAAGTCGATGGCTCAGAACAGCCCCAACCCCTACTGGGGAAGCATCGCAAGCAAGGACCACTGGCAAAGTGGAATTGTATTGGATCAGGAAGCTGTTGTTGGTTAACAACCCCTTAACTGCGCTAAACGCGGCAGCCTCCCTATGGCCCCACACCCAGGGAGTGTTTTTCGCTAGCAGCCTGTGCAGGGGCTCTGCGACCGTTGCCTTATCACGTAGGAATAGGCTGTAAAAGTTAAGAAGACCCAAGAAAGCCTGTAACTCTGCCTGATTTCTGGGTGCCGGGGCCTCCTGGATGGCCTTCAGTTTACTTTCTGTGGGGTGGATACCACTCCCGTCTATTCTATACCCCAGGAATTCCACTTCAGGGACTCCCAAGACACACTTGCTGCGTTTCGCTTTCAGCCCGGCAGCTCGTAATTTCTCAAGGACCATTGTAACCCGACAGCGAAGCTGGCCTATGTCATTAGCCGAAATGAGAACATCATCAAAGTACGGCACAACCCCGGGGATATTCTGCAACAGACGTTCCATTACACTCTGGAACAACCCCGGGGCCACGCTAACCCCAAATTGCAATCTGTGGCATTTAAATGCCCCCCTGTGGGTCACAATGGTCTGAGCTTCTGCTGTGGGGCCATCTACAGGTAACTGCTGATACGCTTGTGCCAGGTCTAATTTAGCAAACAGGCGTCCGGACCCCAACGAGTGCAGCAATTGGTGCACGATTGGCACAGGGTAGGCACTCTGCTGCAACGCCTTGTTCACCGTGCACTTGTAGTCAGCACATATCCTGATGCTACCGTCTCCTTTAATTGGCGTGACAATCGGGGTTTCCCACCGGGCATGATCCACAGGTTCGAGTACCCCCTGCTTGATCAATTTATCAAGTTCAATGTCAATCTTTTCCCTCAAGGGCAGGGGAACCCGGCGGGGCTTCAAGCGGATTGGGGCAACATTAGGGTCCAGGCTAAAAGAGATTGGGGTCCCCACATACTTGCCCAACCCTTCGCTGAATACATCACGGAATTCGTCAAACAGGTTGTCTAATTTCTCTGTCCCGACAGCGTTAACTCCGGAGACCTCCAGCCCAAGGGCTTCGAACCAGCTCAGTCCAAGAAGGCTCGGAAGGTCACCGTCCACAACGATGAGCTGTAACGGTCCGGAAAAGTGTTTAAATTGGACCTTGACACTGGCTTGACCGCGAACCGGAATCCTGTTCCCTTGGTAGTCCGACAGGCGGAACCCGGTGTTTCGTATGCGGTCAGTGGAGAACCCGGGCACGGCTTTCTTGAGATTTTTCCAGGCGATGATAGACACAGCCGAGCCCGTATCTAGTTCCATTTCAAACGGCACACCCTCGACAACGACGGACATCATGATTTTCTTCCCTCCCAGGGAACGGGCACTGTCGACATGCGAATCATAGGCAGCCGGCAACGGCCTGGAATATCTTTGGCGTCGTTTTGAATCTTCGCGCCAAGCCCTCGGTGACGGTTCAGCCCGTGAAGGCGCAGGCGCATGCGCAGTCGAATTTGGCAGTGTGGCGCGGCAAACTTTAGCCAAATGTCCACGTCGCTCACACCGTTGGCATGTCACGCCACGATACTTGCAGGAAAATCTTGGGTGCCGTCCCCCGCAGCTAGCACACCCCCGGAAAGGCTCGCTGGGCGGTTGCGGGTGGGGCGGGCGACGCAGTTCAGTCCTGTAAACCTCGTCATCGCTGCTAACATCGTCGTCCAGCGTCCCCATGTGGACGGACGGCTGAGTTAGCGGTGCCGTTTTCGCCTCTTTTCTGGACGGGGCAGCACAGTGGAGTGATTCAGCCGCGTTGGTGGACGATTCAGCAGCCCTGGCCTCGTCCAGTGCAGCCGCCAAAGTAAGTTTAGGCCGAGCTAGCAAACGGCGCTGCAGGCGGAGGTCCAAAACCCCGCAGATCAACTGGTCCAGCATGATATCGTCTAGGTCACTAAATTCGCAGTGACCAGACGCCTTATGGAGAGCAGCAACGTACTGGTTGATAGTCTCTCCTTCCCGCTGCATGCGCTGACGGAATTCATATCGACGTACGACTTTAGAAGGAGTCGGTGCATAGTGGGTCTTAAGCGACTCCTTAAGCGTGTCCCACTGCACTGTGTTAATCGGCGCTGGGGCAGACAGGGCCTCTGCAGTATCAAAAACTTCTGGCCCACAGTGACTTAAAAATAAAGCTCTTTTCCGATTGTCTGCCAGGCTTAGTAAGTCATTTGCTTCCAGGAAGCACTCAAAACGCCTCATATATGACTCCCACTTCTCTTGGGCCGGGTC
This sequence comes from Diadophis punctatus similis, assembly GCA_023053685.1. Lineage (NCBI taxonomy): Eukaryota > Metazoa > Chordata > Lepidosauria > Squamata > Dipsadidae > Diadophis > Diadophis punctatus. The sequence continues at coordinate 1,742,857 of JALIGW010000047.1, forward strand.
GAATGGCGGCGGTGGGTGAAACGCTGACATGATATGAGATAAGTAGTAGGCGAAGAATGAGTCGCCTGACTGGTTGTAAAGCCCGTGGGGCTTGTCGTTGTTCTCCTGCTCCCGATTTCCTCGTCGCCACTGTTAGATTGGTGGATTCAGCACAGGAGACCGACTTGACAAACAGCTCTTTATTGCAATAGAAGTACAACCAGCAAAGCACATTCAGAGAGGCCTCCTATTTATAGGAGCTGACAGTAACAATTGTAACTAAACCATTTTGAAATAACCAATGAGGGTCCAGCATGTTCTCTTCAGTATTGCTGGACCTGAGTGAAAACTTCCAGCTCTAGTCAGAACATAACATTAATAGTGCTACATTCATAAAAATTATGCCCTATGAGGCATGATATTAACATATTAACAGAGTTGGAAGGGACCTTGCAGGTCATCTAGTCCAACCCGCTGCCCAAGCAGGAGACCCCTACATCTGCCTCTACCTAGGATAGAACTCACAACCTCATGATACATGTGCTTTTATTGCCATTATAGCTGATCGAGGTGATATAAATTTCTTTTTTCCTAAATACATCTATTTGCTGTTGGGTTTTGCTGCTGTTGTTGGAGTATAGAGATTTTCAAAACCAGCCAGACAAATCCATAGGCATACAAGAAACTTCCTGTGAATCATTTCAATTTTTTAATTGTTAACCATGCAAGATAAAACAACATTGCTTTCTCTGACAGCTTGACCTTTACAACTAGATAGCTCTGTAAGTGGCAAGCAGCTGGTTAGCATGCAGTAAAAACACCAATTTCTTTATGACTGATTTCTCTGCCGGTGTGAGATTAACTATTTCCCTGCCTGTGGAGTTATGCTTCTTCTGAAAACCAGTATATTTTAAGCTATTTTAATGTACATAGCTGTACTAAATTCCCCTTAGAGTTAATTAAAGGCTTTTGTTAGACTTAGCTGGCAGCCTCTTACAGCTACCAGAACGTTAATCTACAGCTCCTTTTCTCCCTCTGGATTTCTGTGGTGGATAGACAGAATACTACCGTATGCCATGCTATCTCCTTCATCTTTAGGAATAGAATAGAATAGAATAGAATAGAATAGAATAGAATAGAATAGAATAGAATAGAATAGAATAGAATAGAATAGAATAGAATAGAATAACAGAGTTGGAAGAGACCTTGGAGGTCTTCTAGTCCAACCCCTGCCCTGTTCAGGCAGGAAACCCTATACCAGTGATGGCGAACCTATGGCACGGGTGCCACAAGCGGCACGCGGAGCCATATTGGTGGGCACGCGAGCTCAGGTCCGGCGTGCATGTGTGCACCAGCCGGCTGATTTTCGGGCCTTCTGGGCCCACTGGGAGTCGGGAAACAGGCTGTTTCCAGCCTCCAGAGGGGGTGGGGAAGGCCGTTTTCGCCCTCCCCAGGCTCCTAGAAAGGCTCTGGAGCCTGGGGAGAGCGAAAAATGGGCGTGCCATTGCATGCTGGGAGCAGGGGGGTCATGCGTGCATGTGCAGGGGTGCATGGAATTATGAGTATGGGCACGCACACACGTGATCCCCCGCATTCCCCCCCTTTTGGCACGCGAACCAAAAAAGGTTCGCCATCACTGCCCTATACCATTTCAGACAAATGGTTGTCCAATCTCTTCTTAAAAACTTCCATTGTTGGAGCATTCAGTAATCTTCCATCACTCAGGAATACACAGATCTTGAGTGGACTTTGATCCATCTTCAAACCTGCTATTCATCAGCAGCCATTTTGCTTATCTCTATCATCTTCTCTGTCTCTCCAATTCAAACACCACTCTCTTCCTGCTTATACTTTGACCCAGTTCAACTTCCTCTTCTCTAACATGCGAAACTCTATGTATCTATTTTGTTTCTCACTATGTTCCCACTTTATCAGCTCCAGACGCATCTTATACGTCACAGAGATTACATGACAGGATAGCAGACTATATTTACCTGCTCCATTCTGTTACATTTATAATCATTTGTAATTTTGCAAGTGATAAAACATCATATGTAGGAGGAACAGAACTGAAAGAGAACTGAAAGAGTATATAAGGCCCCTTAATTAAATCAACATTGACACATATTTCGTGTAGCCTTGTGCGAGGGTCCCACCCGTCCCCCTCAGTCAGGTTTATTGTTTTATATGTCTTGGTAGCGATTTATGTTTAATTTAATTTTTTTATATCTCCCTGACCAAGGGTCGCGCCCTCTATTTCACTTCTCCCTCTCATTAGAGGCTTGATTTTACTTTTACAATATCTCTATGCTCTGCAGAGTTGCTTAAGATATGCTTTGTGTGACTTTGATGCGTTTCTTGAATAAACAAGAAAACAGTTTATTTAAATACAACTTCTCAGTAATTGTCAAGTGAATTTGTTACAGCCACAACCAGCTATTCAATTCCTTTTTTTCTTTTCTTTCCCCTCAGAGACTTTCCTAGCTTTCCTGACTAAATCTAAGAAAACCCAGTTCTTCTTTGGATTAAGGCCTATAGATCAGAGCACGTTTCAACGTTTATCTCTATCTACAAATAACACAATATATCAATCAATAAAGTCCCCTGACCCTGGCACCTGCTTCCCACAGAACTGCCTAGGGCCTATTTTTCTCTCCTGTTAACTTCCTTCTTGGACAGTTAAACTCAGGCAGAGATTCACTATAAACCTTCCCTTTTGGAAGTCACACACAGAGCTCTTCAGCTCTTCACACTATACCTTCCCTCTTGGAAGTTACACACTGAGCTCTTCAGCTCCTCACACTAAACCTTCCCTCTTGGAAGTTATCACAAAACAGAGAGCTCTTCAGCTCTTCCAACTAGGCCTTTTATAGTTCCTGGCCCTGCTATCTATGATCCGATTGGCTGTCTCTTTATGATGTAATCTATCCCCCCTCCCTTCTGGAGCACTGGGATAAACACCTCCCCCTTTCTACTTACCATACATTTAAAAGCTGTTTGGCTCCATACTTACTTGTTTAAACAATTCCTTTTAACTACATTCTAACTTTATACAACACCTTAACTCTTTTACATTCAGTACCTGTATGTGGGCAGCACAACTGGATATGCGCCAGATGTTGTCATACTAGAAATGACCAGAGTCACTTTGTAGGAGAGATGGGCATCATAGAAATTTAATAAATAAATAAATAAATAAAATCCCAATATCCAGCTGCCGGGAGAGCAAAATCTCAAAAACTCTCAGTCACAGCTAGTAGAAATGCAATTCCCTTTCCCACCTCCTTTCTGTATCAATGGGAGCACTGCTGAGGTCTACTAGTAAGAGTCTTTCCTAATCTAGGTACCTTCCACAGGCAAATTTTAATTGTCAGAATTCTTAGTACTGACTGTATTGGCTGGAAGTTGGTCCCAATATCTGGAAGGTTCTGTCAGCCTTGTAAAGTGATCCAGACAAGAAGCACACCCAGATGAATTAATTCTACTTTATTGTAAGGTTACATTAACAGAATCTCACAAGGCTGAAAAATTTATCCTGTCACCTTTAAAGCCCAAGAAACAAGGGAAGGTTCCTTTTGAGTTGTTGGCCATGCCCCAATTCCTTTTGTGGACTAAAGTGCCTCTTATCCAATGGTTTTTGTTAGGTTCTCGTACCGAAGAGTCAGGAGATGGACGTAGTAACAACAGCTCTTTATTAAGTACAGTGAAACTCCAGCAAAAGACCAGGCAGCTGCTCCTGTTTATATAGGGAGCCCTGGGTTGTAAGGACCAATCAGATTCAAATATTTTCCCGCTCAGAAGAGCGGACCTGGTTGGAAACATCCTGCTAATATTCAAATCCCAAGACATAACAGTTTTCCTGGTTGTGACTCTTCCCCTTGTCTCCCAAGGTCATTCCTACATGCCATTATAGATTCTGAGTCTATGGAAGACTGATTAAAAAATAAGCTTCTTCTGAACCAGAGGTTTTCTTTCTTTACATTGGGTGTGAGTGTGTGTTCATAAATAGAGAGAATATTTCTGTAGCTCCAAGGTAAATATGCAAGCAATATATACGCAGATCTTCGTGTTCAAGCCAGGTCACTCCTTCACTCATTGCACAATATGCTACCTTCTCCTCCCACTTTTATTCAAAAGGCCAGCATACATCCTGTAGATTTTGGAAGAGAGTCAAATGTTTTGCCATCACCGCTTACAGACAGCATTGCAAACTGTGATGGATTAATGACTTGATTTTCAAGAAGTCACAAACTGCAAGCAAGTTTGCTGTAGTCTAAGTATACAGCTGTTAATGTTTATATAGTGCACTGTAATATCCAAGTTTCTTGATAAATGGTTTCCAAAGTTACAATTTGGCATAGCGCAGTCAAAGCCTATGTACATTTTCTCAGAAATAATGTCAAAAGAATTCAAGAAGGCCTTATTCTTGGATACATATGGTTTATCTTAAATTTATGAAAAGAAACCTGCCTTTGGAATCCTGAAAACAGAGGTTTTATTTTACAGTATAACAAAAGTCCTTCTAAACCAGTGTTTCTCAAACTTGGGAACTTTAAGATGTGTAGACTTCAACTCCCAGAATTCCCCAGGCAACTATGATGTCTATACTCCTTAAAGTTGCTAAGTTTGAAAAACACTGTTCTAAGCTTTATATTCCTGAAAACAAATATGCCATTCAATGAGGGAAATTCTGTTTAAAGTTTTGCCTTTACATTCTGTTAACGTTTGATAAACATCAGTAAGTTTTTACTTTTTTTAAAAAAAGCATCTTGTTTCTCCACATTTGTTGAGAAGGAAAATTTAGTTTCTTTTCAATGAGAAAAAAATAAATAAATGCTCTTTTGAGTTTTATTTTTCTATTTAGTAGGGGAAATACAGTATATTAGCATTATTTTATAGCAAGTGATATCAGGTAGACACTTCAAAATCTCCTAATTCCCATGAGCTTGATAACAGAACAAAGCCAAACAAATCTATCCAGAAGTAATTTTTCAGTCTACTGTAGAATTGTAATATCACTGGCTCTAGAGATGCTAATCTTCTGGGATCATCTTTCTCGAACTTTTATTTTTATTTATTAGATTCCCCCCCCCCCATCTTTATTACTTTATAAGTAACTCAAGGTAATGAACATTCTTAATATGCTTTATTCTTCCTATTTTCCCCACAACAACCCTATAACATGGATTGGGCTGAGACTGGCCCAAAGCCACCCAGCTGGCTTTCATGCCTAAGGTGGGACTAGAATCTACAGTCTCCTGGTGATTGGCCCAAAGTCACTCAGTCAGCTTCCATGCCTAAGGCGGGACTAGAACTCCCAGTTTCCTGATGATTGGCTCAAAGCCACCCAGCCAGCTTTCAGGATTAAGGCAGGATTATAACTCACAATCTGTTGGTTTCTAGGCCTTTCTAGGCACCTTAACTACTACACCAAACTGGCTCTATTTTTTAGAGTTAGTACTCTGAACCTTTTAAAAACAATTTTGAAGTGCTTTGTACTTTATGGAAAGATAGTTCTTAAACCAGCCACACCAATCTTAGGCTGGCAGAGAAGCCTGAGAAAAGAGGGTCTGCTTTAATGAATAGCTAAGTGGTTCTGTGCTCAAGCGAGGTCTGAAGTATTCCTGAATCATTTTTGAAGCACACATGAATTTTACAGGAATAGTAATGTTGGCCCACCCAATGGGGTCATTATAGAAATTCCTTCTCCCTAAAGTGCTATTTATCTTCAAAGGAAGAAACAAAACATTTGGTTTATTGAAAATAAACAAAAATATGGGTTACTATCAGTTATGTTATATTGTACAATGGTGAAAGCAGTTGTGGGTTGCTCTCGGTTCGGCCTGGTTCTGCGAACCGGTAGTGGTGGCGGTGGGAGGCTCCACCCACCTGCCCCGGATGCTACTGCGCATGTGCATTGCGCATGCGTGAACCGGCAGCAACGGGATTTAGAACCCACTACTGGGTGAAAGGCATAGACTGGATGTTGGAATACACGTAGCCCTCACTTACTGACCATTTGAAGTTATAAGGGAGCTAAAGGAAACTTATAGGCAGTCCTCAAAGTTATGGCAATTGCAGCATGCATGTGGACTCTTTGCAACCAATGGGCATTTGTAACAGAGTCCCACAGTCATATAATTGCCTTTTGCAACCTTCACAGCCAACTTCTAACAAGTAAAGTCAATATGGAAGCCATCAGGAAGGCACAAGTCATGGTCACATGATGCTGTGCTTTAACATTCTGTGGTGATTTGCTTATCAACCACAGCAGTAGATGAGGTTGAAACTCAGTGCGATTATGTGATGTTCACTTAACAACTCTACTGCTTAGTGAAGTTGTCAGTTCCAGTTCTTGGTTTTTATTTAACTTTTCTACTTTGACCTGTTGGTTTGTTACTATTACTCAAAGCTTGAACAAGTGTGATTAAGACTTGGATAGTGAACATTAGGACAATAGGCTAAGTTGGAAAGTAAAAAATATATATGAGAAGATGGACATAGCATACCATTTCCAGACTGTTTCAAAGATAATTAGATGAATGTCAGCAGGCATCAACCTTGATTTGAAAGAGACTTGATCTGGCTTCTCACCAGCCCTTAGGACTTAAAATGCCCCAAAATGGAATCCAACATCTACTGTTGTTATAACAACAACATAAGCGTTGTTATGGCATGCATACACGCACCATTGTGCCTATCGTCCCTGTCCTACTGTCCTAGTGCCTAATTTACCTGTACCTACCTTGCTAATGGTTATGTTTATACCAATATCTACTATCTTGTACATGTGTGACAAACAAATAAAATAAATAAATAAATAAATAAAATGATGTATCCTAATGCAAGGAAAAATTTAGATGTGCTGCAGATATTCTAGATTACTGTAATGGATTGCCATTGATTTTTTTCCAATCTATAAATAAAGTAAAATATAACATGATGATTGTTGTGGTCTTTTTGCCAGAGCATTGAACTTTATGATTGTTATATTAAACATTCCATTCCTCCAAAAAAGTGTATAAAATTGAGTCAGAAAAGAACAGAGGCACAATTAAAATTGTGAAGACAACTTTTTATTAGAAAAATGTTATTCCATTACCCCGCATAATGGTTACTTTTACACATCTGGCTCATTCTATGCCCCATGACTTGAATAAAGCAGAGTAGATTTCTTTTTTTAAAACACACACACACACACACACACACACACACACACACAATTTCTGTAAATTAACTCATCAATGAACATGTCTCTCTGAATCTATTTTGTAAATATCCAATACCAATAAGTAACTTTTACGAACAGTATCTATATGATGAATTCTCATTACTCTTGCCATTTGTATTTCTCAATTAGGAGTTTATATATACTGGTCACTTGATATACTACTTCAAATATTTGATGAGTTGGTTTGCAGTACATAAAACACTTATGCTACAATAAATGGGTCAGTTGTTATGGGCCACAAATGCTGATTATGTTTTGCCCTTGCACTTATTGATGTTTTGTTTGATTGTGATTTCATTAATATCATCGATTCTTTGTGATTGTAGAAAAGAAGCAAATTCTACACGTTAGCTTATATTTGATTTGATATGCAGGTGGCTTATGTATACTCTGGGCAAAACACATATAAACCCACAACATTGACTTAACGACTCAGGGTAATTTGTCTTCTTCATTAAGAAAGATAGACTTGATTGATCATTTGTTTAACTGTGGCTGTAATGCTAAACTCACATATCTGGCAATAAATCCCACTGAATTGAATGGGCCTTATTTCCGAACTATTTAAATGCAGGGAGAGATAACAGAAATGTGAAAATGAAAGGAATACCAGTAAAACTTTACTAGAGCTCTCAGGGATGTCGGCATGGTGTGATCATGAAATGAAGATGGCAGTGAAGTTCCATCTGGGTTTTTTTAATGTTACGGATGCCATCTTCACTCTATGATCACATTCTACAAACACCTAAGTGCTATCTGAGATGAAAAAATCCAAAAAGCTACTAGATAGCAGAGAAATACAGAAAAATATGTTTGTTCCACCAAGTATTCATCTGGATGTCCGCAGCCCAGTTAGTGTATCCCAAGGTTTATTTAAAAAAAAATAATCCAAGTGCTACTATAAGGGGCCATAGCTTTTCATGACAAAGGCCAGCTTTGGCCTATATGGGGCACTTCTCCCACCCAAAAAAAACAGCTGGGTCAGGATTTTAAAAAGTTTGATTATTTTATTTCACCTATGTGCAATTAAAGAATAAATTAAATAAGTTGCTTAATTAATAAGTTAAGTATTGATTCCCCCCCCCCCCGGTAGATGTAAAAAATACAGTTCAATGACAACTTTGCATCCTAGGTTTTCTGGGGTCCCAGGCTCATGCATGGTCCACGTCCTTAATTCTCTCTCTCTCTCGGAGATGTTGCACCACTCCTGGACAGAAAGCACAAGAGATAACCATGGTTTATGGTCAAACAAATCAAGATGTTTCTGCATCAGTGCGATTGAAGCTCTGTAGATGTGACACTCATAAAAAAAGATGAAGCTCTTATCGCATCATCTCAGCCACCATCTTGACTTTTTGGATCATTCCTGTGGACGCTCTGCAGGCAGAGCTGGGGAAAATCCCAACCTGAAATATTGTGAGCTTCCTTCCTTAAACACTGCAACAAGATGGAGCAAGATAAAGCATTGCCACGATTGGCAAAAGGCAGCTCCTTCCAATCTGCTTCTTGAGCCCATTGTTATTGTCTTGCAGTTAAGACTGGAATTATGTAGGATTGACTGAATTTGGAGAGTCCTCTTGGGTCTCCTTCCGATGAACGAGAACACAGCTCAGAATCATGGAAGCTATAGCTGAGTGATGACTCCAGGAAATGAGTTCATGCTACAATTCCAGTCGCAGTTCCATATTTTCCATGAGGAGCCGTGAGAAATGGGCACCTGCATGCCTTCTCGGAGTCCGTGCTCTATTGTCTGCAATTGTCCATCTGTTCCACAGGCATCTGCCTATTCTTTGATTGTGATTTTAAGGGTATCTGACAGCACAGTATGGATCGCACTAGCCGAAGGATAGGAGGTCTCAGGATGACAAACGCCCAGGGATTCACAATGGAATTAACAGACAGAAACCGCATCACTAGAAGATCCTTTTTATCGTCATTAATAAAACTGTTCATAAAGGCATGGATCTGAAAAGACAAAACATTAAATCAAAACAGATATTTAGTAACTGTCTAGAAGTTAAAGGTTATGAGTCCTTTCTCATGCAATTCTTTTTGTAAATTAAGTAAATGTAAAAAAATTATCATTTTAGCTACAAATCCAGTGGGATTAATTGCCAGGTATGTGATTTAGCATTACAGCTACAGTTAAGCAACAGAGGTGAATTAGATTAATCCAACTTTTCATATAATGTCCTTGTATTGTCATTTATAAGCTCATGGCAGAAGCAACCTTTGAATCACGAACTCTCTGAATCATATTATCAGCAGTTCCCGATGTCCACGTAATTCTTCTCCTTACCACTTCCGTCCTGGAAATTATGGCAACTGTAGTCCCACCCATCCTGATGATACTAAATATAGCAATTTCCCCTGATTTAGCACTCTCAGTTGTCCCAATTTCCTAGCCAACAACTGAGCAAGTACAGAAGAGCTGCGTATTACTAATATCTGTGTGATATCTGGATTGTATCTAATTGGCATATTGGAAGAATGAGAGTAAAGGTTACAAAGGAAGAGAAAATGCAGCAAGCTACAGTCAGGGAAAAGGAAGCTGAATCAGAAAAAGAAAGGAAGGAAGGAAGGAAAGAAAGAAAAGAGAGAAAGAAAAAGAAAGAAAGAAAGAAAGAAAGAAAGAAAGAAAGAAAGAAAGAAAGAAAGAAAGAAAGAAAGAAAGAAAGAAAGAAAGGAAAGAATCCAATACACCAACCCAGATGTCATTTTACTTTATCTAAGCCAAAGATCTTTGGACATTTCCTCTGTTGGCTGGCTGCAATCCTTCAGTAACCTTTATGCTATAATCCAAGTCAAGACTTACTCTACTTTAGAAAGTATTTCCTACATTAATGGCTAGCAAAGCAGCATCATGCAGCCTCTTAGCTTAGCTGTGTACCTACCGGGTATCTGTTTGAAGTTCAAAAGCAGATCTCAGCATGTCCTGGGCTAATTACATTATATCTGTCAGCTTCCTTACAGGTTCTGCTTATCTCCTTCTTGCCCAAGGCAAGTTTTCACAATTCTCACTAGGCAGATAAATCCTAAAAGTATGCATGTGTATGATGCTGTTCTCTCCTTGCTTTCCCTTAAGTCAGTTGGGGGAATGGAATATTTTAATTAGAGCTGCTGACTCCTATATAGGAAAAGGAAGAGAACATTTGTAGCTCAGGGTTGAACTGTGGGGTCCTTGGTGCTCACTGAGCTTGGCTGTTTTCTTGCAGACATTTCATTACCAAAATGGGTAACATCATCAGTGCTGGAAGGGAGTGTGATTTGCCCTCATTTTATAAAGTACCGTACTGGTAGTGCCTTGTCCTTTCAGTGTTGGTGGTAGTGTTTTTGATGGCTCCTTGATTAGGCTGTTTACAGTGAACTTGTTTGTCTACATTAGTAGTTCCTTGATTAGGATACTGTTTACTTCTTGATTGTTGTGTACTGTGTTAATCTCTACTCATCTCAGTGTTGGTTGCTGATCAGGAGGTGTTATGGTCGTTTTCTTTTCCTTTTGACTTTGTGATTCTCTCCTGAGTGGTATGTAGATGTCGTTAATCTGTATGGGTCTGCTGATGGTCAATTTGTGTGGGTGCTAGGTTTCCAGGAATTCTCTAGTGTTTCTGGACTTGCCTTGATCTAAGATGTTCAGTTTCCAAGTCTGTCCATGTGTTGTGGAATTAAGGAGTTTTTTAAATCTGACTGCTAGTTGATGTTCATGGATGTGTTCCTCTAGTTGGTGTTCAGAGCACCAGGACCCCACAAGGAAATTCTTATTTGAATTATCACTCCAAAAAATGGCCACTTTTTTGCATGTGTACATGTACTTATTTGTATTTATTATCACATTTATAGAGGAGGGAGGGAGGGAGGGAGAGAGAGAGAGAGAGAGAGAGAAAGAGAGATTGGCATCTTTCAGGACTATCCATTCACATCTCCTTCCTATTCTATCTGGCCATATTTATACATCTACAATATGATTATTCTGAAAGATACGGAGAACTCCTCCTGATATCGGATGCTGAGTTGTCATCCTGGCTTAGTATGGTAGAAATTCTTGTCCAGCAAAAGGTCATGAAAGAATGATTCTGAAAAATCCCACCCCCTTTCTATTAGCTAAGAAAACTAAATGGAATTCCCCTGTCCAAAAACAATATCTCTCTAAATAAATGATGCTGGGAGGAAGCAACTGAAAAACACAGCTGTTCCCCTGACCAGACTAGAAAGTTCTGGCCCATGAACACAGACTGCATACCATATTTCCCCCAAAATAAGACCATCTTAGTTTTTTTTGAACCCTGAAATAAGCGTTTGGCCTTATTGCCATGCACTCAAAAGCCTGATTGGGCTTATTATCAGGGGATGTCTTATTTTGGGGAAAACAGTGTAGGAGTGAGTGATGAAATCTGGGTTTTGCAAACACTAGGTAATCACTATCCACCCAAAACAGAATCTCACCTCCAATTTAATGCTTGCTGGAACTTTTTGGAATTCCATATGTTGAATAGTTTCTCTTTCACCTGCACTATCTTTCCCCCACTACCCAAGGTTCTATGTGTTTGCAGAAAGATTAGGAGCAATGAATGCAAATGGACTGGTCACTAATACTCTTAGGATGGCACTGATTATGTCTTCATAAGTATTCACCACTGACTACCCAAATTATAGTGATGCTAAAGTTTTGATGGCTTCAAAAAAAGTCTAAACAAATGCACAAAGGCTATCTGCTACAATGGAGCCTGAGGGATTAGGGACAATACTGTATACTTCTTAGAGCCGTGTTCCTTAGGACAGGATTTCTCAACCGTGGCAATTTTAAGATGTATGAACTTCAACTCCCAGAATTCCTCAGCCAGCATGAACTCCACCCATCTTAAAGTTGTCCAGGTTGAAAAACACTGCCTTGGGGTCCAGAAGGCTAAAAACAGAGATGCTGTGAGTTCTAGTCCCACCTTGGGCACGACACCAGCTGAGTGATCTTGGGCCTGTCACTTTCTCTCAGCCCTAGGAAGGAAGCAGTGGCAAACTACTTCTGAAAAGCCTTGTCAACAAAATTGCAGAGATTATTCAGAGAGCCCTATAAAATAACAATAAAGATAGCTGGTCTGTAACAAACTGAATATCACAACTGCTTTTACAGGATAATATAATTTTCCCCTATAACAAATTCCGGTAAGATCAACAATTTTACTTTCAAATTAGATTTTATAGGATTTAATTTAAATAATATACAGTGTATGTTCATCATTGCACATGGTACTGCAGGCTTCTGAAATTAGAGAAGCCACCGATTTTTACACTGCACAGCCACAAGACCTGGAAACTTTTTTCATTTCCTTGTTAACAAGTGAATGTTAAGATTCCCAGGATGTGAAATTCAGTCATTTTTCTTTGCATACATGACGCATTCACTTACTCCTGAAAGTAACATAACTTGGAAACTTCTCAGATATCCTGTCCCCATTTTCTTACTATTCTTAAAAACTACTCCTAATCCTGTTATACGAGTAAATCAAAACCATGTAATGAAATGGATCCGGATGCTCAAAACTGGGCAAAAGTTGTTTTCCAGCAATCGGTTGTAATATTTGATACACCAGCTGTTCCTTCTCAGGCTCTGACTAAGCTGGATGGGAAAAAGTCAATGCAACGTAGTTTGAAAATATTTAAATGTTTAAGCTAAGAATTATTAGTTGGAAGATGACGGCTAATTCTGTTGACGTTCTTGGGAAGGGATGTTTTTCCATCTCATTGCTTTGTTCTCAACATGTCCTCCTCTCAGGGGGAAAAGCAGCTTCCTAGATGGGCAGTTTTGGAGGTTGGCATTAGACACACTTTTCTCCTCTTGCCTACCATCTCATCCAATAGTTTTACATTTGTGTTACATTTAAAAACTTAGTTAAATGTGCATTTCATTTAAAGTATATTTTGTTTTGAATTCATCCTGGATTGCAAAAATGAATGATCAATTGAAAGATAAGCCTGGGTTATACAATGCTTAGTTTATTTATTTATTTATTAGTTGCATTTGTATGCCAAACAACATACAAAAGCATTTGTATGCCCAAACAACAGTTGACCCAAACAACAGCCCGAATCTGGAATGGAGATGGTCTTTTAATTTGATAGTCCCAAAGATGTTTTTTTCAAGAGGCAACTGGACTTTCTGGTTTTTCTTTGAAGACGTTTCGCTTCTCATCCAAGAAGCTTCTTCAGCTCTGAAGAAGAAGAGCTGATAGTCCAGTTGCCTCTTGAAAAAAGGCATGGGACAACCATGACCTGGATGACTGAGAATATCCATAGTCTTTTAACTTAACAGATAACACTCTGAATGACATCATGGGGAAAAGGTACAATAAAATGTATAAAAATGGAAGAGGTTCAAAACAGCAGTCGCTCAGGAGTCAGCTTCTTTGTGGCCTACAGTGTCCCTAATGTCATGTTGCTGAAATTTGGCAACATGTTGAGAATAGTTAGACTTTTCTTTTCTTAAAAAAAACACCCAGTTTCATATTTAAAACCTTGTCAATGCTCCTTAAAAAAAAAGGACTGATCAAATTCAGTCTTCTTCATTTCATCACTACTACAACTTTTGTGGCCTTTGGATAACAAAAAAAATAGTAAAAGAAAACCCCAAACCAAGCAATCCTCTCACTGGGTGCTTTACACCTATAAAACAATTTCCTGCACCAATCCTCTCTCTGATGGACCAGACTAAAACTTCCATCATCTTGGTCTTTGACAGTGCAGGTAGTCCTCAATGTACGACTACAATTGAGCCCAAAATTTATGTTGCTAGTGAAAAATGTGTTAAGTGAGCTTTGCCCCATTTTATGACTTTTCTTGCCACATTCTTTTACGTGAATCATTGCAGTTGTTAAATTAGTAACACGGCTGTTAAGTGAATCTGGCTTCCCCATTGACTGTTTGTCAGGAGTTCACAAAAGGTGATCACATGACCTCAGGACACAGCAACCATCATAAATATGAACCAGTTGTCAAGCATCCAAACCAGGGGTGGGTTCCTGCCAGTACGCTCTTACCTGTTGGTCGCTGCAGAACTGAAGAAGCCGGTGGCGTTCGCGGCGCGGGGCTTCCCCCGCCCGCTTTCCCCTGCCTGCTTGGACGCCGCCATTTGTGTTCTTTTGCCCTCTGCGCAAGCAGAATGCTTTGCGCATGTGCAGAGGGCAAAAGAACGCAAATGGCGGCGTCTAGGCGGGCGGGGAAAAGCGGGCGGGGGAAGCCCCATGCTGCGAATGCCACCGGCTTCTTCGGTTCTGCGACAACCAACAGGTAAGAGCGTACCGGCAGGAACCCACCCCTGATCCAAATGTAAATTGCGTGACCATGGGGATGCTGCAACGGTCATGGAAAATGTGGGAAATGGTCATAAGTCACTTTTTTCAGTGCCGTTGTAACTTCAAATGGTCACTGTGAACTGTTATAAGTAAAGGACTATCTGTAGTTTAAATAAAACCCCAGAAGTGTATTGGTTGAATTCAAATGTTGCTGTAAGCGGTGACTTTTTAAAAAGTTGTGGTTAAAGAACCACAATTGCCTAGTTCCGTGATGGCGAACCTATGGCACGGGTGCCACAAGTGGCACGCGGAGCCATATCGGTGGGCACGCGAGCTCAGGTCTGGCGCGCATGTGCGCACCGGCCGGCTGATTTTCAGGCCTTCTGGGCCCACTGGGAGTCAGGAAACAGGCTGTTTCCGGCCTCCAGAGGGGGTGGGGAAGGCCGTTTTCGCCCTCCCCAGGCTCCTAGAAAGGCTCTAAAGCCTGGGGAGAGCAAAAAATGGGCGTGCCATTGCATGCTGGGAGTGGGGGGGTCATGCACGCATGCGCGGGGGTGCATGGAATTATGGGTGTGGGCACGCACACACATGATCCCCCGCTTCCCCCTCCCTTTTTGGCACGCGAACCAAAAAAGGTTCGCCATCACTGGCCTAGTTCATACATCACATAATGCTAATGGATTCACATAGCTCACTACAAAAGCAAACAAGCGAGGCCAGTACAACAAGTATCGTGGTTGACAACTGTCTCTTCTGAGAATCGGTTTCACTGTTATCAGCCCAGCATGCACAATGATGAGCCCTTTCTTGGCTGACTGACTGAATGTGTAGGTCTATTACACAGCAGTGACGTGGAGTTCTGTAAACATAGCCACATCATCCAGCAGGGGAAAGGAAGGCCATACAGTAACGTCACTGTATATCTTGACTCTACATTATTTGCTTCTTTTTGTATCTGTGGCCGTCTAATAAAAATCTTGTTAAAAATTCTGGTTGCTGTGCGGTTTGTGGATCTTCGGGAACATTTCGGTATCATTTAGCTTTAGCATGTCCTCCAATAAAACATAAACAGTAAAATTACAATGCTTGTTGCAAATTTATTTGAAAAAAAGGTCCCATTAAACTCACTGAGAATCATATAAAATTCATTGTAAGAGTCATTAAAATGCTTTATTTTCATTGGATTTTTGGATGGTTTGCTTGTTGCCAGCATCTTAAGCACCTGAAACAAGCCAGAAAGTTGGATCTCTGTGTGTGTGTGTGTGTGTGTGTGTGTGTGTGTGTGAGAGAGAGAGAGAGAGAGAGAGAGAGAGAGAGAGAGAGAGAGAGAGAGAGAGAGAGAGAGAGAGAGAGAGAGAGAGAGAGAGAGAGAGAGAGAGAGAGAGAGAGAGAGAGAGAGAGAGAGAGAGAGGAGAGTGTCAGTCCAGTTTTGCTTTCATTGGAAAGGCCAGAAAGCAAAACTGGGATCTTTTGCATGTGAAATAGGTTTTTTTATACTGAATGATGGGTGTCTTCCTCAGTTAACCCACATCCTCATTTGTCTTGGCAACATTACACACAATTTGTCCCCTCCATCCCCATTTTATAGTGATTTTTAAAAATCCTGTTTTAAGAACCTTTAAGTCAAATGAAACTTTAGGTCAGCCCTTGCTAACCTGATGTTGTTCAGAAATCCGATAACACCTTCCATCGTCACTAGCCAACATGGGCAATCGCTATAGTGACAAAGTGGTAGAGAGATTCCTTTGAGTTGTAGCCAACTCCTGGTGATTTCATTGATATATAGTCTTTTTAGCAACTGTACAGATAGGATTTGCTTTTACTTCTGAGAGGTTTTAACTTCTCAGTCAGTTTATAGCCCTGTTGTTTCCTGATAGTCTCTCATCCAAGTACTAATTGATCTTTGCTGTTTGGATTTTTCAGATCAATGAAGATTAGGTAGGTGTTATTACCTGGCTGGATGGTAATTGTAATCCAATTTTTATGGAGGTCACTGAATAGGGAAAGAAAAATTGCCTAAGCAATTGTTATCATTACCACTTAAGGAGGATTACTTTCTTCAATCATGTTCAACAATTCTTGCAAGAAATATTGTGCATACTCAGCAGTGGTTTTCCCCACTTTATAGGTGACAGTTGGAGGATATGACAGTTGCAGGATGTCTTGTTTTTGTAAAACAACAGTATCTGGTTGCTGAAAACTAAGGTCTAACTGCACATCAACGCTTTCTGATAAATATTCTAGAAACTAGCTTGTCTACCAACTGCAAATATAGGAGGAACAGCTGCAAGAAACTTCTGCATTTCAAATGCCTCTTCACAATTAGTCATTTTCATCTGAAGAGGAGTTTGGAGATGGTCTTGAATATGCAACAATTGTTGTGAAAGCATGAAGTTAGCTGATGAAAACAGGAAAGTATGAGAAAGAAATTAAAGAGTGTTCTGCTTTGGCTCTCTTTGGTATAAGAGGGAGGGAAGAAGAAATGCAGTCAGATTTTATGATTCTATTATTTTATCCTTTATCAATATCAAGCTCGTATTTCTTGTAGCGTTCTACCTTGAAGAATTGATATTTCCTCTAGGAGCATCTGCTATGGTCGTCACTAGCATCAAAATGGTAATTGTACCCCGGGCAATCATAGACCAATTATTGCATCTTTTCAACTTGCCTGCCCCCTTTTAAACACATATTGCTTGCACACACTCCTATCCACAATTTTGAAGCCAGTGACATGAAAGCCTTTGCACTTGTGCCACAAACTAGTCACCATATTTTAATCAGGCAAACCCTGTCTTTCTGCAGTTTATGATTCAGAAAATTGAGTTAACTACTGAAACCATTATTCCTTTAACCATGGGTAACTGTGTCATGCAAACATAGCCTAAGATCATTTACTATATAATTAGTTCATGAATAGAAGCGCCCATTTGCATTATTCCATCAGAATCTGCGTGGCCTAAGTTACATGAGGGGATGCTGTGGCCTAGAGGTGGAGCTCTTGCCTCAAAATCAGGAGGCTGTAAGTTTGATTCTAGGTAGAGGCAGATGTAGAGTCTCCTGCTTGGGCAGGGGGTTGGACTAGATGACCTGCAAGGTCCCTTCCAACTCTGTTAAACTGTTAAACATCTCTAACATCCACTTCTGATGTTTCCGTTCAGGATTGGTTCTCCATACCTTGGCTACCCAAGAACATTGTAAAATGCCCTACTATGAGCAGGCTTTTCAGCCCCCAAATATATAATTTAACCTGTGCTGCGGGTGTGTTGATGACAGCTCTCATCACCCCGGCATACTCTGGCCATGGGGATTTCCATCATATCTCATCAGGACGATCACTGGATATGTTGATAAAGGGATGACTGTCATTGATATCCAGCACATTCAGAAGAGGATATCACCAGATAAGTAAAAGCTCTCTTGTGACTCAGATATTGGTTGGGTTGAAATGATATATAGCCTTTACTTGCTCTTGGACAGACTCAAACCTCTTCTCCATCACCTGCCTGC
Organism: Diadophis punctatus similis; assembly: GCA_023053685.1. Lineage (NCBI taxonomy): Eukaryota > Metazoa > Chordata > Lepidosauria > Squamata > Dipsadidae > Diadophis > Diadophis punctatus. Next base: position 1,760,857 of record JALIGW010000047.1, read on the forward strand.
CTGCTTCTTAAGCAGGCCAATTTTACATTGGGGTGACTTTCTCTTTAAAAAAATATTCTATTGGAGAGCTATGGTCTCTCCTACAGGATGACTCAGTGTTCAACTAATGGTGATTTTAAAAAGATGGGACTCTTGCTTGAATTGGCCTTGGTAAATATGTGGACCCATCTATATAATTTTTTTTGCCAACAATGGAATAATTATTTCCCATTACTGCACCTTTTCAACTTGCACGCCAAACAATACCCTCAATATTTTCTTGAGGTCTATCAAAATTGGATCTTTTTTAGTATTACTCAAGGTAGTTAAGATTGGCCAGGCAGTAGCACTAGGCTGCACTTCCCTTGATTCAGAAATTAATTAACGTTGGGCATCTTATTTCTTGGATGGGAGACCATTAGTGGTAGTCTTCACTGGGAGGCTGAAAATTTTTCCCAGAGGAGGCAACAATGTACCACTTCTGCACTGCTGCGATGACCATGGCATGGACGATCCCCGATAAAGTAGCCATCAAGGGCTGAGCTCACTCACAGAGCTTCTTTCCTTTTTTTATTATGTGAAGCCCAAATAAAAAACCAAATTACCATAAGTCTCTCTGTGTGTATGTCTCCTTTTCCTCCACCCAGCAGTCTTCAGTTGTGCCGGACTACAGATCCAACCATCCTTGCCAGGATGGTTAAAGTGGATGTAGCCCAGGGTACCTAAAGGGCGCCAGGTAGGGAAAAGCTGCTGTACCCTTTTTCCCTGCTGCTTTTCGGCACAACTTATTCCAGCCAAAGGCCAGGCTGTTGCTTCAAGCTCCACTTTTGCTCGAACTGGGCAGGGACTCACCGTAAACGGCAGGGAGCAGACGGCGAAGATGATGGTCATGATGGACAGCAGGATGAGGTGATCCAGCTCCTCGGACATAGAGAAGGCTCTCCAGGCGCCCTGCGCGCGCTCTCCGCGAGACTCCGGTTGGCGGCAGGCGCGCAGCTGAGCGCCCAGCGTGGGGCCGCGCCAGGCGGCGGGCAGGCGGGAGTGCGCGCGCCTCAGGTACATGCGGCAAAGGCTGACCATGACCACCAGGTTGCCCAGCAGGACGGCCAGGATGAGCAGCAGCAGCACCGAAGCGTAGAGCAGCGCGAAGGCCTCGGTTCTGCCATTCGAGCGCATCTGGATGAAGCACCACGTGCCCGGCAAGTACTCCATGTAGCTGCCGAAACCCATCAGCGGCAGGGCGCAGAAGGCGGCGGCCAGGCCGTAGAGGGCAGGCAGGGCTCCCAGCAGCAGCGCCAGGGGCCGCCCGCTCAGCAGCCGCTCGTATAGGTACGGCGCGGCCATGGCCAGGCTGCGCTCCAGCGCCATGGCGCCCAGGCAGCTCATGGTGGCCAGGCTGAAGAAACTCATGGAGAAGGCGAAGTAGTAGCAGACGCGCGTGTCCAGCTGTCTCAGCCTGCGTTGTCGCCCGTAAGCCGCCAGCACCACCGGGCTGAGCAGGCAAGTGCCCAGCAGGTCGGTTAACACCAGCGCCATCAGCAGCACGTGGAAAGGCGCCAGGCGCTCCCGCCGCGCCAGCCGACGGCGCCGCGCCATCAGCAGCAGCACCAGCGCCGTCAGGTTGCCGAGCACGCCGGCCGTGAACATGACCGCCGAGATGGCCGGGCCGTCGCCCAAAACCGACGGAACCGACGCCTCCAGTCCCTTGTTGTCCAAGAGCGGGGTCGGCCGCGTGCTTCCATGGCCCGCCTCCTCCATCATCGCGGTGAACTGGCGGAGCGGCCGCTCCTCAGTGGAAAGGGAAAGGAGCTCGGCGGGCGGGCGGCCGAAGATTAAGCACCACCTTCTGCCGCCCCCCACCGACCCGCCCGCCCCCCGATATCGCTGCCAGACTCCGGACGAGCCGGGGTTGCCCTTGAGGCTTCCCCGCGAGCCGCTGCTCTCCTGAAAGCGCCGCGGGGTGGGGTGGGAGGGTATTCCCAGGGCGGAGAGGGCGGCGTCCGCTCTCACTTCTACTTTTCACGTTCTCTTCTTCAGAATGAAACTTCGGAAGTGGAACCATTCCATGCCTTACAACGAAACTTATTTTGCCCCCCCCCCCTCAAAATATCTCCTCTCCCGCATTGGTGGCACAGCTGCATAGATAGAAACGCAAGTTTGAATTCATTTGTCTCTTTCCATTATGGAGATAAATTTGATTTCTCTGGCACTATACGAACCAAGAAGAGCTCCATGGGTAGATCAGGTGTCTCCTCTGTTTGTTTGCCACCTCTTCTTTTCCAAAAAATAAAAGGTGTGAATCCTAACTCTAAGATGCCCTTTGCACAGGATCACCAGGAATGTAGCAAATAAATTTGTAATGTAATCCAGAACAGGGTACCTCTGTGAGTGTTTAGAAAGTTGCACCAGTATGTCCAGTAGAACCGGGACGTACATGTGAACAGCATTTTCAGAGAAGCCTGTATATCACAGGTCAGGTAGGATAGATTGAATTGATTAACCAGAGGCAGCTGCAGAGTACTGTAGGGTCAAAAAAGTCAAGCTAGCAGCTGTAACAGATCAAAATACCTTACGCATAAAACAGAGAGCTTCAATGACTTAGTCATGAATGGCCTGTTGATATTTTTTTTAAATTGTGCCCTGTGTCACCTCTGTGACCAAATATGATTCCTGAGCCCTGGGTTGGCACTGGTGGTGGGCACATGGGCAAGAGAACATCCCAGACTTCCTCCCTCCCTGATTTCTTCATTCTCCATACATGTTTGGGGAAGGAGAATTAATGCGTGGTTGTTATTCCTCTCTTAAAGCCCAAGGCAAGACAAAATATCTCATTCTTTTCCCCCTGCTGAAACTGCTGGGTTTTTGTTGTATACATAACATTTTTTTTCTGAAGCAGTTACAGTGCTGCTTGAGTTATGCTAAGAGGCCTAATTGCTCTGCAGACTGTGTAGCCTGGTTCTTGACAGTGAACAGCAGGACCTGACAATGACATTCAATGGCCAGTAATTACTGTAACTGAGACTGTAACTTTGGTGAGGAGGGAGGGGTGCCTTCGAGGCAGTGATGTCTCCTCGCGAAATCAATGAGCAGCAGACAAACAAGACAACAGTTATATCCTGTCACCCCTTGCTTTATTTTGCACTTATACATAGGCTGACTTCAACTCCCTCACTGCCCATTACTTACTCCTGCAGAGTCAGATGGCAGGAACCTTCTTGCAACTTGACTTACCATTTAGAGTTGTAACTCACTCAAACTTCTACCTCCAGAAACTCTCCACCACCTCAATCCTAATCAAATATCTCCAAATGAGTTTGGAATTGGAGAGGAGAAAAGGGCAAAGGCAGAGACCGTAAATCTACAAAAATAGCAGGGAAATACCAAATGTGGTGAATTTTCCTAGCTCTTGATCTTTCAATCCTGCGAACTATGCTTGATTGTGATTGGGAAAATGCCCACTTGCATAAGGAACCAAAGTGTTTTGGTGTAAAGTCCTACACTTAGGTAAAAAAAACCCAAAAGTATACATATAAACTGGGTGAAACCAGGCTTAATAGCAGTGACTGTGAGAGGGATCTTGGAGTCCTAGACAACCAGCTAAACATGAGCCAGCAGTGTGCAGCGGCAGCCAAAAAAGCCAATACAGAGGGATACAATCTAGATCAAGTGAGGTAAAACTCTATAAAGCCTTAGTTAGACCGCACCTGGAGTATTGCATCCAGTTTTGGTCACCTCACTATAAAAAAGATATTGAGACTCTAGAAAAAGTGCAGAGGAGAGCAACCGGGATGATCAGGAGACTGGAGACTAAAACATATGAAGAGCAGTTGCAGGAACTGGGCATGGCTAGTCTAGTGAAGAGAAGGACCAGGGGAGACATGATAGCAGTGTTCCAATATTTGAGGGGCTGCCACAGAGAGGAGGGGGTCAAGCTATTCTCCAAAGCACCTGAAGGGCATACAAGGAATAATGGATGGAAACTGATCAAGGAGAGATTCATCCTAGAAATAAGGAGGAACTTTCTGACAGTGAGAACAATCAACCAATGGAACAGCTTGCCTTCGGAAGTTGTGGGAGCTTCATCACTTGAGACTTTCAAGGAGAGATTGGACTGCCATTTGTCAGAAATGGTGTAGGGTCACCTGCTTGAGTGGGGGTTGGATTAGATGACCTATAAGGTCCCTTCCAACTCTGTTAATCTGTTAAATCTGTTTGGAGATAGATACAACAAAGTATCTATCTCCAAAGTAAGCGCACAATCGTGCCTACCGTTCCTGTCCTAATGTGCCCATATATTCATACCTCTTTTACTCTTATTCATGCTTGTAATATTACATATATATTCAATCATGTTTTACTGTTTAAACTTTGCTTATAATCATATATGCTTGACAAATAAACAAGTACAAATACAAGTAACTCTTATCGGCAGGCACCACTGTGGATTGCTGGACTCTTCACTAAAGTAAACTGGAAAGCCGCAAAAGCCATCGGCTAGACATTGAACAATCATCCAGTTGAAACTATTAGCTTCCTAACCCATGAAAACAACACATTTGGTTAACATGATGCTATGCAGAGAATAATGTGGCAATCCAGTTAGCCAAATTTATGGCAGCATTTCTTTTCATGACATTAAGAATGCCATAGGTGATAAATTGATTTTGTTCTGCATTCAGCAGTAAATATCTTTTCTGCTATGAAATGCACAACTTTAATGTTTCCACTGCTGTCTCTTCTAAAACTAATGATTTTTGCAAAAAAAAACCTCTCTCTCTCTCACACACACACAGACTTTCTCACACATCTGCCTCTCTGTCAGTTGAAGAAGAGTCATGTTTCCAAATTTAGGGAGTGAGTGATGGTGTCATAGCGTTCAACAATACTGTATTCAGAAATTCCCTGTTAGTAGTTCATCACCAGCTGACCATCTTGGATGATTATTCAACAAAAGACCATAAGAACCGAAGATGCTGGTTACAACTTGAGATAATTGGGACATCTACTATTGTCAATGGCTGCACGAGAGGTACCCAATAGTCAACTTCCCTGCACAGTTCTAATATTTGTAGATAGATACATCCAAACATCTGAATATATTTTCCAAGCCTTTCATTGCTACTGTACTAAGTGCTAATCTGTGCATGTTTCTTGACTTCTACTTCCTTTACTGTAGATGGTTGACCCTCAAAGGGAGAAGCTATCCATCACTTCAGTATCTTCACTGTCAAGGAATTGTGCAGCAGGTATCCAAATGAAGTCAGAGACGCTGACATGAACTTGTAGCTTTATATAAAGAAATATATTTTACATCTATATTTACAGCAGACAAGGTAGTCAGGCACTTCACCACATCATGAGGTAAATCAGGTAAATCACAACAGCATACAGAGCACACAGAAGAAAAAGGCGGGGGGAAAGGAAACTCCCCCTTTATACCCAGCAACCAATCATAAGATAGATTGCCTCATGCAGGAGCCCACACTCTCCAACCAATCAATTAACACTATGTTCTGGTCCATTATCCACTTTACTGTTCCAGCTATTTAATTAAATATCCTAACATTAGGTAAAGATAAAGGTTCCCCTCGCACATACGTGCTAGTCGTTCCCGACTCTAGGGGGCGGTGCTCATCTCCGTTTCAAAGCTGAAGAGCCAGTGCTGTTCAAAGACGTCTCCGTGGTCATGTGGCCGGCATGACTAAATGCCAAAGGTGCACGGAACGCTGTTACCTTCCCACCAAAGGTCTATTTTTCTACTTGCATTTTTTATGTGCTTTCGAACTGCTAGGTTGGCAGAAGCTGGGACAAGTAACGGGAGCTCACTCCGTTATGCGGCACTAGAGATTCGAACTGCTGAACTGCCGATCTTTTTGATCGACAGGCTCAGTGTCTTAGCCACTGAGCCACCGCGTCCCATTAACATTAATTCAGTTCTAAAGTGGGCTTTAATCATTAGTTTATTTTCTTTATATTCATTCATAGTCCCATTTTTTTTCACCATGCTGAGAACAACCAAACATAACCCCAAATGAGCAAATAAAACAAAACCCCATAACAGAAGCTCAGTGTTCACACTAATCCAAAGCATGGGAGCACAGGTTCATTTTAAACAGCCCCCTCCCAAACTAGTATCTTGAATTGTAGCTGGAAGCCGAATGGCAGTCAGTGAAACTTAAGAAGCAGGGATGTCACATGGGCATAACACGACACACCACTGCCTGTGCCACTGCACTCTGGACTAGCTGTAGCTTCTCAGTGTCTTCAAGGGCAGCTTCTTTTATGTATGCATATATTCCGCTTTCCTGGAATTGGGCTTCTGTAGAGCTTATTTTATGTCCCCATCCCCTTCAAATCCTGCTTTGCTTTGTCAGGGAAAATGATTCTTAGGAAAAATGAGTGAAGAATGCCAGAAGTATATTCTAAGATTATATAATCCCAGCAGGGCCATCCATGGTGTGAAGGTCATTCTAGCTGCCCACTATATAGAAAGATGCTAGAGATGGAAAATCTCTTTAGTGTCAATAAGAAAATTCATTATTTAGGAGAAGGCAATGGTAAACCGCTTTGTATTTTACAGTATGAAGAAAATTACACATCAAGTAGGATCTACAAAACCCAAATATAGGAATAGGACTAGATACATACATACATACATACATACATACATACATACATACATACATACATACATACTTTGTTCATACAATTTTCCTGATTATTCCCCTCCCCAGATAATTAAGTCAGTCAGCCAGTCAATTAAACAATACAAGATTTGTCTAAAAATTTGACCTATACGTCCAATGGCTAAGAACTGGCCACATTAATATGCAGAATGATCCAGAAATTTAGAGGATGGTAATTTTCCACGGGAAAGCTGATTATATGGTATCGGGTAGATCAACCAGAGTGCTTGGGGCCCCTGTAAGAGTCACAGGATACCTGAGAGTTTATTGAATACATTACTTCCTTACTGGCTGAGTCATTGCTCAGTGTCTTGCCATGTAAGGGTAAGTGATCTCATTTTAATTTTTGAAAAGTTAAATTACATCCAGGGAAAAACCCTGAGCAAAATTTACTAGGAAATGATTGTGGCCAGCCCCACAGCTATGTTTTCCAGATTCACAGTTCATTTTTGGCAGTGAGGACTCTGCTACTGAAATTGACTAATTCATGAACTGGAGTTGGGGTGAATGAGGAGATGATCAAAATGCTAGAATTTATGCTATTATTCAGGACACCACATTCCCATAACAAATAGTGAGCAAGTTCCTGAGTTTGAATAATGCTAGGAAACCATGGCTCTGTTAATTATCCTGTAATTTACTGAATTAACTCAGTTGCCTGTATTGGCTTGATGCATTGATTCATGAATTAGCCAACTTTTTTAAATCAAATGAGCTGCACAAATTCATCTAGATATTGCAAATAAAGTGCCAAACTAAGGCAGAATGATAGGTAAGGAAAACATCTTTATTTTATCTTTGGAGCACAAACCTGTCAATGCCATTAGTCTCAACAGCAAAGATTATCATATTCCTTTATAGAAGCAATACATTTCAGATTGTGAGGCAGGCATTGTGGACAAGTGATGTGGTCTAGAAAAACCTTTTCAAACCAGATAAGACACACCATCAGGATAATAATACTACAGACGCCTGTTGAAGTTTAATTGTTAGAAAAGTAATAATGGAGAAAGATTCCCAGTACTGGAAAAATGCTGTATTTCTGCTCAACACATTTCTATTAATGTTGCCACCTACTGATTGATTTGATTATGTGCCATCAATCTGATGTTGAATACATAGACTTTCTCTGGGATGATGGTGAAAAAGGGGTCTGGAGGCTGCTAAACTATATAATGAACAGCTAAGGGAACTAGGTATGTTTAGTCCAACAAATTGAAGGTTTGGGTATGACAAGATAGCTGTATTCCAGTACTTGAAGGGCTGTCACAAAGAAGAAGAGATGGACTTATTTTCCAGTCACCTGAGGGTAGAATAAGAAGCAATGGATAGAAGCTCATCAGAGGAAGATCCAATCTGGAACTAGGGAGAATTTCCTGACAATGAGAACAATTAGTCAATGGAACAGTTTGCCTCATGAGGTTGTGGGTGCTCCATCTCAGGATTTCAAGAAAAGATTGGACAGCCATTTGTCTGGAATGGAATAAGGACTCCTGCCCTAGGCAGGGCATTGGACTAGAAGACCTCTAAGGTCCCTTCCAGCCCTAAGATTCTATGAAAATCTATGATGTTTCCATGCTGATCTTTCAAGATTCCAAGCATGTACTTATCTCTGCTGCCACCTATAGAGAGACTTTGTGACTAGTGACAGATAACCTAGTCCTGTCATAGCAAAATAAGATCCAGTGCAATCCCAATTGCACAATTAAGCCTGTGCGTAACTGTATCAACTGTATTAATTGTATCTGCTTTGTGCTCATCAGTGGCAAAGGAAAACACAAAATGGAAAAGATTTAATGTATTCAAAGGGAAAGCAACTATTTGACAGAAATTCTGATAACTACCGGTAGTAATCTGTATAAACAATCCTCCTTCCTTTCCCCCTTCTGAAAAAAGTTTTTTTTTAATGGATGCATGAAAATTCCTTTCTCATAAAACTTTCCCGTTCAACCACAGCCCTGGCTGAATATAATATGAGGATAGCAAGTCTGTAGAAACTCTATAATCTATAGATAGCAGGGCTGTGTTATGTGCTCCAAACTTGTAGGTGTGAGTCAGAGAGCTATTTCATAAGCCACTGCTTCCCCTTCCTAGATTGACAATTGATTTATGAAGTATAGACATATGCCTGTCAGTACTGAAACATGGAACCTTCTTCCTGACAGCAGCTCCGATGTAGAAATCCCTTTTGAACACTTGCCAAGGATCGTCTTAACGCATGGGCCTGATGGGCACTTGCCTGTCAGAAGTGGTATTCAGCAGGTTCCGACCAGTTCTGGAGAACTGGTAGCGGAAATTTTGAGTAGTTCCGAGAACCGGTAAATACTACCTCTGACTGGCCCCACCCCCCTCTATTCTCTGCCTCCCGAGTCCCCGCTGATTGGGAGGAAATGGGGATTTTGCAGTATCCTTCCTCTGGAGTGGGGTGGAATGGAGATTTTACAGTATCCTTCCCCTGCTACGCCCACCAAGCCATGCCCACTAAGCCACACCATGCCCACAAAGCCACGCCCACAGAACTGGTAGTAAATTTTTTTGAATCCCACCACTGTCCGTGGGCCCTACGAGCATAAGAGCCCCATACTAATCTGTGTATGTTAACCCTTCAATGCACCTTGTATCATATAAATACAGTAACATATTTATTATATTTTACTGCATTTTTAAAAATTAATACTAACATGCAAATATATGTTTAATTTTATCGACCATTTACATTTTTATTCCTGTGAGTAGTTGTCGTAAGGGCCCCAGTACACTGCTTTGCCCGGGGGCCCATAATGCTGTTAAGATGGCTCTGTGACATCCCTTAACTGACTATTGCCTGGGCCAACTGCCTACAAAGCACGTGTTTGGCTGACGGGAGCCCTCCCTACAAGTGTGCCTTTGAAAAAAAGCCTCTGGATGTGCCAGAACCCAGCCTCTGGATCTTTGCCCAGATAAACAGGAAGGTAAATGCCCGTTTGCTTTGTCATTCTTGTTTATCTATTTTGTTGGTGGTGATTTTCTTCTTCCTCTTACTTTCGGCTGAGCGCATTGAGAATTTTGAAACGCCCAGGCAAGCATAAATGTAACAGCATTCCATAAAGCACCACGAGAAATTGATGTCTGTGGACCAAAGGGGCCAATTGAATAATAAACATTGATTGTCTGCTCTGACTGACAGCCTTTGGAAAACAAGAAAAGCTCCTTCCAGGAATGTAAAGGTTAGCTCAATGATATAGATCAATGTTTTTCAACCTTGGCAACTTTAAGATGTGTAGACTTCAACTTTCAGAATTCCCCAGCCTTGCTGGTTGGGAAATTCTGGGAGATGAAATCCTCATATCATAAAGTTGCAAAGACTGAGAAATACTGATATAGGCTAAGCTGCAGAGTTCTCTGGTAACTTCTCCTCAGATAAAACGGCAATGGATGAGAAGAAGTCCATTATACTTTTCGCATTCAGCAATGAGCGGAATAATGGCCAATAAACTGAAAATGAATTTTGACTAGATGGAGTCAGTGAGTATTTGAGATTAGAGATCTAATTGAAAGTTTCAGACAAGATCACATACAGTGAATGTATAGAATGGTGTGTGGGTGCCTTTGACTATAGAATGGTGTGAATTATGCCCTGCAGTTTTGTTGGCAAAGTTTTCCAGAAGTGGTTTGCCACTATCTGCTTCCCAGGTCTGAGACAGTGACTGACCCAAGGTCACCCAGATTGGAATGGGACAACTCGCTGCAGCTAACTTGCCATGGCCAACTCACCATGACCAACTCACCACAGGACAACTCACCATGACCAACTCACCAATGGCCAACTCACCATAGGACAACTCGCAATGGCCAACTCATCATAGGACAACTCAAAATGGCCAAGTCACCATAGGACAACTCGCAATGGCCAACTCATCATAGGACAACTTGCAATGGCCAAGTCACCATAGGACAACTCGCTATGGGACAATTTAATAATTCTATTTAATTATTTAAATAAATAAAACATATTTTAATTTTTTTCATTCACATTTCTTTCTGTCCCTCTTTTTGCACTCTTTCTTTAATGATTTTATTCCACCATTTCTTTGATATTAGTGTAACTCTTATCCTGCAGTGAGTTGTCTCTGCCCATAGCCAGGAATTTGATGCTGACCAGTTCAAGATCTGACTCAAGGTGCTGACTCAGCCTTCCATCCTTCCAAGGTCAGTAAAATGAGGACTCAGATTGTTGGGGGCAATATGCTAACTCTAAACCGCTCAGAGTGCGCTGTAAAGCACTACGTGGCGGTATATAAGCCTAAGTGCTATTGCTATACTGTGATGGTTATGTGAGGATCAGTTGTAAAGTTACTTTTTGCATGCCATCATAACTTTAAACGGTTGTAAATAGGGCACTTGATAAGTGAGGATTACCTGTATATTAATTCAAACAGTCCCCACAGTTTAGGTCAGGGGTCAGCAACCCGCAGCTCTGGAGCCACATGTGGCTCTTTCATGCCTCTGCTGCGGTTCCCTGTTGCCGGACGGTAAAAGGAAAAGATGCCGTGCTAGGAGGAGACTCTATGGTGGGGGAACCGGACTTCCAGTCGGCAGAGGAAAAAGGATGCCACGCTAGGAGGAGACTCTATGGTGGGGGAACCAGACTTCCGGTTGGCAGAGGAAAAAGGACGCCATGCTAGGAGGAGACTCTATGGTGGGGAGAACCGGAGTTCCGGTTGGCTCCAGAATTGAACGGGGAGCTTCCGCTTAGGACTTTTGTGTTTAAGGTTGCCGACCCCTGGTTTAGGTAAACGGGGAGATTGCAAAAACAAAATGCACTAATAGAAAACAAAATACTTCTAGCACTGAAGAGGCACATGGGGATGGACATGGGTATTAGAGGGAGAAAAACAGAGAGTATTGTCATTATAACTGTCATTATAACTTCAGGATCAAGGGTATGGATTTTAGATGGCTTATCAGGTAAAGGCCTGGGATATAGAGCGTGCTAGAAAGTCTGTCCCCATTGCCTAGATTTCAGGTGTAACTAACAGCGAAAACCAAATGTAAAGCTGTCAGCTCTTTAAATTGGGCCCGTTCTCTGTGTGCCACAGACTGAGATTGGAAGGAGCACTTTCTCCTGCAGTGTAGCAGGAAGGATGGTTTCCATCCATATGGAAAGTAATTAGGGGTCCTTGGTGCTTGCTTGTTTTATTGCAGACGTTTCATCACCCAAACTAAGTAACATCATCTGATGCAGGTTTGGGAATTGAAACATCTGCAAGAAAACAAGCAAGCTCAGAGAGCACCAAGGACCCCTCATTTTAACCCTGAGCTACAAATATTAAATGAAAAATAGTGCCTCCACCTCCATAACTTTAGTTTAAATATGGATATTATAATAAATGAAACAGGAAAATATTTCTTGAAACAAGCCCTTTCATGACTTGATTTCTCTCTCCCCCCATATTCAGCATTTATGCCATTTCCTTCTAGCACTGATGGCGCTACCTAGTTGGGTAATGAAATGCCTGCAAGAAAACAACCAAGCTCAGAGAACATCACAATCAAATTTGCTACACATTTCTGCCGTTGACAGACAACCGTCTTAAAGCCATCACGAAAGAATTCCACACTTTTGACTCTTCCACCAGGTCTTTTATCTCTTCATTTGAGTGAAGCAGATGCCCATAAAGATGGTTTTTTAAAAATGGGGAAAGGAAGAAGTTACAAGGTGCCAGGTTTGGTGGATGGGTAATACAAATACAACTTTGTAAATGCCTCTTGGGTGACTTATGAAGTGTGAAGTTTAGTATACTGCAGCACAAATTCCTTCTATAGTCCCAAACTTTACTTAATCCTAGTTTTAAAATTTTGAGTGTTGCAGTGTAGTGTTCTTTGTTGATAGTAGTTCGGGGTTAAAAAAAACAACTATGTGAATAAAACCATCTGCATCCCCCAAAAGTTGTAACCTTATGTTTTCTTTCCATTTTCTGATTTTTTCCCCATACAGGTGAAGCTTTCTGATGATATTCCATGGACTGACACTTTGTGATGAGTCTCCATTTTGTTGGCTATCATAATTCTGCTGTGAAGAAATTCTTTATTCTCATAGTTTATGTGGCAGAATCGGGTGCTGAGATGTAGGAGGGAAGGGAGCTAAGAGGCAGATAGTCTTGAGTCCTTAGTTTGCGGAAAGAGGCCCGGAAAGGATCGTCCTTAAATTTTCACAGGATTTATCTCATACTTATTCAGAGCATGATTGAAGATTCCTGTCTATGGGCAAACAGCAATGAAGAAACTACTATGAGTAATTCCACCTTGTTGTTCTTAGCTCCTTGTGCCTAACACAGAGGTGGGTTTCAGCAGGTTCTGACCAGTTCTGGAGAACCGGTAGCGGAAATTTAGAGTAGTTCGGAGAACCGGTAAATACCACCTCTGACTGGCCCCGCCCCCATCTATTCTCTGCCTCCCGAGTCCCAACTGATTGGGAGGAAATGGGGATTTTGCAATAACCTTCCCCTGGAGTGGGGTGGGAATAGAGATTTTACAGTATCCTTCCCCTGCCATGCCCACCAAGCCACGCCCACCAAGCCACACCCACAGAACAGGTAGTAAAAAAATTTGAAACCCACCACTGGCCTAACAGCATAACAACTGCTTGCAAATTTTAAAATTTTAAGGTTTCAACTCTGTCATGGCATGCAAGGGACCCATCCTGCACAAACCTTTTGCTTTTGACAAGCATCAACAATGTGTTCCACATGTTTCTGTGAAATGCCAAGGTTGCCAGTAGTTTCACTTTGAGTGATTGCCTTTTATCAGTTCATCAGCTTTTCTTATGTGAAACTCATTGATTGTTCTTTCTGGATTCACCATCCATGCAAGTATAGCAGTACGTATCATTTCATGTCAACACAACAATCAGGGTAAACATTCTGCATTCAGGGCTGAATTTCAATTGGAGGGACTCTTTCAACAATCAAAATTTCAATCATGGTGCATTGCTTAAAGTACGCTGATGACTGACTGCAGGCTTCCGTTGGCACAAACCATGGCAACCCAATCTTTTCCAATAACAACTTCAGATCAACCGAAAGAACAAATGCTAAAGAACACATACAAACTTCTAGTGCATTACTATTGCCACATTTTGGCAATTTATAACATTGAAAGCACTTTTCATTCAATTATCATATCACACCGTAATCAAAGGAATGATATATGTATTTTTCACCTCTTAATTAAATGTAATTACGCATACACACACACACACACACACACACACACACACACACACACACACACACACACACACACACCTTTTCCTCTAGCATGATATAATAATATTTTTTGAAAAGGTAAACAGGAAAATGAAGAGCCCTCCTGCCCCCAGTCCTTCATCTAGGTTCCCCGTGTGCCTCTTGCACTAGTGGAATAAAGCTACTCACTGCTACTCAAGAGTCAGCTCATTTCCACTGCCTAATGCAATTAGCTCAGTGCATTAAACTATAATAAATGTGCTCATGGATTGGCAAGATCTGTGGACCCATACATTTTTTAAATAGGCCAATGGCCAGTATAACTATGGCTTGTTCAACAGAACTGTAACATACAGTGGCACAGCACACTGTGAAACTAGTCCACATCCACACAGTTGCTTTGCCCTGTTTCTCTCAAAGGCACAGGAATTCATGCTGCCCTATATCTTATTTGTCTCCATACAGCACTCCTGGAGCAGGTCTCTACTGCACTACTACGGTATTCATAGAGTTTTAATGTGCAATATTCTAATATTCCAAGGGCCAGGATTTGTGGTTCTATCAGCTGAAATTTCAGCCCTGACCAATATCATCATCCATATGAAAAGTCTTTTCCAAGTAGCAACACACTTGTAATTCCATGTATTACAGGTTTGGGGTTTTTTTTTTCATTTTTATTGTACTCTTGGTCAATAGATCTTTACCCTCTGTTCTGTGAAACTGTCAGTCAGCCAGATGATTATTAGTTAGAGGTTTTCTAATTCTTGACTGCCATCTTGTTGTTGTCCAGATATGTGCAACCACTGGATCAGACCTAGAACATTTTGCATGCTTAAGCATTTGGGTTGCCTCCGATAAGTTAGCAGCAAGATGCATTCTTTATTATCATACATTTAGCAAAAAACTAGAATGCTCTTTGTTATTTGTGTTAGAAGAGGCTAAATATCTAAACTTGCAAAATTCTCTGGTTGGGGTCACATTCTGCGAAATCATCCTTGTTTTGCTTTCAACCTCATTCTGTTCCCATAGTCAATTGAACGAATAATATATATTCGTTATATATATTAATATATATATATAACGAATAAAGAAGCTAAGTCATTGGCTCATCTTATTAAATTGTGGATGCAAAGTAATAAAGTATCCATTACAGATCTGTCTTTTCAGATGACTGAAAGTATTAAAAGTGCATGCATACCGTATATTTCTTAGAAACAAACATTTAGCAGAATTCTGGAATATACCTGTAATTCTAGTTTACATGTACTGTAAAAATAACTAAAAACTAGACATTGTCAATTTCTTGCTCTTTTTTTCCAGGGAATATCTCCACAATATCTGAGCTGCAGAATTATCAAAGGCTGACCATAACTGTTTTATTGCACAGGGCCAATCAGGCAATGGTAAGAGTACTGATAGTGGAGAAGAATGTAATAAGCCATTAAAGGTTGATATAACATTCAGTCAACAATGTCCAGACAGATGTGCCCAGGAAATCCAGATATATCAATGTAGGCTTTGTGTCTTGATCCTTTTTTAAAGAGTCACAGTAATGAATTGTGTGAAAAATCATAGATTTTCAGTTTGTATCAAGTTGAAATCCATGTGTTGTAACAGTTATGGCAGGCTGAAAGGGAATAATTCTGCAATCTCTTTGATCTTGTCCAGTGCAATCTTTTTTATGTCTACCTGGAATCCAATTTTTGCCGTGGTAAAGGGGGTTGGGCCAAGCAACCCAGCAAATAGGAGATCCATGATGTGCAGCCCAATTTCTGCACATGTGCAGCCCAAATTCTGCACATCTGAATCTGTGCAGCCCAAATTCTGGCAATTCGCGGCAGTCAGAAAGAAAAGAGGCAAGTTATTTTTCCTCATTTTTCTCTATTTTTGTGCCCACCCTCACACTGCATTCCTACTGTGGGCAATCTATGGAAGAGAATTAATAAAGTGAAGAAACCGCAAACGTGTCAGGCGTTTAGGTTCACACCATCCCACATTTCATGAATTCAGAAGATATTGCCAAGATTTTGATGATTTCATCTTGAGATCTTACAAGAGTTGGTGCAACAGGGCCAAATTCTTAACATAGGCTTTCATGCGAAGTTTCAGATCTGTCAGATTCGCACCATTTCTACACAGTACATTTATATTATTGTAATTTTAACTTTGGGTGCACTGTTGATGGCAATTGAGGGGAGGAGGAAAGATACTTGGTCTTTGCAAGTATTGCTGCTTTCCATCTAGGTTTGTTGACATATACAGTATGTTGACGAATGGAAGAAAGGAGAAGAATATGATCCACAGTGATTCTTAATATTCCAGCATCTTAACCTTCCACTGCTGGTGTATAGAAACAGAACTTTTGGAATTGCACTGAGAAGAACTGGTTGACAGCAACCTCTGTCAAAGGTTGGCCACTGTGCCAGCATTTCCCCACCTCCATTGGCCAAATGTCTGGGGATTGGTATTTAAGGCCCATCAGCTCTAATTCCAGGGAGAACAATGTTGCTCCCTTATTATTATATTTTAAAACAATAGAGCCTAGGCTTTGCAGTATTTAGGATTTGAAAGCAAAGAAGAATTCTCAAGCACCCTGGAGAGGGGAGACGCTGTTCTTTCTGCCAATCAATATGTCAAATGGAATTTTTCCTGGAATCCCATTTAGAGCTCAGGAAAGCAGCAGCGATCCCAGGTCTAAGAAGCTGAGCGTTGCAGTCCAAAACACTTGTGACTTTCTAATAAGAGAAAGTCACTTATTAGAAAGCCACAGCCACTGTTACTGTTCTTCAGACAAAGATGTTACACTTCGGCTGCCCTTCCTTTGGCTCCTGCCACCTCTAATATATCCATTCTGAGGTGGGGCAATCAGAATAGCAATAGCACTTTTCTTATATACCGCTTCATAGTGCTTTACAGCCCTCTCTAAGCGGTTTACAGAGTTCAGCATATTGCCCCCAACAATCTGGGTCCTCATTTTACCGACCTCAGAAGGATGGAAGGCTGAGTCAACCTTGAGCCTGGTGAGATTTGAACAGCTGAACTGTTGAACTAGCAGTCAGCCTGCAATGGCTGCATTTAACCACTGCACCACTTCAGAAAGGCACCCAAAATTCAAACATATGCGTGTACCAAAATATCCAGTGTATTTTTTCTGCTGTTGAGTCAGCTCAGCTTCTGAGTAAGCTTCAGAACATTTGATGGCCTGGATGCTGCTGTTCATTCAATTGCTTTTAACTCTTGGCGAACTAGATCTAGGCATCATTTTTCCTGATTGTCTGTCAATAACCACTTCTTTATAAACTCCCACCTGTGTCATTATTAATAGCTTCTAACTGCTGGTATCTCTTTTCTGCTTTAGCCTTTTCCACGTGTCAGAGTTTTTTCTAGCTATTCTTGTCTTTTTATTACAGGTCCAAAATATTGAAATTTGAGCTTTCTAATAAACACTAATAAGTGTTTCTAGTTAGCATTCTGGTGTTGCTTCAATTAGCCTTCAACAATCTGTTCTTTTGCCATTCCCAGGCATTCTCAAAAATTCTGAAAAATCTGTCCACTATTATAATTCCAAGGCGTCAATTTTTCTTTGTTCAGTATTTCTGATGGTCCATCTCTCCCAGCTGTATATTACAGCTATGAAAACTATGGCTTTGACTATATGCACTTGCATTCAAAACCAATTCATATTTCCTCTTCAAATAGTTTTTATTTTTATTTTTAAAAAATCAAGCATCTTGCAAATTTACCGCATTGTTAAATTTTGGGGACAGCTAAAAATAATTAAATTATTTTCAATCTTGAACATCTAAAGATAACTCTGTCAAAATTCAGTCAATCCATTGTATTTAGTTGCATAAGCTACCAACAAAATGAATCTGCTTCCTCTTAGGCTTAAACTGTAAGCTATAATTGGATTCCCCCCCCCCATGAGATAATGGATGTTTAATCTTTATTTAACGGAAATATAGCTGTCAAAATGTTTGCTTTTCAACCATTTGCTTTAAAAAACCCTCAATTTAAACATTTGTTCAAGATTACAATGACACTTTGATCATTTGAATTGTTCCTTTTCAAGGCTTTCTCTAGCTTTACAATATCACTGTTTAGAGAAGCCAACAAACAAGTGCAAAGTACAAAGTGTGGACACACGGTACACCTGTCCACAAATCCACCACAGAGAGCAATGAGAAAGAGAAAGAATGTGCATAGCAGCTTTTTCTAATCCATATCCCTGAAGGCTTCTGTTCCATATTCTGTTCTTATCTTTTGTGAGATTCCATGGTTGGTCAGTTGATATCAGCTCCCACAGATTTGCAGCATGCAAATAAAATCTGTTGGTAGAAAAGGTAATTGGAACTTAAAGTGCCCAATATCTCTGGTAGAATATTTGGACTTAAATACATTTCTGAATGCTTCTGTGCAAATGGATCCCACCAGTCAAGTAAATTGTTACTGTAATGTGAATGAGTCCTATGACAACTTGGGTTTTTTGAAGGAGCACCAGAACAAGTCTACCAATGAAGCTACAGCCAGTACCACAGAGTCATCTTGGTCCCTCTTTTCAACCTTAATAAACGTTGACTTGCAACAATTCGGCTTTGAAGACCATGATGTGCCACAAGAAGAAGTCCAGTTGTATCATCTCCAGCTCCCGTCCATTTATGGTATGTCATTGGATTCTTTCCTCTGCCAAGTTCCCAGGAGCTGATCTTGGGAGTGCAGATCTTTCTTCAAACTCAGCCTCCTAGAAAACCGCTGGAGCAAACTGCGAAATATGGATGTCCGAAAAATGATGAAGACCCAGGGATCCACAATGGAATTGACAGAGAAAAAACGGAGGGCTGTAAGATCTGCTGCCTCATTCGCATCAGGGGCAAAGGCTCCAATGTAGGCTCGAATCTGTAAGAGATGGAAAGACACTGTAAGAAACTTACAGTTGATGGGGATGTTGCATAATGAAAACTACTACATAGGAATACCTGGGGATCTTGTAAGGAACGACAGCATTGACCTCAGAGAAGAACAGAATGGGATATTCTTTATTGACCAAGTGTGATTGGACACGCAAGGAATTTGTCTCCGGTGCATACGCTCTCAATATACATACAAGCAACAAATCGTAAGATACAATCTTACAATTATAAATATAAGATGTTCAGATGTTAGCAAAATATAAATGAAGCCCAGGAAGAGAAGAAGGTATTAAAAAGAAAGTTAAAGTGACCCTGCCTTCATTCTTTTTGTTGTAAGATGGAGGGAAGGGAAACATCATTAGGCTTTCGAGATTGTGATATTATAGCCTATACAGTATATCAGTAAAGTCCTGGTATTTCTTGTGGAATCCTAATTTCCTAATTTGGTTTACCTCAAAGGGCTGACATGTTTTTCCAGCTATATTTACATATCCTTGAGAGCAGCGGTTAGAGTGGGGTACTGCAGGCCACTTTAGCTGACTGTGATCCGCAGGTCAGCGGTTCAAATCTCACCGGCTCAAGGTTGACTCAGCCTTCCATCCTTCCGAGGTAGGTAAAATGAGGACCCAGATTGTTGGGGGCAATATAAATATACATTGCTTACTGGTGTAAACCGCTTAGAGAGTGCTTGCACTGTGAGACGGAATATAAATGTCACTAATAAATAAATAAAATAAATCACTTCTGAATTTTCATTTATTGTCACCCAATAAAAACCTGGGCATTAGGAATCATGATGTGACACAATTTTTGTGTTGCTTATCAGCTTGTTTAAATTGCCAAAATCTTGTACAGGTAGCCCTTGATTTACAACCACAATTGAGCCCAAAATTTCCATTCCTAAGCCACACAGTTGTTAAGAGAGTTTTGCCCCCTTTTATGACTTTTCTTGCCACAGTTGTTAAGTGAATCACTGCAGTTGTTAAGTTAGTAACATGGCTGTTAAGTGAATCTGGCTTCCCCATTGAGTGCTTGTCAGAAGGTCGCAAAAGGTGATCACATGACCCTGGGACCAGAGGTGGGTTCCTGCCGGTGCGGTTAGTAGCTGTTGTTTGGCGCAGAGCCGAAGATGCTGCTGCCGTTCGCGGCGCAGAGGCTTTCCCCGGGCGCTGCCGCCGCCCGCATGGCCGCCGCCGTTTGCGTTCTTTTGCCCTCTGCGCATGCGCAAAGCCTTCTGCATGCGCAGAGGGCAAAAGAACGCAATTGGCGGCGTCCATGCGGGCGGGGAAAGCTCCCACGCCGTGAACGGCAGCAGCATCTTCGGCTCTGCGCCAAACAACAGCTAATGACCGCACCGGCAAAAACAGGCAGGACCCTGCAACAGTTATAAATACATGCCAATTGCCAAGCATCGGACTTTTAAATTATATGACCATGGAAATGCTACAACGGCCATACGTGTAAAAAAATGGCCATAAGTTATTTTTTCACTGCCATTTTAACTTTCAATGGTCACTAAACAAATGATTATAAATCAAGGAGTACCTGTAAGTAATCTGCAGTTCTCAATTACTATCCTGATTTATCAAAGATATTACCTTTAGCCATTCATGCAAACTGTTTCCGGGGGCTGTCAGTCTACTCTCAAACTTGGCAACTCCAACATGTGTGGATTTGAACTCCCACACATCTTAATATTGCCAGGTTTGAGAAGCCCTGGTCTGGTGCAACCAAAGCAGAACAAATGGTTGCACTGGACATTCAGGAAAGCAATGCTGTTTGTTACACACACAGGCTGAGAGTGTGTGCTGAGTGAAAAAATCTGTAGAACTGATAGAACTGAATTCTTGATGAGATGCACTTTTCTAATTGGCTGTACATTTGATTATACAGGTTAATTCATTTCTTATTGCACCTAGCACCTTGCTAGAGTACTACATCACTTAAAATATATCAAGGTTATCATTTTTTTACAAACACATTTATGTAGGCAGGAGATATTCATTCAACATTTAGAAGTTTATATAATTAATTGCTTTTCCTGGCATCTAGCTTGGGGCTGCTTAAGAGCAGAGAAGGCATTTTCTAAAGGGTTGGGGTGGGAGGCATTCCAGTAATCCTAAAAGTGCAAGTGAATAAAGAACTTTTATTGTATTTGTTGTCAGTATGGTTTGGATTTCTGGGAGTTGTAATTCCAATAATTCTGGAAGATTCAGAGCGGAGAAAGGGTCAGAAAGCCGGAGGCTCCTCTGCAGAAAAGCTGTCAACTGTTAAGTCTCTGTGTCTGAAAAGCTCCCCCTTGTGGGAAAACAAAGAAAAATATTATTATATTAGCATTCCACTTGTAGAATAGACTGTCTAGATCAGTTTCTTAACCTTTTGGTGCCATGAACTCCCTTGAGAGTCTGATGAGACCACTTGAATACATGAATATATATACTGTATATATATGTGTGTCACAAAGGCAACCAGTTATGCTCAAAAACAGTTCAAAATAAAAAATAAAAAATAAGATACATATAATATAATAATGTAAAGTTGTGAGTTGTTTTTAATCCAAGTTCACAGACCCCCCCCCCTCTTAAAATGTGTCCATAAATCCCCGGTCATGATTTAGATCTCTGGACTACAATTCCTATCCTCTGTCTGGATGCATTAGCTTTGCTAATTGGCAAGGATGGGAGTTTCAGCCCAACACATCTGGAAAATACCAAACTGGGAAAGGCCAAATTTTACCCTGAATGTTTCCCATGAAACCCATAATTTCTCTGACTTTAAGAGTCTCTAGTGTAAAAAGTAAAACTACATTATTAGCTTTTAAAACAAAAACAAAACCCAGTCTGCAATTCTCTGCAACAAAATGTGCATTTTGTTTAATATCCCATTTTAGAATTATATTAGTTTCAAATCCTTATTGACCCCTCGCATCCTGGACATAAACTGTTTCAACTCCTACCCTCAAAACATCGCTATAGAGCACTGCACACCAAGACAACTAGACACAAGAACAGTTTTTTCCCGAACGCCATCACTCTGCTAAACAAATAATTCCCTCACCACTGTCAAACTATTCACTAAGGCTGCATTACTATTACTATTAGTTTTTCTCATCGTTCCTATCACCCATCTCCTCCCACTTATGACTGTATGACTGTAACTTGTTGCTTGTATCCTTACGATTTATATTAATATTGTTTCCTGATTGCTTACTTGAACCCTATGACAACCATTCTTGACAAATGTATCTTTTCTTTTATGTACACTGAGAGCATATGCACCAAAAACAAATTCCTTGTGTGTCCAATCACACTTGGCCAATAAAGAATTCTATTCTATTCTATTCTATTCTATTCTATTCTATTCTATTCTATTCTATTCTATTCTATTCTATTCTATTCTATTCTATTCTATTCTATTCTATTCTATTATTATTTGTACCACAGCAAGAGTTAGAGGGAGGGCCTTGGGAGAAGCATTGGCCCTCCTGAGAAAAATATGAAATGATCAAATGCAGGTGATCAATAATTTTTATTCAAGATAGTAAAACTCATCAGTCCCAGGTTATTTCACCATTTGGAGTTCACTTGTTTTACTGAACAATGGAGAACAAATTCCATGGGTATACAGATTGTTCTGACTCAGCCTTAGCAGAAATAAGAAACATACTCCTTGCCCTGAAAAAACCCTCTTTATTTATCTCCTGTGAATTAATGGCATTCACACACCGAAAAGTCCAGCCAATAGTCCTTCAAAGAGTTAATTGCAGTAACAGACCTTATCAGTTCTTTGAGCTAATTGCCAGACCCTGAGCTCCCAGCCACAAGGCTGCAAATTAAGTGCTGGCAAGCATCTCTGAGGCACAAAACACCACCCAAATCTTCCGAAATCCGAACTGTTGTCTCCTACAACCACCACTCCCCTTTCCTTCTACTTATTCCCCAGCCAGGGAGGGGCCATTCAGCGTCCATGTGTGCCTTGCTTCCTGAGTCGACTCCTTGTCCTCAGTTGTTCTCCTCTCCTAACAGCTCTGTGCATACATGCATCTGGAACAGGCCCCAGCTGTTCTTCCTCCCCACTTATCTCTGCCTCTATAGGCAGCTGCCTCTCCGGTGGCTGGGAAATGTCAGACGGCCCTGGCTCTATCTCTGTGTCCGGCGCAGAACATCCATCAGAGCCTTCCCCAGACTCCAGAACTGGCCCAAGTTCCTCCTAAACCTCCTCATTGTCCAAGTCTGCCGCCAGCTCCACTGGCAGCTGGCGGGCCACAACACAGATAATCCTCCACTTACAACCACAATTGGAACTGGAATCTCAGTTGTTGAGCGAAACTGCCATTAAATGAGACGCTCACATGATGCTTCACTCAGCTACTACAATCCTGGCATTCCCGGTTGCAGTCATTAAGTCTCCTGGGTTGGTAAGTGATGGAATGAAAGAGATGGCTGCTGAATTCATCTCTCCTCCATGTGTGAGAGGGAACTATTCCAGCAGGCTACAGGAATGGAAGTTAGATCTTTAGGAACTCGACTCCATTTCTGCATCCCACAAGAGGAGTGTCAGCCTCGGTGCTGCTTGCTTGCTTTGGCTGCCATAGAAACGGGGGGAGGGGGAGGTCTAGGTATTTGGGAGGAGGGAGGGAAGCAGTGCTGGAGATGTCTCCATATGTGTATTAGGGAGTTAGGGAGGAAAGTTCTCATCATCTACTGCTTGGCTGCATGGACACGTTTATAGCCAGCTCAAGGTCAACAGTTTCTGCACACCAGGTGTGAAGGCTCCACCTGATGATGTGGCCCACATGACACCTGGGGGGCATTGGGATTGGATGGCCAGCCTGGGTCTTTGAGGGGAGGGATTTGGGATTACTTTTTATATATAACTTTTGCACCTTTTGCCTCAGATCTTGCTTTTAACTTGTTGCTATCAGTTCTTATCCAGTAAAAGTATCTTTCTCTACAATTATGGAGTTGGGTTCTTTCTTTCCTGGGTTTTGAGAGGAGGCACATCTGACAAGGAGATCAGTTCTCCTCCATGTGTGGAAGGGAACTGATCCAGTGGGCAGCAGGAATAGAGCTCAGGCCTTTTGGGAAATGAGCTGTGTTTCTGAATCCTATTGGAGGAATTTGGCTCCCCTCCATGTGTGGAAAGGAATTGCTCTGGAAGGTTGTAGGAATGGCGCTGCAGTGGGTTGGGAGAATTGAGCTTGGATCCTTGGGATCTGAGCTATGTTTCTGCACATACCAGAGGTGTTAGGATGGAAGGGAACTGCCCTGGTAGGCAGCTTCTCCAACCCACTGAAGGAGTTCAGCTTCAGCAGGCAGCTCTTTCAGCCAGTCTCCAGAGACAAGAAGCAGTCCTCTCAGCAAGTGGCAGCTGCTTGCCATCTTCCTGCTGTCTTCCCCATTGACTTTCTGGGGAAGCCAGCAGAGAAGAATGCAAATGGAGATCACATGATTGTGGGACACTTGGCAACTGCTTGTAAGTGAGAATAGGTTGCCAAGTACCCACGCTGTGATCATGTGACTGCAGGGGATGGGGTAGATGGGCACGGTGTGACATTTTGAAATTCTATGAATTTTCAAACATCATAATTGAGTTTACAATCCTAACATATCTGAAGGGCATATATTCACTACTGTAGCCGTAGTGAAATCTACAGTAGTGAAATCTACTTACAGTAGCTACAGTAATGAAATCTACTTACCTTCCCTACTGGTTTGGAAGCGCGCGCTTTGCATGCGCGAGCTCCGCTCGCATGCGTGCCACCATCACGTGCACTTTTTCACCCTCTGCATATGCGCAGAAGGCTTCGCGCATGCGCAGAGGGTTAAAAAAAGAAAATGGCGACCTCCAGGCAGGTGGGCGGAGTTGTGTGCTGCCGCCGCTACCAGTTTTCCAAACCACCAGCGGCCGCCGCTACCGGTATGCCCAAACCGGGCTTAACTGGTAGCATTTCACCCCGGGCGGCTACTTCACTGCCTTACTTCCTGCATGACTGATGCTCTCATCTTTCTGGAAACTCAGACGTTATACAGTAAGTTGAGCTTGTAAGCCAGTCAAGAACCACAAGGTCTGAACAACTCATTGAAACACTCCAATCACTTGCCATTCCTGAACATCCCTTGTTCTAACATCCCTAACCCATGGAGAAAATCTCCTGCTCGCATCCTCATCAACCCTACTGACTACATGCTTTTATTGTCACCTTAAAAGGGCAAGGAATGTCCCCTAGGAGTGTGATTCTCAGCAGGTTTCCATCACACTGACAAAAACAACAATGAACATTTTTACCCTGTTAAAAACTTCCCCAAATTGCTTTTGATTTACAGATAGCCTAAAGAAAATTGCCTTGCTTTCCATAAATTTGCTGCTATACGAAGAAAGCAAATAAAAAAGATAACACACATCCTCTGATCTGCAGATATGTTTATTTTTGTAGTCTTCATGCTCTACAATAATTTCTATGTTTAGCACGTACCATATTATTAAAAGTAGGTGCACTTCAGTGGTGGGTTCCTACCGGTGCGGTCCAGTACGCCGTTCCGGTAGGGACCTGCCGATTGAGCAATTTGCGCGTGACGGCTCCAGTGCCGTCTTCGCCGGTCCGTCGCGCGGCACCATCTTTTTTCTGGAATTTTTGGGCTTTTTTTGCTTCCCGCGCATGCGTGAAAGCAAAATCTTGTGAGGGGACGCACGTGCGTGCGAGATTTCAGCAATTTTTTGCTTCCGCACATGCGCGGAAGAGAAAATCACCAAAATCTCGTGTGCGTGTCCCCTTGCAAGATTTTGCTTCCAGGCATGTGCAGAAAGCAAAATCTCACGAGGGGACGCGTGTGCATAGTGAGCGCGCGAGCACGCAAAATGAGGCGATGCGCGCGCAGCGAAACCGGTAGGGAGGTAAGAGGAAACCGCCCCTGGTGTACGTCCCTGTGGAATGCAAGGAAATTTGAAACTGATTGTGATGTCCAGGATGAGAATGTGACAGAATCCAGATGGGGGATCTAGATGAGAGCTGGCATGACAGAATGTTCCCCAAAGCAAAACCTCTCAGCTTGTAGAAAACCAGCACGATCTTTCTCTAATGATAGTTTTCTATATGCATGGAGCAGCGGTGGGTTGCTCCCGGTTCGGCCCGGTTCTAAGAACCGGTAGCGCCGGTGGCGGGAGGCTCCACCCACCTGCCCGGAACGCTTCTGCGCAGAAGCATCACGCGCCCACACACAAACTGGTAGTAAAGGGCTTTAGAACCCACTACTGGCATGGAGGTGTTGCTTGTATGCAATCTCTTTAGACATTCTCAGCAATGATATGCTGAGCCGTTGTATGTGCACCTTCTGCACTGAGATATTTTATTTTCATGTACAATACTTTTAAGTTCCTGAACTCTGCTGCCACACTGGGCCAGAATCTATAATATGATGATTTAGTTGGGGTGGAAATTGCAGAATTTACAGAAGAAACCATTTAGCCTTCTTGACAGCCAACAAGATGACCCATACAAAAGGGGAAAAAAATCAATCTATATAAGTGTAGTCTGCAAGATTTTGTATTTTGGGGCTTTGATGAGTCATTCAAAAAAGAAATCCATCAAGTGCACCAAACTGCAGGATGGTGGAACAGCAGGTGTGAACTCACCTGCCTAATGGAGTTTTTGCCCTCCCAAGTGAAATCCAAGGTAGACACTGCGTTTAAGAGCTTCCTTTGGATTGGTTTTAGCAGATAGTTTCAGATGGTTTTGGACTGTCGTATAACATACAATGGTGGCCAGAACTGATGGTGATGGATATTACCATCCTCAACCCTCATTTCTCTCTTTCTTCTCCTGTTTTCTTTTAATGCAGGTCTCCTTTTTCATAACTTTGGACACTGAAGTCTAAGCAAAGAGAAGCTCATCCAAAATGGTCAGAAGTGGGATCAAGAAAAGGGTTGTGTGGGATGAGTCGGGGCCCCATTCTCAGGTGAACATAGGAATATTCAAACCTCCCCATGTATGGAGGTTTATCTTTGGCAATTGCTACCATCTACAATAGGAAGGATGATGCTAAAGGAAAAGGCCTCATCCATGGTAATCCTTGCTGATGGAACACCTCCCAAGGAGGAGGATCTCACACCTACTTTTGGCACTGGGTAAATAAAACCATTTATTATCCCAAGCTGTTAAAATACCTTCTTGCAGCAATTTGATCAAATTGGTGCTTTTATTCCAGAGCACCCAAAGACATCCTCAGGTTTCCTTAGCAGCAGGTGGACAATGGGATGAAGTTGCACCCACAGGAAACAGGTAATGGCTTATGCCAGGGCAAGAAGGCTGCATGGATTTCTAATCTCTTAAGAAGAGATTGGACAACCATTTGTCTGAAATGGGATATTACCATCCTCAACCCTGGCAGGGTTTGGCAGGGTGTCCTGCCTGAGCAAGGGGTTGGACTAGAAGACCTTCAAGGTCCCTTCCAACTCTGCTGTTCTATTCTATTCTATTCTATTCTATTCTATTCTATTCTATTCTATTCTATTCTATTCTATTCTATTCTATTCTATTTCTATTTCTATTCATTCTAATTCTAATTCCACTCCACTCCATTCCATTATTTGCCTATAGTCGCCACCTTTCTTTTCTTGCTTTTAGTGTTTCTTGTGAGCCCAAATTAGTTTTGCACTTTAGCATTTCTTTCATTCTGTGGGCATTAACCACTTGGGGCTACCTCTCCACAGTGATTAAGCCCATCCTCCATTTCTTATGCACATCTATTTTAGGTCTTAGTTCAGCTTAAAAGTTCCTATGGGCCTTCAACTGTTTCTTAAATGACCCCAGTCCATTTTTCGCTGCAGCTTCAGAGAATTCTGCTTGTTTTGACCTCAGATCTGAATTACTATTCTGGCAGTTCCATAGTGGCACTTGGGATTATGAATTTTGTCAGGGAGAATTGCAGTTAGAAAGGTCTTTTCAGGTCCTCCATTTTGTTCAAGGGCATCTCTCTGGCAAGGATAGGTCTGCATTTAGTGCTGGCTGAGAACAAACTACTGTATTCCTCCTAAGTCACTGCCTTTTCTAACTGGTTGGCTTCTGGGCTTCTACAAGATGGCTGAGATTCGGATACATCATTAAAGAAGGCCAGGACTTGCGGCCAAGACCTGCCCTTTGCCCTTAGCAAGGGTGGATCCATCTTCCTGAGTAAAGAGAGTAGCACTATAAAAGGAGTACCTCCCGGAGGTCATTAAAAAGGTCACAGATTAATGCTGAATTGGCTTTATGTTGTACCTGAGCAGGAACACACAATATTTTGTATTGGTTTGAATGAAATATTTAACTTATGAGAGGCATGCCACTGGCCAAATTTACAAAAGGAGAAACCACCAGCCCAGAATTTAAACAGAATTTGATTCATTTTGAATGTCATTAAAATTCAGTTAACCAAATCTTGTTCCTACTTTATTTTATATATGGATAATTTCCCTTCCTACTGTATCACATTAAAAGTTACAATTCTTAATATGACAAAGGTACGATTTGCTGTGATTCTTGGAGTGGTCTGGGTACCACACATATAGATTTGGGCAGTTGTGGAGGGGGTAGTTGCATGCAATAGCAATAGCACTTAGACTTATATACCGCTTCATAGTGCTTTACAGCCCTACCTAAGCAGTTAACAGAGTCAGGATATTGCCCCCCAACAATCTGGGTCCTTATTTTACTGACCTCAGAAGGATGGAAGGCTGAGTCAACCCTGAGCTGGTGAGAATCGAACTGCTGGAGTGAGCAGTGAGCTAGGCCTGCAACTCACTCACCTACAAGGTCACAAGTGATACACCCCAAAATGGGAGAAGAAATGACAGTTGGGTGACATGATTGCTGTCTCAATGGCTGTCAAAATAACTGTCAAAATATAGGGCACAATTGTTCAGAGTTAATCCAGCAGATAGGAGAAGAAACAGAAAGTTAAAATTGCAAGGAAACAAGAGTTAAGTTTGCACTTGATTCTAGCCCTTCTACCTTCTACCTTCTTACATTCTATTATTTTAAATTTTGCCTTCCTGTGGCTTGAAAAAACTATTGGCTTCAGATGAATGTTGTCAGGTTGATGGCTACAAAGAAATTCTAGGCTTCCTAGGTACCATTTGGCAGATATACTAAAGATCGTAAGTTCAGTCACTGGCCTTTGCAGTAATAATTTTCATAGCTGGAAAAGATCCCTTTTCCTGAAGTGTTGTGACTGCCAATCAAAGCAAAGACAAGGAAAACACTGGTTGACATGCTATTTTAAGCTATGACTTGTTTAACCATGGTTTATTGAATAAGCTACAATTGAATGAGTTCGCACAACACACCAAGCAACGACCATCCCTTATCCTTCAAAATGATTGGTTTGGCATTGAGACTGAGATGGACAGGCATAGAAATTGAACTAATAACTAAATCAATAAATAAATTCTGAATTAGCATGCTGGATGGTTCCCTTCACAATAAATCAATTTCCTTATGTTGTGTGGTTGGATAGGACGCCAACCAGAGATGGGTTCCTGCCAGTTCGGACCGGTTCTATAGAAACCGGTAGCGGGAATTTCCCCCTGCTCTCCGAACCGGCAGCGATGGCCGGCTGGACACGCTCCTGAACCGGTCCTCCGGCTTGAAATCCATCCGCTGGAGTCAAATTGAGACGAAAATAATGCTCTGCGCATGCACAAAGCCTCCTCTGCATGCACAGACCAGTTTAACCTGGGAGTGACGTGTACTTCTGACGCGACCCTGAACCGGTAGGGAAGGTAAGTAGAAGCCACCCCTGACGCCAACCATGCAGAAATTGCTTGCATAGTGGCTGTGGTATTGTTAAGTACCTAGATGTATTATCACCACACTTCTTGCTTTTGTCATTTCATTTTTTCTGCACTTCCCCCTCCTCACCAAATCCAATGGATTTTCCAATGTTTTTTTTTTTGGTAGGTTCATAGTGGAAAAGCCCATGGACTTTTGCTTTTTTGCCCAAGATGAAACTGATTTATTGATTTATTGCCACAAAGAAGAGGGAGTCAAACTATTCTCCAAAGCACCTGAGGGTAGAACAAGAAGCAATGGGTGGAAACTAATCAAGGAGAGAAACAACCTAGAACTAAGAAGAAATTTCCTGACAGTTAGAACAATTAATCAGTGGAACAACTTGCCTCCAGAAGTTGTGAATGCTCCAACACTGGAAGTTTTAAAGAAGAGATTGGATAACCATTTGTCTGAAGTGGTGTAGGGTTTCCTGCTTAAGCAGGGGGTTGGACTAGAAGACCTCCAAGGTCTCTTCCAACTCTGTTATTCTATTCTATTCTATTGAATCACTGCAAGGAGATTCAGTAAGGGGATTGTATGAAATAAATAAAATCTTGAAAGAAAGGCTCAGCCGGAACAATTTCATGGAATCTGCCTGTTAGGAGGCATTATACCTCTAAAGGTTAATTGGCCTCACAATCCTGTTAATGTGTTCTCCCATCCTTGAAACAGGAGGCAAATGCATAGCCAGAAAACAATTTCCCAAGCACCTTTTTATGCATTACAGGAAGAAGGTTTGTTGTGTTCCTGCTCTCACCACCAGCCTCGTATCCAAGGGGCTGGCTTGTTCCAATATTTGAGGGGTTGCCACAGGGGTGGGTTCCTGCCGGTACGCTCTTACCTGTTGGTTGCTGCAGAACCGAAGAAGCCGGTGGCGTTCGCGGCGCGGGGCTTCCCCCACCTGTTTCCCCCCGCCCGCCTAGACGCCGCCATTTGCGTTCTTTTGCCCTCTGCGCATGCGCAAAGTGTTCTGCTTGCGCAGAGGGCAAAAGAACGCAAATGCCGGCGTCTAGGCGGGCGGGGGAAAGCGGGCGGGGGAAGCCCCGCGCTGCGAACGCCACCGGCTTCTTCGGTTCTGCAGCAACCAACAGGTAAGAGCATACCGGCAGGAACCCACCCCTGGGTTGCCACAAAGAAAAGGGGATCAACCTATTCTCCAAAGCACCTGAAGGCTGGATAAAAAGCAATGGATGGAAACTAATCAAGGAGAGAAGCAATCTAGACCTCAGGAGAAATTTCCTGATAGAACAATTAATAAATGACAATGGCTCCAAGACTGGAGGTTTTTAAGAAGAGATTGGACAACCATTTATCTGAAGTGGTATAGGGACTCCTGCTTGATCAGGGGGATGGACTACAAGACCTCAAAGGTCCCTTCCAATTCTATTATTCTGAATTCCTATAAAAGTTGATGGTTGATTTCTTTCAGAAATGAACCCAGAGATTGAATCCAGGAAATAGTATAGGGTTTCCTGCCTGAGCAGGGGGTTGGACTAGAAGACCTCCAATGTCCCTTCCAACTCTGTTATTCTGCTATGGCCAGGAAAGTGACTGGTCCAGGGATTGACAGTGCTGCTCCTCTTCACCTGCACTGCTAGCTCCACTTCCTGGGTTGCCCCATGATGCTACTGCAGCCCCTTCTGCCCCTCCTCCACCAGTCCCTCTAGTGCAGTGTTTCTCAACCTTGGCAACTTGAAGATGTCTGGACTTCAACTCCCAGAATTCCCCATCCAGCATTCGCTGGCTGGGGAATTCTGGGAGTTGAAGTCCAGACATCTTCAAGTTGCCAAGGTTGGGAAACACTGCTCTAGTGGGTCATTTTATTATTGTGCCTTTTACTGATTCCTGGCAACTGTCTGGACAAGTAATCTGATAATATCTGTCCTGCCTAAGATTAAAAAATATATAGGCATGATTGCTTAAGGTATGCAAAACATTTCTAAACTGTTTTCGCGCATGTATAAGTAGCCAAAACAAGTCTTTAAATACACCCTCATAATTCTTACTCGACAGGCTAATTCCAGGAATTAATCAATTCATAACTGTTGACTTTTTTTAGAGACAGAGCAGGCTGTATGCAGATGAATAATTCCATCATTACTGGTGCTTAAAAAATGCATAGTTTGGATATTTGGCAACTTAAATCACACTAAATCTTAGAGGATTCAATATGAGTTAAGATGCATGCACCCATCACGAATAGGTTTAGGACGTGAGCAACCCCTCAGACTTGCTAAGAAGAAAACACTTAAAGTGATTTAAATCAGTTTTCTTCATCATTCCTAGTGATTCTCTGCTCCTGGAGAACAGAAATCTTCACCCCTTCAAAATGAGAAACCTTCCTAGAAGTGAAAATAACTGGATTGGGAATCGTGCTCAGGAGCTAGAATTTGTGCAGATTTGCAATTCAGCTGCAGGTTAAAAATCTGTATCCTAAATTTAATGTTTCACTTTGAATATAAATATATATTAGGTTTTAGTGATTATTTTCTATAGTTGCTCATCACAACCAGTGACTTTGGGTGGTGTACATCATAAAAACAAACAAAAAAAAACAATTAAAACAATACAGAATAATTCTATATGATAGTTGATACATGTTATGTATTTAATAACATTCAGAAAAAGTTTCCAATCAAGTCATACCATTGGAATCTAAATGCAGTTTACAAGTTCAAATCTACATTGTAACATTACTCCATTCCACTTTATTGGATTGCAATATAAATGTCTGGATTAGGTATCTAATTTTTAAAATCACCACAAAATCTAGAAGCATCTGGAATTAGAAATGGACTACAGGTATATCAGTATTGCAGGCTACTTCTGCTGATCACCAGCTGTCAGCAGTTTGGCAGTTCGGGTCTCACCGGCTTGGTAAAATGAGGATCCAGATTGTTGGGGGCAATATGCTGACTGTGTAAACTGCTTAGAGAGAGCTGTGAAGCGGTATATAAGTCTAAGTGCTATTGCTATGGCTGTATCAAGATTTATGAACAAAATGAAAGCAACCACAGACATTTCTGCAATAACTTCTCCCTGTGGTTAAATCTATGGATGAAACAAAAGCCAAACTCTTATAAAAAGAAAGGAAGTGGGCCTTCCCATCCCTTTTTTTTTAGAAGGAAGATGGAACAGAGTGATCTACTTTCTACCACCTCCATGTTAAAGGGGAAAAAACACTTAATCTCATTCAAAATTCTGCCTCTGAAAAAAGGCAGCTAACCTCTTCTTGGCTCCTTTCTTAAAATGACTCCATCCTGTTACGATTGCTCTGCTAGTCACCATCCTGTGTGATGTGTGGACTTTCTTTCTTTCTTTCTTTCTTTCTTTCTTTCTTTCTTTCTTTCTTTCTTTCTTTCTTTCTTTCTTTCTTTCTTTTTTGATAATTCTGATTATTGGATTTCAGTCAAACTTCAGAGGAAGGAAAAGAAAGTGCACAAATGACTCAGACAAGATAGGACAAGATTAGAGCTAAACAATCCACTGAAAAATGTGACGTGCACAGGGAAAACATATCGTTTTACACAGTAATATTAGGTAGCTAGGCTGTCCCAAGCAGTTGATTTCGTGTTTTGGTGAAAACGCTGCATTTTTACTTCTGGAGAAGTGCAATAACAGTTGCGTGTGGGATACTCTGCCTCCAGTGGTCAAAAATAATTTGACCAACTTTGCGGACAACACATCCCGACTCGAAAGCAGATCTTGTCCGTCTAGGTAGGGAAACAAAATCTTGCACCGCAACCCAGCCAGATGTCCAGAAGCAGCCCAACCACCCCCTCCCCACAAAACAGTAAGGGGCGTCACTCCCCCCCCCACCCGGCAGATACAGGTTCATCTACTGCACTATTGGCACAGACTGCTAACAGATCTCCAAGATTTCAGGCACACTTTCCCCGCCCCGCGTGGAAAGGGCGAGATCCAACAAGAAATTCCCAAAGCAAAGCGGGCACTCGCTTTTTTTTTTCTCTGAGCCCTTTCCTCTTCCCTCGTATTTCCCACCCACCCCGGGTAGTTAAACTGCATCCGGGGGGAGGGAAGGCATCGACGGCACCCATCAGGCGTTCGGGGGGGGGCGCCTTATGCCTCGCACAGAGGGCTCCGAAGCCGAACCGAGAACAGTTCTCCTTCTCGTCCGTCCTCTCCCATTAGTTCTCTCTCCACCCCCCCGCCACCGCCCCCCTCTCCAAAGAGCTACTTACGATCAGCGGCAGGGAGCAGATGGTGAAAAGGGCGGTCATGAGCGCCAGCAGGACCAACTGGCCCAGCTCCTCGGTGCGCCTGGAGGAAGAAGGGTGCCTGGAAGGCGCGGCTGCGCCCCGCAGGTCAATCAGGTGGGTCCTGCGCGGGGGCTGGCGCCGCGCCATCCGGTAGAGGCTCCTCATGCTGCCCAGATTGCACAGGCCGACGGCCAGCACCAGCAAGCCCAGCAGGGTAGCGTAGAGCACCGAATAGAGCCGCCCGTCGCCGGCCATGCGGATGAAGCACCACGTGCCCGGACAGTACTGGACGTTGCTGCCGAAGCCCAGGAGCGGCAGGGCGCAGAAGAGAGCGCAGAGGACGGCCGCCGCGCCGGTGAGCAGCCCGCCCCAACGCCGGTTGGTGTGGCGTTCGTAGAAATAAGGCTGGCCGAGCGAGAGCCAGCACTCCAGGGCCATGGCCAGCAGCAGCACGGTGGACGCCAAGCCGAAGAAAGCCATGAGGAAAGCGAAGAGCTGACACAGCGTGCCGGGGGAGCGGCTCGGTTCCTCCCCGGACTGGCTGGCTTCGCTGGTGGCGGCGGGCGGCCACAGGTCGACGAGGCTGCGGTTGTGAGCATAGGCGGCCAGCACGATCGGGCTCAGCGAGCACTTGCCCAGCAGGTCGGTGGCGGCCAGGGTGCTCACCAGAAGGTAGAAGGCGGATGCCCGCGGGCGCCCCTGGCCGCGCTGCGACTTCGCCTTCAGGTGGTGCTGCCACAGCAGCCCCAACGCCAACACGTTGCCCAGCAGCCCCGCCGCGAAGAGCAACGAGCCGGGCAGCACCGATTGACCTGCTTCGAGCCTCAGAGTCCGGTTGCACCGGTAGCTGCTTGCGGCCATGGAGAGGCTCCGGCTGGGCTGGGCGCAGGGGACAACGGTGCGCCTTGGGAGCCGGCGGGCGTGGGGATGGGGGATAGGGGGAGGACCACGGATAGAGCCCCACTTATGAAGGGAAGGGAAGGAAACGGAGGGGAAAGACGAGGAGGAGATGCTCGACGCCGCCAGACGGGGCGAGAGTGCGGAAGAAGAAGGGCAGGGAGGTGGGGCAAGACAGGCGTTGGCTAACAGAAAAAGGCCAGTCTATAATGCGGGGGTGGGGGGGAAGCTGTTTGTTCCCACGGAGACCGGCGAAAGAGTCCTGCCCTTCTTGAGGAAGAGGAGGGGTGGCAAGCGAGAGAGGGGAAAGACTGGGAGGCTGAGAGCAGGCGAAAGTTGTCTGGTAGATAATCTTCTGATCAGAAATCTCGACTTCTCTTATTCTCAAGTTGATAGAAGTGGTCGCTTAGAGTCGCCCGGCAACATCTGAAGTTTTGCCAACATCTGAAATGAGTGAGGTTTTGAGCTAGTAGCTAGGCTTCAGCACCAAACATTGTAGTCCGAGGCAGAGGTCCATGTCATCTCAACCCTAGTGGAGACCAGAGTGGGGAGTCGGTTGGCTTCCCAAGGCAGATGATAACAGTGCCAGCAGAGCGGTGGGGTGGGTCGGAAAGGGATTGGTGTTCCTCCAGCTATGTTCTCATCACTCTTCTATGGCTCTGGCCCATCTTGACAACCAGCACTGATGGACAGCAAAGGATAAATAGAACAAGGTGCACTTGACCTGCCCAATGGAGCTATTTCGGTGCTGGGACCTGTTCACCCAGAAGGGAAGATGAGCAGATCAAATAGCCAATGAGTTTTCAACACACTTCTGACAGTCATCTGAGAGTACAGATCTCCTCCATACATATACCTGAAACTTGTAGTGATGTAGACCAGAGGTCTTCAAACTTGGCAACTTTAAGACTTGTGGACTTCAACTCCCAGAATTCGGGGAGTTGAAGCCCACAAGTCTTAAAGTTTCATTGCATTTTGGACATTAATACAATCGAGAGAGTCCAAAAATATTTCACGAGAAGAGTCCTCCACTCCTCCGCTCGCAACAGAATACCTTATGCCACCAGACTTGAAATTTTAGGCTTAGACAACCTAGAACTACGTCGCCTTCGAACTGATCTAAATGTAGTTCATAAAATTATCTGCCACAATGTCCTACCTGTCAATGACTACTTCAGCTTCAACCACAACAATACATGAGCACATAATAGATACAAACTCAATGTAAACCACTGCAAACTCGATTGCAGAAAATACGATTTCAGCAACAGAGTGATCAATGCCTGGAATTCACTACCTGACTCTGTGGTTTCTTCCCCAAACCCCAAAAACTTTAACCTTAGACTGTCTACTGTCGACCTCACCCCATTCCTAAGAGGTCTGTAAGAGGTCTATAAGCGCACCATCGTGTCTACCGTCCCTGTCTTACTGTCCTATTGTCCATGTTTATACCTATACCTGCTATCTTGTACATGTTTGACAAACATAATAATAATAATAATAATAATAATAATAATAATAATAATAATAATAATAATAATAATAATAATAATAATAATAATAATAATAATAATAATAATAATAATAATAATAATAATAAAATAAAAAATAAAGTTGCCAAGTTTGGGGACCCCTGACGTAGACTAAAGGTTACATCATTAGGAAGTA
The DNA here is from genome assembly GCA_023053685.1 of Diadophis punctatus similis. Taxonomy (NCBI): domain Eukaryota; kingdom Metazoa; phylum Chordata; class Lepidosauria; order Squamata; family Dipsadidae; genus Diadophis; species Diadophis punctatus. The sequence continues at coordinate 1,797,250 of JALIGW010000047.1, forward strand.
TGTAACTATATCCATAACTAAGTTTGAGCAACTAGATGTTTCCAGGAAACCCACAAACACGGCAGAACCCTGATTATCCACTTTGACCAATGTGAGAAAGAGGATACATTTCCACCTCTTCTTTTGAAGAAAGACCCATAGCATGTAAGATGTTTCAAGGAATGCTAGTTCCTCCCATGATTTCTGGAGAGGCTCTTGCTGGGATATAGGAGTGTCCTCTGTCCTTGGTGACAGGCAAGACAATAACATTTATCTTCAACATTGTCAACTGCTTTTGTTTCTACAGTGCCTCTAGAAGCTTAGATGAGAAACCAAGATTAAAGATTTAAGTACTGATGGAGTTTTGGAGCCATCTCAATTCTGAAAGATAACAGGATTCTGCAGGTTTTTGTGTTCCTTGAAGTGCAAGAAAATCTGAACCTAGCTAGTGGCTCATCCAAATTGGTCTTACGGTTGACTTTTTCATTAACAAAATGTCATATTCTGGAAGCGATTGTGGGTAATAGAATGGAGGAAAAAAAGCACACAATTGTGTACCTTTGCTCTCCCTCTTCCCTTTTCAAATTATTTTCTTATAACACAGAAAAAAGAAAAGAAATGAATTCTATGACACAGAATGAGTAAAGAAAAGGCAATTACTGAGAAACAGAATGTATTGTATTATAAGTGTAATAGAAGAGTTACATAGCCAAAAGACTGGATTTGTTTTCTGTACTTTTCCTGTTAAAATAATATTATTTCTAAGGGTGATTATGAGTGGGCATATTACAACCCATTGCTGGATTATAATATGTGGTAGTGCTAAGGGTGTATCTTTTACACTGATAAAGAATTCAATAGGTCTCGCCTACATAGTTAAGATAATTACAAACTGGAGGGTGGAATCTTGTTGGGGTTTACTTTTTCTTAACATTTGATAAGCTGGTAGTCAAAAATCACCCTTGTCCAACTTGATCATTACCAGAAACGTTAGAATTCGACTCCCATATTTCCCAGAAGCCAAAACACTGAAGTTTGAGATGCACAGATGTAATTTAGTGGTTTCAATAAAGTTGGTGCAAGGCACAAAATATTTAAGTTGATAAGATAAATAGCTAAACTGTAAAGACCCAGGAGAAGTGGGAGAAGTGCCTTCTCTCTTCCCTGTCTTCTGCAACAGCATATTTTCTGCAATCTGGAGGGCTCTGAGTCTGACTCTGCTGGTCTTTTGCAAGGTTTTGAAAGATCTGGTTCTTCTCAGTCATTGAGACTTGATGTTAAAGTAGCCTATTTTTAAAGGGTTGATCAGTAGATATGTGAGAAGCTTTGGGACCAATGTGTTTTCTTTAATTGGTTTATTATTTAGCTGCCCCAAGTCACGTTACCAAATAGATGGAACCAATAAATTAATAAATGACAGTGGAGATAAAAACTTAGAACCGGATTGCCCATCCTGTGAGATCCGCTGGGGTCAGGATTCTATTTAACTAGCAGGACAGAATGGAAGGAAAAGAAGCTGCTTTGGGGAGGATGCAGAGAGCAAGTTCAGAAACATAAACAGCCCCCCACCCAAATTCAAGGATGGGGAAATAGAAGCCGGAAGAGAAAAAGAAGAAAAGAAGGATGTTTGGAACCAACAGACTGAGACACCCCCTTTGCTAAAATGTATCTCATGAACAAGAGAAACACCAAATTTTGGGTGAAGAATTCTGGAACATTGGCTGGTTGATTGATTGGCCAATATGGAGAAGTTGGAAGTTCCAAAAGTCACCTGATTTGAGAATCTATGGGAGAATTGGGGATGAGTCAGTCGAAGGATGATCTCAGAGAAGGCCAATTTGGCCCAAGTGGTGAGGGATCAGGGGGGAAAATGCCTTAAAGAGACTTTAACTTAATTCACTATACCTGAGGCTGGGAAATTTCTATTCTGTAGAGTTTCCAAGATTCAGTACTTACCCCAGAATAGCATTAAAGTATTTACTGAAATTGTGACTTGTTGCTTCCTTGGTCTTGCCAGCTATGTGGGGCTCTACACCCAATGCATATGATGGAGGGAGAATCCTGCTGAGATGGTCAACAGAGAAGATTGGCGGTCTAACTCAGAAGGAGGGAACTTGGAAGACAGTGAGAACTTCTCCATGAAACTCTATGCTAAGGCAAATTACAGTTTGCAGGGGAGAAGGAAGGGTTGGTTTACTGTATACTGGTCTTTAAAGCTCTGTGGCATTTGATGCGTTGCATGAGAAGCCAATGGTTAACTCTAGCTCATTTCTTTGTTGGGCACTGGGGATTAATCTCCCTTGAATTCAATAGTTTAGTGCTGTTTAATTCTATTAATGCACCTATGTGCGATTCAAAAAAACTGAACTCTTATGATAAACTTTTGGTGAAGAGGAAGAAAGGGGAAGAAGAAAGGAAGTGTCAGCCCTTGAGGTAGGTCACATCAGGACACAGGCAGAACAAGGAATTCAGGAATACACCTTTATTCTTGCAGGGTATAATAAAGACATCTGAAAAGCTTGCTCAAACAAGCCTGTAGTCTATTGATGCCAAGCAGAATCAAGGTAGGGTTATTTTGAGTTTCTTTCCCATCCCATCCCTTCTCCTTTTCCGGGACTGAACTGCCATTTATTTTCTTTTAGTAGTTCTTGAATTTCAAGGTTATGTTTCTGTTGTTCTACCAGAAGTGGGCGTGGAAGCCCAGGTCTGAATGCTAGGAATATTACATTAAGTATAATTGTTTGTTGTTGTTAGTTGTGAAGTCATGTTCGACCCATTGCGACCCCATGGACAACGTTCCTCCAGGCCTTCCTGTTCTGTACCATCCTCTGGAGTCCATTTAAGCTCACGCCGACTGCTTCATTGACTCCATCCAGCCACCTCATTCTCTGTGGTCCCCTTCTTCTTTTGCCCTCAATCTTTCCCAGCATTGGGCTCTTCTCCAGTGAGTCCTTCCTTCTCATTTGGTGGACAAAGTATTTGAGTATAATTGTTAAAATCATTTAAAGAATAGAATAGAATAGAATAGAATAGAATAGAATAGAATAGAATAGAATAGAATAGAATAGAATAGAATAGAATAAAATAGAATAAAATAGAATAGAATAGAATAGAATAGAATTATTTATTGGCCAAGTGTGATTGGACATACAAGGAATTTGTCTTTGGTGCATATGCTCTCAATGGCCATTGGATAAATAAATAAATAAATAAATAAATAGCAATAGCAATAGCAATAGCAATAGCACTTAGACTTATATACCGCTTCATAGTGCTTTACAGCCCTCTCTAAGCGGTTTACAGAGTTCAGCATATTGCCCCCAACAATCTGGGTCCTCATTTTACCGACCTCAGAAGGATGGAAGGCTGAGTCAACCTTGGGCCTGGTGAGATTTGAACAGCTGAACTGCTGAACTAGCAGTTCAGGTTGCAGTGCTGCTTTTAACCACTGCGCCACCTCAGCTTAAATAAATAAATAAATAAATAAATAAATAAATAAATAAATAAATAAATAAATAAATAAATAAATAAATAAATAAATAAATAAATAAATAAATAAATAAATAGTGTTTCTAATATTATTATCAAAATTGTTATTGCAATGCCTGCACTTATATGCCAGATAAAGTTGCTGATAAATTCATAGATAAAATAAATTTGTATAAAGAGTGAAATTGCCCCTTAGAAGTCCCCTCACTTTCCTGGTGAATGGTTTGGGAGCAAGCTTGATGAGAATAAATTAAACGGACATGTTGATACTTTTTCTTTTGAAGATACTTTATTATTATTATTATTTTAAAAAAATCTTTTTGTTTTTTATTTATTCTATTTATAGGGCTGCCCATCTGAAACAAGTGACTCTGGGTGGCTAATAACAAGAAGATTAAGGATCAAGGACAGTCTTGGGAAGTGGTGATGGGGGTGGACAGAGAGAATGAAGAGACCTATTTGTAACAGATGGTGAACAATCAATTGAAACTGAAATTGAAATTATTCATTACTTCTGGACAAGTCTGTTTTATGCTTGGCATCCTACATGATAGCTCTTGCTGCGGTTTTGCTTTCCTGACTGCATCTCTAAAGTTTCTATAGGGTTATCTACCCATGGTTTTTCTTAGTGACCTGTCCCTCTTTCTATCTCTTTTAAATGACTTCTTCTATTTTCTAGTCTTCACCAAGCTTTTTATGCAGCCATATTGGTGCGTTCTGCTTTATGCATTTTTCACCTACCGTATTTTTTGGAGTATAAGACTCACCGGAGTATAAGACGCACCTTAGTTTTTGGGGAGGAAAATAGGGGAAAACAATCTGCCTACCAGGTATTCATCTGGCTAGCATCCTTAGTCTGGTCAGCTTCAGCACATTATTTTATCTCCTGGTTAGGACTTAAAAAAACCTTCTTCTGAGAGTAACAATGAAAGAGCCTGCAAGCCAGTAAGAGCTGGGAAGATCGTTAGCACCTGGTTAAGGCTAAAAAAAAAACCTTACTCGGAGCAGCTGCAGCACATTATTTTATCTCCTGGTTAGGACTTAAAAAAACCTTCTGAGAGAATAACAATGACAGAGCCTGCAAGCCAGTATAAGAGCTGGGAAGATCATTAGCACCTGGTTAGGGCTAGAAAACAACTTCTTTGGAGCAAGTAGAGCAATGAAAAAAAACCCTGCAAAGACTTAGGGCTGGAAAACATTCTTCTGAGAGAATAACAATGAAAGAGCCTGCAAGCCGGTAAGAGCTGGGAAGATAGTTAGCACCTGGTTAGGGCTAGAAAACAACTTCTTTGGAGCAAGTAGAGCAATGAAAAAAAAAACTGCAAAGACTTAGGGCTGGAAAAACATTCTTTGGAGAGAGTAACAATGAAAAAGCCTGCAAGGTAAGAGCTGGGAAGATCTGTTAGCACCTAGTTAGGCCTGGAAACAAAAGCTACATTCGAAGTATAAGACGCACCTGAATTTTCAGCCACTTTTAGGGAGGAAAAAGGTGTGTCTTATACTCCGAAAAATACGGTAATTGGAAAATGAGAACAAAGAGCAGAATAGTTAAAACAATGGTATTTCTGGTACATATACCCTGTTTCCCCCAAAATAAGACATCCCCTGATAATAAGCCCAATCGGGCTTTTGAATGCATGGCAATAAGGCCAAGCGCTTATTTCAGGGTTCAAAAAAATATAAGACGGTCTTATTTTTGGAGAAACACGGTATATATGAGTGTGAAAGCAGGATGCTAAGAAGGAACGAGAGATGAAATAAGATAGAATCCTTTGAATTATTATTTCCAAGGTTCAGATCATGGATTTGGAGTTTGGTTCTTAACCAACCAACCAACCAACCAACCAACCAACCAACCAACCAACCAACCAACCAACCAACCCTTCATCAAATAAGCCATTTAAGCCCATGGTCAGCAAGCAGAAACTCATACGCTTTGAGCACATGTACTAGGAAGTAGGATTATGCATGGCAAGGCTGAGAAAATGAAAGAAAGACAGCAGATGAAGTAGGTGGACAGTAAGCAAGGATACTGAGAATAACTGTAAGAACTATGAGTTCTGGAGATGGGAGGTGAGGGTGAACATTTTTCCAAGCAATCATGAGTCAGCTCCAACTCAGTGATACCTAAATAATTCTGGCCAGTGGCCAAAGGCAGTGCAGCCAAAGGTCATGCTGCCTGGGGCTCATGGAAATAGAAATCCAGCACTTTTGATGGACATCAAGCTGGGGAGATTTGCTATACCACATTACAAAACTATGCTTTTTCCTCAATCACTTGAGTGAAAATGCTGGCTTGTCTCTTTATCTAAAGAACTGCAGTCTTCTCTATTATCTAAGTCAGTGTTTCCCAACCTTGGCAACTTGAAGATATCTGGACTTCAACTCCCAGAATTCCCCAGCCAGCATTCGCTGGCTGGGGAATTCTGGGAGTTGAAGTCCAGATATCTTCAAGTTGCCAAGGTTGGGAAACACTGATCTAAGTGTCCTGGTGGACCACTACTTAAGTATGAGTCAGCAGTGTGCTGCAGCTGCCAAAAAAGCCAACACAGTCTAGGCTGCATCAACAGAGGGATAGTATCAAAATCATGACAAATGATGGTACTGCTCTATACTGCTCTAGTGAGGTCACATTTGGAGCACTGCATCTAGTTCTGATCACCGCAATGCAAAAAAAAAAGATAAAAAGATTGTGAGGCCCTAGGAAGAGAGTAGAGAAGAGGAACAAAGATGATAAGGGATCTGGAGGCTAAGTCATATGCTGAATGGCAAAGGGAACTAGGTATGTTTAGCCTAGCAAAGAGAAGGCTTAGGGGAGCCCCAGTACTTGAAGGGCTGTCACAGGGAAGAGGGGATCAACTTAATCTCCTGAGGGTAGGACAAGAAGCAATAGATGGAAGCTCATCAGAGGGAGATTCAACCTGGAAGTAAGGAGGAATTTTCTGACAATGAGAACAATTAATCAATGGAATAACTTGCCTCCCAGAGTTGTGGGTGCTCCATCACTGGAGGTTTTCAATAAAAGATTGGACAACCATTTGTCTGAGATGATATAAGGACTCCTATCTCAGACAGGGGAGTTGGGCTGGAAAACCTCCTAGGTCTCTTCCAGCCTTATTATTCTATGATCCTCCATTATGTCATCTTTCTATGCTTATATTTATACCATTGTCTGTTGTTCACATCATTTACATCATTCTGACCCTATGACAAGGTTTCTGCAAAGAAATATTGTACCTTCATTCTCAGTGCCTTCCATGGCCTCTTCTCTCCTTGTTCCCATACCCCAATGTAGCAATCTTTTGACATTATTTTCTGCAGTTCCTCCATCCACTAACGGTTCAAACTTATCTTGAAAGTTTCTATCATTCACCCATTGTAGATATGTAGAATGTAGATAACCACCTTATTTGAAGGATTCAAAGTTCTGAACATTACATGGGTGACACCTTTCTCTTTCCAGATCTGATGGACTTGACCTTTCCACAATTATCCCTGGGGTCATGGAAACTACAGCAGTTCTCAAAATATTTTGATTAGGATTATGTTTAAAGGTTTGTTAAAAATAATAAGAATAATTGAGAAAAAAGAAACCATTGGGAAGAGAAGAATGCACAACGATCTAATGAATCTTTTAATGATATACAGATTAAATCTGCATGTCTGAATGAATTGCAGTAATATAAACACTGTATTGAAAGGAAAGGAAAGGGCTTTAGAAACTCACTATCTCCAAATCCTGTAAATATGTGGGTGTAGAAAGAGAAATATAAAGTCCTACATCTACAGAGTAAAATAATGAAAGGCATAAATATGAGATAGGTGAGATTTGGTTCAGTGGTAATACCTGTGAAAGAGATCTGGGTGTTCTAATACGATCGCAAACTGAATATGAACTAAAGGTGTGATCCAGCTGCTGAAAAGATAAATATTATTTTAGAAAGTAGGAAGAGGAGCATGGAGTCCAGGTCATAACAACTGTCCCATTTTAGTCTGCCTTAGTTGGGCTCTATTGGAATTTTGTGTCATTTCAAAGGCACTAAGAGTTGTTAATCGAATCTTGCGTAGCTTCTTCTCTGGCAACATTACATTACTAACCAGAGCATACAAAACATTTGTTAGACCAATTCTGGAATACAGCTCACCTGTCTGGAACCCGCACTGCATATCAGACATAAATACAATCGAGAGAGTCCAGAAATATTTCACAAGAAGAGTCCTTCACTCCTCCGCTCACAACAAAATACCTTATTCCACCAGACTTGAAATACTGGGATTAGACAATTTACAACTACGTCGCCTCCGATCTGATCTAAATGTAGTTCATAAAATCATATACCAAAATGTCCTTCCTGTTAATGTCTACTTCAGCTTCAACCGCAACAATACACGAACACGTAATAGATTCAAACTAAATGTAAAGCGCTCCAAACTCGACTGCAGAAAATACGACTTCAGCAACAGAGTGATCAATGCCTGGAATGCACTACCTGACTCTGTGGTTTCTTCCCCAAACCCCCCAAACTTTAACCTTAGACTGTCTACAGTAGACCTCTCCCCATTTCTAAGAGGTCTGTAAGGGGCGTGCATAAGCGCACCACTGTGCCTACTGTCCCTGTCCTACTGTCCTACTGTCCTCTTTTATCGTTACTTTTTACTTATGTTTATACAAATTACTACTATCCTATGCATGTTTGACAAATAAATAAATAAATAAAATAAAAAATAACAACTGTCCCATTTTAGTCTGCCTTAGTTGGGCTCTACTGGAATTTTGTGTCATTTCTAGGAATAATTGGGGAAAAAAATCAGCAAACTGGAGATACTTTGAAGGGAAGCTACCAAAGTGGTGAAGTGACAATAACTCTTACATGGCCAAAAGCAATCACCCTGATGCCAGATCTGGCTGTTACCAGAATGATGGACCTGCCACTTCCCAACACAATAGACTTACTTTTAGTTCTTTATCTGGTGCATCTACAGATAGTCCCCGATTTACAACAGTTCATTTAGTGACAATCCAAAGTTACAACGGCACTGAAAAAAGTGACCTGTGACCATATTTCATACTTACAATCATTGCAGCTTCCCCATGGTCACATGATCAAAATCCAGAGGCTTCACTTCATATTTCCATTCATATTTATGACAGTTGCAGTGTCCCAAGATCATGTGACAAGCAAAGTCAATGGGGAAGCCAGATTCACTTAACGACCAGGTTACCAACTTAACAAATGCAACGATTCACTTAACCACTGTGGCAAGAAAAGTCGTAAAATGGGGCAAAACGCACTTAACAAATGTTTCCCTTAGCAACATAAATGTTGGGCTCAATTGTGGTCGTAACTCGAGGACTACCTGTGTAATGGGGAATTTAAAAAAAAGTTAAGATGGAACTCAAGAGCCCCGCCCCACTCAGAAGCCTCTGCCCTTTATAAAGAAGGAAGCAAAAGGACTTGAACACGGATTGCAGTACAAATAGAATTGCATACTTGATTTACAGCAGCCACTGGAATTCTTTCATAATGGCTTCTTAGCTTTTCTACAATAAATCAGAAGAGTTTGTATCTTCCTATTCTTGTTTATCTGGATCTGTCCAGCTTGCTGAGAAGAAGCTTAACAGATGAGCGGACTGGAAACCCAAGTCCTATGAGGAATAGTTGAAAGAACGGTATGTTTAGCCTGCAGAAGAAAAGACTTTGGAGAAATACGATAGCCGTCTTCAGATATCTAATGCATTCTTGCATAAAATAAAAAGTGCAATTGCTTTATTGTATTTATTTTTATTTCTCCATTTGTATCCCACCTTTATTGTTTTTACCAATAACTCAAGGTTGTTGACATATTATGCACAGGTTCGCCTGGTGCACCAATTGCGACCATACTTGGAGAAGGAGGCTCTACTCACGGTCACTCATGCCCTTGTCACCTCCCGATTGGACTATTGTAATGTGCTCTACACGGGGTTACTCTTATTCGGAGTATTCGGAGACTACAATTGGTGCAAAATGTGGCTGCGCATGCTGTGGTGGGTGTTTCAAGATACACCCACGTAACACCTATACTCCGCCAGCTGCATTGGTTGCCCATTGGTCTCCGGGTACAATTCAAGGTGTTGATCATCATCTTTAAAGCCCTACATGGCTTAGGTCCAGGTTACCTCCGGGACCGCATTCTACCTCATACTTCCCTTCGACCGGTCAGGTCCCACAGTGGGTCTCCTCCAGGTCCCGTCAGCCAAACAATGCCAACTGGTGGGGCCTAGGGGGAGGGCCTTCTCTGTAGGGGCCCCTGCTCTCTGGAACCAACTCCCCCCAGAGATCCAAATCATCCCCAACTTGCTGGCCTTCCAAAAAGCCATTAAGACATGGCTCTTCCTGCAGGCAGGGTTCTGAGACAATTTTACATCTGAGGTCTCCCCCATGTATGCATGGTGTTGTATGTCTTTTTTTTTAACTTTGAAAATTGTTTTTAATGATTTTATTGTTTGGTGTTCTTTAAAATGCTGTATGCTGCCCTGAGTCCTTAGGGAGTAGGGCGGCATAGAAGAATTCCCAAATAAATAAATAAATAAATATTCCAACACACCTTCTTCCTATTTTCCCCATAACAACAACCTGGTGAGGTGAGTTGGGCTGAGAGGAAGAGTGACTGGCCCAACGTCACCCAGGTGGCTTTCATGGCTAAAGTGGGACTAGAATTCTTCCTAGTCTGGTGCCTTAACCACTAGACCAAGCTGGCTCTCAGAAAGCAAAATCAGAACCAGTGGAGTTTGCAAGGAAAATAAATTCAGGTAAAACATTAGAAGGAATTTCCTGACCATAAAAGCTTTGGAACAGCATAGCTTGCCTCATGAAGTGGTACGTCTCTTTTTATTGTAGGACTTCCATCAGAGGTTGGATTGTCATCTGTTTGAAATGCTGTAGCAGATCTTGAACTGAGCTGGGGGTAGGGTTAGATGACACGTGAGTTACCTTCCGATTCTGTGAGGGAATGGATTAAATTGATTTGTCAGGTTTAACCTGGCCATTTCTAAACCCTAGAACCCCAGTGTGACACTCACGAATGCTAATGTAAGCACAAAAACGACTCTTGGTGTTGGGAACATAGTGACAAAATGACAATTTTTTACATTTACCAATTAAAGTGTCAACGTAACCAGCTTGCATTTTAAAAATCCCATATTTTTCAGTAATGATAATGTGTAATCAAAACAGTGTAAAAGCAAACAGGTGTCATAAAAGCTGATTTATGAGTACATAGAGTTATTTATTGGCCAAGTGTGATTGAACATACAAGGAATTTGGGGCATATGCTCTCAGTGTACATAAAAAGAAAAGATACATGCGTCAAGAATCATAAGGTACAACACTTAATGATAGTCATAGGGTACAAATAAGCAATCAAATCATACTAGGAAACAATAAATATAAATCGTAAGGAAACAAGCAACAAGTTACAGTCATACAGTCATAAGTGGGAGGAGATGGGTGATAGCAATGATGAGAAGATTAATAGTAATAGTAATGCAGACTTAGTGAATAGTTTGACAAATGTTAAGGGAATTATTTGTTTAGCAGAGTGATGGCGTTCAGGAAAAAACTGTTCTTGTGTCTAGTTGTCTTGGTGTGCAGTGCTCTATAGCGACGTTTTGAGGGTAGGAGTTGAAACAATTTATGTCCAAGATGTGAGGGGTCTGCAAATATTTTCATAGCCCTCTTTTTGACTCGTGCAGTATACAGGTCCTCAATGGAAGGCAGGTTGGTAGCAATTGTTTTTTCTGCAGTTCTAATTATCCTCTGAAGTTTGTGTCTGTCTTGTTGGGTTGCAGAACCAAACCAGACAGTTATAGAGGTGCAGATGACAGACTCAATAATTCCTCTGTAGAATTGTATCAGCAGCTCCTTGGGCAGTTTGAGCTTCCTGAGTTGGCGCAAAAAGATCATTCTGTACATACATTCATACATACACTGCCCGGCTGACGAAACTTGCCAGTTACGTGTGGGAAATGCCTAGGAAGAAATTCTGTTTCCTTTGTCATAATATTAAGACCTTGGAATCGTCTGACAAAGGTGGATGGTGGTGGATACTCCAGCAGAGAAAAGACAATATCCCTTCTGCATACAGTCTCATTAAACAGTGGAATTTGCTAATATAAGAGTATTGAGAAGTCATAAAGAGTAAGGCTGTTTTGGCTACTTGAGATCCCAAATGGGATCATAATTTCCATTGCTAAATAAGGCAGTTGTTAAATGAGTCATATCCGATGTTATGTTTTTGGTTTTTTTGCCAAGGTTCTTAAGCAAATCACTACAATTGTTAAGAGAATCACATGGTCATTAAGTGAATCTGGCTTTCCCCATTGACTTTGCTTGTCAGAAGCCAGCTGGGGAGGTCGCAAATGGCAGCCACATGACCCTGGTACAGGCAGTCCTCGACTTATGACCACAATTGAGTCCAAAATTTATGTTGCTAAGTGAGAAATTTGTTAGGTGAGCTTTGCCCCATTTTACGATTTTTTCTTGCCACAGTTGTTAAGTGAATCATTGCAGTTGTTAAATTAGTAACGCGGTTGTTAAGTGAATCTGGATTCTCCATTGACTTTACTTGTCAGAAGCTCACAAAAGGTCATCACATGACCTTGGGACACTGCAACCGTCATAAATATGAACTGGTTGTCAAGCATCTGAATGTAAACCATGGGGATGTTGCAATGATCGTAAGTGCGAAAAATTGTCATAAGTCACTTTTTTCAGTGCCTTTGTGACTTCAAACGGTCACTAAATGAACTGTATGTTTTATCATCTGCAAAAACAAATTTTTTATCTTGATTTAAATCTTTCTGCCAGTTGGCAAACTATTGACAAATATGTTTCCTTTTCCAAATTCTTTTCTTGTTTTTAAGCTGTTCTCTTTCATTAAAGATTAATAGATCAGCATAAGTCAACCGAGTGTGTGTAACTGTTCTTTCTTTTCTAAAAAAAAAAGGCTTCCTGAGATGATAGCAACAAAGTGATTTTAGGATATAATCTTGCTGTATAGCAGGGGTGACATTCAAATTTTCTCCCTACCGTTTCTGTGGGCATGGCTTGGTGGGTATGGAACGCCCACCAAGCCACAGCCACAGAACCGACAGAAAAGTTCGGCCAAGTCTTCTAGCGTTCAACCTGGCTGCTTCTCTCCTCCTTCTCATGTTTGCTCTGTGTGTATGAGCCCAAGAAGGAGGAGAGAAGGAGTGAGTGGGAGGGGCGGGGCAGGGCGGGGCCAGTCAGTTGTGCGATTTACCGGTTCTCCGAACTGCGCATAATCGCCGCCACTGGTTGTATAGAACCTGTCCGAACCTGTTGAATTTCACCCCTGCTGTATAGCTATTTCAAACTCTCAGTATGTGACATTTAACAAGATTTAGCAAGATGGTTTTTAAAACTGTATTAATCTTAAATTTATCATACCATAGACAGACATGCCACCCAAATCTCAAAGTATGGCTCTGTAACTCCAATGGCCTCCTATTCCTAAAAGTTACCCATTTGTTCATCCGTACTAAACAAAATGTCTCCAATATAATTTCAAATTGAATAATCCTAATCCTCCTCTTTCTTATACATTTTACAGCAATTGATATGTACAGTAATTCTTGGTTTCTTACCTTGCCATAAAAATTCAGAAATGTCTTTCTGCCATTGTTTAAAAAGTAAATCAGTTGTTAGTAATCATTAAAATTCTATCCAAAATGTTAATTGTAATTTATCCCATCTCACTAACACCATTCTATACTTTAACATAGTTATTCGAAAACAACATACAATTCGCACTAATTAGCATAATCCCTAAATACTTAACTTTCTTCTCAATTTTAAAACTTGCCAATCTGCCAAAGTCTTTCAAGTTCTTCGTTAAATGTTTTATACCATTCTGGGGTTCTTGCAATTCCAAAAGTAAGACATCAGCAAAAACTCTCAATTGAACTATATTTTGAATTAGCACCCAGAGACTTACTTAAACAAGCTAATCTCTTCCTAGCTGCTTTCTAGTCTGGCATGCCATTTCTTTTATTTTATACTACACAAGCTGCAAGATAACAAACTCCCTATTCTGACTCCAATTCAGCCGTTATTTCCTGCTTTTGCCTTAAGGAGGGGCTCAAATTATACCTACTAGACTCTTAACAATATAGCTAGTCTTTCCTAATATGTAACCTCCCTCTGCTAGTGCCTAAATTATGTGTCTAAAATCTTGAGTTATTTTTCCAAAAGCAATGCAAGCAGTGAGCAGTCATGCCATGGCTGACCTTTCCTGGTGTGCACATCGCAGCTGTCTAGAGAAAGACATCTCCTATGTTAAACGTTTAAAATTATTTAATAAAGATTTGCTAATTGGCTTCATTCTCGTGTCACTCGTCTTTTCCTCTCCAGCATCAGAATCTGCCACTACGGTCAGCATCACCCTGACACATTTCTGATATATTCCTGATCTACCTGTCTGTAAAAGTACCTCCAGCAATGTAAACTTTAGAGATCCATCAGTAACCTACCCACAGGTAAACCAATACCTTCTACTTCTATATATTTATATTTATATTTATATTTATATTTATATTTATATTTATATTTATATTTATATTTATATTTATATTTATATTTATATTTATATTTATATTTATATTTATATTTATATTTATATTTATATTTATATTTATGTCTCCCTTCATTTTCATTTATCAGCAAAAAATGTTACACACACACACACACACACACACACACACACACACACACACACACACACGCACACACACACACACCCTGTTTTCCCCAAAATAAGACATTCCCTGTTAATAAGCCCAATCGGGCTTTTGAGTGCATGGCAATAAGGCCAAGCGTTTATTTCAGGGTTCCAAAAAATATAAGACAGGGTCTTATTTTTGGGAAAACACGGAGATAGATATATAGATATATGTATCTGGAATATATATATATATATATATATATATATATATATATATATATATATATATATATATATATATATATATATATATATATATATATATATATATATATATATATATATATATATATATATATATGCATTCCATCTTCCTTTAAATAGTGTGTCATCTGGGTATAAATATCTCTGTGCAATAACCATCAAAATTTACAACAGTATTCATTACACTGATATTAATTCTCTGATCTTACAATTATAATATTGAACATAGTAAACCCATTCATTCCTCCCCCTTAACATATCTTCTAATAAGAATATAATAATAATATTAAGCATAATAATCCTAATAGTCATAATAATAACAATCATCATATTGTTTACATCTCTATCTTAATGTATTTTCTACTCTTCACTGATCTCCTTCTTTTATTTCCAACTTCCATTTTTATTCTCTAGCCATCGATAAAATAATTCCCATATCATATAATATTCAGTTTGTTCTTTCTCCTTAATTGAAACCGTTAGTCTATTCGTTTCTGCACATTCTAATAATTTCCTAATCACATTCTCATCAGTAGGGATCTCTTTACTTTTCCAGTTTTGTGCAAATACAATTCTAGCTGCAGTTAATATCTTCTACTTCTAATGAGATGACTTTCTCCCTTAGAGGAACTTGCAGGAGTTTATGTGGTTGCATATAGTTGCCAACAGCGGTTGGCTATGAGAAAGGAAAAGGGGAAAAACAATCCAAGTGCACCAAGGTTGTGGAGTAAAATCATTTTATATCCAAGAGGAAATCAATAGAGGAGAATATGCCCTGCACACTGGTGTGAGATCCAAACCTCCAATAAATTGTACAACTGGATGGAAAAAAAAACCAAGCTCAGAGCACCAAAGAACATTTAGGAGGAAATATCCCAACAGGTGTTGATAGAAAGTGAGAGGTTTAGACTGCAGCTTCTTCTTTGTGGTGTGCTTCAGGGCTTGGTGCTCTCTCTGCTCCTTTGTAGTATCAAGATGAAGCCACTGGACGAGATCATCCATCATCACAGGATGACATATCTATCAGTTGTACATCTTTGTTCCAGGGAACTAAGTGATGCTGTGGTTGTCCTTTCATTGTGCTTGGAGACGGTGAGGGTCTGGATGGGGAACAACAGGCTTCAACTGAACCTTGATAAAATGGAGTGGCTATTAGTGGGGGGTTCTTCTGTATCTGGGGAACTCTTCCTTATCTGGGGGTTTGCCATCCTTGGTCTTGGATGGGGTTGCCTTGCCCCAAATAGATCCAGTGTGTATTCTGGGGGTCCTCTTGAACACAATTCCTGCTCAAGCAGCAGGTGGCAATCATGACTAGGAGAACCATTGCTCAACTTCATATTGTCTGCCAGTTATGTCCCTTCTTGGATTGGGAATCTCTTCCCTTCCAACTCTGCTATTCTATTCTATTCTATTCTATTCTATTCTATTCTATTCTATTCTATTCTGTTCTGTTCTGTTCTGTTCTGTTCTGTTCTGTTCTGTTCTGTTCTGTTCTATTACTCTACTCTACTCTACTCTACTCTACTCTACTCTACTCTACTCTACTCTACTCTACTCTACTCTACTCTACTCTACTCTACTCTACTCTACTCTACTCTACTCTACTCTATTCTTTTATGCTGTATATGGGGATAGCAATAGCACTTAGACTTATATACCACTTCATAGAGCTTAACAGCCCTCTCTAAGCAGTTTACAGAGTCAACATATTGACCCCAACAATTTGGGGCCTCATTTTACCAACCTCAGAAGGATGGAAGGCTGAGTCAACCTTGAGCCATTCAGAATCAAACTCCTGGAGTGAGCAGTGAGTTAGCCTGCAATACTGCATTCTAACCACTACGTCACCATGACACTTGATGCCCTTGAAGAGTGTCCAGAAGCTGCAGCTGGTGCAGATATGGCCACATGAGCAGTTTTGGGTGCCTCAAGGACTGCACATATCAGACCTCTTTTGTGTGAGCTGCATTGGGTACCAGTTTGCTTCAAATCCAGAATAACCAAAGTGTTGGTTATTACTTTTAAAGCCCTTCATGTCATGGGACCAGGTTACCCGAGAAACTGTCCTTTCCCAATTATATCAACCTGTCTCACCCAGTTAGGCAGGGACAGTATGTTACAGACCTAGTCAATTAAAGAACTTCAACAGCTTCTTTAATTGGTTCCGTGTAGGAAGAGCCTTTTTTGCTGTTGCCTCCACCCCATAAATTATCTTGTCCCCAGAGGTGAGATTAGTCCCTACCATCCTGGCCTTCTGGAAGAATGTGAAGACCTGGCTCTACCAACTCACATGGGAATCGACGGGTGGCACACAACCCTGTGGGTGGGTGGTGGCCTGAAAACACTCCCTCCCCCTGCTAACCTAACTTTTTATGTCTATTTTTATTTGGTTGTTACTCTGTTTTTAATTCTGCTTTTAATAAAATTGATAAATAAATAAAAACGAATAAATAGACTTTCTCCAGATTATCTGTCCTCATCCTGGTTCTTCAGTCTTTCAACTGAGTACCCACTGCCACTGTAATTGATTCAACCCTATTTGCTGCTTGTTATTTTCTTCTCTTTCATTCATCTTTCCTAGTATTATGGACTTCTCAAGGAAAAGTTCATACATAGCAGGCTCAACAATTGTACAAACAAAGGCCCATTAGTGGATCATCATCAGTGTAGGCAATGGTATCAGGCAGTATCACAAGGTTTATTCCTGGGGCATCTATTTCTCAATATTGTTACTTCACTAATTCATAAAAAAATGTATTTTATTAATTATTTGGATGCTGCAGTGGAGGAATTGGTTATCATATTTGCAAATGATATATTCAGAATTGGACAGGAAAGCTACTATCCTAAAAGAAATAAAATTCAAAACAATTTTGATAGAGAAAGTCTGAAAATAAACAAATGAAATTTAAAATAGACAAGTGCTGAATTCTTCATGCAGAAAACAAAAAGTCAAATGCACAGGTGCAATTTTAGTCTACATCAAAAAAGGTATAGTTTCCAAGTAATGAGAAATATTGCTCTACATTAGTCTGTATTAGTCAGACCCACCCTCAGGTATTGTGCCCAGTTTTGGAGACCACATTTAAAAACAGATTTAAGACAAACCACAGCTTCAGGAAGGACAATAAGGAAGATTGCAGGAATACTGAAGAAACTGGGCGTGTTTGGTATTGACTGAGAGACAGATAGGGAGGAGAGAGAGAGAGAGAGAGAGAGAGAGAGAGAGAGAGAGAGAGAGAGAGAGAGAGAGAGAGAGAGAGAGAGAGAATTTGAAGATTAGTTCACTTCAGATACCTGAAAGGAGACCATTCAGAAGATCATAAACAGTTATCATCGGATATTGAATAACAGATTTTATGCTACAGGAAGGCAAATTTTGATTAAATGTTAGGGAGTCCTGAGGGTATGAACAGTATGACAGTGAAACTATTTACCTCAGGGGTGTCAAACTCAAGTCATCATGGCGGTGTCACGTGATGTATTGGGGCTTTCCCTCCCTTCGCTAAACTGGGCGTGGGCGTGGCCAGTGCGTGATGCATCAGACCCACGGGTCGGGAGATTGACAGTCCTGATTTACATGGAATGGGAGTTTGGCTTTCCATCAGGCCAAGGAGTCCCTTTCTAGAGGAAGTAGAATCAGATTAACAGAGTTGGAAGTAACCTTGTAAGTCATGTGGTCCAACCCCCTGCCCAAGCAGGAGACCCTACACCATTTCTGACAAATGGCAGTCCAATCTCTTCTTGAAAGCCTCCAGTGATGAAGCTCCCACAACTTCCGAAGACAAACTGTAGAAAGTAGAAAGATA
The DNA here is from genome assembly GCA_023053685.1 of Diadophis punctatus similis. Lineage (NCBI taxonomy): Eukaryota > Metazoa > Chordata > Lepidosauria > Squamata > Dipsadidae > Diadophis > Diadophis punctatus. Next base: position 1,815,516 of record JALIGW010000047.1, read on the forward strand.
TCTGTCTGGGGTTCTTTAATTTGATTCCTGCACTGAGCAGAATGTTGAACTTGATGGCCTAAATAGCCTCTTTCTACTTTATGATTCTACAAATAGTAAATTTGGGAGCAATGTCTGGGAATTTAGTGCTCACATGTAGTCCACAGCTCACCATTGCTTACAGTGCATCAGAGATTTATCCTTTATAAAGTTTGGGGCAGGAATCTTTCCCAGAATCAATCTGGAGAGCCTGAGATTGAATTTGGGGAAGTTTGTATGCAAGCTATACATTGTACAATTAAGCTATGGTGGTGAATTGAAGAACAGTACAAACATTTATCTGCAAGTAGCAGCTAATAGCAATTACTTCTAACCAGTATTTAAAAGTCCTAAATCTACTGTTTGTTAGACAAATGAAAACAATCCAAGAAGAGTTGTTTGCATTTTCACAGCAAACCTTCAGCACATGTTACTGCTTTGCTCCTATTGCCAATAAAAACAGCTGCTTAATGCAGAAACAAACACACATTATTTATGACAGCTTTGGGCTCAGCTGCAAGCCTCAGTAATTCAAAGGGAGCCGTCTAAACTGTTGGCAACAGTGCAACATACCATTCTAGAGAAGTAAGGTTTGGACACAAATTTTGTCTCTGGCCTCGGAGGCACATTCTGAATTGGAGTGCCCTGGGTATTGTAAAATCAAGATTCCGTATCCAAGGGACAACAAATTGCTAAACCTAGGGGAGATACTATTTCGGAATGGAGTTTAACAATTTAATGGAAGACTGCCATGGATATAATGTTTCAGGAGAGGTCATGCTGGACATTAAAGGCTCTTCCGGGCCATCTCGCCTGGTGGTTCTCGGTCATCATTAAAGCATTCTATGATGCCAACATAGAAGCTGTATCCCAAATGGGGGGAATAATAACCCCAAAACATAAAGAAAGTTCTGCTGCATTCAACCTGCATTCTGGGGTTTTTTTGTGTGTGGATACATTTCTGGACATCCAGCATTGTTCATCTCCCCATAGATGTATGAAAATATGTTTTAAAATTAAAATTAAAATTAAACTACTAAGTGCATGGGAGTACTGCAGGACAAAGGATTCGAGCAGCTTTATTTTTTTCACTGCCTTGAGTTACTTATAATGTTTAAAGAGCCGAGATGGTGCAGTGGTTAAATGCAGCACTGCAGGCTACTGCTAGTTCAGCAGTTCAGCTGTTCAAATCTCACCAGCTCAAGGTTGACTCAGCCTTCCATCCTCCCGAGGTGGGTAAAATGAGGACCCAGATTATTGGGGGCAATATGCTGACTCTGTAAACTGCTTAGAGAGGGCTGTAAAGCACTATGAAGCGGTATATAAGTCTAAGTGCTAAGTGCTAAGTGCTAAGTGCTAAGTGCTAAAAGGCAGGATTAAAATCAATCAATCAATCAATCAATCAATCAATCAATCAATCAATCAATCAAACAAACAAACAAATATCTATCTATCTATCTATCTATCTATCTATCTATCTATCTATCTATCTATCTATCTATCTACCTACCTACCTACCTACCTACCTACCTACCTACCTATCATTTAATTTAATTTAATAGATCATTTAATTTAATTTAATTTAATTTAATAGATTTGTATGCCGCCCAACTCCCGGGGGACTCTGGGCGGCTCACAACATATCCAAATCTATTACAATAAAAACATCACAGTTAAAAAGATATAGAAAAATTAAAAAGAAAATCTCCAACATTCATAACAAGGGGGGAGACCCAGAGATAATATGCTCGGTCTCACTTTCACCCCGCCTGCCGGAAGAGCCACGTTTTTATTGCTTTCCGGAAGGCCAGCAGGGTGGGGATGGCTCTGATCTCCAGAGGAAGTTGGTTCCATAGGGAGGGAGCTCCCACAGAGAAGGCTCTCCCCCTAGGCCCCGCCAACCGACATTGTTTATCTATCATCTATCTCTCTTTCTCTATCTGTCTATCATCTATCTATCATCTCTCCCTCCCTCCCTCCCTCCCTCCCTTATCTTAACCTAACTACCTACCTACCAGTATATCTTTCTATCAGAACTATATGTCACTTATAGTTCTTATTTGGAAAGAGGCCTTAAATATCTGGATATTTCACTCCACTTTTTTTGGATGCCGATTTACATTCCCTGTTTTACATTTTATGCTTCTAACTGCTGATTTCTTTAAAATGTTTCTGTAATGCTCTTTTCATGCAGCTGCTTTCGTGGTGTTATATATTTGAAACTGCACTGAGATTTCTCTCTCTAAAGTCAGTCCACGCTAATTTTCAATAAAACTTTGCTATGATAGAAGGCTTTGCTTTTCTCTGACCTGAGTTCTCCCTCTGGGCATTTGCCACAGTAACAAATTGGTCCTTTGCTCTTTTAATTCCCCAAGCCCACTCATATTATTTACCCATTTTTTTTACTTGAAGTAAGAGCCAAGGAGTTCAGAAAGTACAGTTTTAAGTGAGAAAATAACTGAATGTTGACCAACTTTTCATTTGCCTAATAAGTAAATACCCTATGGAAACAACAAACATTTTTAAGAAACCATGATAACTTTAGCAGCAGTCTTTGATAATATCAACTGTGACAGATTGTGAAGGAAACTGAGGACAATAGAACTTGCCTTGAATATTTAAGATGGTTTTCCATAGGAAGGAAAAGTGGAACTGGAGTAATTATCAGCTGATTTCCATTGTTATGGCTGTTGTGTGAGGAAAGGAAACTTTCTTGTCATGCAGGCAGTCCCCAGTGATTCTTAGTCACTTCCCAATTACACCATTGCAACCCACTTTACATAAAGCTGAAAGCATTTGGAAATTCCAGCTCATCCAAAAGGGTCTATGACTGTGATGGCAAACCTATGGCACGCATGCCACAGGTGGCACGCGGAGCCATATCTGGGGGCACATGAGGCGTTGCCCTATGTCAGCTCCAGCGTGCATATGCGCGCTGGCCAGCTAATTTCCGGCCTTCCAGAGGATGCGGGCAGGTCGTTATTGCCTTCCCCAGGCTTCAGGAAAGCCTCCAGAGCCTGTGGATAGTGAAAAACGGACCCAACGGCCCAACAGAAAGTTTGTTTCCAAACTTCCGGTTGGGTCATTGGGTCCATTTTTCGCCATCCACAGGCTCTGGAGGTTTTTGGCACCTGAGCAAAAAAAGGTTCGCCATCACTGGTCCATGACAATTCACACCAGCCAACTTGCCATGGCCATCTCACCATAGCCAACTTATCATGGCCATGGGACAACCTGCTCTGCCCAAGTCACTGTGGGACAACTCATTGTGGGACAAGAGTTACCCTAATATTGAAGAAATGATGGGACCGGGTCATTAAAGAAAGGATGCAAAAGGAAGGACAAAAGGAAATGTGAATGACAAAAGTGAAAATAATTTTTATTTATTTTAAATAATTCAATTGAATAACTCAATTTACTTAATACTCAATAACATATTCCCTGGGTTCAAATTCAAACATGAAGAGAAAATACACAACAGACTCCTATTCCTCGATGTCGACATAAGGAGATTAGACAACGGAGAACTAGAAACCTGTGTCTACCGCAAACCCACACACATGGACCAGATCCTCAGCTTCGCCAGCAACCACCCCACCACACACAAAAGAAACTGTGTCCAGACCCCGTTCAGAAGGGCCAGGAAACACTGCAGCACCACAACACTAAGAAAAGCAAGAAGAGAAATGGCTGCTCAACATCTTTCTCCGTAACAGCTATCCCAAAAAATTCATATTCCAACACACAGCACCCAAACCACCACACACCACACAGCCAACCACCATGGAAAAACTAACCCTACCGTACACAAAAGGGATGTCAGAAATGACAGCCAGAATCCTCCAACCCCTAGGAATAACAAAAGCCCACAAACCCACAGCCACACTACGCCAGGAGTTATCCAGAACCAAAGGGAAAATACAGAAGGATGAAAGAAACAATGTAATCTACAAAATCAACTGTAACCATTGCAACCAATTCTATGTGGGACAAACATCACGTCAATTAAAAACCAGGATCCACTATACCAGTGCTCCCCAACCTTTTCTCACCCTCGGCACACCATAGCCTCTCCCAAAATTCCACGGCACACCACATACAAAAATTGGATAAAAAACAAATATAATCTTCAAAATATCGTTTTGAAGAGTATAATAGTATAGGAATGTCAAACTGGGCATAACATAATTACTTGATTTATTATTTTATTTGATAATTAGGTAGGTCAGTGGTGGCCAACATTAATGATACCATGCGCCAATTGGCCCAAGCGTCCTGGATGGGCGGGCCGGCCTGGATGCCGCCATTTGAGTTTTGCCCTCTGCGCATGCGCAGAATGCTGTGCGCATGCACAGAGGGCAAAAGACCGCAAATGGCGGCGTGCAGGTGGGCGGGGGAAGCGGTCGGGGGCCGCTTCCCCCACCTGCTTCTTCGGCTTGAGTTTTAAAAGAAAGCAAAATGTGGGCGGGAGAGGCAGGTCTTGCTCATTAAGCCTCACTGCAGCGGCCAGCGAGGTTTAATGAGCAAGACCTGCCTCTCCCACCCACCATTTGCTGTCTTTTATAACTCAAGCCGCCCAAGGCAGCCCAGAGCAGGCGAGTCAATCCAGCAAGTGAGGAGGCGTCGGCAAGAGGCGGAGCTTGGCAACAAGGAAGTTTGCTGGCTTAAGAAGCAGACATCCCTGTCGCCCTCCCTTTCGGCTCCGCTTCTTGCCGATGCCTTCCTCACTCGCGCCCTGCCAAGCCCCAAATCAAGCCAGCCCTATCGCGAGACGCGTGAGACTGCTTTCCAGGCTGTATGTGGAAGCTGAAGAGCCTTACCGGTAGTTTGGGAGAAAGAAAGTTTTTTGCTGCTTCTGCTTTTGAGTGCACTGAAGGAAAGCAGCAAAAAACTTACTTTCTTTCTCCCAAACTACCGGTAAGGCTCTTCGGCTTTCACAAACAGAAGCGGCAGGGAGGAGGACTCGTGCCCCGCCATGCCATGCACCCCGCCAAGCCTCAAATCAAGCAGCCTGCGACTGGAGCTACCGGAAAATGTCCCAGGTAGGACGCGCGCCCCGTCCCGCCCACCAGTCCTGCCCCGCCCGCCCTGCCAACCCCCAGCGCGAGACACGGGTCCTACCTGGGACTTTTCCCGGTACCTCCAGTCACGTTCCTTGCTACCGTAATAGCGTCCAGAGCAGAGCAGCCCCTTCCAAAAGATAACGTCTCGCGAGACGTTATCTTTTGGAAGGGGCTGCTCTGCTCTGGATGCTATTAGCAAGGAACGTGACTGGAGCTACCGGGAAAAGTCCCAGGTAGGACGCGCACCCCATCCCACCCGCCAGTCCTGCCCCACCCGTCCTGCCAACCCCCAGCGCGAGACACGTGTCCTACCTGGGACATGCCCCGGTACCTCCTCCTTGCGTTCCTCGCTGTTGTGTCCAGGGCAGCAGGTCTGCTCATTAATCCTTGCTGCAGTGGCCAGCAGGCTTAATGACCAGACCTGCCTCTCCAGCCCGCGTCTTGCTGTCTTTTAAAACTCAAGCCGAGGCGGCTTGAGTTTTAAAAGACAGCAAGTCACACGGGTGGGAGAGGCGTCAGCCATTGGATGATTGCAATGCGCCACTTGCAATCATCCAATGTGCCACATTTGGTGCATGCGCCATGGTTTGGCTACCTCTGAACTTCGTGAACTTAAAAATTAGAACACAGTGCAGAAAACGACAGAGAGGTAATACCTAATAATGAACACTGCTCTGTCCAGGCCCTGTAGACTTGTGATCAGGACAATCGTGAGCGGGGGAAGGGGGGGTAGAACTTCTCGGACTCAGAGCTGTAGGGCCGCGGCCGCACATCAAATGCAACAAAATGTTGCTGGGCAAAATCTAGCATTCGGTGGGCGGCAGGCCGTTCTGGATATGATGTGAGCTTTTGCCGCGGCACATTTGGTATGGCCTCACGGCACACCAGTGTGCCGCGGCACACTGGTTGGGGAGCACTGCACTATACTACACTCCACTCCACTATAGAATTTGAGAAATGGCAAAAACTTTGGGATAGGAATTATAAACTGACTATGGCTATGGCATATAAGGAAAATCCTTAAAAAATGTTTTACAGATGGCACTTACCACTGGCAAGACTGGCAAAAATGTTTAATAATCTGTCTGCCAAATGCTGGAAATGCAATCAGACCCCAGATATTTACTATCATATGTGGTGGACTTGTATGAAAGCACGAAAATATTGGAAGAAAATACATATCTGGTTGGAAAAGATGATTAAGCAATGTATAGACCTGAAACTAGAAGTATTTTTGTTGGGCATAATGCCGGAGGGTTATGATAAAGGGATCACATATTTAGTTTTGCATACTGTATATTGACAGCAGCAAGGATTGTATTTGCAAAATACTGGAAAAATGAGAATACTCCACTAGATGAGGATGTAATTCGGAAAATCTTAGATTGTGCTGAGATGGACAGACTGACTTTAAAAATAAAAGATAAAGAAGACACAGAATATCACTTGATATGGAATAGATTTTATGAGCGGTTAGAGATAAGAGGTAGAAATTAGATGAAGAAAGATTATGTATGAATTAAATATAAAGATGGTTTATAACTATAAATATGCCAATATAGTTAACAGAATTATAAATACGCTAATATAAAAAGAAATTTAGCTAAAACTATTCGGTAATATTATTACTATTGTTACCAGTATATGTGTTAATATTTTTACTGTCTTTTCCTTGTTATTCTTTTGTAAATGATATACCCTGACAGTACACTGTATTCAAAATGTTTATGAATTAAAAAACAAACAAACCACGAATTCTCTCCAAGATCCTAGAAAGCTCCTCATAATGTTGAAAATGCTAGACCATATCTTGATTAAATATATAAGGCAAGCCGTCCATGGCAAATCAAAGGTGGTTATATATAATGTGTCATGAAAGCTAAAATGGGGATTACATGAATATTTTATTAAATCAACTTTGGTATTTTAACTTTTTTCCCCTCCCAAGGAAAAAAGGTCATGGAAATCTTTAAAATAATTGGCTGGATTTGTTGCCTTAGTGCAGTTAAACCTATTGTCATTGACAATAGCTTTGGTTTTTAATAGAACCAGAAGGTCCAATATTGAGGTCCATATTTTATGTGTTAGCTTCCCCAGCTATCTCCTGGAACTGAAACCTGGGATGTACCGGTATGTGTCTTCCTGAACCTCACACTTTCCAATTATTTGGGGTTGCAACTTCCATAATTCCCCTTGTCCAATGGCTCCAGCAGGGCATCTGTGAGGGGTGTCAAAAAAGTCAAGATGGCATTGCATGTCCAATGCACATAAAGAAGAGTCAGGGCTTTGACTGTACAGTTGTGGCCATCAACTTGACCTCCCGATGGATGCTCCTGGACCACAGTAACTAGGAGAGAAACAGGCACTCTTCGCTGGAGGCAAAAGTAATTTGGGCATGAACTTGGATAACCCAGATGGGAAAATTATAATAGATAAGGAGGTAGCAGTATAATACTATGAAAATATACCTAGAAAGGAGAAGAAGGAGGAAGAGGAAGTAGTAGTGGGGAGGAGAGAAGGAAGAATGTAGGTAGAGAAGGAGAAGGAAGGTATAAGAGTGAGAAGGATAGAGGAAGGAGAAGTAGAGAGGGGAGAGAAAGAAGAAGAAAGTAGGAAGAAGAGGAGGAGGACTGAGGGAAGGGAGTGATTGGACTTGGGATAGTAGGACAGATGGGCAATTTAGTAATGATAGATATTAAAATGTTACATTTGAATTTTGAATACTAGATATATAATATAAAATTTATGAAATTTTTTGATAATATATTATGGTATATGTATTGATGTTTATATGAAGAATGTTAAAAAATAAAAAACTTTTTTTTAAAAAAAAAGTAATTTGGGCATGCTGCCTTACGTAGCAAGAGTTCTATCTGTCAACGAAAGAGCCAAGCTGAGATTTTTGCCTTGTCAATGTCCTGGGTTTAGCAGTATCTATTTTCCATTTTAATATCCCAAATGGGATTTAAGATGAAAGAGCATGGATCTCTTAAAAGGTTTTCTGGATCAGAGATTATTTTTTTATTAAAACAAGTCAGTCCTGTCCGTAGGCCAAACCACACATTCCTAGTGGGTATATTTTGTCTCTGGGTTTTTTTTATGTTTGTTTGTTTGTTTGCTGACTTGCTTTAACCAAAGAAGGCGATAAAAAGTGTAGTCTGGGATAAAACTGCAATAAAGGTGGATAGAAGAGGTTCTTAAACCTCTCCTGCCCCCTCAGCAATTATTCTACTAAAAAGTCATTCCGTAAGTCTTTTTTCCAATAAAGCGTGGGGTGGACGAAAAAATATGGGAACAGTATTTGTGGGCCACTTCAGATTAATGCTAAGCCACGGTTTATTAATATAGGTTAGGACAGCTTTCTCAAACAAGGCTGTTGGAAGAGGTCTTTTCCAACCTTGCCTTTAGTTGCTAGGACATTCTGCAGACATCCTGTAAGTGTGTTTTCCTCTGTCCTCCACTCACATTTTTCCTTCAATGGGGATGTATGTATTCTCTCCTTCCCTTGCATATTTAAGGTCTTCCAGTCAACTATTTTGATCAGATTTTTCACATTGCATACCCATTACATACAATTTACTGGCTACCGTAATGATTCCACTACAATCCAGTAGATGAACCAATGTCTGTGTGATCTCCCCAGACATACTTCCACGTTGCAGGAAATCTATTAGAACTAAGAAGACCATTAGAACTAAGGAGAAGTTTCCTGGCAGAACAATTAATCAGTGGAACAACTTGCCTGCAGAAGTTGTAAATGCTCCAGCACTGGAAATTTTAAAGAAGAGATTGGATAACCATTTGTCTGAAGTGGCGTAGGGTTTCCTGCCTAAGCAGGGGGTTGGACTAGAAGACCTCTAAGGTCCCTTCCAACTCTGCTATTCTATTCTATTCTATTCTATTCTATTCTATTCTATTCTATTCTATTCTATTCTATTCTATTCTATTCTATTCTATTCTATTCATATTCCTGATGTTCAGCTCCAACCAAGTCATTCACAAGGTGTTTGCACTTTTCTCCATAACCCCCTCAAAGTTCAGACTTTCAACCTCTATAATATACAGAGACAGAAGAAAAATAAATTGCTCCTAGCATATTATTTTTTTCCATTTGTGCATGGGGGTGGGTGGGTAGGGTGAGGCCTTATCAACTCCATATCTACTCTTGTTCAGATGCAATGGAGGAGGACTTGTGGACAGGCAGCAGGGACAATCGCTGATTAATTAGCCTGGTCAGCAAGCATTCACTGCCAGTTGAAATGATCAGAACATGGTGTTATGGATGTCAGGGCAGTAAAGGGAAAGATAGCTATTCTATTGTGCAGCATGTCTTGGATAATGGCATGAATTAGTCTTCTAGAAATTGTGGTTCTGTTTTCAGTTCTGGTTTAGCAGTTTATCTCCAAAGCTATGAACTGGTGGAAATTCAGTTTTCTTATTGACCTGGCTTACAAGTCATAGTTTGGCAAATTTTGATGTAGCAATTGCATTTGCTACTAAATAAAAAATCAGGAGGCCACACATGTGAGAGAAGGAGGGAACACAAGGCTTGCAAATCATGATGTGACCATTTGCCAATCCACTTCCTGAGTTACAACCACTTTAGAAATCTAAAAGTTTCATGCTGGCATTTGTCTCCTGCAAGGCAATTCCTGTGTGGTTTTTGCATATATTGTTTTGCAATGTTCTATCTTTTAGACTTCCTTTGCATGAGATATGGGACTACATACTAGAGCTGTTGATATAGGTCTACAGTGGAATTATTGAGTCTGTCATTTGTACTTCTATAACTGTCTGGTTTGGTACAGCAACCAAACAAGACAGGCACAGACTTCAACAGATAATTAGAACTGCGAAAAAACAATTGCAACCAGCTTGCCCTCCATTGAGGACCTGTATACTGCACAGGTCAGAAAGGGGGCTGAGAAAATTCCTACAGACCCCTCACATCCTAAATGCAAACTGTTTCAACTCCTTTCCTCAGGACACCGCTATAGGGCATTGCATGCCAAAACAACTAGACATGGAGACAGTTTCCCCCCCCCTCATCCCATCACCCTTGCTGAACACCTAACCCCCTCAGCACTGTCTTATGTCTAAGAATATTTACACATGTAATGGGACTGTATTACTATTATCCTTCTCATCTTTCCTACATTACCTTCTCCTATTGGTATGGTTAGATTACTTTGTTGTTTGTATGTATACCGAGAGCTTATGCACAGGAGACAAATTCCTTGTGTGTCCTATCACACTTGGCCAATAATGAATATTTTATTATATTCTACATGGAGAAAAAGTACTGTGTACCGCCACTGCAGCAGCAAAATTTTCATAGGTCAGTGTAAAAAAGGTAAAGGTTCCCCTTGCAAATATGTGCTAGTTGTTCCCGACTCTAGGGGGCTGTGCTCATCTCCGTTTCAAAGCTGAAGAGCCAGCGCTGTCCGAAGGCGTCTCCGTGGTCATGTGGCCGGCATGACTAAACACCGAAGGCACACGGAACGTTGTTACCGTCCCACCAAGGTGGTCCCTATTTTTCTACTTGCATTTTTAAAATGCTTTCGAACTGCTAGGTTGGCAGAAGCTGGGACAAGTAATGGGAGCTCACTCCGTTACGCGACGCTAGGGATTCGAACCGCTGAACTGCCTACCTTTCTGATCGACAAGCTCAGCATCTTAGCCGCTGAGCCAGTGTAGCCAGGCATAAAACTGTTCATGCTCCCCAATTCCAGTCATGAGAGATCCTGTGACTTCCTTGCAGGATACTTCTTAGGTGAAATATCTCCAAATCCCTGAATGCACGGCGCTTGTTCTTTGTTTTCAAACATCCACGTTTATTTTGCAATGTTTGGGCTCTCTTCCACTGTTCAACATATTTATTGCTTTGCATGGTTCAAGCCTAAGCCCTGGCATTGAAGAGGACTCGGGTTAAGCTTTGAAAACATTGTCTCGCCAAGCTTGCCCATAAACTTTTAAGGATCTGGATTATTCTGCTAGAACTGAATGCTTTTGTTCATTTCTTTAGTACATTTAGAACAGACCTCATCCAGGAAAAGATAGAAGAACAGAAGGTTGATCTGACCTCGGCAGTGTTTTCTGAAGTCTTTATGGCTTGGATGTGGCCTCTGCTGTTAGCTTATATATTCCACTCTTCCCAAAGGGCTCTTTGGAGTTTTCAGGTTATTGCCAAACTCTCTTTCACTGTTTAATGTTATCACGAAGACCAGATTGATTGCATTTCTTTAACATTAATATTAGCAGCCAGTAAGTATATACACCAGTATACAACATTAAGAATTTGGATTAGAGATGAAACTACTAAGGAATCCTATGAAGCTTTTTTGCATAGTTTTACTGATTTGCTTAATCGGTTTTGCTTCCAGACAAGGGAGAGAAAAAGAATTTCGGGGATTGAAGCTGCACTCTGTGATTACGATAGCGTTATTCTCATGCAGCAAACCTCAAGAGTTATGCAAGGCTGAAACGGCGTTATTTTCAAGCTATTTTTCACAAGGCAAAAGGAGTAGAAACGTTTTTCCATTAAGAAGTTTTCTTCTAGTGATTATATATAGCTCTGCAATAGAGGCATAAGCTTACCAGAATACTACTGTAGTCTACATTCAATGAAACCATTGCTTTCAGATTGAAAATATTTAATTGAAAAGCAGGAATGTGGATCTCTCTGATGTTGTATTACAAATGGGTTCCTCTTGAATGTGCAACTGCGGGAAATGCCAAGGAAGGAAACAAAGAAAGAAAAAAAGAAAGACTGTTACTCATTGAAGCTTTTCCCGAAGTTTTGTTATCATGGTTATTTTCTTCATTGTCAATTCCACTCCATTCCATTTTAAAGCTTCCTTTTTTCCTGTTGAATCTCTACAGTCCTCTTATATATCATTTGCTAGATATCCAATTTAGAAGTTTCAAGTTTTCCATCAGCTACAACTGCTGGGCTGCAAATAAAGGCAATGAGTGTATTTCATTTCATTTTATTATTGTAATATTTTATTGGATTTACAGGCCACTCAACTCTCAATGACTCTGGGCAGCTTACATTTCAACAGCAGGAAGCAATAAAATGAAAGAAAATAAGAGATATATGTGCAGAACAGACAACCCAACCCATAAAAAAGTAGCAGAAGTTTTGAGAGTCATCCTTAAACCCTGGGCTAAGAGCAAAGCCAGGTTTTTAAAGACTTCTGGAATAACTGAAGGGTGAGAGCTATACAGATGTCTTGGGGATGTGTGTTTATATTCCAAAGACTAAGGAGAAATTTCCTGAAAGTGAGAACAATTAACCAGTGGAACAGCTTGTCTTCAGAAGTTGTGGGTGCGGCATAATGGAGGTTTTTAAGAAGCGATTGGACAACCATTTGTCCAGAATGGTATGGGGTCTCCTGCTTGAGTAGGGGGTTGGATTAGAAGACCTCCAAGATTGCTTCCAACTCTTTTATTCTATGTTCTAAGGCAGGTTCTAATTATTAAAGAAATATATTAGTGAAAACTCTGGACAACAATGCCTATATTCATGAAAATAATATTAGATATGTATTATGCTGGAAAATGATTGCAAAAAAACCCTATGAAGTGTAATATTGGTGCAAACAAAAATTCAAATGTTTTGTGAGGTTGCACCAAATTGTGACAGTCAACAAACATTTCTCAGGTTTAAGGAACCACACTTCACACTTACACAAAAAAGACACTAAGAGGAACTCACATTGATTCATGGCATCCCTCTAAACAGCACACTTTCCCCCCAACACACAGAGAACTTTCAGTAAGTGCCATAACCTATATATTGAAAGGTACCAAATAGTCATGGTACAATAATGCCTAAGGAATAGAACAATGCTAAAGTTAGGATATTGTTAGAAATTACACGAATGTCTTGTTGCTAAATTTGACAACTCCTCCCTGACTACTCTACAGAATTTTCCAACCTAGAATAACTAGGTAACTCATTATTAGTTAAGACACTTGTTTCTGTTGACTTTTGCTCCTGGTTGGGCTATTTGGGAATAATAATAATAACAACAACAACAGAGTTGGAAGGGACCTTGGAGGTCTTCTAGTCCAACCCCCTGCTTAGGCAGGAAACCCTATACCACTTCAGAAAAATGGTTATCCAACACCTTTTTAAAAACTTCCAGTGTTGGAACATTCACAACTTCTGGAGGCAAGCTGTTCCACTGATTAATTGTTCTAACTGTCAGGAAATTTCTCCTAAGTTCTAAGTTGCTTCTCTCCTTGATTAGTTTCCACCCATTGCTTCTTGTTCTACCCTCAGGTGCTTTGGAGAATAGTTTGACTCCCTCTTCTTTGTGGCAAGCCCTGAGATATTGGAACACTGGTATCATGTCTCCCCTGGTCCTTCTTTTTATTAAACTAGACATACCCAGTGCCTGCAACCTTTCTTCATATGTCTTAGCCTCCAGTCCCCTAATCATCTTTGTTGCTCTTCTCTGCACTCTTTCCAGAGTCTCAATGTCCCTTTTACACCGTGGTGACCAAAACTGAATGCAGTATTCCAAGTGTGGCCTTACCAAGGCATTATAAAGTGGTATTAACACTTCACGTGATCTTGATTCTATCCCTCTGTTAATGCAGCCTAGAACTGTGTTGGCTTTTTTGGCAGCTGCTGCTGGCTCATATTTAAATGGTTGTCCACTAGGACTCCAAGATCCCTCTCGCAGTTACTACTGTTGAGCAAGTTACCACATATACTGTACCTGTGCATTTTGTTTTTCTTGCCTAAATGTAGAACCTTACTTATATTACTTATGTAATGATGGGAATTGTAATCCAACACTTCAGGGCAGCAAGCTTGGGAAGGCAGATCTTTTATATATCACTGGGGTTGGCTGTTATTTTCCTGGCACAGTGTTATGTGGGAAGTGGCATGGAAAGCCAAATGTTTGAAGAAGAAGAAGAAAAGAGAGAGAGGGAAAGAGGAGAAGGTCAAAACCAGAGAGAGTAGTATTGGCCCCAGAATTTTGACTCGGATCCTTACTCCTTGCTTCAAATGAGGTCCACCTACCAAAAGTCATATTGTTTGAACAGATCATCTTTGAGAAGATGGGATTTGGTTTTCCATCCCAATTCAATTGAAGTCTACCTTTCAAAAACTTCAAAACTGATGGAGGATTTTCCCATGTAAGGGTAAAAACCTGCAGGAAATGACATTTCATTTCATTCCCGTCCCCGACCCCTTCTTTTTTCTCCTTTAGCAGGATTCACACTGTGCATTCAAGCATTGGATCCATGGTCCACGGTCTTTTCCAGAGTTGGTGAGGAAGTGATACTTCGAAGCTTCTCCGGAAAGCATTTCCACAGAATTTTCCGAATGAAGAAAACCAGGTCATGGTTGTCCCAAATGTGCTTTTTTATTTTATTCAAAAAGTTTTATTGGTACAAAGTACAGACATTTTTTAAATTTTTCTCCCCACCTTCCCCCCAACCCCCTCCCTCCTCTCCCCCCGACTTCCCAGAAAGAACCCAGGATATAATCTTCAAATAACCATAAACTTAAAATATACTAACAAATTATAAATGCAAAAATTCCTCTAATTTTTTTAAAAACTCCACATTATTTAAAATCTATTAAACCATTCTAAAATTCTAACCATATATCATTATTAAACTACCGTATATACTCGAGTATAGGTCGACCCGAATATAAGCCGAGGCACCTAATTTTACCACAAAAAACTGGAAAAGTTATTGACTCGAGTATAAGCCTAGGGTGGGAAATGCAGCAGCTACCGGTAAATTTCAAAAATAAAAATAGATACCAATAATGTTTTTGAATATGTATTTCAAAGAAAAACAGTAAACTAGCTCTGTAAGTGGAAAAGAGGGACAATAAAAACAATATGGTATCAACAATAACTAAGGAAGAGGTGGGACATCGTTGCAGAGCGGCAGGAGGGGGAGGAAGGGGAATCATAAGACAGCCCTGCATTACATTAGAACGTGAGGAGGGGGGATAGTGCGGTGCGCGCTGCGCGGCAAACTGACACAGAGTGAGGGGAAACTCACAGGGGCGCCGGGCCATTCACGAGCGTCACCCAGCGGCATGGCCCCGCCCCCTTTTCTCCTCCATTTCCGGCAAATTTTTCACTGACTCAAGTATAAGCCAAGGCGGCTTTTTTCAGCCCAAAAAGTGGGCTGAAAAACTCGGCTTATATTCGAGTATATACGGTATATATATATCTTCTTAATCTGATACTTTTTTTGGAATATAATCAGTCCATCTACTCCATTCCAATATGTATCTTTCATTTGAATGTTCTTTTAGATATGATGAAATTCTTGCCATTTCTGCCAGATGTATAACTTTTATTGTCCATTCCTCAATAGTAGGTATATCTTCTTTCTTCCAGTATTGTGCTACCAGCAATCTGGCAGCCGTTATCAAGTTCAAAATCAATTTAGTCTCTATTACAGTACAGTCCGTAGTTATTCCCAGCAAGGAAAAACTGTGGTGTAAACTTAACTTTTTTCTTTAAAATATTCTGAGTAATCCACCATATTTTAATCCAAAAAGCCTTAATTTTCTTACAGGTCCACCAAATATGAAAATAAGTAGCATCTTCACATTCACATCTCCAACATTTAGGTTGTAAATTTGGATACATACGAGCTAGTTTTTTTGGATCCAAATGCCATCTATAAAACATTTTATAAAACATTTTCTCTTAGATTGTGCTTTTTCAAAAGACAACTGGAATTTGTTTTTCCTCGAAGATGTTTCGCTTCTCATCAAAGAAGCTTCTTCAGTTCTTGAATAGCAGCTTCTTGGATGGGAAGAGAATAAAAGATAAAAGAAACAGTTGGCATTCTGAATGGTCGAGAATCTTTTTATCCGAAGTGTTTGGACAGCCTTTGCCAAGGTGTCCTCAACATTGGAAAATTACTGGGGACACATTTCCAGTTTAGAGTCATCTCAGGACACCCCAGTCAATTTCTCCATCCAGACTGGAGCAAGCTGGCCTGATATTCATTATAGCTAGCAAAATACAACTTGATCTTTATTAAACAGCAACAAACTTAAAAAAAAAACCACTTCAAAGGCAAATTAAGACACAAAGCGGGGAAAAGAGTAAGACACGAACAGGCAAGAGTTGATATTATCTCCATCTAAAGCGCAGAACTTCCTGGAGCCTCTGGAAACAAAATTGTTATTCACATGTCTGTTCCCAAAGGTTCATTACAACTTTAACCTTTCTGCATACATAATAGCAGCAGAATAGAGATGGGAAATTGGACTCCAGTGATCCCCCCCTCTGTTCTACACAATGGAAAAAGATTATTTATTTAGCGTATAGCAATGTTACAATTAGGCAGGAGATTACAGTGTTAGTACATATTAGTTATTTGGCTGCTGAAGGATGCTAGTCCATTTATTTATTTATTCGAAGTTCTCCTATGCCGCCCTACTCCCTCAGGACTCAGGGCGGCGTACAACATTTTAGGGAACATCAAATAAATGTTTAAAAACAATTTAAAACAATTTTAAAACAAACATATCATATATACATGGGGGAGACGTCAGATGGAAGGTCGTCTCAACATCACCCCACCTGCAGGAAGAGCCATGTCTTGATGGCTTTTCAGAAGGCCAGCAGGGTGGGGATGATTCGGATCTCCGGGGGGAGTTGGTTCCAGAGAACAGGGGCAGTGAATTTAGTTCACTCTCAGTGTTTATCCATGATGTACCTCAGAGGAAGAACTAGCTGTACACCAGAAAGATGAGTGGCATCCTGTAGCAACATTTGGGGCCTTCTCTCACCACCAATGCTGCCTTGCAGTTGGGCATTGCATCCGAGCAGGTCCAGCACTGGCAAGAATCCAACTGTCCACATGAAATGCTGCTACGTTTCCCACTTAAGTGGTACCTATTTATCTATTTGCATTTAAATGCTTTCGAATTGCTCGGTGGGCAGAAGCTGAGGCAAGTAATGGGGGCTCACTCAGCCATGCAGTGCCAGGACTCAAACCACTGGAGCAGAGACTCTCTCCAGCATCTTTAAGCCACTGAGCCACCGTGCCTCTTTTATGGGAAAAGGAAACCAATTTGATAGATGGATAACATACCTGATACTCAAGATTATATTGGCTGTCATCATCTGCATCCAGTTTGTACTCAAGAGTATCTGGAAGGCATCAGGTTGGAGAATTCGTTGCGATGGGATGTCACAACTGCCGATCTGTAACTAATTTCTATCTTTGTCACTTGATGACTCCAAGCATCCTTTGACGACACATGTACAGGAACACAAATAAACAGATTTGTTCCTGAAATTGACTTGGATTCTCAAACCATGTTGGCTTTGGTGAAACAGGAGTATTTTATCTTTAAGGACAATAGTTAATCAGCAGAAGCTGTTACTTGTCCTTAATAAGTCTAATTTATTACACACACACACACACACACACACACACACACACACACACACACACACACACACACACTGGTGTGTGTGTGTGTAACATTTTTTGATGATAAAAGAAAATAAAGGGAGACTTTATCATTTATCAGCAAAAAATGTTACACATACAGACAACATAGTTTGTCGGCTATAAAAGAAAACTGCCTGGATGGTCTCTGGAGGGGCCGAAAGGCAAAAAAAGAAGCTGTGATGTTTCCTTTGATACACCACGATGACTCGACAGAAAAAACATATATATATATATATATGTTTTCTGAGGTTTTCGCGGGTGTAGAAGCAGGAAGCAGAAGACACCAGCCTGAAGATGATGAATGAGACTTCATCGAAACGTCGCCAAGACACTTCCAATTCCACGCGGGAGAAAACCCGAATACCCAAAGATATATATATATATATATATATATATATATATATATATATATATATATATATATATATATATATATATATATATATATATATATAATGTGTGTGTGTGTGTGTGTGTGTGTGTGTGTGTGTGTGTGTAACATTTTTTGCTGATGAATGAAAATAAAGGGAGACTATATATATGTGTGTTTTTTCTGTCGAATCATCCTGGTATATAGGAGGAAACAACACAGCTTCCTTTTTTTGCCTTTCGGCCCCTCCAGTGACCATCCAGGCAGTTTATATAACTGGCAAACTATTTTGTCTGTATGTGTAATATTTTTTGCTGATAAATGAAAATGAAGGGAGACTATTATATATATATAGACCTTGAATCTAAAGCAACAGGATGCTGTTGGTCAAGCAAATGCCAACAGCCAACAGCCATCAGCTTCCACCCAATTGAAGTTAGGGAACATAAGTGGCTACTGCTACAGCTGGAAGCCAGACGTGCTTTCATCAGCAGGATTAAAGTCATTATTTAAAACTGTGCCTGCAGTTACATCCTTATATCAATGTCTTTACTGCACTCATCTCAGTGGAATGTATTCATATCTGTGGAATCAGCGTCTCTATTCATATCAGCATTTTTTTAAAAGGAATCATTTGGTGAAAGGCAAAAATCAGTCCACTGACTCTGAAGGTTTCCTTCCTCCCAGACAAAATCAAAGAGCGAAGAAAAAGAAAAAAGAGGGGAAAGGAGAAAAAAGAATAACTTCCAACTTTCATCGGCAAAGATACACTATATAAACTATATTAGCCTCTTAATAATATAGGTAGTTCCCGAGTTACGACCAGTTGCATAGTGACTGTTCAAAGTTATGATGGACTCTGAAAAAGGTACTTACAACCCAGAGACAAAGTTCCAACAGCTGCCCCCCTCCCCCCGCATGATCAATATGATCATTTTGGCACCCGGCAATTGGACAGTATTTGCAGCATCTCATAGTCACATGTCTGTGATGCTTGTCTGTTTGAATTCTGAAGTCCCAGAACACTTTAGCTTATTTCATTTTCTATCACTTTGTCTATTCTGTGGTCCCACCAGTTCTTATTTTATTTATTAAATGTATTTGCTACTCATCTTGCTGTGGGCCTACTCTGGGTGTCTATTGACAGTTCTTGCTTGCATGCAGATTTTCCAACACTGTTGTTGCCACTTTCTTTTTTTCTTTTTTTGGTTTTTTCCAAATTTTTTTATTTTTTTCTCCACAATACATATGACATCATATACCTTCAGTACAACTTAAAAAGCATATATCATCTTTTAAATGCAATTTTTTAAAAAAATTGCACATCCATTCTATTATATCTTAACCTTCGGTATATATTGTTTAACTCTTGCTGCCTCCTTTATCTAGTTTCGTCATCCGGATACCCAAATTTTCTTCCAAATAAGTTTACCGCTATTATTTACTTCATCTACTAACTCTTATGTGCTACTTTCTTATTTTTATTATTCGCGACATTAATTCAATCAATTCTTTATTGGTATCCTAAGACCAGCCGAGCTGCATTTGTTATCTCCGCAACAAATTAATTCATGCAAATTTACAAAATTCAGGAAATTCTGTGAGTTCAGCTGCTCTTATGGTACACTCAGTTTCTTCTAAGTTACAAAAAGAAGCTTCCAAACAATTGTGCTGCGGTCTGACCACTTTTGGAGGATTCCAGGAAGATGATAGCAAGCGTACAGTATGGAGATAATACGGCTGGCCTCCTTTAGAGAGGCTTTGAAAGAGTTGTTGAAGTAATGTATCCCAAACACTTTGAAAATGCAGAGAAGAACTGTGTGCATGGTATTCTTCTGGAATACACTCAAGTCTCTCAGTTCTTGGCTCCTTCCCTTTCCCCTCCCTCCTTTCCCACTGAATGGACTTTCTAAAACTGATATTTTACAAGGAACACAAACCCTGAGAACAGATGTTCTAGGACAGAATCTCCGTTCTGTCCCCAGAACTGCACAGTACAAACAGAATGCTATTAAGATACTCCTTTTCATCTCTATTTTGAGCCCTCAAATATGATATACTATTATCATCACCATCATTATTTTATTCAAACTGTTTGATGTTGATTTAAGCTGACCTGGGATTTAACAAGCAGCATAAAACAATCTGATTTCATTAGCTGCAATTTGCCTTTTTCTCTTCCTCAGTGAACTGGCCAGGCGTGTTTCTGAAAGCCTTCATTGGCTGAGAGAGTCCAGCTTTTCAGAAAGGCCCTTGTGACAGCTCAGCTCTGGGACTGCACGTTCCCAGATGCTTCGTTCATTCATTGTAAACTGTATAGCTTGCATTTCTTTTGTGAAAAACCCTTCCAAAATTCTCCTGCAAGGAAGCCGATGCAAGTATGAAATAGATAAACAAAGGCTTGCAAAAAGAGATGCAAGCAAATTTATTTATTTATTTGTTAAATTTATATGCCACCCATCTCACTTTCAAGCTAATCTGGGCAGTTGATACACTGATTACAGATTACAGATTACCAGAGTTGGAAGGGACCTTGTAGGTCATCTAGTCCAACCCCCTGCCCAAGCAGTTGACCCTACACCATTTCTGATAAATGGCAGTCCAGTTTCTTCTTGAAAGCCTCCAGTGATGAAGCTCCCACAGCTTCCGAAGGCAAGCTGTTACATTGGTTGATTGTTCTCACTGTCAGAAAATTTCTCCTTATTTCCAGGTTGAATCTCCCCTTGTTCAGTTTCCATCCATTATTCCTTGCCTGGCCTTCGGGTGCTTTGGAAAATAGCTTGACCCCCTTCTCTCTGTGGCAGCCCCTTAAATATTGGAACACTGCTATCATGTTTCCCCTGGTCCTTCTCTTCACTAGACTAGCCATGCCCAGTTCCTGTAACCATTCTTCATATGTTTCAGTCTCCAGTCCCCTAATCATCCTGGTTGCTCTCCTGTGCACTTTTTCTAGAGTCTCAACATGTTTTTTTATAGTGTGGTGATCAAAACAGGATGCAGTACTCTAGGTGTGGTCTTACTAAGGTTTTATAGAGTGGTATTAGTATCTCACTTGATCTTGATTGTATCCATCTGTTAACACTCTTGCAGGCTTCATACACACCTAACATTTTGGACCCAGATCAAAGTTAAAGAATGAGGCTGCCATACAGGCACCCTTACTGCATGCAAGAGAAGAAATGCTCTGTGGAAAAGAAGCACAGCATAATGAAGAGGCACTAGCTTAAAAGCCTGTCTAGCCAGGTTGCATTATTACAAGACAGTCACTGGATGTGAGTTACTTGTGCTGGTGCCGTTGGAGATGTTGGATTTTCTAGGAGTTGAGGTTAAATGCATCTGCCAAGCACCAGATAGGTAGATTTTAAATAGCTGGGATCCTCACTTTATATGCTTGAAACAAGCAAAGGCTGGAGGAGATGGAGCAATGTGGCAAAGAGATCGTGTAATGTTCATAGGTGGAGGTAGCTATAAAAATATGGAGCTTTTCACTTGGCCAAATGTGATTTTGCTTTTTAGGTAAATAACAATTTTGGAGCAGGGATGTTTTTGGAAGGAGATGTCAAAAATCAAGGTGGCGGTAGCAACAGAGCAACTGAAGCCCTGCTTTCTTTGGCTCCAGAGCCAAAGACCAGATAGATAGACCAGACCAGACCAGACCAGACCAGACCAGACCAGACCAGACCAGACCAGACCAGACCAGACCAGACCAGACCAGACCAGACCAAGAAATCAACCACACAGGAACACCAAAACTACTTTCGTTGAGACTGAGATAACAAAAACTTGCAAGTCTGACTATGCTATACCTCCTCCCATTTATTATATTCCAGTGCAGGGGTGTCAAACTCGTGGCCTGCGGACTGGATGCATCACACACTGGCCACGCCCACCCCCGGTTTAGTGTAGGGGAAAAAAGTCACAATATGTCACGTGATGACAATGTGACACCGCAAGTTTGACACCCCTGTTCCAGTGAATCAAGGAGGTGTCTGGCTGAGCTGCTTCTGAATGTTATCTCATTGTTCTGGACTTTAAAAAAAATGTTTCAGCCTCTTTTGCTGAGATAATGGTAGGTAATTAACCATTATATTCCAGCATATTTTCATCAAGGTCATCTTCCTTACTTTCCACAATGACTGTTGTTGATTAAGCAATCAATAGGACCTTGAAGCATGTCTATCTCACATAACTTCATATTGGGTATCCCAGGCAAGCAATGTTCCCTCTAACATTGAAAATCACTGTGCGGCAGTTGGAAACTGCTGTGCTGTGTTTTCTTTTCTGGAGGGACTGAACCGGCCTCCCTGGATGAAGAGTAAGCTGGAGGGCAGCAGCCTTTGATCTCGCTCTCCTCCTCTCCCTAGCAGCGGAGCCCGCCTGGGTAGGCAAGAGTTAAAGGCTCCGCCTCTCTTCGTTGAAGGCTGCTTCCCCCCCCCCACCCCATCGGCTGGTGATCAATGTTCCCTCTGACATAAGAAAACGCCGCGGGGCAGTTGGAAACTGCTGCGCGGCATTTTCTTATCACATGCGCGGCTGCGCAGCCGCACAGCTTAGAGGGAATATTGCAGGCAAGTGTTATCTTCAAAAATTGCTTTCCAAACAAGAACATGCCAGAACCAACAAGAATTAGAACCAGTAGACAGGAGGTTGATGTGATGGAACGTGAACTTGGAGGAGAAGAGGAGGAGACTTCTGACAACCCAAAGCTTTCCCAGAAAGGGGCCTGGAGAAAGGGACTGTGCAGTTCCAAGCTAGATGGGGAAGTTGGAAAGAGGTTCAGGGTAGTCCCACCCTAGAATCTTTCAGGATATATTGAGTAGGTTAGAAAGTTGTAGGTTTAGTTTGGCAAGATTCTGTCTGTTAGGTGTAAGCAAATAAAGGATTGGATTCTGTCGTCTCTGGATTGGGGCTGACAATCAGGATGGCAGCTGTGAGTGTACCAACTTGCCATTTGCTAATGTGCATTGTGCATGTAATACATTCAAAAGGGGTAGGACTATGAGCATTCTATTGCAACCTTAATTTTTGAGCACTTCATGGATGCCCTTGGCTGTGGGTAAAATTTATGGCCGGCCACATCTGTACATAATAATGCTCTATCTCTATAAGATAGAGATTCGCTCCAGGGGAAAAAAATTATAACATCTCCCTCTAAAGACAGATAGATAGAATTAGCATCTAAAATGTTTAAAATTAAAACATTAGGAACCAAAACTGAAAGGAAGGAGCTCATAAATTATTTCAGAGCAAGCTGCCCACACAGAATCCTTTGTCCCTGCCAAAAATGATTTAGGAAGGTAGAAATACTAGATTAAACACAGATTTGTTTGACTCATTTTTCTAAAAGTCCAAATTTAACTGATCTGTATATAATACATTAAAAGTTCCTGCACAAAAGGCCATCGGGGCGGGCTTAAACATGGTGCAGATGAGCCATGCTCAGTTCCTTGTATGGTAGCCAAGCAAGAGTAGCTGAATCTCCTTTCAACACGGCTGGATGGACATTTTCCACACTGCACCTGAGAGCAGGGGGTGTTGGTCATTGAAAAACCCATGCAAACAAATGACTCATTTCCTGCCCCAGCATCACTTAATTACGACAAAGTATGTAGCTGCTTCTCTCTGCCTAATGGGAGGGCTGGCCCCATTTTTTAATGAGATCCACCCTGGGCCTACAAGGTAGGCCAGACCAAGAAACAGGAGCCACGTATGCCTGAAACTACTTTTATTTAGATTGGTTGTATTAATAACAGAATCTTGTAAGTCCTCCTCCCTCTTTTATCTTCATGTGAATTTTGGTGTGGTGTGGTGTGGTGTGTGTGTGTGTGAGAGAGAAAGAGAGAGAGAGAGAGAAAGAGAGAGAGAGAGAGATTTTCACCCCCTCCTCTGTAATGGTTCTCTCTTCATTGCCTTGGCAACAGATGTCCCCTATATTTGTCAAGGTCATCCTCTTTTCCTCTACAATCCTGCTTCCTTTAATTTTACATCAGTGGTGGGTTCCTACCGGTGCAGTCCAGTGCGCCGTTCCGGTAGGGGCCCGCCGATTGTGCAATGTTGGTGCGACGGCTCCGGTGCTTTCTTTGCCGGTCCATGCGCGCCGCCATCTTTTTTTTGAAATTTTTTGCGGTTTTTGGCTCTCTGCGCGGAAGTAAAATTGTCCTTTTGTGCATGCGCAGAAAGCCAAAATTGAGCGAGAGGCCGCACGCACGTGTGTGCGTAGCAAGCGCACGTGTGCACATCACGATGCGCACCGGTAGGAGAACCCTACCCCTGGTTTACATGGGGCTTCTTACACTTTTTAAAAGAGTTTATAACAGCAAGCCTTTTTTTATCAGTGTGAATCTTGCTGGTAATCTTGCATCTAGTATCAGGTAATCTTGTTTTGCTGTTTTTGAACTGGGTGATTATCTGATCGTGTTGTGTGTGAAGCTGAGACCGTCATGACAGAAGCGGAAGGGGGAAAGAGAAGATCAGAGCAATAAATTCTGTGGCACCCTCTTTGCTGGTTTCATATTCAGGCGTTCCCATTGATACAATCTGGGAATCTCAGTAGTCACAAAACAGCTATTTCTTATAGGGTGTGCATGGGGAGAGAAATAATCCACCAAATTCTATCCTAATCAAAAGAGAACAATAGATATTTTACAAAAATTGCAATGCAGGTAGTCCTTGACTCACAACCACAATTGAGCCCAAAATATCTGTTGCTAAGTGAGACATTTCTTAAGTGAGTTTTGCCCCATTTTACGACCTTTCTTGCCACAGTTGTTAACTGAATCACTGAAGTTGTTAAATTAGTAACACAGTTGTTAAGCGAATCTGGCTTTCCCATTGACTTTGCTTGTCGGAAGGTCACAAAGAGTGATCACATGACCCTGGGACACTGCAACCGTCATAACTATGAATCAGTTGCCAAGCATCTGAATTTTGATCATGTGTCTATGGGGATGCTGCAATGGTTGTAAGCACGAAAAACAGTCATAAGTCACTTTTTCAGTGTTGTTGTAACTTTGAACAGTCACTAAATGGACTGTTGTAAGTCAAGGACTACCTGTAATGACAAGTTCTTCTCCATGACAAGTAAATATACTTGCTGAGGGGCCACTTTGACCAAAATTGGCTGGTTTCTCATGATCCTTCCTAGAATAGAATAGAATAGAATAGAATAGAATAGAACAGAACAGAACAGAACAGAACAGAACAGAATAGAACAGAACAGAACAGAACAGAATAGAATAACAGAGTTGGAAAGGACCTTGGAGGTCCTCTAGTCCAACCCCCTGCCCAGGCAGGAAACCCTACACCACTTCAGACAAATGGTTATCCAACATCTTCTTAAAAACTTCCAGTGTTGGAGCATTCACAACTTCTGGAGGCAAGTTGTTCCACTGATTAATTGTTCTAACTGTCAGGAAATTTCTCCTTAGTTCTAAGTTGCTTCTCTCCTTGATTAGTTTCCACCCATTGCTTCTTGTCCTGCCCTCACTCTATCAAGGACCTTGGAGTACTCATATCTAATGATCTAAGTTCCAAAGCCCACTGTAACAACATTGCCAAAAAGGCACCAAGAATAGTCAATCTAATCTTGCGTAGCTTCTTCTCTGGCAATATTACACTGCTAACCAGAGCATTAAAAACATTCACTAGATTAATTCTCGAATATAGCTCACCTGTCTGGAACCCACACTGCATATCGGACATTAATACAATTGAGAGAGTCCAGAAATATTTCACGAGAAGAGTCCTCCACTCCTCTGCTCGCAACAGAATGCCTTATTCCACCAGACTTGAAATCTTGGGCTTAGACATCTTAGAACTACATCACCTTCGATCTGATCTAAATGTAGTTCATAAAATTATCTGCCACAATGTCCTACCTATCAATGACTACTTCAGCTTCAACCGCAACAATACACGAGCACACAATAGATACAAACTTAATGTAAACCGCTCCAAACTTGATTGCAGAAAATCCGACTTCAGCAACAGAGTGATCAATGCCTGGAATGCACTACCCGACTTTGTGGTTTCTTCCCCAAGCCCCCAAAACTTTAACCTTAGACTGTCTACTGTTGACCTCACCCCATTCCTAAGAGGTCTGTAAGGGGCGTGCATAAGCACACAATTGTGCCTACCGTCCCTGTCTTACTGTCCTATTGTCCTCATGTATCTGTACTTACTCTATTTATGTTTATGTTTATACCTATACCTGCTATCTTGTACATGTTCGACAAACAAATAAAATAAAAAAGTAGTTCTGCTTTCTCCCTGTTGCTTATCACCTTCTTGCCACTTTCTCCCAGCAATGGCCTAATTGTTCCCTTGACTTTTTTCTTGTTTTTAACATGTTGGAAGAAGTTTTTTTTTTTTTTTGTTTTACTTTTGTCGCAAGCCTTTGTTCATTGTGAGCCTTAGCTTTCCTCACTTCATCTTTACAAGCTTGGGCTATTTGCTGATATTCTGCCTTAGTTATTTGCCCTCTTTCCACTTTTTATGCTTGTCCTTTTTGTTCTTCAATTTTTCAGAGAGTTCTTTATGCAGCCATGCTGGTTTCTTTTGAAAGATATTATTTTTCTTCTTCATTGGTATTGTGCTAGACTGGGCTTTTATAATCTCACTTTTCAAAATTTTCCAAGCTTCTTGAGTTGTTTTCCCTTTGAAGATTCTCATCCATGGAATCCTTCCCAAGCTCTCTCTAAGTTTATTGAAACTAGCTCTCTTAAAGTCCAAGACTCTAGTCTGACTTTGTTCTACTACTTGTGATTGCATAATGTTGAATTCCAATATTGCATGATCACTTGCCCCCAAGGTTCCTGTAGCTTCAACACCTTCTATCATTTCATCTCTGTTAGTGAGAATTAAGTCCAATATGGCTGATCCCCTTGTTCTCTTCTCTACTTTTTGGGAAACAAAATTGTCTACTAGGTTTGTTAGGAACCTGTTGGATCTTCCACTTGGTGCAGAGTTGTCTCCCAGTTGATGTCAGGGTAGTTAAAATCCCCCATTACTATTGTGATGTGCTTCCTACATACCTTAGATAGATGACTAGTATAAAGTTCATCTACTTCCTCTGTTTGGTTGGGTGGCAAATAGTATAGACCTATGGCAATGTCATCCCCCCCCCCTTTAATATTGACCCAAATACATTCAAGATAATTTTCATTATTGTTGTGCTCTATTTCTGTAGAGATGTAGTTATTTCTTATATATAATGCAACTCCACCTCCTCTTTTATTTGGTCTATTTCTTTTAAATAATTTAAATCCCTCTAGCTGTATGTTCCATTTGTGGGTTTCATTCCACCAAGTTTCCGTAATGGCAACAATATCATATCTGCCCTCATTTACTTGAATTTTTAATTCATCCTGTTTATTCCTCATACTCTGTGCATTGGTGTATAGACATTTGAGTCCATTTTGATTGACCCTGTGTTTACTGTCTACATCACCTGTGTTGTCCCTGAGTGCCCCTACTTTCTTGCCACCTGTTTGATTAGTGCACATGGTATGGCACTCATTATTAAATGCTTGGTTTTGCTTGACAACAATGCTGATAATATTACCCGCACAAACATCTATGTTACGTGCACTGATAACCCTTTTAATTTTAGATTGCTGGGGACAGAAATGTTCTGTATCAATTAATTTTCTGTCCCTGCTGTTCAGTTTAAATGTTTATCCAGAAATCTGTGAATTTAATGCCAAGTAACTCAGTCCCTTTCTTTGATGGATGCAAACCATCTCTTTTGTACAGTTATTCATTGAACCAGCTGCAGACATCATGACTAATAAAACCAAAGCCTTCCCTTTTACATCACTCCTATAGCCATACATTAAACTCCGCTACACGTTGGCCTTTCCCTTTTTGTTCATTATATACTGGTAAAACCTCTGAAAAGTTAAGTCTACAACCTATACTATTAAGTTCATACCCCAAGCTCTGGAAGTCATTCTGCACAGAAGGTACATCTTTTTGGGACAGATCATTTGTGCCAAGATATATAATAGTATCAACATCATAGTCCTTACTGGCATTCTTGACTATCTTAAGAATATACCTCTTGTCTCTGCTGGCAGTAGCACCTGGCAGACACCTGACCTCTTTCAAAACCTCCATATCCTTTCCTAAATTTACATCCCTTACAATTGAATCACCAACCAGAAGGTGGCTTCTCTTTTTGGATACCTGCTCTTCTTGTGTGATTGATGTGCAATACCTGATTCACACTTTCCAAAGTAAGTTCTTCATCTCGGACCATGATCCCCTGCTTATTTGAGTTATCATTATCACAACTACTTTGACCTGTCACTTTAGTGTCCCTATTAAGGTCAGCAAGGGCACTATATCTGTTATGCTGGGACACAGCAAAAGCTTTGCGTTTATGGTTCCCAGCTCTCACCCTGCCAGATCCCACGGTTGTCCATACTGCCCTTCTCCTGCAGGATCTTTGTGGTAGAGGAGACTGATAGTGTGGCAGCTCAATAGAGTGGAATGGCTGAATTGGGCACCTAATTTCTGCTTGGAGAGCACAGATTAGAGATTCTAGATAGGTAATCCATCCACATAGATTAGTAATATGTTTACAAAGAGGACAGTATCCAAATTTGAAAAGAGTACTGCGAAAGACAGCTGCAAAACAAGTATTACACTGAACTAAGCCGGTCATTTTGAAAAATAAATAAATCACAATCTCAAGTGTACTAACTCTGAATGTATTATTGCTATTTTGGGTTTATAGTTATATGATTCGTGTGCCTAACGGCATGCGGGCTGCTACCTTTCTCCTCTGTTCTCCCTCTCAGACTCCCAACTCACAGCCAGCAACTCCTCCTACCAGCTTCTCTGAAGTTAAAATGCCTGGAGGCACGTCCGTCCGTCCGTCCGTCCTTCCTTCCTTCCTTCCTTCCTTCCTTCCTTCCTTCCTTCCTTCCTTCCTTCCTTCCTTCTCTCCCCCCCCACCTCAATTTGATTTAATGTTGCAGTGTCCTCCATGGCTTTAAGCACATGTCACCAATTTTGGATGTTACACCATCTGCAACCTGTAAAAACAAAATTCCCTTGGAGGTGCACTCCAATGCTTAAATGATAGATTTTATTGGTGCCAGACGAAGCTCAACTGATTTTATTCATAATATAGAAAATAACAGACATCAAACTAGATTGGTTCTGTGATAAAGTTCTTATACGCATAATTGAACACAACAATTTACATAATAAATGAAGCCGTAAACCTGTCTCTCGCATTTGGACAAGGACAACACAATCAACGAAAGGTTTATTGAAAGAGAACATTAAACATACGGACACCAACAAAATATTTCGGTGAGACCATCTCAGAGAAAACCAACACAATCACCTGAATATCCCTCAACAATTCTTTGATTGGTCATAGATGCATCAAGAACAGGCTGCTGCAGACTAATGTTTTCCAGATGGATGGATTACAACTTCCATGGCCTTTGACCATTGTAGCTGAAACACCAGGTCCAATTCAGCTGGAAGGAGTTTTCTCAAATACAGAGCTTAAGTTCACAAATGGACTAAACTAGGCTAAAATGAAGTTGGGTGGTTTGTGATGTAACATATTAAGGAGCCCAACTACCGGTATGTTTCAGGGTTGGAGACTCTTGACATTTATGAGCTGTTTTGAATGTTCTGCTAACATTCACTGTTACATTAGGATCATTTTATTTGTTCTTTTTTTTTATGGGAACTGTAGCTACTGAGCTATATTAGCTCAGTATTCTTTCAGCACTCTGTTATGCTCAGGAGCACATCTTCTGACACTGGCTTTTGCTGAATTCAGATCCCAAACACAAAGTACATTGTGTGAACCAGAAAACCATGTTAATCTATAATATGATTTGTTTAAACAAAGACTGTTATGTGAACAAAGGCACTATATTTTATTACCTTAGGTTTAACATGGTGGGTAAATCTCACCAGAAGTTAGTTACTCTCAATATTGGTGCTGGGGTCCTCAGCTACCCAGCCAGTAGACAATAATCAAACTCTGATCTGTGGTTTGCAGAACTCTGTTAGTTCCAAGAACAAGCAAGCCATCTTCTTGTCCTTATATAGGATCAGTAGCCTCTTTCTTCCAGATGGCCAAAATTTCTTGCCAAGTGAGTAGGTTACTAAACATTAAAGTTTTCTTCTTAATTCAGAGTCAGTGGGAGAGAGCTGATAGAGGAGTATTAGTGTGGAAGCAACAAAGTATAGATCAGGGGTGTCAAACTCATGGCATCACGGCGGTATCACGTGATGTATCGTGACTTTTTCCCCTTCTCTAAACCGGGCATGGGCATGACCAGCGCATGATGCATCTGGCCTGTGGGCCATGAGTTTGACAGCCCTGGTATAGATAGGTTAGTAGGGTTTCCTGTCTAAGCAGGGGGTTGGACTAGAAGACCTCCAAGGTCCCTTCCAACTCTGTTATTCTATTCTATTCTATTCTATTCTATTCTATTCTATTCTATTCTATTCTATTCTATTCTATTCTATTCTATTCTATTCTATTCTATTCTTGCTGCTGTTGTTGTTAACTGCGAAGTTGTGTCCGACTCATTGCAACCCCATGGACAACATTCCTCAGGCCTTTCTGTGCTCTACCATCCCCTGGAGTCCATTTAAGCTCACGCCGACTATTTCAGTGACTCCAGCCAGCCACCTCATTCTCTGCCGTCCCCTTCTTCTTTTGCCCTCAATCTTTCCCAGCATTAGGCTCTTCTCCAGTGAGTTCTTCCTTCTCATTAGGTGGCCAAAGTATTTGAGTTTCATCTTCAGGATCTGGCCTTCTAAAGAGCAGTCAGGGTTGATCTCCTCTAGGACTGACAGGTTTGATAGCAGTCCAAGGGACTTGCAGGAGTCTTCTCCAGCATCATAGTTCAAAGGCCTCAATTCTTTGGCGCTCAGCCTTTCTTATGGTCCAACTTTCACAGCCATACATTGCAACTGGGAAAACCATAGCCTTGACTATACGCACTTTTGTTGGCAGGGTGATGTCTCTGCTTTTTAGTATACTGTCTAGATTTGCCATAGCTTTCCTCCCCAGGAGCAAGAGTCTTTTAATTTCTTGGCTGTAGTCCCCATCCCCTTCATGGATCACTGCCTTGTCATGGAGAAGGGGCTTGTGTAGCTCAATGAAGCTATGAGCTATGCCATGCAGGGCCGCCCAAGACAGACAGGTCATAGCAGAGAGCTCTGACAAAATGTGATCCACTGGAGAAGGAAATGGCAACCCACTCCAGTATCTTGCTGAATGACCATTTATTCAATGACTGTGAGAGGGTGCCTAGGGGGGTAGCAGGTGTGATGGACTACATGAACTAGTAGTTTCCCATGAAAAAGGGAGCACATTGCAGAAAGTGTGTGTGTGCATGTGTGCATGTGTGTGCGCGCAAAGCAATCAACCAATGGAACAGCTAGGCTCCAGAAGTTGTGGGAGCTTCATCACTGGAAGCTTTCAAGAAGAGAGTGGACTGCCATCTGTCAAAAATGGTGTAGGTTTTGCTTGGGCAGCAGCAGCAAGGGGGGGGTGTTGGACTAGATGACCTACAAGATCCCTTCCAACTCTTTTAATCTGTAAATCTGTAAAGGTTGGCAATTGCAACCTGTTTATTCTGTACAGAGCAAAGAGTTGTGCTCTTGGGACAAATTGAGAGCTCTTGGGACAAGTTGTGCTCTTGGGACAAATTGACAAATTGGGACAATGAGTTGTGCTCTTGGAACTAATTGACACAAATTAGCATTTATACATTTTTTGAAAACAAAAGCACACGATCATTAGTAAGCAATAGGCAACAAACAACGAAGTATTCACACATCCCTGAGAGAGGATGGTCCTCCCAGAAGGTGGGTTCATTACTAAAACACTACAGCCCTCATCCTTCTGCCTCTAACTGATAAGTCTGATAATTAAGCATGCAAAATTTTCTAGTTAATCTATCTGCAACAGGAAAAGGGGAGTTAGTGCAGTCTATTTAATCTGTTCACAATAGGAAGAGGGTCCAGCCTTGTTTCCAATGCTGCTCTCCTTTAGGATGCTACATGTTCTTTGATAAGGTTCTCAGGTAGCCTTCCAGGAATTTTAGAGCCAGGATGTGAGGCCCAAAAATGAGAGCCCCAAAGACAGAAACATGAAAGTTTTTCAACAAAACTGGGTTTTCTCTGGCTAAAATGAGCTAAATCAGTCTTAGTGAGAGTGGGAAGGGTTTAGTCTGGCAAGATTCGGTCTACTGTGTGTAAGCAAATAAAGAACTGAAGTCATGCTAGATCAGTGTTTCCCAACCTTGGCAAGTTGAAGATGTCTGGACTTCAACTCCCAGAATTCCCCAGCCAGCTAGCCACTGTGCTAGATTGTTCTATGTTCTTGGGCTTAGCCTGACAACAACTGTTCAAAGTTACAATGGCACTGAATGAATGATGCTTACAGCTGGTCCTTGAAGTTATGGCTGTTGCACAGTAATGGGTTCTAAAACCCGTTGCTACCGGTTCGCCTGCGCTCGCATGCACTCGCATGCGCAGAAGCATCCCGGGCGGGTGGGCGGAGCCTCCCACCGCCGGCGCTACCGGTTCGCAGAACCAGGCCGAACCGGGAGCAACCCACCACTGCTGTTGCAGCACTTCTGCAATCATGTGAACAAAATTTGGGTGTTGATACCCTGCTTGCATTTATGACCACAGAGTGCATTTCAACTCTTCCCACCTGCATATCTCTCCCCCCCCCCCATTTCTTCCCTTTTGGCTGCACTATCTTCCACTTCCCTGCATTCTGCCACCCCAACTGACCTTTGTTGTCATCTCCCTCCTGCTGTTGATGAGGCATGACCTGCCTGCCCCTTTGTGAGACAGCTGCTGGCCATGCAAGGCTTTCCTGAAGCAGGATCTGCTTTGGAGTCGAAGGGCGGGGTGGTGGTGGTACAGAGTGGAATGCAGGCAGCCAAGAGGGCAGAGATGGGGGAATTGAAGTCTGAATGAGCCAACTCGCCATAGGACAATTCAACAAATAGAAAAGTTAAATTAATTTCAACGGAACTGTGGCCAATAATAATAAAATAAGAAAACAAGAGTTACAATAATTTCCACGGAAACATGGTCACCAATAACAAACATAACTGAATGAAATGATTAATTCAGCACTGAACTGTCCTGTGGCGAGTTGGCCATGGCGAGTTGTCCTAGACCAGCGGTTCTCAACCTGGGGATCGCGACCCCTTTGGGGGTCGAACGACCGTTTCACAGGGGTCGCTTAAGACCATCGGAAAAGACAAATTTCCCATGGTGTTAGGAACCGAACCGAGACACCGTCTCCAGGTGGGTCTGCCCACATACTTAGCATAATTAGCATAATTAGTTATTGGCAAACCAGCACTTGAGAGCAACGGCCCCGAACCTGGAAGGATGAATTAACAAAAAACAAAAATACCAAACCACTTCGAAGCGTAAGGTGCAGGATTTGTTATTACTGTAGGTCGCCGTGCGTGGGAATGAAAGGAAAATCAGGGAGCGGGCACTTGAGCGTGCGCGCACGCACGAGGTGTGTACCTTTGCACTGGAGAGGGAAAGCAAGGGTGGGTCTCACAGTTGCGCTTCAGTTTCTCCCAATCCAAAGGCAGAACACCCCCCCACCCCCGGGCGCATGCTCTGTCTGGAAGTGATTGGCTGGAAAGCCGCGCACCAACTGAATTGGGCTCGCGCTCTGCAGCCCCCACCACTATTGCTGAGCTTACAAATGCCGCCGAGCCCGCACCGCAAAGTTCACTCAAAGGTCCGCGGCATAGGAATTAAGAGACGAAGCTTTCCCTGTGTGGCCGCCTTCGGCAAGTTTTGTGAGGCCAACATGTCCTCACTGCTTTCTGCTCCCTGGAAGAGCTTCACCTTGGCGTTGCTCCTAACCACAGGGGGAGCGCCCTCGAGCAAGGTGAACGGGTGGAGGGGACTGGAAGAGGGGACCCTCCTTCCTCTGAGCCCGGGAGCTCGAGGCGGGGTATAGGGAAGGCCTATACCTGCGATTTCGGGTCTCCCGTTGGCTTTTGTGAGGAGCAGGGAGGATTGGAGAGAAAAATGGAGCTCAAGTTGCTCAACCCTTGTGAGGTTCGTCCCAGAGGAGGAGGGCGCCAAGTGGTGGAGTTGAAAGACTTCCTCGGGTGGCTTCCCCCGTGCAAACTTCGGCGTTGCCTCTCCTGCTAATTCCCAATCTTGCCCTTACGATCTTCAAGGAAGAAACTCAGCTCGGCTCGGCTTGCTGTCTTTAGGCGATCTCTTTCCCTCTGCCGCCCCTCCCCCCTTCATTAGTAAAATGTAGGTAGCCAAGTTTCTAAAAGGTTTGGGAGGACGATGTGGTAAATAGGTGGTGGGATACCGTCATCTATTAAGTGTAAATGTAAAACAAGGTTTTATATTAAAAGCGAACAACTTCCCCGGGTTTGCTTTTAATAATAATAATAATAATAATAATAATAATAATAATAATAATAATAATAATAATAATAATAATAATAATAATAATAATAATAATAATAATAATAATAATAATAATAATAATAATAATAACAGAGTTGGAAGGGACCTTGGAGGTCTTCTAGTCCAACCCCCTGCTTAGGCAGGAAACCCTACACTACTTCAGACAAATGGTTATCCAACATCTTCTTAAAAACTTCCAGTGTTGGAGCATTCACAACTTCTGGAGGCAAGCTGTTCCACGGATTAATTGTTCTAACTGTCAGGAAATTTCTCCTTAGTTCTAAGTTGCTTCTCTCCTTGTTTAGTTTCCACCCATTGCTTCTTGTTCTACCCTCAGGTGGGCAAATATAAATTTGTTCAAATGCAGTTTCGAATTCTAGAAAGTACTAAAGATTGAAACGATGTGATTTTTCTAAGTACCAACTTCACTTTTTGGGGTGTAGTGAGGAGGAGTGACTCTTATTTTCAAATTAAATGGCTCCTCTGATGTTCTGACATATCCCTAAGAGCCACTTGAAGTGTTTTATCCCAAGAATTATCTTCCTAAATATCAACCTTCCTGTTTCCATAAGGTTTCAAGTTATACATACCGTTTGGTGCTCTGGAGCTACTCTGGGTGTTTCAAGATAAGGTTTTCCATGTGCATTATCCATTGTTAATAGCTTTTGATAGTCTCCAGATGCTGC
Organism: Diadophis punctatus similis; assembly: GCA_023053685.1. NCBI lineage: Eukaryota > Metazoa > Chordata > Lepidosauria > Squamata > Dipsadidae > Diadophis > Diadophis punctatus. The sequence goes on from JALIGW010000047.1 coordinate 1,850,582, forward strand.
CATCAATCTGTAACTCCCTATTATTTACCCCTACTATTTCTACTTTTTATTCCATGAAATATCCATCAGTGAGGGAGAGAGAGAATAATTATTAATTATTGCTGTTGTCTGTCTAAAAGCCTTGAGTTGAATCACTTCTGCTTTGGCTTATCTGAAACCAGACCATTATTAGAAAGTAAATTAACATGACACAAGCATATAAACTTTTATGTTTTCTTTTCCCTTTGTGTCATATCTGTACAATTTTGTGCTTTTAGAAGGGTACTGGTGAATGGAACCAACTAAGGGTAGTCACTTTAATGTATGTGGAATCCTTGATGCTCTCTGAGCTTGGTTGTTTTCTTGGAGACTTTTCATTACCAAACTAGATAACATCATCAGTGCTAGAAGAGAGGGGTTTGCTCTCACTTTAAGTTCTGGTGGCTTTCCCTGCCAATAATGGTCTTGGTAGTTCTCTGAGGAACTCCACAGTTCAACTCTGAGTTACAAAGATTATCTTCTATTGGGACTTAAGTGTGTTTCAGGATGGGGGGAAATTAGGCACTTGGTTTGTTAAGAAGTAGCTGATTTTAAAACAATGCTCAAAGATCATTTTAATTTCTGAGCATTACTTATCAGCAGCATGGAGATCCAGCCAAGGTGGCGCAGTGGTTAAAGTGCAGCACTGCAGTTCAGCAGTTCAGCTGTTCAAATCTCACCAGCTCAAGGTTGACTCAGCCTTCCATCCTTCTGAAGTCGGTAAAATGAGGACCCAGATTGTTGGGGGCAATATGCTGAATTCTGTAAACCGCTTAGAGAGGGCTGTAAAGCACTATGAAGTGGTATGTAAGTCTAAGTGCTATTGCTATTGCTATTGTTACCCATGCTGCACCATGCTTCAAGACAAAATTTCATTTATTTGTAATTAGAAATAAATATTTTACAATATATAATTACATATTGTTTTTGTGATTAATCACTATGCTTTAATTATGTTCAATTTGTAACAATGAAAATACATCCTGCATATTAGATATTTACATTACGATTCATAACAGTAGCAAAATTACAGTTATGAAGTAGCAACGGAAATAATTTTATGGTTGGGGGTCACCATAACATGAAGAACTGTATTAAGGGGTCACGGCATTAGAAAGGTTGAGAACCACTGTCCTAGACCCAACTGAAGTGGAGGCAAATGTGGCACAGCAGGAGAAGTGTAGATCCTTGCCTAAGGATGGTGAGTTCCTATACTGTTCCTATCCTAACCCAGTCTACTAGAACTGCTGTCACTAAGCAATATAGTCTCACTTGTACCCCTTAGTGCTCCTGGTAACTGACGGATGATAATTTATTTCCACTTTATTAGTCTGTAAAGCACTAAATAAGTTGGGACCCTCAATCTCTGCCCAGCTACCTAGTCTATTTTCTCTGGCCTGATTATTTCCAGATGTATTGGATTACAATTCTGAAAAGTCAGTAAGAGTCTGATTGAATCATATAACATATTCAGCACAGGCTATGTTTTAGTCATGGTTTATTGATTAAACCACAAAAACTATATTGAATGAATGGTTTATCATATATCAATGTAAGCACATTCCAAATAGAAATATAATCCCCCTATATAAATAGGTTCATAAAAATCAATAAAAGTGCATATAAACATAATGCATAGCCCTAGATTAGCATCTAGATCAGCAATTACGTCTACAATTGGTGACTGACAAAATCAAATGAAGAATAAGGACTACTTAAAGACAGGATGGAATGGAATTGAATGGAATGGAATGGAATGGAATGGAATGGAATGGAATGGAATGGAATAGAATAGAATAGAATAGAATAGAATAGAATAGAATAGAATAGAATAGAATAGAATAGAATTCTTTATTGGCCAAGTGTGATTGGACACACAAGGAATTTGTCTTTGGTGCATATGCTCTCAGTGTACATAAAAGAAAAGATACATTTGTCAAGAATCATGAGGTACAACACTTAATGATTGTCATAGGGTACAAATAAGCAATCAGGAAACAATCAATATTGATATAAATCGTAAGGATACAAGCAACAAGTTATAAGTGGGAGGAGATGGGTGTTAGGAACAATGAGAAGACTAATAGTAATAGTAATGCAGCCTTAGTGAATAGTTTGACAGTGGTGAGGGAATTATTTGTTTAGCAGAGTAATGGCGTTCGGGAAAAAACTGTTCTTTTGTCTAGTTGTCTTGGTGTGCAGTGCTCTATAGCGTCGTTTTGAGGGTAGGAGTTGAAACAATTTATGTCCAGGATGCGAGGGGTCAATACTTTAGAGAGTGAAATGCTCTAAAGACAGGTTGTGGTGTATTGTACAAAGAGTGGGACTATTTTTAGCAGCATTTAAATGAAACGGAGCTGAATTAATCCAGTAATAACAGCTGAGGGTGAAAAAAGACAGAGTGACAGGATATTGGCCCAAAAATGGAGATAAGCACACAATACTGTAAGCCACAAACCATGAATTACCAACCGGGTTCTCACAACATTTTCATCCAAATAAACCTCTAGCAACATTTAATGAAATAGAGCTGGGTTGAACACTAGCAGCTGGAGATTAAAAGAAGGTCAAAGTGACTACCCCAAAGATGCTTTTTTCAAAAGTCAACTGGACTTTCTTGATTTTTTTTCTTTGAGATTGTTTCTCTTCCCATCCAAGCAGCTTCTTCAGTTCTAACTGACTGGTGGGGAATAGAAGGATTTACATTCTTTGCAGTCATCTGGTCATTAGCTCTCTGAGTTACCTTTAAAAAAAGCACCTTTGGGGCAATCATAATCTGGATGATTGAGACATCAAAATGAGTAGGATGTTGGACTAAACATTAGATAAAGGCTAACCCATGGCTTACCAGCAGCATGGGTTCGCAAAGCATCTTACACTCGAATCAAGCAAATTGTGTCATTGATTCATTGATTCATTGATTCATTCATTAATTCATTGATTCGTTCATTCGTTCGTTCATTCATTCATTCATTCAGCCACGGTGGCACAGTGGTTAGAGTGCAGTACTGCAGGCTACTTCTGCTGACTGACGTTTGCCTGCAGTTTGGCAGTTCGAATTTCACCAGGCTCAAGGTTGACTCAGCCTTCCATCCTTCTGAGGTGGGTAAAATGAGGACCCAGATTGTTGGGGTCAATAGGCTGAGTCTGTAAACCGCTCAGAGAGGGCTGTAAAGCACTGTAAAGCGGTATATAAGTCTAAGTGTTATTGCTATTGCTATTCCATTTCTATAGCTGCCCATTTTAAGCCAGTGACTCTATGGCTGTTGCTTCTTATCCTGTAATGGAATGGCCTCCTCAGACTCTCCACTCACATTCAGCTTCTTACATGCAAGCATCTCTTCCATCTAGCAGTCTTAGATATTGTTGAAATAGAGCTTCCATAATCCCAACCAACCCTATTTAATCCTGATAAGTGTTAGATGGCGCCTCTCATTACTACAGTCACTGTGGTCATTTGAAGAAGGCAAAGGAGCCCCCCCCACCAAAAATGGAACCATGGGGTTATGTGCATCCCGCAAGCTTATTGCCGCCATTTCCAGAGTTTTCTGAATGAGTGAAGAAATACTGAAGCATGACCTTTTTTTTTTGCGAAACGAGGAAAGTGCTTGCAGGTACCTAAGGCACCCATTCAATGCTTAACTCTTTCCAGGATGGACCTTGCCCTTGCTCAGTTTTGGAATAAGATTCTTGACTTGGGCATCCCTGGCTTTAAAAGGTTTCTGACATTTATGCCCCTATTAAAAATCATTCTGGAGAGTAACCTTGAGAATTAAGGAATACTACATAGTCACGCAGAGGTCTTCAAACTTGGCAACTTTAAGACTTGTGGACTTCAACTCCCAGAATTCAGGGAGTTGAAGTCCACAAGTTTTAAAGTTTCATTGCATTTTGGAAGAAGCCATCTATGTCAAAACTGAACAGCCCTCTCTCAACAGAGGGGGAGGGATATCATCTATCTCCAGGCTACAACACAGTCCTTTCAGCAGTTATTAGATTGTGTTTCCTTCTTAAAAGTCTTTGACATTTTGGAGTCAACCTATTCTCCAAAGCACCTGAAGGCAGAACAAAAAGCAATGGATGAAAAGTTACCAAAGAGAGATCCAACCTAGAAACAAGAAATTTCCTGGCAGTGAGAACAATTAAGTGTGGAACAGCTTGCTTCCAGAAGTTGTGGGTGCTTCATTAGTGGAGGTTTTTAAGAAGAGACTGGACAGTCACTTGTCAGACACGGTATATAGGATCTCCTGCTTGAGCAGTGGGTTGGACTAGAAGGCCTCCAAGGTCCCTTCAAATTCTGATATTCTGTCTTTTGCAAAAAGATGGAGGAGGAGGAGGACTTCTTGATAAACCATTTGAAAGGTTTCTGTATATCTCCTTCTACAGCAGAGGTCTTCAAACTTGACAACTTTAAGCTGGTTGGAGAATTCTGGGAGTTGAAGTCCACAGTCTTAAAGTTGCCAAGTTTGAGGAGTCCTGACATAGTGGGAAAGCCGTCCTGAATTCAGTAATACCATACTGCCATCTATTGGGAAAATGTTGAACTGAACATTATTTTCTGCATGAGAGGCATGATAGACCATCACTTCTGAAGTATATAAATGCTACGAATAAATGGGAAAAAACCCTGCTCATTATTGCCAAGCTGAACACACCAAAAGTGCCTATAGACCACTGATTATCTAACAATTCAAATATATATTCAAACAATATATATTTATACAAGTCAAGATTGATGTGATTTAACATTACTTTATGATGAGATAAACCAAAGTTTAGGTTTAGTTGAAAAGAAGTAGGTTAGCTGCATTCCTAATATTATATGGCCCAAAAAGAGGAAGATTCTGGATGACATGTAGACTAAGCAGAGTTGTCCTCAGGATCAGAAGCTTTTGTTGAAATGAAAAAAGCAGCATCTTGCTATAGATTTTTACCAGTGTTGCTCGTTTTACCCATTTATGCAATGTCACACAACACATGCCAAAAGGGTGGAGTGTGCATTGTGATGGCTTAATGCTGGTGTCATCCTGTGCCCCTCCACAGAGGCCTGTGCGTGTAAGGCATGAAGGCTGCCCCTGTGTGTGGGTTTCCACTTCCAGACCTCACAGGAGGCTGGAAGGATTCCTTCCCTGCAATCTCTCACCCATCTCACAGCCGCCATCCCCACTAAGCAGTAAGGAATTTTGAATGTTTTTGTTTCTTCCTTGACATTCTCCAGTTTAGAGACTGTTCTTCCTTGACCGCAAATGAGACTGAATGAGTGATGTTGATGGTAGGGCTGTGCACAATCCTGTTGCTAAATGTCCCGAGGCTTCCTTTTCTGGAAATGTGGTCCTTAATTTTAAAAATGGTCTTCTTCTTCTTCTTCTTCTTCTTCTTCTTCTTCTTCTTCTTCTTCTTCTTCTTCTTCTTCTTCTTCTTCTTCTTCTTCTTCTTCTTCTTCTTCTTCTTCTTCTTCTTCTTCTTCTTCTTCCTTCCTTCTTTCTTTTCTTCTTTCTTCTTTCTTCTTCTTTCTTCTTCTTTTTCCTCCTCCTCCTTCCCCCTCTTCTCCTCCTCCTCCTTCTCCTCCTTCCTCCCCTCCTCCCCCTCCTCCCATCTCCGCTCTCCCTTGTCCTCTCTCCCCTCTCCCCCTTCCCACCTTCCTGCTCCTCCATTCCCCTTCCCCCTCCTTCCTCTTCCGGCCTTTCTCTCCTACCTTTCAATCAGTGTTGACTCCTGGCAACCCTCTAGAAAAGCCCCTGCAGTTTTCTTGGAACATTTTCAGAAGTGGTTTATTGTATAATGGGCTGCAGTAGGCAAGAACATACCAGCATAGCTACAGCAGCATTTATTGACTCAAACTGGAATTGAGGAACTGCAGGCAAATCCCTGTAATTTATATTCTGGGCCCACAGGGCCTTAACCAATCATAATACTTGAAAAAGCCCGCTCAAATATGAATGTTCTAAGTTTCCCTCCAAAACAGTTGAAGTTAACAGTTAGGGTCATCTAAAGGTTAGTTTCACTTTAGTATAGTAGTAGTATACTAGTAGTATAGTATAGTAGTACTAGTATACTAGTAGTATACTAGTAGTATAGTATAGTAGTAACACAACTATATACTGTATATTCAATACATAACAAGGCTCAAAGTCATCCAGATGTCTTCATATCTAAGGTAAGATTAGAACTCACGGTGTCCAAGCCAGTGCCTTTTAACCCAGGGGTGGGTTCTGGGTTCTGTTGCTCCTGGTTCACTCAGGGTTGCTCCGTACATGCATGCGCAACAATCAAAACATAGCTTCTGCACATGCGCAGAAGCAAAAATTAGCTTCTGCGCATGTGCAGAAGCAAAATCCAAGATGGCGGCGCCCATGGAGACACCGACAGAACCGGCTCCGTGACATCATCACCGAACTACTAACGGTTCTAAAGAACTGGTTAGAACCGGTAGGAACCCACCTCTGTTTTAACCACAACGCCAAACTAGCTTTTCCTCTTGCCCAATAAAAGAACCACCAAAATAAAAAAAAAGGAATTAAAAAGGTAAAAAGGAGACAAAAACAATTGCCCACTGGAGGGCGCCATTGTCACATACAAACCTGTCTAGAATGAATGTGAAAAAGCATTCAGCTAATCTAGCTTTATTGCAAAAGTTACAAAGAGCTTTAAGGAATTTTAATACATAAGTCCTCTATTTTCTATAAGAGTTAGGGCCTCAAGGTGTTTTCTAGCCAATCAACATGAAGAGAAGGACTAGGGGTGACATGATGGCAGTCTTCCAATATTTGAGGGACTGTCACAGAGAAGGAGGAGCTAATTTATTCAGAAGTTGTGGGTGCTCCAACACTGGAGGTTTTTAAGAAGAGATTGGACAACCATTTGTCCTTAACAGTATAGGGCAGTGGTGGCGAACCTTTTTCGGGTCGCGTGCCAAAAATACGTGCGCGCACACCCACCAGCGCTCCCGCGTGCCACTACCCAAAATGCAATGCGTGGGCCCCCCTGCGCATGCGCACCCACACCCACATGCACGCGCCTGCACCATGCACGTGCCCGCACTGCGCATGCGCACATCTACTGCGCACGCGCAACCGCCCCCTCCTCCTCCTGCTGCCAGCCTCGCACTCCGGGCAGCAGCAGGAGCGTGAGGCTGGCAGCAGCAGGAGGAGGGGGCGGTTGCGCGAGCCGCCCAGCCTGCGCAACCGCCCCCTCCTCCTCCTGCTGCCAGCCTCGCACTCCGGGCAGCAGCAGGAGTGCGAGGCTGGCAGCAGGAGGAGGAGGGGGCAGTTGCGCAAGCCGCCCAGCCTGCGCAATCGCCCCCTCCTCCTCCTGCTGCCAGCCTCACGCTCCTGCTGCTGCCCGGAGTGCGAGGCTGGCAGCAGGAGGAGGAGGGGCAATTGCGCGAGCCGCCCAGCCTGCGCAACCGCCCCCTCCTCCTCCTGCTGCCAGCCTCGCGCTCCGGGTGGGGATGGTGGGCTACCTGTGCCGTCTGGAGAACCTCCAAACATGCGGTCTTGCCGGGGCTCCTCCTCGCTTGGAGCCGCTTTTCTCCTGCCGGCAGCAAGCTCTCTGCTTCCCCACCACCCCAGAAGAGCGGCAGCAGCGGCAGCTGAAGGGAGAAGGGAAAGATTCGCTTGAGCTTTGCAAGCAGCCGAAGTGAAGAAGCCGAAGTTCAGTTTCGGGTGTCGGTTTCGGGTAGCTCTGCGCATTCGTGCCAGAAACCCGGAAGTAGAGTGACGGACCCGTGGCGTGCCAGGCGAAATGGCTCCGCGTGCCACCTGTGGCACGCGTGCCATAGGTTCGCCACCATGGGTATAGGGTCTCCTGCTTGAGCAGGAAGTTAAACCTGAAGACCTCCAAGTTCTCTTCCAGCTCTGATATTCTGTATTTTGTAATACACAAGCACATGGGACTTTAAATGATCTTTATTTTTATTATTTATTTATTTATTTGCTTGTCAAACATGTACAAGATAGTAGGTGTTTGTATAAACATAACATAAGCAAAGAAGTACAGATAAATGAGGACAATAGGACAGTAAGACAGCTTATGCACGCCCCTTACAGACCTCTTAGGGATGAGGAAAGGTCTACTGTATACAGTCTAAGGTTAAAGTTTTGGGGGTTTGGGAAAGAAACCACAGAGTCAGGTAGTGCATTCCAGGCATTGATCACTCTGTTGCTGAAGTCGTATTTTCTGCAGTCGAGTTTGGAGTGGTTTACATTAAGTTTGAATCTATTATGTGCTCGTGTATTGTTGCGGTTGAAGCTGAAGTAATCATTGACAGGAAGGACATTTTGGTATATGATTTTATGAACTACATTTAGATCAGATTTCAATATTTCAAGTCTGGTGGAATAAGGTATTCTATTGCGAGCAGAGGAGTGGAGGACTCTTCTTGTGAAATCTTGGGGGGGGGCTTGAAAATGTCAAGATGGCTGCCGCAGCCGGTGCGGGTGTGTGTGTTTATGTGCCATTTGGCAGGGCCATTTTGACTTTTTGGATCCACGAATGGGTCCTGATTAACACTCCGCTGGCCAGCTCTTAAGCAACGTACCTGGTATTCCCTCTGTTCAAAGAGCCAGAAGTTTGCCAACTCGTGCACTTCGAAGACTTAAGTTTTTAAAACGTCCTTTCAAGTGTAGCGATTGAGGGCTTAACTTCTTGAGGAAGATCTGTCTTGCTTCAATCTGCCTGGAGGTTAATAGAGAGTGTCTTTTGAGGACACTCTGCCTAGAGAGCAGCGTTTCTCAACCTCGGCAACTTTCAGGTGGGTGGACTTCAACTCCCAGAATTCCCCAGGCAGCCATGAATTCTGGAAGTTGAAGTCCACCCATCTGAAAATTGCCAAGGTTGAGAAACACTACTATAGAGGCTCCTCTGCCAAGATGCCTCCCTGGGGTTATTCTTAAGACAAAACAGTGACCATTTGAAGCTTCATTTGGCCCCCAGCTGCATTTTTCTCATCTACCCTCTCCCTTGTTTTGTTTAGCATTGTTTTAAATGTATTTCAGCGTCTTGTAAACAAAGTGTGCTTGTTATCACTTTACTTTTTCACATACAGGAAGTCCTTGACTTTGTTAAGTGAGTTTTTGCTCCATTTTACGACCTTTCTTGCCACAGTGGCTAAGTGAATCACTGCAGTTCTTAAGTTAGTAACATGGTGGTTGTGAACCTGGCTTCCCCGTTGACGTAGCTTGTCAGAAGTTACAAAAGGCGATCATGTGGCCCTGGGACACTGCAACCGTCATAAATACGAGTCAGTTGCCAAGCGTCTGGATTTTGATCATGTGACCATGGAGATGCTGCAATGGTCTTAACAGGGGTGGGTTCCTCCCGGTTCGGACCAGATCACCTGAACCGTTAACGACCCGCTGGTGACATAATTTTGGTGTCACGGATCTGGTTCTGTTTGTGCCGGTCCGTGCTCGCCGCCATCTTTTTTTCTGAATTTTCGGCCGATTTTTCTGTGTTTGGATGGCTTCGCAGTATTCTGTGCTTTGAAAAAAGCCCGCCCGCCCGCCCCCGGGTTAATACTGACCTTTATTTCTTCACCCAAAGCACAGCTGATGAGCTCCTCAGCTGTGTTTCGGGCTGAATCCACCTTCTGAGCATGTGCGGAAGTGAAATCGCGTGAGGGGATGCGCGCGTGCGAGCAGACCTAGCGCATGCACAAAACGTCATGACGTGAACATGGGCGAAGGTAAGTGAAACCCACCCCTGGGTCTTAAGCATGAAAAATAGTCCTAAGTAACTTTTTCAGTGCTGTTGTAACTTCAAACAGACACTAAATGAACTGTTGTAATTTGAGGACTACCTGCATTTTAAATGCATATGTATTGAAGGAATCTGGCCATTTCCCCTTCTCTCTTTTTCTTTTACCTTTTTAAATTAAAGCTATGTCTCCATATAAAAATAAAGTACTCCAAAATCAAAAGAAAATCGATTTACATGATTCTCTGTGAGGAGATTTTTGCAGGAGCCGTTAAAATGGTAATAATGCCTTTCAAACAAGACGAGGTGAAAGTACAGGGGGAGCAGGGGCGGGTTCCTAATTTTGTTACTACCACTCTGTGGGCATGGCTTGTTTTGTGGGTGTGGCTTGCTGGCCATGTGACCGGGTGGGCATGGCTTCTCGGGCTGCTGAAGGGAGGGGAACTGAGATAGGTCCTGCCGCCCATTCCCCCTCCCCTCAGCAGCTCGAGAAGCCTCAAACGTGCGAAAATGCCTAGGATCATCACCGCGCGTTCGTGGCTTCTCGGACTGCTGAAGGGAGGGGAATGGAGAGAGTTCCTGCCGCCCATTCTTTCAGCGTCTCACACACTCCCTCAGCCATCCTCCCCTGCTTGGACTCACTGTGGGGTAGGAAGGCAGCGCATGCGCAGTGCGGGAAGCTTGGCTTCTGGGCATGCGCAGAAGAAAATTTAAAAAAAAATTAAAAAAAATTTTTTTTAATGGTGGCGCCCAGGCACTGGCAACCGACCACCCCGGTACTGTGACATCACCAGCGGGCTGCTGCCGGTGCTATAGAGTGGACCGCACTGGTAGGAACCCACCACTGAGGGGGAGGGTAGTGGAACCTCCAGTTAGAGAGCAAGTCTACCAGACTATACAATATTAGCTGTTTGGAATTCATTTCCTGCTTGTGGATCCTTCAGAGAAACATCTGGTTGGCCGCTGTGGGAAACAGGATGCGGAAAACAAAAACTTCTGGTCAACTCCAGCAGGAGTTTTCTTAGATGTTCTTATTAAAAGGCAAACTGGGGCTTTTGCAAATCTGATCAGCTTTCTTCGAGAAAGCCGCCTTTGGCAACCTCATCCGCTGCTCAGCTTTTTATGCACGCTGTTCAATATCTGCATAAAAATGCAAAGAATGGTGCTGGGGCGGGGGAATTCATGATGGGCTCTCAAACATTTTTAGTTTTATAGGCGCAAGAAGAAAGCCGGGGCCATGTTAAATAGGAAAGGCCCCACATGCAACATGTACAACAAGGAGTTCTTAGAAACGCCTTTCTGTTAACGGATCGAAGGGCAGAAGATGGAGATGGGCAATCGTTTTTACAATTTATTATTATTTTAAGTCGAAGTAAAAAGAAATAATTAGAGACATAGCATAGGCAATTAAACCAGGGTCCAAAAATCTTAGGGGAAAAAGATATGTGGAGATTCCCTCCTTGGTCTGTACAACAGGGGTCCCCAAACTTGGCAACTTTAAGACTTGTGGACTTCAACTCCCAGAATTCTCCAGCCAGCTGGCTGGAGAATTCTGGGAGTTGAAGTCCACAAGTCTTAAAGTTGCCAAGTTTGAAGACCTCTGCTGTAAAAGGAGATATACAGAAACCTTTCAAATGATTTATCAAGAAGTCTCCTCCTCCTCCTCCTCCTCCTCCTCCTCCTCCTCCTCCTCCTCCTCCTCCTCCTCCTCCTCCTCCATCTCCATCTTTTTGCAAAAGACAGAATATCAGAATTTGAAGGGACCTTGGAGGTCTTCTAGTCCAACCACTGCTCAAGCAGGAGATCCTATATACCAGTGATGGCGAACCTTTTTTGGTTCGCGTGCCAAAAGGGGGGGGGAAATGCGGGGGATCACATGTGTGCGTGCCCACACTCATAATTCCATGCACCCCTGCACATGCACGCATGACCCCCCCTGCTCCCAGCATGCAATGGCACGCCCATTTTTCGCTCTCCCCAGGCTTCAGAGCCTTTCTAGGAGCCTAGGGAGGGCGAAAACGGCTTTCCTCACCCCCTCTGGAGGCTGGAAACAGTCTGTTTCCCGACTCCCAGTGGGCCCAGAAGGCCCGAAAATCAGCGGGCTGGTGCACACATGCACGCCGGACCTGAGCTCGCGTGCCCACCGATATGGCTCCGCGTGCCACTTGTGGCACCCGTGCCATAGGTTCGCCATCACGGCTATATACCATGTCTGACAAGTGATTGTCCAGTCTCTTCTTAAAAACCTCCACTAATGAAGCACCCACAACTTCTGGAAGCAAGCTGTTCCACACTTAATTGTTCTCAATGCCAGGAAATTTCTTGTTTCTAGGTTGGATCTCTCTTTGGTAACTTTTCATCCATTGCTTTTTGTTCTGCCTTCAGATGCTTTGGAGAATAGGTTGAGTCCAAAATGTCAAAGACTTTTAAGAAGGAAACACAATCTAATAACTGCTGAAAGGACTGTGTCAGTGGTGGGTTCCTACCAGTGCGGTCCACTCTATAGCACCGGTAGCGGCCCGCTGGTGATGTCACAGTACCGGTGTGGTTGGTTGCCGGTGCCTGGGCGCCGCCATCTTTAAAAAAATGTTAATTTTTAAAAAAAGTTTCTTCTGCGCATGCCCAGAAGCTGAGTTTCCTGCACTGCTCATGCGCTGCCTTCCTACCCCACAGTGAGTCCAAGCAGGGGAGGATGGCTGAGAGAGTGCGTGAGATGCTGAAAGAACAGGCGGCAGGAGCTATCTCCATTCCCCTCCCTTCAGCAGTCCGAGAAGCCACAAACACGTGGTGATGATCCTAGGCATTTTTGCACGTTTGAGGCTTCTCGAGCTGCTGAGGGGAGGGGGAATGGGCAGCAGGACCTATCTCAGGTCCCCTCCCTTCAGCAGTCCGAGAAGCCACGCCCACCTGGTCACATGTCTGGCAAGCCACACCCACAAAATTAGCCACGCCCACAGAGTGGCAGTAAAAATATTAGGAACCCGCCCCTGGACTGTGTTGTAGCCTGGATATAGATGATGTCGTATCCCTCCCCCTCTGTTGAGAGAGGGCTGTTCATTTTTGACATAGATGGCTTCTTTGACCCCTCTTTCAAACCAGCGGTCCTCTCTATCCAAAATGTGGACTTTGCTGTCTTTAAAAGAGACAGACAAACCCATCAGGACTAGATTCAGCAGTCCATCTGCATTTAAAAGACACAGGGCACTCTTTTTCAAGGACACACTGCTTACCTTCCTCATTCCTGCTGCATTCAATTCTATTTGTTTCTACCTGTCTTACCCAAACTGGCATGATGAATGTGCTCTGGGTACCATCCCTAGGGGGTGTCTGCAGGTGGGGCCAAGGATGCCACAGATGTTGCTTTGGAACAACGTCTGCCATAGGTTTAGGTTGCCTCCCTCCCTATTGGCCTTTCATAACAATTCTTATGTTACTTGTGAAACATTAAGTTCCCATTTCCAGATAACAGATAGCAGAAGTGTAGCCTTACGCAAAATAATTTTCCCTTTATTTCAACAAACAATTCCTCTTTACAACAGTAATTTTCTACCTACCAGCATCTGCTGGTATATCTCAAAATATTGCCGTCATTAGCAAACATTCTATCAAATCACACCGAACCATTGACTTGCTCTAATTTTCCACCATTTGCGCTCATGTACTTCATTTTCTAGGCCAATTAATACCGTCATTTTTGATGCATCCCTTTTTAGACCTGTCTCTGCATTGCATAAAACAATCTGACCAACATTCATAGCAAACCATTGGGTTCTTAAAGAAAAAGTCTCAAGGAATGTGGGGCCATCTGTAGCTTGTCTTAATTTTTTCCCCTCCCTAACAGTTTCCCACAAGAGCAGGTTCTGCTTTTTCAAATCAACAGAATATTTATTTATTTATTTATTTATTTATTTATTTATTTATTTATTTATTTATTTATTTATTTATTTATTTATTTATTTATTTATTTATTTATTTATTATTTATTTATTTATTTATTTATTTATTTATTTATTTATTTATTTATTTATTTATTTATTTATTTATTTATTTATTTATTTATTTAGGATTCTGATTCATCATTCCCCTAGGGACTGATTCATTGGTTGTGACAGGAATTGACCTACCAATTTGTTGTTCAAGCCTGATGTTGTGGGCTGAGGGAGGCAGTGACTGGCCCAAAGTCACCCAGCTGGGCACTTGGCAACACAGCAGTGTGACCATGTTTTATTATGGTTTTGCCAAAACCACGCCCATAGTGAATCATTGGTTCACTTAATGACTCTGGTATTCACTTAACAACTGGCACAAAAAGGCTGTAAAACTTGTTTAATCTCTAACACATTTTACAGCTGTCAGAAATTATGACTGTGATGGGCAGGCTCCATTATGGTCATAAATTGAGGACTACTTGTAATGTTATTACTGTAATGTAAGATGTTGAGACTAGAAAAAGTGCAGAGGAGAGCAACCAGGATGATTAGGGGACTGGAGACTAAAACATATGAAGAACGGTTACAGGAACTGGGCATGGCTAGTCTAGAGAAGAGAAGGACCAGGGGAGACATGATAGCAGTGTTCCTGTTGGGTTCCAATACTGAAAAGTCAGGAGGCAGGTTGAGTGACTTCAGCTCTTTATTAGCTACAGTGAGCAAACTTCAGCAAAAGCCCAGCTGGAGGCTCCTGTTTTAATAGGCTGGGAAGAACCAATCAGTGACTACCTTCTCTGATCAATAGAGCGGACCTGGGTGTAAACATGCAAATCTAACATGCAAATCCCAGGACACAACAGTTCCAATATTTGAGATGCTGCCAGAGAGGAAGGGGTCAAGCTATTTTCCAAAGCACATGAAGGCCAGACAAGGAATAATGGATAGAAACTGATCAAGGAGAGATTCAACCTAGAAATAAGGAGGAACTTTCTGACAGTGAGAACAATCAACCAATGGAACAGCTTGCCTTCGGAAGTTTTGGGAGCTTCATCACTTGAGACTTTCAAGAAGAGATTGAACTGCCATTTGTCAGAAATGGTGTAGGGTCACCTGCTTGAGCGGGGGGTTGGACTAGATGACCTATAAGGTCCCTTTCAACTCTGTTAATCTGTTAATCTGTTATGGAAATGGTTTGCTGCTGCCTTGGCTTTAACTTCCCAGTCTAGCCAAACAGTCCAACAATTCTTATTGGTCTCTAGCTCAGGTACTGTCTTGCTTTCCTCAGAGATCCGTGAAAATTGTGTAGAAACTGCTCCTTCCTGAGGCCCAAATGACACATTTCATTCCTAAGGTCTGGCTGAAGTGATAGGATTTTATTTTTATGGAAGGGGAATGTAGGAGAAGGTGTGGCAGAACCAGGGGGAAAGAGTTAAAAGAGCAATCAGACTTAGTCCACTTGTGGCTATGTAGGGATTCTAGGCTGATCCCTCTTTTAACTCCACCCCCAGGTTCTGCGACTCCTTCACCTAAAGACAGAATGGCATGAACTGCAGCTGCCAAGAGAGTTCATGCTGTTTTTTGGGAGTCTTCTCCTGCACACCTGACCAAAGGATGCTAAGGTGGGTTTCCTTTGCTCATCTGGATGCCCAGAAAAATTCATATATATGTTCTACATTGTATTCAGGAACATTTGCCAAGGCAAGTCGAAAAGTTAACCTGACCGCTGTGAATTGTAAGTCCTTCCCCCTTTCATGCATGTTGTGCATTTGGTTCACAGACAAAAGAGGCAGGGCTTCAACTGCATAGTTGAGGCTGCCATCTTGAACTTCTTTGCCACTCCTGTGTATGTTCGTGATCTACTTGGCAGTAGGTTAGATGTGTGGGAGGCTGGATTTACTTTTCTCTGTAAGCCATAAAAGAACTTGTTTATGTAAATCCTAGCAGATATAAACCAGCCATTGTGGCTTATAAATATTACATACCACTTCCTCTGATGAAGCATCTCCGAAGGTTTATAATAAAAACAGAGGTCAGATCCAAAGTGCTACATGGCCTTGTAAAATGCCAGAGTTTAATGAACAAGGCAATAGATGAAGACATATTTCTGTTTGTCTTGACTCTCCAACCATTCACCTCACTAGGTGTATCCACGTTTTCTACTATTATTATGAAAAAATGGGAGGGGGATTTTTGTTCATTTGTTCCACACCAGAATCTTTTCAAACGTATCTATTATCTCCCCATTAATTTGCCTTCTTTTTGCCTCCCCCTCTAAAGAAGCCTCAATATGTTTAACATTTCAGCTTGGTAAAGCATAAATAGTTTCCAAAACAGAAATGGTATCATTCCACTTATTCCTTGAGATAATGATACAGTAAAAACATTTCATTGCATGTTTTGTTTAGCTTTGGTTAATTGAATAAATTGCAGTTGGCTGAGTTCATACAACATGCTAAACCATACCAAACCTATCACGTGCTAAGGATCCCATGTGCAAAAGACTTCTTGCCCTTATTTATGTCAACTGTCTCTTTCCTAATATGTTTCTGTAAAGAAATAAAAATTTGGCTCTGGAGAAGAGCATTTGGGAAGATATTAGATTTTGCTATTTATCTCTGCAGTGAGTGCCAGTATAAAGATTTCTTTTATTGTTGTGTTGTTTTTAATCTTCTGGTTTTTCTATGTGTGCTGCTCCGAGCTTTTGGGAGTAGAATGCCATAGAAATGATAGTAATAAATAAATAAACCAAAGTATGTCTTAGTATTTTGTTGAAATGAAATCTTCCCCCTTGGGCATAACAATAATAAACCATTGCTGGCCCTATTGTAGCATATCTGAAGGACCAGAATGCATTCTACGCAACACTGTAAATCCCAGGAAGTAAATAAATCTACATTTTGAATCTAAAACTCTAGGTAGGAATAAAAATACTCAAGATATATCTGGAGAAGAATTGGGATAAAATAGCAATAGCACTTAGATTTATATACCACTTTACAGTGCTTTACAGCCTTACCTAAGCGGTTTACAGAGTCAGCATATTGCCCCCAACAATTTGGGTCCTCATTTTACCGACCTTGGGAGAATGGAAGGCTGAGACAACCTTGAGCCTGGTGAGATTTGAACTGCCAAATTGCGGTCAGCCGGCAGTCAGCAGAAATAGCCTTCAGTACTGCATTCTAACCACTGCGCCACCGCAGCTCATATGTGATTGATCTTTTGCTGGTGCTCCCTTACAAAATCCACCTTGTAAAATGTATCTTTAAAAAAAATAAACCTATGTAGATAAGTTTTACATTACATTTAAGAGCCGAGGTGGCACAGTGGTTAGAGAGCAGTACTGCAGGCTACTTTAGCTGACTGTGATCATTTGAGTTCAGCTGTTCAAATCTCACTGGCTCAGGGTTGACTCAGCCTTCCATCCTTCCGAGGTAGGTAAAATGAGGACCCAGATTGTTGGGGGCAATGTAAATATATACATTGTTTAATGGTGTAAACCGCTTAGAGAGTGCTTGCACTATGAGGCGGTATATAAATCTCACTAATAAATAAATAAATTATACAGAACATAGAATCATAGGACCTCAGAGGTCTTCTAGTCCATCCTGCTCAAGGCAGGAGACCTGGTCAAATAGTTGTCTAGTCTATTTTTGAAAACCTCCAATCATGCAGCATCCACAATTCTGGGAGGCAAGCTATTTCCTTGATTAATTGTTCTCACACTCAGAACATTTCTGAGAGAAATTTTCTCCTTACTTCTAGGTTGGATCTCTCTTTAACAAGCTTCCACTCATTTCTTCTTTTCCTGCCCTCTGGTGCTTTGGAAAATAAGCAAATAAGTGACAGCCCTTCAAGTACAGGATAAGTTATCATGTCTTCCAATATCTATTACCAGATGTAATAAAAATGTTACACTGATGGGAATTCCTGATTCTAATCTTACAGTACATAAAAAAACGTATCTTCTTTCTGATATGTAGCAATGTTTGCTATTCCCAAAGAGAAATCTTGACAAGACTAGATTCCATCAGAAATCATCCTATGCTGCCAAAACAGGAAATGTCCCTACTTGACATGGAGAAATGAAGCTCACCCAAAATGAAATCATCTTGTAGCTGTTGTTGTTTCAGATCCTGAATGTGCTATTTGGGCAAGTCAGATGCAGGAGGCAGAGCATTTGACTAGCTCAGGAATTCTGGGAGTTGAAGTCCACAGGTCCTCAAAGAACCATAGTTTGGCCACCCCTGCTCTATGGAGATTCTCAATCATCCAGGCCATGGTTATCCCAAAGGTGCTTTTCAAAAGGCAACTGGACTTTCTTTTTTTCCCCTTGAAAACATTTTGCTTCTCATCTAAGAAGCTAAAACCAAGAAAGTCCAGTTGCCTTTTGAAAAACACCTTTGGGACAATCAGTGTTGTACTACTAAAACTGGGCAGCATAATAGGCTGGCCAGGTAGGGGTGTGAGAACATATGTGATTTACATGTTATATATAATTCACCTCTGATTTAAAAGCCTTTGTCCCTGTGCTCGATAATGAAAACCTGAATCCTTCCTTACTCATTTAAAGTTGTGCAGGGTTATTTTTTATTGTTGGGGCAGTTGCTACTCACAAATTTCTTTCCCTGTGTTGCTTTCATTTGAAAATACAGGGGGCAGCCTATCTTTGCCTCTATAAAACAGCATCTCTGGCGCTTGTAAACTGAGCCCAAAGCTGACAGTTAAAAAGGAGGTTTAAAATTATATGCATCCATCTGTATGGTCCTATTATCACTCTGCCTTCAGAACAAAAATCTGCTTCTTTGCATGTGTCTTTATTTAGACAAAGAAAGTCCAATGCAATTAGGAAACAAAAAGGCAAACATGAAGCAAAAGTGGCCATGTTGTGTTGCTGGGGCCTATTCTTTCTTTTGTTTTATTTTTGCAGTCATGAGAACTGATAAAGAATTCCAGATCCTTCCTCCAAAAGGATTAGTCCGAGCCCTTGGGACAACAAGGAGGAGAGCTAATTACAGTAGGAGCCCAGCCTCCCATTCTCATAGCAGCTGCCACAATAGCATGGAAAATGAGTGGGATGGAGAGCAAATCGTTCCCATCCACAGGCTAGGGGAACCGATGATGGTTTGCAGCCCGATAATAACTCTCTTTCATAGACAAAGGCTCCGTTCTTTGGACGCTGCTCTCGTGCACGTCAGGGACTTTCTGTTAATCATAGTTATTTGCATCTGATGAAAAATTAGCTATGTTCTAAGAATTTCCCATTGCTGCTTCCTCTTGTCAAACTTTCAGCAAAGAGCGGAGCCAAGAAAGTCACTCAAGTTCTGTATCGATTGATTCTGCGTTCTGTAGCCTGTAGGAATGTTGCAGAAGAAAGTTTGCAGACGTAGTGCAAGTGGAGCTGGGGAATGATGGATGGCCCTGAAGCCCGAGTGCTTTGTGACTCCCAGCTCTGGGGCAGCAGGGATTAATCCTTGCTATTAAAAATAATAAATTAAAAAAAAACTAATTTCTAAAAGTAGAGCTATTTTGGTATGGCAGTGAAGGCACCAGGCTAGAAACAGGAGACTGTAAGTTTTAGTCCTGCCTTCCGGCATAAAGCCAGCTGAGTGACTTTGGGCCAGTCGTACCTTCACAGCCCTAAGAAGGAAGCAATGGCAAATCACTTCTGAAATCTTACGAATTGCAGGGATTACTCAGGGCAGTTTCCAGGAGTCAGCATTAAGGCACTAAAAAAAAAGGTTCTAAAGTGATGTTTCATCCTGCATTCAGGTGGCAAAAGGTAGCTTTGTGCAATGTAATCAGGAGATGAAGGTAGCATTCTTTCTTCATTGGGTGGGCTTGTAGAATAATGCTTCAGAAAGGTGTGTGTATAACTCCCAGAATTCCCCAGCCAGACATTCTGGGAGATCATATCATATCATACAGGGGTGGGTTCTAACTTACCTTGCTGCCGGTTCGCTTCCTCCTGCGCCGCGTGGCCGTGCCTCGTGGGTGCGGGTGCGCTTTGTGCGCATGCGCATGCACAGTGCCGAAAAATCAGAAAACCCCCCCCCCCCAAAATCCAAAAACAAGATGGCGACACATGCGCAGTGCCGGAAACTCAGCTTCTGCACATGTGCAGAAGGAAAAAAAAACCCAGAAAAATTTAAAAAATAATAATAAAAAAGATGGCGGCGCCCACGGACTGGCACCGACCGAACCGGTTCTGTGATTTCATCGTGACATCACCGGCGGTTTGCTACCAGTTCAGGTGAACCGGTGCGAACTGGGAGGAACCCACCTCTGATATATCATATCATATCATATCATATCATATCATATCATATCATATCATATATCATATCATATCATATCATATCATAATATCATATCATATACCAAAATCTTGTTTATTTGCCTTCCCCATAGCCTAAGGCAGAGATGTTCAACCTTGGCAACTTTAAGACCTATGGACTTTAACTCCCAGAATTCCCCAGGCAGACATTCTGGGAGATGATCTCTCCCTCTCCCTCTCCCTCTCCCTCTCCCTCTCCCTCTCCCTCTCCCTCTCCCTCTCCCTCTCCCTCTCCCTCTCCCTCTCCCTCTCCCTCTCCCTCTCCCTCTCTTCTATCCATCTATCCATCTATCCATCTATCCATCTATCCATCTATCCATCCATCCATCCATCCATCCATCCATCCATCCATCCATCCATCCATCCATCCATCCATCCATCCATCCATCCATCCATCCATCCATCCATCCATCCATCCATCCATCCATCCATCTATCTATCTATCTATCTATCTATCTATCTATCTATCTATCTATCTATCCCAGAATGGCTAGCTGGTGACTTCTGGGAGTTAAAGTCCATAGGTCTTAAAGTTGCCAGGGTTCTGACTTAAACTATAGGGAAGGCAAATAAACTACATCTTGAAGTAACAGTTGTGACTTCCATGTAATTAGACCAGGTTGGGCTCACCATCAGGTCTATCATTCCCTAACACAATGTCTGCCTAGAAAACCTCACATATACTGTAGAGCTTGTTTGAGATAGGGATGTACCAATGGCATTGCCCTAGTTAAAAACAAGAGATTATATTTGAAGAAATGCAATTTTCTGGATAAAACATTTTCTCCATAACTCAGTGATGCTAGTTTGGTACTTGGTCTAGCGAAGGCAGTCATCAGATTCCATAAGAACTTCCTAGATCATCCCTCTAAAGCTCCAGCATTCCCACTCTTCATTTCACAGTTTTCCCTGCATTTCTCTTGTTGTTTGCAGAGGAATGGTCCGTGGAAGGGGATTCAACTCCAGGACTATCTTTAGAGCAGGGACGTGTTATCATCTGCCAGAATGCTCTAGTAATTGCTCTGGTAAGAGAAAGGGCAGATAACAAGGCTTTCAAATTTTGCTGAGAGGTTAACATGGAGGAATTCAGAAAACAACAATGACAACAGCAGCAAAAGGAAACAAAAGTGAAGATGCCATGCTCTTTTCCTTCAGCTCTGTTTAAATGATAAACTTTATTTCCAAAGTTGCGCTGCTAATTAAAAATTAAATGCTATGGAATAGGTTGTGTGATGATGTGTTATTAAAGGGCATCTTACAAGTTGAACTTAAGCGGTCAGAGAGATCACTAAGTTCAGTGGAGCTTCCTCAGAGTAACTATGCATGGGGTTTCACTATTGTTATATAGTCAATTAAAAATTGGCAATTGGGCTGGCTTTGGATCAATGACAGTATTATTTATTTATTTGTAAAATGTATTTTCTGCCTATCTTACATCCAATGACATCCAGTCCTAAAAAGGAGATGCTATTTCTTGATACTAAATTTAATTTCAATTAAATTTAAATGTAATTTAATTTTAAAAAATTAGGATTTTTTGAAATTAAAAAAGAGACTTGAGAACTAATCAGCAGCATCTACATCTACCAACACCTTATCTGTTAGGCTGAAGGTTGAGGAATGAAGGTTTGGCAATTGGAACATACCAACCCGAAAGGCTGTAGGCCCCCAACTCTCTGCCCTATCCCCTCTGTGCTAAGAGGCCTACTGAGCGAACATGAGCCCCCAATTTAGAATAGAATAACAAGAGTTGGAAGGGACCTTGGAGGTCTTCTAGTCCAACCCCCTGCTTGGGCAGGAAACCATAGCATTTCAGACAAATGGTTATCCAATCTCTTCTTAAAAACTTCCAGTGTTGGAGCATTTCCAACTTCTGGAAGCAAGTTGTTCCACTGATTAATTGTTCTGTCAAAAAAATTCTCCTTAGTTCTAGGTTGCATTTAAAGTTCCACAGCAGCTAAATGGAGCAATTGTAAAGTTGGAGAATACCAGATATAAATGTTTTCCCTAGAAAGGTGAAGTTTTAAATGGTCGTGTCTGATTTGAGAATAAATAGCATGTCAACACCAAAAAGGATGACATATTTTAAATTTTAAATAAATAAAAAATAATACAAATAAACCACTACACTTTGCTACCTACTTCCTGAGTCTGTTTGGTGGTTTCTTAATAAGAAAGTATTGGTGAATAGTGTTAACTTCAGTGGGCATGCCATATCAGCCAATGAATTAATGTAGAGTTTATTTGTCACTGCTTTCCTCAATGCTACTCTTTTAGCCATTGGGCACTGGACAATGGTCCCAAAGTCCAGCCCTATTTTTGCATTGCTCGCAACACATCATTGCATAACATAACAAAAAAAATGGCTTGGAATACTATTGGTGGCTCAAAGATCCAGTTGCCTACTGCAGTTGTCAGTTTAATGCAGTGTTTCTTAGACTAGGCAATTTTTAAGATGGGTGGACTTCATCTCCCAGAATTCTCCAGCCAACCTGCTGCTGGAGAATTCTGGACATTGAAGTCCACCCATCTTAAAGTTGCCAAGGTTGAGAAACGCTGGTTTAATAGATCCTGTTGGGGCCCTAGCAGCTGTCCAAGGTGCTGAGTTCTGATGCTGGCCCTGCCTTTGGTAGTACTAATTCTTTTATGCCTAGGACTAACCAGAGACACTGCCCAAGTCTAAGGATGCAGTGACATCCTCTCATTTGGCCTACAAAGGCTGACTAAACAGGGAAGATTTGATGTTTTTGCTGTCTGTCAGGATTAGTCAGAATCCTTCACTGTGCTTGAGTTCCTTAGAAGATGGGAACCAGGTGGGCTTGCAATAATCCCTCCCTCCCAAATCTGACACAGCTATTTAAAAAAATAAATAAAGTAGTCATAGAAACCAAGCTCAATTTGAAAGGAAATTTATTTGTGTTGGGGAGATAGGATGTTATTAATCAGGGAAAAGGAATGTCTATGGAGATTCTCAGTCATCCAGGTCATGGTTGTCCCAAAGATGCTTTTTCAAGAGGCAACTGGGCTTTCTGGTTTTTCTTTGAAGACGGTTCGCTTCTCATCCAAGAAGCTTCTTCAGAGGGACCTTTGGAACAGGGAAAAGGAAGCATCTCTGCTGATCTTAACAATAGCACTTAGACTTAGACTTCATTTGTGTGGACACAAAGCTTAGCTAGCTGGAGAATTCTGGGAGTTGAAGTCCACAAGTCTTAAAGTTGCCAAGTTTGGGGCCCCCTGTCTTAAGGATTCACTGGAAATTTATAAAGTCTCTCTCATCAGAGCTTTGGCACAGGCCATGGACTATCTGGGGCGTTCTGGGACTTGTGTCCACACATCTTAAAGTTGCTGAGATTGAGAAACACTAGTTTATGCCATGCTTCACTCTAATAAGGAATTCAAATTTTCATTTATTTTTAGTAAATGCAGGCCTATGTCTGCTCTCCCTGCCTGTGCCCCTGGCCTTTGCACCCTAGAAGAATTAATTAAATGCTCTGCGAAAATGAAGTAACAGGAAATGTTGCATTTCTCCCTGGGGTATTTTTAATGGATATCAAATGATTGAACAAGAGTTCCTTTTTTATAATTACAAAAGGGTGTTCTTTGTTTCACTAGGAGACAGCTGGGATTAGCCTTGGGGTTTCAGCTGTCATTGGCCAAAGGAGTATTTTATAGCCCATAAAACCTTCAACATTGTTCTCATTTACCTGCAAATAAGTCTCTGTGACCTCAGTGAGGTTTATTTGTGAGTAGATATGCACAGAATTGATTAATAAGTGACAGTAAAAGCAACTGCTTTCTAGAATTAAGGTACCATTGGTAAAAAAGACAGAGCTAATCTGTTATGACTAATTCCAAACGAGTTTAAATAAGATATTTTTCTCATCCAGTAAGAACACTTAAGCTTCAGGACTACTTACATTTACCTGGCAATAAGCCCCAATGGACCTTACAGACTTCCATAGGTTAAACATGCACAGAATTGCAGTAATAGGTTAACTGTGTATGGCAAAGGTATAGTGTGCCATTTCAGCAAAGAGTCTGAGCCTCCTTTCCAACTTCTCTAAATGCTCTTCCCCAAATTATTCCAAGAAGTGGGTGTAGACATGCAGTCAACATACTAGTTCTCACTCTTTCATTCCCTTTGTGGCTGAACTCATTTACTTACCATTTTATATGCTATAAACTCAATTCCCTGAATGCAGAATTCAAGCTTTCCTCCCTTCCCCTAATACGTTTTGGACCATTCCTAAATATCTATTAAAATGTCTGTATGCAAGAGCATCTCAATGCTTTTTTGGGGGGGGGGGGCACAAGGTTCTGGTGAGTGTGTCATCCCTTATTTACCATAAATAGCCAAAACACATAGCAAAGAACAAAGCACTGGAGTTTTGAATCATAATTCATGCTTGGGCCACACCATCCTGGAATACCGGGGAACTACCAGAGGACTGGAAAAGAGCTGATGTGGTTCCCATCTTCAAAAAATGGGGAAAAAACAGACCCAGGAAATTACAGACCAATCATCCTAACATCAATACCCAGGAAGATACTGTAAAAGATAATAAAAAAACAGATCTGACAACTCCTAGAAACGAGTAAAGTAATTAGCAGCCAGCACGGGTTTGTTAAAAACAGATCATGCCAAACCAATCTTATTTCATTCTTCAACACAGTAACTAAATTAGTAGACTAGCGAAATATTGTGGACATACTATAATTAGACTTCAGCAAGGCATTCGACAAAGTAGACCACAACCTACTTCTTTGTAAGCTAGAAAAAAGTGGGATAGACAGCTTCACCACCAGATGAATTCACAACTGGCTGACAAACCATACTCAACGAGTAATCCTTAATGGGTCTAAGTCCACATGGAGAGAAATAAGCAGTGGGGTACCACAAGGTTCCATCTTAGGCCCAGTACTCTTCAATATCTTCATAAACGACTTAGATGAGGGAATAGAAGGGAAACTTACCAAATTTGCAGATGATACTAAGCTGGCAGGAATAGCTAACACCCTGGAAGATAGGCTCAAGATCCAGATGGATCTTGACAGACTTGAACACTGGTCCCTATCTAACAAAATGAAATTCAATGTAGAGAAAAGTAAAGTCCTACACTTAGATAAGAAAAACCAAAAGCATACATATAAACTGGGTGAAACAAGGCTTAATAGCAGTGACTGCGAGAGGGATCTTGGAGTCTTAGTGGACAACCAGCTAAATATGAGCCAGCAGTGTGCAGCGACTATAAAGTCCATTGCAATTTCCTCCCAAGGTTGGCTGGGGCTAGCTACTTGCTGGAGGAGCCAAGGAGGTTTCCCTGGTCTCATCTTCATGGCAGCACAGTTGGCACAACTTTTTATGTAGTACTCCACATCAGCTTTCATTTTTGGCCACCAAAATTGCCTCCTGGCTGGGTGCAGGGTTTTCAAGAATCTGAAATGGCCGACCAGTCAGGAGTCATGGCTGTGCTGTAGCACTTCCAGTCTCAGGTTGGCCGGGACATATAGTTTTGATCAGGGGTGAAATCCTCCCAGTTCGCTCTTACCTGTCAGTCATCTCAGAGCTGATGGAGCTGGTGGCGTTCGCGGCATGGGGCTGCCCCCGCCCGCTTCTCCCGCCCACTTCCCCCACCGGCCTGGACGCCGCCATTCTGCATGCGCAGAGGGCAAAAGAACTCAAATGGCGGCGGCCAGGCGGGCGGGGGAAGCGGGCGGGGGCAGTCTCGCGCCGCGACGGCCACCGGCTCCATCGGCTCTGCGGCGACTGACAGGTAAGAGCGAACCGGGAGGATTGCACCCCTGGCTTTTATCCCTTCCAGGCCAGGCCATCCCTCATGGTGAAGATATCTCTATTATCTTTGAGCCATGGGTCAAGTTGGAAGCACTGTTTTCAGTGCTGCTGTCAGCTTGTTCTGTCCGGTATCGGGTTGTCGTCTGGTTTGGCCCCTAGTGGTGACTTGTGCAGCTGATTGTGAGGGGGGAATGATGGCGTGGATGACTTCTTCCCTGCAGCTATCGAATTGGGGTTTTCTTGATAGGGCATCAGCTAGCAGATTTTTCCCCGCTGGGATGTACTTCAGTTCGAATTTAAATTGTCTAAGTATTGTGCCCAGTGGATTTGTTTGGGAAGCAGTTTTCTGGAGTTTTTTTAGAGCTTCGAGGTTTTTGTGATCAGTCCAGACCTCAAAAGGCACTTTACTCCCAAGCAGAAAATGTCTCCAGGAGAGGAGGGCCCAGCGTAGGCTTCTTTCTCCCAAATGGCCCACCTCCTTTTGGTGTCAGTGAGCTTCTTGGACATGTAGGCACAGGGTAGGATCTGTCCTTGTGGGTCCTTCTGTAGGAGCACAGCTGCCACGGCTACGTTGCTGGCGTCTGCTTGGATGATGAACTGTCGTTCTGGGTCTGGGTGTTGGAGGATCGGCTCCTCGGCAAAGAGCCTTTTTAATTTCTCAAAAGCTCTTTGGCAGTCCGTTGACTAAGTGAGCGGTTGGCTCGGCCATGGTGTCGTAGGAGGAGGCCCAGTTTTTAACAGTTCTGTTAGGGGCAGGGCGACTTCTGCGAATGCTGGGATAAATTGCTTGTAGAAGTTTGCAAACCCCAGGAAGCTTTGATGTTGCTTACAGGTGTGTGGGGGCTGCCAGTCTAGCACCACTTTCACTTTTCCTGGATCCATTTCCACCCCTCCGCTGGATATTCTGTAGCCTAGATAATCTAGGGAGGTTTGATGGAATTCACATTTTGACAGCTTTGCGTAGAGCTTTGTGGTGAAGAGTTTTTTCAGTACTTGCCGCACTAGCTTTACATGCTCCTCAAGAGTTTCACTGAATATAAGAATGTCATCTGGGTAAACTAGGACCCCTTTGTATAAGTGCTCATGTAGCACTTCATTTATTAATTGCATGAAGACTGCTGGGGGTCCCTGCAAGTCAAACGGCATGACTTTGAATTGGAAGCTGCCAAGTGGGCAGTTAAAGGCTGTCTTCCATTCATCTCCTTCCTTGATTCTTATATGACAATAGGCTTCTCTCAAATCCAGTTTGGTTAGCACCTTGCCCTTGCCTAAGTGGCTTAGCACGTGTATGCCCAGCTGTTCGACTATGGTGAGGCTGATCAGGCATCTTGTGCAGCCAGTGTCTATGACGGCTTCTACTTCCCCTTGGGCCCCTGTTTCTGGCACTACTATTCTGGTTTTGATAGTGAAAGGGTGGATGGCCTCAATTACCATCAGGTCGTCGTCGCCGCTGCTCCCTTCGGCTGAGCCTGGAGGGGATTCTCTGACTGGCATTCCCTTGACTTCTTTGGGAAAGAGTGGAACTTCCACAGCTTGCTTGGCGATTTTCCCTTTTTCCAGTGGCTTCTGTGGGGTCCTTCTTACCTGGGATGTAGTTTGAGTCCAGATTTGGGGAACTGGGGCTGGAGCCAAGCATTCGGATGCTCGGTGCCTGTGCTGACCACACCTGTAGCATTTGATAGTCCTGGATGGTGTAGGTTGGGCTATCTCGGGTGGTTTAGCTGGGGTTTGGCGACCCAGGGGTCTCCTCGTTGGTTTCTCTACAGTTGGCTTTCAGTGGGGGTGGATTTCCAGATCCATGGCCACTGCGGTGCTGTACCGCGCTTGTATACATTTTGGTACTCCCCTGATGCTGCAAGCTTGTCAGAGGTCTGGATCAAGGGTCTCCTTGAAGTGGTGGATCAGGAGGCGCTACAGCCAGTCCCTCAGTTTCCCGGACAGTCTTCGAAACTCCCACACTTGCTTCAACACCTTGATCTGGGCCTTGGCTTCTACTCGATGGGCCATATCTTCGAATTGGCCTCGGAGCAGCTGGACGAATTTGTCAGCGTCTTCTAGCTCTGGGGTTCTTCGTCATGCAGCTCCGCTATCCATTCCACCGCTTCTCCCTCATTCATGCCATCCGCAATTGCTGAAATCAGGTCTTGGTTGGTTGGATATTGGTCCCCATAGTGGTGGATGTAAGCCCAGACTTGATTGAGGAAGTAGGCCAGCTTTCCTGGGGTCCCATCAAATGTCATTCTAGACCGCGGAGGGGGAGCGGCTGGCGGGGGTGGTTGTGGAGTCAGCATGGGCTGCTGGGCTGGCGCAGGCTGCTGGACCGGTATTGGCAGTGGGGCAACAACCGGCGGCTGGAATTGCAGTGGTGGCTGGACTGGTACCGGTGGTGGGGCTCTGGCCGGTAGTTGGAACTGCACTGGTTGCTGGACCGGTGTGGGCTATAGGATTGGGGCAGGCGTCCATTGGTATTGCATCCACCCCTGGCCGGGGTATAATGCCCTTCCAGGGGGAATCTGGTTGGTTGGAGGCAGTCTGAGGACTCGTTGCTGGGGTGGAATATTAGATCCCAACAGTCCCAGTTGTGATCCCTGCAGCACCAGGCCGGGATGGCTCAAAGGGCTTTGCTGCTGCCATTCCGGTTCCAGTGAGGGCTGTCATCTCAGTAGATCGGGCCCGACGTGTGAGGTTGTGGTATGACCTGTTTCGTGCCGAGTGAAAGGATGTAGACATCCCACTCAGTGGTGCTGAGGCTTCCAGGCTCGAAAAGGTGAATGTGGGTTGAGCCAGCTCCCATCTAGGCTGCCCAGCTCCCAGAGGCTGAGCAATACTGAGTTGGCCGAATTGCTCCGGGAGGCCCGTTAGCGACTGACTGCATGACAGTGACTGGAATCCCATTCTTGGGAGTGCCTGCGGCACGCTGGTTCCAATACCCTCCATTCGAGGACTGGGGCCTGCTCCGCTCTGCTTCCACCCATTCTCTGGTCTGGCAGCATCATCCCGGTCATCACCTCCTGGGGAGGCGCGACTCCTGCAGCTTCACCCCATCGAGTGTGATCCGGTTGCGCGGCTTGCTCGAGCGCCGGCTCTTTGGGCTGGGCACCCAGCTGGCGCTCCACTTCTGCAGCTGTCTCTGCTTCCACCACGTCTTGGGGAGTAGATGGTAAGTTGCCGAGCCAATCCCTGTGGTTCCCTTCGTGGTCGCTTTGCCTTCCTCCATCTTCCCTGAGTCTTCCCGCCGCCCGATGTCGGGACAATGTTTGGGGCTCAGGACCCCGGACAGCACCCCGGAGTCCTGGGAGCTGCTTGAATTTTAATGGAGATTCGGGTTAATGTCAGGTTTCCAAGTAACACCCCCAACGAAAGAAGACTTCGAGGCTTGAAGTTCCTCAAAGTTCCATTTTATTAGAGATGTCATATTGGCACATCTGGGAAAACCTGAATCTGAAAGCTTCCAGGTTTTCCCCACCCAAAAGGAAGTGCAAGTCCCTTCCCAGCACCCACATGTCCATTACTTGGTCCAATCAAAGCACTGTCCCAACTGTGGATGCCTCCCAGTCACACCCCTCCAGGTGCAGAGCAAGATGGCCTTGACTCTCTGAGAAAGGAATCTTATTATGACTATATATCACCCCTGCTCCATACAATCCCCCCTCCCAGTTTCCCACAGCAGTAAATGTGGCAGGCCTGAAGGCCCAATGCAAAAGATGGCTTCCAGGCCTGACACCTTGGGCAACAAATACTGTATTCTCTTCTATCAATACTTTTATTTCTAGTTATGCCCTGATACTGAATGGCACCTTCCCTAACAGTCTTCAGTAAATCTGATCTCTTCTGTAAAGAGAGGTTGTTTATGGGATGCTGGATTTTTGGGTGAGGATATGTTTTTTATTGCTTTTCATGGATTTAATTCTTAACTTTCTTGCAAACCACCAGGAATTGGCAGTATACATTTCTGGAACAGTTTGAGGTTTTGTTTTTGGTTTTTTTTTTCCTTTTCATGCCAGCCTTCCCAAACTTGGTACATTCCAGATTGTTGAGAATACGACTAGAAGTTACCAGTTACTGGTTTCACATAACAGAGGCTGAGAATACTGGGAGTCGGAGTTGCAACATATCTAGAGATACCAGACTGGAGAAAAATGTATACAGAGAGAAAGATTGGTTTCATACATTTTTGTTATAATTGTAGTTTATTTTATAATATTACATAACATTTTTTTGTTATAAGCATAGTTTATTTTAAATGATGCAAAGGTTGAGCTTATACACTACACTGAGTGAAAACCAATAATGACATAGCATAGTATGTGAATTCAGCCACACATCCACTATCAGAAGTAACATCTGGACGTATGTAGCTTTTCCCAGCCTTGGGTCGTCTATGTGCAATGGATCTTACTCCCACAGTCTCCAACCAGCATGGATGACACATCCAGAATATACCATATTTGGCAATATCCTGCATGATGCTAAATATCCCTTCTCTCTCCAATGGGGTTCCTTCCTCTTCTACAATTTTTGATGTACAAAGAGTTTTTGTGTTTCTTAACAGCTATAAATATTTGTTTTTAATTTGTGCTTAAATGAATTTACTATGAACAAATGTTGGAATAGCCTTCAAAGTTCTCTCCAGCTTTATGCCAGTGGCAGAGGAACAGACGATGTAGCCCAACCTATTTGGAGAGGCCAGGCAGGGGATGTTCGAGCTAATTCTACTCAGTGTCAGAATATGAATTAAGCAATACCCATGTATGTAGTGGCTTGCTAACACCTCACTGAAGTTTAAACCTGTCTCACAATGCGGGTAAAGTTCCTTAATTGTCCAAACTGTCAATTACCAGAAATGTAGTAAATTAACATCTGAAACTAGTTAATGAACCAATGTTCTTTCATGAGAAATGGAAATATCACCTTTTGCAAGGCTCACCATATAAGGGATACAATAGAGGGATACAATCAAGGACCAGAGAGGTACTAGTACTACTCTATAAAGCCTTGGTCAGACCACACCTAAAGTACTGCATCCAGTTTTGGTCACCACACTACAAAAAGACATTGAAACTCTAGAGAAAGTGCAGAAGAGAGCAACCAGGATGATAAAGGGTCTGGAAAATAAAACATACAAAGAGCGGTTGCAGGAACTGAGCTTGGACAGTCTGGCGAAGAGAAGGACCAGGGGCAGGGGTGAAATCCTCCCGGTTCGCCCGGGCCAGTCCTTCGGCTTATAGCAGATGGAACTGGCGGCGGTGGCGGCGCGGAGCTTCTCCTGCCCGCTTTCCCGGCCCGGCTGACCGCCGCCATTCGGGTTCTTTTTCCCTCTGTGCATGCGCGCATGTTCAGCCGGGCCGGGAAAGCGGGCGGGAGAAGCTCCGCGCCGCGCCCGCCGCCAGTTCCATCGGCTATACGCCGAAGGACTGGCCCAGGCGAACCGGGAAGATTTCACCCCTGACCAGGGGTGACATGATAGCAGTGTTCCAATACTTGAGGGGCTGCCACAGAGAGGAGGGGATCAGGCTGTTCTCTATGGCACCAGAAAGCCAAACAAGGAATAATGGATGGAAGCTGACCAAGGAGAGATTCAACCTGGAACTGAGGAGAAACTTTCTGACGGTGAGAGCGATCAACCAGTGGAACAGCTTGCCAGCGGAGGTTGTGAGAGCCCCAACACTTGCGACCTTCAAGGGGAGACTGGACTGCCATCTGTCTCAAATGGTGTAGGAACTCCTGCTTGAGCAGGGGGTTGGACTAGATGACCTACAAGGTCCCTCCCAACTCTAATAATAAATCTAAATCTAAATCAGTCTGCAAAATCCGACTGACCATTTGTAGCAAAAGAGGTGCAGAAAAACGCTTCCGGCCACTCAGTCTTACAGATTTTTTTAAAAAAAAATTATTTTGCAGTCCAGGTGTGGTTGCCTATTTTTGCAAGGGGCTCGACGCAGTCTAGCCAATGAAAAGCTGAATTCAGAGGCGCCAACGGAACGGGACCCCTTGAAGTAGTTGCCCAACTCCGAGACTCCAGGGCCTTCGGAAAGGCGTAGCTGTGCCAGAGAAGCGGCTAACGAGATCCAGATGTTCGCGGGGAGCTGCTCGTTGGGGAGGGATTGGTCATTGCCCGGGCGGAGGGCAACCAATGGAGACGCGCGGGAGACGCCTCCGGCCCCGCCCAGGGCCAGTCCTGGGAACTCAGGGGTGGGATGCGGAGGCGGCTCCCGGGGCTGGGACTTGTGGTTCCCACTCCACGCCAGCCCGGGAGGAGCAAGTCCATCGCAAGGGCCAAGCACAAGCATGCTCGGGAGATCTCCGCTCCTCTCTCTGCTCTTGCTGCGGCTCTTGGGCTGTGGGGCTGCCCTGCCCCGTTCGCAGCTCTTCCTCTTTGGGGGGTCCCCAGGGGACCAGGAGCTGCCCGAAGGAGACGACGAGACCTCGGTGCCCGTGCCCTTGCCCAGCCCGCTGCTTTTCTACGAGACCCACTTCAGTCAGCTCTACGTAAGTGCCCGGGCATGGTCAACTTCTGACCCTTTCCCGTTTGCCCCGGAGGGATCTGGAGGATCGGGGCTGGGGGGGGGGAAGAGAAGAAAAACCAGCCCCCTCCCCTTCCTCAACAAATGTGCGATCCATGTAAGAGTGCGTGCGGGAGAGAGCAGCCCGGGCAAGGCAGCGCAGGGCGCCTGCCCAGCGGTGTACTTAAGGCAAGACTTCTTGCTCAGCCTGAGCTGCGAGCCCAAGAATTTCCTGGGTACTTAATTAGGCTCTGTTTTCCGCCCGAAGATTTCTTTCCAGTCTGATGCTCGGTCAACTGACATCAATAGCTCTTCTTTACGCTGGCCAAGTTCTTTCTAGGAGGCCCAACGTGGTTGTCGAATTAGAGCTTCCCAACCAGTCTCCCTGGCTTTGAATTTTGGCGCACGTTGCCACATGATGGCAGATGTCTCGTGGTTGGCTTCAGATGCCCGAGGGCTGGCATTATTCGCCAAAGGGATGGCTGGGTCTCTAAAGCCTTAGAACAAGCCTTTTTAGCACAACCAGAAACGTGGATTATTAGCACCTACAATTTTTGCTCCTTGCCTGGTAAATTGAAAAAAAAAAAAGAAATCCAGGCAAGGAGCAAAAAAGAAATCCAGGCAAGCTCTGTATAAGGCATTAAAAACCACTTTTCCCCTTATAGGATGAATATATTTCTGCAATTCTCAAGCTTTCCTTTTGTGGTATATTGGGAAGGAAACATCTAGTTGCGCTTCAGGCTTAAAGTCAGATATGGTATTGTTAAGATTCCGATGGCAGAGAGCTCCAAAGATGGGAGGGGAAAAAAACAATAGACTATAATTGAGTCAGGAAATCCAAGGAGGAATTATAGACTGCCCCAAAGCATCCCCTTGCTAAAATCCCACACAGTTTCACCTGAAGTTTGTTACCACCATTTTTAGCAGACTCTTCTCTTGCTCCCTTTTACACCAGACTTTGTGCAACAGTGGTGGGATTATTATTTTTACTACCGGTTCTGTAGGCGTGGCTTGGTGGGCGTGGCAGGGGAAGGATACTATAAAATCTCCATTCCTTCCCCACTCCAGGGGACGGTTACTCCAAAATCCCCATTTCCTCACCATCAGCTGGGACTTGGGAGGCAGAGAATAGATGGGGGTGGGGCCAGTCAGAGGTGGTATTTACCGGTTCTCCGAACTACTCAAAATTTCAGCTCTCCAGAACTGGTCAGAACCTGCTGAATCCCACCTCTGGTGCAACCTTTGTCTAACCTTGAGTTGTTTTATACACTGCTTCTCATTGCTCCAATTTTCGTGTTGGTTGAAAAGTACAGGTAAGTCCTCGACTTAGGACCACAATTGAGTTCCAACATTTCTGTTGCTAAGCAGGACAGTTAAGCGAGTCGCATCCCATTTTATGACCTCCTTTGCCTTAGCGATGCTGGCTGGGGAATCCTTGGGAGTTGAACGCCACACTTCTTAAATTGCTGAGGTTGAGAAACTCTGTATTAAGGCAACGGGCTGTCATCGGCTGTCATTGAGCCGAGGTGGTGCAGTGGTTAGAGTGCAGCACTGCAAGCTACTTCAGCTGACTTGCTAGCTGCAGTTCGGCTGTTCAAATCTCACCTGCTCCAGGTTGACTCAGCCTTCCATCCTTCCGAGGTGGGTAAAATGAGCATCCAGATTGTTGGGGGCAATATGCTGACTCTGTAAACCGCTTAGAGAGGGCTGTAAAAGCACTATGAAGTGATATATAAGTCTAAGTGCTATTGCTATTGGGGAGATCCAAGTTCAAATCCCCTGTTAGCCACAGAAGCTCAGTGGGTGACTGGGCCAGTCACTCTCCCTCAGCCTAACCTACCTCATGGGGTGATGGGAAAAATAAGAGACAAAAGGTATATTATTTACCCAACAAATACATAAACAAATTGAAGATGCCTTGAATAATAGCCCTGTTCACACAATATACCAAGACAATCACTTGGTTCTCATACTACGCCGAATCATAGATTATCACACTCATGTTAGCTTAATCTAGTATGTTGCGGGAATCCAGCCTAAGATTTAGTGATCACTTTAATTATTTTTATATATTCATAAAGTTCAGGGGTTCATGACTGCTGTCTATTGGTAAAGTGACCTTCTGGTAAAGCCCTGTGGGACAACCGCCCATTAGCACAACCTCCTTATTTTACATAGTATCACATGGAAGTAATTTCATCAATAATAGCTGTAAAGAATTATTTGTTGTACCAGCTATAACAGCAAGTGAAAGGCTTCTCCTTTGCCTGTTTGGCAACTTTCATATTAAGGCTGTTTTGGATAAGAGCTGTGTAAGTTGTGATTAAGGCTTCAGGTTAGAAAGCAGGAAGCTGTGAGTTCTAGTCCCTCCTTAGGCATCAGTGCTTTGGCCAATCACAAGGAGAGTGTGAGTTCTAATCCTGCCTTAGGCTTGAAAGCCAGTTGGGTGACCTTGGGCCAATCACAAGGAGGCTGTGAATTCTGGTCCCACCTTAGACATGAAAACCAGCTGGGTGACTTTGGGCCAATCCCTCTTTTTCAGCCCAACTCACCCCACAGGGTTGCTGCTATGGGGAAGATAGGAGGAGGAAGGAGTATATGTTTGTCATCTTGAGTTATTTATAAAAATAATAAAGGTAGATCACAAACAAATGTTGCAGATGACTGCTGTGTTTTGTGAGAAATTTTGTAATTTCTTCTGGAGTGAGACAGTGATCCATTGAACCTCACTCTTGATCTTAGGTCAGGTTGGGAGTAATGGAGATTACCATCCAGGATATCTGAGAACGTCTGCCCTATGTGGAATGAAAAAGTATCATGGAACAAAGCTAATGCTTCCTTGTGGCTACAACCATGATGTTTGGCCACAATTAATCATCTTTCCAATAAAGTTCCCCTAATGGAGACTTCTGAGAAAGCCCAGTCAGAACACCACTGGTCTGGATTGGAGAGTTGGGAGGACTTGGAATAATCAGTCTTTCACTGTTCACTGTTTGATTTGAAAACACTCAAGAGATACCCTTTCTATAGTACTGTACTGAAGAGTTTTTAACATGTTTTTTTTAATGAGCCGCGGTTTCTTTAATGAGCCGCGGTGGCGCAGTGGTTAGAGTATAGTACTGCAGGCTACTTCTGCTGCCTGCCGGCTGCCTGCAATTTGGCAGTTCAAATCTCACCAGGCTCAAGGTTGACTCAGCCTTGCATCCTTCTGAGGTGGGTAAAATGAGGACCCAAATTGTTGGGGGCAACATGCTGACTCTGTAAACCGCTTAGAGAGGGATGTAAAGCAGTTTATAAGTCTTAAGTGCTATTGCTATTGCTATTGGATTCAGCAAATCATTCATTTACCATCCAAAGGTGGACATGATTTATCTCAATATACTTTTACTGACTGCTGTGATAGGTTGGAACCAATGGGATCATTTCAACTCAGGACTTCCCCAGAGAGACCCAGTATGTGGACGATGACTTCCCTACAGATTTCCCTGCCATTGCTCCATTCCTCTCAGACATTGACACCAGCCAGGGACGAGGTAAAATCTATTACCGGCTGGATGATTCCAGAGAAGTGCTCGAGCAGGCTGCTCAGTTTATCCAAGCTGGATTTCCCACAGCCACCGACTTTGTCCCGCACCATACCTTCATTGTCACCTGGAAGGATGTAGGAGCCTATGAAGAGGTCACCCGCAGCTCCGCACCCTCCAAACAGGTGAGTTGACATATTTCCTGTAATTTCTGTCTGTAGCATGCTGAACAGAGATAATGTTGTAGCCATTGGGCCAAGTTGTTATGCTATGAAACCTTTAAAAAAAATGAAGGGAAGTATCAGACATAGAAAGTTGATTGTTACGATTGTTATTTGGGAGGAGGTTAAAAGTTGATGTCACGTGGGACATTTGAACAAGAGCACTTGTGTCCTCATAAGATAGACTGTGGCAAAGGGGAAAGGGGATGGAGAGAACAAGACTCCAGAATCTCTCTCCTCTCCCTCTGAAAGGCTGAGCTAGAAATTGAGTGAGAAATTTGATGTCAATAGATGTCTTTGTCTTGTCAACAAGACTGTTGAATTTTGCTTGGAATGAGATAAGGACATTGTATGTATTATGTTAATAGGCTCTGCAAGTATGGGATTAAATCAGTGTTTTTCCACATCAGCAACTTTAAAATGTGTGGAATTTCCCAGCCCGCATGGGGACTCAGTTTGCTGACCTGGGGAATTATGGGAGTTGAGATCCACATATCTTAAAGTTTGTTGGGGTAGAGAAACCCTGGGCCCAGAAAACAGCTGATAATCATTTTTTTACAAGGAAGGAAGGAAGGAAGGAAAGGAAGGAAGGAAGGAAGGAAGGAAGGAAGGAAGGAAGGAAGGAAGGAAGGAAGGAAGGAAGGAAGGAAGGAAGGAAATGTATAGTTCTTTTGAAGTTGCATAGATCATCTTGAACATCTGAAATTCCAGATGAAACCATAGAAGCACAAAGAAATATCCTGAATGGAATTCTAAAGTTGTGAATCCACTGATGTGACATTTTTTAAAGAGCATATACTATATATACTGAAAATCTGATTTAATTGCAGACATTTCTTCACAAAAAAAGTCAATAGAAAGTTTTACTGTAGGAAATGAAGATCCTGAAAAAGTGCTGCAAGACAGGATTAAACTGGCTGGACAAATGTGATCTCAGCGTAAACCTATTTCTGAAGTTAAGGCTGATAAATGGAGATGTTGAGTGGCCTAGTCCAGGGGTAGGCAAAGTTGGCTCTTCTATGACTCGTGGACTTCAACTCCCAGAATTCCTGAGCTAGCATGATTGGCTCAGAAAGTCTGGGAGTTGAAGTCCACGAGTCATAGAAGAGCCAACTTTGCCTACCCCTGGCCTAGTCTAAGTATACCTTTGCACAAAAACAGATTTTCAAATTTTTCCATGTAGCATGGAAAGAAGTTCTCATGCAGCAAAAGTTTGCATTTATAGAGTTTTCAAAATAAGAGGTCTTTATTTTAGACCACTAAGGTTTTTTGCGGCATTCTGGTGATGGCTCTCAAAGGAGGAGGACCCAGGACTAAACAAGCTATGATAAAAATTAATTTTTGGTAAATATCATCCCCATGTTCGTAGATGTATTATCTCACTTTTAAGGATGACTTTCCTGTATGGCAGTCTTTGTTGGTTCATGACCTTGAGGCATGCATGCTTGTCTGAAAAGAATAGGAGTTTTCTCATATTTTGCAGCCAACAGAGACAACCCTTTGGTGGAGGAAGTGAAGATAATTTCCTATTTTTAAAACTTGCTGCCTGAAATGTTTTTAGTTGGGGATGGTGGGTGGATTGCTCCAAACAATGCAATTATATGTCAGCAGGGAATTGCCCATTTCATATTTTCCATAGCACATGGAAAAGAGACACTAATAACATTCCTATAATGGGACGGGTATGCATTTTGTTGTATTTTGTTTTCAACATGGACTCGCCCACATTAAAAAAAGGGAGAAAGAAAATAAGACCAAGCCATTCCTATCCATGGACAGCTGGCTTTGCTTTTAAAATGTGGAGAAACATCTGAAAAGGTCAGGTTTTTTTTTTTAAAAGATCTCTATTGGTTCCCATAGTTAGCACCGTAGGTATATGCAGTTCTTATGAACCTGCCTTTCAGCTCCTTATACCATGTCCCTCTGAAGCTTAAGGCTAGTTCTCATTCCTCTATCTCAAGTGGATTGGGAAATGAACATGGTACCTGGAAAACACCCAAAGAGAAGAAATAAAAAGACAACAAATCTTGTAAATGATAAACTGATTCTGGTTCAGAGCCTACATTTAGGTCACCATCTCCCTGGGAAACTTGAGAAAATCCAAGGGTGGAAACTTGGATGTAAAGTTCTCCCTCCTTTGCAGAAACTCCATCCCTGACTTGTGAACACACACCTATGTCCTTCCAGATGTTGTTGAAATACAGCTACCACCATTAGCCCTTAACCATTGTGGCTAGGGCTCCTGAGCATAGTGGTTCAGCCACATCTATGAGGCTGTAAGTTGTGCAATCAGGTTCATCATAGCTGCAAGAGAAGGTAGGGAATAATGGCTTATTGCCGCCTCTTGTATGGAAATGGTCAGGTCATGCAGAGGGAAATGTGCAATGCTGTGAAACCTAGAGTGATTTGGGAAGTAGGCTGGATAGGTGATTTTTCAAGCAGGATTAGTCCAACAAACGGAATCTTGTCTGTTCCTGACCTAAATTGAAATGGCTAGAATTGAACCTTGGGCCTTTTGCATTCAAATCCATGCTCTTTGCTGTCATCTATTGCTGTGGATTATCTCTGATCAAGCCCTGAATTTATGTCTTTTCAGTTTTTGAGTTTGAGCATGGGATGTTCTGTGCTCTCTTTCCAGTTTCCAAAGAACTGACTGTCCTGGAAGGAGATTTTGAATTAATCACATTATGAGCTGCTTCGCACTTTATTTGGAGGCCCCAAACTGTTTTGGCTAAAGTCTGTTACAGCAATTTCACAAAAGGTGAAAAGGGGAGAATGTGTGTCTCCAAAAACACGGTGGATACATGCCAGGGACGCACGACTGATGTTGGCTTTTGTGCATAAATGTTCTGAAATGCTTGGAAACAAGCAATAGTGTTTCACGGCTTGAGAAAAAGGTGATGGTGAGGCTGTAGCGTCTTTGCAAAAGACATTTTCTGATTCAGAAGCCCATCCATCTGAGCCTCTGAGTATAGGATTCTCTAATGACTCCCTGTGCAGAAAAATAAACTCTGCACTTGCTTTTCCCAAAGGTGTTTTTTTAAGAGGCAACTGGACTTTCTGGTTTTTCTTTGAAGACATTTCGCTTCTCATCCAAGAAGCTTCTTCAGCTCTGGCTGGATGGTGGGGAATGGAAGGACTTATACTCCTTGCAGACAGCTGGTCATTTGCATTATTTTACTGAATCCTTAAGGTCACCTGGAGGTTTATCTATGTCCTCAGGGTCACCTGACTGGTGCAAATGGGTGTGGAGCCTTCTTGGAACTGTTGAAAGGACTGTGTTGTAGACTCAAGATAGATGATGTCGTATCCCTTCCCCGCTGTTAAGAGAAGGCTGTTCAATTTTGATATAGATGGCCTCTTTGACCCTCTTTCAAACCAGCGGTCCTCTCTGTCCAAAATGTGGACTTCGTTGTCTTCAAAAGTGTGGCCTGTGTCTTTTAAATGCAGATGGACTGCTGAATCTAATCCTGATGTGTACGTTCTCTGATGTTGTGTCATGTGCTTATGAAGTCGTCGTTTTGTTTCCCCAAAGCTTCTTGGATGAGAAGCAAAACGTCTTAAAAAAAACAACCAGAAAGTTCAGTTGCCTCTTGAATAAGCACCTTTGGGACAACCATGACCTGACTGAGAATCTCAATAGACATTCTGCACCTGCTTAGGATCCTCTTCATTTTTGTTTTTTTGTTTTGTTGCTATATTCCAATTTTAGATTTGGTATTGAAAAGAGATGCCCTGGTAGAGGTGTACTGTACTGGGAAAAAAAAATCATCCCGTATGACGAAAACATGTATATGTGGGGCAAACGTTGTCGAGGATACGGCGCATATAATATTTGAATGTAGAATGTATGAGGAAGTAAGAAAACAATATCTGTCCCCAATTATAAATAAATTTTCCCACTGGAATGTAAGGCATAAATTAACATTTCTATTGAAGGCAGACTCTCCTCCCCTGGTAAGGGCTATCACTCACTATCTTAATAGGATGACAGCAATAAGAGCCAGCTACATTGAAAAGAATTTCATTGATTGTAAGAAAGATGAGCTGAGTTAGAGACGAGATATTTTATTTGGGTTATCTAGTTTTAGAAATTTAGTTATTGAATTTTGATATCGTTGAATTTTGATGTCATGTACCATATATATTTTTCTACGGTTGTTTCTGTACCTGTTTGTTCTGTTTTTCTTTTTTTTGAAAAGGCCTTTTCAAAAGGGCTATTCAATAAATGTACTTTACTGGTAGAGGTTCAAGCCCCAGAAGCCCTGATGCCATTCAAATGCTTATGTAGTTGCTGTAGAAGCTTCAAGTTTGCATTGTCAGAGTGTGTTTGAAGTAGCTCTGAGACAAATCATGAATACAGAAGAAGAGAATAATCCCTGACAAGCAGCTTTGCTTGTTCACATCTTTCTGAACCTATTTCATCCTTCTAAGTCTAAGAAGAGGACAGACATTCTGGGCCCTCGTCTTAGACTTAAGAAGTGTATCTTCAAACTCTGGTGAAAATGGTGTTAAGTAACTACCATATCTTCTGCCTATTCCTTCTGTGACCTTGCAGTCATCGCTTCTTTACCACTAGCAGAAAGAGCTTGGACTTTGGCTAATAGAGCATGTAGAGTAAGAATGCTGAGTGGGTAAATATAAATGTTAGGTTAGGGTGCAGCTGATGTGTGAAGCACAATCTTCACATTGGAGGTCTTTAAAAGGGGCTGGAAATAAAATTGGTCATTCATTCATTCATTCATTCATTCATTCATTCATTCATTCACTAACTCATTCATTCATTCATTCAATTTCTATAGTTACCCAACTCAACCAACCGACTGGCTCACAATTATAGGATTGTAAAAATTTACAATAATTAAAAAAAAAGACAATTAAAAATCTTCAAATAAATAAATACAAATGGTAGTTGTGATGATGTAATGCCATTATATGAGTCTGTGGTGCAATCAGACCACTGCAGTCCAAACAGAAAAGACATAACAAAGGGCAAAAAATGATCCATGGTGGAATGAATGCCAGTTCATGAGGGAAGACTTTGGGATTTCTGAGTTTTTAAAGCAATGATGGGAAAACAGTTTGTAGCCTGGAATTGTATTCAACAGATCTTGGAGAAGCAAAGGCAGATAGAAAAGTGAATTGCATTCTGTCTCTTTGTGTAGTTGCCTTTGCTTTTAGAGTTTTTTTTAAAATGAGAGGATATATACAGGAAAGCTTGTTTTCAACATTATGTTCAGCTCATTTTAGATCTGCTGTAATGGTTTTTATGTTTCCTATCTCAAATTGGCAGGAAAATGAATTTTTGCAGTGCAACGGACAAAGGGTTTAAGGTTGCATGTGATCCTGGTACTATGGCCTGTCCCTCTGGTTTGGTAGAAGGAGAATTAACAATGATGCATGATAAGCATCTAAATGTAGGCTTATGGAAAAACAAAATAGGAGATGCTTATTTTTAGCCCAATTTTCAGGTCATCCAGCGGAGCTGAATAGTGGAAGATGGACAAAAATACTCTACTGTTGAAGAAGACATTTTGCCACATATCAGTGAATTTTTCCAGTGTGCATTGTTTTAAAAGAGGGTTAGACACATTCCTGGAGTTTATCACTAGCTTCTGATCATGATGGTTATAGTTTAACTTCAGAGTTAGGGTCCTGTTGGTGAGTTCCCTTGAATCTGGTTGGTATTAGCGGGAATGCAATTGGGAACAAGAAATACTTTGGCCTGACCAACATGAGGCTCTTTCAGAGGTGGGTCCCTCCCGGTTCGGACCGGTTCTTTAGAACTGGTAGCGGGAATTTCCCCCCGCTCGCCGAACCGGGAGCGATGGCCAGCTAGCCACGCCCACGAACCAGCTCTCTCGGCGATGCCGTAGGTGCCGCCATCTTGTTTTTTGCTTCTGCGCATGCGCAGAAGCTGTTTTTTGCTTCTGCACATGCGCAGAAGCTGAGTTTTCAGCACTGCGCATGCACGCACCCCCGTGTGACACAGCCACATGGCGCGCAACACATGCACGCCCACATGGCGCAGGAGGAAGCGAACCAGCAGCGAGGTAAGTTAGAACCCACCCCTGGGCTCTTTGTATGTTGAAGTTACCAGAAGACACATTTGCAATAGAAGGTGCAGGAGGGGAATTGCTAACCAGGGATATAATGTTTTCTAGCAGGGTATGGTGACAAATTTTGGTCCCCATTTCCTCCTCCCCCCCCTCCACAATATTGTTCCTCCAGAAGGAGTGGTAGAATGTGCCCCCTTTGTGTCTCCCATTCTCAAAAGTCCATTGAAAATGGCTTTGTAAATCAGTATCCAACTGACCTTTGCTGTTGCCCTTTGACCCTTAAGCCCCTGGATTCTTTTATCTTGTCAATTTTCCCCTTTAAAGCTCTCAGCAAGCTATTGGTTTCCTTGTGACCCTTGTTTGTTCTTTCACCCTCCATTTGTTTGCTAAGGGCACGATCCACCCACGGGACGGGACGGGGGGGGGGATTTCTCCTCTGCAGTACTGTACACCAGAGCTACAGAGGAGCAGCGTCTGGCAGGATTCCTACGTGCTTTTCATTCTTGGCAAAAGAGATTTCTGCAGAGCTTATCCAGCAGATCAGGCTCTGAATCGTGTCCTGCTTGGTCTTAGTGCCTTCATGCCAAATTCTCTCCTTTCCCCTCCCTGCCTTATTTGCCCAGGTTTCTAACTCCCCGGTGTTTTTCCTTCCCAGATCTCTCCCTCCCAAACTC
The DNA here is from genome assembly GCA_023053685.1 of Diadophis punctatus similis. Classification (NCBI taxonomy): domain Eukaryota; kingdom Metazoa; phylum Chordata; class Lepidosauria; order Squamata; family Dipsadidae; genus Diadophis; species Diadophis punctatus. Next base: position 1,893,334 of record JALIGW010000047.1, read on the forward strand.
ACCCAAATTGGCCCTGTTTACACAGCTCAGCAGTTCTGTAGGTCTGCCTATGTGCCATTCGACAACAATCCCTCCTTTATAACCCTGACAGGAATGATGAAGGCTTGTCATCTGAAAATGCTCAGAATCTGTGAAATGAGAGCCCCTCCCTGATCTCTGGATACTGCTGAGAGCAAATGGCTGAAGCCCACAAACGTCTTTCCATGACTTTACAATATCCTGTGCCTGTTAGGGGGAAAAAAATCTCAGCATTAAAAGAAATCTAGCCAATGCTTTTTTGAGAGAAGCCAACCCTCAGTGGTTGCCTACGTGCTTTGCATGGAGAAAATGCAGGGTTTGAGCCCCACATGTCCAAGAGCTGCACTGTAGAAGACGTTTCCTTAACAGTTTATGAGTTGCTTGGTTAGCTACATCATAGTCCTGTTCTGGAAGAATGAAAGAGGATGGAGACTTTAGGTGAATTTAACCTTGGTTCCAAGGTGCAATGGAAAATAGTTTTGACTTAGGATGATGGGAACCATGGTCAGAAGCTGAGCTGGCTCAAGATAGTTTTTGGCCCATGAAAAGTATCAGATGATTTGTCTAGTTTGTATTTGTATTTGTATTTGTATTTGTTTATTTGTCAAGCATATATGATTATAAGCAAAGTACAAACAGTAAAACATGATTGAATATATATGTAATATTACAAGCATGAATAAGAGTAAAAGAGGTATGAATATATGGGTACATTAGGACAGGAACGGTAGGCACGATTGTGTGCTTATGCACGCCCCTTACTGACCTCTTAGGAATGGGGTGAGGTCAATGGTAGATAATAAGAGGTTGAAGTTTTTGGGGTTTGGGGAAGAAACTACTGAGTCAGGTAAAGTGTTCCAGGCGTTGACAACTCTGTTGTTGAAGTCGAATTTTTTGCAATCAAGTCTGGAGCAGTTTACATTAAGTTCGTATCTATCATGAGCTCGTGTATTATTGCGGTTGAAGCTGAAATAGTCGTTAATGGGTAGGACATGGAGGCAGATAATTTTGTGAGCTACACTAAGGTCAGATCGAAGGCGGCGGAGTTCTAAATACATAAATATTTAGATAATATTTAGAATATACATTCTAAATAGTTTGTCTTGGCTTTGTGCCCAATTCACCCTTGGGGTGTGGGGTTGAGATGAGATAGGGTTAAACTGCTTTAACTCTTAAGGAGGACACTGCACTGTACTCGAGGTGGCAGGATAAGGTGCAGACTAGACTAGCCATATGACACATATAAAGCTGTATTCAGTATCTCTGCCTGTTTCCTTCCACTCCATTCTCCTCCCAGCAGATGACAGGGGAGACATCTGTTTCCCTTGGCAGCCAGGTCTCTAGGAAAATGCATCAGGCATTAAAGAGCCTTCTGAGATGATTCTTGCATTGTTTCCACTGCTCGGGCTGAAGTATACAGCAGGCTTTTGTACATGGATCAGGAATTGGTTGGACAATGAGAAGTGCTTCCTAGGATGTTGAGGTATGACCATTAGATAATCTGGAGCAAACATGGCAACTTTAAGATGTGTGGACTTCAACTCCCAGAATTCCTCAGCAAGCATTGGGAGTTGAAGTCCACACATCTTAAAGCTACTTCTTAAAGCTATGCTGGCTGGGGAATTCTGGGAGTTGAAGTCCACAAGTCTTAAAGTTGCCAAGTTTGAAGACCTCTGCTCTAGAACATCTAGATCTCTCTTTCCTACTGCTGAGCTAATCTGGTGCATTTGGTTTTTCCTGCCTAGGTGTAGGACCTTACGATTCTCACCATTGAACTGCATTTTGATGGCTAGGTCCCAATGCTCAAGTCTGTCAAGGTCCTTCTGAATCTTGAGTCTATCTTCCAAAAGTGTTAGCAGTTCCCTCCAGCTTTTTCCAGCTAGTGATGTCAAGCTGTTTGTTCTGTCGTTTCCTGGATAGGTTTTTATGCCTTAAAATTATGACTACTTGAGGCAAGAGAAAAATAGTTGTCCCGGATAATGAAATACTAAAAATAATCTATATGACTGATGTTGCTATGGAGTTCAGCATCTGTTCCTTCATGAACAGAAAGCTTTTTCTAAAAATGATGCTAGATTTTCAGTGCTTAATTTGGGCTGTGTTCAGCCCTTGGATTCATGTCCCTGGATCTGTCAAGAGATACTACCTTTTTTATTTATTTACTTAGCACTTATAAAGCAATGTTTTGAGAAGGGAACGAAAAGAATCTTGGCCAGAAGCTTCCTAATTTCATTAGGGATGTCCAATTTCTGTATTCTTGGGGGCCATCCAGGTCTCCAGATGTATATTTTTAAATGCAGCCTGACTGTTGTTTGCATTGTGTCAGGGATGTTAGAAGGTCCACAATCCCAAGGGATGCTGAACTACAATGCCCAGATTCCTCACCAAGCTGTTAGGGGAGATCAGGAGTTATGCACTTACTTACTTACTTACTTACTTACTTACTTACTTACTTACTTACTTATTTATTTATTTATTTATTTATTTATTTATTTATTTATTTATTTATTTATTTATTATCATTTTTATATGCCGCCCAACTCCCGTGGGACTCAGGGCGGCGTACAGCATAATAGAACAATTTGTAAAAAACGATCATAATAGTTAAAAAATTACAAAAATTAAAACCAATCATCATTCTTACAAGGGGGGTTGATCTCTATTTCACCCCACCTGCCGGAAGAGCCATGTTTTAATGGCTTTGCGGAAGGCCAGTAGGGTGGGGATAGTCCGGATCTCTGGGGGGAGTTGGTTCCAGAGAGACGGAGCTCCCACAGAGAAGGTTCTCCCCCGTGGTCCCACCAACCGGCATTGCTTGGTTGATGGGACCTGGAGGAGACCAACTCTGTGGGACCTAACCAGTCATAGGGAGGTATGCGGTAGGATGCGGTCCCGGAGGTAACCTGGCCCTGAGCCATGTAGGGCTTTAAAGGTTAAAACCAACACCTTAAATTGCGTCCGGAGACTAATGGGCAGCCAGTGCAGCTGGCGGAGAATAGGTGTTACGTGGGTGTGTCTTAGAACACCCACTAAAGCTCGTGCAGCTGCATTTTGCACCAGTTGCAGTCCTGTAGAGTTACTTACTCTGTAACATATAAGATACTATTGGATAAAGGTCTCCGTGGCTGTTCAGATAAGATGTAGCAGTCGATAGGTACATATGTTGAAAAATGACATGGCTCAATGGTGAGGCCCATGGTTACACAGGCAAAGCCTGAGATTTACCTTCTCCTCATTCAGTCACAGAATCCGTGTCCACCTGAGGATTTGGGTTGTGATTTCCATGCTGCAAACATGAGTAAAGTCTTCTCCCTTTTTTGGTTATCAAGCATTGCAGCTTTCACTTCTGTTTTTGGCCTGGATGGAAACTCTTCCTGAAATCGAAATCTCTCTTCTGATTCCCAAGTGGCTGATTATGAAAAAGAGGAAAATATTTTTCCCTTGCAGCTGGGAAAAAAGAAATTTACTAAAGGCCAGGAAGCTAAAACAGGAGGACAGAAAGATAAATGATGGCTAAGGCAGCTTTATAAGGGCTTGAGATCTGGGCGAAAAAAAGTGGAAGGGAAATCTCCTTCATGATTAATTACAGAGATCTTACTTCTTAATTCATTTTTAAAATAAATAAATAATTGTGTTTATTTTCAATACATTCAGCATTTATAGCATCCTCTCTTAATCTGGTGTATAGTATGCAAGCTGGAAACACTTGAAACTGTAGTCCCACTGCATCTAGAGGACATATTAGTTTAATGAGTTGTGCAAACCCAGAAAATTGAACTAATTGATAAGTGTAGGAGTGACTTCAGTAGCTCATATTAGCTTTCCCAGGGACAAACAGAATGCAAGGGGAAAAAAAAACCATAATACAGAATTGCAGATAAAAAAGAGGGAATGGGTTAATCTCTTAATTAAAATGGGGGCAGAGAGCAGAGTTATTAAAGTGTTTTGAAGAACAAGAGTTCAAAGAACTGAATGAACTTTCCTCCACATAAATCTTTACAATGGCCCTGTGAAGTGAGGTAGTATAATTTCCCTTGTATTGCAGATGCAAGATATGCAGGATTCTAGGAGTAAGGTCATGGAGCGAGTTGATGAGAAAAGGAAGATCTGAATTTGATGTTTGCTTGCAACCACAAAATTACATCTTGCTCCCTTAATGTTGTTTGTCCTCTTGTCTATGGAGATTCTCAGTCATCCAGGTCGGGGTTGTCTGAAAGGTGCTTTTTCAAAAGGCAACCGGACTTCCTTTGTTTTTCCTTGAAGACATTTCGCTCCCCATCCAAGAAGCTGCTATTCTACAGTCCAAATTAAAGAAGCTTCTTGGGTGAGAAGTGAAAGATCTTCAAGGAAAAACAAAGTCCAGTTGCCTTTTGCAAAAATAACCTTTGGGACATGTTGTCCTCTTGGACTAACCCAGGTTTAATTTATCCATGTTTCTGCATTAGGGATGTCAGAATTTGATCCCCTCATTTTCTTTTTTATGCATTGCAGCGTAACACCTTCCAGGCTGTCTTAGCCTACAATGATGCAGATACCTATGCCCTTTTCCTCTATCCTGAAGATGGGCTCCAGTTCTTTGGAACACGTCCCAAGGAATCTTATAATGTCCACTTGGAACTCCCAGCTCGAGTTGGCTTCAGCAGAGGGGATTACCAACGGAGGGAAGGACCTTACCTCAGCATCACCAGCAGTGAACAATCTGTCAAAAACCTCTATCAGTAAGTAGCTGCTATGAGGCTTTCCATTTGAGTATTGTTTCTGTCAGTTCTACAAAGTAGACCTGATTAAGGCTCCACAGCAGAGGTGGGTTCCTCCCAGTTCGGACCAGTTCGCCCAAACCGGTAGCAAACTGGACACCGCCATCTTTTAAAAAAAAGTTTACATTTTTAAAAATTCTGTGCATGCGCAGAAGCTGAGTCCCAGCACTGCGCATCCACAGCCATCTTGTTTTTGGCCCATTTGCACAGCCAATGGGCCAATGCATGCACAGCCACATGACACGCAAAGCATGCGTAGCCACATGGCGGACAATGCAAGTGCAGCCATGCGGCATGCAATGCATGTGCAGCCATGCGGCATGCAATGCATGTGCAGCCATGTGGCGCACAATGTGTGCACAGCCACGCGGCACACAATGCGTGCGCAACCACACAGCGCACAATGCATGTGCAGCCACATGGCGTGCAATGTGTGCACAGCCACGTGGTGTGCAATGCATGCGCAGCCATGTGGCGTGCAATGCGTGCGCAGCCATGTGGCACACAATGCGTGCGCAGCCACGCAGCGCAGGAGGAAGCGAACCGGCGGCGAGGTAAGCTAGAACCCACCCCTGCTCCACAGGCTACCTTTGTTGAGATAGGCTTTAGTAAAAGAATCTTACAAGTCTGCCTACATTTCCCCCCTCCCTCCCTTATACCCTAAGGCAGGGCTGTCAAACTCACGTCTTCACGAGTCATGTGATGTATCACGACTTTCCCCCCGTTCACTAAACCGGGCATTGGCGTGGCCAGCGTGTGACGCATCTGGCCCATGGGCCGCGAATTTGACAGTCCTGCCCTAAGGAGTCAGGAGAATGCCCATCCCTTTCTCCTATTCTCTCTCCACCTCCCATCTTAATATGTGCTTCTTCTGCACCTGCTGTTCTTCTAACAGCTTCTGGTTGTCTTCTCTGAGGTCATCTCCATGGCTTCCTATAATCTGCCACTTAGGGATATATTGATATCATTAAAGATTTGGACAGTGAAAGGAAACAAGATTGGAGAGAAAACATTTGGCTCAATCTTGATCTGAAAAGTTCTGGGGAAAATGGAGCAAAACTCTCTTCTTTGGCTGAAACCCAGGAGTAGATTGTGGTGTGTAAAAAGGCCTCTGCCTCCTAGAGTGAAAGTAAATGAGTTGCTCCTTGAACAGTGTTCCTGATGGCTGAAGCTAAGTGAGATGAGAGCTGCCTGAAATGATTTGAATCCCACTTTGGGATTGCTTTTAGTAATAAAGTGGGCTGTATATTTTATAAACAAACAGCTAAATAAAACAGGAAGCTGGATGTCCAGCTGAACTTTGCTCCGTTTTATTGATCTTTATGAGCTGGTGGACTAGTGGTGTCTACATGGTGTTGCGTGAGTGTGTGTGCGTGAAAACAAGATGGCAGTCGCAGCAGCGTGATCAGACCTTGCCCCTTTTATTCATACATTGATATTGTATGCAGGGGCAGGTTCCTAATTTTTTACTACCACTCTGTGGGCATGGCTTATTTTGTGGGTGTGGCTTGCCAGCCATGTGACCGGGTGGGCGTGGCTTCTCGGACTGCTGAAGGGAGGGGAATGGAGATAGTTCCTGCCACCTGTTCTTTCAGCGTCTCACGCGCTCCCTCAGCCATCCTTCCCTGCTTGGACTCACTGTGGGGTAGGAAGGCAGTGCATGAGCAGTGCCGGAAACTTGGCTTCTGGGCATATGCAGAAGAAATTTTTTTTAAAAAAATGGCGGCACCCAGGCACCGGCAACCGACCGCACCAGTACTGTGACGTCACCAGCGGGCTGCTACCGGTGCTATAGAGTGGACCGCACTGGTAGGAATCCACCACTGATTGTATGCCCATATAAGAAGGTGAGTTGTGCTGCTACAATGGCCTTTTTTTTGACACCTGCCAATTACTCTCATTTCTAACAGTGTGAGAAATACATTTCACGTTTCTTACAACAGACCAGCATTTTCTCTGTTACCTTTCCTTTCTTTTCTTTTACCAACAATAGTATTTTTTTAGATGGGAAGCATTCAGATCTGCAATTTGAAATATTGTGCCACCTTAAACTTGATTTATTTATTTGCTTGTTTTTTAGATTTAAATTTTGCCTTTTGTTCAGGAGATACTGGAAGTGTGCATAGCACTCCCTACTCCTATTTTTTCCTATAACCTGTGAGTGGATTGAAGTGTCAGTGTGTGACTGGCTCAAAGTCATCCAGTGAGCTTCAATGGCTGAGAGAGGATTAAAAATTGAATCTCTGCTGCCAGCCTAACATCTTAATCACTACATCAGTTCAGTGGTAGTGGCTAACTATATATGAAGGTAACAGAGGTGGACCGGTTCGGACCAGTTCGCCTGAACCGGTAGTGACCCGCTGGTGATGTCACGATGACATTACGGAACTGGTTAGGTCAGTGCCAGTCCGTGGGCGGCGCCATCTTTTTTTAAAAAAAATTCCGGATTTTTTAAAAATATTTTTTTTGAAATTTTTTTTGGTTTTTTTTCTTCTGCACATGCGCAGAAGCCGAGTTTCCAGCACTGTGCATGCTGTTGCCATCTTGTTTTTGGCTTTTTTTTGGCTTTTTTTGGGATTTTTTGCTACTGCGCACGCTCATGAAGCGCAGCCACGCGGCGCGGGAGGAAGCGAACTGGCAGCGAGGTAAGTTAGAACCCACCCCTGGAAGGTAAACCTCTCCTAAGAACCACTCTGCCATTTGCAGTACACCGCCAATGGAAAGTTTCAGTACATTTTTTATTCATGGAGAGTAAACATGAGCCCAACTGTGTTCAACATGTAACACCCATGGTTTAATCATCAGTTATGAATCCTAGAATGTTTCATTCCTCTATTTTTATTTACTCTACATGTTTATATACCATGTCCTCATCATCCATAAGAGATTCCAGGACATTCATAAAATTATACAAAGCAAATACAGGTTAACAGCAGTAACGAAAATAATATAAGGCATAACGACTATGAAACCAGCAAACAAAATCAATCAACTGGTCAAGATTTATTTAGATTAAGTTTAATATTTACAATCCCTGGGCAAACAGGAATGTTTCTGATTTAGAGCCAAAGTAAAGGCAAATTTGGCACAAATGCAATCCTTTGCCTTTATGGAAGGGATCTTCAACAAGCAAACTGGTTTGGAAAAGATTTATAGACTAAAGATCATAAAAAGAATTTTACTAGATCAGACTTAAAGCTCATGTAGTCTGGCATCCTGGTTCTTTTTATCATGGAACTGGAAACTTTACAGAAGTTATCTATTCCAAATCCCTAGCAGAATCTGCTAGAAATGTTTCCCAATTGTGGCAGCTTCCAGATCTTGTGAGAACTTCCAGAATGGTGTATGGATTCCCACAGTTCTCATTAATTGCCATGCTGACTCTGAACTTTTTTGGGATTTGAAGTCTGCATGTCTGGAAATTACCAAAGTTGGGAAACCACCATAGTTTATCTCTGATATTTGACTATGTATGACCATTTTCAACCTTTTTGCATATCGTGAATCTCTTTTGCTATTTTTTGCCATTCATCTAGTATGAAAAGACAGCGTTGTTAATTTCCTGGTAAATTGTCATTATCTTCTATAACTTGGTATCATCCACAGGTGAGATACTATTATTAGAAGTAATCCAAAACATTGACATGGAGTAAAGATCCAGTATCCAAAGAATTTTCATTGACAAATGAGCTAGTTATGAGCTGAAAGTGGTGCAGTGGTTAAATGCTGCGACTGCAGGCTGACTGCTAGTTCAGCAGTTCAGCTGTTCAAATCTCACTAGACTCAAGGTTGACTCAGCCTTCCATCCTTCCGAGGTCGGTAAAATGAGGACCCAGATTGTTGGGGGCAATATGCTGAACTCTGTAAACCGCTTAGAGAGGGCTGTAAAAGCACTATGAAGCGGTATATAAGTAAAGTGCTATTGCTATTATTACTGTGTGTAGAAGAAGCAAAATATACTGTAGTATGGAAAGGAGCAAATTGGCGCACATTTCCTTGTCCCCTTGCAACTTTTAAAAACAGGTTTGCTCTAGGCTTCTGTCTCTGAGTTTAAAAAAGCACACACACCATCCATGGTGGCCATCAGGATGTATGTGTGTTAGCATGCTGGCTGGGAATTCTGGGAGTTGAAATTCACAAATCTGAAAGTTACCAAGGTTGAGAAATGGATAACAACTATCGGGTTTTCTTTCTTTCTTTCTTTCTTTCTTTCTTTCTTTCTTTCTTTCTTTCTTTCTTTCTTTCTTTCTTTCTTTCTTTCTTTCTTTCTTTCTTTCTTTTCGTCTGTCTGTCTGTCTGTCTGTCTGTCTGTCTGTCTGTCTGTCTGTCAAAAATAGAAAGTCTTCTGAAGGTGCCCTTCTGAAATGTTGGATTCTGTTTCATTCCCAGTTCCATATCACTAATCATGGCTTGGAATGATGGGTTTTATAGTCCATTATATCCGGAAAGTGTTAGGACAGGAAAAGTTGTTTTCAAGGAAGGTCAAAGCAATCTATTGTAATATCTTATTAAGAAGCACATATTTTCTAGCAGTCCAAACTTCATAGCAGCCTAAGCTAGCATTAAAGTGCTTGGTGAGAGAACGGGAGGTGAAAGTTTAGATTTTTCACTGAAACATGACCACTGCAAGGAGTCAAGCTTGTAAAAGAACAGCTGCCATATATAATTCCCACTATCAAAAGCCAGCTGTTCCCTCTCTCGGATCTGGCTGACTTGAGAAGCATCTGCATAAATAATGGCAAATGAGCGACTGCTAAATAAACTTTTACAAAGGATATTTTATTTGTTTAGATAGGCTAGGAACTCATATCTAAATATTTAACCAGTTATTTTATGATACAAATGTTAGTCCAACTTTTGCACAATGAGTGCAAAAGAAACAACTACAAATATATACAAAGTCAGTCTCTCCCAGCCTAGCCGATACCACCCACCCATATTTTAGCAGTTAATTATATCTAGTTGTCTGCTTAACCCAAGTTAACCCGAGCTTGGGGAAATACCTGAATCCCTGGTACACAACTCGTCCGAGGACCTTGTAGCCACCTGGAATCGGGTGGCAGCGGGGGCCTTGGATCGGATTGCGCCTTTGCGGCCTCTCCGTGGTAGCGGATCCAGGAGGGCCCCTTGGTTTACTGAGGAACTCCGGGAGATGAAGCACCATAAGAGACGCCTAGAGCGACGATGGAGATCTAGTAAAGCTGAGTCTGACCGGACACTTTTAAGAACTTTCATTAAGTCTTACTTAGTGGCGATAAGGGCGGCAAAATGTTCGCATTTTTCCGTCCTTATTGCGTCCGCTGACTCCCGCCCAGCCGCCCTGTTTAGGGTGACCCGCTCCCTCCTAGCCAAGGAGGGTGGCGAAGATCCCTTGCAGGGCAGAGCTGAGGAATTTTCTCGGTTTCTGGCGGATAAAGTCACTCAGATTCGGACAGACCTGGACTCCGATTGGGCAGTACAGGCCGAGGTGACAGGGGCAGGTCTTAGTCCTGTTATATGGGAGGAGTTTGAACCGGTGACTCCTGATGATGTAGACAAGGCCATAGGAGCGATGAGTTCTGCCACTTGTTTATTGGACCCGTGTCCATCCTGGTTGGTTTCGGCCACCAGGGAGGTTTCACGCGGCTGGCTCCAGGCGTTGGTCAACGCTTCTCTGAGAGAGGGGTCCGTTCCGCGGCCCTTAAAAGTCGCGGTGGTGAGGCCCCTCCTCAAGAAGCCTTCCCTGGACCCAGCGGATTTAAAGAACTTCCGTCCGGTCTCCAACCTTCCCTTCGCGGGGAAGGTTGTAGAGAAAGTGGTGGCACTCCAACTCCTACGGCTGTTGGATGACACTGATTTTCTGGATCCCTTTCAATCGGGTTTCAGGCGCGGCTACAGTACGGAAACGGCTTTGGTCACTCTGATGGATGACCTCTGGCGAGCCCGGGATGGGGGTCATTCCTCCATCCTGGTGCTACTTGACCTCTCAGCGGCTTTCGATACCATTGACCATGGTATCCTTCTGCGTCGTCTCGGCGAGGTGGGAGTGGGCGGCACTGTGTTACAGTGGTTCTCCTCCTACCTCTCTGACAGGACGCAGTCGGTGTTGACAGGGGGGCAGATGTCGAGCCCTAGGCCCCTACTTTGTGGGGTGCCGCAGGGCTCGGTCCTCTCGCCCATCCTGTTTAACATCTACATGAAACCACTGGGTGAGATCATCCGACGACACGGGGTGAGGTATCAGCAATATGCTGATGATACCCAGTTGTACATCTCCACCCCGTCTCAATTCAGGGAAGCCGTCGACGTAATGTGCCGCTGCCTGGACGATGTTAGGGTCTGGATGGGGAAGAACCGGCTAAAGCTCAACCCTGACAAGACCGAGTGGCTGTGGATATTGCCTCCCAAGGATTATGTCAATTGCCCCTCCTTGGTTCTTGGGGGAGAGAAATTAACTCCCTCAGAACGGGTTCGCAATTTGGGTGTCCTCCTAGATCCACAGCTAAAATTGGAGCAACATCTTTCAGCTGTGGCTAGGGGGACCTTTGCACAGGTTCGCCTAGTGCACCAATTGCGACCCTTCTTGGAGAGGGAGGCGCTACTCACAGTCACCCACGCCCTTATCACCTCCCGGCTGGATTACTTCAATGCGCTCTACATGGGGCTACCCTTGAAGAGTATCCGGAGACTGCAATTGGTGCAAAATGCAGCTGCTCGTGCCGTGGTGGGTGTGCCCAGGTACACCCATGTAACACCTGTCCTCCGGCAGCTGCATTGGTTGCCCATTAGTCTCCGGATCCAATTTAAGGTGTTGGTCGTTACCTTTAAAGCCCTACATGGCTCAGGGCCAGGTTACCTTCGGGACCGCATCCTGCCGCATACCTCCCTACGACCAGTTAGGTCCCACAGAGTGGGTCTTCTCCAGGTCCCATCAACCAAACAATGTCGGTTGGCGGGGCCTAGGGGGAGAGCCTTCTCTGTGGGAGCTCCCTCCCTATGGAACCAACTTCCTCCGGAGATCAGAGCCATCCCCACCCTGCTGGCCTTCCGGAAAGCAATAAAAACGTGGCTCTTCCGGCAGGCGGGGTGAAAGTGAGACCGAGCATATTATCTCTGGGTCTCCCCCCTTGTTATGAATGTTGGAGATTTTCTTTTTAATTTTTCTATATCTTTTTAACTGTGATGTTTTTATTGTAATAGATTTGGATATGTTGTGAGCCGCCCAGAGTCCCCCGGGAGTTGGGCGGCATACAAATCTATTAAATTAAATTAAATTAAAATTAAGTAAGGGTAGGAAATCCAACAGCCCTTGTGTCTCTACATTTCTTCCTTCAGCAATGGTCACATTTCTAGTTACATTTCCTCCTGACTGTGGCCTCATATCAGATGTTCCCTTGATTCTTTCCTGCCTTCCCAAACACTCCTCTCCCTGGATAATTATGTGGCTGATGATTTTTTAAACTTTCTGTGATTTCTCTCTTTCCACACCTCCAGTGCAAATATTTTGCTTCTTTGCTTCTTGATGCCTTCAACTAGTCTATGCTCCAGTAAACTTCAGTGGACACATTAACATTGATTCCTCTCTACAATTTGGAATCCAGTTGCATCTGTGCTATATGGTTGCTCAGTTGCATGACTAATCCAGATCAGATGGTTGCCTCCCATGCCAATATTTCTCCTTAATGAGGCCTGCAGCTACTACTGTAGTTAGTAATATGATCCAGGTCTGTGGATGGAGAAATGTCCATTATGTTCCTTTTCATTGTTAATAGCTGTTCATATTCATTGATATGTACCTTGTCTTCTACCTCAAATGGATATTCAAAGTCATCAACAAGAACAAAAGGAAATGCCTAAACAAATGTAAATATGCACATTTAGAAACAACATTAAAAATAATAACCAAATCCCCATTTGATTTAAGCTGAATCTCAAGAGCTGTGTCTCATCCTTCTGAAAGTAAAGAGGACAGGGATCAATTAAAGTTCTTGGACAAATTAGTTTTCCTGCTTGGAGATGACATGAGACAACATCATGGCCTCTCTAAGCAGGTGCATCTTCAAAAGTCTGTCCTCTGCAGCAAATTTTTATGGAAGTAGAGAATCTATACATTTTGAAATGAATGAATGAATGAATGAATGAATGAATGAATGAAATAAAATAAAATAAAATAAAATAAAATAAAATAATAAAATAATAAAATTAAATTATTAAATTAAATTATTAAATTAAATTAACTTATTAATAAGGATGATTATTCCAGGACTGTACTATATGACAGAACTTCACTTCCAAACCATGAAGAGATTTTTAGTTTGTCTGAGTCTTCCTATTCGTTCCTTATTTCCTTTCCTGCTTGTACCATAATTATTAGATAGAAGCCTTGTGTATTAGGCTATGCTTTATTTGTGCTAGCAGTCTCTGCTAATGAGAAATAAACCAGATTTTCCCATTCTAGTACCCAATAACATTTGGGTGAGCCCTGGGGAAAATAAGATGGAAGGCTAGGTCATCTATGGTTTGGTTCCTTCATTGTTCTTCTCTTAGAGCCTTTTGATATTTGTGCACCCATCCCTTGTTACTCTTTCTTTGGGGGCAGGGCTGAAAGCTTCTTGTATGTGAAAGTGTATGTGTTATGTGTGTCTGTGTTCGTGCGCATGCTGCCTTTCTATTTCAGTGTGCATTGCCACTCCATAAAGTATAATGTTTTTTACCTGCTAGGAAGAGGACTGTATTTGAAACACCCCCTTTCCACCTCTGGAAAAAAAGATTAGACAGATCCCCAGTACTATATTCTTTGTAATCCAAACAATCCTCTCATTTTTTTTATGGGTGAGGAAAGCTAGCATTATTTATTTTAGTAAATTTAATATTAGTTCATGCCATGTCTGGATCTAACTTTTATTCTGTCTTCATGTAGGATCAGCAATGCAGGGATCCCAGGTCTATGGGCCTTCCACATTGGCAGCACCTCCCCATTGGATAACGTGGTCCCAGCTGCAGTGGGTGGGAAGCTTTCGCCTTCTCCAAGAAACCCAGAGAGCAGCTCTGTTTATCACAGTGCCTTGGAGTCTGAATACCCTGACTTAACACTTGATTATGTAGATCCCTTCTATGATGGGACTGAAGATGACTTTGAGTACTTGCCTGTAAGCCCCACTAAGCTGCCACCTGAAATGGGAGCCAGCACTGGACCAAATCTCCATGATGAATTAGATCATAGCAAGCCAAGGCCTTCTGGTGCAGAACAGGATTTAGAACTGGAATCTGCGTTTCATTACCCGGCATCTAGACATCCTCCCTCTTATTCTGTCCTGGATTCTATCTCCTTATACCCAGTAGAGGAAGCACCATCTGCACCATCTTCTGAAGAAAGGACTCTGTCCTTATCTACGGTGTACGAGAGCCCAATTGAGGCGGTCACTGCCACCTTGTTGGGACGCCCTGGCAATGAAGATGCCCTACTGCCTCAAGAAGATAAAAGAAGCTCTCCTTTAGACACAGAACCCTTTCCTGTCTACCCAGAAGGTGAAGTTATCCTTGAAAGCTTCCCAGATCATGCTCCTCCCTTCAGCCCCAGGAGACGGGTCATTGGTATAAATGAGGATGTTAGTTTCAACCCAGATGGTAAGTTCACAAGACTTCCTAATAACCTAGTCCTCATGAATTTCTGATCTCTAAATCATGTTTGAAACTACTGCTAATGCTGCACGAAGTTCAAAGTGGCGGCGGTTATCTTCAAAATCTCTCAGGGCTTGAGTATCCTAGGCCATTGGGCCTTGGCACAGTATGATTTGAAATAACTATTGTTCTTATTATGGTTATGTTTTTAACTGTGTTATTGTATATTAGGGATATAAGCTACCAAGGTCAGTCATGACTGAAGTGATCTAACAGGGGTCTCCAACCTTGGCAACTTTAAGACTTGTGGACTTCAACTCCCAGAATTCTGGGAGTTGAAGTCCACAAGTCTTAAAGTTGCCAAGGTTGGAGACCCCTAAATTGTAGGAGACCAGGCAAATATATTAATGAACAAACATGCAAACTTCTAGGAAGCTCTAATTGCTGACAAGAGTAGCAGCCCATGGGGACATAGAACAAGCCAGGTTGCTGATATTTAGCATGTTGGCTGTTGAAAATTATTCATTTAGAGAGAGAGGAGGTTTATTATAACTCTTTGCATCATGAAACAGGACACCCAGCAGCTGGGAAATGCTGAGGCACAAATAGTTATATTCCAGTCTTAATGCACTAATATCATCCTCTATATAGCAATAGCACTTAGCAATAGCTATTGCTATATAGCTTAGACTTATATAACCACTCCATAATGCTTTTACAGCCCTCTCTAAGTGGGGCTGTATACAGAGTCAGCATATTGCCCCCAACAATCTGGTTCTTCATTTTACTGACCGTGGAAGGATGGAAGGCTGAGTCAGCCTTGAGCTAGTCAGGATCGAACTCTTGGCAGTGGAAATACAGAATTAGCCTGCAATACTGCATTCTAACCACTGTGCCACCATGGCTTTATATGCAATCAGTTCACTGATGTACTGCAGTTAGCTCCCTTTACCACCCTCTAGGCCAATGGTGTCAAACCTGTGGCGTCACATTGCTGTCATGTGACGTATCATGATGTTTTCCCCCATCACGGAGCTGGGGTGGGAGTGGCCTGCGTGTGACGCATCCAGGCCCTCAGGCTGCCTGTTTGACACTCCTGCCTAGGCTTTGCGCTCCAGATGATTGATGGGAGATGATGGGAGTGTTCAAATGGTGGCTTACAAACACCCCCCCCACACACCCCTCAGTAAGCCTCCAGCTTTTAATGCCAGCTGAATCTAAGCATTGGGAGTGCCAAGCATTTAGCAGGCCACACTTTTTGCTATTGGATTATTTATGACTAATGCAGATTTCTATTTAGCAAAGATTCTCCCCAAGGAGATCACTCTTAGTCCAATGAAACCCTGAAGCATGGAGAAAATAAATTTGTGCATGGTTCAACACAGCTTTGACACTTCCTTTATGTCACCATTATCAATAGTCCCGGGCCACATGCTTTTGATTTGTAATGATTTGTTAATCTGTTTTTTCAACAGGCCACTGGGCAAGGTCATTTGCTGGCATAACATCAGATGATGCCCTGCTTTACATTTCAGTCTCAGGCTAAGCAATGTTGCTGTATAAGTCCTGTTCTGTGGCTTAGACGCTGTAAGGGTGTAGATGAGGGGTGGGGATGGGAACAGGCTTAAAGCTTAACCCTTTAAAGCCTAAACTAGCTTTAGTTTCAAGGACCTGATTTTTACAACGATTTACTGTCTTCCTGCTCAATGAACAACTGTGAGTTGTTTGTAGGGATCCATCTTGTATGCTAACTATGTCTTTCCTTGGATTGGGAGGCAGTTCTCATAGCTACTCATCTCCTAATTACCTCCTGTGTAGATAATTGTAATGCTCAACTTGGTGCTACTACTCTTGAAGACCACTTAGAAGTTACTGGTTCAGGGTGCCCAGATTTTATAGGTACCATTGCTCTGTGTGCTGCATCGGTTACTGATGGGCTGCCTGATACAATTCACAGGACTGATGTCACCGTATAAAGCCCTTCATGGTTTGAATCCTGGTTATCCTCAAGACTATCTTTTTCTTATTGTTTCTGCCTGACTGGTAACATCTGGAAAAGTTGGCATGCTCCAGGTCTTAGCTATCAAGCCTTGTCATGTTTTGGTTCCCAGTAGATGTTGAGAGCCATGCCTATCCTGTGGAATGGTTTGCTCCCTGTGATCTGTATGAGGCTCATCCTGTTGGGTTTCCACAAAGATCTCTTCATTTTGCAGGTCCTGGGATAGGCTAGAGGGATGTGCTCCCAAGTAGTAATTTTTGGTGGGATAGGTGTTTGAGTTGTCCCCTTACCAATGTGTACTCTTCTGGACTTCACAATTTGTTGTTAGATGTTATTTTTCCAGTATTTTTAACTCTGTGGCATAAGCCACATAGAATTTCCCAGTGATTGAGGTCATATAAATAAATGAATAAAATGTTTGGATTGATATGTTTATAATGTAAGTTTCAAATGCAAAGCTCTGAAGGCTCTGTTATGTTTTGTAGAAATTCATAAATAAGATTAATTTTAAAGCGAGGCCAAAAAAAGTCCATGAAGGACTGCAGACCCAATGACAAAAGAAAAACGGCTGTTTTGCGTAGTAGCAAAAACTTATCAAAATTACATATAGATCAACTTTATATAAGAGGTGTCACAACTGAGAAGAGCTTAATTTCACGTAATGGCAAGACCCTTAAAGAGGGTTTCAGAAGGTTTGACAGGCTTCTAAGGGAGAATGTTCTCCTCAAATATCCAGGTCTCAAGTAAGGATGAACTGTGTAGAAATGAGTAAGACTTTACATATTGTTCAGAAAGAGCTGCCAGCTCTTTAAATATGGGCAAGATACGTTTCCTAATGTGTATTCCAGTTAGCAACATCTGTGGCTTCATTTTGTATGAATTGAAATATGAATGATGGACACACAGACATGGCAGCTCAGTTTAAGCATGGCATGGATTAGGCAAAGTACCCTATTCTAGCTTATCCATTTCATTGATGGGAAGTGCTGGGCTAAATTTGACATCATTCCTAAGCTGATTTGGGATACAGGAAGTAAAGTCCAGCACATCTGGAGAGTATCATCAGTTGTTCATTCCCCTAATAGTTTTGTTTTTTTAAATTAAGTTCAAACATTTATTGTAATACCAAAAACATTTCAGAATATGTTCAGGCACATTTCAGGCTTTCCTTTTAAAAAGAAAAAAAGGGGGGAAAAGATCTTTGCCAAGAAGTACAGTACTCCTCATTCTGGATAAGCTATAACAGGTCACTGTCTTGATGGAGGCTTTCTAGATGAAATTTGTAGTCTGAGCTGCCAAAAAGAAGAGCAGATTAGAAAGTATAAACTCATAATGCTTTGGCTTTGCTTTTGAATACAGTCATCGGTCAATTTCAAAAGGCATCTTTACATGGAACAGCTTACATCCTACCATGATACCTTTAACACCATCAAATAATAGCTTCTGTCTATCCCAGACCCTTGGGAAGGACTCGATACATGGATAAAGATGCCAAATCTGGTCTAAACATTTGGCTGACCGTATGACGGACCATAATAATAAAAACAATCTTGCAACCATATCTGTAATATCATCAAGTGTCCACATCTGCCTATCCCAGGTCTTTGGAAGACTTGATAGGTTGATAAAAATGCCAAATCCAGTCGGAACATCTGGCTGACTGTGCAACCAATCATCATCATCATCATCATCATCATCTGTCATTTACATCATGCTTAAAAACTAAGTGTGGAACAAAAATAAAGGAGTATCAATTATTGAAAATATACAAAATTAGAAAAGTAACATATATTGCAAACCTAAATACCTCTACTCTAAGGATTAATAGTATTTAATATAATATAATGTATTCATTTTACTATAGCTATGGAATGGTTATTTAGAATAAAAGGAGTAAATAAACCTAGATCACATAAAATGTTCTAATAATACATAACTCATTAGGTAAAAGTTATACAATGTAAAACATGGGTGTCAAACTCGATCACGTCAATGTGATGTATCGAGATGTATCGAGACGTTTGTTGCCTTTGCGGAGCCGGGGTGGGCGTGTCCTGTGTGTGACGCATCCAGCCCGTGGACCATCAGTTTGACACCCCTGATAAAACAAAAAAGTCATGGAAGCCTCTCACCACAACTAGCTCCTCAATCAGAGAAAAGCCGCTATTCCTCAGAATCAATAAATAGAACAACTTTCAAACGTGTTTTAAAAATCAAAGGAAAACTCTCCAAAGGGGAGGGGGCATAGAAAATGTTGGCCTCGCCCATGTGAGTGTGCCCATTGAGAATGTTGCTCACCCACATTGTGAGACAAATATTGACTGGTGTGTGGTAGGCCAGGATGATGTGGAAGAGCATCCTTGTGCAACCTAAGAAGGCTGGCTGGGAATCTGGGAGTCCTTCCAAACCACTGGTGGCACCGGATCAGAGAAGACTGTCTTGTTCCCTTGTAACCATATATTTTCCCTTTAGTATTCACATACAGCACTGCCAATGTGGAAACGTGTGAGGATTACCATAGCCAGTGCTCCCAAAATGCATTCTGCACCGATTATAGCACCGGCTTCTGCTGCCACTGTCAGTCCAAGTTCTATGGGAATGGCAAGCACTGCTTGCCAGAAGGTATGTCCATTTTCATTTCTAGATGCCACTGAAATGTGTCGGGGATGTCACTAAGATGTCTCTGCACCAGCTCTGTATTTCCTTGGGCGGATGTGTGCAACCGCAGTATGAATAATTCTGCCATCGACTACTAAAACTCTTCTGTCTGTAACCTTTAACTGGGCAAAAACAGTGCATTATAGGGCAGCAATTTTTGAACCAAGGTACCTCATGTGGGCTAACTTACAGAATGCATCCAAAATCAGATCCCATGATTTTCGTGGGATTGAAATTTGTCAAATATGTGGATGCTTCAGTGCTACTGCCCTGCCACCCTGTCACCCAGAGGTTCAGTAGGCCGATCCTTCCCTAGTCTTCTAGAGCAGGGGTCTCCAATCTTGGCAACTTTAAGCCTGGAGGACTTCAATTCCCAGAATTCCCCAGCTGGCTGGGGAATTCTGGGAGTTGAAGTCCTCCAGGCTTAAAGTTGCCAAGGTTGGAAACCCCTGTTCTAGAAGCCTGGTAGACGTCCCCCCTTCAGTTACTGAGAATCAAGAGGACCGGTCTCGGTCTCGCCCTTTCCCTCTGAGGCTAGGTTGACTGGCCTCACCATCAGCTGCCTGAGAGTGGTTGCTTGCAATCAATCCAGCAGGAAGTCATAAATTACTCCTGTTCCCACTGCTTTTTTGCTCTTAGTTATCCTGTTTCTCTGTTAGGTAAGGAAATATCTCTGAAATGATGACCTAACAGGTCTCGGGTCTTTTAGTATAGAAAGAAAGAAAAAAAATAAAGCACTTTCTCTGATTCATAGAGCTCAAATAAGTGATTTTAAGTTTGTTCTGAAGCTTAGGTGCAGTGCTTTGCAGACAGATAATGGTCCCCCCCCCAAATTTCTTACACAAGAGAAGAGGTTTTGGTGAAGTTCTAATCGGAAAGGAGTGTTCTTGCACTTTCATAGTTACAGATAAGCCAAGGGATGTATGAATGCCCTGAATTCCATTGTACAATAATCTCTGAAGGGATTCCCCCTGCTTTTCTGTGCTTCAGGTCAGCCCCTAAAGAAAACATCTGGAGGGAACCTGTGCAATGAATAAAACTAGAGTAAAACGGGATTGGTAGTTGGTGTTATTGGAACGCAGCTATTGTTTTAAAATGTTCTGTGAATCAGGTTATGGTATTAAGGCATAATCTGCTTTATTTATTTGGGCCTAGCATGGTATGTGTTTTATTGACTTGGGTTGAAGGGTTTAGCACGTTTTGGGAACCCTTCCATGGAAGATCTTCCAGTTAGGAATTTTAAATCCTCTTCTTCTACCGTGGTATAGATATTAACGCATGAAAGAGATTGTAAAATCTTTCACGATGGCCATCTCTGGGAACTTCTGGTCCTTAGCTGGCTGATGATGCTTTTGCTTCTTAGGAGCTGCTCATCGTCTAAATGGCAAAGTGAGCGGAAACCTCCTGGTAGGACAAACGCCAGTACGTTTTAGTGAAGTAGACCTACACGCTTACATTGTTGGCAATGATGGAAGAGCATACACGGCTATCAGCCATGTGCCTCAGCCAGCTGCCTCGTCCCTGATGCCATTGGCACCCATCGGGGGCCTGTTTGGCTGGCTTTTTGCTCTGGAGAAACCTGGCTATGAAAATGGCTTCAGCGTCACTGGTGAGTAGAACACGACCCGTCATCCAAACAGATGAACCTGTTTGTTTGTTTGTTTGTTTGTTTATCAAACTTGTAGGTTGTCCACCTTGCCAGGGGCAACTCTAGGTGGTTTACAGGCATTGGATAAAATGCAGAATAAACATTTTAAACAGAATTTTAAACAGAATAAAAATAAATAAAGATGTTAAATTTAAACATTCAATTAAAATAAAACTAAGCAGGATGGAAAAGGAGGAAGCAAGGTGTGCACAGAGAGGAATGTTCTCCACTCCCTTAGATATCTCCAACATGCCACACACCCATCAGGGTCCTGGGCTAATTTGGCATAGACATGTCTTCAAGGCCTTTTGGAAAGCCAAAAGGGTGGGAGCAGGTTTGACCTGGGAGGGCAAGAAGTTCCAGAGGATGGGAGCCATGGTAGAAAAGAATCTTTTTCTAGACTCCATCAGCTGAAATTCCTTGGCTGAATGAGTCCAGAACAGAACAGCATGCCTCTTCTGCTGACACAAGTGGGGCGGGCTAAACCCATCTGTGTGAATATAGTTTCCATGCAAACAAATTTGTGCCCAAGAAACATCAAAGCCATAAATGTACAGGTAGTTCCTGTTTTTTATTCCAATCTCATTTTAAATCCCCCCCCCGGATTTTAGTAATAATTTGTTTTTGAAACTCTGCACTTTGATATGGCCTATGGGCCAACCCAGGGGTCGGCAACCCTTGGCTCCAGAGCCGCATGTGGCTCTTTGGGCCTCCTGTTGTGGCTCCCTGTCCCTTCACTGGCTGGCCTCGCCCTCCTCTCCCTCTCCTGGCCTGAGAAGGTAAGGCCGATGAGGGGAATGGAGAAGCAGCTGGGCTGATTCTCCAGTGCTGGTTGAAGAACATAGCCACCCCCAGCAGAGGCTCCCTTCGAGTGACCCTCCTCCCCCTCTCGCAACTCCCTGGCTGGCTGTGGCTTTGGCGCTCACTTGAGGAGGGTCTCCCCGAATGTACCACAGCCAGCCAGGGAGTCACGAGAGAGGGAGGAGGGTCACCCCGAAGAGAAGCCTCTGCTGGGAGTGGCTATTGCTAACCAGCACACAGAGAGAGAAGGGGAGAGAGAGGGAGAAAGAGAGAGATGGGAGAAAGAGAGATGGGAGAAAGAGAGAGATGAGGGAGAGGAAGAGAGAGATGGGTGGGGAGTAAGGAGAGAGAGAGAGAGAGAGATGGGGAGAGGGAAAGAGAGAAAGAAAGATGAGAGAGAGGGAGAGAGATAGGAGAGGGAGAAAGAGAGATGGAGAGAGAGAAAGAGAGAGGGAAAAGAGAGATATACCATATTTTTGGAGTATAAGACGCACCTTTTTCCTCCCTAAAAGTGGCTGAAAATTTGGGTGCGTCTTATACTTCGAATGTAGCTTTTTTCCAGCCCTAACTAGGTGCTAACAGATCTTCCCAGCTCTTACCTTGCAGGCTTTTTCATTGTTACTCTCTCCAAAGAATGTTTTTCCAGTCCTAAGTCTTTGCAGAATTTTTTTTCATTGCTCTACTTGCTCCGAATAAGTTGTTTTCTAGCCCTAACCAGGTGCTAACGATCTTCCCAGCTCTTACTGGCTTGCAAGCTCTTTCATTGTTATTCTCTCAGAAGAAGGTTTTTTTAAGTCCTAACCAGGGGATAAAATAATGTGCTGAAACTGACCAGACTAAGGATGCTAGCCAGATGAATACCTGGTAGGCAGATTGTTTTCCCCTATTTTCCTCCCCAAAAACTAAGGTGCGTCTTATACTCAGGTGTGTCTTATACTCCGAAAAATACAGTATACCTTTTTCTTATAGAAAAGAAAACATAGAGCCTGGGTAGGCATGGCTGGGGGGGGGGTCATGTGACTCGGTGGGAGTGACATTGAATTGCCCCCCCAAGGTTTTGTGGCTTCCGGTGTTTTGTTTTCTCTGGGAAACGGGTCCAAATGGCTCTTTGAGTTTTTAAGGTTGCCGACCCCTGGGCTAACCAATAAACTAAACTCTAGGTAGTCCTTGACTTACAACCACTTGTTTAGTGACTGTTCGACATTACATTCACACAGAAAAAAGCAACTTATAACCGTCATTCACACTTACCACTGTTGCAGCATCCCTATGGTCACACAATCAAATTCGGACGCTTGGTAACTGGCTCATGTTTATGACAGTTGCCGTGTCCCGGGGACACATGATCACCTTTTGCAACCTTCTGATGAACAAAGTTAATAGCCAGATTCACTTAACAACCGTGTTACTAAATTAACCTGCAGTTATTCACTTAACAACTGTGGCAAGAAAGGTAAAATAGGGCAAAACTCATTTAACAACTGTTTTGCTTAGCAACTGAAATTTGGGCTCAATTGTCATAAATTGATGACTACCTGTATCTATGTTTATACACATTTGCCTAGTTTTCTTCCTTATTCATGCCAGCTCATTATAGGAAGATGGAATGATCTGTGAAGTATTTTCTTCTAGTCACTATCATAAAGACTAGAAGCACAATTCCTTTGGCTCCGGCCCTGTACTTTAGCTGATGCTGTATTTCAGGGCAATAAAATTGTGTGTTCGTGCTGGGCTTATTGTTTTTATTATTTTTCTCCCTTAACACTCTTCCCCAGGTGCTAAATTTACTCATCATCTGGAAGTTACGTTCTATCCAGGAGAAGAAAGAGTTTTCATCCAGCAAACAGCCGATGGTCTGGATGCAGAAAATTACCTCAGTGTTAGGACTGAAATCCAAGGGCGAGTGCCTTATATTCCTGAGAATTTTACAGTCCACATAGCACCTTATAAGGAGATATACCATTACTTGGATTCAGGTACGATTGATTGCTGTATAAACAATTATTTGTCCTTTGGAAGCAAGCCATGCTGTCAAAGTTCACCTGCCTTCACAATCTTGCAGTTAAGATTTTTTTTAAAAACAATCCTATGACATGAAAGTTGGTTGACATATTCAAAGCTCAGGTTAACATTTAGGAAAGTCCAAATAGGAGGAGGGAGGAGTACTAGGTATATTCACTGTCTTATTTATAAAAATAATAAAGACAGGATATACCGGTAAATAAAGTTCCCCTTTTCTAAACTGGACATTTGAAAGGATGAAAATTCCATCATCCATCAAGCAGATTAGCTGCTATGTAGCAAACTGTTATCATTTCATTTTTTTTTGTTAAGTTGCATTTCTGTAAATAAATAGCATGAATGCATTTTTTTAAAAAGGTGAATTGGCATTAATTCTGTAAGTTCAGTTCTAAGTGTCCCCATTTTTTTCATGCTGACAAATACACTGCTGTGTGATTGCATCAGTTAATGCACATTTTTAAAGACTACCTTGATCTTCTAATATTGCAGTGCCTGGACTGTATAATGTGGCACCTTAATGCAACAAACGGGCACCATGAGATATTTTACATTTTTGTGATATCCATTGGCAAAGTTCTAGGCTGCATAAACAGAGGGATAGAATCAAGATCAAATGAAGTGTTAATACTACTTTATAATGCCTTGGTAAGGCCACACTTGGAATACTGCATTCAGTTTTGGTCGCCACGATGCAAAAAGGATGTTGAGACTCTAGAAAGAGTACAGAGAAGAGCAACAAAGATGATTAGAGGACTGGAGGCTAAAACACATGAAGAACAGTTGCAGGAACTGGGTATGTCTAGTTTTGTTAAAAGAAGGACTAGGGGTGACATGATAGCAGTGTTTCAATATCTCAGGGGTTGCCACAAAGAAGAGGGAGTCAAACTATTCTCCAAAGCACCTGAGGGTAGGACAAGAAGCAATGGGTAGAAACTAATCAAGGAGAGAAACAACTTAGAATTAAGGAGAAATTTCCTGACAGAACAATTAATCAATGGAACAACTTACCTCCAGAAGTTGTGAATGTTCCAACACTGGAAGTTTTTAAGAAGATGTTGGATAACCACTTGTCTGAAGTGCTGTAGGGTTTCCTGCCTAAGCAGGCGGTTGGACTAGAAGACCTCCAAGGTCCCTTCCAACTCTGTTATTCTATTCTAAAGTTGGCTTTTGCGGTGTCTATTTGCAGCATCATGCCTTCACAACCTGAAGAGCTCTGTGAAGCAAGGAAGTTTGAGAACCTTTCTTCTAACCAGGTCTGACACTTTTGTTTTTTAAAAAACCTTTTATAGTTGTGACATCCACTTCTTATCGAGAATATTCCCTAATTTCTGGAAACGTCAACCAAAGTTTCTCCTACCAACTGCACCAGAATATAACCTACCACGAATGTCCACATGCACGCCATCTCAGGTTACTTCGAACTACCCAGCAGCTGACGGTGGACAGGATCTTTGCTTTGTACAATGAGGAGGAAAGGGTACTTCGGTATGCCATTACCAACCAAATTGGACCCTTGGGAGGTGAGTTTGGATTGGGATGAGAAAGATTTTGAGCAGTTTTGCATTTCAGCTTCATCCTCTCTACTAATTTAAATTCCTTGGAAGTGTTGGCTGCCAATCTCTAAGATTATAATATTGAAAAGCAAAGCCATACCTCCGTACTAGTGCATACAATAAATGGCCAGGCAGAATCTGTGTATCTACACTGAATATTTTTCCAGGATAAAGGAACCATTTGCTTTGATATGTAAGGAACATTTATTTCTGCTTTCAAAGGTATAATGGTCATCCCAGGCAGACTCTCCTGAATACTGAGCTCTAAGGAGGAGCCAGAATTACTTTTCCAGCATAGAAGGAAAAATTCACATGTCCTCAAAAACAGACTTGAAAATGGAATTGCCAGTTAATATGTTGTGAACTTGAGGTTGTTTTTTTTAAAAAAAAAGCTGCTTCAGAGTACAGGGACTTACAGAGTACCTCCAGCAAGATGGAATCTGGGAAGAGAGAGTGAGGCTGACTATGCACACCTCTCCCTCACTTTAATTCAGTGTTTCCCAACCTTGGCAACTTGAAGATGTCTGGACTTCAACTCCCAGAATTCCCCAGCCAGCAAATGCTGGCTGGGGAATTCTGGGAGTTGAAGTCCAGACATCTTCAAGTTGCCAAGGTTGGGAAACACTGGATTTATGCGCAAGTCTTGACACACCCCCCCCCAAGACCTGTGAAAAGTCCTGTGGCGATGGGCGAGTGACAAAGCAGCAGGTGTGGATACACTGAGAGCTGTAGCTGCGGACCTGCACACAGGCGACTCAGGTTATGATAGATGTTAAGGTCCTCTTCGAATATGATGGACAAACTTCATAGTGAGCATTTAAAGTTACAATGGCACTGAAAAAAGTGACTTATGACCATTTTTCACACTTAACAACCATTGTGGAACCCTCATGGTCACATGGTCAGAATTTGGATGCTTGGCAACTAGCTTACAATTATGATGGTTGCAGCGTTCCGGGGTCAAATGATTACCTTTTGTGACCTTCAGGCAAGCAAAGTCAATTTGGAAGTCAGATTCACTTAACAACTGTGTTACTGACTTAACAACTACAGTGATTCACTTAACAACACTGTCAAGAAAGGTCGTAAAATGGAGCAAGACTCACTTAACAAATGTCTCACTTAGCAACAAAACTTTTGGGCTCAATTGTGATCGTAAGAGAACTATTGGCATGCAAGTTGTTTCCATTGGTATCATTCTCCAAATATCATTTTCATGGTCCTTCGGTTAAGGGGATAATTTTTGTGTGGAGGGGGGGGGATGGAAACTGAGATGCCTTTTGACTTCTCTGCTGCCTTTTTCACCCCTTCACCCTTCCCTGAGCTTGTGAAGCTACGCTTCCTGAAGCAATCAATGAGGATTAGCCAGACTTCCTGCCTGATAATGATAAAGAGATTTCAGAGCGTGTGGGCTGCAAGCTTAGAGTGCCTCCTTCCAAGACGAGTGGGGGTCGGTCCATGGCTTCCCTAACAACAAGAAGCACCGTTTATTGTCTTCCGCTCCCACTCTTAAGTATGTAAATGAGTTCCAGATTTCAGGATTAAGAATCCAAATTTAAGGTTAAAAAAAGGGAAACAGCCATAGTTGAAGGATGAGTGTTTATCCAGCTGTAAATTCTGGAGACGGCATATACAGAAAACCTAGTCCACTTGAAAGCAATAGGAAACTATAAGTAAATTCCACAAATCTATGGAAGAGAGTGGAATAATTATTGGTTGCTATCATAACATTTAAACCCCCTCCAGATGTGTTTGAAGTCAACACTGGGATGGGATAGGATGGGATGGGATAGAAAATAGAATAGAATAGAATAGAATAGAATAGAATAGAATAGAATAGAATAGAATAGAATAGAATAGAATATATTTTATTTGGCCAAGTGTGATTAGACACACAAGGAATTTGTCTCTGGTGCAAAAGCTCTCAGTGTACAGGCAAAGCAACAGAGTAATAATAATAATAATAATAGTAATGATACCAATAAGAAGGTTTCATTATTTGCAGTTATTGGCCTGTCTGTCGGAGGATGATGGGAAATGTAGTGCAACTTCTTAAGGAGTATCAGCTTGAGGAAGACAATATAAATGTCAGACTTTCCATCTCAAACCTGGCAGTTGTTTACTAGGCATTCCAGCTTTTGCACCAGAGACAAATTCTTTGTGTGTCTAATTACACTTGATCATTTCCTATTCCTATTCCATTCCATTCCATTCCATTCTATCTAGAAAAGAATTTTGCACGTTAGGATGAAGTCATGATAATCAGTTGTCCTCTGTTAGGGAGGGAGATCCCTCTTATCCTTTTTAAAAGTAGTTTTTTTGCATCCACAGAGGGTTAGTACAGCTTTTCTTTCATGGATATACAGCTAAATAACTCTTTATCATTTGACATAACTGACCTTTCTCCCCTGAGAAAATTGAGCTCCCAATCGCTTGCCACACCTAATTTGTTCCAAACATTAATGACCTCCTGCTTTTGGGGATTTCATAAGGCTCTATCTCAAAAAATGATAGGCAGTGAAATATGCCCCAGTTCCTTTATTTTAGTCTAATGTTCTGGCTAATTTTCACTGAGGAAGTAAATTGTACTGGAAATATGGGTACCCAACCTGTAACCAGAACCGCAGCCAAACTGTAACAGACAACACATCCTGCACAAAGAAGATTAGAAGCTGGAACTGGACAGCTTCCCTTTAATATGTTAAGTTTCTGGGAGTACTTTTTTTTGGCATTTTGAATTTTGTTTCTTTATGGAGGAAAAAATATTTGTTTCTTTGCAGTCATGCGCTGTGCAGTTCAGACACCTAACTGGGCAAATGATTGCTCTCTTCAGATGGATCCATTGCTGGAAACATCACTTAGGACAGTCTTCCACAACATAATGTTTTCCAGGTTGGGGAAAACACTCCTATAATTTCAAGCAAAGATGGTGTCTAGAATTCTGGGAACTGTAGTTGTGGGAATATCTGGATTGGGCTACGGCGCAGGGGTGA
The DNA here is from genome assembly GCA_023053685.1 of Diadophis punctatus similis. Classification (NCBI taxonomy): domain Eukaryota; kingdom Metazoa; phylum Chordata; class Lepidosauria; order Squamata; family Dipsadidae; genus Diadophis; species Diadophis punctatus. The sequence goes on from JALIGW010000047.1 coordinate 1,921,383, forward strand.
AATGCTCCCAGTTTGGACCAGTTCTTGTGTACCGGTAGTGGCAGGTGGCGGTGGTTCGCCGAGCTGGTAGTGACAGCTGGCTGGCCACGCCCCTGAACTGGTCCCCCGGTCGTCCTGTCCAGTCTCTGCTTTGCAGCTTGCCTGCCTGAAGCGCTGTGCCCCTGATCTGCCTGCCAGGTAAGCCTGTGAAGTCGCGGCCTACCTAGGTGCCCCTGCCCCCCCCACCATCCCAGCCTGCCTTCCCTACTCCATTCCCCATGGCCCACAGCCCCGACATGCTTTCCTGCCTTCCCGGTGTCCCCGTAGCCAGCTTGTGGAGGCAGGCAAGCGGAAGGCCACATGGAAGGCAGGCAAGCATGTCTGGGCAGCGGGGAAGGGAGATAGCAGCCTACTCCCTTCCCCATAGCCCTGCCATGCTTGGCGGCCTTCCACGCAGCCTTCCCGGCGGTCCCCCATGGCCGCTTGCTTTTTGAGATCAGCGTTCAGCCCAGCCTGGCCCGGCCCGGCCAGTGGGTGGGCGGGCGGCCCTTGGTGGAAACGAGACACTGAGAGGGCGGCGGTACTCCGGAAGGGCAAGCGGATGTCCCGCAGCTGATGCACATGCGCCTGCCCTGTTTCTGCAAAGGCAGAGTTCCACCGTAGCAGGGCGATCCAAAGAGGGGAGGAGTATGCTGCAGAAAAGGCTGCCTTCCACCCGGGCCTCCAGGCCTCCCATGCTGGGTCTGCAGTGCTTGGGGCTCCAAAGCAGCCCACTGGCCTCCCACTCAGCCACCTGCCTGCTTTCTTTGTGGATCGGCCCGGCCGACCGCCGGCACCACTCTGGGGACTCGGTCTACGGTGCTGCTTCCCACCGGCGAAGAAGCGGAGCAAGAGGCATGGAGGCACGGGTGGAAGGTGGCCTTTTCTACAGCATCCCCCTCCCCTCTTTGGATCACCCTGCAGGGCTCTTCCTTTGCAGAAACGGGGCAGGCGGTTTGTATGGAGGATTGGTGGGGGGGATGCGCAGCCCTCCGGGATGGAGAGCGGGGCAAGAGAAGGCACAATAGGCTGCACTGCCCCCACACCGCTCAACCATGCTTCTTTGCTGCACTGCAAAGAAGTGCAGAAGTTCCAGCCCATCCGCCCCACAAGCGAAGCAGGCGACATGAACGAGACCGCTTGGCAGCAGCAGGTTGTACGGAGGAGGGGCGCCAAAGGGCAGGGGACCCCCTGCCCTCCCCTCGCCTGCTCTCCATGCACGAAGATGAACCGCTACCTGCTGTGAACTCCTCGCCGCTCCCACGCTAACGCCCCAGTGCCGTCACTGGAGAAACACCATACGGCTCCCAAGTATGCCGGCGGGGGCCAGGGAGGGGGGCGGGTACCTGGCAGTCTCCAGGCAGTGCCACTGTCTCCCCCACCAAGGCCTCTGCCAGTCCCAGAGCCTGAGGCTGGCGGAGCTCCTTAGATGCGCACACCAACGCTGCCCAGCCCACGAAGGTCCCGGAACTGAAGCCAGGAAGGTGAGAGGGGTGGCAAGGAAAGGAAAGGAAAGAAGGAAAGGAAAGGAAATGAGGAAAGGAAAAAAGGAAAGGAAAGGAAGGGAAGGGAAGGGAAAGGAAAGGAAAGGAAAGGAAAGGAAAGGAAAGGAAAGGAAAGGAAAGGAAAGGAAAGGAAAGGAAAGGAAAGGAAAGGTATGACCACAATTGAGCCCAAAATTTTGGTTGCTAAGCAAGAGCGTTGTTGAGTTTCATCACATTTTACAAGTTGGCCACATGACCCCCAAGCACGCCCAATGAGTCACCTGACCACCAAGCCATGCCCACATGAAGCCATGCCCACCTGACCTCCAAGCCACGCTCACAAAATAAGCCATGCTCACAGAATAGATTTCACCACTGGGCTACGCTCTTGATGAATGCTCAGAATGATTGCTCTTTCATCTGGGTGCAGAAGGTGTGATGGGTTCATAGATAGAGGAAGCTGCACCCATGGAAATTTAGGTTTAAAATAGCCTCTTTGGTGCAAGAGGACACACAGAAGCTACTTCAAAGGGAAATATCTTTTCTCCTCGCGTTTTTTTGCACAAAGAAGTTGTGAAAACTCAACATAGGCTATCTAAAGTAGGTTCTTTAGGGGAAAGGCAGAATATAGATACAAAAGATCTCTTCTCACTGATTTTCTTGCTGTTTTAGACAGTTCTAAGCCAACTACAGTGAACCCATGCTATGATGGCACCCACATTTGCGACACAATGGCACGATGCCAGCCAGGGCTTGGTCTGGATTACCTCTGTGAGTGCACCGCTGGGTACTGGGGAGATGGCAAAGAATGTGTAGGTGAGTAGGACAAATCTTTTACTTCTTGTCTTGTCTCAAAGCTCTGACATTTTGTCTTAGGAGTCTGCTGTGAGTTTACAGATTTGCTTTGGGAATCAGCAGAAGCTACCTGTAGTAACTATTTGCAGAAGATGCTTCACTTCATTACTAAATTGGCCCATTTTTGGTAAAGTCACAAAGTGTGCTAGGGAAAAACAGTTTAAAATAATCAAGCTGAGTACATGGCATACATACAGTATAGCTGTTTCGTCTCTAGCCTGGGGTAGCATTTTTTTTTTATTTAAAGGAAAATATATATTTTATTCAAAACAATTCTGGCATCAAAGGAATTTATGAACTAATAACAAAATACTGCACTGAATGAGTACAGCAACTCTTCCTGTTTACAAATTGTATTTGACAATCTTACCCAATTTCTATTTTTTTTTTAAAAAAAATCTTTATTGAATTTTTACAATAAAAAAGGACACAAACAACACACAACAACACACAGACAAGACACACGTAACACAAACGAGTACACGTATTTACACGCAACATTACAGAATAATCCAGTACTTTTAACAGCGTTATTGAAATATTTGTTTTGTATCGAAATCTATATATACATTTTAAGTATGTTCCATATCGTAGGTATCGGTGGTTATCATCCATAAGTTAATTTATTTAATTACAACTTATACAAGGAAGTAATTTTAAGTATATCTCAATTCATCTGCCAAATTTTTAATTTTGGGTTTTGATTGATCCAATTATATACCTTATTCCATATTTGGTAGAAGTCCGTGTCATCTTTTCCGTGTATCTGCATTGTTAATTTGCACATTTCTGCGCACTCCAGTATTTTTCTGATGACCATCGAGGCAGTGGGGGTGTGTTCTAATTTCCAATTTTGAGCGTATGTTAATCTAGCTGCTGTGACTATGTGTAGGATTAAATATCTTTCTTCTTTTGGGTATCTTGTGCAGAGTATCTGGGGTAGCATTTTAACTTACTTCAAACTGTAGTAGCTAAACTTACCAGAGGTCTGTTTGTTTCCAGACCTGTGCTAAATTAAAGGGAAGTTCATTTCTACCAATCTGCTGGTATCGGTTAAAGATGAACTGGTGTTTTCAACACATCTCAGAGATGATTAAGCTTTGGTACTTCCCACTTGAAAACATCTGGAATCATTTGGCCCCAATTGTGTTTTCATAGCTGAAACAAGCTTGAATGTCCTGGCTGGAATGAGCTAGATGAGAAGCCAGGAGTCAATGGTTATAATATAAAATGTGTTGTAGCATCTGGAAATATTAATGGAAGTTTTCCTGCTTTAGGCCTGGATGTTGATTTGTCCCATTAACCTTGTTGCCCCTTCTCAGATGTCAATGAATGTATTGAGGGCTTCAGCAGATGCAGCCAGGGTGCTCTGTGCATCAATACACCGGGCACCTATCGATGTGAATGTCCCAGAGGATACCAGTTGGCACCTGACCGGGCTTCCTGCATAGGTATGGGATTCCTTTATTTTGATGGGGGCTTGCCCTGAACAGAAGGGATATAAGATCTCGCAAAATTGCCCAAAAATTGCAGTTTGGGGCTTATCTGAGGAGAGGAGAGCCAAAAAGGAGAGGCCATGAGATAAAATAGCATATTGTACAAAGCCTAATGATTATCAGTATTCTCAACTAATAGAATTATCTCTTAGGATCAGATCCTCTTCACTGAGATCTATTACGTTCTTCCCCTTTCTCTTACTCAGAAACATACAACATACTCATTTTTCTTTTGGAGTCCTTGGTGCTCTCTGAATTTGGTTGTTTGCTTGCAGATGTTTCATTACCAAACTAGGTAACATCATTAGTTACTAGTGAGCGTGGGGTTTCCCCCCTGATTATAAAGTAGTTTGCCCTGAAGGTGTTGGTAGAAGTGTAGGTTTTTTCTGAATTTGGTTGGTAATTCCTGAATTGGGGTATTGTTTTCTGCTTGATTGTTAGTCTGGGGTAAATCCCTGCTTATCTGACTGTTGACTGATGGAAAGGATGTGTATTGCTTTTTTTTTTGTTTCTTTCTTAACTTTTTTATTGTCTCTTTTGAATGGTGTGTAAATACGGTTTATTTCTATGTATCTGTTGATGGCTGATTTGTCTCAATGCCAAGCTTCCAAGAATTTCATAGTGGTTTAGAATTTACCTTGATCTAGGATACTCAGTTTCGCAGTAGAAACTGTGGTTGACTTTGTCTTCTATCTTTCCTCTATTTGTCTCTCTCTTGTTCATGTCTCTCCAACACATCTCTTTAATCTCACAATACATAGACAGACTATGGGTTTCCATTACCATTGATCATGGCTTTAGGCAGACAAGACTGTTATATAACACTTTGTAGTAAAATGCAGAAGTGTTAACCAGTCTCAATCATATGTATGCCGTACCCAGTCATATTAGGCACATTGAGGTCAGTACATCATAGATATTAGACCCAGTTTTATCCCAAGCATATTCATTGTATTTGGTACAAGACTTAATGCAGGGGTGGGTTCTAACTTAGCTTGCTGCCGGTTCGCTTCCCCCCATACCATGTGGCTGTGCCACACGGGCACGTGTGCCCAAAACTCAGCAAAAAAAGCAAAAAAAAAAAAGCAAAAAACAAGATGGCGGTGCATGCTCAGTGTCAAAAACTCCTCTTCTGCGCCCGTGCAGACGCAAAAACCAGAAAAAAATAGCAAAAAAAATATATATCCAAAAACAAGATGATGGCTTCCACGGACCGGCACCGACAGAACCGGCTCCATGACATTACCACTGGTTTACTACCGGTTCTATAGAACTGGTTAGAACCGGTAGGAACCCACCTCTGACCTAATGTCTCCCTAATCCAGAGACATCCACAGGAGTCTTCAAGCCACCTGTTGTGGAATGTGTTCATCAACCAAAAGGCACATGTGGTATAGAGAATTACTCACTTGATGCCAGTAACCTGACATCAAATACACTAAATGTCCATCTCATTATGGTCTTCTCTGTATCATGAGGCCTCCCTTTTCCACAGTTTGCCATTTGGTTTCTGGCTGGAGTTGAAACTGAAAAGTTCTGATGAGAGAAGTTCCGATTGTTAGTTTTGTTGTAGGGTCTTCGGTTTTTCATACTTGATTTTTAATTTGTATTGTATTGTTTGCTAATTTGGGCAGATTGTTAATGTGCTTTGTAGCTGTAAATCTTTTAAATAATAATACATTCTCTTTTTATTTTCTTATTAGCGTATCCGGCCACACGTTTCTGTGGCTCAGTCTGCTTAAATGGGAAAGAAAGAAAAGACACAACTTTTTCTCCCCTTCATTTTTGGAGGTTTAAATTGTGTTTAAATGTCTGCTATCTTATCCATTTATTTCTCTGAGGTACTTGCCAGGGTCATGTGATAGGGGGGGGGGCAGCCTTCTCTCAGCAGGCATGTCATGGTGGGTGGTATTATTCAGGCAACCTTATGCTCATTAACATCTCAGAATTATGGTTAACACTGATGTTAATTTTTCTCCCCCTTTTTTTTTGGAGGTTTAAATTGTGTTTAAACCTCTGCTATCTTATCCCTTTATTTCTCTGAGGTACTTGCCAGGGTCACGCGATGGGGGGTGGTGGTCAGCCTCCTCTCAGCAGGCATGTCATGGTTTCCCCATAAAAACCTCTGCTATTCTATTCCCTTATTTCCCTTCAGCTTGGCTCAGAAATTTTGGAAGGGAATAGTCAATTAGTAGAGCATGTGTCCAGCAGAGGGCGCTGGTTTTCAACAAAATCATGTTTTTACCTGTTTTTCAAGAAAATCATATTTTTACCTGTCACAGATGTGACATCTATATAATATAGGTACATTAAAACACTCTCGTATTCGAATACAACGTTGTGTCAAACTTTCAAAGCAATCGGTGAAGTACTTTCGGAGATCTTAGATCATTCCCAAACAAACAGTTACATTTTTATTTATATAGATTAAGAAATAAGAATCTCAGGAAGCAGAAATTCTGTTGGATCTCTATGTTTGTGCAATTTTGATAATTAGAATTATTTGCCTCCATATGACAGATATGACATATGACAGATATGTATATGTGTATGTATATGTATATAAAAGGATGCATGAATTACTTTAGCAGGTGTAACCAATAACACAATGTTTGGCCTTTCTTTTGTCACAGATTTCTCTGATTTGAATGGGAAATACATGTTTGTTTTCCAGCCTGTTTTTAATTAACTTTGCACTGACAACTAAGAAGTTGTCAAGAAAAGGCAGGGAGGTTGGAAATTGGAATGGAGGTAGATGGGAAAGAGAAGAAACTTGAGAATCTATTTTGAAAGTCCAGCCTGCTGCTTTAACACCTGAGGTTTTACTTGAATTTTGACCATAAGGATTAAAACAGCCCAACTGCTACATACATTACATAAAACAAATGCTATATTTGGCAAGGAAAGTCTGTTTTCAGTACTTTTGTGTTATTCCAGAATGAATCCACTCTCATATGTCATAAATTAAACCTTTAAATTGCTGGAAAATTCTGCGGGTGAATTTTGTCTTGGGAAATCCTACTGTTTATTCTTTATAAATAATGTAAATTATCTAGCTGTAGAGTCAGGCGAGATATAGTACTGTATGGGAAGTTTAGATCTCCTCCCCCTCTTTTCTCATACATTTCTCTACAGTACTATTTCTGATGCTTTCTTTGGAAAAAAAAAGATTTTATGCACAATGAGTGCAAGCTTTCGTGCTCAGCTCTGATTAAAATCAGTGGAAAGCTGTAGAGTTATTTTGATGCAAAGCACCAGGAACAGGTTATAAATTTGAATAAAGGAAGGAGCAATGGGAAGATGTTTAGTACTTTCTTTCTTTCTTATTTTTTAAAAAAGGCAATACTTTTCTCATCCTGAAAATGTTTCATCTTCAGTGGGCAAAATATTGCTTTAACCATTGAAGTCAGCAGAGTGGTCTTGAGCAGTCATTCAGTCCAGGCAGAGTCTCTAACAGGGCGGCTGAAAAACACTTTGTCACATCCTGCAAAAGCAAGCAGACCCTGTATACTACCCTCCGGGGCAAACCCTAAGAAAAACAAGATATAAACAAAATATAATAATGTAATGTAATGTAATGTAATGTAATGTAATGTAATGAATATACTACACTACACTACACTACACTACTAATATAATATACTAATATAATAAATATAATCAAGGGTGAAATTCGACCGGCTCACACCGGCTCGGGCGAGCCGGTAGGGATGATTTAAATCCGTTCGCCGAGCCAGTAAAAAACACCCCTGGTTGGCCCTGCCCCCGCCCGTCCCCTCGCTTGCATGCCTTCGCAAGCTGGTCATGGGGACTGCCGGGAAGGCCATGTGGAAGGCAGGCAAGCAAGCATGTCACGGCCGTGGGCCGTGGGCTGTGGGCTGTAGGGAAGGGAGCTAGCAGCCTACTCCCCAGCGGCCCTGCCATGCTTGCCGGCCTTCCACGTGGCCTTCCTGGCAGCCCCCCATGCCCGCTTGCCTTCCGAGGTTCAGTTCCACATCCAGCCCATGACGGGAGATGCACTGCTTTCGGGCTGGCCCGGCCAGCGGATGAGCGGCTGGCCCTTGGGGAGATGCAGCCGCTGTGCTGGGGCCGAGAGGGGCAGTGGCACTCCAGGAGGGCAGGCAGATGTCCCGGGGATGCACATGCGGTGTGTATGTGCAGCCCTGAGACATCTGCCCTCCCTCCTGGAGCGCCGTTGCTGCTCCGGAGCTTGCCTTCGGCTCTGCAGCCCGCTGGCCCCTTGGGACAGCGCAAATACCGCTTTTGCCATTCTCTTTCAACAGCGCTTCTGCTTGTTGGGCCACTTCCCTGAAGCCAGCAGCTCCATGTGATGATGTTACCTAGTTTGGGTAATGAAGTATTTACAAGAAAACAACAAAGCTCAGAGAACAGCAAGGACCCCTCGTAGGATAACTTGCCTCGAGTGAGAACTTTGGGTTGATTGATTCAATGATCCATTGGTTTGTTTTCTTGGCTGCCCATTCTCAGAAGTCTTCTTCAATACCAAAGTCCAAAGGTGTCAATACTTTTCCTATTTTGCTTCTTTAAAGTCCACCCACAACCCATGACACATAGACAATCTTAGTGTTGTGCGCAGCAAATCCTGCCCATGTGATATCACTGCTTTTCCCATTGCAAACTTTCCCCCTACAGAACATGCTAAGAGCAGCTGCTGATCATGAAAAGGTTGTGTCCATGGTGATTTAGATGACACATCCGTAGCCTAGAAACATAAAAGTTCAAAGAGCCATTGAGGCCACTCAAGCTGATTGCTTGCTCAGTGCAGGAATACAAATGATTTTCTCATCTCTGCTGGAAATCCCCAAGGGCTTCCCATCACTTGAAGAGTATCCGGAGACTTCAACTGGTGCAAAATGCGGCTGCGCGTGCTGTGGTGGGTGTCTCAAGATACACCCACGTAACACCCATACTCCGCCAGCTGCATTGGTTGCCCATTGGTCTCCGGGTGCAATTCAAGGTGTTGATCATCATCTTTAAAGCCCTACATGGCTTAGGACCAGGTTACCTCCGGGACCGCATCCTACCTCATACTTCCCTTCGACCGGTTAGGTCCCACAGAGTGGGTCTCCTCCAGGTCCCATCAGCCAAACAATGCCGACTGGTGGGGCCTAGGGGGAGGGCCTTCTCTGTAGGGGCCCCTGCTCTCTGGAACCAACTCCCCCCAGAGATACGAATTATCCCCACCTTGCTGGCCTTCCGAAAAGCCATTAAGACATGGCTCTTCCTGCAAGCGGGGTGATTTTGAGACAACTTTCCCCCAAGTATGCATGGTTTTGTATGTCTTTTTAAAACTCTTTTTAAACTGTTTTTAATAATTTTATTGTTTAGTTGTTCCTTAAAATGTTGTACGCCGCCCTGAGTCCTCAGGGAGTAGGGCGGCATAGAAGAACATTAAATAAATAAATAAATCACTTCCCTTGAAAGGAAAATGAACTGCAGTGCAGCAATTGATTTCTCCTTCTCCTCTCCCAATTTTAACCTTTTCAGCTATTGGTCCACCACCCAATCCTTGTGAAAAAGGGACTCACAATTGTGATTCAGCTGACCGGGCACGATGTGTCTATCATGGAGGCGTTTCATTCAGCTGCCTGTGCCTAACTGGTTATGCTGGCAATGGACACAACTGCACAGGTAATTGACAGATAATTGTAATGGCATGTGGGAAAGATCTTGGGGATGGAGAGATGCTACCAAGGGAATAGTCAAATAAGAGACAGCCGGCAGCTGGATAGTGGGAGGGGCAACAGGCTCAGAAAAGCCCCTCCCTAGAAAAGGCCCTCCCTAGTTTCTCAGACTGTAAAGGAGATGGGGGGGGGGCAGAAAATTATCCTTTCAGATTCACCAGATGAATCAGATAGGAATCTGAATCCACATGAACTAATTCCAGCTTTTTGTAAAGCTATGACAGAAAATTGCAAGTCTGAAAATATAGTTCTCCCCCAATCTCCCCCAAACTATCAAAAAATGTTGATGTTAGATCAGAGGTAAAAAATGTCTCTGTATTCAAACCAGAAAGATGGACTGGAAAATCCTGAATTTGTTTGTATGTTTCCTGCCTTTGTTATTTTTATAGATAACTCAAGGCAGCAAACACATACAATACTCCTCTCTCCTCCTATTTTCCTTCAACAACCATCCTATGAGGTGAGCTGGGCTGAGAGAGAGAGTGACTGGGCCAAAATTATCCCACTGGATTTCATGCCTAAAATGGGACTAGAACTCACAATCTCCTGATGATTGGCCCAAAGTCACCCTGTCGGTTTTCATGCTTAAGATGGGACTAGAACTCACAATTTCCTGGCTTGTAGCCTGGATGCCTTAACTACTTAAACTACCTTCGGGACCGCATCCTGCCACATACCTCCCTACGACCAGTTAGGTCCCACAGAGTGGGCCTCCTCCGGGTCCCATCAGCCAAACAATGTCGGTTGGTGGGCCCACGGGGGAGAGCCTTCTCTGTGGGTGCCCCATCTCTCTGGAACCAACTCCCACCAGAGATCCGGACTATCCCCACCCTACTGGCCTTCCGCAAAGCAGTAAAAACATGGCTCTTCCGGCAGGCGGGGTGACGAGAAGATTCCCCCATGTATGAATGGTTTTTTGGTTTTTAATGCAATGTAATGTTTTTTTAAATGTTATTTTATTGTACCGTTCTTATCTCTGTTGTACGCCGCCCTGAGTCCTACGGGATTGGGCGGTTTATAAGAACTTTTAATTAAATTAAATTAAATTAAATTACTAAATAAAACTGGCTCTAATTCTAAATTGTAGAAAATTTCAAGTGAGTATGCTTTTGCTTAGCACATTCATCTCAATATCCACATTCAACACAAAGATTTGGGCTACCTTATTTGTGAGTGTGGAAGAACCATGAAATCCCTGCTTCTAATGTTTTTTGGGGGAACAGCCACTGAAAAAAATCAAACATATACAACTTTGACAAGAAAATCTTGACAGCGGAAACCATTCTGGTGTATACCTCAGCTTCAGATTGAATCCAAACTGAATCCAATCTTGATGTTTTCTACCTCTTTGACAGACGTGGATGAATGCCAGGAAGGCAAATGCCACCAAGCTGCCATTTGCCACAATTCACCTGGCTCCTTCTCCTGCAGCTGTCGGGCTGGCTATGTGGGGGATGGTTTCCAGTGCACTCCAGGTACGGGTCCAAAGGTGGGATAGTTACAAAATCAAGTGCCCATCCATCCCCATCTTTCAGTGCAAGGTCTTCAGCTCCCCAAGTACAGGTTGCTGACTTACGACCACAATTGAGCCCAAAATTTCTGTTGCTAAGTGAGACATTTGTTAAGTGAGTTTTGCCCTATTTTACGACCTTTTTGCCACAGTTGTTAAGTGAGTTACTGCAGTTGTTAAGTTAGTAAGATGGTTATTAAATGAACCTGGCTTCCCCATTGACTTTGCTTGCCTCAAGGTTACAAAAGGTGATCATATGACCCCAGGACACTGGAACCCCTCATAAATATGAGTCAGTTACTCATTTTGAATTTTGATCACATGACCATGGGGATGCTGCAATGGTCGTAAGTGTGGAAAAATGGTCATAGGTCACTTTTTTCAGTGCCGTTGCAACTTTGAATGGTCACTAAATGAACTTATGTAAGTCATGGACTACCTGTATACATTTCCTTAGCTGGGGGTGGATTTCCAAGTTGTGTTAATAGTGTGCATCCTCCTCCTCCTGTCACATCTATATGCTGCTGTCTCCCATCGGGTTTCACAGTAGCTTACAATAAGACGATGTGACATCCATGGCCCAAGAATTCCAGCACCCAAAAATATCAGTATTGATACTCATATTCTGTGTTTCCCTGAAAATAAGACCCTGTCTTATTTATTATTTTTTGCCACCCAAAAAGGCACCAGTTCTTATTTTCGGGGGGAAGGATGTCGTCCACTGACTCACCTCACTTGTGCGCAACACCCCCGGCCGCCTTTTTGCTGTCAGAAGCCTTCAGGAACTTCTTTAGCTTCGGATAGTTGCAGCCAGGCCTCGCACACCTCGGCCTAATTCTTCTGCAGCTGGCAAGACTTTCCTGAAGGCTTCTGTAGCCGATAACAGAGCTCCGGATCGATCTGGAACTCTGTTATCAGCTACAGCGGCCTTCAGGAAAGGCCTCTACAGCCGATAACAGAGCTCTGGATCAATCCGGAGTTCTGTTATCGGCTACAGAGGCCTTCAAGAAAGCCTTGCCGGCTGCAGAAGAAATGGGCTGAGGTGTGCGAGGCCTGGCTGCAACTATCCGAAGGTAAGTAGTAGGGCAGCTCCCCCTGCATCCCCACACTAGCTTAATTTTTACCCGTGCACCCTGGAGTGGGCGGGGTCTTAATTAGGGCTTATTTTGGGGGGCAGGGCTTATATTAGGCGCACATGTAAAAATCAAGCTAGGACTTACTTTCTGAGTAGGTCGTATTTTTGGGAAAACATGGTAGTACTTGTAATAATTGGAAATCTGCAGAAATTTTGCAAGCTGAGTTGATAAGCTTGCTGGCCATTCTTCCTGGCTCCGTTTCTTGCCCTGGGCTGTCCATCACGGGAGATGCTTTTGAAAGCTCATTCTTGCTGCCGAGACCTCAGTGTTACAACCTCATTTCCTTCTGACCCACAGAAAGTGTGACGGAACTGACTCGTTGTCAACATGAGCGACTATATTCCAGCCAGAGAGGTTCTCCCATTCCGGGAGGGCCTCACGTGCCTGAATGTGATGAAAAAGGAAATTACCGGCCACTGCAGTGCCACAGCAGCACTGGGCAGTGTTGGTGCGTTGACACTGATGGCCAGGAGATTCCTGGGAGCAGAATCCCTCCAGGTGATGCCCCACCACGTTGCAGGATTCCAGGTTTGTTTCTTAAAAATGTGTAGAACCTTAAGTCGCTAACAACCCTTTCAAAAAAATAAAACAACAGAAGCACTTAAAATACATAATGTTAAAATACAGTTAAAAACGAGGACTTAGTTCATTACTTCTCTGCACCATTTGGCATTTCTACATGATTTAGGCCAACCTTGGCAAGTTTAAGACTTGTGGACTTCAACTCCCAGAGTTCCACAGCCAGCTTTACTGGCTGAGGAATTCTGGGAGTTGAAGTCCACAAGACTGAAAGTTGTCCAGGTTGGACACTCCTGATTTAGTCAAATCATTGATGCAGTGAATTGCAAACAGAATCTATGACTTGTCCTCTCTAAAGTCAGAGAAGGAAACCTCTTTTTTCTCCATCTGAACTGAGAACTGAGAGATTGCTCACCTTTTCTCAATGGGTTTTTAATGGACTAATAGCAAAAGATGAGTTACCATCATCCTTTGAAAGCTCTTGATTAGTAGTTTGAGACCTAAAGCTAAGTCTGATGATCAGACTTAGCTCTGGGATGACTTGGCTTTCTGGTAAGAAAAAGCTATCAGTTGAGCTTTGCCATTCCATATTATTCCCAGTTATAATTCATTAAACTGCCCATGTGTTCCAGTAGTGGGTTGTAAATCCGTTGCTACCGGTTCGTTTGTGCGCGATGCTTCTGCGCATGCACAGAAGCTTCTGCACATGTACAGAAGCTTCTGCACATGCGCAGAAGCATTTCGGGCTGGTGGGCGGAGCCTCCCACCGCTACCGGTTCACTGAACCGGACCAAACCGGGAGTAATCCACTGCTGATGTGTTCCCCTTCCTCACTTTCAGTATGTATATGAAAGATGCTCCTTTTTTTATAAACTTGGCACAGCTTATTTTGCAGTTTTTAATATTTTGTTTATTGCCCTAGCTTTGAGAAGGGGTAAGAATTTACACAGAACGTTTATCCCTTCTCCAATCAACAGGGATTTTATCTTGTCCTGGCTCTGTTGCTAGCTTCACTTATTTTCCACCAATTATAGCTCTTAAAAAAATTTTTTATTTTCTGTAAGCGAAAAGTAAGATTTTTGGGGAGGCTGCCTTATGCAGTGTAGATTTGTTCTGTTTTTGCCAAAATGTACCATAGGCGCTGTGGTGGCGCAGTGGTTAGAATGCAATATTGCAGGCTAACTGCCCAATGCCAGGAGTTCGATCCTGACTGGCTCAAAGGTTGACTCAGCCTTCCATCCTTCCAAGTCAGTAAAATGAGGACCCAGATATTGGAGGCAATATGTTGACTCTGTAAATACTGAGAGGGCTGTAAAGCACTATGAAGCTGTATATAAATCTAAGTGCTATTGCTACCGTATACTTAATCTGGCATAATCTAACTCTCTCCACTTTGTGTTCTCAACCTTGGCACCTTTAAGATGAGTGAACATCTATTTCCAGAATTCCAAGGCCAACATGTCAGCAAGGTTGAGAAATATTGCTCTAAAGGAATATCATATATTTTGAACCTGGAGAAGGCTGAAAAGCATGTTCACAGAGCTCTTCAATTTCCATTACTAATTTTTTTTATACCTCCAACAGGAAAATAAGAATTTGGGACTATGGCATTGTCCTTGGCTCACTTCTCTTTTTGCTGTTTAGGATCTGTTCTAGCCAGATCAAATTCTACAAATTCTTTCCCAGATGAAAAGGCAGATGGTGTTGAAATTTATTTATTTGCCAGCAAATAATGTAGAATGACCAGAGCTTAATTTAACCTTGATTTATACTGTCTTTAAATGCATATCTGAAAGATATGGCTAGCTTTTCTAGGCTTTCGTTTCACCGTAAGCCTTTTCTTGGCTTTCATTTCACCGTAAGTCAAATTATGAGGTTGGAAGGTGGAGAGAAGAAATCTATGGGGGAAGCTTCCTCTTTTTTGTGGGCTAATCTGGATTAGATCAGTGACTTCTTTGAACTCAGTTGCGACTCAGAATCGCAATTCCGAATTCCTTGTTTTTTGTGGGCCAACTCTTTCTCCTCCTTTGTGGACAGTATATTAGAAGAACTTAAAAATCCTTTGCATCTGCCTATTTTTATTATATGCTTTTCCTTGGAATTGATGACATAATCCAAACATTGGAACAATGAGGAACACATGTTCTGTGAATAAAATAAATACAACGAAACTCAGCTGCTACATTTGTCCTCTAGTATCTGACAAATATGGGGGAGACCTGTATGTTAATGTGGTCTTCCCCACCTTTATACCCTCCAGTTGTCCTGGAAGGGATATGCAAATAAATAGCTTTTTAGAGTTCAGGCTTCACATACCGTATTTTTCGGAGTATAGGACGCACCTTTTTACTCCCAAAAAGGGGGTCAAAAAGTGGGTGCGTCTTATACACCGAATGCAGCCCCCAACCCCCCCAGCCCCCACCCTTCGGAGGTTTTCCCTGCCGCCCGCCGCTGCCACCGCCACCGCCGCTTGCCCCCCCCCGCTGCTTGCCCCCGCCGTCCCCGCCGCCCCTTGCCGCCGCCACCACCGCTGCTTGCCCCCGCCACCCATTCCTGAGCTAGCATGAAATCTAGCACCCCAGTCCTTTCGAGGTGCCACCGCTCCGCTTCGATCCCCACCGCTGCCCGCTTGCGAGCGAGCGGGCGTGCGAGCAGGCGAGGCGCGGCGGCAGGCAGGTGTCTTGGAAGCGCCGAGGGCAGCACGCGCATCCGGGATGCCCCTCTCTGTGCTTTCCGCTTAGCCGGCAGCAGCGGGCGCAGCGAGTCCCGTCCCCCCGGCGCTTGCTGTGGCGACGCTGTTTTCTCCGAGACCTTTGTCTACTGCTCCTTCTCCGAGACAAAGGTCTCGGAGAAAACAGCGTCGCCACAGCAAGCGCCTGGGGGGGGGACGGGACTCGCTGCGCCCGCTGCTGCCGGCTAAGCAGAAAGCACAGAGAGGGGCATCCCGGATGCGCGTGCTGCCCTCGGCGCTTCCAAAACACCTGCCTGCCGCCGCGCTTCGCCTGCTTCCTCAGCTGCTCTTCTCTAGCGAGCACTCTTTGGCCGGGAAAACCAGGAGCCGCCGCTTTCGCCGCAGATCTGCTCAGCTCAAGTTGCAGCCCTTGAACTTCAGGAGGGAACTGGCTGCGAGACCGGGAGGACTTGTGGACTTCAACTCTAGCTAGCATGACTGGAGGAGGAATTCTGGGAGTTGAAGTCCACAAATCTTAAACTTGCCAAGGGGGTGCAAGGATCTTCAAACTTGTGGACTTCAACTCCCAGAATTCCTCCTCCAGTCATGCTAGCTCAGGAATTGGAGTTGAAGTCCACAAGTCTTAAAGCTGTCAAGTTTGAAGACCCCTGGGTTAGGGGTGCAAGGGTCTTCAAACTTGGCAAGACTTTTTACAACCATGTACACTTTTTACAAACTTCAAACTTGACAGCTTTAAGACTTGTGGACTTCAACTCCCATTCCTGAGCTAGCATGACTGGAGAAGGAATTCTGGGAGTTGAAGTCCACAAGTCTTAAAGCTGTCAAGTTTGAAGTTTGTAAAAAGTGTACATGGTTGTAAAAAGTATACATGGTTGTAAAAAGTATACATGGTTGTAAAAAGTATTCTGCTACACTGTTATTTTATTAAATAATATATTACTACACCATTTGGTTCAGAATACTTTTTTCCTTGTTTTCCTCCTCTAAAATCTAGGTGCGTCCTATACTCCGGTGCGTCCTATACTCCGAAAAATACGGTAGTTCATATGATGGTATCAGCTTCAATCCTATAATTCTTTCTATCTTTAGAGCCTACTCAGAGGCCACAAACAATGTGTGAACGCTGGAGACAGAGCCTGCTGGAACATTATGGAGGCAGACCACAGGGTGACCAGTATGTGCCCCAATGCGACCCTCTGGGCAACTTTAACCCACTACAGTGTCATGGAAATAGCGGCTACTGCTGGTGTGTGGATGAACATGGCCGGGAAATTCAAGGCACTCGATCGGAGCCTGGGGTACCCCCTGCATGTAAGAGGATGACAATGAGTCACAAAGCTCAATGGGGCAATGAGCTGGGAATCTTCAGCTGAGCTGGGAATCTTTTAAAATCTTTTTTGAGCTTGGGGGGCATCAGGGGATTTGTCGGATCACATTGTGACATTACCGGGGATGGGTAAAAAGCTGAATCAAATATACGTTAATTAATCATCTCAGGTTGTTTGTGAATTGAATTATTTGGTATTTAAATCTGCATTAAGACAAGAACAATTGTTCTGAAATGAAAAGTGTATTTTATCTTTGCATCTTGGAAGATGCATCTTCTATTCCTTGTGAGGGGAGTCAGCAAATATATTTTGAGATGAATAGATTTAGAAGCACCAGTAGACCTGTGTTACGCTGTTAGAAATACATATACATGCGTGTGTGTAAAATCCAATTCCAAACTGGTATTCCCTTTTAATTAATGGAATCTTAAAAAAAGAAAACTTAATCTGTTTTTGTGAAACAGTGTAGTTCATGTAACAGTTAAGAATGTTTACACAGCTTCTGTGTAGTAATACTTGAAGCAGCTTTTAAATTTAAATTTAAAAATTCCTACATAGTCTTATTAAAAAGCAGCTAGACTTCGCAGTGGTCTCCAACCTTGGCAACTTTAAGACTTGTGCACTTCAACTCCCAGAGTTCCTCAGCCAGCTGGCTGAGGAATTCTGGGAGTTGAAGTCCACAAGTCTTAAAGTTGCCAAGGTTGAAGACCACGGAGCTAGAGTACTGAATTAATCCTTCAATTTAGCAGAATCTTGGCCTATAGAGTTGTCCTTGTTTAGCGACCACAATGGCAACTCAGTCATTAAACAAAGTGGTCATTAAGTAAAACTACAACTCTGCTTAACCCTGCAAAGATTGTAAATGCAAGAATTGGTTGTTACCTTTTCATCACTGTTGTAACTGCGAACAAGGCAGTTGCTAAATGAACACTACCTGTACATTTCATGAGTAAGTGTATGAACTCAACAAAGAATAAAATCGGGGGGAATCCCACAAAGATAATCAGCAGGAGGCAGTGGACTGGGAAAACATACTCTTAAATACATCCAAGGGGAAGTGCCGTTGAAATACATTTCCTAGCTTAGAAGGCTTCATATGCTGGAGAAAAAGCCATCATGTTTCAGCAGCCATCCTTCAGAAAGAGGTGTGAAATAAGGCAGCTGTTACATGTTGTGATCTAGATCAGAGGTCTTCAAACTTGGCAACTTTAAGACTTGTGGACTTCAGCTCCCAGAATTCTCCAGTCAGCTATGCTGGCTGGAGAATTCTGGGAGTTGAAGTCCACAAGTCTTAAAGTTGCCAAGTTTGAAGATCTCTGATCTAGACTGCCAGGCAGACTGGCCTTGGGTGGAGAAACAGGTCTTTCATTCTTGTGACCCAGTGATGTCTCACTTTTGCCTACAGGCCTTCCTAGTGTCCCTCCTCCAACTGCCCGTCCAACTCCACGTCCTGAGATCATTCTGCCTGGATCCGGGACATTCTTGCTCTATGCTCAGGGCCAGCAAATTGGTTCCTTGCCACTGAACGGAACAAGGTTTAAGAAGGAGGCAGCGAAGACGGTTCTCTCACTGCATGTAATGTATTTCCATGCAAGGTGGGGCAAGTCTTGGGAGGAGGCTGGGTTTTAGTCAAGGGGGTTGATGGAATTATGCTCCCTTAATGAATCAGGGGCTCCAAGAGAAATTTGTCCTCCGACTTCCTCTTCTGTGGCTCTTGGACCTCCTTCCGACTTCAATTGCTAAAAATGGATGCCATGGTTTCCTGCTGTTTTGAAATGGGAAATAGCAGCCAAATTGATGTATAGCAGTGGAAAAAAACCCTTTATCACCTTTCCTCCCAAACTCAGATGCCCCTAGTCCAAAATGCAGCCCATCTGTGTGACACTTAACATTGTCAAAGAATTGGAAGGGCCCATTGGAGCGGCCCTCTGCTCCACAAAGACATTCAAATAATAGATAGTCCTTGACTTACAACCATAATTAATGGTTTTTGTGGAATTGTGGTCTTAAATTGTTGTAGTCTTAAATTGAAGACATCATGTGATCAGACTTGTCCTTATGACTATTTTTTATAACAGTCGCTCAGGGAACATAGTGGTCATTAAGCAAATCTGTTTTCCCCAGTGGGTGTTTTTTTTTTTGCTACAAACCAGCAAAAGAGTCACAAATGGTGGTCACATGACCATGAGACCAGAGGTGGGTTTCAGCAGGTTCTGACCAGTTCTGGAGAACCGGTAGCGGGAATTTTGAGTAATTCGGAGAATCGGTAAATACTACCTCTGACTGGCCCTGCCCCCATCTATTCTCTGCCTCCCGAGTCCCAGCTGATTGGGAGGAAATGGGGATTTTGCAGTAACCTTCCCCTGGAGTGGGGGTGGGAATGGAGATTTTACAGTATTCTTCCCCTGCCATGCCCACCAAGCCACGCCCACAGAACCGGCAGTAAAAAAAATTGAAACCCACCACTGCATGAGACACTGCAAACAGCTGTAAAGATTAGCCGGTTGCCAAGTGCCCAAAATGATACTTCAGCTGCATTTATAATTTAAACAAAGCTGAAGTCCACTATGTCCAACATAGTCTTCAGCTACATTACTCATTAAGGTCTACAAAAATCATAAAATAAGGTAGGAGATAATATAATAATCCAAAATTGTATAATTAGAAGCAAAGTGTTTTTTCCATGAGCATGCCATTGAGATAATTGTAGAACTGATCATTATTTTATATACGTTTTGTATTTTTCATTGTAGGGTTCCATCGTGGTAGGTATTGACTATGACTGTAGGGAGAAAATGATCTACTGGACAGATGTTGCAGCACGGACTATTAGCCGCGCAAGTCTGGAGCAGAGTGCAGATCCAGAGACCGTCATTAGTTCAGGTAGGTATTTGACATTCCCTGGATTAATATAATCCATAGTTGGTGTTGTGAAGGAGTTTTCTCAGCCCAGATTTTTAAAGCCTAAACCACATGAAATTAACAAGATTTCTGTCCTTCGGGAGTTGGGTGGCATATAAGAATAACAAAATAAATAAATAAAATAAATAAATAACAGAAAACCTCTATATGTCTGTATGTGTATTTTCTCAAAGAAAGCATTCATCTCCAGGATTCAGCACGTGCAGTAGCTAGGCAAAGGTGTTGTGGCAAAAAGCCAACATCACATACCCAGTGAAAAGATTTTTTGGGTAGCAGAACAGAAAATGCATTGTAAAGCAGCCAGCCAGCCAGCCAGCTTATTGGCCCTATTGGTTTTAAGCCACCCTTATGTATTGAGAGGATTTCTGCTCTGAAGCAAAGCAAAAATATTTGTTTAGTCATGTGTATTCATAATAGTAGAGTAGCTTTTTCATGTTTACATATGCCCAAATTAAACACACTAATAAAGGCAATAAACAGAAAAATGCTCTTCTCCATTATGATATGAATTGCCTTTTTGTCTCATTGTTCTTTTTGCCTCTAGTTAATCATTTCTAGAGACAGCTTAAACAGCCCTAGTCAGTTATTAAACGTACACTTTCCTGAGATTTATTTATATTACAATTTTCATTCAAGAAGTTTCAGGCTGAGATAGTGTATGATAGTTTATCAATTGTCTGAATAAAATTGTTTGCTTTATCAGCTGACAGGGAAGGACATGTGGGATGATCCTCTGGTAGAACTTAGACTTAGAATAACTTTATTGGCACTTTAAATGTACACTAATCGGCATACATTAACATGAAATTTCATTACATACAGCTCTCAAAGAGTCACCGCCTCCAATATACACTACATAGACATGACAAAACAAACAAATAAATACAAAATTATGCATATACCCACATATATTCTATGACACAGAGAAAGAACACAGTCTAGTTCGGATGTATACATGAATGTGGCGAGAAAAACCAACCTTGTGAGTTTACCAGATGGACGGCATAGGAAACAAAGCTGTTACAGAATCTGGAAGTCCTGCTAGAAATACGGCATAGAAGAATTCATAAATAATAAATAAATAAATAAATAAATACTTCAAAACCTCCTCCCCAGAGGGGAGCAACAGAAACAGACCGTAAAGTGGGTGTGTGGGGTCCTAACAATAATTTGAGCTCTAAGCATATAGCACTTATAAGCAGTATCCTGAATGACAGGAAGCAAGCTTCCTATAATCTTCTCGACTGTCCTTACCACTCTCTGTATGTACTTTCTATCTGAGGCACTGCTGCCACCAAACCAAACCAAACCGTTGGAAGACCTACAGACAGCTTCCTTGTCATTACAAGCAGTCCTCAATTTATGAACATAATGGACCACTTAGAGTCATAAAGTGAATAATCATGTGACCGACCTGAATTTACAACCTTGTTTTGTGACAGCTGTTAAGCAAATGCTGAGGTTATTAAGCGAATCCATTTAGTGTGTGTGAGCTCAAGTCCTGTCCGTCTTGTACAAACAAACACTCCCTTCCCAACCAAACCTGGAGGTGTAAATAATGTGATAATGGTGACCAGAACTGCTTCTGATTGATTTCTTCTCCAAAGGACAGCTGACTTAATAGTAATTAGGAACTTCAGTAGGAAATTGATGGAGACGGGCTGTTCCAGTTATCTGAAGTCTCAGTGCGAGTCACTTCCCTAAAAAGAAGAGAGAGAAAGTGGGGTCAGGGGTGATGAGCTCTGCATATGACTTGAATCGTTGAATTTAATATTTTATATTATAATATAATTCATGCCTATTAATATTTTTCACCATCTTTCGGCAGTAACCCACCAGCCAAGACAAAATAGAAACACTATTGACAAAACAGCTCATAAATAGGCCTACTGATTTACCATTATTACTAATATTATTAGTGCAAGCAATTGCAAACGAATCATTCTGAAACACCAGGAAAGTCAATTGAAGTTTATCTGTATGTTGAGAGTGCAGAGAAGGTAAACAAAGATGATTAGGGGACTAAAGGCTAAACTGTACAATGAACAGTTAGGCATGTCAAATCTAATGAAAAGGAGGACTAGGGGTGACGTGATAGCAATGTCAGGGTTCCAAATAGCATCCAAAATTAAATCAGAGTTTGAGGCAAAGTATTCCTCAAAGTCCCAATTTATTAACAGAGCCATATTGGTACATCTGGGTGAAACCCGAATCTGAAGTCCCTCGGGTGTCACCACCCATTTGAAAGTTCAAGCCCTTGACCCCACACCCACAATTCCATCACGTTGTCCAGTCTTCAATTGCCATGCTGGCAGAGTCCACCCATCTCCTTCAGTGCAGGTGCAGAGGTGCAGAGACAAAGGATGACCTTGGCTTCCTAGAAAGAATTTGTTATGGCTACATACTAACAACCTCATACCACCCCCCCTCCCATTTTCCCACAGTAGAAAAATGCATAGTAGAATAGTATAAAGTGTGGCAGGCCAAAGATCCCAAATAAAATGGCTTCGGCCTGACAAGCAGTTTTCCAACAGCTGTCACAGAGAGGAGGGGGGGGGTCACCTATTTTCTAAAGCCCCTGAAGGCAGGGCAAGAAGTAATGGATGGAAGCTTGTCAAAGAGAGATCCAACCTAAAGTGAAGGAGAAATTTCCTGTCAGTGAGAACAATTAATCAGTTGGATGGCTTGCCTCCAAAAGTTGTGGGTGCTCCATGATTGGAGGTTTTTAAGAAGAGATTGGACAGCCATTTGTCCAGAATAGCAATAGCAATAGCACTTAGACTTATATACCGCTTCACAGTGCTTTACAGCCATCTCTAAGCGGTTTACAGAGTCAGCATCTTGCCCCCAACAATCTGGGTCCTCATTTTACCAACCTTGGAAGGGTGGAAGGCTGAGTCAACCTTGAGCTTGGTGAGATTCGATCTGTCAAACTGCTGGCAGCCGGTGATCAGCAGAAGTAGCCTGTAGTACTGCACTCTAACCACTGCACCACCGCGGCTCTGATATAAAGTCTCCTGCTTGAGCATGGAGTTGGACTAGAAGACCCCCAAGGTCCCTTCCAACTCTGTTATTCTGTAAATTCTGTATGAATCATTATCACAGATAATCACTGTGTTCACACCTTACAAGTATGAATGGGATGAAGACCCAGCAACTGCATATCTACAACCTGCTCAATTTAACCTTGAGGTTAATTTTAACACTTAGTTTTTTCATGAGTGAATAGATGAAGCATGCTGTATGAACACAGCCAAAAGGAGGCATAGAGACAGGTGTTTTGAGCTTCCATGACTAAAGATGGACTTGTATGTCTTTCTGGTCCTAATCCAGCACCCTAAATAGCACACAACACTGATTTAGGCATTTATTGATGTTACACATAGGACAGGTTTGAAAAAATACAGATCCAGTACACTCGCATACTGGCAGCCACAGTCAGTGATCCGTGAAGAGTGAGGAGCATTAAACACGACCCTGAACAGAAAAATCTATAAATTGTATAACAGCATGTGCCAAAATTATTTATTTGTTGAATAATTTATTTAAACAAGCCCAATGATTTAGTGTTCCTAAAGTCTGGTAAATGCTTTGCTTGTTTCCACTCCTTTAGGGCTGATTAGCCCAGAAGGTCTTGCCATTGACCACCTCCGAAGAACCATGTTTTGGACGGACAGTGGCTTGGATAAAGTGGAGAGCGCCAAGCTGGATGGCACAGAACGGCGAGTGCTTTTTGCCAGTGACCTTGTCAACCCCCGTGCCATTGCAGTGGATCCCATACATGGGTAAGTGACTGGGCCTGTCTTGATGATGTCTCAGCTTTGGACAAAGAAGGAAAAGACAAAACAAACCAAAAAAGAAATTTGTACACATTTATCTGCATATCTGTCTTGGATCAACTGAACTTAGTTGACATTACAGGTAGTCCTTGACCTACAACCACTGTTAGGACCAGAAATCTGGCCATAAGTCACTACTGTTGTAAGTTGAGGTACCCATGAGACTGGAAGTATTTTTCTGACTTTTTTTTTGCCTCTGTTGCGTGAAGGGTGCAGTCATTAAGCAAATGCAACAGATTGTTAAGTGAATCCATTCATTGAAATGATATTTTTGCCAGAAACTAGCAAAACATGCCAGAAACTAGTAAAAAAACCCCTCATGAATCAGTCATGTAGTTATCATACTTCTTCACCCCGTGCTGATGGATGATCTCACCCAGTGGCTTCATGTAGATCGCAGGTATCAAACTTGCGTCGTCACATTGCCGTCACGTGATGTTCTGCGATGTTTTTTCCCTTTGCGAAGCTGGGGTGGGCGTGGCCTGCACGTGACGCATGTGGCTCACGGCCTGCCAGTTTGACACCCCTGATGTAGATGTTAAAAGAGGAATGGGAGAGAACAGAGTTCTGCAGCACCCAGCAAACAGTGGTCTAGGACTAAACCATTCCTCCTCCTATACTGAATAGAACCAGCCCTGAAAGGAAGTGGGGAGCACTGTGGATTCCTCCAGAAGGATATGATCAGAGGTGGGTTCCTGCCAGAGCTGTCCGGTGCGCAGCTCCGGTAGGGAGCGGTCGATTGCGCAATTTGCGCGCGACTGCTCCGGAGCCCTCTCTGCTGGTCCACCACGCATGCGCAGAAGCAAAATCGTGCTGAAATCTATCTCGCGCTCGCGTCCCCTCGTGAGATTTCACCGTGATTTTGCTTCTGCGCATGCGCAGAAGCAAAATCACGCAAGGGGGTAGCAAGCGCGCACGCGCCCAAAGCGTGGAGATGCGCGCGCAGCGCACCGGCACCGGTAAGGGAGCAACCCGCCACTGGATATGATGTTTGATAGTATCAAAAACCACAGAGAGATCAAGGAAGGTCAGGGTCGACCTAATTTCACCAGAGATCATCCTTACTGTGATCAGTGCTGACTTGGTACCAGAGGTGGGTTCCTACTGGTTCTAACTGGTTCTTTAGAACCGTTAGTAACTCAGTGATGACATCATGGAGCCGGTTCTGTCGGTGTCTCCGTGGGCGCCGCCATCTTGCATTTTGCTTCTGCGCATGCGCAGAAGCTATTTTTTGATTGCTGTGGGCGCGTGTTTGTGCATAAAGCGCTCACTCGTGCACGGCGCGACCCTGAGCGAACCAGTAGCAAAAGGATCCAGAACCCACCCCTGCTTTGTACAGTACCTTTGCTTGAATTCCAACTGAAAAAGGTTCAAGTAATCTGTTTCTTCCAAGACCCTCTAGAACTGGAAGCCAACCGCCCTCTTAGCAATATTTCCAAAGACCAGTTGAAAATTGTCCAAATCTGCTGGATTGAATAGTGGCTAGTTTATTCATTGTGCTAAACATCAAACAAATGATTATGCTTTAGGATTATGGATGATTTCATAATGAGCATAGGTTCTTAAAATAGACAAGCGTGATTACCATTTCGTCTAAAAGGGGGGCCTGAGATGAAAGATTGAAACTGAGAATTGTCTATTATGCTAATGCAGTGCATTAAGTTCTCAGATGATATAAATAGCATGGTGGGAACATCATTAAAAGTTTATTTTTTAACAATCCCATTCCATTCTCCCACTCATCTTGTATTTAGAGCCATTGACAAACATAAACAATATTGCTGTAAAAGTGACAAAACCATGCTAAAGTAGTCTCCCTTCACTTGCGTGGATACATGATCTGCAGTCCATGCCTTCTGGAAAGAACTGGGTTAGGGAAGGTTGCTTTCTTTAAGTAATAAAAGCAATTAAAACCAAACCCAAAGCAACTGATGTGAAATTCCCAATTATTCCTGCAAAAGTTCTTCTCCTTATGGATACTGGCTAGTGACGTGTCATGTAAGTCAAGATGGTAGCCTAGGACAAGTTTTGTGAATTATCTATCTCTAAACATGAGATTTTTCTCTTGGGAAGAGGCATGTAATTGTCAGATTCTACATGGTTTTTCTCTCTTCTCCTTTTTTTAAATTTGTTTGTTTGTCAAACATGTACAAGATAACAAGTATAGGTATGAACATAAACATGAACAAAGGAAGTAAATACAGATAAATGGGGACAGTAAGACAGGGATGGTAGGCATGCTGGTGTGCTTATGCACACCCCCTTTACGGACCTCTTAAGAATGGGGTGAGGTCCACAGTAGACAGTTTGAGATTGAAGCTGTGAGGGTTTTAGCAGTGGTGGGTTCCTACAGGTGCGGTCCACTCTATAGCACCGGTAGCAGCCCGCTAGTGACGTCACAGTACCGGTGCGGTCGGTTGCCGGTCCCTGGTCGCCGCCATTTATTTTTAAAAAATTTTTTAATTTTTAAAAAACATTTCTTCTACACATGCCCAGAAGCCGAGCTTCTGGCACTGCGCATGCGCTGCCTTCCTACCCCACAGTGAGTCCAAGCAGGGGAGGATAGCTGAGGGAGCGTGTGAGATGCTGAAAGAACGGGCGGCAGGAGCTATCTCCATTCCCCTCCCTTCAGCAGTCTGAGAAGCCACGAACGCGCGGTGATGATCCTAGGCATTTTCGCACGTTCGAGGCTTCTTGAGCTGCTGAGGGGAGGGGAAACGGGCGGTCACATGGCCGGCAAGCCACACCTACAAAATAAGCCACGCCCACAGAGTGGTAGTAAAAAAATTAGGAACCCGCCCCTGGGTTTTAGGCTGTAACAACGGAGTCGGGTAGAGCATTCCAGGCATTGGCCACTCTGTTGCTGAAGTCGTATTTTCTGCAATCGAGTTTGAAGCCGTTTACCTTGAGTTTGTATCGATTGTTTGCCCGTGTATTATTGCGGTTGAAGCTGAAGAAGTCGTTGACAGTCGTTTGCTTTTGCTTAACTGCTTTTAAAGCATGGCCAATCTTGGTTGATTTTTAGGAATCTTTATTGGACAGACTGGAATCGTGAAGCTCCCAAAATTGAGACATCAACAGTGACTGGAGAAAACAGACGGATTTTGGTCAACCAAGACATTGGGCTGCCGAATGGGTTGACCTTTGATCATTTTTCAAAACTGATTTGTTGGGCAGATGCAGGTAAGATGGGTTTTCTTGAGAGAAAGGAATGGGATTTCTGCATAAAGTATCCTACTTCTTGTTTTAGTTTAAAAAAAAATCCCATTAAAGGCTAATCAATGGCTGTATGGAAATGGTGGACCATATTTTGAATCAGACATGAGCCCGAGGGCCCAGGCTCTTCTTTTGCAGTGCCTGGCCCTTTAACCTTGTCTTCTCCACTGTACAGACAAAAAGGAGCTTTGGAGGGCTTTTCTCTTATACAGGCTTTGTGTGTAAGCATCTTCCCTTGTTTTCGGAGTGAAGGACTTGTGTTCTTCGGGAAGACAAGATGCAAAGGAGCTCTTTGCCTAATGCCTTAGTTTGTACAGGAGAATGAAGCTGAATAAAAAGTGGGCTTGAGATCAAATACTAGAGGGAGTGTGCATGTGTGAAACGCTAAATGGGAAATTTCTTAAGGCAATTGGACATCCCTAGTCAAAACAATTGCATCTCATATGTTCCATTTTTAGCAGTGGTGGGTTCCTACCGGTGCGGTCCACTCTATAGCACCGGTAGCGGCCCGCTGGTGACGTCACAGTACCGGTGCGGTCGGTTGCCGGTGCCTGGGTGCTGCCATTTTTTTTTTTAAAAAAATTTACATTTAAAAAAAAATTCTTCTGCGCATGCCCAGAAACCTGACAATTAAGTCTTTCCCCGTCCCTTCGCTTGAAAATAATAAGAAGCTCACATTTGACACTTTTCCTTCGCTTTTGCCTAAAGCTTCCCAAAGTGGGCGTTTTCCAAAAGCTTAACCTTTTATACTGTTAATTTTATACAGTTTTATACTGTTATTCTTTAGACAAAAACATTGAGGACTGTTAAAAGATACTGTTCTTTTAACAGTCCTCAATATTTTCATCTAAGGAATCCATGACTGAAACCAAAAATGCTGTATGAGACTTGCTTGTCTTTTAACTATAGCATTTTCTGCATATTAAAGGTTGCTGTGTTGCCATGGTGTAACACACACTTTGTATGCAAAGCTTTTCATGTAAGGTATAAAATAGCAAAAATAGTAGTAACATCTCTCTGAAATAACTAATATATGACCGGCAAGCCACGCCCACCTGGTCACATGGCCGGCAAGCCATGCCCACAGAGTGGTAGTAAAAAAATTAGGAACCCGCCCCTGATTTTTACCCAAGGTATTTAGAGATTAACATAAAGTCGTATGCACCGAGCTATTCACATTTCCTAGTTTGTAGAATTATAATCACCACCATCATCCTGTAGTTAGATTGAAGAACCCAAATTTACACTTTTCTTTTTTAAAATATTAACTTTCAATTGAGCTGAAATAGGATGTTCTAAATCTGTATTATCAAAATGAATATGTTTATTCAACTGTAAGACCAAACAACTATATGTCGGTTTAATCCAATGGTTCAGAACTTTGTAAATCAATGGCTGGGATCCTATATCCTGATACATAATGTAATCACTTATTTTACCTTAGTGTAATGTGTTGTGTGAACCCACATATAATGATGTGACTGAAAAGCTCCAGTTCCCTCTATAGTGGTATCAGAAATTGAAAGGAGTATCAACATTATTCTGCTATTATTTTCAATACTTTGAATTAGAATTAAAGTTTTGTCAATCTATGTTTATCAGATCTGTGCTGGATTGTGTACCCATGATCAGCAATCATGCTGATGCTGCTGGGATGCAAATCTTAATTAAAACAGATAAGAATCTGCCTATATAAGTGTAAAGGTTGTTATACTTTTCTCTGAAAAGCAGAAAAGATCGAACTGTTTTGATCAATATGCAGTGCTTGCCAAAAGTGTACCAAAAAGCCTTTGCCCACCATGATGCCTTTCTAATTGAAGTAACAGAACCTTAGAAGCCTCCCTGGGATTCCTAGACCATAATCTTCTATATATATAAAAGCCAAATACCACTCACTCATCACAAAATCTCTAGAGCCGTAAAGCCTACAAACTTGAAACTTGGCACATATATTTCTCTTGGCTTCTAGGTGCTCGCTAAGAAAGGATTTTTCAAAATGACCATCAGATCATTAGTATTTCTTATACAGTATTATATTAACATGCTCTGATGCTAAGGAGTTAGATGTTCTACTCCTCCTTCCCACCTGAAAAGAACTCTGTTCCAACTGCCAGTTGCCTTATATTAACACACTCTGATGCTACTCCTTCGCTAAACCGGGCGTGGGTGTGGCCAGCGCGTGACTCATCCAGCCTGCAGTTTAGACATTTTACTCCCCCTCCCCACCTGAAAAGAACCCTGTGTCAAGCCGCAAGACTCGGGCTTGACACAGTAGGGCAGGCAGGGGGAAAACGCACCGGTGATGGGGTGTCGGAACGGCTGCAGCAGGATGCAGGAGACCCTGTTCCAACTGCCAGTTGCCTTATATTAACATGCTCTGATGCTACCCCTTTGCTAAACCAGGCGTGGGCATGGCCAGAGCGTGACTCATCTAGCCTGCAGGCTGGGAGTTTAGACATTCTACTCCTCCTCCCCACCTGAAAAGAACTCTGTTCCAACTGCCAGTTGCCTTATATTAACACACTCTGATGCTAAGGAGTTACACATTCTACATAAATTTTCAAGGTTTAAGTGTCAATGTATCAAGCCCGATCACATAGTTTCATAGCAAAGCACGGGTATCCAGCTACTAGTATTAATATATAGCACGCAAAGGGCTGGCAATACAATGGATACTTGCCATCATCAGTTTTAATGTGGGAATGAGCATTCTGTTTGTGAGAAAAGGATTGCTTCCTAGCACATCTTCTAGAAAAGGATGATATTGATGACCATTGCCAACCCTCAATCTCATAAGGTTGCTCTGCCATCAGTACCCAAAAATGGATCAAATGACCTCTCCCATAGGGATAAGTCTGTTCACATTCTGGAGATTCCTTTACAACAACATCACACATAATAAATCTAATTCTATAATCAAGATGATGCAGTTGCAATTATCCATTTGAGCAAGAAAAACATGTAGACAGAATTTGATTCCTGATCTAAGTCTCTTTGTTTGAAAAGGAACCAAGAAACTGGAGTGTGTATCACCCAATGGAACAGGAAGGCGGGTCATTCAGAATAACCTCAACTATCCCTTCAGCATCGTTGGCTATGTCAATCACTTCTATCATACAGATTGGAGAAGGTAGGATCTTCTCAAAGTGTAAAAATTCAAATTAAAAGACACATCTAGAAATCCACTCCATCAAGTGTGTGATATCTTTCTTATGAGGGCAATATATTCAGAGTAGAAAAATTGCGTACAAAGTGGGCTTTCCCCAGAAAACATATATAGAAAATATTTGGGGAGCAGTTCCTTAAAATGAAGTCCTGCCATGACAAAGAGAATTGAGGTAATCCTACTGAAGAAATTTGCAAAATTGTAGGTTAGGATTTTGGCTTTGTTCCCTTTTTTTTGTGGAAGGAGAGATTTCAATTTGGTGGTAAGGATGGAGTGATAGAAACAATTGGCTTTCTCTCCCTCATATCTCTATGATTGATGTAAAAATGAATATATAATATTCTGTCTGTCCGTCTGTCCATCCATCCATCCATCCATCCATCATCCGGAGGACCCGCTACCAGCTGCGCGGGACGCAGACAAGCCACAAAACTATCTCTCTCCCTCTCCCTCTCCCTCTCCCTCTCCCTCATCTATCTATCTATCTATCTATCTATCTATCTATCTATCTATCTATCTATCTATCTATCTATCTATCTATCTACAGTATCTATCTACAGTATCTATCTATCTATCTATCTATCTATCTATCTATCTATCTATCTATCTATCTATCTATCTATCTATCTATCTATCTATCTATCTATCTATCTATCTATCTATCTATCTACCTATCTACCTACCTACCTACCTACCTACCTACCTACCTACCTACCATCAGGCAGGGATCCCAACCTCTGGTTCGCAGACCGGTACTGGTCTGTGGGCCACGCAAAGCTTCATCTGTGCATGTGTGGGATATAGGTAGTGCATGAAACCATTCCCCCCCCCCCATCACTGCCAGTCCGTGAAAAAATTGTTTTCCCCGAAACTCTGGTCCTGGGTATCATACAGGTTGTGGCCAAGAAACCTACAAAATGTAGAGGATGAGGTGGTAGGAACAAATGACCTCATGCTTTTGCTTATTGGCTCTATGAGAAAAAGAAACCTCAAAATTATAACCCTATGTATAACCCTTCATACTTTCTATATTAGAATTCTGCTTATGGGGCAAAGTTGGAAGAAAGTGTACACTATTGCATTTATTACTGTGTCCCTCAGAATTAAGAATATCTAACAATCTGCAAAGGATTAGATTTAGATTTGGATTCGATCCACTTGTTCTGATTCGGGCAACTGCCACATTTCTTTAATACAATTCAGGTTGGTAAAAAGAAAAAGAAAAAAAACCCTCCCTCAAATGAAATTGATTTCCTGGTGGCCTGATAGTGTATGTAGCTTTCTTGACAACAATGATTTATTCACCTTCATCTAAGTTTTTTTTCAACTTTCCAAACTGGACTCCTGCCCTTGGAATCCCCGATGCTGTCCTCTGCAAATATTAAACAGGTCTGACTCCGCTTAGCTTTGACACAAACCTCATGTGCCATTAAATTTCTTTCAACAGGGATGGTGTTATAGCTGTGAACAAAGACAATGGTGCTTTTACCGGCGAGTATCTTCCAGATCAGCGGACACATCTCTATGGAATAACCGTAGTTCATCCATACTGTCCAGGAGGTAAAAATTAGGAATTAACCATAAATGTTGGGGCAGGATTTAAGGGCGGAGGGAGCTGGAGAAATAGTCCCACATCTTTACTCATGTAATTTCTTTTCAGGAGTGCATCAGAACCATTAGCATTATAGGAAACAACCCTGCATTTATTTATCTTGCTGATCTGCAATGGTCTGAGCTAACATAGCAGAATACGAAAACCATGTCTTAGTTGCCTTGGTAATAGGCATTCCCTCCCTGCAGTCTAGAAGGCATTGGAATAATCAAAATGGCCTCCTAAACAGCTATGTGGTTGTGGGATGCTCTAATTCCCGTGATCCCTGGCTGGCCAGGATTACATTGTAATGGAGAAAATGGCACCTATAAAATTGAAAAGGATGGAAGTCTGAATGTTTTATGTCTGTCAGTTAAATCTGTGACAGCAAACATCTTCTCCTGGAACTGTTAAAACATTTGGCACAATCAGAGCAAAAGGAGAACAGTCATAAATATGTCAAAAAGCTGTTTTAGTGCTTTGAAGGTGTCTGATTATTTTATAGGAGGCACACTTAAAACTGGAGAATTATTCTGAATCTCTTAAGTCTCTCATTCACCTGACAGGTTTCAGGAAAAGACAAGATGGATTAGAACAGGGGTGGCCAAACTATGGTTCTTTGAGGACCTGTGGACTTCAACTCCCAGAATTCCTGAGCCAGCCATGCATGCATGGCTAGCTCAGGAATTCTGGGAGTTGAAGTCCACAGGTCCTCGAAGAACCATCGTTTGGCCACCCCTGGATTAGAACATAAGGCTTGCTATTTTTCTTCTGATTTATGTCAATCCTGACCTACCCCAAGCGGGACACAGCAGCTGAGAAAGAATAGAGGTAGTCCTCAACTTATCACCACCATTGAGCCCAAAATGTCTATTGCTAAGCGAGACAGTTAAGTGAATTCTGCCCCATTTTATGATGTTTCTTGCCACAGTGATTAAATGAATCTCTGCGGTTGTTAAGCTAGTAAAATGGTTAAGTGAATCTGGCTTCCCCATCGACTTTGCTTGTCAGGTCGCAAAAGATTATCACTTGACCCCATAAATATGAGCCAGTTGCCAAGCATCCAAATTTTGAACCCATGCCCATGGGGGTGCTGCAATGGTCGTTAAGTGTAAAAAATGGTCATAAGTCACTTTTTAAAAATGCTGTTAAGTTCAATCACTAAATGAATGGTTGTAAGTCAAGGACTATATATAGTCTTTTATTATTCACATCACGTAATTCACCTAGGCTTCTTTTCCCACCTGTTGGTGCTTCTTAGAGCCAGTCTAGCAAATTGTTCTCTTCTAGCCTTGATGAGATGCTGGTGCCAATAGACCCCAACAGTCGTTTTGCAATCTCTACACAAGGAAGCTCATGGGTCAAATAGGAAAAGGCAACTCTTCTTGAGAGAAAGTACTGCACTATTGGTTATTGGTCGCATATAGTCTATGTGATCCATCATTGTCAGCTGGCAGCAGCCCTGATGGAATCACTTTCATTTTTATTTATTTTTGCAGGAAGAAAATAAGCTATTAAGTGGAGGGAAGGAGAGGAAATAAATTCCACTACGGCAGCTGGAAGAAGAGTTCCACTTCCTATCATTATTGCACACCATGCAAAAGTCCCCTCCGGCTGTATCGGGACCGTTAATATGTACTGGAGGGAATTAAGTGGTTTAACTTAGAACAAAATTATCTAGTATTTTTAAGTTATACCTCAAATCTTTACTACTGTATTTTTTTTCACAATGAAAACAATTTTATATATTGCCAAAAAGAAATGGTGCTATGACAGGGATATATTCTCTTCTGGTGATTGGAGGAACATTGTAAAAGAAATATGACCATATAAATATAGCCTTACTCCATCACTATTTTACCGGGTTGGGGGGGGGGACTTTTAAAAAGTGGAATGGGGTGGGGGATAAACCATCTGAGTTCAAACAGGGAACAGTCTAGAATGACTTCTGGAAACACTATATGAAGCAGAATGGGAAAAAAATGAGTATCTTTGCCTGTTCTTAGGAGCCATGCAAAATTGCTAAAAATATTTTAGAAAATTTAATGTTCTGCCACCTCTTGTTGCTTCTGACTTGGTGCATGACTTTTTAAGATTTACGTTAAGAATATGCTGAAATGTTTCAGATTTACCTTCCACTCTTCATATTCTGGGACTGCATGAGAGAAAAGTGTGTTTGCGTGTGTGTTAATATCTGATGGTAACTGCTAATGTTTTATAGGCTATTCCATGAATTCAATAAAAAGGCTGAATTTTTTATGAGGTCACTTGCGTTTTGTATTTGACAATCTGCCAGGAACACTTTTCCTAATCGTATACCACTGAACTGAGCAGGTAAAACACTTCAGATTCATAGGATAGGAACTGTACCGCAATCCGGTTAACTAAAACACACACACACACACACACACACAAAATAACGATCTCCCCCTTGCTCCAAAAAGCACATAGAAACAAACTCTACACATGTGCAATGTCTTATGAACAAATAAACTCAAAAGATGAGAAAATGGCCACTGCTGTACTTGACAACCTCCCATTACAGGAGGTGTAATCCAAGCTTTATTTATGCAAAGAAAAATATTTAGTGGATGTGCTGGCAGTTGCCCTGGTTTTTCCCCAAACATGGGAATTGTATCCTTTTGGAATTGCATGCTAGATCTGGAGGAGTCCCTTAACTGCATGCCAGCAACAGAAGAGCCAAAAAGCTGTTCTATTTTGTTCATCTCCCGACTTTGCCAAGTCTATGATCAGTTTTTGGATCCGCAATAATCGCTTGAACTGCTACGATGGCTTCATTTATCTTGGTCTGTAACTCACGGAGCTCTTCTATGTGCAGTAGTCGGAGGATCTGAGCAGCTTCATTGAGGACAGCATCTGGAGAGGAAGATAAGGAAAGGCAAACAGAGCTCAGTTCAAAACTCTCTTAAGTGGTGGGTCTAAAATATGGACCTCAGTCGATTCCTCTACAACCCTTTGTGACAAGCATCCCTTTATAGATGTTTTAAACCTATTGTGTCTTAGTGTATCAATTTACTTTAATTTTCTACCCTGTGAAATGCGACTATTATTTAGCAGTTTTGAGATTTTGATGCTGTGAGGTCATGGGGGAACTACAAAAAAACCCACCAAGACTTGAAGATTACGTAGAACACAAAGATTTTCAACCCCTGCCATGGGGATATGAAATGTCCCTAATTTTAAGGTGATGACACATATATTAGGTCCCTGCAGTTTGCCTACAGCTGCCATAGGCTTGCCTTCATTATTATCCAATTCTCTGGAATGCTGTTTCGAATAAATTGAGGTGCTTAACTTTGTGTTTAAAAGGGCCTTGAAAACAAATATCTTTCATTGAACATTTTAATTCCTCTTTAATGTTCTTTGTTTTCGCTTGATTTTATCTCTACTGGTAGTACTCAGTGAAGTGTAAAAGGTAAATACGAGCGGTTAAAGGCAGTACTGCAGGCCACTTTAGCTGACTGTGATCCGCAGGTCAGCGGTTCAAATCTCACCGGCTCAAGGTTGACTCAGCCTTCCATCCTTCCGAGGTAGGTAAAATGAGGACCCGGATTGTTGGGGGCAATATAAATATACATTGCTTACTGGTGTAAACCGCTTAGAGAGTGCTTGCACTGTGAGCGGTATATAAATCTCACAAAATAAATAAATAAATAAATAAATAAAATCTCACAAATAAATAAATAAATAAAGATAAAATTTCCCCTGTCCAGTCATGTCCACCTCTAGGGGATAATGTTCATCTCTGATTCTTAGCCGAGGGACCCAGTATGGTCTGAGAACACTTCTGTGGCCAACATGACTATGATTATGCCAAGGCGCATGGAACGCTGTTACCTTCCCACCAAAGTGGTACCTGTTTATCTACTCACATTTGCATCCTTTCAAATTGCTAGGTGGGAAGGAGCTGGAGCAAGAACGAGCGCTCACCCCGTCACGTCGGTTCCTGAACCTGGGCGGCTCAGCTTTAATCGCTGAGCTATCGCTTCCCCACCAGTGAAGTATAATTACGATGAAAATTCATGGGGAAATGCCAGACTAAATTATGGCATATTAGTCATTAGAATCAATACATTGTTCGCAGTAAATTGAAAGGCAAATGGGATACAGTTTCTGACATAATAAATATTCCTTAATCTTGCTGGCAAATGTGCACATTTTCCTAAAAATAAAACCTATTTCCTCTGCACAAAAGGAACACTCATCCTACTAAAGAAGCAAAATCTTGAAGAAAAGAAGGGATTGTCCTGAACAAATGAAATGGTAAATGGGATCAGGCTGGAAGGCCTGAGGAGGAAGCTTTGAGAGAAAGCAAGGAGAGGATCACTTACCTCCAGTGTCAAAGCCAAGAATATGTTTATCTAAGGTGACAGGCAAACCCTTAAAGAAAGAGACAGGAAACTCATCACTGAAACAAAATGTTATGCACAAGCGGAAAACAAATTACTTTGTTTAATTTGAATCTGGCACGTCCTACCGATTTTGCAGTAATTTTCTAGACTGAAGGTAATTTGCTGTGCTTAAACTGTGTCTTTCAAAAGAACATTCCTAATTACCAAGTGCCTGGATCATCAAGTCTATGGATTTTCCTGTCCATACCTGCAAAAACTTTAGTTGAACAATACCAACTACATACTGTGGGCAGGACAGCTTCAGATGTTAAGAAATTCAAAATAAAATACATAGAAATTTTTTAAAAAATTGTTCCACAAAATAGCTGTCTCATAATTTGCTTTCATCACTCAATTAAATGAACATATAAAATTATCCATGTGGATCAATGGCCCAAATGATCTTCCTATAACCTGGTCTTTGGGTATCAAACAGATGTTTTTTTTTTCCAGCTAGCCACTTCTTCTTGTACTTTGTAAAAAAACAGATCTACAGACCAGATTTAAAATCTATCTAAACAGGAGTCTACTGAGAATTCATCATAAATTGTCACTGAAATGGTAATGATGATAGCAATGTTGACTACAAGCTAAACAGACAAAAATCCTAGGTAAAAATGTACAAAGTAACATTTAATTATGCATTACAAACAATAAACGCACACATTCCTTATTAAAACTAAGTACCATTTATTCGGCAAATAAAATTCCTGTTGGCTAACTTGGAGATTCAAGTTTATAATGCTGGTTGTTGTTATAATCCAGGAGGAATATTTGTCTAATCCTTAAGAGGTGGCAAGAGAATCACTCTGGAGTTATCCTTAAACACAACAAGTTGCTAAAGGGAAACATTCAAAAGATGTTAAGACCGGAAGGACTTAACATCAAATTATCTAATGTTCCGTTATTATATTAGCAGTTGTTCTCAGATTGAGAAAACAAAGAAATATGGCTCATTCTGATCTCTACTTCAATTTTGAGAAGCTTCTCATTCTCCATTAATGAATACAAATCTCAACTCTTACTAGGCTTCTGAATACATTATTTAGGAAATGCTTGTGTTTGGATACCACTGTAGCTAAACAATTATGTAGGATTGTATCTTTTATAAACTTAAGCCAATGTTTGAATAGCTAAAACAGATTACTTCAGATATACCCGGACTCAAGGATCTTTTATTAGACATTCTCTAAAACAGAGTTCCCCAACCTTTCCGAGTTGGCAGCCCGGAGTTGGGGGCAGGGGGGAAAGAGGGAATGACTTTGTGGAAGGGGCAGGTGCACGTGTGGGCGTGCACCCGTGACATTGTGTGAGGGGCTATGACTGCCCCCAACGGGGCTCGTGCGAGGGGGCCCGCAACCGCCCATAATGAGACTCATGTGAATGGGGCAGCGAGCGCCTGCAACAAGGCTTGCGTGAGGGGCCACGAACTCCCGTAATGAGGCTCATGCGAGAGGGGCCGTGCGAGCATGCAGGCATGCATGCACCGGCCGGCCACTCATGCGGCCCAGTGGCGATTAGGCCACGGCCCACAGGTTGGGCACCCCTGCTCTAAAACAAGGAGACTTGGGTTTAAGCAAATGCTGAGGCTACCTCTGCAAAAGTATTTTACTCCAGCTTTCCTATATGCTTGTGTGGACTGTTGTTGTTTTTAATCTATATGGATTCTTGTAAAAAAATTTAGTAGGGGCTAGTATAAGGCAGCTATTCTTTACCTTGATGAGATAAAACATATCTTGCATGCAGAAGAGCCATGATTTGCTTTCCGATAGAATGAGGACGGGGAAGTGCATTTTGAAATTTTTTTGAAAGGATGCTTTGTTTAAACCAGTGGTTCCCAAAGTGGGGTCCATGTCCCACAGGGGGGCAATTTGATTTTTAATGGGGGAAATTGGAACCTTGTTTAAACCAAGTTAATGGCCTTTTGGGCTTCCTCCACGTGAGTAGTAGTTCACTTTTTGAATAGTAAGAATTATATGTCATGGGGGGGGGGGGGGGCATCAGGATTTTAGATATGCTTAGGTGGAGAATGGCCAAAAAAAGGTTGGGAATCATTGGTTTAAACCTTTGCTGAATCAAAACATTCCTCCAAAGCTTTATACAGCCTTAGGATTTGCAGCCATCAGCATCCTGCTTAAAGATATGAAATAAACCATCATTTCTTGCATTTAAAATATAAAATACCTCTTTTGACTGATTTGCTTTTGCAACAGCATCCTGACTTAAGCGTTCTTGAACCAAAATGCGAATTGCCTGAGAAATAGGAAAAAAGTAGATGTACTTGTGTGCTTATAAATGCTAGTGTGACATACGCAACAAATTATACAGCACTGCAATCATACATATTGCTATAGAGCATTTTACATAGGAAAACACTGTCATTTCTAACTTCAAGCAGTTTATTAATTAGAATTCAGCAGAGGGAGGGATGGAAGAAGCAGAACGGTATTAAGATCAAATGGAAACTGAGTCAACAATGTGTATATTCACATTTGATTCCAGCTCTCTGTTTGGGGTGCTTTTTTATTTTTTACTATAGTTCAACATTTAATGTTAGATAAGACTTCATATAGAAATGCACCTTGGATCTAAGTGCTATGTGTGGGTTAAGTTCAGTGACATAATTCATTTACCTGCACATCATATTTGCTCTGCATGAGTGGGAAAGCAACATGGTAGCTGCAGTGGCTGAAGGTTGACTCAGCCTTCCATCCTTCTGAGGTGGGTACAGTAAAGACTCAGATTGTTGGGGGCAATATGCTGACTCTATAAACCGCTTAGAGAGGGCTGTAAAGCACTGTGAAGCAGTATATAAGTGCTATTGCTATTGCAGAACATGCATACTGGAGGAAGGTAATAAAAATTCCCATTGAACAAATGTAAATATATGCTTAACAGATGGAGTTGCACCTACAGTATACCGTATTTTTCAGAGTATAAGACACACCTCTTTCCTCCCTAAGAGAGGCTGAAAATTTGGGTGTGTCTTATATTCTGAATGTAGCTTTTTCCAGCCCTAACGAGCTAACGATCTCCCCAGTTCTTACCTTGCTGGCTCTTTCATTGTTACTCTCTCGGAAGAATGTTTTTCCAGCTCTAAGTCTTTGCAGGCTTTTTTTCATTGCTCTACTTGCTCCAAATAAGTTTCTTTCCAGCCCTAACGAGGTGCTAATGGTCTTCCCAGCTCTTACCGGCTTGCTGGCTCTTTCATTGTTACTCTCTCCGAATAAGGTTTTTTTAAGCCCTAACCAGGGGATAAAATAATGTGCTGAAGCTGACCAGACTAAGGACGCTAGCCAGATGAATACCTGGTAGGCAGATTTCCCCCCCCCCTATTTTCCTCCCCAAAAACTAAGGTGCGTCTTATACTCCGGTGCATCTTATACTCCGAAAAATACGGTATATAGGAACTCTTTTTAATGCTGTAGGGAAACAGATATAAAAACATCTAGTAGGGACATATTTAATGTTTCTCTACCTGCTCTTTCTCTATAGTGCTTGAACAACAACTCTATAGTGCTTGAAGAACGTGCTGGGAGTTATTACTTTTGATCATCACTATGTCTATTATACTGCGGGCTCACTAGCTAATACTCTTGACCATCTACCTCATTCCAAAGATAGATGAATCATTACAAACATATTTAGAGCCGAGGTGGCGCAGTGGTTAAAAGCAACACTGCAACCTACTTCAGCTGATTGCTAGTTCAGCAGTTCAGCTGTTCAAATCTCAACAGCTCAAGGTTGACTCAGCCTTCCATCCTTCCGAGGTGGGTAAAATGAGGACCCAGATTGTTGGGGGCAATATGCTGAAGTCTGTAAACCGCTTAGAGAGGACTGTAAAGCACTATGAAGCGGTATATAAGTCTAAGTGCTATTGCTATATTAGTACAGTAGGAATAGTCAACATTCTAGTATGGAAGCTGTGAAAGACACTTCAAAGCCCTACAATTTGTGTCCTTCATAACAAAAAGGCCATGTTGCAAAGGCCCACCATTCCTAATTGAAGACAGTGCAAAACCTGTATTGAATGTGATCAGCCAAATAATTAATCAAAATGAATCAACAAGCAGGCATAAGTTTAACCAAAGCAGGGACTGGCAAAAGCACACAACTCTAGGCCTGAAATTCAAACTGTGTGTATTTACTTAGACTCTAGAATCTAGATGCATTTTTTTCCATCTAAAGAAGAGATCATTGAGTGTCTTCTGAAACTGTCCTTCAACTGAGTTGCTCTTACAGTTAATAGTTTTTCTCCTATATTTGAGCTAACTTTTTTTTTCAGAAACTGGATTAAAAAAAGAGTAAAGCAGAACATTATGAATATAGTCTTAGATACAGCTAACTAGTGAAAAATGATCATCCTGTTACTGAAACATGTGCTTAGGTTATATACAGGAAACACAACTAAAAAAAAGATTCTGGAAAAGGAGAAACTTCTAAAAACACACATTCTGAACAGCATATATTTCTGAAGGGTATTAGGTTTCAAGGCAGCATCTAGACAATAGGTTAACGAGTCTCTTTCTTATGCTACATTGTCCACCTCAAATTTTTCATGGCTGTCAAATAAATACTAAAAGTGATGGAGAAGGGAACATTCAGCAAGTTTACGCAAATCATTTTTTAAAGAAGAATTTAAATGAGAGCTAGTGGAATAACTCATTAATAAGCTAACCTTAAGCACAACCAAATAGTCATCATGACGTTGGATCTGAAGAAGATTTGCCAAAGACATCACGCCAGCTTTAAAATCAGGATTATTCACTGTAAAAAAAAAAGGACATAGGTACAGGTTGATTTTTTTTTGATGCACATTTGACACAGAGAAAAAAATTAAACCGCATCTTTACTCACCATCCAGGTTTATCAGGGGCTCTGCATTTTTGGCTGCGTTATCTGCATTTTTAGCCCCTTCTGGTGTAGGGTCCTTATATTTGTCAGCTGTTAAAAGAAAAGCCAGTTCACTGAATGCATAACTATAGGTCACAATACAAAGAACAAGCTCAAAATTAAACAAAGCAAAGGAAATAAGTCTTATACTATTCTTCTAATTCCCGAGAACAGCATGTGCATAACAGCAGCAGCTGTCTACATTGTTCAAAAATTTCATTGTAGATGCTTGTTAATTGCTACTAATAATGAATTCTAAGTAGCATCTATCATGTTCAGTGACAGCAAACAACCTTTTTTTAAAAAAAAAACAATGAAGACTAAACAAGCTGTCCAAATTCAGAAAAAAAAATCAAAAGCCAAAACTGTAGCTTTAATAGAAAAGTGGTTCACAGTATCTGCAAAATAATTGCAAATTGGATTGGTGGATAAGTTGTTTGAAGTAAAAAATAGGTATGAAGTGAAATTGTTAATCTATCTTTTACAGTTGATTAGTTACCTGTCTGTCCTCTGCCCATGGGAGGGGGGGGAGCTGATGGGGAAACAGCTGCAGAGAAATGAGTGAGGCAGGATTAAGCATTCCCCAATTCAACCTTTCTGCAGCGAAATGGCAGATCAGGTATTCCAAAATGCCTGTTTTCCAGTCTGACCAACTTTAAAATGTGTGAACTTCAATGGCTAAGGAATTCTGGGAATTGAAGTCCATACAACTTTAAGTTGCCCAGGTGAAAAAACACTGTTTTAGCACATTAAACTGTTAGTATCTGAAAACTAGGAACTAAATTCATGTTTCAAGGACAAATCCTTGCATTTGTACATTTGGTCTTAATTGCATTTTCATAGTCAGCCTCAACTCAACTCTAAAAGGTTGATTGGGTTAATGCATAGGTGTCAAACTTGCTGTGTCACATTAGGTTTTGTGATGTTTTCCCCCTTTGCGGAGCTGGGGTGGGCGTGGCTTGGGCATCTGGCCCATGGGCCGCCAGTTTCACATCCCTGGGTTAATGCTTTGAAGTAAAGCAGCTTCATTCAGATGTCAGTTAAGTCATACTGGAGTTAAACTTTGAATTAACCAGGTAGAAACAAAGATTTTCCTACTATGAATGTTAATTATACATGCTTCTAGTTTTTTAGGTACTTAGAATTAGAGCATGTGTAAATAAAGAAATTAATTGAAGCGTAAATTGAAATCTTACTTACTTTTACAAATATGACTGCAATTTTAAATTAAAGAATAATCTATCACATTTTAGGCAAGAGAAGATTAAAAAATCCAGCATACCATTGTCTCCATACTCAAGCCTAACTGCCAATCCCAAAAGCCAATCAATGGCTTCTTGCCGTTCTTGTATAGTGAAAGGACAATTCACATCTTTAAGGTACTGTTAAAAAAAGTAAATCAAACATCTCAATTAACAACAAATCTTAAAAGTTATAGGTTTCACTTGGAAGCTTAACAGAAGCTTAACAGACATCTGGCACTGGATTATGAATTCAGCATTAAAGAATCTTCCAGGGGAAAAAAACTTGTTGCTGTCATACTTGATCTGAGACATTTCAGCACTTTTTATGTCAAGAGCAGCCATTTCTATTATTGATAAAGGTTATTTCCAGCTATTATGAAATAGCTTGGAGGATACTTCCTTGTGATCTTTTTTATGCCACAATCATAATATTAAAAAGGCATGGCTGAATGAATAGGACCAGTTCTTTCCTTTCATCTAACCTTTTCTTAGCTATGAAGTGTGCTTCATTGGGTAATAAGATCATGAACACAGTTCCAAATGTTCACAGTGCCATGAAGCAAAGCAGTATACTTATTTTTAACTCTCAGTTGTTTATATTCTAATTCTGCCAATTTTTTTCATTACTGCTGTGCCTCCAAAATTGTTCCCAATTCAAACTCCAAATTACTTGTTAGCACAGTGAACTCTTAGTTGGTCCCTCTCATACATTTCTTACTTCACAATGGATTTTTACAATTTATACCCACCATTTTGGTGGTCTCCTTCCAAGACTGAATAAAAGGAAATATTGGATGGCCACAAAAAATTATATATATAAACTGGGTTTCTTCTGGAGAGCTAATGATTTCTGTAAGTTGACCTTTTTTAGCCTTAATGCTGAAAACAATTTTTACTGATCTATCCTATAGCATAAACAAAGATTTAAGTTAAGTGAAACCACAAAATTAATTATTTTCCTATAACAAGAGAGGTGTATGAACACAGGAAGAAAACTGTAATTGTGAGAATGAATGCAAATTGGGGGTTTATTTCTTTCAAGACTTTTAGAAAGTAATGTACAATGGCTCTGACTTACAATATATTAACATCATTTACTCTATTAAAACTTTTATTTAATTCTAAGGCACAAGCGTTATTAATTTACTTAGAGAAGATTCCTGGACTCCTGCTGGGTTATAGAAACAACATGCATTGTTCCCAAATATGAAAATATTCTCAACTCCCATGGCTATTAACAGCAAAGGTAACATGATACCAAAATATTCCAATTTAAAGTCAGCAATGTACAAGGCTACCAATTGTTGGAAGAAAATATAATGCATCACATATTGAGCAAATAGTATGTAATTATCTGGATTATTCTAGCAGTATCAGGGCAAATAGGTTTTTCTTATCACTAAATTCTACTCTTGGTTTTTTAAAGTATGTTGCAGACCTATATTGCAACTGACAATGCAGTTGTAGAAACCAATTTGGTATGTCCAACTTTTATAAGAAAATGCTACAGCCAGTGAAAATACCTTAATTTTACTTTTCTGTGCTTTCATCAACTCTAGTCCTAAATCAGGGGTCCTCAAACTTTTTAAACGGGGCCAATTCACGGTCCCTCAGACTGTTGGGGGGGGGGGTTGGATGGGTGAGCGTGTCTAGGTGGGCATGTGTCTAGGTGGGCATGGTTAATTTAGCAGTCCATTAAACAATACACACAAATTAAACTTTAATTTGTTTTGTTCCTGGGGGTGTTTTATTTGCTTTTGTTTGCATGTTGCTCTTTTGCTTGACTTTTCTATTTACTAGATCATTTTTTAAGTTGTTTGTCTAGTGGTCCACTTCAGGAAACTCAGTTTTTCAGCAATTCTTTTCACCCCAAGGAGCTTACAATCAACAAGTCTCTCTGTGTCTCTATCTCTGTGTCACTTCTCTCTTTCTCTCTCTTTCCCTCCCTCTCCCACTCTCTGGGAGGCCTCTGCATGCACTGTTTTTGGCCTGCGGAGTGCTACTGGAGGCGGGCGAGTCCAAAAACGTTTTTTACCTTACCCGCCTCCACTAGCACTCTGCAGGCCAAAAACGGGACCTCCCCCACCTCCAGAAGCACTCTGCTGGCCAAAAATGGGGCGTGCAGAGGCCTCCCGGGGCGTCCATGTGCCCAGTTTTTGGCTTCCCCCCTCCTCCAGTAGCACTCTGCTGGCCAAAAATGTTGGCCTTACCTTCCAGTTCCAGCCCGTGGGGCTCGCAAAGGTAAGTCCTGCGCTCAGCTGAAGGATAGGGGGCTGGTGGGTGGGACAATGTGGGTGGGGAAGCCTTGTGGTCCTGTGCAGGCCGGATTAATGGCTTTGGCAGGCCATATCTGGCCCGCGGGACGTAGTTTGAGGACCCCTGTCCTAAATAGCATGTAATGTGTTGTTGTGAGTAAAACAGATCCCATCCACATGCTTAGAAATTGCACTTAAAAATAACACTACCTTTTCAAAGGACGTTGACCATTCTGTGGCATTATGGATGTTTCTTAAGTTCCCCCTGTCT
This sequence comes from Diadophis punctatus similis, assembly GCA_023053685.1. Lineage (NCBI taxonomy): Eukaryota > Metazoa > Chordata > Lepidosauria > Squamata > Dipsadidae > Diadophis > Diadophis punctatus. The sequence continues at coordinate 1,965,935 of JALIGW010000047.1, forward strand.
TCTATTTTATAGTGTCGGATTTTCTGGTCTTCAAGCCAAACAATAAAGTTTCTAAATTCTGTTTCATCTACAATAACAAATAAATACAAGTCACATTAAAAAAATACTTTTCCTTAAATTAAAAGCAGTCCTTATAATTTTCTGTACAATTATACTACATTCTACTAAATTTGACATGGACAGGTTTTTCGCTGATCCGTGAGCTGCACTGGCTGCTGATTTGCTTTTGGGTGCAATTCAAGGCTTGGTTATTACTTATAAAGCCCTGCATGGATGACATGGGTCTAGATTACTTGAAGAACCATCTCACCCTGATGGGACAGCCACTCCCCCATGCTGGCAGAGGATGTATGCTGCAGATCCTGCCTGTCAAGGAACTCTGGCTGGCGGGGTCCAGAAGAGCCTTCTCTGCCATAGCTCCAGCACTTTGGAACTTCTTGCTCCATCCCCCTATTGAGATCTGCCTCCACTCTCCTAACCTTCCCTAAGAGCCTGAAGACCTGGCTCTGACAGTTGGCCCGGGGGGGGGGGGGGATAGGGGAGTACTGCAGCGAGGTGGGCAACAAACAAATGATGAATGTATTTTTATGACGACTATCATCATGTTTTATCACTTATTGCTTGTATGTACACTGAGAGCTTATGCACCGGAGACAAATTCCTTGTGTGTCTAATCACTCTTGGTCGATAAAGAATTCTATTCTATTCCTGTTCTATTCTATTCCTGCAATATAGTCCTATTATTGTTCTGTAAGGCAGCTTACAATTTTGAATCTTATCTCTATATAGCTTTCTTTAAAGATGGAGGTTGGTAAGCTATACTGAATCAGTATTGGTAACCTGGCTGGAGAATTCTGGGGGTTGCCAAGGTTGAATACCCGTTCTACGTTCTAAAATAACCACAATATAGTTAAGTAGCAAAAAAATAATAATCAAATCTCTCTACCACCTCCATTTTGCCTGTGATACCAGTTCAAAGAGAAGACTTTAGCAACTTCGGCTCCAGTTTTCTATGTCATAAGCTCCCAAATGTGAGTTCCTTCTCTTTTGATCTCCAAGAAGTCATAAGAAGTTGCAGGAAAAGTGTGGAATTGCTCCCCCGAGGGTTCACTTGTAGTTTCAGGAGCTACTACTACAGGGTTTAGGGTAATTAATTTCAACCTCCTTTTGGGAAACTCAACTCCACCAGACGCTTGCCATATCTGGCAAGATACCAAATGCTTGTGTTCCATACAAACCTAACTTTTGTACTCTCGGTAATGTGAGCACTTAACAAAGCGTTTAAGCTGGTACTCTCCAAATATGGCTGATTACAAAGAATAATAATAGAATAGAATAGAATAGGAGCTGGAAGGGACCTTGGATGTCTCCTAGTCCAGCCCCCTGCTCAAGCAGGAGAACCTATACAATCTCAGACAAGTGACTGTCCAGTCTCTTCTTAAAAACCACCAGTGATGGAGCGCACACGATTTCTGAAGGCAAGCTGTTCCACTCACTGTCAGGAAGTTTCTCCTTAATTCCAGGTTGCTTCCCTCTTTGATCAGTCTCCAATCATTATTTATTTATTTATTTATTTTGTTATTCTTATATGCCGCCCAACTCCCAAAGGACTCAGGGCGGCGTACAACATAAGAGATACAAGAATAAACAAAATTTCAAACAATTTAAAAACAGTACAAAATTTAAAAGACAGTATAAAAGTAGCAGCAACATCCATCCATTCGACCACATACATACTTGGGGGGTAAGCTCAAATGGGTTAAGCTGTCCCCCCCACCTGCAGGAAGAGCCAAGTCTTAACGGCCTTTCGGAAGGCCAGCAGAGTGGGGATGGTTCGGGTCTCTGGGGGGAGTTGGTTCCAGAGCACGGGGCCGGCCACAGAGAAGGCCCTCCCCCTGGGGCCCGCCAGCCGGCATTGCTTGGCCGACGGGACCCGGAGGAGGCCAACCCTGTGGGCCCTAACCGGTCGGAGGGAAGTATGTGGCAGAATGCGGTCCCGGAGATATCCTGGTCCTAAGCCATGAAGGGCTTTAAAGATGGTGATCAACACCTTGAATTGGACCCGGAGACCGATGGGCAACCAATGCAGCTGGCGGAGAATCGGTGTCACGTGGGTGTACCTCGGCACACCCATCACAGCACGCGCAGCCGCATTTTGCACCAACTGAAGTCTCCGGATACTCTTCAAGGGTAGCCCCATGTAGAGCGCATTGCAGTAGTCCAAACGCGAGGTGACAAGGGCATGAGTGACCGTGAGTAAAGCCTCCTTCTCCAAATAAGGCTGCAGCTGGTGCACCAGGCGAACCTGTGCAAAGGCCCCCCTAGCCACAGCAGAAAGGTGATGATCTAATTTTAGCTGTGGATCTAGGAGGACCCCCAAGTTGCGGACCTGGTCTGAGGGAGTCAGTTTCGCACCCTCGAAGACCAAGGAGGGACAGTTGTCATGGTCCTTAGGAGGCATTATCCACAGCCACTCGGTCTTGTCGGGATTTAGTCCGAGTCTGTTCCTCCCCATCCAGATCTTAACGTCGTCCAGGCATCGGCACATTACATCAACTGCCTCACTGAAGTCAGACGGGGTGGTGATGTACAGCTGGGTGTCGTCAGCGTACTGATGGAAACACACCCCATGCCTGCGGATGATCTCACCCAACGGTTTCATGTAGATGTTAAACAGGATGGGCGAGAGAACCGACCCCTGGGGCACCCCACATAGTAGGGGCCTGGGGGACGATCTCTGCCCTCCTGCCAACACCGACTGCATCCGATCGGCGAGATAAGAGGAGAACCACCGCAAAACGGTGCCTCCCACTCCCAACTCGCCGAGCCGATGCAGAAGGATACCATGGTCGATGGTATCGAAAGCCGCTGAGAGGTCAAGTAGCACCAGGATGGAGGAGTTCCCCCCATCCCGGGCCCGCCAGAGATCATCCATCAGAGCGACCAAGGCAGTTTCTGTACTGTAGCCGCGCCTGAAACCCGACTGATAAGGATCTAGATGATCTGTTTCATCCAGGAGCTGCAGAAGCTGGGTCACCACCACCTTCTCTACAACTTTACCTAGAAAAGGTAAGTTGGAGACTGGACGATAGTTTTTCAAATCGGCTGGATCCAGGGAAGGCTTCTTCAGGAGGGGTCGCACCACCGCAGCTTTTAATGACTGCGGTACGGATCCCTCTCGCAAAGAAGCGGTGATCACCGCCTGGATCCAGCCGCGTGCCACCTCCCTGCTGGCCGAGACCAGCCAGGAAGGGCACGGGTCCAATAAACAGGTGGAGGTACCCATCGCTCCCAATTATTATTATATTATCCCAATAATCCAATTATTTCTTGACCTGCCCTCTGGTGCTTTGAAGAATAATTTGACCCCCTCTTTGTGGTAGCCCCTCAAATACTGGAATACTGCTATCATGTTGCCCCTAATTCTTCTTTTCTTTAGACTAGCCAGACCCAAAATCTACAGCCGTTCTTCATATGAACCAATACCCGTAGCTTGGCTTAACTAAGAGTGATGGGAGCTGTAGTTGCATATACCTTAAGGTGGGGGGGGGGGAGAAGCGCCGTAGGGGCGTGGTCAACGCAACCATTCTCTTATCCAGAAAGCGAAGGGGGGCTTCGCGCATGCGTATCAAAATGCCAACTGCAGTTATCAGCCATGAATGAGACGATTGGGTTCGTATTGCGGCCTATTGGTAACGGCTTCCCTCACCTCGGCAGTTGAACCCAGTTGGGTTGTGGTAGTCGAGCGCCGACAGTTTCCGCCGGAACATGGCGTTGCTCTCTAAGCGAGAGACTTTCGAGCCGAGTCGACGTCGAATCAAGAAGCGCTTCTATATCACCAACAAGCGGGTAGAGGAGACTTGAGAAAGAAAGAGCGCCTGCGCGACTCGCTTGCTGGACTAGAGGGAGAGTTGGCAGTAGCCAATCACTATATTTCAAGGGCGCGCGTCACGGCTGGTGAGCGGGACTAATACGCTGGGAGAAAAAGGCAAAAATGATTGGTTAAGCGGTTTGACTGACAACATCAGTAGCCAGTTAAGAAAGAAGGCAAGCCTTTGGACAGGAAGGGAAAGGAGATTTTTAAACCTAGGAGACTAGGCGTGTTTCCGTTCTTATGGCAGCTTTTGTTTAGGGCAGGAATTGGCCTTACAGAATTTTTAAATCAGCTATGATTAGAGCCCGGCACGCCATCTCCTTTCTTGCAAAAACTCAGCCAGGAAAGGATAGAGATGCGGGGAGCAAAAACGTCAGCAGTGGATTATTTGTGCGTTGTGTCCGAAATATGAATGCAATGTTTCTCAAACTGGGCCACTTTTAAGAGACGTGGACTTCAGCTCCCAGAATGCAAGCTGGCTGGGGAATTCTGGGAATTGAAGTCCACTTGTCTTAAAAGTGGCCAAGTTTGAAGAAACACTTGTTAATGCATGGAGACGAATTGTTTAAGAAATTTAAGAATAGGTTATATAATACAGGAGAATGATGGGAGTTGTACCAGTATGAACAAGTATGCTTATTAGTTCTATAGTGTTCCTATGTATTGGTCGCTGAATTTTTTTAGTGAGGATCAGGGTGACTTCACTGTGTTAAGTTTCCTTTGGCTAATTTTTAAAAGCTAAACGATCAGAATCCCAAAACTTAATTTAAAACCTTTGTAACATAGTTTGTTTCTTGGGCTTTAGTTAAACAAAACAGAACAAAAAAAAGCAAAATAACTTACACGCACATAATATAAACATACCCTGAAGGCTTTTTATACATGTTCCGTATTTTCTTTTTAGTGCTTATCTTAGCTTAATGGCAGGGTTCTCTCTTATACTGTGCTTATCTAATTTAATCACTGAATTTTACTTTCAAATGTGTTGTGTTCCTTCCCTAAAAGTAATTTACAAATGTTGTAATAGCAGAAGTATTATTTTGTTACCTGATTTCTCACCAAAATTACTTCCTATTCTGGACACCTAAATGATGGGTAAAGATGCATTTCATATGATAAAGCAAATTAGAACCTTAAATAAAAATACCAAGAACTTAAAGCAACACAAGTAAAATGAATTAGAGGACTGTATTACAGAAGAAATTCAAATAAATGAAATAATACAGTTACGTGCTATCAAATCAGGTTTTTTAGTGATGACATACAGATTTTCTTCATAATGATGGCCTTAACCTGTTCCTTCAGATCTTCAAATGATGCATCCATTGCTACTATAACTAAGTACATTGCTCTTGCTGCTAGTCAGCATTTTTCCCCTTCTATCTTTCCCATCATTAGAGCCTTTTCTAGAAAGCTAGGTCTTTGCATAGTATACCCAAAGTAGAATAATTTATGCCTAGTCAATTATGTCTTGAATGAGAACTGTGGATTGATTTGTTTCATGATCCATCAGTTTATTTTCTTGGCTGTCCATACTCTTCTCAGGAGTCTTCTCCAACATCAAACTTCAAAAGAGTCAATACTCTTTCTATTCTGCTTCTTCCAAGTCCAACGTCTGCTCCCATAAAGTGTCACAAGGAATACCATTGCTTGTCCTACGGTAATCTGATCTTTGTAGGTACAATTGTATCGCAGCATTTGAATCTCTTTTCCAAGGCCGCCATGGTTGCTCTACCAAGCACTACTAGTCCGTGGCTGTCACGGTGTGATTATTGCCTGTTACATGTATATGCAGGGAGATGCATCCCTATTCAATATAATAGTTTATTCCTGAGCACGTGATTGATATGTTCTTGTACGCATGTGTGCATTCCATTCTACGCTCTACCCTTCTTGCTCTGTCTTCCATTGAGAGAAGACGCACATTCATATTAGAGATGTAAACAAATGAGGATTTATTGTTTTTGTACCAAAATAAATATTTTTACTTAGACTTTTAAACTGCGGTTTCATTTCTAATGTCTGATGTCCGGGAAAAGATCAAACATCACCTCTGTGAGATTAATTCTCACATCTGTCAGTGGCATATTTCTTGACTGCTTATTTCTTTATTGTTGATGGTTGATCCTAAAAAGCAGAAGCTACCTACCACTTCAGTTTCTTCATTGTCATTTCTAAGACTGGCCGCTGCGCCAGTTATCATTATTTCGGTTTTCTTTGTATTTAATTTTAGTCCCAAGTTTTCACTATGCTCCTTAACTTTTATAATCCTAGCTTGCAGAACCTTTGTATTTTTGGCTATTAAAGTGTCATCTGAGAGAAATACTGGGAGCAATGATGGGAGTTCACCATTACATTTTAATTGGGTTTTTAGCTTCACTTGTTATATCGACTCATCTGTTGTTGATAGTTCATTATATATACAAACTTAGGTAATTGTAAAGATTATGGAGGAATTTTAAATGTTCTACTGCTCACAAACATTAACTATTAATGCCTTCCCCAGTAGTACTAATGCCCTCCCCAATGCTTTATCACATTGATGGTAGTCTTTGGATTGTAAATAAGATACCTGGGGGGGGGGCACAAGTTTATCCCCCCACTAAACAGGAAAACCCCATGATTTACACATCACTATTATTGGTTTGGATGATATGTTAACAGAATAACAAGTTGGAAGGGACATTGGAGGTCTTCTAGTCCAACTAGGGGCGTGCATAAGCGCACCATTGTGCCTACCGTCCCTGTCCTACTGTCCTATTGCCTAATTTACCTGTACCTACTTTGCTAATGTTTATGTTTATACCAATACCTGCTATCTTGCACGTTTGACAAATAAATAAAATAAAAAACTCTGGAGACCCTAGAATTTCAGAGAGGTGGCTCTCCAATCTCTTTTTAAAAACCTCCAGTGATAGGGCACCTACAACTTCTGAAAGCAAGCTGTTCCATTGATTAATTGTTCTCACTGTCATTTCTCTTTAGTTCTAGGTTGCTTCTCTCCTGGCTTAGTTTCCATTCATTGCTTCTTGTCCTGCCTTCAGGTGCTTTGGAAGAATAGGTTGGCCCCCTCTTTTTTTTGGCGGCCCCTTAAATGCTGGAAACTCAAAGTGAAGTCGTATTATGCATTTTGTGTACATCAAGAACATTGTAAATGACAGTTTAGAGCGTAGTGTAATGCCTGAACTAGGCCATTGAGGGTTGTTTAGCTAATTTAGTGTGATTTGTGAACTATGATCCTCTCTAACTGCTGTGAGTTGATTAATTGGCATTTACCTAAATTATCCACTAGAGGGCTTTCCACGAAGTTTGCCGTTTTAGATAGATCTGTGTTCCAGTTATGCAAAGTAGTAGTATCCCAGCAAGGTATTAATTTATGTATGAAGTGCACTGCAACCATCTTCCTTGAAGATCTTGTATGTGATCAGAAGAATGTTGCTGACCACATGCACTTAGATCAGTCAGATACAGAGTGATTTATCCAGGGCCTACGGTATGACTAGATTTTCTCTTGTTTTTGTAGACAGAAGCAGGATTGGCCGAGGCATGCAGTCTTAAGTAAAGGTTTTGGTTTCCAGAATGTCAGAACAGGGGCAAGTGAGCAGGCATTCTCCAAATAATTGGATTTCGGCTCCTTTCATCAGCTGGCCAAATTGATAAGGGATGAGATGAAGAATCACCAAGTTGCCGACTCTGGGTTTAGGGTTTCAGAGGGGAATTTTAAAACATGTGCAACATAATCCATCACTTTGAAAACAGATTGGGGGGGTTGGGAGAAGGAAATCCCAAGAAGGTCCAAGACATTGCATAGCCCCCTCCAAATCCTGCAGTGCACCTGTGGATTGTCTGAATGGGAGATTCTTTTGAACTTCTTTTTCAGTAGGCTGACTAATCTCAGGCTATGAGTACAGTATATCTGATAGCCTACAGTTACCGTATTTTTTGGAGTATAAGACGCACCTTTTTCCTCCCTAAAAGTGGCTGAAAATTCAGGTGCGTCTTATACTTCGAATGTAGCTTTTTCCCCAGCCCTAACTGGGTGCTAACAGATCTTCCCAGCTCTTACCTTGCAGGCTTTTTCATTGTTACTCTCTCCAAAGAATGTTTTTCCAGCCCTAAGTCTTTGCAGGGTTTTTTTTCATTGCTCTACTTGCTCCAAAGAAGGTTTTTTCCAGCCCTAACCAGGTGCTAACGATCTTCCCAGCTCTTACTGGCTTGCATGCTCTTTCATTGTTACTCTCTCAGAAGAAGGTTTTTTTAAGTCCTAACCAGGGGATAAAATAATGTGCTGAAGCTGACCAGACTAAGGACGCTAGCCAGATGAATACCTAGTAGGCAGATTGTTTTCCCCTATTTTCCTCCCCAAAAACTAAGGTGCGTCTTATACTCTGGTGCATCTTATACTCCGAAAAATACGGTAAACTCTTGATTTTCTTCGTTTTAACAAGTAGCTTTTCCATCAGAATTTCTCTCCAAGTAGCTGAAAGTAACAAAACATTGACTCCTACAGTAACAAATATGACATGAAACATGCCATGAAATATTGCAGACAGCATCTGCCTCTTCCCTCCCTGTCTGAATGATATTCCAGAGGGCTTTTTCTCAACCTGCCAGCTGTTTCCTACTAAAACTTACTGTTATAGTTAACTCTGCAAGATGTTGCACAATATGGCAAGAACTTTAGCACTTAACTGGACTCTAGTACTACATTACAACTAGTCAACCTGTGCTGCTCCAGATGTATTGCCATATATTTTTCATCACATCTGGGATGGTTTGGGGAGGTTATTCAAAGTAATGCATAAGTTTCGAGAAAAGTTCCCAGGCCTAAAGTAAAGACCTAGCTTGGTTCTAGAAGACTTTGTTCTTGTAACATACCACTCCGTGGTTTATTTGACCTGAGTTTACTCATTTAATTGATTAACACAACACATTAGACCATTAAATATACTGACTTTCTGCAAATATTGGCTGCACTTACTGTACACATTAGCCTGGTTAGTCAGTCAATCAAGTTTTAGGAATTCAAACAAGCTAGCCAAATGGGCTGGCTTAGAACCTGCAGTGCCACGAAAACAAAACAACTAACCAAGGTCGACATTAATAAAACTTGCTATATTTGCAAATGAAACTGCTAGTTACCTGATCTGGCTAAGCTTGTTGTGTGAACACACATGAACTGGTCAGTCACATTTTAACTTGGCATAGTGTGTGATCATTCTAATTGGACTGATAGACTGAATTCACACAACACATAAACATAAAAATAATGTAATTAGTGTGGTTTTGCCTTATTGTATGAATCCGAATATAATTGGTAAACCACGGTTTATGGCTTATGTACATTCAAATAGTTGGCTCGTGTATGAAATCATGTCTAAGAAACAACTAGCATAGAATCCTAACCTTAAGTTGAGATACTTTTAAGGTCTGAAATGGAATGAGATCCTTTTGGGTAACATCACCTTTTCTCTGCCACTTGGTCTAGGTAGTTTTCTGATTGGTGGCCCAGTGATTAGAATGCAGTATGGCAGACTGACTCTGCCCATTACCAGGACTTCGATCCTGAACTGTTTCAAGGTTGACTCAGCCTTTTATCCTTCCCAGGTCGGTAAAATGAGGACCCAGATTGTTGGGGGCAATATGCTGACTCTGTAAACCAGTTAGAGAGTGTTGTGAAGCAATATGAAGCAGTATATAAGTGCTATTGTTGTTGACTTTGGGCCATTTTTCTGTGATTGTTGATTAACCTGCATTTTTGGAGGCACATATTTATTTTGCATTTTACATAATGTTGCTTATTGGAAAAAAAAAGAAAATCCTGGTCTATGTATGTGTACGTATATGATTATTTCTGGGTTTGTTATTTATTCCTATTGTAATAAAACATTAAGTGTGTGTTACCTGAGGAGGTTGTATGGTGTTAGTAAGTGTTGTTTAACGCACAGAATTAAACTGAGGTATATCTCGCTAATCAAGGCATGGAAACGTGTTAATTTTGCATTTTTGCTGGCAAGGCAAGGTATGGGTTTTACAGAAGACCAAGGACAAAACCAGATTAAATCCCATTTGGCTAACCAGCAGCCATCATTTGCACAATAATGCAAGAAACAGCAGAGAATTAGGTTACAGCTTCTCCTCTGAAAACCAGCCCCCACCGAGGGGTCAATGATCTCACTAAATCAGTGCCCCGTCTTCCTGCAAGGAGAAAAGCCCTGCGGGAAAGCAAAGCAATCAGCTCCTAGTTTGATAGGAAGAGTGTGTTATTTTGCTACCCATTGCTTTTTAAGAGCTTCCAAATGAAATATACCAGATCTTCCTTGCTTCTTGTATCCCCAGCACACACGTTTACTGTCCCTTCAGCACAGAAGAAACACCAAAAATTAAGAAACGGAGTCCGAGGCCACATAAACTACCAAGATTTCCTTGATGAGCAAGAAGGGATTACTTATTCAGCTTTTAGAAGTATTAGTCTGCAGTTTATATATTTATATATTATATTATATTAATATATATTATATTATATACTATATTTTATATATTTATATTTATATTTGTTTATTTGTCAAGCATATATGATTATAAGCAAAGTATAAAGCAAAGTATAAAGAGCTGAAGTGGTGCAGTGGTTAAAAGCTGCGACTGCAGGCTGACTGCTAGTTCAGCAGTTCAGCTGTTCAAATCTCACCAGGCTCAAGGTTGACTCAGCCTTCCATCCTTCCGAGGTCGGTAAAATGAGGACCAGATTGTTGGGGGCAATATGCTGAACTCTGTAAACCGCTTAGAGAGGGCTGTAAAGCACTATGAAGCGGTATATAAGTAAAGTGCTATTGCTATTGCTATATAAACAGTAAAACATGATTGAATATATATGTAATAGTACAAGCATGAATAAGAGTAAAAGAGGTATGAATATTTGGGTACATTAGGACAGGAACGGTAGGCACGATTGTGCGCTCATTTTCACTGACTTTCTAATTCCAGTATGATGGGCAACCAAGTGGCTCACAACCGATTACGTACCTGGTACAGACAGGAAATGCTGTTTTGTGTGAAGACATCCTGTCACCACATTTGGCCAAATATTTCTGACTATAAGGAGAGTTTCACAACCTCAGCAACTTTAAGATGTACCCCCAGAATTCCCCAGTCGGCATACTGGTTGAGAAATTCTGGGAATTGAAGTCCACACATCTTAAAAGTTACTCAGGCTGAGATACACTGCTTTTAAAGCAGAGATTTGAACCCCAACTCTTGAGTGTTGCTCATCTTTAGCCATGTTGGCTGGAACTTTTAGCAGCTGCAATTGAGTGGCATCTGGAAAATTGAAGACATATATCTACCAGGGTTGAAATGCTACCGGTTCGGGCGTACCGGTAGCGGCGGCCGCCAGTGGTTCAGAGAACCGGTAGTGGCGGCAGCGCAAGGCTCCGCCCAGATGTCACCATTTTCTTTTTTTTTAACCCTCTGCGCATGCACAAAGCAAAACGCGCGCTTCCGAATCACTAGGGAAGGTAAGTAGATTTCACCGCTGATGTCTACTGTATATTCTTGCTTACAAAGAATCATACAATAGAAAGGGCAAATTGAGACCCATCTCTTATTTAATACAGAAATCAAACTTAAACATCCCCAATAGATGGCAGTTTAGCTTCCATGTGTCTGGATAATTGATTCTGCTGTCAATTTTCTCTTATTATTTCATTCTTCAATTCCTGTATTCCAGTCCTGAGACAAAACATGTGTTCACAGAACAAACTGAATTACAACCCTTTTTTTTAGCTTAGTATACTGTGTGAACCAATCCATGTTGTTAGTTTTACCTCAGTATACTTTATTATTTCAGGTTAACCCAGAACATTAACTGAATAAATCAGTTAACTACAGGTAAATTATAGCATGTGAACTCAGACAGTAACTGCATTTCTGCATTTCTCTCAGCTATTATTTAAGCCTTGTATTAAGACGCTTATTGGTTGTGTTCTGTACAATAAACCATAAATCATGGTTTACCACCAAAACAAATCGGTTAAGGTTGAAATTTGCTCACTCTTGATTAATAGCAGAAAACATTGGAAAATAAGGTGAAGAGAACAGTTTGATCTGGTAGTTAAGGCACCAGGCTAGAAACCGGCAGAGTGCAAGTTCTAGTTCCGTCTTAGGCATGAAAGCCATCTTTGGGCCAGTCACTCTCTCTCTCAGCCCAACTCACCTCACAGGGCTGTTATTGTTTTGGGAAAATAGGAGGAGTGGAAGGAGTATTAGGTATGTTCACTGCCTTGAGCAATTTATAAAAATAATAAAGGTGGGATACAAAAATCTAAAAAAAAAGAAAACCTCGCAGAATCCAATACAACATACATTTTACTAGCAGAACAAAAGCTACCAAATACAAATGTTAGAAAACAGCAATACTAAGTATGCTAGGAATGCACAAGACAGCCCCGTAGGCTTGTGAAAAGCAAGGAGAAGACGGTCTCAACTAAACCTTTGATAAAATGCTTAGACTGATAGGCTACTGCGATTGGATCCCTGCCCATCCCACCCCACCCCCTCGTGTGGCACTACTCTAAAATGCTAAATACGCACAATACTCCACACTAAGGAACGTTAGAATAAATTGAACCCATTGCAATTATTTTACATTTCAACATAAATAAGAGTGACATTTGGGAAAAGCAAAACAAAATAATCGAGGTTACATACACATACCCCATTGTGTCATTCGCAACCTTGCTCTGCGCACCCTCATTTTTGTTTCAGAGAAAGCCAATAAGAGTTTGGCCATGCCAGAGCAAAAGTGAAAATTAAATGTACTCTTTTACACATTTTCCCCCTCCCTCCTCCTCCTCAAGGCAACTCTGCAGATGTCAAGATCTTTAGCCTCTTGATGTAGGTCAACATCGTTATTAACTCGTTCTCCAAAGAAGGCAGGAATTCACTTTTTTTTTTAAATCATGCACTTCTCTGTAAACTTCCAGGTGGTTTGATATATTTTTCTTAAAGTAAGTGGACTCTAGAAACTGGTCCACATTGCTGAAAAATCTCTACATCAGTGTCCAGGGCAGCCCAAATCGGAGTCAGGCTCCTGTGAGATTTTACAGAATGGCACAGAAGAACTTCTTCTCTCTAAATGGATTTTCTGAAGCAGGGACAGGAGTTAATAAGGGGTCTTCCTTGGCATGGGCTTCACAGTACGCCATCAGGTCTGCTGCAGCTTTGGATACCTGCAAATAAAAAGACGGTTTATGTTCTTTTGATATTCCAGAGTAGCTGTTCTTAAATTGCAAAGACATGCAGCCAGCTGGCCAAGGAAACTTCAAATTAACTGAAGTGTTCCCTTAGCTTGGTTGTTTTCTTTTTTTTTAATTAAAAAGTTTTTTGTTTATAAAACAGATAAAAGAACAAAGAGACAAAACATACAATAAACGTAAAGAACAAGTACATGACGAATCGTAATCTAGTATACATATTTACATTCCGCTAATTTATACATCGTTATTTATCTTAAATTGCAAAGAATGAGTTATAGTTTTTCTTTTCATATCCACCATTTTAATTTTTAATCTTGGTTCTCCTTTCTCCCCACCAATGATATAATTTGTTCCAGGTTTGAATGTATTCTGTTTCATCTTTTCCCTTCATTTCTAACGTTAACCTATCCATTTCAGCACATGTTAATATTCTTCTTCTGTGGGTATGTTTTGTTTTTTCCAATTTTGAGCAAAAGTTAACCTTGCGGCAGTCAATATATGTAGCATTAAGTATATTATGTTTTTGTCATATTTATCTAATGTTATCCCTAATAAAAAGAGTTCTGGTTTGAGGTCCAATTTTATTTTTAATATTTCTTCCAGCCATTGTTCGATTGTTGTCCAGAATTCTCGTGCTTTGTGGTACTCCCACCACATATGATAATATGTGCCGGGTTGCATTTTACATTTCCAACATAATGAAGAAAGATGTGTACCCATTTTGGCTAATCTTGTTCGTGGGAAGTGCCACCTGTAAAACATCTTGTATAAGTTCTCCTTATATGAAGTAGCCAGTGTCAATTTTTGGTTTCTTTGCCATAGATCTTGCCATTTTTCTAGAACAATATTAAACCCAAAATCTCTACACCAAGTTATCATGGTTTCTTTGACCTGCTCTTCAAATAAGGCCCGTTCTAAGAAGTATTGGTAATTTTTTTAATTGTTTTATCTTCTGGCCCTAAAATTAGCTTGGTTGTTTTCTTGAAGATGTTTCATTATCCAAACTAGAGCACTGTAGAGCACTGATGATGTTACCTAGTTTGGGTAATGAAATACCTGCAAGAAAACAACCAAGCCCAGAGAGCACCAAGGACCCCATAGTTCAACCCTGAGCTACAAATATTCTCCTTTATTGGTGACAAGATTCGCACACGCTAAACCCCAAATCTGTGCTAATGAGCCATGGCTGATGAGTTCCCATACACCAGTCCAATACATTCTTGGAAGAAAGACTAGCAGAAGTTCATTTTGCTAAACCTTGATGTAGCATGTCTTGTTTTAGCTTAGTGATCTTGCACAAACTCATTTCCTTGACCTCATCTCGATCCTCGCATATCTTGCAATGCCAGGATCCTTCTTTCTTTGACCCCAGCAACCTGTGCTTACCAGGCCACCAACGTTAAACTACAATATGGTTTGTGGAGGCATGGTGTTATGGGAACTCATCAGCCAGGGCTCATTAGCACAGATTTGGGGTTTAGCGTGTGCGAATCTTGTCACCAAGCGATTCACACTTTTCTCAACAGTGTCTTGCTCAAGTTAGGGAACTGAACTTTTAGATGCTGATCTATGATGTCTCATCCAAGTGAAGAGGTTGAGTTTACACAGTTTTTAAGTTTTCTGCACAAAATGAAAATGACCTTTTGTGCCAACAGGATCTAAGGCGATGTCAAGCATTTATGTGCCACAAGCTGCCTTTCCCCCCTCCCCCCAAAAGGCAAATGCATTCCCTTATACCGGCATTTCATCTGCTACAAAGATCGTTGAAAGCAACCTCTCCTTTTTTAGGAAAGAAAGGGATTAAAAATCATATCTCATTTTAATTCATGTTAAAGGCAAGGAAAATAACCCATCTCGATCCTTACATTTCTTGCAATTCTAGGCTCCCTTCTTCCCCCCCCCCCCCCGTTTCCCTGCTCCTACAAATGGATCAGAGCCAATTAAACTCAAGGGACGGTGTGCCCTAAGTCAGTCCCAAATCCCATATTGGTCTTGGAGTGTAAAAGTTAGCTTCATTTCTTCCTTCTCTTTTTCTAACGCATATATACAGTATATATATACTAAATCAGGGTTTGTGGAATAATGTTGGATCTGGGTGCAAAATGCTAGCTTAATGAAGCTCCAGGTCTCTGATGCTACAGGAGGGGGAGTCTGACTGTGGATTTCTTCCTCTGCCACTAAAGAGCAATGGAAAAGTCACTGAAGGTGCTCAGGTGAGATGTTGGGAAGCTGTTGGGAAGTGATGACCACGTGAGCTGCTTCCGCTAGAGCAGAGGTCTTCAAACTTGGCAACTTTAAGACTTGTGGACTTCAACTCCCAGAATTCTCCAGCCAGCACAGCTGGCTGGAGAATTCTTGGAGTTGAAGTCCACAAGTCTTAAAAGTTGCCAAGTTTGAAGACCCCTGCCCTAGAGAGGCAGACCAGAAGTCTTGGCAAACCAAATGCAAGCAACAAAATCAGTATGTGTAGGGTTCAAGCAGACTACTGTATTCTGCCTGTAATACAGGAATCTCCCTAGATTGTTTGCCTTCTCTGGGGAACAAACAGATAAAGTCCCATAGAACTTAGAGGGAGTCAACCTTAAATCTCTTGCGGCTGCGCAATGACTCAAGGCCAATTCCCTGCTTGAGCACCCTTCTTGCCTGACTGGCAGTTTTCAAACAGCAAAACTCTTATTTATTAGTTGCATTTGTATGCCGCCCACTCCACAGAGACTCTTGGGACAAAGGCTTGAGGGTTCAGGGACATTTGCAGAGTGTCAAAGGGGATCAAGTCTTGTCCCCCCCCCTTTTTTTTGGGATGTGCATTGTATGTGATCTGCATAAATAAATAGCAGGGGTTCAATTGCATTGTTCTGGCTGCCATTTTGACAGCTCTCCATGAATGCCCTTTTGGAGGCATGGCTTGCTGGGATAGAGCTATGGCTGACCACATGACAATGCAGTGATAAATGGGAAGAGAAGTCAAGAGAGGGATGTCCCGAAGGGATCAAACGGAAGGACACTGAGGGACTGAAAGGCCAGCGGTGCAGCTGTGGGCACATCCATATGGACTGAGTTGATCCTAGCAGTTTTACTTGTGGCCCACTCATTATCCTGAAGGTGACTCTGCATTTCCCTGCAAGTTGTGGGCAACCTGTTCCTCCCTGAAGCAACACACACACCTCCCGTTCCCCCTTCAGAGCCTAGAAGTGATTTGAATAGAATAGAATAACAGAGTTGGAAGGGATCTTGGAGGTCTTCTAGTCCAATCCCCTGCTTAGGCAGGAAACCCTACACCACTTCAGACAAATGGTTATCCAACATCTTAAAAACTTCCAGTGTTGGAGCATTCACAACTTCTGGAGGCAAGCTATTCCACGGATTAATTGTTCTAACTGTCAGGAAATTTCTCCTTAGTTCTAAGTGGCTTCTCTCCTTGATTAGTTTCCACCCATTGCTTCTTGTTCTACCCTCAGGTGCTTTGGAGAATAGCTTCACTCCCTCTTCTTTGTGGCAACCCCTGAGATATTGGAACACTGCTATCATGTCTCCCCCAGTCCTTCTTTTCATTAAACTTTCCCACCAGTACTTAAAAAAACTGCTCTTCATTGATCCAGGTAGCTTAGACCGATGGCGAACAATCTAGAGGAGAGAATGGTGATACATTCAGGGGTACAGCAATTTAGCCTGCTCTAAATTTAAAATGCCAATACAATCGTAAGAGGTTTATGTTTAGGAGACTCACCCCCACCCCACCCCCTCCAAAAGAGCATACACCATTTTCCAGATCAAGGGCCATCGGTTACCACTTGGGATTGCTGCTTTTGTGTGCAAGTGGCAGGCTTTTCGTACGCAAGGTGCTTCTAGCCCTCTTTATAAAGATGCCAAGCTTCACCGGTGAGGCCTGCAGTTGCCATGGTAACTGATGGAGAGGAGAGTGAGGCTGTACAATCGGGAGCTTTGCATGTGAGGCTAACTATATCAAACCTCAAAGCTAGGCTCTTTCAGATTCCAATCAGAGCTATTAGGGGAGGTTGCATCAAAAAAGATTAACGTTCCAGGCAGAGTCAGTGATAAGTGAGATTCCTCTCTGACTTAGGGACAGAATGCATGGCGAAAAATTTCCAGATTAAGGGTCTATATGGAAAAGTTACTAACACTTTGATGGAGAATATACAGTAATCCCTCGTTTTTCGCGGGGGTTACGTTCCAAAAAGAACCCGTGATAGGCGAAATCCGTGAAGTAGGAACCTTTATTTTTTTTAACCCCTCCTACCCGGCTTCTGCGTTTTCGGTGCCCCAAAAAAGCCTGAAAAATCCTCCAACCTCTCCCTCTCTTGACGTCTGCTGTGGCTGCTTGGCACTGATCTCCTGAGCGAGCTTGTAGGCCGTTCCCTCGTCGATTTGGCGCGAATGGCCATTTTCCCTCAGGGAAAGCTGACAGCGCGGCCCGCCCTACAGCTGATGAGCGGCAGTCCTTCTGCGCACGCGCAGAGCTCATCGGACCGCTTTACTCGCCTGCCGCTGCCACACTGAAGCAGGAGACCACCACACAGGCGCAGAACTCATCGGAGAGGTTTGCGAGTCCCGGAGCCGCACGCTTTGCCGCTGACTGCCTGGCCGCCCACGCAAATCCGTGAAGCAGCGAGACCGTGAAAGGTGAACCGCAATATAGCGAGGGATTACTGTAATCCCCTCCTTTTTTCACTTACATTATACAAGAAGTGAAACCCACATAGCTGGCCTGGCTCTCCAAGGGGAGAGCCTATCCTGAGCCTCAACATCACCCAGACTGTCTCCCCACTTGCTGTGAGTAACAAACAAACTCTAGAGGGCCATCTTTAATTCACAACCACAAAATATTTCCCTGTCATTTTTGAAATGCTGCCATTTATCTCCCGTTGATTAAAGATAGGGTGTGAGAAAGCTGGAGGCACACCCTTTGCTCACAGCGAAGAGCGTGTGCCCAATTGCTGTGCCCATAAACATTTCTTCATGAAGTGAATGTGTGGGGACCTGGTTTTAGGTCCATGTAAACGTATAAGGGTGTAGCTGCTGTCCATGAAAAGGTGAGAGAACAGATGGCCCATGTGAAGATATCTATATCCAGTCAAGTCTGATTCTGGAGACCAGTGCTGATCTCCTAGTTTCCTAGCCTAGTTTCCTAACCGAGGCAGCCAGTGTTGTCCAAAGATACTTCCATGGTCATGAGGCCAACATGACTATAAGCCGAAGTGCATGGAATGCTGTTACCTTCCCACCAAAGTGTCTATGGAGACTCTCAGTCATCCAGGTCATGGTTGTCCCAAAGGTGCTTTTTCAAAAGGCAACTGGACTTTCTGGCCCAGTCCAGTTGCCTCTTGAAAAAGCACCTTTCCACCAAAGTGGTACCTATTTATCTACTCGCATTTGCATACTTTCGAACTGCTAGGTTGGCAGAAGCTGGGACAAGTAACGGAAGCTCACTCTGTTGCACAGCACCTGGGCATTGAACCCAGGCTGTCAGGTTTCCAGCTGATAAGCTCAAGGTCTTTAACTATTAAGTCATTATGCCCCTCATGAATATGGGGATGCTCTTTTACATGCATGTTTATCAGTAGTGGGTTTCAATTATCTTCGCTACCGGTTCGCTATTGGGAGTGCATGCGCATGTGGCGCTTCTGCGCATGTGCAGAAACTTCTGCGCATGCGCAGAGACGTCCGGGTGGGTGGACAGAGCCTCCCGCCACTGCCGCTACCAGTTCGCCCGATCCAGGGCGAACCGGTAGCAACCTACCAATGATGTTTATACATGTGGACAGGTGAACCTTCTCCACTCCATTCCATCTCACCCAATTCCCAGAATGCCCTAATTAATATGGTGATTACTGGGAATTCTAAAACCTGACCCATCTGGGAGGCACTTAGGTTGAGGATGGTTGACATATTTCTTTATAGTGGCTGGGGATTCCAGAAGATGCAGTTACAATATAATAGGAGTGTATCAGGTCGGGAAAGTTCAATAATCTATTTCTAATATTATATAAGGAGCAAGAATCCATATCTGGGCAACTTCTCTGGAACATCATGCCTCTTCATCCCCTGTTTAATACTTTTAAAGGTCAAAGTAGCATGTTGAATTGGGCCCCAAACCCAATAAGGACATGGTGTAGATTTCTTACAATTGGTATAAGTAAAAGGTTTCCATCTGTATATATTTATTAATAGTTTGGTGTATGCAGTTGATACTAGTTGGATAGCCATACTGTCAACCCTGAAGCTGACCTGACCGATGCCATTTTGAAGCTTCAGTGTTGCCATACTGGAGCTAAGGGATAGGGAGGGGGGAATAGAGATAGAAGGGCTTTTGTCAAAACAAAATACTTTCTCCTGGGAACCAAGGACATTCCCACAGGTGGCTGGTAGAGGAGGAGCGATGTTGCCTGACAACCAGACGGGACCTTGATTGGACCATGTGACTGATTGGGAAAAGGGAGAAACCTTTTCTTTTAATTAGGTGAAAACTGCAGGAATATTCAGAGTCGGTTTTTACCAGCTTATGCCAATATGATATGTCCAATAAATCAATTCTTTGAGGAACCTACTTGCCTCGGAGCTCTGTTTATTATGGATGTATTAGCAATAGCACTTAGACTTCTATACCGCTTCATAGTGCTTTACAGCCCTCTCTAAGCGGTTTACAGAGTCAGCATATTGCCACCAACAATCTGGGTCCTCATTTTACCCACCTCAGAAAGATGGAAGGCTGAGTCAACCTTGAGCCGGTGAGATCTGAACCGCCGAACTGCAGCTAGCAGTCAGCTGAAGTAGCTTGCAGTGCTGCACTCTAACCACTGCGCCATCTCGGCTCTTGGTATTACTTGGAACCCTGACACATATATTGAATTACCAGAGCATCTGACACCATAGGTAGATGATTCCTGTCCAGAGATGGTACAAGAAACAAATGTAGCCACTAAGATTACAGACATTGCTTGACCAAGGACTAATCCCTAAGCCAGGGGTCTCCAACCCCCGGTCTGTGGACCCGCACCAGTTCGTGGCATGCCAGAAACCGGGCTGTGCAAACAAGTGAAGCCCCATCCGTGGGATGCAGGCAGCAACAGAAACCACTTTGATCCACGGAAAAACCTCTCTCCATGGAACGTGCCCAAAAGGTTGGGGGCTGCTGCCTTGAACTATACAAAGGAGGGATCCCAAGGCCTCTGACAGAAGGGATTACTGGGATTACTGACAGAAGCACATTACTAACCCTCAGCTATACACATGATCTTTTAGGAGCAGTACAGTCCTACCTAGAACCGAGGTGGCGCAGTGGTTAAATGCAACACTGCAGGCTGCTAGTTCAGCAGTTCAGCTGTTCAAATCTCACCGGCTCAAGGTTGACTCAGCCTTCCATCCTTCTGAGGTCGGTAAAATGAGGACCCAGATTGTTGGGGGCAATATGCTGAACTCTATAAACTGCTTAGAGAGGGCTGTAAAGCACTATGAAGCGGTATATAAGTCTAAGTGCTATTGCTATTGCTAGAACAGAACGTATCCCACATTTCTAGGCATGTAAACTATCTGATTACATACATTTTCAATGTATTGGTTTCTATTCAGGCTGACTCCAGCGGGTAGTCTAGAATGGATTAATAGCCTGATATCTGCTAGATGGTTTGGGTTTCATCTACAACTGCCCTTTAAGCATAGTCGAAATGTTTGGTAGGTATCCAATTGTCTATTCTTTATCTAATACCTGCACAGCTGCATCTGATTCAGTCTATTTCCTAGCATTTTCCTGCAAGTGGAGGCTCCACTTTTTTCAGATGGGTTAATCGGATGGGTTGATCCATTGATTATGACAGGGATTGTCACTTGCGCCCGACCCTGTGGGCTGACAGGAGTGACTGGCCCAAAGTCACCCAGCTGACTTTCATGCCTAAGGCAGGACTAGAATTCACAGTCACCTGTTTTTAGCCTGGTGCCTTAAGTACTAGACCAAACTGGCTTTCATTCATTTGACTCAGATGACAAAGATAAGTGCAGCTGGGTGCCAACCACAAACTGATGATGCTTCACTTCAAATTCTCTGGTGAGCTCATCCAGCAATTTCGTATCGATATGAAAAGACATAAAGATGAAACCTGCAGGACCTTATTTCACAAGTGCCACGGTGACAAATAGAACTATCATCCCAAATGTTATCTTTGGGGATTCACCCCATAGATAAATGGTGGAACCAAAACATCTCTATGCCTTGCTTCCACACAAGATGTGTGGCCAGCAGTATCAAAAGACCCTGCAAAATCAAAGCAAATCCCAGTCCACTCTCTCAACTGAGACCATCTATAGAACATCCAAAGTAATTTCAGTGTTGAAATTGAGATCAAAAGAGTTTGGGATTACTTAATTTATCCCCAAACACTCGTCACTGACTCACCAATGTGCTTTCAAGTTTATTACTGCAATACATTTCTTTTCTCACATGAAAAGATCCTTTATAAACTTTCAGAGCGCTTTTTTCTTTCTTTTTTAAAATAATCTTTATTAAATGGTTTTTTTTAAAAAAAAACAAATATGTACATATGTACAATTCATCTATCTACCTGTCTTCTTGTATTTCATTTTTATATTTCTCACTTATTGTTTCATTTGGTTTTTGTATTCTAACCAATTGTACCATTTTCCCCAAATCTTATAGAATTCCGTTTCTTCCTTATCTTGTAATTCGATAGTTAATTTACTCATTTCTGCACCATCAAATATTTTTGTAATTATTGCTGAGCTTGGAGGAACCTTTTCGTTTTTCCAGTATTGGGCGTAAGTAATTCTGGCTGCTGTTATTATATTCAGATTAAGATATTGGCTACTTTTTTCAATAGAGATAGTTCTCGATTTATGACCACAATTGGGACCAGAATTCCATTGCTAAGCGATGCAGTCATTAAGTGACTCACTAATATTGTTAAGTGAATTGTGTGGTTGTTAGATGAATCTGACTTCCATCATTGGGTTGGAAACTCCCTGGAAAGATCACAAATGACCAGGGACACTACAACCGTTGTAAACATTTGCTGATTGCCAAGTGTCCAAAGGTTGATACTGTGACTGCAGAGACTTGCAACAGTTGTGTGAGGACTGGTTGTAAATCACTTTTTGTCATAACTTTGAGTGGTCGTTAAGCACATGCTTGTAAGCCAAGGACTACCTGTAGTTAAGAAATAAAGGGAGTGCTGTCTGGAGAAGATAGTAAGTGGGTACCAATAGATCTGAAGCAGGGGTGGGTTCCAGATTCTGCCACTGCCGGTTCGCTCAGGGACGTGACGCATGGGCGGGCGCACGTTGCGCAGTACTAAAAAAAAGCTTCTGCGCATGCACAGAAGCAAAAAAACAAGATGAGAGAACCGGCTCGGGGGGGCGTGGCAGGCCTGAGTCACTGCCAGTTCCAGAAACCCAGGCTGCCAAGTTACTAATGGTTCTATAGAACCGGTCTGAACTGGTAGGAACCCACCTCTGATCTGAAGGGCATCAGTTTGTACAAGACCTCTTTAGAATAATCCCACCCCAAAGTTACATTAGAGTGCTAAATGGTTTTTACCTTTATTCTGTCGATATTTGCCTCCATTTTGAGCTGTTCCACCAGCTTCCTTGCTTGTGCTATGCTGGTGGTGTTGTTGCTGGCCATCAGAGCCTTTCTTGTGTGGAGAAGTTGGTTCCTACCTCTTCAAATGCACTGCCAAATAAAAGAGAATAAATTAAGGTGATCCATCAGGGAACTAATAAACTGCCAGATTTGCAAACCTAGTTGCATGGCTAGGGAATCTAATAAAGGAAATGGTGCATAATAATCTTTCAAAAGCTATTGTTTCACTGGCAATGAGATCTCCACCCATTTTCTCTGTGTTTGATTCCCCCCCCCCCACCGCCCAAGGTATCTTAGCCATTTTAGAAGATCGTTAAGGATGTGATGGTTTTTGTAAGGACAGATTGAGAAGCCTTTTTTGGTGGAGCAAATGTATTTGAGCAGAACCGGGAGATTCATGCAAATTCCCCATCCATTAAAAGCAACTCCTCCCCCCCCCAAAAAAAGGTTGAGTGTTGACAGAAGAGGTGGAAACAAGGATGGAACCAGAGGTGGGATTCAGTAGGTTCTGACCAGTTCTGGAGAACCGGTAGCGGAAACTTTGAGTAGTTCGGAGAACCGGTAAATACAACCTCTGACTGGCCCCACCCCCATCTATTCTCTGCCTCCCGAGTCCCAGCTGATCGGGAGGAAATGGGGATTTTGCAGTAACCTTCCCCTGGAGTGGGGAAGGAATGGAGATTTTGCAGTATCCTTCCCCTGGAGTGGGGAAGGAATGGAGATTTTGCAGTATCCTTCCCCTGCCACGCCTACCAGCCACGCCCACAGAACCGGTAGTAAAAAAAAATTGAAACCCAACAACTCTGTTGTTCCTTATAGAAGTTAAGCATCAGATAGAGGTTTGGAAAAAACTACTGTATTTTATTCAGCAGAAGTACAATTTTTGTTTGTACTTTTACACCTTTATAGAAAGAACAAGCATTCTTGAGGCTACACAAGAACAAAATGGAATTCAAAGATGGAGGAAGGAGACCATCGAGCAAAGAATAACATTAAAGGAGGATATGGCTAAAGGATCTGACGTCCCTTATAGCAGCAGCCCCCAACCTTTTTGGCACCAGGGACCGGGTTCTCTGGAGGGAGGCTTTTCAATGGACCGGAGGGGGTGTGGTTTTGCCTGCTGCCTGCATTCCTTGGATGGGGCTTCACCTGTTTGCACAGACCGGTTTCTGGCATGCCGCGGCCCGGAGCCGGTCCACGGACCGGGGGTTGAGGACCACTGCCTTATAGTACTTGGAGGACCCTGAATAAATTAAGAGTTAGAGCGCCTAAATGTAAAACTGATATGCTCAAGTGGAGGCTCTTAGGGGATAACAATACGCTATGTGAATGTGGAGAGACACAGAGCTCGGCCCATCTGCTGGTATGTTGGCTACTAAAATGTACCAATAGTGGCTTATTTTTGGCCAATGACAAAGCCAAGAAGTTGGCTTCATTTTGGCAGTTTAAAATTTGATCTAGAACAGGGGTGTCAATCTGGCGGCCCGTGGGCTAGATGCGTCATGTGCAGGCCACGCCCACCCCAGCTCCGCGAAGGGAAAAACATCGCAATACGTCATGCAACAGCAACGTGACGCGGCGAGTTTGACACCCTTGATCTAGAAGAAGCAGCAGAAGGACCCCTGGTGTTCCAGATGTTAGTGATTTCCAGCAGGCCCTGCCAATGTGATCAACACTAAAACATATCTGGACAGCTGCCAGTTCTGTTCATCAAGTAAAAGACTTTATGAGAGATCACAGACTGTTCTGTCTTTTGCTACCTTTTAAATTTAATATATCGTTCCAGCCTATGGATAGGCAATGTACAGTTATCAGCTATGCAATTAAACAGCAAACACTTTAGTGAACTAAATGTAAAATTATATAAAGTCAGGTTAATAACCATAAAAATGATTGCAAGAGTAAAATCATTATTTTCATTAGTAAGAGTTTATGAGGGTCAACTGTGACTTAAGCAAAACCTGCCAAGATATACAGGACAGCCATATTCCGCGTTTTCCATAACAATTTAATTTTATGGGATTTCAGCCAGAATACTTTTCTTCTGTATTCAGTACATTACCTGCAGCAGATAATATGGGCAATAAAACAGATAATGAGGGATGTTCTCTAAACTGCCATCCAGGCAGGGACTGTGCATTGGAAGTGTGAGACTTTAAAGAACTGTCTGTCACTTAGACATTTGTTGTACCTGTAATCTTGTTAGTGCTAACGAGAGGCAAGGGACAATAATGCATTTCAAATATTGCTCACATTCAAACTCAGGTTTTATAACTGAACAGCAAGAAGGACTTTGCTGTGGGCAATTGAACTCAAATCTACTTGGACAAAAATATCAAATATCCTGTTTTTAAATATCTGTGAAGGGGTCAAGATGTTCCTACCGTGTTTTCCCGAAAATAAGACCCTGTCTTATATTTTTTGAGCCCTGAAATAAGCGTTTGGCCTTATTTTCGGGGAGGTCTTATTTTGGGGTGCATGGAGCAAAACAGGGCTCCTCTTGCTGTCTTACCTGATTTCCAGCTCTGTCACCCTAACCCTAACCAGAGGAAATGGCGGGGACTGGCTGCGCATGTGTTTAAATATTTTCGGGGAGGGCTTATTTTTGGAAGAGGGTTTATTTTCAGGGGAGGTCTTATTATTCGGGGAGGTCTTATTTTGGGGGAAACACGGTAGATGAAAAACAGCTGGGGAATCTCCACTGGTATAAATGAGGCTCCTTGGCATTCTGAACCAATGTAGATTATTCATTGGAACTTTCTCCATAGTTACTAAATAGTGTGCTTTATTTTCATTTGGCTAAGCGTTGTGTGTCACTGTGAAAAAGCACATTCCCTGGTTTAGCATTTGTGCAAACTGTGACAACTGGACCTTCATTTTTTTCTTCTGTTCAATTGTGTCCAATTCTTGGAGAATGCATGGACAAGTCCCTGCCATTTTCAGTCAATCAAATCAAATCAATCAATCAGTCAGAATAGAGCTGGAAGGGATCGTGGAGGTCTTCTAGTCCAACCTCCTGCTCAAACAGGAGACCTATACCATTCCAGACAAGTCCAGCCTCTTCTTAAAATCCTCCAGTGATGAGGCACCCACAACTTCTGAAGGGAAGCTTTTCCACTGGTTAATTGTGCTCACTGTTAGGAAGTTTCTCCTTAGTTCCAGGTTGCTTCTCTCCTTATAATAGGAGAGGAAGGGACCTTGGAGGTCTTCTAGTCCAACCCCCTTGATTAGTTTCCATCCATTTTCTTGTAGTGTTTTCAGAAATGGATCCTAGGGCTGACTCAGCGGCTTTATGCCCAAGGCAGGACTAGAATTCAGTCTCCCAGTTTCTGGCCTGACGCCTTAACCACTACACCAATGTTAGGATAAGAATTACTCTTATCAGAGGCGAAATGAATCTTTTCCTGGAACTCTGACATTACCAAAATAAACCGCATTATAATTCTAATGTATAAGATATTTATTTCTTATCAAAAATAGTTAATTACATATTGGCTATATAAAAGAGATGTTGCTTCGTCAGAAGCAGAGTACAAAAGGGAATGAATCAAAAGAAAGGAATGTACACATGCGTACTAGGAACATAAATCACGTGCTCAGGAATAAACCATTATATTTGATAGGGATGCATCTCCCTGCATATACATGTAACAGGCAACATAAAATCACTGCGTGACAACCAAACTGGCTCTCATTGCCTTCATAACCTTTATTTACCTTCATTAGTAAACTCTAATAATTATAATTACCTTATATTCATTATATAATTATAAGTGCCTTCACTTGTAAGCTATAATTAAGCAAACTTTCACTCTGCCCATTGTATGAGCCCAATCATGGCTGCATAGTGAGCAAAGCTTCAGCTTTGATAAATGAATTTCTGAGACCTTTCCAGTCATCTGAAACCTTCAGCGGAAGCTATTTTCCTGTATCTAAATTAATTATTGAATTAACTTTCTTGGGTTCATACATCAATTAAACGGCTGGATTTGCGCAAATACACTTTGCCCCACATACACAAACCCAACCAATGTTAATACTAACAAATCTTTGAAAGTATATGCATTAAGCCTTGACTAAACCTGGTTAAGAAAATATGGCAAATACAAAATGGAAGTTTCAACACATGTATTAATACAGTGAAAGCACTGCTAGGCACATCTTCAGAAGGAGAACAAATGCAGATAAACAGGACTGTTTTTCCAGAATTGCAGGCTTTATATGCACAAACTCATGCACAAATTTACATTCACAAAACATAGGCTGTTACGCCGAGAACATTGTAGACCAGAACATTTGCAGGGACAATAATCCCCAAAACTCTTCTTCCATGTTCCCAAACTCACCTATTGACTGGATTTTCAGGGACATATCCTCATTATAATACCTATTGCCATTCCACTCAATTTACAAAAAAACCCGCTTCAAACTCTGATCTATTTGTAACACTCTATTCATCACCAACTTCACACCGCTGACAAGTGAAAGCATTGAAGACCTAATCCCTTGCAGCCACTTTACTTCTTCCAGGTGGAAGCACAATAGATTCCGCTTCACTTTGTCCATCGACTGTGGAGCCGTTTGAATGTAACAATCCTTTCAGGTTTTTCTTTATTTCAACTCTACATATTTTCATCTTTTCAGGCTATATCATGGGTGTCAAACTTGCGGCATCATGTTACTGTCACGTGACTAGGGGTGGGTTCCGGTTTGTTTTGCTGCTGGTTCGCTCAGGGATGCGCTTCGCATGCATGCATGCGCAGTACATTAAAAAAGCTGCGCATGCGCAGAAGCAAAAAACAAGATTGTGGCACCTATGGTGCCGCCAAGAGAACCATTCGGGGCCATGGCAGGCCTGGGCCACTGCTGGTTGTAGCGACCCAGGCCGCCAAGTTACTGCCGGTTCTATAGAAACGGTCCGAACCGGTAGCAACCCACCTCTGCATGTGACGTTTCACACCATTTTTTCCCTTCGTGGAGCTGGGATGGGTGTCACCTGCACGTGACACATCTGGCCAGTTTGACACCCCTGGGCTATATAGTTCCAAAACACTGCTTTTTCTTGAGTAACTCCATGCAAGCTATTGAACCAGCCTCAATTTTTTAATTCCTACAGCAAAATATCCTGAAATGTCTTCCACAAGCTTTCTTGAAAGCACAAGCACACTTGTTTGAACTTTGATTTTGTTTTTGTTTTGCTTTGGAAGTTTGTGGTTAATTGCAGCCAAATTGCTACCTCCTCACCTATTCTTAATTATGTAACTTTCACATGACACATTAACTCATAGTTAACTGAGCTTACTCAATTATCCAAATTTTCTATTTTGCATGACACATTAAAGAGCAAACTAACCACAGTTTATAGCTCATCGAGTTGTGTGAGCTAAACAGTGTGGTCTGAAGAACTTGAAAACTTCCATAAAATTTTGGTTTGTCGTATAATAGAGTTCTTCTCCAATCCGATGCCTCCAGACATGTCACTTTAAGTAATCCATGATTGTCCCTACAGCTTCAGAAAGTTTAATCTTCTGGAAAATGAGAACTTTTTTTCTTTCATTTGGGAGCTTTATGTTCTCTCTCCCTCATTCCATAATTCACCTCTACTCTAGGCTAGATATCTCATTACATTGTAATCTCCCAATGCAATTTTCTTTTTCAAAATACCTGGCAATTGAGAATGCAGTTTCCTCTCGCCACAGACAAAGAGGGAGGTTTCTTTCCCCCTCCCCAATTTTCATGCTTCCAGTTCTACATGGAAACCATTCAAACACTACGAACATGGATTAAAAATCAGTCCTCAGTATTGCACAGACAGACTGAGGGACTGATGGGAATTGTAGTCTGACCCATTTGAATGGTGCCACTTTGAGAAACACTGTTCTTGTTTATCCACATTTAGATTCCCATGATATACACCTGGAAAAAGTTAAGGGGGTAGGAAGGAAAAACACCTGCTCTGCAAAGTAAGGTCAACTAATTGGAACATTTTGCTTTAGAACATGGACAAAATAACAGGACATTTTAAAAGTCTCTATGATATATAATTTGTCAAAATGGTGGTGAGCATGCATGGCTTTTAGAGAAGTAAATCAGAAAAGTTAGCTGCATTGATGACAGTAGTGATGGCAGCTTGCTAAATAAGCCAGTTTACCCAATGTGGCATCATCCATGTGTGCTTCAATTGGGCTCAGTTCTGGGGGACACAATCCAACATTCCTGCAGGATGCCAGGCTGGGAAAAACTATACAACCACTTTCAACCAGTCTCATTCATACTGAGATGTAACAAAATGTGTAGGAAAAATAAATTGAATACTGCAGGATCCAATCTGGGACAGTTTCTAGCATGAGTTTGAAAGCTCAGAAGATTAAACTTCTGGTCCCAGTGACCGACCCAGATTGGCTCATGCAACATTATCCCAGGACACGTATATCTGCCTTCACCTCTGAATACTACCCAGAGGGATAATTTGTGGAAAGTGCTGTTCCTTATTTGGAGGCATTTGATTCTCTTCCTTGCAAACAGACTCTTAGAGCTTCCCTTTAATCCAGGAAAAAAAAACAATTTTACCTCAGTTTTTCCTATCTGACCTCTTCCAAATTTGCTTTTATTTGATATGATGAGAATTGTAGACCCACATCTCTTCAGGGTGATCAGGAGGGAGAAAAGCTGCCTTATCATATCTGAATTTTGTTCTGGGAGGGATTACTTGCACTCAAAACCAGAGCAAAATACTGCTCACTGGAATAATGTGGGATTCCTGTGACGTATCTACACAGAGACAAAGGGGCTGATTCCCAAGAAGTTGCTGACAGTTCTATATTTCTTTTTTTCCTGATTTATACTACATATTTCACAACTTTTCATTTATGATCTATGGTATAAAATTTTGAAAACCAACACAGTCCAGGAACAAGAGGAACGCTAGTAAAAACGAGTGGTAATGTGCTTGTTTCCATGGAGACAGCATGCTGGCATAGGATGCTGCTCAACGGAGGGGAAGGAGAGGCAGAGCAGGGGGAAAGCCTTCTTAGCTAATAGGAATTTGTCCACAAAAACAGGATGTTGGATCAAGAGACATTTTGAAAGCAAGATATTTCTGATCCTGAAACTTGGGAGAAACCATGAATACCTGGATGGGAAGTGAAAGAAATGCCCTTAAATGGGTATGCAACAAAAAGAAGAAAGTTCCATTTTTTTAGAGCATTGTACTCACAAATTAGAATATTATTCAAAATTCTGAGCAAGTGCAAATAAGGGTAAACTTTGAAGACCTTACTGGGAGTCTGATGGCATATAAATGTAAGAAATAATAACACAGTGGGTTTCTTAGTAAGCTCTATTTTACAATGTGCATGATGGCAAATAAATAACCCTTTGAGTTGAGCTTGATTTGTATATGTAGTTTTCTGGGCACCAATGTGGAAATGCATAATAAACCATACCTTGATTCCACTTTCCCTAACTCCCTATGTTAACTGACCCCGTTTGTTAAACATAATTTCTGTAGGCACCTGTGAACTCATGGGATGGAGTGAAAGTACTCATATATTCTGCTTTATCAGAAGGAATAGAACTCACTTCCCATAAAAAGAGTTATCTCCATAGATTTCAACTGCTCTGTTTTGCGAGAAGGGTGGTAAAAGTAAAGGTAATAAGCTCTGTGATAATTAGGGACTCAAAGTGAAACCCTGAGCTACAAATATTGTCTTCTGTGCAGTTAATAATTTAGAGTACATCAGATGCTATGACAGGTATGGTGCATTTTCTTGACCAAGTACTATATGGCACATTTTCCAAACCCTCAAATATTTCTAGCAAAAACATAGCATGTATAATAGCAATGTATTCCGCTTCATAATGCTTTATAGCCCTCTCTAATGGTTTACAGTCAGCATATTTTCCCCAACAATCTGGATCCTCATTTTACAGACCTCGGAAAGATGGAAGGCTGAGTCGACCTTGAGCCAGTCAGGATTGAACTGCTGGCAGTCGGCAGAGTTAGCCTGCAATACTGCATTCTAACCACTGTGAACCGCGGCTCTTATAATATCTGAACAAAATTGGTGGATATTATTCTATTTACTAATGTTGTATATAGGACATTAGGAAAGGTTTATAGGTTCAGTGCTATGGACTTTTCCTCAAATTAAACATTTTGTTTGCTGCTTTTTGCAGCACCTCAGAGACTGAAAAACATGCATTTCTGGAGAGGTTTCAATATAGGAAGGCTTTTCAAAAACCAGAAGGTCTCTTGACTGCTTAGCTGGCAAAATACAGTAAATGAAACAGAACTTTGCAACTGATGGAAACAAGCTCCTAGCTAAACAAGGTCTGGCTAGCCAGCTAATTGATCACAAGCAAGACACTCCATATTGTAGCACCTGACAGATGCCTTTTATGCTATTTTCAGGCATTTGCAGATTTCTTCTGTGCATGTTGGCACGTAGCAAAGATTTCTCAGGCACAACAGTTCGCAACAGCTTTGCAGCATTCAAAGGGAAAAACATCCCACTGAGTCTGAGGGATTTGCAAAAAAAGGATTTTCACTTTAAAAGATCACCAGTGGCTTCTGCAGAGGAAAAGATACACAGTTCCTCCATCAGCCCTCTCTGACAAAGTGGGCCCAAGACAAACTATAGTAAAAGGCACAAGCCAGTTATTTATAACAATTAAGGCACCAGGTTAGAAGCCAGGAGCCTGTGAATTTTAGTCCTGCCTTAGGCATGCAAATCAATTGGGTGATTTTGGGACTGTGACTCTCTCTCAGCCCAACACACCTCAAGGAGTTGTTGTGGGGAAAACAGGAGAAGGAAGGAGTATTATATATTTTCGCCGGGGGTGGGTTGCTCTCGAAGTTGCTACTGGTGCGCTGCGCGTGCAAAACCCCCCAAAAAGCCGAAATCTCGCATGTGCGTGTGTCCCCTCGTGAGATTTTGCTTCCGTGCATGCGCAGGAAGCAAAAAAAGCCCCAAAATTACATCATCGGCCGGCACCGGTAGGAACCCACCACTGATTTTCGCTGCTTTCAGTTACTCGTGTAATAATAAAAATGTGATAAAAATCAAATAAAGTTCTTGCTGTCATTCAGGAGGCGTTCTCAAAAGCAGAAGAACTGAGGTGAGCTCCAGATGGCTTTGCTGTAGATTATAGGGCACCAGGCAAGATCTGGGGCAAGGTAGGACAGAAAACCATTTCCCGTACTCTCAGATGTACAGGATATTGGTTAGATAGGGTGAGTGAAGAAACTGGAGGCAGGCTTCAAACAACAAGCTCTTTATTTAGCTATGTACAGACTCCAGCAGGGAGCCAGTCTGACAGCTAGCCCTTTTATAGGGAGCTGTCAGATGGCTCAGCCAATCAGCAGTCCCCATTTTCCCGCTTGAATGGAGGACCTGGTTGTAACCAGGCAGTCTGGATATCTAACACTATTAATGGCTATTTGATACATATTCCTAGATTCTATACATATAAAGGCCACATCATTCGTGCCTGCATACAAGACATACACTTACTTTTTTTTCAAGAATGAATTTTGGAACTTTTATGTTGAATTCATGCCAACAATCTGAGAAACTAATTAAATTTTAATGCAATTTTCATTAAATATTTTTTAATTAAGATAAATACTGCAAACTAAAATAAAGAAAGAGAAAAAGAAATCAAAGGGAATACTAAAAGTATAAGGAAAAAAGTAAATGAAAAATAGAAAAGATAGAAAAAATAGAAAAAAATATAAAGAAATAGCTTCCAATCTTTCTTACAACAGTTACAAATACAATTATAAATTTCCCTCTTATTCTATGATTACAACTTTCTACTTTCTATAATTTATCCTGCCTAATCACCAAAGGGTAAGTAGATTCAAGCAAGTTATGTAAAGTTTTTTTAAAAAAATTCTGTCTTTGTTACACTATTTTTTTGATAACCCCAAGTCATTACAAAAAATTAAATTGATCCTATCCTGTTTCTGCTGTAATCCCAGTAGACAGTAGAAAATGATCTATTCTAAATAAAGGCATAAATATCTATGTATTGTATCCTACTTTTCCTGTTTTCCTGGCTGCTAATGTGAGCCTAGTGAGAAATACAGGCCTGCATTTTGATTACTTAGAAAAATGACCAGAACATTGCTCCCAAACTCATGAGGAAAATATGAAACTTTCTAATTACAGAGCCGTAGCCACGAAGGATTAGGATGGAGGATTTGAAGAACGTTCTCCACTAATCCCAGCAATGGGAAGATGAAGCCAGAGAACAAAGAGAACTCTAAATAAATTTGGTCCTTACCCATAATGATACTCACAAGATGTGTTTTGTTATTGTTGTTGGACTTATATCCCGACTTTTCTGCAGGAACTCAAAGGAACTTATATTACAATCTTGTTTAAATGTGGAAAATATCTATTTAACTATGGAGGTTGTGATCAAACGTATTTTGCAGGTTTCAAGCTGGGGAATTTTGGAAGATGATGATGATGGATGGATGGATGGATGGATGGATGGATGGATAGATAGATAGATAGATAGATAGATAGATAGATAGATAGATAGATAGATAGATAGATAGATAGAGATCGATCGATCGATCGATCAGTTATTCCTATCACAGTGCACTGAAGCCCACCATAACTGGTCTGCTTCTTCATGCAACTGCACCAGAGTCTTTCAATAAATTCTAGAGCAGGGCTGTGAAACTCACGGGCCGGATGCGTCACGCGCTGGCCACGCCCAGGCCTGGTTTAGCTAAGGGGGATGATGCCGTTATGATGCAAGTTTGACACCTCTGTTTTAGAGCATGAAGACTGTGATGCCATTCACCCATGACCCTGACTTAATGAATGTTAGTCAAGAGCAAGTATTTCATAATGTGTAACAGACTTATTTTCCAAGTCAACCCACTTCAACATGCCAAGCCATTCAGGATTACCAAGGATTGACCCAATGTCTTTTAAGAATGGCCCAAAGACATAAGAATAAGAGAGGATTGAGGCAGCTATACAGTTGAATCTAAGAGCTTGGTCCCAATATTGTCTCTTGAATGCTTTCCTGAATAAGCTCCTAATCAACTTCTCCCAATATTAAGCAGCTCCTGGTTAGGTCTATAGCTTTAATATTCTCTTCCTTGGGCAAAGTTGCATCATTTCCTCCAGCTGCTGGGACTATCTTCAATCCTCTATTAATATTTTATTTTTAGTAACCAGCAAACAAAGGCAAACACACACCTGGCCCAGAAGCCTGTGGGATTGGTTCCAGAATGACATCAGCCATGACAAAAGAGTCTGAGTTAGTATCTCTCCTTTTAGCATGAAGCCTCCTTGACTGCTTAATTAGCAATCCATTCCACAGATGAATGAATTAATTAGCAATCAGCACCTGGAACCCAATATTCACAAGAGCTTTGAATAGGGCAAAAAGGTCATGTATTCCCTTTTCATACATGCATAGCTAAGATTCTACTTGAAGTACAGACCAGGACCAATTTAATTTTTCATGTACCTAGACCAGGTCTGATTATTTTTTTAGAAGGCAAAACTCTTGGTACAGAATCCATCTTTGCTTCTTTTTCTGGAGAGCCAATTTTCACATGGTGGCAAGCAAACAACCTTTGATGAATAAAATAAGAGACTAGGGAAAGTTACTCCTTCTGGTCTTAATAGAGTCTTCTATTACTAGCTTCTTACACTATCTGAGTAGGAAAACGATGCACAACAATTCAAGTTAGTCCTACGGGAGTTGGGCGGCATATAAAAATGACCAAATAAGTAAGTAAGTAAGTAAGTAAGTAAGTAAGTAAGTAAGTAAGTAAGTAAGTAAGTAAGTAAGTAAGTAAGTAAGTAAGTAAGTAAGTAAGTAAGTAAGTAAATAAATAAATAAATAAATAAATAAATAAATAAATAAGTCTTAATTTATTATAAACATGGCTTGTATTTTGATATATTATAAAGTGCTGGAATCTTGTAATAACTTTATTGGCTTTTCTACAATAAACTTCATATCAGAGTTTGTTGTTCTTAGAACATGCCTAATTTCAAGTCAGGATTAATGAGATGCAATTGCTGTGTCCACATAACACGCTTAATGTGATAACATGTACAACCCAAGGTCTGACGATTTTACAATATAGCAATGCACAAACTCCTGAACTCTTAGCTCGGTTTGGCATTTCATGAAAACCCCACCTTGTTTGATTAAAAATTCAGTTGGTTGGTTTTCATACAGTTTCGCTCCTTCACAATTCGTGTAGTGATATGGCATCTCAAGATTATTTTTAAAATTGATAAAAAGATGAAAGAAAAAGAAAATATGGTCTGATGATTAAAGGATGACATCTGGATTTTCCAGAAAAGTACAGTCATGCACCTTGCATTTTGTACATTAAAAGATCCTACAGCACCCAAATATTTTATTAACTTACTTAGCAATTTTTCCCCGTTGTTTCCCGTTGTTGCCTATGTAGCTCACATTTAGCTGGATGGAACATCTAGATATTTACATATGTACTTTACATATGTACATGTGTACTTATAAGGTAGCTCTCACATCCTATTTTTCTAACTTCCCTACAGACTCTTGCAATTTCTATTGTTTTTTTCTCACCAGTTTCATTCATTTGAGGCTGCAAAGGGGGAGTATAATTTATCCTTCCTTCCTTTTCTGCCTTTGATTTATAAGGCTGCCTAATTCTCATGCAACTCAAGGTGAGGTAAAGAAAAAAGTTTAAAAAATACAGTATAACCAAAAAAAAACCCCCTCAACAACAGAAGTAATGGACTAGCAACCAAAAAATATGAAATTTTAAAACCCATAATATATCCATGAATTCGCAAATTCCTCTGACCCAGGATTGCTAAAAAAAAAAAAAAGCCAAATCTTTATGGTTTACCTGAGGAACATTAGGGGTGAGACTATATGGAGCTCACAGGAAATGCTGTTTTGGAACCATAACTGAGAAGGCATGCTTATGGAGTGCCATAAAGTGACATTTCTTCATGGAGGGGAACCAAACCATGCCAACCCTGTCTGATTTATTAGGACAGTCAGATACAAACTGTTAACCTAATCTTACATAGCTTCTTCTCCGGTAATGTCACACTACTAACCAGAGCATACAAAACATTCGCCAGATCAATCCTTGAATACAGCTCATCTGTCTGGAACCCACACCGCATATCGGAGATAAATATATTAGAAAGTGTCAGAGATACTTTATGAGAAGAGTCCTCCACTCCTCTACTAGAAACAGAATACCTTACGCAACCAGACTTGAAATCCTGGGCTTAGAAAGCTTAGAACTACGTCGCCTTCGGCACGACCTAAGCATAGCTCATAAAATTATCTGCTACAACGTCCTTCCTGTCAATGACTACTTCAGTTTCAACCACAACAATACACGAGCACACAACAGATACAAACTCAAAGTGAACCGTTCCAAACTTGATTGTAGAAAATACGACTTTAGCAACAGAGTGGTAAATGCCTGGAACTCACTACTTGACTCTGTGGTTTCGTCACCAAACCCCCAAAACTTTACCCTTAGACTGTCCACTGTTGACCTCACCCGATTCCTAAGAGGTCAGTAAGGGGCGTGCATAAGTGCACCAGCGTGCCTACTGTCCCTGTCTTAATGTTCCCTCTTATCAGTACCCATCTTATGTATATAAGCAATGTTATATCTATGTATATTACCAACACGTACTTGACAAAAATAAATAAATAAAATAAAACAATTGAAAAAAAGATGTTCCTGCAAATAATCATACTGATGATGATAAAGCAATAGTAGTATGAAGTAGTAAATGAAGGAATATGTGAAGTAGTATATGAAAAAAATCTTCTCAAGAGAGCATCTATTTGGCTTATTTATTTAAATTTATTGGCCACCCAACTCCGGTGAAGTCTGGGCAGTGTACAAAACTTAAAAGCAACAACAACAACATAAGAACAGCAGGAAACATTAAATGAACGTTCAACAGGTACTCTATTAAGAAAACCAACAAAACAAAACAGGGACCATTAAACAGTGACAAACATCAACCCCAGGGCTGGGATCAGAGCCAGGTTCAAAGCTTTCTAAAATCCATCATTATGTCTGAGGGATGCTGTTCCAGGGTCCACAACAGAGAAGGCATGCTTCTTCAGGCCCACAAGATAGCAATATTTAATGGAGGGGATATGGAGCCCACCCACTTTGCTGGAACATACTGAGCAGGCAGAAATGATCGGAGATAAGCTGTCTCTTAGGTATTCAGGCCTTCTGCTTACTTAACTTTACTGCGGTCATTAACCAGCACAACTGGTTCTATGCATAATGTCCTAATCTGCAACACTTGGTTTTTTTGGCTGTCACAAAAATACCAATTGCAAATACCCAGCCCCCACTCATCCTTCCCTTGAGTTTCTGTGCAAATCTTTCCCCAGTAGAAATTGCCTGAAGCAAGGTTGGATATCGCTGATATAGAAATAACTTCTGGTTTATTTTTACTCACTTTTGGTAACTTTAACGGAAATAGGTTCTGAGTGAATTGATATTTTCCACACATGCAAGAGAAAGCATCCAAGCACTGTCATCTTTCATGTAAACAAAATTCCTATGATCAGTCAACCACAGGAGAATATATGATTCCCCAGAAAGGTGATGGGCTTCCCTTGGATGTGTTCCAGCAGATGTTGGTTATTCATCTGTCAGGGATGTCTATATTCTTGCATGAAGCACGTTGTATTTGATGGCCTGAATGACTTCTTTAGACTCCATGGTGATGCTATGATGGTGTGATGTGTACTGTATTACTCAGGCCACATTCCCATGATATACAGTACTTTGGTAACAGCAACAAGAAAGTAATTCAAACACTCATTGTAATAGGACTTTCCAGTCAAGTTATAGAAGGACAGGGACGGTAGGCACGAAGGTGCGCGTATGCACGCCCCTTACAGACCTCTTAGGAATGGGGTGAGGTCAACTGTAGACAGTCTAAGGTTAAAGCTTTTGGGGTTTGGGGAAGAAACCATAGAGTTAGGTAGTGCATTCAAGGCATTGATTACTTTGTTGCTGAAGTCTTATTTTCTGCAGTCGAGTTTTGAGCGGTTTACATTGAGTTTGAATCTATTGTGTGTTCGTGTATTGTTGCAGTTGAAGCTGAAGTATTCATTGACAGGTAGGACATTGTGGCAGATGATTTTATGAACTACATTTAGATCAGATCGAAGGCAACGTAGCTCTAAGTTGTCTAAGCCCAAAATTTCAAGTCTGGTGGAATAAGGAATTCTGTTGCGAGCAGAGGAGTGGAGGACTCTTCTTGTGAAGTATTTCTGGACTCTCTCAATTGTATTAATGTCCAATATGCAGTGCGGGTTCCAGACAGGTGAGCTGTATTCGAGGGTTGGTCTGGGAAATGTTTTGTATGCTCTGGTTAGCAGTGATATTGCCAGAGAAGAAACTACGCAAGATTAGGTTGACAACTCTTAGTGCCTTTTTGGCAATGTTGTTACAATGGGCTCTGGCACTTATTATTGTAAACAGAGATGCTGATCAGAGGTGAACTGATTACCATGTCGACCACTATCAGGCCTTGCTCAAGACTCTCAGGGCATCACCAAACACCAAACTGGCAGGAATAGCCAACTCTCCAGAAGATAGGTTCAAGATTCAGAAGGATCTTGACAGACTTGAACATTGGGCACTATCAAACAAAATGAAATTTAATGGTGAAAAAAGTAAAATTCTACATTTAGGCAAGAAAAACAAAATGCACAGGTACAGCATATGTGGTACCTTGCTCAACAGTAGTAACTGTGAGAGGGATCTTGGAGTCCTAGTGGACAACCGTTTAAATATGAGCCAGCAGTGTGCAGCAGCTGCCAAAAAAGCCAACACAGTTCTAGGCTGCATTAACAAAGGGATAGAATCAAGATCACGTGAAGTAATAATACCACTTTACAATGCCTTGGTAAGGCCACACTTGGAATACTGCATTCAGTTTTAGTCGCCATGATGTAGAAAGGATGTTGAGACTCTGGAAAGAGTGCAGAGAAGAGCAACAAAGATGATTAGGGGACTGGAGGCTAAAACAAATGAAGAACGGTTGCAGCAACTGGGTATATCTAGCTTAATGAAAAGAAGGACTAGGGGAGATATGATAGCAGTGTTCTAATATCTCGGGGTTGCCACAAAGAAGAGGGAGTGAAGCTATTCTCCAAAGCACCTGAGGGTAGGACAAGAAGCAATGGGTGGAAACTAAACAAGGAGAGAAGCAACTTAGAACTAAGGAGAAATTTCCTGACAGTTAGAACAATTAATCAGTGGAATAGCTTGCCTCCAGAAGTTGTGAATGCTCCAACACTGGACATTTTTAAGAAGATGTTGGATAACCATTTGTCTGAAGTGGTGTAGGGTTTCCTGCCTAAGCAGGGGGTTGGACTAGAAGACCTCCAAGGTCCCTTCCAACTCTGTTGCTGTTGTTGCTGTTGTTGCTGTTGTTGCTGTTGTTGCTGTTGTTGTTATTATTATTATTATTATTATTATTATTATTATTATTATTATTATTATTATTATTATTATTATTATTATTATTATTATTATTATTATTATCAGTGTCACAGGGCACCATTTCCAGAGGAATAGCCAAATAACTTCGTTACTGCAATGCAATAT
Source organism: Diadophis punctatus similis (assembly GCA_023053685.1). NCBI lineage: Eukaryota > Metazoa > Chordata > Lepidosauria > Squamata > Dipsadidae > Diadophis > Diadophis punctatus. The sequence goes on from JALIGW010000047.1 coordinate 2,005,327, forward strand.
GGAAACTTAACCATCTTTTCGGAAGGCTAAAAAAGCTATGCTATTGTCTCACACACAGAGACATCAAATTTATGGAATACAGCTTAATTCCATTCTTTAAGCGCAGTATCACAGCAGACGAACATAAGATAAATATTTATTGGTGGAAGTGGTAAAAAGAAAGAATAAAGGAAAAATGAAAGATATCAGGTGTTGACCAAGACTATTGCCTAGAGATGTGGCCATTCATAAAGCAGGACTTGGATGCCACAAATATTCTTGCATTGATAAACTGATTAACACAAGCTGGGACATAAAAGTAAGAAATGACAAAAAAAAACCTCCTTAGAAGTTCCACCCCAGTTATTTCACAAGGAAATTAATTTGTTTGCTCAGGATAGTAATCCTAAGGTTTAATGATGGCAAAGGAAAGCTTGAAAATACAGGTAGTCCTCAACTTACCACCATAACTGAGGCTAACAATTACAGTTGTAAATCATAATGGTCATAAAATGAGTCATCACGTGACCAACCTCATTTTATGACCTTTTTTGTGGCAATTCTTAAGCAAACCCATTGTTCACTATTGGTTTTTTGCCCGAAAGTGGAAGTAAATGTCAATTTCTGGTAAAAATGTCATAAATCACAATGACGCCTCTGTGGGCTGTAAATGCTGGCTGGTTGCAAGTACACAAAATATGGTCATGTAACTCCAGTGGGGGTGGGTGCTCTGCTTGCAACAGAATACCTTATTCCACCAGACTTGAAATTTTAGGCTTAGAAAACTTAGAACTATGCCGCCTTCGGTCTGACCTAAGCGTAGTACATAAAATTATCTGCTACAATGTCCTACCTGTCAATGACTACTTCAGCTTCAACCACAACAACAATACACGAGCACACAATAGATACAAACTTAAAGTTAACCGCTCCAAACTCGATTGCAGAAAATGCGACTTCAGCAACAGAGTGGTCAATGCCTGCAATACACTACCCGACTCTGTGGTTTCATCCCCAAACCCCCCAAATTTTAACTGTCTACTGTTGACCTCACCCCATTCCTAAGAGTCTGTAAGGAGCATAAGTGCACCATCATGCCTACCGTCCCTGTCCTAATGTACCCTTTTATTTTTATTCGTATTCATTTCATATATTCAAATCATGTTTATACTTATATGTACTATCTAATATCTAATAAATAAATAAATAAATAAATAAATAAATAAATAAATAAATAAATAAATAAATAAATAAATAAATAAATAAATAAATAAATAAATAAATAAATCCTAGGTGGTACCCAGCTGAGTGGCAACTTTCTCCTGGGAGGCATGCCAAGGTCTTACTCTTTATGTCTTCAGAATGGGTCTAAATCAGACCTGGGCATTTTACAGCCACATTCAACTTCTTGGCTGTCCCTGTTGGTCCCGCATGGATTACTTTTATTTTAAAGGTGACTGCTTTCCCCCCAATTTATATATGTGCATGTGTCCATGCCTATGCACAGCCCTATTTATTCAGCCCTCCACAATAATCCCACTTTCTCATGTGGCCCCAAAGGAAAATTAATTGCCCACCCCTGGTCTAAATTCTATTCCACATCTTCCAATGGATTTTTAAAGACTGGCAATTCCTTGAGATTTCCATTCTTCTGGGCTTATTTTATTTGTTTGTAGCATATTAGCACTGTGCTTTCTTGTAATTCATGTTTTTATTTAATTTTTTTTATAAGCAACCTTTTTTATCAGCAAATATGCCCCTTTTGATATTTAAGTAGGTTTCTTAAATATGCCCCTTTTTCTAATTCTATGCAAAGAGTGACCCATATAATGTCAATTAAATGGAATTAAATTGAATTACATTATACATTTGTACCCTTCGGCTCTTTTATTTTAAACACTTAGTTCATTTTTTTTAAAAGAAGCAAGCCATATCCAGGTCACCATCTCCCCCACCTAACCCTTTCATGACTTAGTTAAAAGTCAAGTTTTTCCATTAGGCAAAGTCAGGGAATGTGTCTGTGTGTGTTGAAAAATCAAGATGGTGGACAGTTTTGAAAGTCTCACAATAGAGGAATGGATCATAAGAGTGGTGTGGTGCAGGGGCGGGTTGCTCACTTACCAGTACCGGTGCACTGCATGCACATCTCTATGTTTCATGCGTGCGCACGCTTGCTACGCAAAATCTCACCAAAAACTCACACGCGCGTCCCCTCGCGAGATTTTGGCGAGATTTTGCTTCCGTGCATTCGCAGAAGCAAAAAAGCCCAAAAATTCTTAAAAAAAGATGGCAACGCGTGCAACGGACCGCCAAAGACGGCACTGGAGTGGTCGTGCGCAAATAGTGCCATCTGCTGGCCACTACCGGAACAACAGAGTGGACCGCACCGGTAGGAACCCATCGCTGGTGTGGTGACCTAGAGGCGAAGATGCTCACCTCCCACTAGGAAGATTCAGAGTTCAATCCTAGGCAGCGACAGATGTTGCTCTATCTGGGCGCAAAGACAAAATATATGCTATGAACTCCGCATAGACATCAGGAAGGGCATCCGGTCAAGTAAACGCTCAGCTCCAGTCAGTCACCCCGACTCCACCCTGCATAAAGGGATTACAGGGTTGTAAAAAAGAAAAGAGAAATGGATCATAAAATATCAGAATTGATGGAAATGGTGGAAAGGAAACTGACACGTTTGATTAGATAGAGGGGAAAAGTGCTTTTGAAAATGGGAAACCTTTTATGGACTTTTTGCTAAAGGAAGAAAAGAAATGAAATGATATTGTATGGATTTAATGATTATAAAAGATGAAAATTAAATAAAGGGCTGAAGGAATTGCTGGAATAGTTAGGAGGGTGGGAAGATGATGGGTTTTTAAAATATCTGTTTTAAAAGTAGGTTGGAATTACCGTATTTTTCGGAGTATAAGACGCACAGGAGTATAAGACGCACCTAGATTTTAGAGGAGGAAAACAAGGAAAAAAGTATTCTGAACCAAATGGTGTAGTAATATATTATTTAATAAAATACCAGTGTAGCAGAATACTTTTTACAGCCATGTATACTTTTTACAACCATGTACACTTTTTACAAACTTCAAACTTGACAGCTTTAAGACTTGTGGACTTCAACTCCCAGAATTCCTCCTCCAGTCATGCTAGCTCAGGAATGGGAGTTGAAGTCCACAAGTCTTAAAGCTGTCAAGTTTGAAGTTTGTAAAAAGTGTACATGGTTGTAAAAAGTCTTGCCAAGTTTGAAGACCCTTGCACCCCTAACCCCTAACCCAGGGGTCTTCAAACTTGACAGCTTTAAGACTTGTGGACTTCAACTCCAATTCCTGAGCTAGCATGACTGGAGGAGGAATTCTGGGAGTTGAAGTCCACAAGTTTGAAGACCCTTGCACCCCCTTGGCAAGTTTAAGATTTGTGGACTTCAACTCCCAGAATTCCTCCTCCAGTCATCCTAGCTCAGGAATGGGAGTTAAAGTCCACAAGTCTTAAAATTGCCAAGTTTGAAGAGCCCTGGGTTAGAGGTGGCAAGGGTCTTCAAACTTGGCAAGTTTAAGACTTGTGGACTTCAACTCCCAGAATTCCTCCTCCAGTCATCCTAGCTCAGGAATGGGAGTTAAAGTCCACAAGTCTTAAAGTTGCCAAGTTTGAAGAGCCCTGGGTTAGAGGTGGCAAGGGTCTTCAAACTTGTCAAGTTTAAGACTTGTGGACTTCAACTCCCAGAATTCCTCCTCCAGTCATTCCTGAGCTAGCATGACTGGAGGAGGAATTCTGGGAGCTGAAGTCCACTAGTCTTAAACTTGCCAAGTTTGAAGACCCTTGCACCCCTAACCCAGGGCTCTTCAAACTTGGAAGTTGGTCTTCAAACCTGTCAGGCTGCTCGCTTCAGGCAGCAGCAGCGGTGGCTCTGGCGGCGGCGAGTATCGGCGGTGGTATCGGCGGCGTCGGAGGCTGCATCGGCATCGGGTCCTGCAGCGGGGGCAGGGGCTGCAACGGGGGCGGCTGCGTGTCCTGCGGCGGGGGCGGGGGCTGCAAGGGGGCGGCTGCGGTGGCTTTGCGGTGGTCCGCCGCCGCCGGCTTTCCCGTGGTCCGGCGGTGGCGGCGGCCAGCAGCGGCGGGAGCGACTTTGCTGTGGGGGGGCGGCAACAGCGGCTTTGTTGTGGTCCGCTGCCGCCGGCTTTCCCATGGTCCGGCGGCAGCGGCGGTGGGCAGCAGTGGTGGCAGCAGCTTTGCCATGGTCTGGCGGCGGCAGTGGCTTTGCCATGGTCTGGTGGAGGGGGTAGCAGTGGTGGTCAGCAGCGGCAGCAGCGGTTTTGCCATGGTCCGGCGGCGGCGGCTTTGATTGGCAGTTTATTGGAATACCGCCAATCAGCTGTCTGTTGCCACCCATTGTCGCCTTTGCCGCCATTGCCACCATTGCACCAACTCCCTCCCCCTCCCCCTAATGTAACATCCGGAGTATAAGACGCACCCAGTTTTTGACCCTCTTTTTGGGGGTAAAAAGGTGCGTCTTATACTCCAAAAAATACGGTATATTTCATAAGTATAGTTTTCTTCTTTCCTTCTTTTTTCTTTTTCTTTAGATGTGACTTTTACTGTATAAATATCCTTAATAAATATACATTTTAAAAAATCAAGATGGTGGCTGTAATCAAAGCTGCATCCGTTTTAAATAGGAATTATTTAAAAGCTTAAAGAGTTATGCAAAATCAAAAAGCGAAAGTTATGGCGGGACAAATGTTGTTGTGTGTCACGACATCATGATGTGATAACTTGAATTAGACTATGTGATACAAATCCTAAATTGTAAATTCAACTTGGAACTCCCTTGTATGTTGAGATTGCAAATTCCAAAATTTCCCAATCAGTGCAGCAGACTGGGAATTGCACAAATAGAGGATACCAGACTGGGACAATGGAAGGAAAGAAAAATCATACAATTACAGGTAGTCCTCGAATTATAAACATTTGTTTTGGGACTATTTCAAGTTGCAACAGTACTGGGGGAAAAAAGTGACTTATGACTGGGCCCGACACAATTGTCGCAGCATTCCCACAGTCACATGATCAAACTTTTAGCTTTACAATTTGGGATGAACATTCTTTGAATGGTGTGGGAGTAGGAATGAGCCGAGGTGGCGCAGCGGTTAGGGTACTGCAGGCTACTTTAGCTGACTGTGATCATTTGAGTTCAGCTGTTCAAATCTCACCGGCTCAGGGTTGACTCAGCCTTCCATTCTTCCGAGGTAGGTAAAATGAGGACCCAGATTGTTGGGGGCAATGTAAATATATACATTGCTTAATGGTGTAAACCGCTTAGAGAGTGCTTGCACTATGAGGCGGTATATAAATCATAATCATAATCATGGATTTCCAAAGGAAAAAATTGCAGACTACAGGAACCAGGAGCACTGCTCAAGTGACCCTGAGGACATAGATAAACCTCCAAGTGCTTCAATGACTGCTAAAAAGATGCAAATGACCAGCTGTCTGCAAGGAATATAAATCCTTCCATTCCCCACTCTCCTGCCAGAGCTGAAGAAGCTTCTTGGATGAGAAGCGACATGTCTTCAAAAGAAAAACAACAAAGTCCAGTTGCCTCCTGAAAAAGCACCTTTGGGACAACCATGACCTGGATGACTGAGAATCTCTACAGATTCACATGATCAAAATTCGTTTGTTTGACCACCGGCATGTCCTTAGTTGCAACATCCGGGCGTCATTCCCAGCCAGCTTCTGACAAGTCAGCAAAGTCAATGGGGGAAGCTGGGTTCACTTAGCGACTGCATGAATCACTTATAACTGCAGTGTTTTACTTAACAACCGTGGCAAAAAAGGTCATAAAATCTGGGGTAACTCACTTAACTATCACTTTGCTTAGCAACAGAAATTCTGGTTCCAATTCTGGTCCTAAATTGAGGATTATCTGCATTGTCCTCACATGGCTTATTACGGCACTTGAAAATCAACAGTTACTATCGGGATCATCCTCCTGAATATTCATATCATTCCTTCTGTTCTGCAGCCACAAGGCATTTTGTATTATTATATATTCTGGCAAAAAATCAGGCCATGCACCTGGAAGCAACTCATGGGTAAAACTGCAGAGAGCTCATGGAAGTGACAATAAAGATTCTATTCTATTCTATTCTATTCTATTCTATTCTATTCTATTCTATTCTATTCTATTCTATTCTATTCTATTCTATTCTATTCTATTCTATTCTACGCTACCCCCATTCCATTCCCCTGCCCTGCTCTACCCTACCCTATTCTGTGGCATCTTGGGCAGTGGTGAAATGCTCCCGGTTCGGGCGGACCAGTCGGTCGTCGTAGAGCCGATAGAGCCGATAGCGATCGCAGCGCGAGCCTTCCCCCCCGCTTGGACGGCGCCATTTGGGTTCTTTTACCCTCTGTACAAGCGCAGAACGCTTTGCGCATGCGCAGAGGGTAAAAGAACTCAAATGGCGCCGTCCAGGCGGGCGGGGGAAGCGGGTGGGGGAAGGCTCGCGCTGCGATCACTATCGTCTCTATCGGCTCGACGACGACTGACTGGCCCGCCTGAACTGGGAGCATTTCACCCCTGATCTTGGGGTATAACTTTCTCCCATGATTATGAATGGGAAGTTTAAGCACCACTGTGCCTTAACCATCCAGAAACTAAACTGTGGCTATTCCAAAACAGAAGCTGCGGCCACCTCCAAATGTGTGTGATTTAGTAAGTGCATCAAGCTTAATTAAACATTGCTGAGAGTCTTCAATGGACTTTATCCCTGCATGGTAAGATTGTCCTCTGCAGTGGCCTAGAGGTGGAGCTCTTGCCTCACAATCAGCAGGTTGTGAGTTCGATCCTAGGTAAAGACAAATGTAGGGTCTCCTGCTTGGGCAGGGGGTTGGACTAGATGACCTGCAACAGGGGCGGGTTCCTAATTTTTTTACTACCACTCTGTGGGCGTGGCTTATTTTGTGGGTGTGGCTTGCCAGCAATGTGACCGGGTGGGCGTGGCTTCTCGGACTGCTGAAGGGAGGGGAACTGAGATAGGTCCTGCCGCCCATTCCCCCTCCCCTCAGCAGCTCAAGAAGCCTCAAACGTGCAAAAATGCCTAGGATCATCACCGTGCGTTCATGGCTTCTCGGACTGCTGAAGGGAGGGGAATGGAGATAGCTCCTGCCGTCCGTTCTTTCAGCGTCTCACGCGCTCCCTCAGCCATCCTCCCCTGCTTGGACTCACTGTGGGGTAGGAAGGCAGTGCATGCGCAGTGCCGGAAGCTTGGCTTCTGGGCATGCGCAGAAGAAAATTTTTTTTAGAAATAATTTTTTTTAAAAAAAATGGCGGCGCCCAGGCACCGGCAACCGACCGCACCGGTACTGTGATGTCACCAGCGGGCCACTACCGGTGCTATAGAGTGGACCGCACCGGTAGGAACCCACCACTGACCTGCAAGGTCCCTTCCAACTCTGTTAATCTGTTAAATCTGTCTAAACTGCTCCTGCCGCCACAGAAGCAGACATGTGGCATTTGGCAGAGCTGTGAAGCTGAAGCATCTTTTGTACACTTAAATTCAACTTTTTAAAACAAGGAAATCCACCCAAAGCAGCATTCACGGCTTCTTGTGAGAGATCCTGTTGGTACACTCTTAGAATCTTCTGAGAACTCATTTGCTTGTACAATATATAGTAACTAGAAAAACAATTGCTGTGTTTGAAAGAGATACTGCTAAACCTGAAGAAAATATGTTTCCCCACAACTTTTTGGTTGTGGGGAAACTGAAGCAACAGGGTTTTTTTTTCAGGTGGAAAGAAACAGAGGTTGAGTAATTTGTGTATGAGAAAGAAACTGCAAAGCGCTGAATTTGTCATACATCTTTATGGTCACGTCCACATAGTTTATAAAAATGTAGTCTATAGTCTGGTCCGTGTGTGTGTGTGTGTGTGTGTGTGTGTGTGTGTGTGTGTGTGTGTGTAAGAGAGACAGAGATAGAAAATTTTTGAAAAGCTGCCCTACCTAATCGCTTGGAAGTAATCTTTATTCTCTAAAATCAATTCTAGCTCCATTTTATTACAAAAACCTAAGTATAACTTAGATCAGGTATGTCCAACCTGCTGCATGGGGCCCTGGACATCTATTAATGAGGCCCCACAACATCGTAAACTTTTAATATTACTATGTGATTTTATATTATAAAACTATATTGTATATTTGATATGAGGTCCAAGACGATTCCTTTTCACTCAATGTGGCCCAGGCAAGCCAAAAAGTTGGACACACAGGACCTAGATTATTGCAGATAAAGTCTAACTTTTGATTTTGCAGTAGTAAACCTAAACTGAATCTAAATCAGAGGCTGAGCCCTTCCCCTTGCACACTAATGCCATTAAATTTTTTTCTGTTTATTGCAGTAACGACTGCAGTTAATGAATAACCAGTAAGAGACCATTTAGCACATGGTTCATGCTGGATCCACACACAAGGCTAAGACGTGTAGTGGCTATTTATTCTGACAACTGGTGATTGTTTGATATTGCCGCTGACACAGAGGTGGGTTTCTCCCGGTTTGGACCAGTTCTCCCGAACCGATAGCAACCCGCTGGTGACGTCACTATGATGTCACGAAACCGGTTCGGTCGGTGCCAGTCTGTGGACGCTGCCATCTTTTTTTATTTTTTAATTTATTTTAAAAAATTTCCCTGAGCATGCGCAGAAGCCGAATTTCCGGCACTGCGCATGTGTCGCCATCTTGTTTTCAGCTTTTTTGGGGGGAATGTTTTTTATTCTTTTGGCACTGTGCATGCGCGCGCGTGAAGCACGCATGCGCCCACGAGGCACAGCCATGCAGCGCAAAAGGAAGCGAAGCAGCAGCGAGGTAAGTTAGAACCCACCCCTGCGCTGACGGCCTTTTTCCTGCCCATCCAGCAAAACATACCTACTTTTTGACTTAAGGCGCCAAATGAACACAAACATTATCAATTTCTGGACTAGTGTTCTCAGGCAAAAACGGGGTGGAATACAGACACTTTTGGTGGTGTTAAACCTGCACGGTACAAAAACGTCAGATATCTTTGGTTTTGCGTCCAGCTCTAGTGACACTTCGCTCTGAAAAGAGCACAGAGACGTGAACTCCTTCTACTACACTTCACAGTTTTGGCATTTGCGTTTTTCCCCTCTCTGCTAGACACCTACGGAATCGTTTTGCTTGTTGCCCCGGCAACAGCATGCTTTAAAATATAGCAATTTTTATCTTTCTGTAACTGTGCCTGTTCACCGCTTGTATCAAAAGCCTCATTTCTGATCACAGCACAGTTTCAGGAGTTTTCAGTGTTATTCACACAGCCTGAGATTTTGCACATGGGAATTGAAACACGCTGGGTTGGAATTCAAGGGCACCGTCCTTTTCAGAATCAGAGAATCAGGCTTGTAAGTTGCAAAGGATAATTAATGTATTTTAAAAGTCTGTTCAATCACAAAAAAAATGGTATTCACATTTTAGAAATAAGGGTTTTCTTCTGAATTTCTATTGGGGGGTCGATTGTGAATGGAAGAAACAGGAGTTTTTAAAGAAAGTCAAGATGGAGTCCACAGTCAATCAACTTTTGAAGGTAGATGGCATCTACAGAGAGGGAAGTCAAAAAAGGCAAGATGGTGGCCATAATGACCTAAGCAACTTTCCATCAGGAGGTAGGCAGGGTGTCCATGGGAGAATATAAAAAGACTGAACAACCCTTGACCTTACAATCAAAGCTCCACCCCTTTTAATGTATGTCATGTTTGTAATGTATGAAAAAAGGGGCAAGGCTACAATCACACAGTTGCAGCTGCCATTTTGATTGTTTTTCCTTAAGAAAGACTGAAAGTATTATTAAGGAAGTGAGAAAGAGGGGATTATAAGAGATGGATATGAGGGAGGGAATAATTTTTCTAATATTACTTTCCTGGGAAAAATAATTAGATGATTTTTATTGGACTAGTTGATCCTCCTGAATCAGGTGTAGATCAGGTGTATTCAACCACGGCCTGCAGGCCACATGCGGCCCTGGACACCTAGTAATGTGGTCGCACAAGATCGTAAACTTTTAACATTATTATGTGATTTACATACATTAATTATATTACACATTTTATATGTGACCCATGACAATTGCTCTTCAATCAACGAGGTCCAGGCAACCCAAAAGGTTGGACAGCCACCTATGCTTTCAATCAATCTTCCAATCTGATGCCTTATAGATATGTTACATTTCAGTGTCAGAATTCTTAAGCAGCATCTTGGTTTAGATTCTGAAGTTGGCCCAGTGCTCCTGGAGGGCTCTTAAATTAGATGAATTTAGTTGCTTTTAAGGATTTTATGATTTATAGTCCAGGGCCTCTTGTTCCAGCCCAACTTTCCTAAAGCCCAGAAGACACAAAATCTTTCCTAATCTTTGAAATTAGCATTGAGAACACCAGCAGTGCCTTGGCAATCATATAATCCAGCACATTAAAAAGATTACAGAGAGAATGAAGCCAAGAACAGGGAATTTTATTGTGGCAAAATGGAGAAAAGAAAACATGGGGAACAAAGTAAAGGAAATAGTTACATATACATTTACAAAAAAGTCGGTCTGACCTGTATAGCTATAGTTTATCAACTTATGTAAAAATATTATTAATCCGTGAAACAGTTTGCCTCCAGAAGTTGTGAATGCTCCAACACTGGAAGTTTTTAAGAAGATGTTGGATAACCATTTGTCTGAAGTGGTGTAGGGTTTCCTGCCTAAGCAGGGGGTTGGACTAGAAGACCTCCAAGGTCCCTTCCAACTGTTATTCTATTCTATTCTATTCTATTCTATTCCAGCAGATGTACAGAATCTGTACTGAGTGAATATAAATCTTTAGAGACCACATTTGGTATTCTCATTTGGGTAATTCCAGGAACTAAAAGGATGTCCCATATTTTGAAATTAGCAAAGCCCAGACTCTTTAAAAATGGCAAAATAGAATTTGGGCTAAGCATGAGAAAAGCACCACATCTACAACAAACCAAACATTTGCTTACAGAATTTATATTTTTCTGAATGGTTCTATACTTCCATAGCAAAACTTCATTTAGTTCTGATTTATTAGATCATTTTAAAAAACATGGTATTATATTTTGATGTTTGTTAGTCAAACAATTGAGTTGTAATCAGAATAGTCATAATTTTACTAAAAGTAGACCCTATAGTCCAATGATTATAATAGAATTTAACTAAGCATGATTAATCCCAACCCACCAACCCCGGAATATTGCTCATTAAGGACATCTTTTCAGGAATGTTCAATCCAAAACAATATAATGGTTCTGTTGACAGACTTCAGAATAGGTGAGGCAATCACAAGGCATGTATTTCATTTGAAAAGCATTCAGAATGAGTTGACACTCTATTTATTTATTTATTTATTTATTTATTTATTTATTTATTTATTTATTTATTTATTTATTTATTTATTTATTTATTTATTTATTTATTTATTTTTATTTATTATTTATTATTTATTATTTATTAATTTATTTATATATATATATATATATATGTGTGTGTGTGTGTGTGTAACATTTTTTGCTGATAAATGAAAATAAAGGGAGACTATATATATATATATATATATATATATATATATATATATATATATATATATATATATATATATATATATATATATATATATATATATATATATATATATATATATATATATATATATATATGCTCTTCTATGCCGCCCTACTCCCTGAGGACTCAGGGTGGCGTACAACATTTTAAAGAACAACTAAACATTAAAATTATTAAAAACAATTTTAAAAAGTATCAAAAACAACATACAATAACATATATACATGGGGGAAAGTAGTCTCAAGGTCACCCCGCCTGCAGGAAGAGCCATGTCTTAATGGCTTTTCGGAAGGCCAGCAAGGTGGGGATAACTCTGATCTCTGGGGGTAGTTGGTTCCAGAGAGCAGGAGCCCCTACAGAGAAGGCCCTCCCCCTAGGCCCCGCCAGCCGGCAGAGTCTTACTTAGTGCCGATACGGGCGGCAAAATGTTCGCATTTTTCCGCCCTTATTGCGTCCGCCGACTCCCGCCCAGCCGCCCTGTTTAGGGTGACTCGCTCCCTTCTAGCCAAGGAGGGAGTTGAAGACCCCTTGCAGGGCAGAGTTGAGGAATTTTCTCAGTTTCTGGCGGACAAAGTCGTTCAGATTCGGACAGACCTGGACTCCATTTGGACAGGGCAAGCCGAGGTGCCGGGGGTGAGTCTTAGTCCTGTTATATGGGAGGAGTTTGAGCCTGTCACTCCTGATGATGTGGACAAGGCCATAGGAGCGATGAGCGCCTCCACTTGTTTATTGGACCCGTGTCCCTCCTGGCTGGTTTCGGCCAGCAGGGAGGTGACACGGGGCTGGCTCCAGGCGGTTGTGATCGCATCTTTGAGAGAGGGGTCCATCCCACAGCCCTTAAAAGCTGCGGTGGTGAGGCCCCTTCTCAAGAAGCCTTCCCTGGACCCAGCGGATTTAAAGAACTTCCGTCCAGTCTCCAACTTACCCTTCGTGGGTAAAGTTGTTGAGAAAGTGGTGTCGCTCCAACTCCTGCGGTTATTGGAGGAAACTGATTATCTGGATCCCTTTCAGTCGGGTTTCATGCGCGGCTACAGTACAGAGACTGCTTTGGTCGCGCTGATGGATGATCTCTGGCGAGCCCGGGATGGGGGTTATTCCTCCATCCTGGTGTTACTTGACCTCTCAGCGGCTTTTGATACCATTGACCATGGTATCCTTCTGCGTCGTCTTGGGGAGATGGGAGTGGGAGGCACTGTTTTACGGTGGTTCTCCTCCTACCTCTCTGATATGATGCAGTCGGTGTTGACAGGAGGGCAGAGGTCGGCCCCTAGGCCCCTGACTTGCGGGGTGCCACAGGGTTCGGTCCTCTCGCCCATCCTGTTTAACATTTACATGAAACCGCTGGGTGAGATCATCCGACGACACGGGGTGAGGTATCAGCAGTATGCTGATGATACCCAGTTGTACATCTCCACCCCGTGTCAGTTCAGTGAAGCAGTTGATGTAATGTGCCGCTGCCTGGACGATGTGAGGGTCTGGATGGGAGTGAATAGACTCAAACTCAACCCTGACAAGACTGAGTGGCTGTGGATGTTGCCCCCCAGGGATTTTGTCAACTGCCCTTCCTTGGTTCTTGGGGGAGAAAAATTGACTCCCTCAGAACGGGTTCGCAATTTGGGTGTCCTCCTAGATCCACAGCTAAAATTGGATCAACATCTGTCAGCTGTGGCTAGGGGGACCTTTGCACAGATTCGACTTGTGCACCAATTGCGACCCTACTTGGAGAAGGAGGCTTTGCTCACAGTCACTCATGCCCTTGTCATCTCACGGCTAGACTACTGTAACGCGCTCTACATGGGGCTCTTGAAGAGCATCCGGAGACTGCAATTGGTGCAGAATGCAGCTGCGCGAGCTGTGGTGGGTGTACAGAGATACACCCACGTAACACCCATCCTCCGCCAGCTGCACTGGTTGTCCATTAGTCTCCGGTCGCAATTTAAGGTGTTGGTTTTGACCTTTAAAGCCCTACATGGCTCAGGGCCAGGTTACCTTCGGGACCGCATCCTACCACATACCTCCCTACGACCAGTTAGGTCCCACAGAGAGGGCCTCCTCCGGGTCCCATCAGCCAAACAATGTCGGTTGGTGGGGCCGCGGGGGAGGGCCTTCTCTGTGGGAGCCCCATCCCTCTGGAACCAACTCCCACCAGAGATCCGGACCATCCCCACTCTACTGGCCTTCCGTAAAGCCGTGAAAACATGGCTCTTCCGACAGGCGGGGTGAACAAGGAGATCAGATTCCCCCATGAATGGTGTTTTGTTAATGTTTTTATATTGTGTTATTTTTAAATTGTTATTATTGCTTTTAATGTACATTTCTTATCCATGTTGTACGCCGCCCTGAGTCCTATGGGATTGGGCGGCCTATAAGAGCGTAGAAATAAAATAAATAAATAAATAAATTGTTTGGCTGACGGGATCCGGAGGAGACCCGCTCTGTGGGACCTAACCGGTCGAAGGGAAGTGTGAGGTAGAATGTGGTCCCGGAGGTAACCTGGACCTAAGCCATGTAGGGCTTTTGCTTCTTTGGGAGTAGAATAATATAAAAAAAGAAAAAGGTAGAGATTGTGTCATTTGCAAATGGATATTACTTTAATAAAGTATTCTAGATAATTTCATCCAGTGGCTTTATGGAAACTGTTGGCCTATTTGTGCTTGAAGAAATGCAATACACCTTCTGCTCAAGAAACCATCATTGGAATCAACAATACTAGGTATTTTTTGTCCAGTGTCCAACCTCCCCTTTATGGGAGAACGCTGTAGAGAAAGAGGTCAGGCTGCAGCTTCAGAAAGCCTTCGAGGAAATTGATTATTTTGATCCTTTCCAATTAGGATTCAGCCCTGACTTTAGTACTAAGATAATACTGATGATACTTGCAAATGACTTCTGGAGGGCTTGGGATTATAGTGATGCATCCATTCTGGCCTCCTTGATCTCTATGTGGCTTTCAGAATCAATGATGTTGTCCTTCTGGATCAGCTTAGGGGGGCAGAATGGGAGGTACAGTATAGTGGTGGTTCTCCTTCTCTGGGGCCAGTTCCATTTGGTGTTGGTAACTGGAAGAACTCAAGCCCTTGATCTCTGATTTGTGGAATTTTTAAGGGCTGTAAATTCTTCCACTCCTATTTAACCCCGCTAGCATGGGTGATGATCTTGATGGTACTCTGATGTACATCTCCATCCCTGGTCCTATCAAGTGTTGTCGTCGAAGTTCTTTCTCAGTGCTGGGTGAGGAGAAAGAGGCTCAATTCTAGTAAAACGGAGAGGTTGTGAGTTTGAGGGGTTCCTAATATTGGGGACCTTTCTTTAGTTTTGAATGGTGCGACACTCTCTAGGTAAAAATGGTATATCTTCTGGACTCTCAACCTTTGTTTGAGCAGATGGCATTTGTGATGAGGGGAGTTTTTTGCACAAATTAATTTCATGTACCAACTGTACCCATCCTAGAGTGGGATTTCTTGCTCACTGTCACTTATAATTTAGTCACACTTCATTTGGATTATTGCAATATACCTTACACAGGGATCAGTGGTGGGATTCAATTTTTTTTACTATCGGTTCTGTGGGCGTGGTTTGGTGGGCGTGGCAGGGGAAGGATACTATAAAATCTCCATTCCCTCCCCACTCCAGGGAAAGGTTACTGCAAAATCCCCATTTCCTCCCGATCAGCTGTGACTCGGGAGGCAGAGAATAGATGGGGGCGGGGCCAGTCAGAGGTGGCATTTACCGGTTCTCTGAACTATTCAAAATTTCTGTTATCGGTTCTCTAGAACCGGTCAGAACCTGCTGAAGCCCACCTCTGATAGGGATGCCCTTAAAGACCACTTGTAAATGCCAACCAATCCAGAATGCAGCAACATGCCTCAGCCCTCTTATTACATTACTATTTTGGGAACTGTACTGGCACATTAGATTTCTGGGTGCTATTCAAAATGCTATTTTTTAAAGTCTATCATGGTATGGCGGGGGGGGGCATTTATAGGACCGTCGGTCTCCCTTCTCTCAGGAAATGTGCCTTCTTTGTTGCTCTTATTGGAAGAGTTTACATCTCCAAATCTGTTAGGTTTTGAAAGGCACTTAGGACCTGGCTGTTCCCATGGGTATTGTGTTAACCTGTTGAGTGAGTCCAACTCTGACATATATTTTTTAACGGAGATGTTTTATGGAAAAGAATACTAGTTCTCAATTGCTATTTGTTTTGCTTCCATCTTCCATCTTTCTTTTTTAAATTTGGTGTAAAGTGCCCAAACTTGCAGTATTTTGAAACTCTCAACTTTCCGAGTGGTAGGCGAGTGTTTTCTAACGTAGAAATACTTTCTAAATTCTAAATTCCAGGTAGCAATAAAGCCAGCGTGAGTCAGTTCCACACCAGAACATTAGTCCAAGGAATATCTTAATTTGAAATTGCTGAGAGATCCAGCAAGTTATTTTGTTGAACTTTCTATTCCACTTGCAAGTCATCAAGTCATAAAATCAAAATGGCTTCTATTCTATGGTCAGGCAGAAAGCCAGAATGAAATAGATACCAGCAATTAGTGTCTTCCAGCACTCCTAGCATGATGTGAAAAAAAGTACTTCCTTTTGTTATTTGGGAACTTTTTTTATGTCTGCTTCTTTGGTTGATTCCAAATTCAAGTAGAAACAGAAGAATCTGTCCTAGACCACTAGGACCTTACATATGAAGATTGTTTCAAACTGAAGCCTTCCATTCACAAACAAGTATCCTTTCTGATTAATCAAAACATAATATAATACAGAATGAAGCATTGCTGACTTTTCAGTAGAAGCTTTGCAGAGAATATGGACTGAGTGCAACAGTGCAACTGCTCTCTGATTTGGAATCCAATCTGGCAATAGAGCTTTAAGATAAACATTTGCTATTTTTGGAAAATTGTCCTCCATGATAGGTGTACTTATCTGGATTCCTAACATGCAGACATTCTGCTAAATGATAGAAAAGAAATACTGAAAGTCCTAAAACTTTGCCTCCAACTATTGCATGTCTGGATTTCTTCTGCCCAGATATGGTTACCCTATCTCTAAGATAAGGTGACCAGACATCCCGCTTTTGGCGGGACAGTCCCGCTTTTTGATAATTTGTCCCTTGTCCCGCGGCGTTTCAAAAAAGTCCCGCTTTTTTCGGCTGGGCCAGTCGTTCAGTGTAGAGCTGATGGAACTGGCGGCGGTCGCAGCGCGGGGCTTCTCCCGCCCGCTTCCCCCGCCCGGCTGGACGCCGCCATTCGGGTTATTTTGCCCTCTGTGCATGCGCAGAACGCTTTGCGCATGCACAGAGGACAAAATAACCCAAATGGCGGCGTCCAGCCGGGCGGGGGAAGCAGGCGGGAGAAGCCCCGTGCTGCGACTGCCGCCAGTTCCATCGGCTCTACGCCGAACGACTGGCCCGGCCGAACCGGCAGGATTTCACCCCTGGCCTCTGCAGCGACGAACAGGTAAGCTTGCGCCAGTAGGAACCCACCCCTGGCTGCGATGAAGGGGGGGTGTTTGGGGGGGGTGCACAAAGCTGCAGGATAAGAGAGACGGACCCCTCCCATCTTGCTCCCCTAGAAACCCCCCCCCCGTCAATGGTGTCCCGCTTTACAAAAAATAAAATCTGGTCACCTTACTCTAAGAAGACAGTTAAACAGGAATAACATTTTTGACAATCCTTCCCTTGGAGCTTGACTCTTTGAGTTTTGGCATAGTTCTGTCTCTGGGATCTAAAGAGGGCAATTGCAACATAATTCTTTAAAGCAAATGTAAGAAATTAGGTAAATTAGGGACAATCTGTGGTAGCTAACTGAATCTAACATTTTTGAGAAGAATATGGATTTACCTAAAAACTGATTTTTGCAAATGCTAAAACTGGCTCTGAATATAACTTGCTATCCAGCATTTTTTTCCTCCTCCATTTTAATGACTGGTAACACTGATTCTTCTGTCAGGTTTCTTGACATAAAACTCAGTATATCTGATCTGGTTGTACCCAGATGAAAGATAAGGGGCGTGCATAAGTGCACCAGCGTGCCTACCGTCCCTGTCCTAATGTTCCCTCTTATCAGTACTCATCTTATGTATATAAACAATGTTATATCTATGTATATTACCAACACGTACTTGACAAAAATAAATAAATAAAAATAATATAAAATAAAATAGAGGAAAAACAAGTAAAGCATCGCAAATATGCCCAATGAGGGGTTTTATTCTTAAATCTGGACAATGGATAGAAGGCTGGAAAGGGAAATTTCAGTAGGGCAGGGCAAGTCCTATAGTCATGTTCAAAGAAACAGCACTTAGCCAGCCTGTAAAACTAAGCGTGGTTGGACCTGCCAAAGATGTAGGATAAAGTGGGAAATTTAAAAAATGTCTGGAAGAAGGCAATGGCAAACCACTACCATATTGTTGCCAGCAATAGCAATAGCACTTAGACTTATATACCGCTTCATAGTGCTTTACAGCCCTCTCTAAGCGGTTTACAGAGTTCAGCATATTGCCCCCAACAATCTGGGTCCTCATTTTACCGACCTCAGAAGGATGGAAGGCTGAGTCAACCTTGAGCCGGTGAGATTTGAACTGCTGAACTGCAGTGCTGCACTTTAACCACTGTGCCACCTTGGCTCTTGAAACTATATGGATATTTCTACAAAATCAAAGTTGAGTTCAACTTAAGGCAGTCTTTTCTTAAAGAGCAGGAAATAGGTACTCGTTGGTAATGACATATTATTTGTGATTTAACAAAGCAAGCACCCTACTTTCCATAGGACACATGTACACCAATATGGCAGATGGTTCAGCCAAGCACTGAGAACCATCTTCCTTCAAGGCATTCCCCCCTCCCACAATACATAGACCACCACAATAGAGTGTGCACTACTATAGAGAGCAGGTGTCTGGCTCCTCCATAGATACCAGCTGAGCAGACAGAGTCAAACTAGGAATAGAGCACAATGGGAGGAAATGGCATTACAACAATATGGCAATGCAGAAGTGGCAGCTGTGGACACAGCCCTCGCAGCTACTTCCCTGCACCATGTTTCATCCAGCTCAAACCACAGAATTTGCTCTTTGGACTGCTAGCCAAGGGAGCAAGAGGGAAATCATTGGTGTTTGCTTCTTTCTCCAACAGAATTTGAGGAACGTCCCTTCTTGCAATACCAAAGAGCCAGATTGGCACTTTTAGATTGAAGCTAGCCATTTCTTCTTTAGCACAAGGGTGAACAATTACTTCTCGGCCCTGGTTGTGAAATCTTTAAAAAAAATCGAACAGGTTGTATGATCTGATATGAGAAAACACATTCTCACAAGGTTTTTAGGGCTGTGTAAAATCTTGTGATTAACTTGGGTGCTCTGGCATCCGAAGACCTGCAATGGCTAAAACAGATCTTAGCTAGCAATACCTGGTTTGAATTTGAGTTCTTCTATCCCTGACAAATTAGTTTTCTTACTTAATATGGGTTGTTTCCTACGTTCAGTGGTTTATTTAGCGTATGGCAAATACATGGACTTATAGTAGTTCAAATGTTAATGTCCAGTCCACCCACCCATTCAAGGACAGGGTGGCTCAGTGGTAAAGAATATGCTTTACATATAAAAGATCTTTGGTTCAATCTCAAATGACGTACCTGGAGAACTCTACAATCAGAGATGCTAGAGAAGTCCAATTAGTCAGAAATGGATCTAATATTTACAGGAAGTAGTGATGGGCAATTCCATTTTCTCCCGAAATTTGTATTTCCAAATACTGTTGCTTAGCCAGTACCTAGCAGGATACAGAAGGTTTTTTAAAAAGCCATACTGGATCAGAATTACCAAGGAAAAACTAGATGCCTATGAAATATCCACAGTGGAATATGAAGACATAATTTCTCAACAATGGATGTTCAGTGAATATTGCCAACCTTCCCCCTCCCAGTTCCACCTCCTTGACTGGACTCCTGTTCTTATCCACCATCAGTGTGTCATTTCCCTTCAAATCTGTCCTCCTCTACTTGGCCTTGGGACAATGTGGTAAATCAAGGCTATTTCTCATTTGAAAGATCTTTATTCAGGGGGCCTTCCAATTGCACGTGGCCTAAAATTATTAGAATCATAGGGCTGAAAGGGACCCTGGAGGTCTTCTAGTCAAATTTCATGCCCAGGGTAGGAGACCTTATTGAATCCTGGACAAATGGCTGTCCAATCTTTTCTTGAAGGCCTCCAGTGAAAAAGCACCCAAATTCTGGGAGGCAAGGTGTTCCACAGATTATTCTTACTTTCAGGAAATTAGTTCCAAATTGGATCTGTCTTTAATAAGTTTCCACCCATTGCTTTTTGTCCTGCCCCAAATGCTTTGAACAATAAGTCAACCTACTCCTCCCTGTGACAGCCCGTCAAGTACTGGAAGATAGTTATCCTGTTACCCTAATCCTTCTCTTTGTTAGGCTAGGCATATCTAGTTTCCTTAACTGTTCATCATATGGTTTAACTTCTAGTACCCATCATCTTTTTTTTTGTTCTTTGCATTCTTTCTAGGGTTTCTGCATTTTTTAAAATCAGATTTGGACACAGTATCCCAAGGGTGGCCTCACTAGTTCAGTATAGAGCATTATATCACTTCTCATGATCTTGATACTACCCCCCTGTTGATGCAGCCTAGGACTGCATTGGGTTTTTAGGTAGTTGCAGCACACTGCTGGCTCATATCATCTCAGAATGAGCACATCTGAAATTTCTCAGAATAAGTTCTTCTATTCTGTCTAACTTCCTGTTTCCCAAGCCTGCAAAATCCCATTGCTTGATGTGGATCATATACCGGTATTCAACAGCAGGATGCTGAGATAATACATTAGGAAAATATGCACTGAAGCCGATTTCCATGGGGAACAAAATTTGAGGGGAAAAACCTGAGGAAAATATTTTTTTAGCAATGGTGATGGCTTCAATTCCTGGTTCTAATTACAAGAATTGTAATGACCTTCCTTATTCTGGCATCTCCCAGCAATGATCCCATTATCCTCTCTAGCAAAGGCTGTGTCCAAACAAGTTCATGGTTATGATTTAGTAGCGTTCTCACTCAAGGCACAAATGACAGGCTCAAATGAAATTACTTTGTACACATTATGCAAAGACCTAGCTCTCTGTAGAAGACTCTTATGCTGGGACAGTTGAAAGAAAAGAGAAGAGGATGACTAACAGCAAGGTAGATGGACTCAGTTACAGTGGTTATGAGTGCATTGTTGAAGACCAGGTTAAATCGTAGGCAGATAATCATGGCAAAAATTTATCTATGTGGTTATTAAGAGCTGATGGCACATCCTCTTCCTCATCCTCATCAAACATAGGGTAAATCAACTGGACTTGTATTATCTACTGGTTCATGCAATATACTGTACTTTTTTTAAGAAACACAGAAATATGATTTTTTTCTTTTTCCAAGTCATCTTTGCTCAGTTTCTCTTGCAAATGTCTGCAAGAAAACAACCAAGCTCTGCGAGCACCAGATTCCCCACAGTTCAACCCTGAACTACAAATGTTCTCTTCTATTACTACTATCTACAACAGGGGTGTCAAACTCACGTCGTCACGACGGCGTCACGTGATGTATCGGGACTTCCCCCCCTTTGCTAAAATGGGTGTGGCCATGGCCAGCGTGTGACGCATACGGCCTGTGCGCCAGGAGTTTGACAGCTCTGATCTACAATATTTGGTAAAACTAGGTTCCTTATGGTTTCAAGCTCAGTCTTTTTCACCTCTTTCTAGAAGGGACAATTGTTCCTTCTGGCTTGTTTAAGAAAGATAAACTCTGAAAATGGTAGCATGGAAACATCTCAAAGTCGCAGTTGGTGAAGTATAATCTTAAATTGTCACGCAGTGATTATTACCTGTTATATGTATATGCAGGGAGAAGCATCCCTATCTAATATAATGGTTTATTCCTGAGCACGTGATTGATATGTTCTTGTACGCATGTGCACATTCCTTTCTTCGTCCATTCCTTCTGTTCCTAGCTTCTATCAAAGCAAGACCTATTTTTTATATCAGAAATGTAGACTAATGAGGATTTATTGTTTTGTACCGAAATAAATATTTTTACTTAGACTTTTAAACTGCAGTTTCTTTTTCTAATGCCTGATGTCCGGGAAAAGATTTATTTCTCCTTTGTGAGATAAATTTCGCCTCCGTCATAAATGGGGTATAAGAATCTGAAGGACACGTTCTGGAATGGGCTTCCAAGGCACCATGCACATACCATTTCAAACAAACCTGAGTCACTGTTACATCTATCACCACATTTTGATTGGAAAAATGTATCCAACACAATAGTTGGCTTTTGTTCTAATATATACTCCTTTTTATAATTGCTACCTATATAGGAACTATTATGATCCACAGAGTGCATACAACCCTTTCCACAACGTATATCTTAGCAAAAGTGGGGAATCCTTTGTGGAAATGGAGATTCCCTGGGTCTGGCCTGAAATGGGTCTGGTCTGAGATGTTTTTCCAAGGGCTGCAACCACGTAACAATTTACTCAAAGCTAAGTCCCTCATAATAGGACTTCCAAGAAGTTTATGTAAGATTGCAGCTTTATAAAGCAACCCTTCCTCTAATGCTGAGGCATCCAGACAAATTCCAAATCCTATGGTCTGACAGGATAGGAAAGAAAGGATTTTAAAATCCGTTATCTTGTTCCACCCAGGTGGTATTTCAATTCCCCCCCCCCCTAAAAAATATCCTCAAATTGAAACTAGGAGGAAAAAGCTGATCCGTAGTTAGTTTAGGAGTGCTTTGAAGTTTAACTTGGGGGTCAGAAGAGTTGCAAATCCACTTTAGCATTTCTCTTGCTTCCTCATATTCCTTGTTTTTTTACAATATAGACCAAACATAGAGACTCAGAGAGGGTGTTATAATTTATATGGCTCTCCAAATGATGTATTTTTCCTTATCTTCAGAAGAGGACATCTGAAAAATCCCACAGCTTCTGGAACTACCTCCCAGGACTATGTCACTGCATTTTCCATCACAACTAAAATGTCATCCTTCCTTCACAACACTACTTCCCCTCAGGAAAACATAGTGGTCATATATTTGCAGCCAGAGATGTAAATGCTGCGACAATGGTGCCCACACATGTCTGCCCAACATGTGGCAGAACATTTCGTGCCCATATAGGCCTTACCAGCCACATGTGGACACATTGTAAACAACCCACAACCTGATAGATGTCAAGGTCCTCTTCGAACACGATGGACGAACATCATCACTTCCCCTCAGGAAAACATAGTGGACAAACTGTGCTAGATTAACCTTTCCCAATAAGGTGTTTTGGCTGGAACTTCTAGGAGACCCCCAGTTCAAACAGATTTCAAAGCTCCCAGATTCTGGATGGATGCAGTGAGGTGACCGGAGCCATCTGTTTTCTATGATTGGATGTTTTCTTTTCACTTTGAATTGGTTGATTGATTTGCTGATGACTGATCTACTGCCCTTTTATTGTATTTTAATGTGAGATTTTCTGTTTTGGTAATGCTTAGTCCCCAAATGCTTTGATAGGAATGCTAAGAATAATAACAACAGTAAATATTGTAGTATTAAAAATAACATATTTCAGTGGTACTCCCCAGAGAAACAGTTTAGCACAAGTATTTCATGCGTGGCGAAGAAAGACGCCACACAGAATTGAAAAAAATAGAGCCATTGTGTCAATCAGACCAGAGGGCGGGGGGGGGGGGTTCCCCCCCCTTTTTTTAGAACTCTGGAGACTATTTTGCATGGCTGAGCCAAATTACTATAGCAACAGCACGAGTCAAGTGGGTAGATTTCTTGTGGGCTCTTTTAATGACTCATTTTTATTTATTTGTTTCTTGAAGACGAAATGCCTCAAACATATTTTCAAGCCGTAAAATTATTTTTAAAAATCCAAATATCGTACGTAGCATAATATAGACACCCTTCTCTAAAAATCATACTCCCATAGATTGTATACTATAATAATAGTTGTAATATTTGGAGGCTTCCTCAGAATAATCCTTTCGGTGATGAATGGGGTGGGGACAGTAGGTGGAGTCAACATCCGAGCAGCTGCCTTTGGATTACGGGATAAAAGTAGGCAAACTTAAAATAATTTTGTGAACTATTTAGATAAGTGGCATCGTCTTGCAATGTATGAAGTAGCAATATTTTTTAAATACCATGTGGAACATGAAGAGACGTCTTCTCAGGAACAAGCATAGGAAAGCATAATAAGCATGAGTTAACTCACCCCCATCTAACTGGGAGAGGAAAACTGGGGTAAGTAAACTTAGGTTAATGTGTCAAGAAAAACTAGATTCTAAATTAAGGAAATTGGGAGTCCGTGGTAGGAAAGACATCAAGTTTTGGAGCAATTTTAAGCCTAAGCAGTATTTTACAATACTGTGCCAAAAATGCTTACTGTCCAATATAGTGAACTCTTCCTTAGATACCGTAATACCTTAAGGAACATGTTTGCATTCAAAAAGCGACAAGACTTTTCATGAGGTTACAATTTTATTCTGATCTGGGAAGGGGCAACTAGTTATTTGTTATCTACCTAGAATTCCTTGCCTCACCAACAATCACTAACAGAATAACAAAGTAACAGAGTTGGAAGGGACCTTGTAGGTCATCTAGTCCAACCCCCCGCTCAAGCAGGAGTCCCTACACCATTTCCGACAAATGGCAGTCCAATTTCCTCTTGAAAGTCTCTATTGTTGGAGCTCTCACAACCTCTGAAGGCAAGCTGTTCCACTGGTTGATCGCTCTCACTGTCAGAAATTTTCTCCTTATTTCCAGGTTGAATCTCTCCTTGGTCAGTTTCCATCCATTATTCCTTGTTTGACTTTCTGGTGCCTTGGAAAATAGCCTGACCCCCTCCTCTCTGTGGCAGCCCCTCAAGTATTGGAACACTGCTATCATGTCTCCCCTGGTCCTTCTCTTCGCTACACTAGCGATGCCCAGTTCTTGTAACCACTCTTCCTATGTTTTAGTTTCCAGCCCCCTAATCATCTTGGTTGCTCTCCTCTGCACTTTTTCTAGAATGCATGCCCTATGTTCCTTAACTGCTCTCCATCCAGCTCAGAGCTTGATGACTGGATATCAGATTTAATTGGCAAAGAAGCAAAAATTAACATGGATGGAGTGCAATAGGTAAATGGGCAAAATAGGTAGGTCCATGCTGGATTTCCCCAGTTGGGGAAGGTATTTTGTTTTTCCTTTGCTTTCTGGGGTGTTGTCTGAAAGAATGAATGAATAGAATAGAGCTGGAAGAGACCTTGGAAGTCTTCTAGTCCAGCCCCCTGCTCAAGCAAGAGAACCTATACTGTTTCAAATAAGTGGCTGTCTAGTTTCTTCTTAAAAACCTCCAGTGATGGAGCGGCCACGATTTCTGAAGGCAAGCTGTTCCATTGGTTAATTGTCCTCACTGTTAGGAAGTTTCTCTTTAATTCCAGGTTGCTTCTCTCTTTGGTTAGTTTCCAACCATTGTTTCTTGTCCTGCCCTCTGGTTCTTTGTAGAATAATTTGACCCCCTCTTCTTTCTTCTGTTTCAGACCTTAGATAACAACTTTATGGTGCTCATTAAAAACTTTGAACACGCATCAGCATCTGCAGGATGTTTGTGTGTATACGTATGTGTGTAAGGAGACCAAAGCAGGCATGATGACAGAGTGTTGCAATGAAATTTCTTGTTGCTTTTGAACATGATTAACATGTTTAATAAAGAGGTAGGACTTATATCGCACCATCCGCCATCTTTTTTCAGATGACTTTAACTTACAACTATTTCTTCAGTGACCATTCAAAATTACAACAGCACTGAATGGACTTACAACCCCTGCTCAAAATTATGGCCGCTGCAGAGCCTGCGTGAACAAAATTTGGGCACTTGGCAATCTTTCCAGCCTTACTACTGATGGCACGGATGCTGCAGTGGGCCCACCACCTATCTTCCGCCTCATCTCATTCTGCTGAGTTCCTGTAGGATTGGGGGTGCTTCCCACCTAGCTGGATCCCACACTCTCCTCCCCACCCTGTCACGGCTTGGTCATTCATCTTTTCCATTGATCTCCTTTAGGAAGCAGTGATCTGCCACATGGACTTCCTACCTGGAAATACCTACACAGTACTGTCCAGGGGTGGGTTCCTCCCGGTTTGGACCGGTTCGCCCGAACTGGTAGCGACCCGCTGGTGATGTCATGATGATGTCACCGACCCGATTCGATCGGTGCTAGTCCGTGGGCGCTGCCATCTTTTTTTTTGCATTTTTTTAAATTTTATTTTATTTTATTTTTCCTTCTGAGCATGCGCAGAAGCCGAGTTCCGGCACTATGCATGCGGTCGCCATCTTTTTTTCAGCTTTTTTTTTCTTTTCAGATTTTTTGTTACTGCACATGCGTGCCTACGCGGCACGCCCACACAGTGCACACATGTGGCACACTCACGCGGCGCACCCATGTGGCGTGGGAGGGAGGGAACCGGCAGCGAGATAAGTTGGAACCCACCCCTGGTACTGTCCCAGAAGTAGACACCATTTGGGGAGTGAATGCAATGAATTGCAGCCGCTCCAGAATGATGACTTCTTCCAGGACAGTGTCCCATGGCTTCCATAATGGATAGGGAGGTCAAGGGGCAGAGCAGCTGGCTCTCCGGTCGTCGCTCCGTGTAATTGGCTTGCAAAGAACCCTCTGCGCATGCGCAGAGGGGTATTTGTGTGATGTGACAGAGGTGAGCGCACGAGCAAAATGCGCACTTCCGACGCGATGCGAACCGGTAGGGAAGGTAAGTAGAACCCACCCCTGGATTACAGATGTATAAAATAAATGCATAACTAAATTTCAGCACTGAGATCTGAAAGAATTCAAAGGCCATAAAATTAGAAAACAGATGCCACACTGGGCCCTGGCTTAGAGGATGCCCATTGCCCAACCCTGCTTTTGGTGCATCACCAGGCAATACATCACATGGAAAACGACTACAGTGACATTTTGAACATGAAGCATTCATTTATGTGACAAAACAAAGCAGAATTTCTCAGCTCGGGTCATTATATGTTCTAATTGCTCCGCTTGCATGCAATACGTTCACAAAACATGTACATACACAAATGAACTATACCTCTTGGACTCTTAAGAAATAGCCGAAGAGGAGAGAGTGAAACCTGAAATCAAATTAGAGCAGAAAGTTATTAATCTCGAGTGCTCTCTTTTTTCCCCAGGGGAAGTGGCCATAAGAGTAATGTGAGGCAGAAATCTTCATCCAATCTCTCCAGAGACCCAGATGCATTCTGCCTTTAGAAAGGTAGACCCAACACAATTATAAATAATGGCCAGAGCCCACTGAGATTGCAAACAGAGACTTCCTTTCCAGAACAAACCCTCTGGAGAAAAGGTGCAAAACTTTTGTTGAGTCTGCAACAGTTGTGGGGGGGGGGGGGGAAGCAAAGCAAAATATAAACACAAACTTACTACACACCAACTGCATGTTATTCCTTCCCCCACTCCAGCCCTGAAAAGGAAAGCGGCTATGCCAATTATCTGCACTCGTGACTGAGAATCAGCGATGATTCTGTAATGCACTTCCTGGTGTTCCCCACAAACAGAACACAAACAACCAGAAGCAGATGCTGAAAGCTGAAATGACTGCTTCATCCACAGACAATTCATTCTGCACCTTGATACTGTAGTTCTTGACCTATTAAGTGAGAGGAATGCGAAACTGATTCCAAGGAGGGTCTTGACCAGTATCTATCCCAAAGAATGGAAGCACACGGTCATCTAAAATCCCTTTTCTTTGTTTTGCAAGTCATCTAAAATCCCTTTTCTTTGTTTTGCAAGTCTGCAACTGAATCAGAAAGCAGAAGTGTAGTTGTACCCAAATGCCAAAAGACTTCTCTTTTCTTTTCACTAGTTTTGCTTGTGACAGCCGTAAGATCGGCAAAAGCTGTGGTGGGCCACAAAGAAGTAAACCATATATGAAATTTAAGAATCGTTGATGTACAGCAAGCAACACGAGTGCATTCACGCAAATTGAATTCCAGCTGAAATCTTGCCAGCCCAGTAAACTAACCCCTTCCCCACCCCACCACCCAGAAACATCCCTTGAACCGCAATTTGGTGTTTCAGTTTGATTTGAACAGCACCCTTTTTGCCCATTTTGCAGCAATCCGAGGAGAAAGTCCTCTTTTATTCAACAAGCAGATTCGATGTTGCTTAATTCATGGCGGACAATGGCACAGGGAACCGACGGGCACCAACTCCCCGGCTTTGCGATGAAGTAGCTTTATGAGAGAGAGAGAGCTCTAATTATATGCATCTTCTGAATAAGTAGCCATAGCACTGAGTGCATTATTTTTGAAACAGAGTAAGAAGAAAATGTTTGCAAAATCTGAATACTTTTTTCTCCCGAAATCTGGTTATTAAAAAAAAAACTTTATATATATATATGTGTGTGTGTATGTATGTGTCTATGTTTGGATTAGATTTATGTCGCCCCTCTCACCGCTAAAGTGACTCTGAATGTATTTGCATTTGGAGTATTTACGTTTCTATACTTCCCCCAAACCTTACTTCCTCCCCGAGCAGTACACAAATGTGTTACAAAACTCAACACCATCTAGAGTTTTGGGAGTGATGCAGTTCATAAATCTTATAAATAAAGTGAAGAACAACAACAAATAAACCAATACAAAACAATTAAACAGCAACAATAATAAGCAGAATAAAAATGAGGAAAAAATAAAATAAAATCACAAGGAAGCGGTAATCTGTACCTTGAAAATGGTTTTCTAAAATAAATCAGAATTTTTTTAAAGTTCTTTCATCTAGTGCTGAAAGGACTACAATATAGAGTCAGAACCATTTAATATAGAGCCATGCAAGACTCTCTGTGAAAAGTATTCCAGAAAGGAGATCCCGTTAATAAAAATCTCCTTTCTCCTATGACTTTCCCCTGTGCATACCCAGATTTTCCTTCTGAGCAATATGCATTACAAGCAAACTAAACCCATACTGCTATGCAGATGGACCAATATTACCAGGTTAGTTTCAAGAGATAAATCCATTTTCTATTTTAATATCAAGCCGACTCCTCTACATACTCTAGCTGGCTCCGCATGATCACCTGCTTGTCATTCTCCTCTGTCATAGCTGCATTTCTGGACCCTTTTTAGGCTTCTGATCTGCCAAAAGGTGATGCATGGGGAGGTTAAGAGCAAAGGATCAGGAGGGCTTAGTCTAAAACCACAGTATGCAACAAGCTGGGTTTTTTCCCCATCCTGACCTCCACAAAAGCTGAATTCATTCACACCCTCCAATTATCAAACTAGAGATGAAAACTGGCTGAAATCATTTAACCCAATGCACATACCTATGCACATACAATGCCAATGGAAAGGGGTGACTAGGTGGCTCAGTGGCTAAGACACTGAGCTTGTTGATCAGAAAGGTCGGCACTTTGGCGGTTCGAATTCCTAGTATAGGTCTCCTGCGTGAGCAGGGTTTTGGACTAGATGACCTCCAAGGTCCCTTCCAACTCTGTTACTGTTAATGATGACCATTGAATTGGTGGATTACAGGCAATTTTTGTTGTTGTTTTACCAGGTAATCCCTAGATTAGAACTCCTATCTTGCATAGAACAGTTCAGAGCAGTATTTCTCAATCTTAGCAACTTTAATATATGTGGACACCCAGAATTCCCCAGTCAGCATGGGACTTCTGGGAATTGGAGTCCACATTTCTTAAATTTTCTGAAGTTGAGAAACACTGCTCTATAATGACCCTGCTGAATCAGTAATGATAAGGACAGTAGTTCAGTGGCTCTAGAGGACCGAGGCTGGGAAGGCTAGCCTAGATGAACTGATCTGAATTCACATCTGCGTCTGAATGAACTTTCTATCATGTAAAATTGGGAAAGGAGTTCGGCAAGGCTGTATACTGTCGCCCTGCCTATTTATAATAATAATAATAATAATAATAATAATAATAATAATAATAATAATAATAATAATAATAATAATAATAATAATAATAATAATAATAATAATAATAATAATAATAATAATAATAATAATAACAACAGAGTTGGAAGGGACCTTGGAGGTCTTCTAGTCCAACCCCCTGCTTAGGCAGGAAACCCTACACTACTTCAGACAAATGGTTATCCAACATCTTCTTAAAAACGTCCAGTGTTGGAGCATTCACAACTTCTGGAGGCAAGCTGTTCCACTGATTAATTGTTCTAACTGTCAGGAAATTTCTCCTTAGTTCTAAGTTGCTTCTCTCCTTGTTTAGTTTCCACCCATTGCTTCTTGTTCTACCCTCAGGTACTTTGAAGAATAGTTTGACTATATTTAACTTATATGCAGAGCACATCATGAGAAAGGCGGGGCTGGATGAATCACAAGTTGGAATTAAGATTGCCGGGAGAAATATCAACATCCTCAGATATGCAGATGATACCACTCTAATGGCAGAAAGTGAAGAGGAACTAAAGAGCCTCTTGATGCGGGTGAAGGAGGAGAGTGCAAAAGTTGGCTTGAAACTCAACATTAAGAAAACTAAGATCATGGCATCCGGCCCTCTCAATTCCTGGAAAATAGATGGGGAAGAAGTGGAGGTAGTGAAAGATTTTATTTTCCTGGGCTCCAAGATCACCGCAGATGGGGACTGCAGCCAAGAAATTAAAAGACGCTTGCTCCTGGGGAGGAAAGCTATGGCAAATGTAGACAGCATACTAAAAAGCAGAGACATCACTCTGCCAACAAAAGTGTGTATTGTCAAGGCTAAGGTTTTCCCAGTTGCAATGTATGGCTGTGAAAGTTGAACCATAAGGAAGGCTGAGCGCCAAAGAATTGAGGCCTTTGAACTATGGTGCTGGAGAAGACACCTGCAAGTCCCTTGGACTGCAAGGTGATCAAACTGGTCAGTCCTAGAGGAGATCAACCCTGACTGCTCTTTAGAAGGCCAGATCCTGAAGATGAAACTCAAATACTTTGGCCACCTAATGAGAAGGAAGGACTCACTGGAGAAGGCCTAATGCTGGGAAAGATTGAGGGCAAAAGAAGAAGGGGACATCAGAGAATGAGGTGGCTGGATGGAGTCAATGAAGCAGTCGGCGTGAGCTTAAATGGACTCCGGGGGATGGTAGAGGACAGGAAGGCCTGGAGGAACATTGTCCATGGGGTCGCGATGGGTCGGACATGACTTCGCAACTAATAAAAGGATCGTGTAGTGGTCCATAGAGTGGAACTTGTAGCTTCCACAGTTCCTTGGAATTTATCTCTTCCAATAAACCTGGAGTATAGAAAGTTCAGCTATAATAGGTGCTCCAATAGAAGAGAATACCTGTAACTCGGGGTTGAACTGCGACAACCTTGGTGCTTTCTGATCTTGGTAGTTTGCTTGTAGAAGTTTCCTTACTCAGGTAATATCATAAGTGCTAATCAATGTGCTAGTGCTAGTGACTAGCACTGTGACCATTACTAGTCAAAAGCACTGATGATATTACTGAGTCAGGTAAACAACCAAGCTCAGAGAACACCAAAGATGCCATAATAGGGGCTACCCTATTACCTCTACATCTATCCTAACCCCTCGCATCCTGGACATAAATTATTTCAACTCCTACCCTAAAAACGATGCTATAGAGCACTGCACACCAAGACAACTAGACACAAGAACAGTTTTTTCCCGAACTTCATCATTCTGCTAAACAAATAATTCCCTCACCACTGTCAAACTATTCACTAAGGCTGCATTACTATTACTATTAGTCTTCTCATCGTTCCTATCACCCATCTCCTCCCACTTATGACTGTATGACTGTAACTTGTTGCTTGTATCCTTACGATTTGCATTAATATTGATTGTTTCCTGATTGCTTATTTGTACCCGATGACAATCATTAAGTGTTGTACCTTATGATTCTTGATGAACGTATCTTTTCTTTTATGTACACTGAGAGCATATGCACCGAAGACAAATTCCTTGTGTGTCCAATCACACTTGGCCAATAAAGAATTCTATTCTATTCTATAGTGCAAACACAGCTGTTGAACCACCAACTTCCTCACTTTAGTAGTCTATCCTTTTTCAAAAGTATATCAGCCTTATGACTCTGGAAAGTCTCAAGCAGCCTTTCCTTTTTGTATGCGTTTGGGGCTAGACTAACTTTGAATTTGGGGATTCCATTGGACAGCCTGGGATACAGCTGCCCATTTCTATGAATTGGCCGAATCATTTTTTGCATGACAGTAGTAGCCAACTACATCAGCTATTGCCCCATCCAGTGACAGTAAACTGCACAAATCAGTTAAGATTTTTCATGGTCCGAGCCAACGGGACAATCAATTTCATTGGGTGAATTTATTTTAAAATGTTGTGAGATACTCTGTGGTGACATTATGGGGAGATTCAGAAAGGACAGCGATGTGTCAGTTATCATTTTAGGAATAATTATCATGTCTTTCTTTTAAACAAAAACAAAGCAAAAAAAAAACCACAGGAAAAACAAAACATCAAATACCGTTGTCCATAAATAAGATCTACCACGGTCTCTATCATCCATGGGTCTTCATCGCAGAGGATTCTTAATATGCCACACCCATTGAGGAAATGCCAAACTGCTTCAAAACAAAAGCCAAGTAGCTGTAGCTTTCTACATTATCTTTAAACAAATTGCACTCTAATTCACTCAAGAGCCTTAGGGCAGAATAGTTGATTATATGTGGAGAATTCCACACAATCCTGTCAACATGAAAGGAACAGGTGGGTGTGGCAGCACCCAAACCGAGGTAAATTCTGCAGTTTGAAAACCTGCCCAATTTAATCCCAAATCACCCCACAAAAGCAGCTGGGGAAAGAGGTTGATCTTTTGTGTGGACTGCAATTTTATTTTATTTTTTTAAATCAGGGGCTGCTTTGGCTTTTGGCCAGGAGAAGCTACTACAGATGCTATTTTCTTAAGATAACAGGAAGCTTGCAGATATAACCGCTCACAAGAGAGGTGACGGGATTTGATGTCACTGCAGAAATCACTTAAATATATTATGGGTGGGGGGAGGAATTATAAATGGTTCCCCTTATGGACAAGGAACAACAGGTACCTTCTGCAATGGTTACTGATATATCCAGATGCTCAACACCATTAACCTTTATGGGTTGCCATAATGCATGATTAATGTGAGAAAAGCTAAGAGTGGAGAGAGGATGCAGGGTTTATTTCATAAAAAATAAATGGATTGGTAAACTGTTTTTTCCCCTTGCAGTTTATTTCTCAGAGTTCCTGCCTTGCAAATTAGATTTCACTCCACTCCACCCACCCTGAACTCAGTGGGACATTTCTGAGCAGATATTGCACTGCACGTTTGGGCTCCCGAGTTTCAACATCAGAAAAAAGAAGAAGAAGAGAGAAATAGATGTTTATTTTGCTATAGTTACTTCCGACTCTTCTGTCAACAAACCATGTTCGTTTTTAAGAAATCAGAATTAAGAGCAGTTTCACGTTTGATCCACGTCACGTCTCTTTCTTCTGAAAATGCTTTTTGAAAAGAAGTTGCCCACCAGAAAAAAAATGAGACATTTGCATTATTCAGTGCTATTTTTGGAAAAAAAATAAGGAGAGTTTAGGGGAAAATATGTTGAGAAGCTAATCTCCATGTTTTAAAACAGATGAAACAAGAAGCAGGAAAGCAGCTAATTTCCATTCCACAAAGATTAACAGGCGGGTTTTCTAAATTCAGCCTTTGTTCTCCCCAGTCTGAAATTTCTTTCATGGCCTTTTGTTAATAGTTTCGCCCCTAAGCCTTATTTCCACAATTTCAGAATTCAGCAAAGATGCCCCCATGCCTGCTTTATGAATGGAAGAAGAATAAAGGGGAATGCGGATCCATTTGCTTTCAAGAGAAACCCAGCCAGTTTGCTCATTCATTCTACACAACCACTTTAAAAACCTACTATCTACCCACTGGTCCAGAAATAAATACAAAGCCCTCCTTCCTCACCCATTTGGTTATTTTACACTTGAATGTGATGTGATCAAACAAAATAAGGTTTTCCCCACCCTAGTAGATTTCCAGTCCATGTCAGCTCTCTAGCCACCCAAAATCTCAGCAGCAACAAGAATCCCCATAACAGGGAGAAATATTTTGCTGATGAAGGAGCCAATTCACAATTTTTTCATCTTTCCACCACCGCTCTGCCCCCAGCCAGCTTCTCTAGGGAGGGAAGCAGGAATAACTTTAACAGACAATGCCAAGCACTGAAATATTTTTAAGTGTGGGTGGAATTTCTCTTTCCCTCAACCTAGTAAATATATCTGAATCGGAATCAAACCTCTCCATCCACGCACCCACCCCACCCTCCTCATTATTATTAGTTATTGTTATTGTTGTTATATAACAATGCCTGATCTGAACAAAGAGGGGTGCAGAGAACAAATGCATAAGAGAAATTGGGGGGGGGAATCACTACTCCTCCCCTCCCCCCCATCTCCAGCGCAATGGACAGGGTTGAATTCACGCCTATTTCGAATTAGCCCTGACAACTGGACAATGCAACTCTGGGGTGACACTGCAATACAATTTTAATGCAGCTACGGCAGAAAGCGATTTGCAAGGAGTTGCCACTCACTCCCATTCACACACGCTTGCATGCGAGCCAGAGAGAGCCGGCGCGCACGCTTGGAGCGAGTGCAAAGCATTCATCCATTTGTCTCGCAGTTCCTCTCTCTCAAGCCCCTCGGTTTGTGGCGAATCTGCCCTCCATCCCCGCTTCTTTCCCGCATCTCCGACTTTCTCCCGGACCCATCAGGCGGGGATGGGCGGAACGCAGAAGCGGCGCGTTGGAAGCAGCAAAGGGAAACACGCGCCGCGTGGGAGAAGGCTTACATCTGCACCTTCTCTCCGCGGCTTTGCTTATCTACCTGGCGGAGAGGCGATTCCGGAGAGCCGTCCGCGCAGGGCAGGCGAGAAAAACCTTCCCTCCGAGACTTCTGCGCCTGGATCCAGATGCGAGGTGTGGAAAGAAGGCGAACTCGCCCGGGTGCGGCGCTAGGAGCAACAGCTGATGGTCAAGGAGCGGAGGAGCGAGATGCTAGCCAAAGAGCGAGCAGCGCCTTAGCCTGCAAATAAAGTCCCACCCAGTCTTGTGTGTGTGATATCAGCTCCTCGTTGTACAGGAAACGGAACATCCACCACTTCCTCCTCTAGCTACTGGGGGGTGTTTCTGGTTCTTAACTTGCAGCCCCTGTGGTTGCCCAACTCGCCTGCAAGTATTTCTTTCTACCCGAATCCTTTGCTTCTTAAAAGAGGGCGGAAGGTTTTTTCCTCCCTCCCTCCCCTCTTTTCATTTTTTTTGAGCCACATCAACATCTTTCTACAATCCTTATCTTGAGCCAAGCTCTTAGCAGCACATTACGGCTTTGAAGTTTTTTTAAAAATGCATTTAGTGGAGTTTTAGTGGACGTGCTCCAATTCTTCGGGGTATGTGGTGGCAAGTGACATTTCTCCAAGGCCTCGCCACCACCACACACAGGAAGTTTAGAAACCTTAGAAACCTCTATCCCACCCACCCTTCAGAAAGCAGGCCATGCCCATCTCTTCTATTGCTGCTGGTTTAGGAGGAAAGGGATGCTGCAGACTAATTGTAAATCGAATTAGCACTGCTTGCAACCAGTTATTTCACTTCGGGAATATGTGACACAAATCACCAGCTTACTGATTTGATGCATATAGCTGCCCATCTCACATATGTGGCTATGCAGAATGGAATATAAACGGAAGAATAGAATAGAATAGAATAGAATAGAATAGAATAGAATAGAATAGAATAGAATAGAATAGAATAGAATAGAATAGAATAGAATAGAATAGCTTTATTGGCCAAAAGTGATTGAACACACAAGCATAAGTTCTCAGTGTACATACAAACAACAAAGTAATATCACAAGATAGCAATAGGAGAAGGTAGTAGAAAAGATGAGAAGGGTAATAGTAATACAGCCATACTACATGGGTAAACATTCTTAGACACAAGACAGAATTGTGGTAATTAGGTGCTCAGCAGTGATGGCACAAGGGAAAAAAATGAGTTGTTTAACAGATTAACAGAGTTGGAAGGGACCTTGCAGGCGAACCTTTTATGGCTTGGGTGCCAAAAGGGTGAGCACATGCGCAGTAGCGCGTGCGTGCCCAGACCCATAATGCAATGCCCTCCCCCGTGCACATGCGCACAACCCCCTGCTCCCCCACGCATGCGCACAACCCCCCGCTGCCCCCCGCGCATGCTCACAGGCCTTTCAGATAGGCCCGTTGGGCCATTTTTCGCCGTCCCCAGGGTTCAGGAAAGCCTCCTGAAGCCTGGGGACGGCAAAAAATGGCCAAATGGGCCAACCGGAAGTTTGTTTCTGAACGTCCGGTTGGCCCGTTGGCCCATTTTTCGCCATCCCCAGGCTTCAGGAGGCTTTCCTGAAGCCTGGGGAGAGCGAAAATGGCCCAAAAGCCCCAAAATCAGCTGGCCAGTGCGCACATGCATGCTGGAGCTGACATAGGCCAACGCCTTGCGTGCCCTCAGATATGGCTCCGCGTGGCACCTGTGGCACACGTGCCATAGGTTTGCCATCATTGATCTAGCCCAACCCCCTGCCCAAGCAGGAGACCCTTACATCTGCCTCTACCTAGGATCGATCTCACAACCTCCTGATTGTGAGGCAAGAGCTCTACCTCTAGGCCACAGTAGCTGTTTTGGCACGCAATGCCCTATAGCAGTGTCCTGAGGGGAAGAGTTAAAACAATTTATGTCCAGGATATGAGGGTGTGTGTGACATTTTCTCAGCCCCCTTTCTGACCGATGCAGTATACAGGTCTTCAATGGAAGGCAAGCTGGTTGCCTCGGCAACAGAGCCGAGGTGGCGCAGTGGTTAAAATGCAGCACTGCAGTTCAGCAGTTCAGCTGTTCAAATCTCACCGGCTCAAGGTTGACTCAGCCTTCCATCCTTCCGAGGTGGGTAAAATGAGGACCCAGATTGTTGGGGGCAATATGCTGAACTCTGTAAACCGCTTAGAGAGGGCTGTAAAGCACTATGAAGCGGTATATAAGTCTAAGTGCTATTGCTAATTGTTTTCTTCTGCAGTTCTAACTAGCAGTTGAAGTCTGCACCAGTCCTGTTTGGCTGCTGTACCAAAACAGAGAGTTATAGAAGTTCAAATGACAGACCCACAATAATTCCTCTGTAGCTCTATATCAGGGGTCTGTAACCTTAAACACTCAAAGAGCCATCTGGACCCATTTCCCACGGAAAAGAAAACACCGGGAGCCACAAAACCTGGGTGGGCGTGACCACCTTTGTTGCCAGTTTCTGGCAGCAGAAGACCTACTTATCTACTGCTGTCAAGTCACTGATTTCCATGGACTCCCATTCTCCCACCTTCTCTTGCCCCCCTTGTATGGGGAGAGAAATAGAAGAAATGGTCTCCTTTGGTGCCAGTTCTCCCAGCACCAAAAAGATCCCTTTATCACCTAGTGTTGCAGCTGAAAAGTTACTTTCTATGCCTCCCAAAACTGCCTGTGGATATTGAAGGTGTTGAGCAGACTCCTATGGGTAGCTTCACCATGGGGCAACCAGCAGCTCTTCTGTAGGCTCTTTAATGAAGCTGACCATGGCTTCCTCAAAAAACTTGAGGAAGCATTGCATACAACACAGCAAGAAAGTCCTCGGTAACTTCATTGCATTTCTTCGGAAGTCTTTCTGCCTCCCCTTGGCTTCCTCTCAGGGTTGCCTGCAGAACCAGATCGCTCCTGCAAGGCAATGTTGCTTACAGTCCTGTAAGGAATCCTATGCAAAACAGCTCCAGAGGTACCAATTGACCAATGTTATGTGCATAAAAAGGCCCCTGTACCTTAGCTACTGCAGCCTCTAAGCTGGTGGTGGGAGTGGCTGGCAGCTGTATTTATTTATTTTATTTATTTCATTTATTTCATTTATTTCATTTATTTCATTTATTTTATTTTATTATTTTTTATTTTTTTATTTTTTATTTTTTTATTTTATTTATTTTATTTATTTTATTTATTTATTTGTTTGTCAAACATGTACAGGATAGTAGGTGTTTGTATAAACATAACATAAGGAAAAAAGTACAGATAAATGAGGACAATAGGACAGTAAGACAGGGATGGTAGGCACAGTGTTGCGCTTATGCACGCCCCTTACAGACCTCTTAGGGATGGGATTTATTGTATTGTACAATAAATATATTGTACAATACAATAAATACAATAAATACAATAAATAATACAATAAATACAATACATACAATAAATACAATAAATGTATTGTGGAAGAAATATCCCTGCAGGCAGCATCTCTGCCCTTCAATGGTTCTCCTGTGAGATTTGGTGCCTGGAGAACAGTTGCTTAAAAAGTATTGCTTCTCTTTCCTCTCCTCTAACTGAGGATGGGTGACAAGGGAAATGGGGGAGAAGTGGAGAAGAATAGCTCTGTTGTCTTGTCAGTTTGGCAGTTCTCTGGTCCTTGAGAGATTGCGGAACTGGACAACAGAGGCTTTTTCCTCCCCCTTCAATGGTGGTGGTGGTGGGCTTCTGGATTTTGGCACCCAAAAGAGTCATCCCTGCTTCTTCCGCCATCCATACATTGGCAAGGGAAATGGGGAAAGGACTGTTTGGCGTAATGGGAGATGGCATAGTGGGAAAGCCCTGGCTTTCCTGCTGCCAAAAGATGAATGGCCCTGAAAACCAGTAGCTAGGGATCAGAGGAGGGCTGTATCCACATAGCCTAAAGATGGCCAATAGTAACACAGATGAGCCCCCATCCCCCAAACTTACCAGAATGATTTTCTGCAGACTGAGTGCTTGGCAGTTTGTTCTGGCAGAAGTGGAAATAGCCATAGCAGTAGCACATAGACTTATACACCGCTTCACAGTGCTTTACAGTAAGGTGACCAGATGTCCCGCTTTTGGCGGGACAGTCCCGCTTTTTAATAATTTGTCCCGCGTCCCGCGGCGTTTCAAAAAAGTCCCGCTTTTTGAATTTGAATTTGCCCTGCACACCCCTCTGCCTCCTGCCTCGCCTGCCTCCTCCTGCCAGGCGGGGAGGGAGGGCAGTGAGAGGGGCAGCGGCGGTCTTGCCTGTTCGTTGCCGCAGAGCCGAAGAAGCTGGTGGCGTTCGCGGTGTGGGGCTTCCCCCGCCCGCTTTCCCCGGCCGCCGGGACGCCGCCATTTGCGTTCTTTTGCCCTCTGCGCAAGCAGAATGCTTTGTGCATGCCCAGAGGGCAAAAGAACACAAATGGCGGTGTCCCGGCGGCCGGAGAAAATGGGCGGGGGAAGCCTCGCGCCGCGAACGACACCAGCTTCTGCGGCGACGAACAGGCAAGCCCGGACCGGTAGGAACCCACCCCTGGCTGCGATGAAGGGTGTGTGTGTTTGTGGGGGTGCACAAAGCTGCAGGATAAGAGAGATGGACCCCTCCCGTCTTGCTCCCCTAGAAATCCCCCCCGTCAATGGTGTCCTGCTTTACAAATATTAAAATCTGGTCACCTTACTTTACAGCCCACTCTAAGCAGTTTACAAATGTCAGCATATTGGGCCCAACAATCTGGGATCTCATTTTCCCAACCTCGGAAGGATGGAAGCCTGAGTCAACTTTGAGCCCCGTCAGGATCGAACTCCAGGCTGTGGGCAGAGTCAGCCTGCAATAATGCTTTGTAACCACTGTGCCACCAGGCCTCCTATTTCCACTCTTGCAGCAGAACAAAGAACTATGGGTGAAAGCTGCCTTACAAGGGTTCGGGAGTGGATTGACTTTGACACTGTACATTTCTATCCTTGAAAAACAGTGTATGAACTGTCCTCATTCTGGGGCAAACGTATGTGGATGGATCCAAGGTGTGGCAAGAGTCAATCCTAACAATCTATGGTGACTTATGGTAATTTTCACAATATTCAAGAGAAGTACAGATCAGAGGTGAGTTCCTCCCGGTTCCGACCATTTCTATGGAACCGGTAGTAACTTTGCGGCCTGGGTCGCTGGAACCGGCAGTGACCCAGGCCTGCCACGCTCCCGAACCGGCTCTCTCGCCTATGGCGCCGCCATTTTGTTTTTTGCTTCTGCGCATACGCAGAAGTTGGGTTTTTATCACTGCACATGCGCGCCCACACGCGCAGTGTGTCAGGAAGCGAACCGACAGCAAGGTAAGCCAGAACCCACCCCTGGTATAGATCACTCATTTCATGATCTTTGTTATACTCTTCCCAGTTAACACTGGGTAGTTTGCAGTGCTCTTGATGTTCCTTTTCTACTTTTTAAAGATACCGGTAGATGTGCTCTACCCTAATCATCAGGCTCTTCACTAGTTCTCCAGGAGTTCCTAAAGGTAATACGGTAAAGTTCAATCAAAGGAATTGATTCATCTTGCTTTGGAAGCTTAAATTCAAAGTGAATAGACATTTCCAAACCATATTGCTAGCAACTATAGCCTTCAATGCTGACTCTTCATTTTGCTCTTCAATGTTTTCTGGTGCCTTTAGTGAGCAGTGATCCTCTTCCCCCTCCCGAGTATGTCTAAAGAAATCCATTTTATTCTTTTTACAGCCTTCCCCAATTGCAGCTTATTTTGAGCTTCGGCTTTTCTGACACTTCTAAACAATTCAAGGTGGCCCTTAAGTTGTCTTCTGAAGTAACCTGACCTTTTTCTTTTTTGTTTTCAGAACCAAACACCAGTTCAAAGAACACGTGTACTCATAAGTTCTGATCTTGCAGATTTCATTAGGATTGCTGGCACGGATAATCTTTTTTCCCTCTATAACAGAATAACAAAGGTGGAAAGGACCTTGGAGGTCTTTTAGTCAACCCCCTGCTTGCAGGAGACCCTATTCCAATTTCAGACAAATGGTTGCCCAATCTCTTCTTAAATGCATCCAGTGTTGGAGTATCCACAACTTATAATAATATCATCTGTATAAATCCAATCATAAATCATTATATCATCCAATACAAATCATCCAAGTTCATGGACACTGATCCATATTGTGGTAAGACATTTCATTGACTGATATTTTGTCTCTCTTAAATCTACTCTAGCTCAGCTTCATGAGATCCCCTCAGTTCTAATATTTTGAAAAAAAAAGGGGGGGGGACTTGGTTGTCCTTTCCCCACGCTATGAAAAACTCTGTGCATCTCCATAATTTTCTCCCTTGTTCACATATCCCCCCCCCACTAAATATCTCATTTCTCCTTATGCACAATCACAATCTTTCTTCATAGAGGAGCGTGTTCTACTTGCCTAACAATTTTGGTTGCCATGGAAAGAAGGAAAATGGTGTTGGCTATATATTTTTTGCCTCCCATAAAATACACAGCTGTTTGCTACAGAACTGCACACTTGCTAGAGAGGAGAGTTGATTATATAGTATGGATCCTGATTGTGAAAGAAATATATATTCAGTCCAAGGGAGAAGGAGCTTTTGAGAATGGGGTGGGCTCTTTGTTGTTTCTTAGATGCCATTAGGAATGGAGAATGAATATTCAAAATGGCATAGAAGACATGTTTTTTAATAATAATAATAATAATAATAATAATAATAATAATAATAATAATAATAATAATAACAACAACAACAACAACAATAACAACAACAACAACAACAAGAAGAACAACAACAATAACAATAACAATAATAATAATAAAGTGACACCGACAGGTTGTGCCTGCCAAGAAAAATAGGAGGCAGAGGGCTATTACAAATACATCAAACTGTAGAAGAAGAAAAATGAAGTTTGAATGATTAAAGTACAGAAAAATTGCTGCAGGCTGTGAAAACGGAGAACATTATAAAAACAACAGAAACAAAGGCAGAATATAAGGAAAACCAGCTGGATGACAGATTAAATAGATGGAAAACCAAAGCCTTGCATGGACAACACTTGAAAAACATTGAAGGAAAATGCGATGACAACCTTACATGGGCATGGCTTAAAATGGGAACCATCAAGAAAGAAACGGAAGGTTTAATACTCGCTGCTCAAGAACAAGCACTACAAACTAATGCCATGAAAGCGAAGATACAAAAATCCACTGACAATCCAAACTGCCGACTTTGCAACGACAAAGTTGAAACTGTTTCACACTTAATATGTGAGTGCAGAAAAATCGCGCAAACTGATTACAAAGCTAGACATGATTGAGTTGCTAAATTAGTCCCCTGGTCATTATGTAAAAAATATGACATACCTGTATCCGAAAAGTCATGGAAGCACAAAGTGGAAAAAGTTACTGAAAATGAGATGGTGAAGATCTTGTGGGACTTTCGAATACAGACAGATCGTCATTTGGAACACAACACGCCAGATATCATGGTTGTCAAGGGCCGAAGAATACAGTTTATTGATATCGCTGTACCAGGAGATGCCAGAGTCGAAGAAAAAGAACTGGAAAAAATTACGAAATATCGCGACCTGGCCATTGAAACTACACGGCTATGGATGAAGCATGTAACAGTGATACCCATTGTCATCGGGGCACTTGGTACCATGTCCAAGAATTTCACAAAACACATCAAGAAATTGAAGCTTCCTGCAATAACACCAGTGGAACTGCAAAAAACTGCGCTACTCAGAACATCATATATTTTAAGAAGATATGTGGTTAATACGTGGCAGCAACCTGTATCAACCATTAGCACCAGTCAGTGGTATTTGTGACACTTTTGTAAATGTTCAGTTGACTGAGTTTCATGTTTAATGAATAAACAAGATAATAATAATAATAATAATAATAATAATAATAATAATAATAATAATAATAATAATAATAATAATAATAATAATAATAATAATAATAATAATAATAATAGTTGTTAACAAAGCTTAAGAGCAGCATTTAGAAATTAACAACATACCTACTGAAATGAGATCCTATGCTTTAATATTTACGCCTAGTATATTTTATCTGCTTTGAGCTTAGTGAGATGTATGAACTTAGCATTTATGATTTATGGCTTTCTTTGGTATGTGAACTCGGGCCTTACAATGTCTGGACCCAACCAATTCAGTAGTGGGTTTCAATTACCTTCGCTACCGGTTCGCTATTTGGAGTGCGCTCATGCATGCAGGGGGCACTTCTGCGCATGTGCAGAAGCTTTTGCTCAGAGACCTCCGGGCGAGTGGGTGGAGCCTCCTGCCGCCGCTACCTGTTCCCCCGATCCAGGGCGAACCAGTAGCAACCCACCACTGAATCAATTTATTAAACTTTCATTAAGTTTCTCCTAAGATCCACTTGTGTTTGGATGGGAAATCACCATGAAATGCCAGGGCAGTAGGCTATATTGGAAAGTAAAATGAAAACAAGCAAATACATTCTTGCAAAAAGGATACTATTGTAGGTAAAAACTTCATGGAGGTGGCCATAAAATAACCACCAATTCAAAACCATTCAAGGGCAGTTTAATCTTTTAAAAACCCAAATCCTTGCTTACATTGCCATCTAGTGATTAAAATTGAAATTGCAGAACCTCAACTGGTGATCTCCAAAAGAGATGACGATGAAGGGTCAAGTCAGAGACTACAGGTTTATTTATACCTTTTGGCTGTTTGGCTATAAAGAGGTCCTCTTTAACTCAGCCAATGCACCAAGCAGTCCCGAGGTTGGAGCAGAATATGCTGCAAAATAATTTAATTTAATTTAATTAAATTAAAAGTTCTTATAAGCCACCCAATCCTGTAGGACTCAGGGCGGCGTACAACAGTGATAAGAACAATAAAATAAAAACATGACAGTTTAAAACATGACATCATTTTAAAAATCACTCATTCATGGGGGAATCTGATCT
The DNA here is from genome assembly GCA_023053685.1 of Diadophis punctatus similis. NCBI lineage: Eukaryota > Metazoa > Chordata > Lepidosauria > Squamata > Dipsadidae > Diadophis > Diadophis punctatus. The sequence goes on from JALIGW010000047.1 coordinate 2,048,778, forward strand.
TCTTCCTCTTCACCCCGCCTGCCGGAAGAGCCATGTTTTTACAGCTTTGCGGAAGGCCAGTAGGGTGGGGATAGTCCGGATCTCTGGTGGGAGTTGGTACCAGAGAAATGGGGCTCCCACAGAGAAGGCTCTCCCCCGTGGCCCCGCCAACCAACATTGTTTGGCTGATGGGACCTGGAGGAGGCCCACTCTTTGAGACCTAACTGGTCGTAGGGAGGAATGTGGTAGGATGCTCTTCTTGTTACTGTTGCAGTAGCCACTCCCCAACCTTGAGTACCTGCTTCATTCCCAGATGGGATGGGAATCCTGCTGAACATATTCCTTAGTGTTTATTTTTATTTACCGTATTTTTCGGAGTATAAGACACACCTAGATTTTAGAGGAGGAAAACAAGGAAAAAGGTATTCTGAACCAAATGGTGTAATAATATATTATTTAATAAAATACCAGTGTAGCAGAATACTTTTTACAACCATGTACACTTTTTACAACCATGTATACTTTTTACAAACTTCAAACTTGACAGCTTTAAGACTAGTGGACTTCAACTCCCAGAATTCCTCCTCCAGTCATGCTAGATGGTTAATTAGAAGGCAAAAACACTCCAGTTTTTGTAAAAAACGGCCCTTTTTTTTTGCAAAAACAGGTCATGCAGAGGGTTTGGGAAGCCTGCAGAGCACTCCTAGGAGGTGGGGGAAGGCAAAAACGCCCCCATTTTTGCAAAAAACGGTCCATTTTTCGCAAAAATTGGATGCGGGGGTGGGGCTTCGGGAGGCCAAAAATGGCTGTATTCGGTGTATAAGACACACCAACATTTCCATCCTCTTTTTGGGGGCAAAAAGGTGCATCTTATACTCCGAAAAATATGGTATTTATTTTATTTGTCAAGCATGTATAAGATAACAGATATAAGTATAAACATGCTTATGAATACATGAAATGGATACAAGTAAATGGGGACACTAGGACAGGGACAGTAGGCATGATGATGCACTTATGCACGCCCCTTAAGACCTCTTAGGAATGGGGTGTGATCAACAGTAGACAGTCTAAGGTTAAAGTTGTGGGGGTTTGGGGAAGAAACCACAGAGTCAGGTAGTGCATTCCAGGCATTGACCACTCTGTTGCTGAAGTCGTATTTTCTGCAGTCGAGTTTTGAGCAGTTTACATTGAGTTTTAATCTATTGTGTGCTCGTGTATTATTGCGGTTGAAGCTGAAGTATTCATTGACAGGTAGGACATTGTAGCAGATTATTTTATGTACTACGCTTAGGTCAGACCGAAGGCGGTGTAGTTCTAAGTTGTCTAAGCCCAAAATTTCAAGCCTGGTGGCATAAGGTATTCTGTTGCGAGCAGAGGAGTGGAGGAGTCTTCTCGTGAAATACCTCCGGACTCGCTCAATTGTATTAATGTCCGATATGCAGTGCGGGTTCCAGACAGGTGAGCTGTATTCGAGGATTGGTCTAGCAAATGTTTTATATGCTCTAGTTCAGTGTTTCCCAACCTTGGCAACTTGAAGATGTCTGGACTCCAACTCCCAGAATTTCCCAGCCAGCATTCGCTGGCTGGGGAATTCTGGGAGTTGAAGTCCAGACATCTTCAAGTTGCCAAGGTTGGGAAACACTGCTCTAGTTAGTAGTACAATATTACCGGAGAAGAAGCTACGCAAGATTAGGTTAAATTAAATTAGGTTAATTGGCCTCATGGGAAAAAAGTCACGAAATGAGCAATCTCCCAACAGCTTGTTACTTGGATAACTAACACCCACTTTTCTTAATTCTGCTTAAGGTTAGCTTTGGGTGAGTTAGTCAAAGAAGGGACCACCAACTGTGAAATTTCATCAACTCTGAGTGGGTAAACGCTCCGTGTATGAACATGTGGCTCTGATTCAGTTGTTAGCTCAGGATATGGGATGAATAAGAGAGATTTAATTGGCCAATTAAAAGAGGGACTATCTGATGAAAACCCAGCTCTCTGGAAAAGGCTCCCATGCCAGGGAAGGTGGGAGGAAAGAGAAGAAGAGGGTGGCCAGCACAAAGGTGGCTGAACTGAGTTATAGTAGTGATGAGACTTGCAGGAGCAGGTCAAGGATAGGCCATCATGGGAAAAAGAATCCTTCTATATCAGTGTTTCCCAACCTTGGCAACTTGAAGATGTCTGGACTTCAACTCCTAGAATTCCCCAGCCAGCGAATGCTGGCTGGGGAATTCTGGGAGTTGAAGTCCAGACATCTTCAAGTTGCCAAGGTTGGGAAACACTGTTCTATATGGTCACTAGGAATTGAAAACAACTTGATGGCATTAGTTATCCTGTACTTGATTGACAGAGTCAATCAGTCAATTAAAATTAATTTGAGAACTCAGCAAGGACCCCACATTTCAACTGTGAGCCACAAATATTCCCCTTTATCAATAGCTGCTTCTTTCTCTCTTACCTGTCAAATATTTGTACTATGCCGATCTATTTGAAAAGGTAGAATCACAGACTCTTTCTCCCTCCTCACTGATTCTGTGACTGTATTATCCATTCCTGGAGCTCAAATTCCTGCAAAATGCCACTACCCTGTGTCAAAGATGACAACTTACAAAGTCTTTTATCTGTCCTCTTCCCCCCCCCCCCCCACGTCACCCAGACGTGGGTTCCTGCCGGAGCTGCCCGGTGCGCAGCTCTGGTAGGGAGTGGCGGATTGCGCAACTGCTCCGGAGCCCTCTCTGCCAGTCCATCGTGCCTCACCATTTTTTCCCAGTGATTTTGCTTCTGCGCATGTGCGGAAGCAAAATCGTGCCAAAATCTCACGAGGGGACGCGCACACAAGATTTCGGTGCAATTTTGCTTCCGCACATGCACAGAAGCAAAATCGTGCGAGGTCACTCAATATTTTTATTTAGAGGGATGACTTCAGTATGCAGTTCATGATTAGTTATCCTGTACTCTTCTGACCATTAGTGATAATTAACCCCTTCCATTCAATTCTAAATTCTTGGAATGGCCAATAAAGAATTCTATTCTATTCTATTCTATTCTATTCTATTCTATTCTATTCTATTCTATTCTATTCTATTCTATTCTATTCTTAGTTTGAATTCTGTTAAAAAGAAAATGAAAGAAAGATTTGCACAGATAAAAACGGATATGAAAGATGATGATCTGTAGGACGATTGGTTGGAGATGTAAAATAAATTAATGACAAAGCAGAAGTTTTGGAAAGTAAGTCAGAAATCATAAATAGCAATAGCACTTAGACTTACTGGTATATACCGCTTCATAGTGCTTTACAGCACTCTCTAAGCGGTTTACAGAGTTCAGCATATTGCCCCCAACAATCTGGGTCCTCATTTTACCCACCTCAGAAGGATGGAAGGCTGAGTCAACCTTGAGCCGGTGAGATTTGAACTGCTGAACTGCAGTGCTGCATTTTAACCACTGCGCCACCTTGGCTCTAAACAGAGAGATGGACAACTTGGCATTATTGGAACTAAGAGGAAAAGAATTTTGAGATTCAGAGAAATTCCAGAAGACCACAGGGGTGACACTGAAAGCCCGCTTAGAGTTTGTTCCTCAGTTTGAGAGCCCTTCAGATGCTTTTTTGCAAACTCCAAGGGGGCTTTCATGTGTTTTGCACTGAGGAGAGGCTTCCATCTAGTCACTCTGCCATAAAGCCCAGACGAGTGGAGGGTTGCAGTGATGCTCGAGTCCTTCTGGAACTCTGTCCTATCTCCACCCAGGATCTCTGGAGCTCAGTCAGAGTGACCATCGGGTTCTTGGTCACTTCTCTTACTAAGGCTCTTCTCCCCTGGTTGCTCAGTTTGACCAGGCAACCAGCTCTCGGAAGAGTCCTGGTTACACCAAACGTCTTCCATTTGGGAATTATGAAGGCCACTGTGCTCTTAGGAACCTTCAGTGCCCCAGAAATTTTATTGTACCTTTCCTCAGATCTGTGCCTTGCAATAAACCTGTCTCTGAGCTCTGCAGGCAGTTTCTTTGATCTCATGGCTTTTGCTCTGCTACAGTATGCATTGTCAGCACGTTCTATAGACAGGTGTATGCCTTTCCCAATCACACCCAATTTAATTTAATGTACCACAGATTGACTCCATTCAAGGTGTAAAAACATGTCATCAATGATCAAAACAAATGGGAGGCACCAGAGCTAAATTTCACGTGTTGTTGCGAAGGGTCTGAATACTTATTATGCCAATGTGATATTTCATTTTTTTTCTTTTTAATAAATTTACAGACATTTCTAAAATTCCGTTTTCACTTTGTCGTTATAGGGTATTAAATGTAGATTAATGAGAAGAAAAAAAGAATTTCAACAACTGTAGAATCAGGCTGCAGCATAATAAAATTGACAAAAGTGAAGGGGATCTGAATATTTTCTGAATGCACTATATGTGTGAATGATTTTTTAATTCTAAACAGCAGAGATTTAGACCTGCCCAGGAGCCTGGCCACAATAGCTCAGAAACATACATTATACTTTAAAAGCAGGGCTGTCAAACTCGCGGTCCGTGGGCCGGATGCATCGTGTGCTGGCCACGCCCATGCCCGGTTTAGCGAAGGGAAAAAAATTGCAATAGGTCATGTGATGCCACCATGACGACACGAGTTTGACACCCCATCCTCAATCTCTTGTGAAAGGGCAATACTGACTAAGGAAATTATGGTTTAATTTAATTTAATTTAATAATAGCATTTCTATGCCGCCCAACTCCCAGGGGACTCTGGGCGGCTAACAAGAAGTAAAAAAAACATATAATCAAATAAAAATAATTTAAAAACACATAAAATACAATCAATATCTAAAAAAAGAGCTTTCAATCACACATGCATACATGGGTCGATCTAAAAAGACCTCGTCGAAGGGTCATTGGCCCCAGGCCTGCCGGAAAAGCCAGGTCTTAACGGCTTTCCGGAAGGCCAGTAAGGTGGGGGTAATATGGATCTCGGGAGGTAGTTGGTTCCAAAGAGTCGGAGCAGCTACAGAGAAGGCCCTCCCCCGTGGGCCCGCCAGCCGACATTGTCTAGCTGATGGGACCTGAAGAAGGCTGACCCTGTAGAGGTTCGGTTTGTAGAGGTTGTAGAGGTTCGGGGCATAGAGAGTACAGAGAATGTGTTTGGAAGACCGAGGATATTTTTTACTAAGGTAACAATCAGATAAGGGAGGGAGGAAGAATATTCAGACTTACAAAATTCTGTTATTATAATTTAATGTAATTAAAACAGCTTTAGGCCCATACATTTCTTTCTTCGCTTGGACTACCTTATAGTATAGCAATAACATCAGGAGACACACAATGTTTTCCATGTTCTCTTCTCCAATTTCCCTTCACACAGATTGATGACTGCCTAACAGGCGACATCTGTACAGCATTGAAATGATTTTCCTTAACCATCAGGGTTCGTAACTGCTGGTAAATTCTATTCAAATGAAGACCAGAAGAGCGACAGCAATGTAAACTGTGACTTTTATTGTCATTTCTTAGAACTGTACCACAAAAGGCGCACCACAAACTTTCTGCATAACAAAATACATTGGCTGCATTCCTTAGAGCTTGCTCAATTGCTTGCATTCCACTGTCCAAGAGGAAAAGGCCTTTCATAGAAAGGAGTAAGTCATTCGCTTGTGCTGTGGAATAGTTGTTGTCAGAAGGTGAACCCGCAGCAACAGTGATCGGAAGCCAGAGACACCCCATACCCGCTAAAGAGTTCCCAGAAATGCAAAAGTATATAGTTTTTATATATAAAAATACAATCTTGTATCATACAGCTCTGCTGGACAACATCTGCAACATTAAGGGCTTCTTGGAACCTCCTTTTGTTTAAAACACATTTAGCAAGAGTTCCTTTCGACATGTCTTGATCAAGAACAATTGTTAGCTTCCCTGGGTGTAGGCCACATCACACCGTCAATGAAGTGGTGGATACCCCTTTTCAAGATAATTTTCATACTTTCACACTTGCCCACAAACACATTCACATTTGGGCTACCCAGATATGAACCCAGTTGACAGATTCCCAAGTTAGAATCAACAATACCTTTTAGGCAGGGTTACTTCAACCTTCCTTAACCTCGACATCTTTCAGATGTGTAGATCTTAGCATCAAAATTTCTCAGCCAGCCATGCCCGCTGAGGAATTCTGAGTGGTAATCCATACATCTGGAGGATATATAGATTTAGGAGTCCTTTTTGAATGAATGGAAGCAACCTCTTATGGACAAGATGAAAAAGCACTGGAAGAGTTGCCATGGGGAAATAAGGTGGACAAAACTCTATATCGTTGCCTATGAATATTTATTGATACCCTGGTTTCCCCCAAAATAAGACATCCCCTGATAATAAGCCCAATCGGGCTTTTGAGTGCATGGCAATAAGGCCAAGTGCTTATTTCAGGGTTCAAAAAAAAATATAAGATAGGGTCTTATTTTCGGGGAAACACGGGTAGCCATATTTGCTCACCCTCTTGTCTTCCAGTTGACATAACTAGAGATGCTGCCAAGATTATATTTTAGAAACAGAGATGGGCAAAACATTGAATTAATTGCTAATTTACCAATTCTTTTCTTGTGTCTTACATTTTCTTAAGTTTAAATTCAACCTCTGAATGTGGAAACCTCTGAAAAGTGTCTGTCAATCAACAAGGGCACCCGTGTGTACTGTGGAAGTCACCAAATACAGTATATTTCTTGGCACTTTTAAAACCAACTTCCTCAGTTTTATGAATTTGAGGAAAACCTATTGGTATATTTTTCGAATATGGACTCGTGATCATTTATCACCCATGCTCTTCTGGAGTTTAGTTAGATACTCTCATTGCAGTATTTCAATTACTCCTATTATGTTATAAGCAATTAAATTTACTTTGGTGATTTGGGGTGCAACCCCCCCCCCATCTCTGTTGCTTTTAAGCCTGAAAAAGACTTATTTCAACATAACACGTATTGTACTAAGTGACACTGTTCTTCAATCCATCCCAGAAACAGCTTCACGCTACAAAGCCTCTTTCATCACACTGAACAATGACACCGGGGAGGTTCCCTCTCCCCCTGCACACACAGCAACACTATGGGCCTGGCTTTTGTCCAACACATCAGGCTTCTGGATGAGAACAGCTTTAAAATCAGATACAAGCACGAGACAAAAAAGGAGAATGTGTTGAAGCAGACAACTCAAGACTCAGATAAGTAGTATATGGCATAAGTTTAAGGCAACCCAAGGAATGATAATATGGTTTTATTTAATATCATGTTCTTCTACCTAGCCAGCCTCGTTTATCTTTATGTGATTTTAGCCTATTATTTTACAATGCAAGTAGATTTGTGGGACACACAAATCTTAGACTGATATTACCTGGTATTTACAACAGCCAATTTTGCGGTGGTATTACAACAAGTGAACTTCTAGATAGCAATACACAATCCAACAATTGTGCTTTGTTTGTTTGGGCTGGGACAGCTGGAAGTTTTTCTTAGTTTTATCCAGAGTGTTACACACTTTATTATTGCTGTGTATGAAGCAAAATGTTGGGTAAACTTGGGAAACTGATCAATCTCTCTGCATATACCTATGTGGCATTGTGAAAGGAGAGAACCCTTCTGAATTTATGCCAGGCAGCTGAAGAAATTCAGACTGTGAAATAGGGTCTCATCTTTTCCAACAAATGTCTTCCCAAGAAGAGCCTTCTTTGCATGGGTATGGATGAGTCACTCCTGTCAGTGCTCCAGTTGATGAAATAAACAGCTTAAGCAAGTAGAAAGGACAATATAGCACATGGCAATATCGCATTATTTCAAACTTGCATCATCTAATAAGCCTGACATGACCTACCAGATGGGGGGAAAAGTTTATCAAAATAAAGATCCATGGAATTATGCTTCATTGAAGGTAGACAATTACTAAGCTGTGTCAAACCACTGGAATTTATGAAGAGAAAAATATCAGTGCATTGGCATTGCTACCCAAAGGAAGCAGGAACAAGTTCACCAAAGATGTAAATATACCAGTGTCCATATGCTGGCTACATTTTATCATCATCATTTGACAGTTGATTTATACAATCCTTACTGGCCCAACAAAATATCCAATCATCTGATTTTTAATACCCCCCCAAGTGAAATATTGTATTAACTTTTTAAAAAATAAATATATCCTTTGGGTGTGTGATTGTGTGTGTTTGAGATGCGTGTATTTATATGCATGTGTGTGTATGTTTTCAGTTAGAAAAATACCATATATAAAAATATGGCGATACTATGGCTATGATTACAAAATCTCACAAAAATATTTTTAAGGCAATATGCTATGAATCTTTTTGTTTTGTTTGTAAATGCTTTTCTCCCAATAGTGAAAATTATTGTACCACTAGAATAATTCCTGATCAAGGGGCAAAATCTGCCCCTTTCCCCCCCACAAACAAGTCCATGGCTGCTATCCTCTGATAGAGGAAGTTCCCTTCATGAAAATGCTGCAAATATGTCAGAAGTTATCCATAAGTCATTTAAAATCTTCAGGTACCCTGGGACCAGAGCTCAGAAAAGTTAGCCATCTAGAACAGGGGTCTCCAACCTTGGCAACTTTACGACTTGTGGACTTCAACTCCCAGAATTCCTCAGCCAGCTGGCTGAGGAATTCTGGGAGTTGAAGTCCACAAGTCGTAAAGTTGCCAAGGTTGGAGACCCCTGGTGTAGAACATTGACAAACATCAAGGTCTTCTGGAGAACTATACTATGGTAGAAAAAGTCACAAACCAGCGAACGCTTTGCATGACATGTTGACAGCATAGGAAGACATAGCTACTTCTAGGTCCTAAGGATAAAATCTCCCTTGGGCTGAGTTCCAGTCTTAGTGATGCCACAGAAGCATCAATATTCTTTTCATGGGAACAATATGAAAGTGGTCTGCCATTGTTTTTAGGAATGTTTTTGTATCTTCCCGGTCTATAGAATTTCTGCTGGGCTCCTACTCAAACACAAACCAGGTCCCATCTTAACTAGTTTCCAGCAAGGCTGATTAACTGCTACCACAGAGTGGCCTATTGCAGGTGGCATTTGCATATTTCGTTTCATAGGAGGCTGCAAAATAATTATGTGCAGATACGTAGATAGCAAAATAAGCATTTGTTGTATGCATATATCCAAGTCCATTAAGTGCAAGTCTTTTGTGGACCTAAACAATGGCTGAAGGGACCCTAAAGCACAACGGTAGAGAGGTAAGGAGGCAAAGATGGACCTCAAAACTTCTGGTGGAGATTGACATCCTCAATTCACTTGGGGAAGGAACTGAAGAAAATGTGTTGGTTATTGAGACATGTGTTTCTAACAGTCTGGCACCCAGAAGCCCACAGTGAAGCAGCAATATGTAAATATTTCTATTTTTTCCAATCTACTAAAAATCCATTTTTAGGATTACTCATAAGCAATTACATTTTTAGGATTACTCACAGGCAATTACTCATAATCCATTTTTAAGTTATAATAAATGCTACACTGGATGCTTTTTCGCTAGGAGTACAGGGTGGCTGGATTCATATATTGTTCTTAATTGGTAGCTGAATCAACCAACTCCTGGATTTGCAGAAAGCAGCTACAAACTAAATAAGGGACTCGGTTATAAAATATGCTAAGTCACCATAACAAATAATCAAGGTTAAAACTAACCAAGCGTTTGCATGTTGTGTGCAGTTACTAGGAATTGTGTTGTGCAAGACCAGTCACGGTGTTGCAGAGAAAATGTATTGGATAGCATTTTCTTCTGTCTCTGTTCTATTGATACTCATTCCTTCCCCTCAGTGTGCTTGGACAATGGAAGGGTTGGCAGTCTTACCATGGGGGCCCCTAAAAAAAGATCCCATGGTGATCTGCTCTTTGGTGATAGGAGGATGGCAGCTGATGGAGCTTTTGTTACAACCTATGGGAGACATAAAATCAGAGCATTCCTTTTGAAAGCCATACTTGTTCATCGATCTAACACTGGAACAAGATAGAAATCTTTCCCCTTTCCAGACAGGGGAGAGGAACATCTCATGATACATGGAAGCAAAAGTTTAGATAAAAAAAAAATATTGGAGTAGGGAAAACCACGCTTGCAGTGCAGAAACAACTCTCCCCCCCTTATTAATCTCAATGGCAAAAAAACAAAACAAAACAACAAACAAAAAACAGGCTGTTTTAACCATGTGTAAAATGTGCATTTGCAAGATTGTCTATACATGCAGTTTGAAAGAAAGGAAGCGTTAATTTTTCTTTTAAAAAAGCACTGAAATCAAAACCAAAATAAAACATAAATTGAGTTTTATATTTTCAAAAATACATTAAACATATACTCTTTTCTGCAATGTGCATATTTTTTATATTCGCTCTCTCTCACACACATGCTTTCTTTCTCTCTTTCTCTCTCTCTCTCTCTTTCTCTCTGAACTTAAGGTACTTTGGTCAGCAAATCCTATTGCTAAATCCTCATTTTTTTCCCCTTTTGAAACAACAAAGCTTCCAGAAAGTTTCCCCCTAACATCTATTTGGGGATTTTTGTTGTTCTTGTTGTTGATTTGCTTGTTTTGGTTTGGTTATTTTCTTCCTTTTTGTAAACTTTACAAAATAGCACAAAGATTCCATTTGGATCAAAAGCTTACACACTTTTTTTTTTTACGAGGGGAAAGGATCACAAGATGGATTCATTGCATCTCAAGTTGCTTTCATCCTCTGAGCAACTTTTCTACACAATCCTTTGGGTTAGTTATTGCTTAGAGCTTCGTCTTGATGTCACCCACTGTGCAGGGGGCATTTCTTTGGCTTGACATGGCACAACAAATAGGAACCGAGAAGAAGAACTTAAGTGATTATTCTCACAAGGGGAAAAAACTAAACTGCAAAGGTGATGCAAAAATCTATGGTATGCATAGCACAGAAGAGCCCCCGTGAGGCAAATAAAAAAAAACAAAAACAAATAAAAAGAGATCTATCTATACTTAAACATTGTGCATCCTTCTTGTGAATCAAGAGGTCCTCCAAGTTGGCTGCTTTCAAAAGAAGAGACCAGGTCTTCCAAATCCAACTGATTTTTAACCCAAATCAAATTCTGCCTCATGGCAAACATTGATGCCGAAGAGCCTGCAAATAGGACAAGCTTTTACAAAAGTGCAACAGTTTACAAGGCCTTGATTTTTTTTTTTTTAGCATCCTGGGAAAATCGTTGGGGGGGGATTCCTGTTTGGCACACCAGAAAGGGTTTTTGGAATTGGAAACACTGCGTTGTCTTGCCAGAGCACCCAACGACAGCATCAGACAACAAATTCTGGAACGTCTTCATGGGCGAGGTCCAAGGAAAAATATTTGCTGGTTCTTTTGACGGGAAAAGCGTTTTGGATATTGATGCACTGTTGAGCTAAACAGCCGTTACAATACAGACCGTCTTCAGCCAATCCATGGCCACACCCGAAGGTATAACTCTGTGCTGTCTCTTGGCAAAGGCTCGCCAGGCGCAAGAAGTCTTTTTGGTAGAGCCGAATGTCATCCAGACTTAAGCTGTGGCGATCGGTGGAGGTCCTTGGTTTCTGGCAGATGCTCTGTAGAAAATAAGGAAAGGTTTAATGTGTCCTTCCTTATTCTGAGACCCTCAAGTTATGGAACAACTTGCTTTATGGAACAACTTACTTTATATCTGTCTGGTAGGTTCTTTAAATAGTTTGATATTGATCAAAATATCATGGATTTTTGTTATTGTTGTTGTTGATGGCCCTTGAATTTGACTGGGAAAAGAATGATCTTTCCCCAAATTTAGCCTCTTCTCTGAGGAGAGTAGGAACTTGAGAAGACACACAGGCTGGGTTCAAACAATACATTAAATTGTAAAGATGGGTTGACAAAGCACAATGGCTGTATTCACATCACATGTCGGTTTCAACAACATGTTGAAACATAGGTATTGCATACAAAATTGTACAACGCTTCACATGTAAATGACTTTTTTTCAGCTTTAATGATAATGCAACATGTGCGAACAACCGTTTTAAACTTAGCGTAAACCGCTCTAATCTGAATTGTAAACAATTCGATTTTTGTAATAGAATTGTCAACATCTGGAATATTTTATCTGATTCAGTTATCTCAGCCATTAACTTCCAGAGTTTTAATTCTAATTTAACTTCTGTGGACCTCACTCCATATTTAAAGGGGGGGGGGTGCATAAGTGCACTGGTGTGCCCCTTTTCCCTGTCACATTTTGATTTTCTTACTTTCTTTGTTTGAATTTGTAATTTTTGTTTGGCGAATAAAAATAAATAAATAACAAATAAATCTTATTTTGTGCGTGAGTCCTTCACACAACATACTAAGATAAAAGCTGTATTACTATAAGATACTGATCCACCAACAACCAAGTTACATTTTAGCCTAGTCTGGCATATTGTGCAAACTCAGCCAAACAATCTTCATTGACACTTTTGGATTATCCGAAATCTTAAAGTGCCTGACAAGATGTTTATCAAGCCATAATCCTGTGTATTTGTTTTACTTCTCCTTTTTCTGCCTACAGTTACAGTATTGCAAACAGAGAAAAGTAGAAGACATCATTAAAACATCATGTGATGCTTGAAATGTAACAAATAAATGAAAACATATGGAAGGGGTTTTTCTACTATTCCCAAAACAGTGGTTTTGTTTCCATTCCTGTTATGATTAGCTGCCATTAGAATGCTATGTTCTGTCATAGTCATCCACCCATTCAGTCTGATTTGGTTTTTCCCATCCCAATTCACAAACCTGTGGCAATGAATCAATGCTCTGGCCACGAAGTTTTACCACTGTCTCCGAGGAGCTGGAAGTAGACGAATTCACTTCTTTGACAACTAATCCTGAGTTAGGTGACAAGAAAATAAAAACCAAAAGAGGTGAGAAGTTTTCCTGATTCAATCTTCATAAAGTTTTCATAGTATTGTAGTATTGCACAGAATGCAGTACATCTGAAGTGCACTTTTTGCATCTAATTGCATTGTAAAAATCATATGAGCCTGTTATCTTTTAGCTGGCCTTTACAGAATTCTAAGTACGGCAATAATGAGTTCAATGGAATGAATACAACCGTCCTTAACCAGGTGCTCTCCATATGTGCAGACTTCAATTTCCCTGCTAACTAGGGACTTCCCAGGGGTCATGCTAACTAGGGATTATGAAAGCTCTTTTCTGGAGGATCCTGTCTAAGCCACGGATGAGCCACAGTGGCGCAGTGGTTAGAGTGCAGTACTGCAGGCTACTTCTGCTGACTGCCGGCTGACTGCAATTTGGAAGATCGAATCTCACCAGGCTCAAGGTAGACTCAGCCTTCCATCTTTCCGAGCTGGGTAAAATGAGGAGCCAAATTGTTGGGGACAATATGCTGACTCTGTAAACCGCTTAGAGAGGGCTGTAAAGCACTGTGAAGCAGTATATAAGTCTAAGTGCTATTGCTATTGCTAAGGAAGGCTGTCCTTACTCTGAAAATTATTTGAATGAAGATGGTCAAAATTCAGCCTGATATGACACAGTTTGGTATATAACAGTGATGGTGAACCTTTTTTGGCTCAGGTGCCAAAAGGGTGCGCAAGCGCATGATAGCGTGCGTGCGCGTGCCCACACCCATAATGCAATGCCCTCCCCCTACACATGTGCACACACCCCACGGCCCCCACACACATGCGCACAACCTCCGTGCTCTCCCCCCGTGCATGCGCACAGGCCTCACTGAAGCCTGCGGACTTCCGGTAGGCCCATTGAGCTGTTTTTCGCTCTCCCCAGGCTTCAGGAAAGCCTCCTGAATTGGGCCATTTTTCGCCGTCCCCAGGCTTCAGGAAAGCCTGGGGACGGCGAAAAATGGCCAAAAAGAAGGCTGAAAATCATCTGGAGCTGACATAGGGCAACGCCTCACATGCCCTCAGATATGGCTCTGCGTGCCACCATACAAGATGTTAAAATTAAGACTGATACACCTACTCTGCTGGAAACTGCTAACTTGAAATGAATGGTTACTTCTTTGTTTATCATTAAATATTTGGTATGTTGCGTGTAGTGTAGTGTAGTATATATGTACATTTCTTTGAACCTTTTGTAATCATAATAAAAATACAAATAGTCCTTGACTTACAACCACAATTGAGCCCAGAATTTATGTTGCTAAGTGAGAAATGTGTTGTGTGTGTTTGGTCCCATTTTACGATGTTTCATGCCACATTTGTTAAGTGCATCACTGCAGTTGTTAAATTAGTAACATGGTTGTTAAGTGAATCTGGCTTCCCCATTGACTCTGCTTGTCAGAAGGTTGCAAAAGGGACACTGCAACCGTCATAAATGTGAGTCAGTTGTCAAGCATCCAAATGTAAATCTCGTGGCCATGGGCTTGCTGCAGCGGTTGTGAGTGTGGAAAAATGATCATAAATCACTTTTTTCTCAGTGCCGTTGTAACTCTGAACTGTCACTAAACGAACTGTTGTAAGTCAAGGACTACATGTATTACGGTTACCCTTTGGTTCCTTACAATAAACTCACCTGAATGTCCACTAAACTTCCTGGCCAACAGCATGTCCTCTGTGATGTAAATGCAAACATCAGGACTGATGTCATCCAGAGATGTTTCGCTTGTTGGCTCGAGATCTCGAGGATCATCAACCAGCATTTCTATTTCTGAAACAGAAAGAGAGAATAAATGCCAAGTGAGAGGAGCTGGAACAGCTACATTGACAAAACTATGGGTACAACAAAGCATAATCTCTAGAATAGAATAGAATAGAATAGAATAGAATAGAATAGAATAGAATAGAATAGAATAGAATAGAATAGAATAGAATAAATATAATAATAGAATAGAATAGAATAATAGAATAGAATAGAATAGAATAGAATAGAATAGATTAACAGAGTTGGAAGGGACCTTAGAGGTCTTCTAGTCCAACCCTCTGCTTAGGCAGGAGACTCTACACCAGTGGTTCCCAACCTTTTTGTGATCGAGTACCACTTGGAGGTCCCGTACAGTCGCCGCGTACCACCTGGTTCCAGAGAAACTAAATTCGATCAGATATCACTTTATTTCCATAGAGTTCAGAACAGTCACCGTTCCTTTTTTGGCCCCGCGCATCCAGCAACTGGATTCTCGGGCCGCTGGGACCAGGTGGGTGGCGTGTGGCAACAGTTGCAAATCGTTGCCAGATTATCTTGTGTTAGGCAGTAAACATTTTTGTGAAGTAAAAAATAACTAACTAAAAATCGTTCATGACCCCGAAAGTGTTCGCGTACCACCTGGAAGGCCCTCGCGTACCACTAGTGGTACACGTACCACAGGTTGGGAACCACTGCTCTACACCATTCCAGACAAATGGTTATCCAACATCTTCTTAAAAACTTCCAGTGTTGGAGCATTCACAACTTCTGGAGGCAAGTTGTTCCATTGATTCTAACTGGTTCTAACTGTCCACTGATTATTCTGGTTCTAACTGTCAGGAAATTTCTCCTTAGTTCTAAGTTGCTTCTCTCCTTGTTTAGTTTCCACCCATTGCTTCTTGTTCTACCCTCAAGTGCTTTGGAAAATAGCTTGACTCCCTCTTCTTTGTGGCAACCCCTGACAGGTTTACAACAGCTATAGATACATTTGGGAAATTCAGATGACGCAACACCATCCCCCCCCCCCCAATGGTTTAGGCCCAAAAAAATCTGAAGGGAGAGTACAAGACACAAGAGGGCCTTTTCTTTTGTTCCCAAAATGAAAAGCAGCTGCGGGAGGCAGCAATCAAATCCAGAGAAATAACAGAGGAAGATGATGCACACACCCCTTTCCTTCTAGGCTCTTTGTCCCACCAGCCGCAGGACAGGATGAAATCCACATGGAAAGGATTTACAGTCCTCCACGTGCCATTTCTTCACGCATGATAACTTCCTTCTGGCCACCCAATTTCAATGAAAAGAAAAAGAAAGAAAACCTGACACCCACTGGGAGAATGCTGGCATGCTTTGTTCCTCTTGTATTTTCCTGCTCTTTATTCTTGAGAATATAGCCTTGGATATTTTTTAATAATACTAGGAAATATTAAAGAGATAATGACATAGAAACCAAAGCAGAAGGAGAATGCAGAATCAGGCCATTGGTCATTCTAGATGAGCACTGTCTCTACCTGGAGTTTTCAAATCTTTTCAGGCAGTGGAAATTGATAATTAAAAATTCCACAAACCTTTGATCAACAGGCAAGCTCTAGAGATAAAAAATATGACTGTGTTTCAAATAAACCCCATCAAGTTCTTATGCATCCATAGGTTCTTGCAGAACACAGCTTGAAAGAAATCTGGTGTACATCAGCCCCTTGCAGCTGTGCTGGATTAATATCCAGAATCCCTTTGGCATCCTGAGAAATGATGCGAGTTGATACCCAGCCAGCGTATCAGAAGACTGGTTCTGCTAATTGCCGGTGGGTCTCCAGAAACTCAAACAGAGAAAAGCCAAGGTTGTTGCAAAATCGCTTTTCAAACTTGATATTCTGAACTATTTTTTTTATATTTTTCATTGTTTTTACTGAACTACAATTAACAAACATCATCGAATAACTAAAAAAAAAATCCAAAATGCATAAAGAAAAAAAGATATAAAAATGGATATGTATTTCTAATGCTATAGATAATATAGAAAATACAAAAACATCTATTAAAAAGTAAATAAACAAACAGTACTGTACATGCACAAATTTACCATACCTGTAAAGTATTACTATATTCCATATTCTGGAACTTATAATAATAATAACAGAGTTGGAAGGGACCTTGGAGGTCTTCTAGTCCAACCCCCTGCTTAGGCAGGAAACCCTACACCACTTCAGACAAATGGTTGTCCAACATCTTCTTAAAAACTTCCAGTGTTGGAGCATTCACAACTTCTGGAGGCAAGCTGTTCCACTGATTAATTGTTCTAACTGTCAGGAAATTTCTCCTTAGTTCTAAGTTGCTTCTCTCCTTGTTTAGTTTCCACCTATTGCTTCTTGTTCTTAAATTAATTTTAATTTAATTAATTAATTAATTTAAATTAATTGTTCTTAAATTAAATTGTTGTTAAATTGAATCCCAATTTAGGAAACAAACAACCCAACAAATCTAAACTCTACATTACTGGGCAAAGATTGTCAAGAATGAACCAAATATGGACAATTACCATCCTCCTGAGAGGAGTCCTCCTCCAGGCGTTCCTTCTCACTGCTTTCTACTCCAGAGGTATGAGAACTACCATGACTGGTCATAGAGCTGCAAGCTCTCAGCTGGCGATGGACAGCAGCCGCCATGAAGTCCTCCTCAGTCCCCCGTTCCCTGGGCTTTGGATCAGTCTCAATTCCAGAGGTGTGGGAGCTGCTATGGCTAGCGGTTGAGTGGCGGGAGAGACGCTTGTGCTTCACACTGCCTGAACTACTTCCACTGGCTCGGGAACGCTTTTCCAGCTGATCCATATCAAGGTCCAGAGCATCGCTGATGTAGGATTCACGATATTGTTTTTTCTCTGGAAGAATCATACATGAAAGAATGTAACACCCATACTTAATCTGGCCTCTGAATAACGATGGGCTCAGAAATGATGGTGCATACGTACGGCCTCATATACAGTGGGTGCTATCATGAAGTCAGAAACGAATACCTATTTTTCAGAGTATAAGACGCACCTTTTTGCCTCCCAAAAGAGGGTGGAAATGTCGGTGCGTCTTATACACCGAATACAGCCATTTTTGGCCTCCCAAAGCCCCGCCCCCGCATCCTATTAGTGAAAAACGGGCTGTTTTTTGCAAAAATGGGGGCATTTTTGCCTCCCCCCCACCTCCTAGGAATGCTCTGCAGGCTTCCCAAACCCTCTGCATGCCCTGTTTTTGCAAAAAACCGAGCGAAAAACGGGCCATTTTTTGCAAAAATGGGGGCGTTTTTGTCTTCCCCCACCCCCAGGAGTGCTCTGCAGGCTTCCCAAACCCTCTGCATGCCCTGTTTTTGCAAAAAAATGAGCGAAAAACAGGTCGTTTTTGCAAAAAAATTGCCTTTCCCCACACCTAGGAGTGCTCTGCAGGCTTCCCAAACCCTCTGCAAGCCCTGATTTTGCAAAAAAACCCCCCCCCCCAAAAAAAACCATGAGCGAAAAATGGGCCGTTTTTGCAAAATGTGGGGCATTTTTGCCTTCTAATTACCCCATCTAGCATGACTGGAGGAGGAATTCTGGGAGTTGAAGTCCACTAGTCTTAAAGCTGTCAAGTTTGAACACCCCTGGGTTAGGGGTGTAAGGGTCTTCAAACTTGGCAAGTTTAAGACTTGTGGACTTCAACTCTCATTCCTGAGCTAGCATGACTGGAGGAGGAATTCTGGGAGTTGAAGTCCACAAGTCTTAAAGCTGTCAAGTTTGAAGTTTGTAAAAAGTGTATATGGTTGTAAAAAGTATTCTGCTACACTGGTATTTTATTAAATAATATATTACTACACCATTTGGTCCAGAATACTTTTTTCCTTGTTTTCCTCCTCTAAAATCTAGGTGCGTCTTATACTCCAGTGCGTCTTATACTCCAAAAAATGCGGTATATATCGTTTCAAACTGGCATTAAATAATGGGATTTCTACCTTCGTTCTCCTCTAGCTTCCTGATCTGCCGCAGGAGAGGTTGCAGGTTCATGTAGAGGCGATGGCTATTGCTCAGGAGCTGCAGGAGATGCCGAGATCGCAAAGGACAGCCAGTATAGTAGGTGAGCTTGCGAGCAGATGGCAGGCCATCAGGCAGAATCTCAAATCTCTTGCCCTGCAAAGAAAAGAGACACGAAGGAATTCACCAACACACAGAGACTTCTGTTTCACCTAGCTTTGTAGGGCTTTTTAAAAGTTCTGTCTCTGGTTGTCTCTATTTTATAGTGTTTTTTCATATTATATGGCAGAGGTCTTCAAACATGGCAACTTTAAGACTTGTGGACTTCAACTCCTAGAATTCTCCAGCCAGCTGGCTGGAGAATTCTAGGAGTTGAAGTCCACAAGTCTTAAAGTTGCCAAGTTTGAAGACCTCTGACCTAACAGGAACTTTGCACCAAGACGTCCCTCATTCTGGGAGTTGAAGTCCACAAGTTTGGGGACCCCTGTTATATGGTATCAAAATCCTAAGGAGGGTCCAATTTGGGGATTTTCCTACTCACCACAAATACAAGTTTTCCTACATTGGTCCAAGGGAAGTCATAGAGCAGTTGTCTTTCACTGTTTATATTCTGAGAGAGAGAGAAGAAAAAAAGATAACATGGTTATACTACACTTCTCTTAGAAAGTATACAGCTTTCTATGTATATGCCCTGCTCAATGAATTCAGCCACTATTTTTCATTTCATAAGTAAAAAAAAAAAAGTAGATGCATGAGGTTTTCAAATGATTTGCTTGACATGATGCTTGTCACATTGCATATGAGGTACTGTCGTGCTGATTAGATTGGACTGGCTGACTTGATTTGGCAGTTACTGTATTTTTCGGAGTATAAGACGCATCTTCCCCCCCCTAAAGGTGGCTGAAAATTTGGGTGCATCTTATACTTCGAATGTAGCTTTTTCAAAGCTTTTTTCCCCATCTCCAACGAGGTGCTAACGAACGGCTCATCCCGGCTTGCAGGCTTGTTTTCATTGCTATTCCCTCCCAAGAAGATTTTTTTCAGCCCTAACCAGGGGATAAAATAATGTGCTGAAGCTGACCAGACTAAGGACGCTAGCCAGATGAATACCTGGTAGGCAATTTCCCCCCCCCCCATTTTCCTCCCCAAAAACTAAGGTGCGTCTTATACTCCGGTGCGTCTTATACTCCGAAAAATACGGTAACTTTTTTTCTGTTAGGAGCTGCATTACCCGAGGGCAGTGGCCCCCAACCTTTGGGGCACCAGGGACCAGTTCTACGGAGAGAGATTTTTCCGCACACCGGAGGGGACTGGTTTGATGTGCTGTCTGCATCCCATGGATGGGCCTTCGCTTGTTTGCGTGGCCCAGTTTCTGGCATGCCACAGACCGGGGGGGGGGGGGGGTTGGGGATCCCTGCCTTTAGGATAGACAGCCAGTTTGGTATAGTGGTTATCAGGCTAGAAACTGGGAGACTGTGAGTTTTAGTCCTTCCTTAGGCACCCAGCTGGGTGACCTTGGGCCAGCATCTGGAATATTTGCCCACTCAGTTACCAGCAGGATATAAAATAATGAAGAAAGAACATTCATTCATTCAATTTATTTTTTAAATTTCCTTTTGGAATGAAAAAATATTTAGCATATATACTCTCTTTCAATTTTTCCCTAGAACAAAAATTCCCAGCTCTTCAGGTAAGTTGGCTAAGAGCAAGGGACTTGCTCAAAGTCATCCAGTGAGCTTCCATAAATAGGGGTGAATTTGAACCTTGAAATTCACCATCTTAACCACAATATCGTACTGGTATATGTTTTAGGTTAGGTTTGCATGTGAGCTACAGAATTTCAACAATTTTTGTTGTTGTTAAATTTGTTTGCTGCCCATCTTGCCGTGGGGCTATTTCTGGGAAGCTTACAATGAAACAATAAAAATAAACAGTGGGAGTACAGTAATGTGAAATTAAAAAGATGGGCAGAGGGGCATCAGGAAACATGGGGGGGAGGTGGGGTTTACTTTATTTACATTATTTATTCACTTAGATAATGAGCTCTGCAGAATTGGGTTCAGAGAACAGTTTTTTTAAACAAAAGAAATTATTTGTACTGAGCAGAATGTACTGAGCAGAATGTTCCCTCTAAGCTGCGCGGCTGCGCACGTGATAAGAAAATGCCGCGCAGCAGTTTCCAACCGCCGCGCAGCATTTTCTTATGTCAGCCGGAACACTGATCACCAGCCGATGGGGTGGGTGGGGGGTGGGGGAAAGGAGCCTTCAACGAAGAGAGGCGAAGGCTTTAACTCTTGCCTCCCCAGGCGGGCTCTGCTGCTAGAGAGAGGAGGAGAGCGAGATCAAAGGCTGCTGCCCACCAGCTTACTCTTCATCCAGGGAGGCCGGTTCGGTCCCTCCAGAAAAGAAAACGCAGCGCAGCAGTTTCTAACTGCCGCGCAGTGATTTTCAATGTTAGAGGGAACACTGTCTGGAACACTTGAAAAGTTTTCACTTTGCACAAACTAAGCCGAGAAACATCTTCCTGCTCCCCTACCCTGTTGCAAAAAGAAAGAAAAAATTCAGCTCAACAGCAGGAGGATGCAACATTTTCCAGATGAAGGGCCATGCTTCAACTTTGTGTGTGTATGGAATGTATGGCATGGGGGGGAGGGGCAGGTCCCCCGAAATTATTTCATTTCATTTTAAAATTAAACCCAGTATCATTGTTCTTGGGTCAGGGTTTTTTTTTTTTTTTAAAAAAGCAAATTTGGAGGTTAGTTCCACATGGAAGGCTTTGAGGAATTACATAAGACCCTGGGACCACAGCTTGGGCACGTCTGCCAGAATCCTGAAAATGAAATGGCCTCAATCACATCCGGACAGGTAACTGAATGGTCTGTACCAATAAGTCAGTTATGGAAACATGTACCTGGAATATCTGGATTCCCTTTGTGGTAAGCCCAAGGGAAAGGGAAGCATCAATTTCTTTCTTGTCCTACAAGAGAAAAAATACACTTGCATTATTTTCCCACATAATGCATTTGGCTGACATTATCAATGACAACCTGAGCTGTACACATATTCACCAGCTGATTGAGAAAAGAAACATTCCTTTGACCCAAATGAAAGAAGAATTTGGTTGTTTTTTTAAAGCACTGTAAGAATTGGTTGGACCACCACCTTATAATCCTCAGAAAGACCAGGATGAAGATGCAGGATGTATAACCCACAACTTGTGGACAATCTTCATTCTCTTTCAGCATCATCCCTTTGGCACCTCCAAAATTATTTTGGAGTAGGTGAGATCAGCATTTTTAGCTTGGAAGGTTTTCTTATTTTTATTTTGCTTTGGAGGGACATTTGGAGGCTTAGCTGATCTTGCTTTCCACAAAACAGCTAGATGACACATAGGCCAGCATCTTTTGCTTGCTCCCTACAAACAACTAGCATTTGGAAATACACAATCTTTGCAAATAGAAGCTCCGTTTAACAATTACGGCTGTATTTGAACATACCCAAATACAGTGTCTAAGATGGTCAACTGGTAACACTGAATGCAGCCTCTAAGACAGTGGTTCTCAACCTTCCTAATGCCGCAACCTGTGTCCCGCCCCGCCGCCGCCATTTGGGTTCTTTTACCCTCTGCGCATGCACAAAGCATTCTGCGCATGTGTAGAGGGTAAAAGAACCCAAATGGCGGCGTCCGGGCGAAGTCTCCCGTCCCCTGTGAAAGGGTCATTCGACCCCCAAAGGGTTTGCGACCCCCAGGTTGAGAACCGCTGCTCTAAGAGCTTGTAAAAGAATCAAATAGCAGGAGGCCTATAAAAATCTTACACCACCTTCAAGTAGGGTCACCTTTGTTGTACAAACAACTAAACAGCTTCTTGGAGCAATAATAATTCAATGAATGCCAATTCAGCAATGAGTGTATCACTCTAAATGGGGTGATTTTGGATTCTTAAAAGCCTGCACTGTGTAATTCAATAGCTATAAAATATCTATATATTTTCAATGTCTATAAAAAAATCCACCCCCAACATATACTGTACCATTATAGCCACCGCGGTGGTGATGCAGTGATTAGAGTGCAGGCTATAGTTAGAATGCAGTACTGCATGCTACTTCTTCTGAATGCTGGCTACCAGCTGTTCTGCAGTTTGAGCCTCACTGGCTCAAGTTTGACTCAGCCTTCCATCCTTCCAAGATCGGTAAAATAAGGACCCAGATTGTTGGGGGCAATATACTGACACTGTAAACCGCTTAGAGAGGGCTACAAAGCACTGTGAAGTGGTATATAAGTCTAAGTGCTATTGCAATTGCTATTATAAAGAATCTGAGACTATTAGAGTCCTGGTTCTAATATTTGGGATGTACACAGCTAAAGAGATCCATAGTGGAGCCCTTGAATTTGCAACAGTCAGGCCCTACAGAGAATTTCATCCCAATGACCTTGAATAGTTCCTGCAAGGTGGAACTTATGTTGCTATTGGGCAATGCATTTCAATTATTTGAAAAATATTCAGCAAACCAACATATATCATCACTCTCTGGATCAGGATAGCATATCTTCTTAAATGCAAGAAAGGGGAATTAGTTCTGGTCTATTCCTATTGTTAAGCCATCTTTCCTCTGAGCTGTGCGCATTACTCAACTCACTGAATAATCCACACTCCCATTGTCATTTTGAAAAACATTTCAAACATTTGCTTGCAAAGCAATTACTAAAGGATCATGATTACATCCAATAAAGTTAGTGCCAGTCCAGGTAACATCCTCCTGAATCTCAGCTGCCAGGCAGCACAATGCCCACAGATTTAGAATTCACTGCACATCTTTATCACCAGTTTTTGAAAAGGGGCTATTAAAAAAAACCCTGCACCTTCTTGACTTGCAATTTAAAATGTGCCTCTAAGCCAGGGGTGTCAAACTCAAGGCCCAGGGGCCGGATCTGGCCCGCGGGGTACCTGGCCTGCGGGGCTGCACTGGAAACAGCGAAGGACTGGCCCACAGTGCTTCTGCCAGCGAAAATGGGCTCCCAAGCTCCGCTTTGGGCTGCCACGGCCTCCTGCAACCCTCTGCCAATGCGGCCCTCCCAAGCTCTGTTTTCATTGGCAGAGGTTTGCAGGAGTCCGTGGCAGCCGAAAGCGGAGCTCGGGAGCCCGTTTTTGCTGACAAAGTGCTCGGGCCACCACAGGCGCCCCTGACAGGAGTGACGTCGAGCTGGCCATGCCCACCCTGGTCCTCTCAGGCAAAAAACAACCCTGATGTGGCCCTCAATGAAATCGAGTTTGAGACCCCTGCTCTAAGCCTACCTCCAAATAATTTTTTTAATTTCATTTTTGTGATGTGAATGAACGTATGATAGGGAAATTGTTAAAAATTACGACTGGGAGGCATCATCCCATAAAAAGATTAGAAACTGCCGAGCAGTGGTCACTTTACCCAAAGATTTGCTTGCTGTAGCCTCACTCCATACCTTATACAATCTATAATAATGGACAGCTACGTCATCCAACCGAACAGCCTCCTTGATGTACTTGAGGTGGGCTTCAGAGGCAGTCAGAGCACATTGGTCCTTGTGCATGATGGGGATGTGTTTCAGGATGTAATCCTTCCCTCTCTTGGCCACCACCTGTCAAGAAGAAAAATACACATTAATTATTAGGGCATGGGTTCATATTCTCAGGCTGTTCAGCTATTTATTTAGTCAATTTATATGACTCTGGGCGACAGAGAGTGTTAAAAAGGTAAAAAAAAATGTGTGCAAAGATTAAAATACACAGCCGCCGGAAAAAAACCACAACAATCATTAACACAACCAGGAGACAACCCCCTCCGCACACTGATTGCAGCCTTCCCTGCTCCAGATGTCTTGGAGGCAATGAAAATGGTGCTTATGCATTTCCTGGGACATTTTAGGCATTAAAAGATTGTTCTATTTCAGAATAATGAAGGGATGAAGAATTATAAAAACAACCCTGTTGAATCAGGCTAAGGCTTGCCTTAATTCAGCATTCTGTTTCTTAAAGTGGCCAACCTCTGTGAGTTTGAAAGCTGGAGATGAGAATATGCACACCACCCACCACCGTTTCCCTGCAAGTAATATTTGATACCACGCAGCCCTTAGCCCAGATGTAACAGTGAGTCTTCAAGACCAATAGATCTATCCTCTGCGGCTGTCTGTACTAACTGACATCCATGGCTTTCAAAAACAAAGCAGAGGAGAGATGTTAAAATACTCCTGGGAAGGTGGCTTAAAATGGAAACAGTGAGTCAACACTGTTGAGAGGTTATTATCTTCTTACCTGGCAAGTTTACACCAACAGTTATCTTGGGAGTTGGCAGAACTTGAAAAGAGGTCAGTTCACCTACTGGAAAAGCTATCAAACCATGCTTCCATTGCACAATATTTGAAGGAAGGTTTCACCACAAGCATTTGATGCATGAAGCCGCCTTATGCTAATGTGCCACACTGCCATAAACCAGTCTTTCTCAACCTCAGCACCTTTAAGATGGGTGGACTTCAACTCCCAGAATTCCCCAGCCAGCATTGGGGCCATCATTCCAGGAATATCAGTCAGTACAAGCAAATAACTGCTGGCTATAAATTCTGAGCCTGTAGTTCCAACATATCTGCAGAGCATAAGGCTGCATCTGCAAAAACATCCTTCCAGCATTTGCCATATTTTTTTCAGAGACCCCAGAGGTAGAACCTACTATATTTGGCATCTAATTGTTCATTTGCTACCACTGGATTATCATTTTTAATGCAATTCCTCTAGAAAGATTCCAAGATAAATTGGCCAGTTGGCTCTTGAATACATCACCTCTCTAAGTAATTGTTAAACTATTCTTACTGTTACCAACTTTCCAGAAATATAACGTATTATTCCAGAACATACATCTTGCAATAACAGAGAAAAGTTTTGACTTTCTTCTCTTTATATAGTTTCTAAAAGTTACATTTTAGACTGTCCCTCCTAAAATTGCCCTCCAGTGAAATTACTCCTTCTTTCTGCTAGCTAAAAAAAAGGATCAAAAATTTGGGATGCAACTATGAAGTCATTTTAGCATTGATTAATAGTATTTTTACCTTATGGAAGGAACAAGGGCTTGATTGCCATTTTTGTGGCAATATTGTTTTGTTTGATAACATTCTAAATTTTCTCAGAAGAACATCCTAAGAGTTTCCTTTTGCATCTTCCTATCAAAGAATTTGGTGAAAGTGATCTTTGCATAGCTCTGGGTCTGATGCAACAGTCAAATCATTCACCAAGATATTAACAGCCTAGTGCTGTATTTGAGTTTTAGAGATGCCTGTCGGAGGCAACTTAGCAGAGTCAGTATAATACAGTGGCTAGAATACTGAACTAGGATTGAGAAGACGAAAGTTTAAATTTACTCCAATCACAAAAATTGGGACAGTTACGATCTTTCAGCCCAACTTACTTCATGGGATTGCTGTGAAAATAAAATGGGATTGGGTATGTATGTATGTATGTACCGTATTTTTTGGAGTATAAGACGCACCTTTTTCCTCCCTAAAAGTGGCTGAAAATTTGGGTGCATCTTATATTTCGAATGTAGCTTTTTTCCCAGCCCTAACTAGGTGCTAACAGATCTTCCCAGCTCTTACCTTGCAGGCTTTTTCATTGTTACTCTCTTCAAAGAATGTTTTTCCAGCCCTAAGTCTTTGCAGAATTTTTTTTCATTGCTCTACTTGCTCCGAATAAGTTTTTTTCTAGCCCTAACCAGGTGCTAACAATCTTCCCAGCTCTTACTGGCTTGCATGCTCTTTCATTGTTACTCTCTCAGAAAAAGGTTTTTTTAAGTCCTAACCAGGGGATAAAATAATGTGCTGAAGCTGACCAGACTAAGGATGCTAGCCAGATGAATACCTGGTAGGCAGATTATTTTCCTCTATTTTCCTCCCCAAAAACTAAGGTGCGTCTTATACTCCGGTGCGTCTTATACTCCGAAAAATACGGTATGTATGTATATATGTATGTATGTATGTATTTTGTTGTGAGTCATGGAATAAAACGTAGGATATAAATTAAAAATATATCCAGTCTCTACAAAGGAATGTCTATGACTATCATCCAGATAGATTTGCCTACATCAGGGGTGTCAAACTTAAGGCCCGGGGATCAGATCCAGCCCGCGGGGCCGCCCTGGAAACAGTGAAGGACCGGACCGGGGTGCTTCTGCCAGCAAAAACGGGCTCCAGACCTCCGTTTTTGGCTGCCACAGCCTCCTGCAACCCTTTGCCAGTGAAAACGGAGCTCGGGAGCCTGTTTTCACTGGCAGAGCGCTCGGGCCACCACAGGCACCCTCGACATGAGTGACATCGAGCTGGCCACACCCACCCCGGTTCCCCCGAGGTCTAGCACAACCCTGATGCGGCCTTCAATGAAATCGAGTTTGACACCCCTGGCCTACATGATGGTAACTACAAGGATGATGATATGAAGATGGGCCACATTTGGAAAGTTGGCTCCTTCTCCCTTAGGCCAGGCAACTTGAAGGCAATAAAACAGTTAACTGACTTCTTCTCTACACCTCCTCCACCCATGTTGTTGTACTGCACCAAATAGGCATGAATGTCTCTGTTATGCATTCCCCATGACATCACCCTCTCTTTATAACTAGAATCTATTCTGGGGATGCCCACAGCTGCTGCACCCGCCACTACCAAAAATTCCAGCTGAAGCACTGGCTGCCACAAACAATCACATAGTACCACAAGGCCCCGCCAGGGAAGATCTTTTCACATGCTCACAAACTCCTGTCACTCCATCACTATTCTTTAATTCTAAGCATGGACTCCCATTTCATGAACCCTAATTTGCTCCTCTTCACTCACTACCCTCTTCTAGCTCTTAGATTATTCCAGAAACATGGGTAACGACAAGTTACCTCTCCTTCCTGAAACTATGAATGATTTCTGTGGTATGGTTACAGTTAACCAACTTAAAAAAGATAGCCAAATCTCTATAAACTATCTGCTCCTCTGGGGACAAATATGCAGATGAGGTAAGTTATGATCCAGATCACAGGGGTCTCCAACCTTGGCAACTTTAAGACTTGTGGACTTCAACTCCCAAAATTCCTCAGCCAGCAAAGCTGGCTGAGGAATTCTGAGAGTTGAAGTCCACAAGTCTTAAAGTTGCCAAGGTTGGAGGCCCCTGATCCAGATCAAGGAATCATATGCATAAATAAAAACATCTTACCTCTGAAGCAAGAGTAGCACATGGGGTCCCACTGCCTGAAGGTGGAAGGGGATCTACCTCTCTTTTACACATCACAACTACCACATCCTCTCTCCAACATATAGCATCATCAATATCTCCTTATGAAGTTTTTTATTATTTTGGTAGCAGTTTGAAGCATCCCAGATACAGCATTCCAAAGGTGTTTGTTTGTTTGTTTGTTTATTTATCATTCATTCATTCATTCATTCATTCATTCATTCATTCATTCATTCATTCATTCATTCATTCATTTATTGTGAAGATAAAATTAAAAGAGGATATTTTGTTTGGAATACCTGGAACATTCAAACTCCTTGTCAGGCTAAGCCCCAAAATGACACAGAACAATACAGAGTTCCATTTGCTTACAGACAATATAAAGCATCTTGCTAGATTAGACCCTCATTAATGGATATACCCTGGGAGATTCTAAGGGGTAGCTATTCTGTCTCCTATCCAGCTCTGGGCTACAGTGGTTCTTGCCTCATCCATTTCCTTCTAGGGAAACTGCTGCTTCATTGTAGTCCATCAAAGCACCCACTCACCCACCCTCTGTAGGCACCATTTCTCACACTATTTTTGATTTACAGGAGTTACTTCCAGAAACTGCTGGGCGCTACCTGGAATTGCAGCCCATAGGAGGTTCCATGTGGTCCAGAGGGGAAACAGAACTGCAGCCTCTGAATGGCTGTTGCCCCTACAGAAGTTTCCGACAAAGGGTTTACTGTAGACTTACGCACTGAGGCAGAGCACATGTTTTTCATATAGAGACAGCCCTTGTTTAACAATGGTAACTGGGACCCGCAACTCCATTGCTAAGTAACGCAGTTGTAAAGCATGTCACACAACCGCAGCTGCAAGAGTGTCATCATTGTTAGATGAATTCCACAAGGTTTTAGTGTCTCACATGATCACCATTTAAGACCTATAGTAAGTCCCCCTCACTTAGCATTGTCATCACTTTGAATGGTTGCTGAATGAACAGTCATTCGATGAGGAATATACTGTAGAATATTCAAGCTGAATCCCTGGCATCTTTACTCAAAAGGCTACAGTAGTAGGTAATGGTGAAAGTCCCTTCCTATAAATTTGGAGAATTGCTGTTATGCTACCAAACCAAACTTGATTACATGGAAAGGTGCTTTGATGTAAGGCACGTTGCACCTTGTTCCTCCCTATGACAACTTCTTCAGTGAGTAAGGTCCAAAATATTAGATTCATAATTTTCAAATCATGCCCCCATGGAAGCAAAGCTCTTTTGTTATCACTGAGTTTCCCTTGCAAAACACTGTTTTAAGGAAGTCCTGGTTTTCTTTATAGCTTCTCTTAGAATAGAATAGAATAGAATAGAATAGAATAGAATAGAATAGAATAGAATAGAATAGAATAGAATAGAATAGAATAGAATAGAATAGAATAACAGAGTTGGAAGGGACCTTGGAGGTCTTCTAGTCCAACCCCCTGCTTAGGCAGGAAACCCTACACTACTTCAGACAAATGGTTATCCAACATCTTCTTAAAAACTTCCAGTGTTGGAGCATTCACAACTTCTGGAGGCAAGCTGTTCCACGGATTAATTGTTCTAACTGTCAGGAAATTCCTCCTTAGTTGTAAGTTGCTTCTCTTCTTGATTAGTTTCCACCCATTGCTTTTTGTCCTGCCTTCAGGTGCTTTGGAGAATAGTTTGACTCCCTCTTCTTTGTGGCAGCCCCTGAGATATTGGAACACTTCTATCATGTCTCCTTTTCATTAAACTAGACATACCCAGTTCCTGCAATTCTTAATTCACAGAGATCCAACAGGCCTCGACAATGCCATGCCTGAAAATAATCTTGGTCTAGAAATCTTTGCAACATACCACCAGTTACTAGAAAAAGCCAGGAAGCCCTAAAGCCGATTTCACACCATACATCTCATCCTTATCTATAGCTTCTGAGTTCTTGTCCAGCCATACAACCTCTTATTAAAATTGATCAGCTGAAACAAACTCCTTTGGTATTTCTGTCCTTTGCACAGTTGCTATATGAGTCTCGCAATTGCTTCAAATGGCTAAGCACACCGATGGCAAAGTTGACCAAACAGCCATATTTCCTCCCTCCCTTTACCATTATAAAAACTAAGCAGGGAGGAGACTCAGTGGCCAAATTTCTGCAAAAAAAACAACTTGGCTCTGGCAATGCGGAAAAGGCCTACTGTGACCTCCTGTATTTTATCCAGCTGTTGGGGACACTGGCCAAACTCTGTACCAAAACAGCATCTGCTGCCTGAAATGTTTCCGGAAATGGCCAACCCCCCCCCCCACAGGCTTGGTTTGTATTTCAGCACTCAAAGTAAACAAAGAACATTCCCTCAAAGACAAGAAGGTAGTTTTGGAAGGCGCCCTTACCCACGCAGGAAAGTATGCTTCAGGTTCAAAGTATTTCCCAAAATGCTTGTTCCTTTTGAAATTGCCTAGGTCAGCCTGCAATGCAAAGGCTGCTAGGAGGAAATAGGCCTCTTCGCGCAGCATGCACTGAGAACGCAGGACTTGTTTCCTCAGATGCCAGTAATAATAGTAGCGTGCAGTTCTGTCACTGGACATAGATGAGAAGATGAAAAAAAAGAAGAAAAAAAATAAGCAAATGTTCAGGACATGGAACAAATCAACAAGAAAACCAGAGATGAGGAGCTCACTGTATCAGAAAAGGCTGCATGCTGGTCTCATTTGGCAGCTTTTAGATCAGCGGTTCTCAACCTGGGGGTCGCGACCCCTTTGGGGGGTCGAATGACCCTTTCACAGGGGTCGGGAGACTTTGCCCGGAGGCCGCCATTTGGGTTCTTTTACCCTCTGCACATGCGCAGAATGCTTTGCGCATGCGCAGAACGCTTTGCGCATGCGCAGAACGCTTTGCGCATGCGCAGAGGGTAAAAGAACCCAAATGGCGGCGGCGCAGCGGCAGGGTAGGGCGTGGCGGGGGGCAGCGGTGGGTCGCTGCATTAGGTAGGTTGAGAACCACTGTTTTAGATGCTTGATGGCAGAGCATTCTAACCCTTATCCCTGGATTAACAGAATATTTTACCTGATTTAAGGCACTCTGTATGCAGATTAACATTATTCTCCCAAATCTTTGATAATGCCTTAAACCTGATGCAAAGCAGCACTTCAAAGTGGGGAGAGGAGTTGGGGACCAAAATGTCAAGAAGGTCACTGCAACCACACCACTGAGGTTACCATTTTGACTTTTGTGTCCACCCTTTGAGGTAGGCCAGGTCAGGAAATAGACACCATAAGAAATAGCGGAACTCTTGTTTTATTGAGATAACACAATGTTTCTCAGATCTGGCAAATTTAAGACATATGGACCTCAACTCCCATAATTCCCATTCAGCACATTGAAGTCCAAAGTTGAGAAACACTGATAACAGAATCTTGAAAGTCTGACAGCGTTTTCCTTTCCCTCCCTCTTACACCAAAGAGAGTCAAGGCAGAACACTCTTGAGTTTCTTTCTTAGGCCTTCCTGTTTTCCCAGGCTATGCTTATGTTTTTCTGGAGGTAGCTGCACATTTTTTTCCAGGCCATCTCAGTTCTCCCCTACATGTTGACTTCCTGCTATGAATGCCCCCGCTGATGTGAATTTCTTCTTACCATTGCTTCATTGCTTTAACATTTATCTCGCTGCTGTTTATTCATTTTATTAACTTTCATACTGTTTTATTACTTTATCACATTTAGGTAAGCCTTGAGAGGGCTTCCATCTTCAACGACAGCCTGCAGATTTTTTTTAAACAGGTAAACAGGACAAATGATCTTGATGAAAAATCTCAGAGTCCCATTGCTGAAGATTTGGTAAAATGTCAGTGCAACTTTTCCCAGGCTGTGGCTTTCATGTATTTAATATGATTATATCTTTTCAGATTTCCTGGCAAAAGTTGAATGAATTGATCAATAAGCTAAAATATTAATTAACTTGTGGACAATTCTGAGCGCCCATACTTATTTTTTGCAATCCTCTAGCATCAAGGCTTTGAAGAGGACTCTCTGATGAATACACATTACCCTCACTGTAGGTCAGTGATGGCGAACCTATGGCACGGGTGCCACAGGTGGCACGTGGAGCCATATCTGCCGGCACGCGAGCCGTTGCCCTAGCTCAGCTCCAGCGCGCATGTGCGTGCACGCCAGCTGATTTTTGGCTTGCGCGGAGGCTCTGGGAGGACGATTTTGGCCTCCGGAGGGCCTCCAGGGTGGCAGCGGGGAGCGTTTTTGCCCTCCCCAAGTTTCAAGAAAGCCTCTGGTGCCTGGGGAGGGCAAAAAACGGGTCTACTGGGCCCACTGGAAGTCGGGAAATGGGGGAGTGGGGGGTCACGCACGCATGCATGGGGGTGGGGCAAGTGGGGGGCTTTGAATTATGGGTGTGGGCACGCACGAGCGTGCGATAGCGCATGCGCGCACTATTTTGGCATCCGAGGGAAAAAAGGTTCGCCATCACTGCTCTAGGTAGTCTGGCTTCCTGAAACTTACCTGATCAAGCGACCATTCTCCACATAATACTGCACTCGAAAGTGAATGATCATTGGAGGACCAAACTGGTCTATACCCTGCAATAAATAGCAAATATAAATATCAGTTTCCAGATTGGTCAAAGGGAGGGTCATAAAAAGACCTCTGCTGGATCAGCCCAAAAGTATGTCTAGTCCAGGGATGAAATTCAAAATTTCTCCCTACCGGTTCTGTGGGCGTGGCAGGGGAAGGATACTGCAAAATCTCCATTCCCTCCCCACTTCAGGGGAAGGATACTGCAAAATCCCCATTCCCTCCCCACTCCTGGGGGAAGGATATTGCAAAATCTCAATTCCCTCCCCACTCCAGGGGAAGGATACTGCAAAATCCCCATTCCCTCCCCACTCCAGGGGGAAGAATACTGCAAAATCCCCATTCCCTCCCCACTCCTGGGGGAAGGATATTGCAAAATCTCAATTCCCTCCCCACTCCAGGGGAAGGATACTGCAAAATCCCCATTCCCTCCCCACTCCAGGGGAAGGATACTGCAAAATCCCCATTCCCTCCCCACTCCAGGGGAAGGATACTGCAAAATCCCCATTCCCACCCCACTCTGGGGCTAGCCAGAGGTGGTATTTGCCGGTTCTACGATCTACTCAAAATTGCTGCTACCGGTTCTCCAGAACCTGTCAGAACCTGCTGGATTTCACCCCTGGGTCTAGTACACTTTCTGTTCTTACAGGGGCTACTGAGATGGCCATTTGCAACAACCTCTCACTTGTGTCCAGCCTTTAAAGGATACCTCCTCTTAATAACCAACGTCAGGCTACACCTATGATGATGAGTAATCTTTATCCAGAAGATATTTTTCTAATTATTCTGTCTGTTTTTATAAGGAGCACCAGCTGGAGGCACACTATGATGGAGAAACAGAGCTGGCTAAGTCGCAATCATCTTTGCCAAGGAGATTTGCAGAAGTGTGCAGGAACACACTGTTTACAACGTTTTGTCCATCAATTAACAAGCGGAATGAGACCTTAACTCAAAATTTAGATCATTCTCCACCCCAAGTGAAACCTGAGCTTCACTATTTGCTCTTTTGTCTGGATACAGCAAAGGATACAGTGACTTGGGGGTGTGGGGGGGGCAAGGGTAGGTTAAATCTCACAGGACTGCAAATGTTAATTTTATGAGATATTCCCCATATTCCTTTAATTTATCTTGGGGCAAGCTCAAACCTTTCTGAGATCTCATTTCATAAATGAGAGCCGAGATCTCTGAAGCGTTTGGCACAACTGACTGATTTATAGGTTATGTTCTTCACTGTATCATTTGTTTTGGAGTGCATGATGTTACTACATTTTAATGATAACCGGACTCGAGTCAGTTTTATGACTGAGATGGGAAATCAGACTGAGAAATAAATAAATTGTGGAATCAGAGAACAGGGAACTTTTGGTTAATATTTCATTTCTTAGAAAATTGCCTATCAACTGGAGATTACTTAGCTTCTACCTATTTAGCATCTTATTTGCTCTGAAAAAAGGAAATAAAAGTATCTTTAAAATGGCTCTGAGGCTAAATTAAAGCTGCTGGCTGTTTTATTGTAAGACTAGTGGGCCCAGTGGGGCCCCAATGCAATTCCCAGGAGTAACAATGTGCTTCCAGAGCATTTTCTCGAAGTCCTTCAGGCTTGAAGCCACAACTACTTTCTCATCGTCACTATGTTCAGAAGGGGCAGGACTTACTAAAAGATGTCAAAGATCACAACTTTAAAAAAAATTAGCATAGGCTAATGTATTTGGTTTAATTTAGTCTACTGATTAAAGTAGTAGTCTAGATCATTCAAAAATTCAAGATGTATTAGATATAATAAACCTTAGGGTGGACATCCTTGGCTGCTTTTTTTGTTGCTTTTTGTGCCACCTCTATGGTTTTCCTTTTGTGAAGGGGCAATTTTCTCAAATTTAACCTTCGCTCACTTGCCAAAAAGCTTGGGTTCCTCTGAGCAAATTCAAATAGTTTTGAAGGAGACTGTGATGGAGCTGAGTTTAATAAAGGTAGCTGAGAAATATGCTCTCAAGATGCCCTTTCCTGTACAAATCCCTTTCTAGTTGCTGCCCATTCTCTTGCTGAATCATTGAAAGTTGGGTGGCATAAAAACTTAAATCCTCCTCCTCCTCACCACCACTGCATGCAGAGAAATTTGTAGTTTTTGCGATTTGTCCCATTCTCTGATTGCTTTCAAAGACGTTGCAGATATATGGACAACAATAGGAACCATAATGCTCCAGGGGTTGATATGATCCGGAGGTGGGTTCCTGCCAGTTCGGACTGGTTCTATAGAACTGTTAGTAACTTTGCGGCCTGGGTCGCTAGAACCGGCAATGCCCCCGAGCCTACGGCGCCGCCATCTTGTTTTTTTGCTTCTGCACATGCACAGAAGCTTTTTTTAAAGTACTGCGCATGTACAGAGAGTCATTTCTGGGAAGGGGCGCGCATGCGCAAAATGTGCACTTCCGTCGTGATGCGAACCAGTGGGGAAGATAAGTAGAACCCACTCCAGATATGATCCCACTAAGGTCACAGCTGTCCAAGGATACTGCTTTTACTTTTAATGAATTTAAACAGGAGGCTGTTGATGGACTTGTGATGAAAGAGTATACTGTAATTACACATGTATTTTTTTTTTAAGAAATTGAGTCCCATTGTAGCTAGGAATATTCAGTATTTTGGACTTTGACTTCATGTAGAAATTGCCTCTAGAAGCTGAACAGCAGCCTGTGTTTCCCTCTCAGATGGTCACTGTGGGAGGACCATCACTGTGAAGTAACCCCAATACTGTAGTGGTGTATCAAATAACTGACACTGAGGTCAGGCGGCCCTTCTGCTAATGCCTCACATATAACATATGGTTGGGTGAATACTAGCTACAGCAATGGCAAAGAAAGGCAAGCTTGTGATGTAAGTAGGCAGCTGCTCCCTACTTCAGTCCTCCTGACCACAAAGATGAAACCAGAGTGGCACTCCTACCTTACTCGCTTCTTTCTTCCATTCTTTTGGGCAGTACTTGTAGAGCTTCTGGGATAATTCCATATATACATGCTCATTATCTGTCACGGAAAGGGACAAGAAGTTTATATTTTGTATGCAGGCTGAGCAAAGCATATTCTGACATTCTTTTAAAAACAGTAACAATGATACACTTATGACTAAGGAAAGCCAAGCTTATAAAGCTGCTTTTGTGGACCAGCTGAAGCAATTCTACTGGGGGGGAAAAGATGGAATTTCCTCATAAACTTTCCTTCAGGAAATTGACATTTTAAAAAACGGCATTCAATAATTTATTCTTCTTAGCACAACTTGTCCATTTTTAAAAAATGTTGCAAAAATTGCATATTTGCATACTTAGTGCAAATAATATACCAAGGCTAATGACATTGTTTTGTTTGCTTACGAAAGTTTGATTCTTTAAGGAGAATCCTGATAGCTTAATGTTTCTATACTTTCATTCTGATACTTCTATGGTAAAGGTCCAAGTAGCAAAGTATTATCTAACCTGCCCATGGGAATTTGATCTTATTTCAAGGACTCTAGTTTTGTTTTGTTTTTATTTTTTAGTGACAATTATTTATTTATTTATTTATTTATTTATTTATTTATTTATTTATTTATTTATTTATTTATTTATTTATTTATTTATTTATTTATTTATTTATTATTTAAATTTCTATGCCGCCCAACTCCCGGGGGACTCTGGGCGGCTAACAACAGATATAGAAACATATAATCAATAAAAGCGATTTTTAAAAAAAGAACATGTTAAAATGCTATCAATATTTTAAAAAGAACTTTCACTCATACCCCGCCTGCCGGAAGAGCCAAGTTTTTATTGCTTTACGGAAGGCCAGCAGGGTGGGGATAGTCCTGATCTCTGGAGGAAGCTGGTTCCAAAGGGAGGGGGCTCCCACAGAGAAGGCTCTCCCCCTCGGCCCCGCCAACTGGCATTGCTTGGTCGATGGGACCTGGAGGAGACCAATTCTGTGGGACCTAACCGGTCGTAGGGAGGTATGCGGCAGGATGCGGTCCCGATGGTAACCTGGCCCTGAGCCATGTAGGGCTTTAAAGGTAACGACCAACACCTTAAATTGGATTATAGTTTTTGCAAGGCATGGTCAATTTTTAGCTGCAACTTCAACCCATTGCTTCAGTTTATAAACAAAGTTATTGACCAAATTTGCATATTTGGCTGGCGTAGCTTACGTTGTTAAATAATGAAGTCTTGTCTTGGTTCATGTAATGCGCTGAGGTTTTAAACCAAATGGTTAGATTCCTACAGTGATTAAGCCAAAATCAAACAAACTATGATATATCTTAGTGAGACTATGAATCTAGCCTCCGATACTGGGTTTTTTTTTTTAAAAAAATTGAATCAATATAGACTCCTAGTGAGTGCCTGGACTAATCCCTGCAATTTTCTTGGCATGATTTCAGAAATGGTTTGCTATTGCCTCCTTCCTAGGGCAGAGAGAGAGAGTGACTAGCCCAAAGTTATCCTGTCACATTTGTGCTTATGCTAGCACTAGACTTCTGGGTTTGTAGCCTGGTGGCTTAATCACTACACCAAGCTGGCTCTATTGTTATGTTATACTTGGAAGTATTACTTTATAATTCTTCACCAATTCAATTTTTCTGCAGCAAACAAATACCAAACAATCTTTGGGCAAAAAGCACAGGGTTAGCAAAGATCAATGATCCAAACACAAAGTTAATAGAGAATTACAGAAATAACACTGTTCCATTTGGACTTACTTTGTATCACACTGAGCCCAAAGAGATGCCCATCCTTCAGACGTAGCAGGTCACAAACTTGGACAAGTAACTCATGGCACAATATTTTAACCTACAGAATGCAAAGGAAAAGAAAAATAGTTCAATCTGTAATTACTTTAGCAAGAATTTCAGGGGAAATCGCAAGGCAAGTTATTGTGCCATTACTCTTATTTTTTATTAAGGAACTACAATGATCACCATAAAACAAAATCAACAACTTAGGTAGATAAAATATCACAAACTCAACTTATTCAAAGGCTTAGCAAGCTATGGCCAAAGCAGACTGAATTATTCATATTACAAATTACATAAAAGCAAAAGTCCCCTAGGCTTTCATGGCTTGCTAACTTTTGCTGGCTCCATCTGACAAAATGCTACTCGTTAGAATTCATCTAATCTTTCTTCTTCTTTTTTTAACTAATAACAAATAGAAAACTAGCAAAATCCATCACACTGAGAAGTCCTCAAATCTTATCTTTTGCTATTTTGTATGCTTAATTTAAGAATTTGGATTTTGTGAGATTTAATTGTGAGGAGCTAGGGAGAAAGATGGCACCTGCTTCATGTATCAATTTGGTGCCAATTTTGATAAAAGAAGGTAAATAAAATGCGCCAACCCACTGTGACATTATCTCATTTCCAGCAGGTCTCTCTTGATCCTGCAAGAATCTTGTCAGGAAGGCACCAAGCCAAACTTAGTAACAAGAAGGGAAAAAAGAGCAGTGTAAGCATTACTTAAAAAAAAAACCCAAATAAAAAGATATAGAAGAAGAGGCTGCAGAGTAGTCCAATTAGGTTTAAAAAAACATAGAATAAAGCTGTAATTCCTTTAAAAAAATCACTGAACTGAAGAATCATTTGGCCAGGAAATGTAGACATTTTTGTAAAGCAAAAATGGAGAATACATTTTGCTTAAGATGGAATTTCTTGGTTTGTGGTGTTCTCTGAGCTTGGTTTTCTTCTGGCAGGTATTTTATTCTCAGACTAGGTGATGTTACGCGGTCTGGGAATGAAGCATCTGCCAGAAGAAAACTCAGTTTGGAGAACACCAAGAACTCAACATTTTATGCAACACCAAACAATCAAGATATTAAACTCAAAGCCTCCTATTTCCAAAAAAACAAATCTGTTCTTATTGCTGAGCTGAGATAAACAACTTCTGGAAGAGAAATCAAGATATGGTAAGATAACAGCTGCTTTCTGTTTCTTTTAGTTGACAGAATGTTTTAAGGACAGTGATGAGACCATGAAGAGTTAGAAAAGTACTCTTATTTTCAAAAGGCAATTTGTGGAAGTCAGCCAAAGCAGGAACATTTGTGGAAGATGAGTTTCGGCCATCTTAAGACATTTGCACTGGCGAAACAATTTCGGTGATGGATAGTTTTGTCATTTGCCTTCTCAGAAGTAAATCAGATTTTTTCTTTTTATCAGATAAAGCAATGCTGGATGCCTTCAGCTTGAGTGAAGAGCATCTTGGGGGCAGGGGGGTAAATGGGAGAAAAAAAGGAAAGCCAGTTTAACCCTTTTCCTCCCCACAAATTTATCAATGCAAAACTGCACATTAACTCCATTTTTGCGGTTCTTTCCAAAAATAAATGATACATTTTATTTCTCAAATAGAAATCAGGGTATTTCTTAATTAATAACAGCAGCAAAACTGGGAAGAAAACAATGATGGAAGTGTGGCTTAAAAGCAAGACTTAGTATTGAGTTTTCCCGAAAATACAGGTACCCTAGTCCTCAACTTACAACAGTTTGTTTAGTGACCGTTCAAAGTTACAACGGCACTGAAAAAAGTGACTTATGACCATTTTTCACACGACTGTTGTAACATCCCCATGGTCACATGATCAAAATTCAGCTGCTTAGCAACCGACTCATATTTATAGTGGTTGCAGTGTCCTGGGTGTGTGTGTGTCATGTGATCATCTTTGGCCACCTTCTGACCAACAAAGTCAATGGGGAAGCCAGATTCACTTAACAACCGTGTTACGAACTTAACAGCTGCAGTGATTCATTTAACAACTGTGGCAAGAAAGGTCGTAAGATGGAGCAAAACTCACTTAACAACTGCCTTGCTTAGCGACAGAAATT
Organism: Diadophis punctatus similis; assembly: GCA_023053685.1. Lineage (NCBI taxonomy): Eukaryota > Metazoa > Chordata > Lepidosauria > Squamata > Dipsadidae > Diadophis > Diadophis punctatus. The sequence continues at coordinate 2,088,030 of JALIGW010000047.1, forward strand.
TTGGGCTCAATTGTGGTTGTAAGTCAAGGACTGCCTGTACAACATTTGGCGCTCCACAACTCTGTGTGCTCTAGTATGGCCTTCAACCCTGCCTATGGTCTTTGAAAGCACCTACCTGCCAAAGAAAGCTTGATGGACAATGTTCTGGGTCTCGGGAGAAGCATGCTGGAGATGTGAATGCTTGAGGAATCAAAGTAGCATTAAAGCATTAAGCGCAAGACTGACAAAACTATGAGTGGCTCCCAAAACTCTTGAAGATTGGCTTTCAGGCGGTCCTTGCCTTACAATCATTTGTTTAGCAACCATTCCAACTTACAACAGGGCTGAAAAAAGTGACTTACAACCAGTCCTCAACACTTACGATCAGTGGTGGGATTCAAATTTTTTTACTACCGGTTCTGTGGGCGTGGCTTGGCTTGGTGGGCGTGGCAAGGGAAGGATACTGTAAAATCTCCATTCCCACCCCACTCCAGGGGAAGGTTACTGCAAAATCCCCATTTCCTCCCGATCAGCTGGGACTCGGGAGGCAGAGAATAGATGGGGGCGGGGCCAGTCAGAGGTGGTATTTACCGGTTCTCCGAACTACTCAAAATTTCCGCTACCGGTTCTCCAGAACTGGTCAGAACCTGCTGAAACCCACCTCTGCTTACGGTGGTTGCAGCATCCCCACAGCCATGTGATCAACATTTCAGGTCTTGGAAACTGGCATGTATGTAGGATATTTCCAAGGGTTTTTGCAACCTCCCCAGCCAGCTTCCAACCAGCAAAATCAATGGGGAAACTGGATTTATTTAACAACTGCATTGTTCACTTAACAACTGCAGTGGTTTGCGTAACAATCATAAAAACGTTGCAAAATTGGGGAAGAATCACTTAGCTTAGCAATGGAAATTGTGCTATGGGTCCCAATTGTGCTTGTTAGTCAAGAACCACCTGCATTAGGATTGGGAAGACAAACCACCAATTTACCATGATGCAATTTTTTTGCTCTTACACAGGTTGTGTGTTTAAAGAAAAATAGATATTCAAACACTGATACCGGTGACAGTTCACTCACATTGATAATGATGTTGAGGGAATCGTCATTGGGGAGGAAAATACAGACACTTCGTCGGTCCTGCATGATTCTGTTATTGTGGAAGGTCAGTTTGTTCATTGTGTTCCAGGCCCTCTCTGTAAATTGATGAGTGAGCCACTCTGAGACTGGACAGGAGACTCAGGGGCACAGCTGTCAATCGAGAGTTTCTCTTTGTCACCCACGGCACAGCAGGTAGGACAAGCCGGCATTTCTCCCCATAGGCACCATGGCTGGAAAGGAAGAGAAACAGAGAAGGTGTTAGGACCCTGCATAGCACAAGGAAGGGACAGGAAAATTTTGCCCACTTTGCCAAACTAAATGATGCAATGATCAAGCTAAACTCTGCCCCCTCATGTCTGATGCAGCCCTATTCACTTTGCATCGATTTTGTAAAGATTCTACTTATAGGCTACTACCATCGTAAGTTTATAATTTCTTTCCCATAATTTATCCCCATGTTCTAACTCTATACTATAACCAAAATTCCTGGCCCAGCTAATCATTGTCTCCTTTACTGTCTCCTCCTCCATTTTGTATCTTAAGAGAAAATTGCATATTTTAGTAATCATCCCCCCCCCCGGTTCCTTGCAGTAGTTTGTCCAATTGTATTTGGGGAAAAAATAAAAAAATCATTATAGGAAGATCCCAATTTGGCTATCAACGATGGAGGCAACGATCTATCCAAATACAATAGATCTTAACAAAATGGTGAGTTACGCAGACCTCTTGGATGAAAAACTTGATGTCACTCATGTCGGAGGCGCCTGTGGGGGCCCGAGCGCTCTGCCAGTGAAAACGGGCTCCCAAGCTCCGTTTCCGCTGGCAGAGGGTTGCAAGAGGCCATTGCAGCTGGAAATGGAGCTCAGGAACCCGTTTTCGCTGGCAGAGGCACCGTGGGCCAGTTTTTCGCTGTTTCCAGGCAGCCCTGTGGGCCAGATCTCAGCACCCCGCAGGCCGATCCAGCCCCCGGGGCTTAAGTTTGACGTCCCCAGGCCTTCCCACTGCTCTCTTGGCCCCAGAGGCCTGACAAAGAAAGAGCAGAGTTTCAAGAAGGCACTGATAGGATGGTTCAGTTGTCCTTGCAGTGAACTTGTCAAAAGCAACTTTCCCAACATGACGTTTTCTTAGCACGTCCTCCCAAGGTTTGTTGGACTTCGCTTGCCTAATTTCTTGCTAGCGTGGCAGTTTGGCTATGCTGGTGATGGAGAGGTAGGTGGGGATGGGAACTAAAGCCCCAACAAATCTAGGTTGGGGAATAAGATCAAAACCATGGTAAATCCTAGATTATTTGCTCATTCGGAACAGATTAGAACAAGTCTGCTCCAAACCAGTTGCTTTCATATTTCTAGAATTGTCTTATTAATATTAAGGGCAACACTTCAGTTGTCAATATCATTTCTCCCCTTTCTTTGAAAGTTATTTTCCGGAAGAAATTTAAAGCCAAGATTATTATGGGCCATTTGAATTCGGATACTTAAAGAGCTTAGTCAGCCAGCTAATTCACTACCAAAACTAAGTATGATAAGCGTTAAACTACTGAGTTCATCTGAAATAACAGAAAACCCACAATTATATGGGTAGACAGCTTATGTGATTCTGAAGTCTGCCTTCTCTACCATGGCAATCTGGGTGGCAGAGGATTGATAATGTAAGTTTTAGGCCCAACAGATCGATGGAGCACCAGCTTGGAGAAAACTGTTAGGGCCTCCAGAACAAATCACTGATCAGAAAATGGGAATATTTTGAATATATTTGAACAGGCTTCGCAACATGAATTTTAGAGTTGTCACAACATTGCAAGGCATCCCAGCATATAAGCTATCTTGAATTATGTTTGTATGGGTTTTTGACTTTTAGTTAGAGCTATGCTACAGATGACAGATTTCTAAACTCATCGCTCTTATGCTGAGCCTCGTCCAACAGATTAATCTGCAAGATCATTTACTCTACAATTTTATATCTTAATACATTTGACTTCTTAAAAATTGAGGTTCAGACACTACACACAATCCAAAGACGCATGAAGAGGATAGCAGAACCATAAGGATCCTGACCTTAAAATCCCTAATATCTGGATCTGAAAGTGAGAATGACTCAGGATCAGTAAATTCCGATGAGAACCAACTCCAAGGGAAGACGATATTTGTAATACATCTCCAAAACGCTCCAAAGTTCATTTATACCATGAGCTAAAAAAAAAACCTATGCTGCCACTAGTGTTTAGGTCTAAAGATGCAGGCTCTTAAAGGCCAAATACTTCCAGACAAGGTATTGCTGCATTGCCAGCTGCTTTGTAAGTTGTGAATCAGCACTGAAGCATCCCTCTTGCTGAAACCTTGTTGTTTTCTGACATGTGTCAGATCTTTTTGTTGCAATAGAGATTGCTATCTGGACTGTTAAACAACCAAGTATCTCATAGCACTTTAAGACTAAGATGTGTCCTAGCACGTGAGCTTTCATGGATTTTAGTCCACTTCATTTAATACGTATTTTGATCACTTGCTGCTAACTCTAAGTGTTGCACTACAGACTATTTCTTTGATTCTGACCAAAGACAGATCAGAGTTACTAGCAACATCAAGCACATGATAGTATCTTGCAGTCTGCTATAGTCTGTCTTCTTAGCACTTGATGGCCATGGCAGCTACACTCTTCCTTGCCCATACATTAGGCCTGCACTAGAAAGGGCTCTGTATGCTACAGGTAACAGCACTGAGATCAGGAGTAGGCAATTAATTTTCCCAAGTGTCCACATTAGAAACTGGGACTGTGTGAAGGACAGCACTAACACGGCTATGAAGGTACATAGGCGTGCACTCATAGAAGTACAGTAAATTGGAAAAAAAATACCAGTTGCCTTCAAAATAAAACCAATGCAGTTGTATTATATACATGGTGTACACTTACTTACATTTGATTTCTAATTTCTGATTGACCTCACATGGGCCAGACAGGGAAAGCGAAAGGGCTACATGTGGACTGAGGGACATAAAATGCCCAGGTCTGATCTAGAGCCTCATTCATTCAAATTCCTCTACAGAACTTCTGTTGCATGTCAACTATATAATTCTGTGGCACTTAGCATTTTGCCATTGGGGAAGCCTGTCAGTCATTGTGACTATTTTGAGACAACCCAGGAGCAAAATATAGTAAACAGAGGTTTGTCTTTCAAATAGTGGTTTATCTACAAGGAATATATACATACACATACTAGGCAAAGTCAGGCAATCAATCATCAACTATAGCACAAAACACACACAAAGAGAGGGACCCCTTTACAGGGCCTCTCTTATATATAAAGCCTCCTAAAGTGATAACAGTCAAACAACCCTGCTGACTCATTCTCATTGCATCATCATTTCAGTATTACAGCATTACAACATTACAGCAGCTGGTCGGCTATTAAATCATCATTACCCTGACAAAGCCTAGCTGAATCCCTATCATATGTTTATTACATGTGGGAGAGGGACATCTGAACTTCCTGTGTAGATTCTGGCCTGCTGAACTATTTTGTAAAGCCCCAATAACAGAAATATTTTTGAACTATGAATTAAACAGTACAGTGAGAAAAGATTGCTTTGATGGAAACATCACCTAGGCAAGAGAGATGAAACTTTTTTAAAGACCATAACAATGAGCTAAGGGGCTCAGGCAGATGCCACCCTAATTAATTGAAGAATAAGAAAAGAGGGGGGGGGTATAGCACAATCAGATTCGCAAGATTGTTATTGTAGCCAATCTCAATAGAAGTTTTTACCTTCCTGTGGAGTTATTTTCCTGGTTTCCTCCATCTAGTGAGGCTGACAGCTAAAAGGCAATATAAGTCAAATCAGTTGGCTGGCCCAATTAGGGATTTGAAACCTTATAGTACAACAGTATTATTAAGTACAAATAGACCAATTTCCTTCCTCCAATTTAGCATCCTCCAGATTGATTGCTGACTGTTCTGTTTGGAGCATTGCTGATGGTATAATTGGTGTGCTAGATCTCACTAGAATGAGATTGGGTGAGCTTACTTGTGATGACACAGTAGGGGCTCCTACAAATGCTATAACAAACAGGAAAAGGGTTGAAGTAGGCCAGGGCTGTTAAACTCCCAGCTCGCAGGCTGGATGCGTCACATGCTGGCCACGCCCACGCACGGTTTGGCGAAGGGGGGGGAAGTCCCGATATGTCATGTGACGCCGCCGTGACGATGTGAGTTTGACACCCCTGATGTAGGCACTGGGTAGGCTGTTTTAGGAAAAGGGGATCCACAGCGTGGTGCAGGTTCCTTCTTCTAAGCCAGGTGCTCCTGTTTTGAGCCCAGGTGGCATAGGTCAGCATCTCCAGATGCTGTTGGTAAATGCAAGATCAGTGTGCAATAAGACTGCATCCATGATATGGTGAAGATAGAATAAGATTATTTGTCTATGTATTATTAAGACTTGGCTGGGTGGCACTGAAGATACAGCTCAGTTGGAAATCTTCCCACCAGGGTTTGCAGTCCTGCAATTTTATAGTTAACCTTGCCATGCAGCCACTTGGGAGAGGGCTTAAAGAGAAGGGTGGCAAGCAGCACAGGTGCTGGCAATTTTCTAGGCAGCCTACTCTCTCACAGGCTGCTTCTAGTGTATCAACTACTTACTCCCCAATACTGACCCTTCATGAGCTTCTAGACCCGTGATGGCGAACCTATGGCACGCGTGCCACAGGTGGCATATGGAGCCATATCGGAGGGCACGTGAGGCGTTGCCCTGTCAGCTCCACGGGCAAACCGGAAGTTCAGAAAAACGCACTTCCGGTTTGCCGTTGTGCTGTTTTTCGCACTCCGGAGGGTTCAGGGAAGCTTCCTGAAGCCCCGGAATGCAAAAAACGACGAAACGGGCAAACCGGAAGATCGGAAAACATACTTCCGGTTTGCTCGTTTCGTCGTTTTTTACCGTCCCAGCTTCGGTAAGGCCTTTGCGCGTGTGTTTGTGTGTGCACATGCGCAGGGGGCAGCATGGGGGGGTTGTGCGCATGCGTGGGAGGAGGGAATGAGTGTGGGCATGTGTGCGGCACTAGCGCACGCAACCCCCCACTTTTGGCACGCGAACCAAAAAAGGTTCGCCATCACTGTTCTAGACCTTATCCTTGGGCTGGTATTATGATTCTCAAGAATTTTAGTCTTGTCCTGGGGAAAGGGATCTGGTGCAGCTTGTGAGTTCAATGTCTCCAGGGTGACCATAGGCTTGTTACAAATAGTTGCAGCCCCAAAATATGTGAGAGGGCATACACACTGGGCCTGATCTTTGTTCAGAGCAGATGAGACATGATCTGAAAACAGAAGATTTTAACATCTGCCCATGTCTGCCGTCAGCTCACTTCCTCATTTAACTGCACCTCACGGACGTCAACAAGGTTGGTGGACTTATTCAGATTGTCTGCCCCAATTTTATTTTATTTATTTTTCTATCAAATTTCTACATTGCCCATCTCACCTAAGTGACTCTTACTGAATGGATCCAGAGGGTTTTTAGAAAGTTCTCAGTAAGTCCTTTGACAATACGATGGGCAGTTCTGTCACGGTGTCTCATCAACGGAACAGAGACAGCCAGAGTGTGGAGGAGGCGATTCCAGCCTGGCCTCTGCCTGGATTTTGCACATTCCTGAGTTGGCTGAAGAACTGATTATATTTATTCATTATATACTTGATTTAATAAATAACTAATGTCTAAACGTTGAACACTGCAAAGGAAATTAATGACTGGAATGTATTCCACTAATTGTTTCTGGGGCGCCCTCAATCTAAGTGGGTAAAATAACATTTTAAAAAATGGATGTGTTTTCCTGCTTGACACAATCCATACAGTTATTTGTAAGAGCAGCTCTGTTGGATCAGATCCCATTCATCACCTTCTAATATGGCATCCTTCCTGTCAGGGAAAGCCAGTTCCCCACCTACAGCATCTTCAGAGCCTCCCACAGCTGAAGCAATATAAAGCTTCTCCTCATTGCTGTTATTTTGGTTCAATGATGGCTTGATGACTCTAAAAATCACTCATGGAGGAAAGATTTCCAGGTCTACCATGACAAAAATTAAATCTGCAGTCATATGAATTGGCTTTAAAGCAGAAGAAGCAGATTTTCAGGATGCTATTTTCTGTTATTCAATATTTAACAGACATGGGGGCAAATGCAAGAAACACACACACTACCACACTAGAATTTTGGCTACTCTGTCCCTTCCGATTTCAAATAGATGACCGACATTTGCGTCTGAGAATCTCAACTGGTTCTTTTACTTTTGTGCTGTGTTCCAGATAAAAACATTACAGTTAACCCCAAGATAAAAATCTGCCTTTAAGCAATGGGAGAAGAAAGATCCTAATTCATAGGGAAATATTGAGAAGTTTGCTGGCTTGCATGTTTAGGATGCTGGGTTGACAATCAGCAAGCCCGCGTTCGAGACCCAGTGCTATTGAGTGATGGGGCGAGTGCTCCCTTCATTCGCTCCTGCTCTGCCGACCCAGATGTTCGAAAGCAGATGACAATTAATTAGATGGGTAGCACTTAAGTGGGCAACTTAACAGGGACATGATACGAGCCCCCAACAATGGAGCCCCCAACATGGAGTCCCCTGGGAGTCCCCTGGGCAACAATGATGTCACTGGCTAATTCTTCAACCTGGAAGCACCTTCATGGTTCCGACATGACAGCAAGCGAGCGAGGGGGAAAACCATCCACCACCCAAAATTAAAAAGAAAATTTAAAGCCCTCCTATATTTTGCATTTCACAGAGGCAGCAAAGCAGTAATTGAACAATTTTGCATGAAGGAGATATCAGGCCAACAGAAGACAAAGAGGACAAGCCTTCTGGTACACATAGCCAACATTTCAGTACTTTCCTCATATAGCATTTATAAGTTATATCATGTCCCTTCTACAAAGTATTTGCCACATATGCCTTTATTCTATGCCAGTGGTTCCCAACCTGTGGTACGTGTACCACTAGTGGTACGCGAGGGCCTTCCAGGTGGTACGCGAACACTTTCGGGGTCATGAACGATTTTTAGTTAGTTATTTTTTACTTCACAAAAATGTTTACTGCCTAACACAAGATAATCTGGCAACGATTTGCAACTGTTGCCACCCGCCACCCACCTGGTCCCAGCGGCCCGAGAATCCAGTTGCTGGATGCGCTGGGCCAAAAAAGGAACGGTACAATTATGGAAATAAAGTGAATTTAGTTTCTCTGGAACCAGGTGGTACGCAGCGACTGTAGGGGACCTCCAAGTGGTACTCGATCACAAAAAGGTTGGTAACCACTGTTCTATGCAATAGGTTAGATGTTCTTTTACCATCTCCTGAGATCATGTCTATTGCAACTAAGGTATCAAAAGTCTCTCATGGTCCTGATTAAAATTCTAAGGTGTCAAAAGAAAGATGACTGAACAGAGTCATTACCTTTTCTATAGTGATTCTCCGGTTGTGTAACTTTTTCCTGGAATGAGGCTTACTGGGTCTTCCATCCCCCCCCCCCATATCAGGTGAATTTTAATTATATTAGCCTAAACCTCATAAAACAGCTGAATCTCCTATGTCCTCAAGTCAAGCTTAGTGAGATATTGGCCATTTCTAATCTTTATTCACATTTTAAAGTTTCTTGGAATTTAAACTTAAATAATGGATGGGGTTTTTAATTTTTGGATGGCATTTATCACATCAAATGAAACTGTGCAATGGTGTTTACTCCCTTAGTAGATTTGTAATCTTTAATTCATTTCCTGGCTATCTAACCAGGTGGTTGGGCTGGGGATGACTTCATTATTAATGTTAATAATAGCACTCATTATTGTTATTAAGCTATTGATATGGTAACATCATTATTCACAAAACACCAAATGCAAACTGGTGAAATTGCATCCTGCCACTTTTCTAATCCTCTAAGCTGCTCCCAAATCACTCAATTTTTCTTAAACCAGCTAGGCCGACTTTTTTCACTTAAAAAAAAAAATCCAAGAATATCTATGAGGCTAATGTGAGGCCTAGATGATTTGTTGCAAGTAAAGATGTTTGGGGAGGCTTACAGATTTATTTGAAACATTTTTCAGCTTTCCTCTTTTTTAAAAAATTAAAATGGTATTTTAAAAGTAGGTCTCCAGTTCAATGTTACCTCCTCCTGAAGTAGAATTGTACTTAGCGTATTTTTTGGAGTATAAGACGCACCTTTTTCCTCCCTAAAAGTGGCTGAAAATTTCGGTGCGTCTTATACTTCGAATGTAGCTTTTTTTCCAGCCCTAACTAGGTGCTAACAGATCTTCCCAGCTCTTACCTTGCAGGCTTTTTCATTGTTACTCTCTCCAAAGAATGTTTTTCCAGCCCTAAGTCTTTGCAGAATTTTTTCCATTGCTCTACTTGCTCCGAATAAGTTTTTTTCTAGCCCTAACCAGGTGCTAACTATCTTCCCAGCTCTTACTGGCTTGCAGGCTCTTTCATTGTTATTCTCTCAGAAGAAGGTTTTTTTAAGTCCTAACCAGGAGATAAAATAATGTGCTGAAGCTGCTCCGAATAAGTTTTTTTCTAGCCCTAACCAGGTGCTAACTATCATCCCAGCTCTTACTGGCTTGCATGCTCTTTCATTGTTACTCTCTCAGAAGAAGGTTTTTTTAAGTCCTAACCAGGGGATAAAATAATGTGCTGAAGCTGACCAGACTAAGGATGCTAGCCAGATGAATACCTGGTAGGCAGATTGTTTTCCCCTATTTTCCTCCCCCAAAACTAAGGTGCGTCTTATACTCTGGTGCGTCTTATACTCCAAAAAATACGGTAAACATACCTGTAATTTTTAAATGCTCTGAAGTAAAAACAAAACAAAACAAAAAACCCGCACTCCTGTTGGCATAGCAAGCTAAGGAGAATGTGGTATTTAAACTAAAGGCTGCATAGTAATCTGTTTAAAAGCCTCTTTTCTCTTTGGTAGTCAGACTACCTGCTGTATTTACTCACATTCTTCCTTTCCCTACTGAGTAAATTATAATGTCCCTGCCTTTTGCCTATGGATAAAACACCATGTCTGCCAATGGTGATTTAATAGCAACTCCAGAAATAATTAAAGAGGAAACTACACCCCCACCAAAGCTGGCAGTATAAACTACTATATATAAGCAGGCAGCAAACCCTGCACTGTTTTGCATTAGTGATGAAATGTCTGAAAGGAAACCACTAAGCTCAGAGAGCACCCAGACCTCCATAATTCAACCCTGAGTTACAGATATTCTCTTCTATTGAAAATAATCAAAAGCCAATGTAGCTACCTTAATACATAAAAAAATCAATGTGAAGGCTACACTGTCATTCATTAAGATATTTGATATTTAGTCGGCCTAACAAACTGATATCAGAAAGGATACACTTTTTAGAACTCTTCTTAGGCAAGTTGGTTAAGGGGGGAAAAGGAGGCTAGATAATCCTTTTGACTCATTTTTACAGCCATGTCTGTATCGGGCCAGATTATCTGATGGAATGATGAGGAGCAAAGATTTACACACTGAGCTTTAATAGGCACTTGCACAAAAGGTGAACATTGGGGAAAGTTTTATGGTCTGGAGACTATGAACTTTGACTACACGTTTTGAGTAGGACTGATTAGTCTTCACCACCCTCCCCCCCCAGCCCATTTTGCTTCTAGAAAAGTAACTTCTGTTCCTGAAAATAAATTGTTTTCTCAAGCACATCAGCCCTCTGTTCTGCTATTCAGGACTGGGGAGCTACCCGCATAGCCCTACAGACAAGTACCGAGTGGTATTAAGGCTCTACAGCCCCAGTCCTTTAGTCATAGGTAGAACGCATAGGCCAGTGGTGGAGAACCTATGGCACGTATGCCACAAGTGGCACGCGGAGCCATATGAGGGCACGCAAGGTGTTGCCCCATGTCAGCTCCACTGCGCCTGTGCGCGTTGGCCAGCTGATTTTCGGCCTTTTCGGCCGTTTTCGCTCTCCCCAGGCTTCAGGAAAGCCTCCTAAAGCCAGGGACGGTGAAAAATGGCTCAACAGGCCTATCGGAAGTCTGGAGGCGTCAGTGAGGCCTGTGTACATGCACAGGGGGCAGCGCGGGTTGTCCGCATGCGTGGGGGGGGGAATTGCATTATGGGTGTGGGCACCCGAGCCAAAAAAGGTTTGCCATCACTGGTATAGGCTCTTAACCCGGTTAAGAAAAACTGCAATGTTTGTAAAAGCCGCAATTTAATTATGCAAATTATGTTGATGATACAAATAATCTTTCATTGCAGTCCAGCTGCAAGGAATCAGTGCCAAAGCACACCTGACCTGAACCCAAGGGATGTTTTTCGCTATGGACCTTAAAAACTGCACATCTCAAATCTCTGTTGCTGTCCTTTGAAGCTGGAGAGTGTGTTTCTAAGGCAAGAGGAGTCTCTTTTCCTCCGCATTGGTCTTGACTCCCAGGTCCAGGAACTCTCACTCACTACTTTCTAAATAGAAGGTTCTCTGATAAGAGATTGTCCTGCTAAGGATAAATGTGGCACTCCAGGTTCTAACGTGGGTGCTGTCACAGTTTGAAAGCAGGAACTTGTTTCCGTATGCAAATCTCAGAAACCATCAATCAGAAGGCCTGATTGAGTAATACAGGTAGCCTTTGACTTACAACAGTTCATTTAGTGACCATTCAAAGTTACAACGGCACTGAAAAAAAATGAACCCATGACCGTTTTTTACATTTATGACCGTTGCAGCCTCCCCATGGTCATGTGATCAAAATTAGGTGCTTGGCAGCTGACTCATATTTATGATGGCTGCAGTGTCCCAGGTCATGTGATCACCTTTTGTGACCTTTGCAAAGTCAATGGAGAAGCCAGAGTTACTTAACAACTGTAGTACTAACTTAACAACTGCAGTGATTCACTTAATTCTGCTAACAAAAGGTCATAAAATGGGGAATTCACTTAACAACTGCCTCACTTAACCACAGAGGTTTTGGGCTCAATTGTGGTTGTAAGTCGAGGACTACCTGTATGTGTAGGCTCTGTCACATCTACTGAAGCTAAGAAACCATCAGGTATGATATGTTCTGTCCCCAATTACGAACGTATCAAAAACACACCGTTTGAACGAACTTAATTTAATTAATGAATCACTGCTAATAACTGGCTTAGCAGTGGCAAAACACACAAATCAAAAGAAGCAATCATTTCTTGCAGAAAGTCAGCTGCTAATTAGGCTTCATTAGCAGCTAGCATAAGTTCAGTCAGTCTTAACTCAAAACAATGCCATTAGTTCTGGTTATCTCACGTAATGTCCGAAGGCTTGGCAAAATGCCCAGGAGTCTTTCTTGATAAGAAATCCGAAGCAAAGAAACAGGAATTCACAAGACAATGCATGACAGATACTCGAGTCTGAACTATTGTTTCCTGCAGCTTTCCAGCTGCCTCTACTGTTCTTAAATAGACTAGGGGAATGGCCAATTAGCCCCAAGTCTTACTCCCGGGGAGATCTCCTCCGGAGTAACCATTCCTGCCTCTTGGCAGCCCTGCGTGCTCTTGCATCAAGAAGAGGAGAAGCCCCTCCTTCCTCATCACTGCCAAGAGGTGCTGGAGGTTCCGAAGGCCCTGGCTGCACTCCTGCCTCTGGCACCAAGTCCTCGCCAGACTCCTCACTGTCCGACTCGGGTGCCAGCTGCGCAGGCCACTGGCAGGCCACAACATGATCACTTCTGCTATCTATCTAAAGGTCCATTCTGAAGCTTCGGGGCTTGATGTACGGAGATTTGCAATGTTTCTCCGAGTTCCAGTTTTCCTTGACACCATAAAGAGAATGGAAGACACAACAGAAAAAGATTTCTGTGCAGGTAGATGCTCTATCACACCAATATCCAGCAAGTGTCTACTGATTCCTTAATTGTGAGCTATTTCTGCATTCTTGTTCTAAACATTCCATTCTATTTTCTGAAGCAGTGCCTCAGAACCAAAAGTCTCTGTATCTTGCCATTGTTTACTGTTTGAAATCAGTGTTTGTACAAAATCATCAGTTTATGCAAGCAAGAAACTGCAGAAAAAACCATTACTGCCAACCTGCCTTCCATTGAGGAGCTGTATACTGCACGAGTCAAAAAGAGGGCCGTGAAAATATTTACTGACCCCTCGCATCCTGGACATAAATTGTTTCAACTCCTACCCTCAAAATAACGCTATAGAGCACTGCACTCCAAGACAACTAGACACAAGAATAGTTTTTTCCCGAATGCCATCACTCTGCTAAACAAATAATTCCCTCACCACTGTCAAACTATTTACTAAAGCTGCATTACTATTACTATTAGTCTTCTCATTGTTCCTATTACCCATCTCCTCCCACTTATAACTTGTTGCTTGTATCCTTGTATCCCCCCCTCAAAAATGTCCAAGAAAACCTGGACATAAGACTCTTAGTTTTAAATGCTTAATAAAATAATTTAAGTGAAGAAACGTAGAGTAATCCATGATTACGATTGCAACAGATGCAAACTTGATACTTTTGCAAGTGATATTTGTGCTTCATGGTTCATGTTTAGTTTTGCTAGTTTTTCAATCTTTAAGGCCTGAAATTGGCATGGCGGTGATGCTATCAAAGAGAGTGGGATATTCATTTCAGGGTTCCCCCCCCCCCCCCACTTGGAGAACTTAAGGGCAAAGGTTTGCACATTTTTGCCCTCCTGCTACTCCATACTCAGTGAGAATCAATGAAAAGCTCCAGTTTCCTACAGAGGAATTATTGAGTCTGTCATCTGCACCTCTATAACTGTCTGGTTCGGTTCTGCAACCCAACAAGACAGACACAGACTTCAGAGGATAATCAGAACTGCAGAAAAAATGATTACTGCCAACCTGCCTTCCATTGAAGACCTGTATACTGCACAAGTCAAAAAGAGGGCCGTGAAAATATTTGCAGACCCCTCGCATCTTGGACATAAACTGTTTCAACTCCTACCCTCAAAACAACGCTATAGAGCACTGCACACCAAGACAACTAGACACAAGAACAGTTTTCCCCCCGAACACCATCACTCTGCTAAACAAATAATTCCCTCACCACTGTCAAACTATTCACTAAGGCTGCATTACTATTAGTCTTCTCATCGTTCCTATCACCCATCCCCTCCCACTTATGACTGTAACTTGTTGCTTGTATCCTTACAATTTATATTAATATTGATTGTTTCCTGATTGCTTATTTGTACCCTATGACTATCATTAAGTGTTGTACCTCATGATTCTTGACAAATGTATCTTTTCTTTTTATGTACACTGAGAGCATATGCACCAAAGACAAATTCCTTGTGTGTCCAATCACACTTGGCCAATAAATAATTCTATTCTATTCTATTCTATTCTATTCTATTCTATTCTATTCTATTCTATTCTATTCTATTCTATTCTATTCTATTCTATTCTAAAGAGACATGTCTCCCCCAGCATCACCAACCCAGACAGAGAGATATTAGGTAGGTCCTGCTCACAATTCTGCTTCTGATTATAGCCCATGGTGTACTAACTTGAGATAGGCAGAACCATCCACCTGGTGTTGCCCGGATTGTGGGACTCCCTATTTGATCAGATGTGGATGGAACCAGTTGAAAACTATCCTTTCCAGTTAGGTTTAAATATGTGATGCTTTACATTTGACTATCTTGCTTTTTATGTGTTATTTGTTGACACACTACATCGTTCTTGGCTTTTATTGTGTTATGGATCTATTTTTGATTTTTTTTTTTAATGCTAGAGGGGCATAGTAATTTTTATAAAACAATCCATTTGTTAAAAAGTGCTTTAGGGAGTCAGAAATGTTCAATACTAAAATCTCTTTCCTTTGCAGTGGTTAGAATTTAATGTTATATACAGAGGTGATCTTTGAACCTCTACTAGAAAATGCTCCTACCACAGAGCTATCTGCTTAAGCTCACCATGTTGGAATGACAGATTGTCACATAATTAGACCTGATATCTGTTTGTTTTAAAATAATAATTAAGAAATCCATGGAGGCAATGGGTTTTTTAAAATTTTCTTTCCATACTGAAATAGCTTTGATAAATGGAAGTATCTCAATTCCAACAAGCAACAACAACAAAAAATTAAAGTCATTAGATGCATTTTTCGCAACGCAGGCTCAAGGGGGCTAGAAAGAGAGAGACTGCTGGAGTCAGGGAAAATTCTTTCAACCATCTGCTTTTCATTTTCACAAAGAAATCTTTGATTCCTTCATGCACAATAAACAGCTAAAGTAGCCAAATTCTCCCCCTCAGCAGTGTGGTGGTGGTGGTAGGCAAAAACGCTGCTGCAAACTTTTTTACAATGTTGGTGATCAGGAAAGGAAACCTCCAAGTTGAGATGTTCCTTGGTCTGTCTGGGATTATTTCTGCTCTGATTGGGATGGGAAAAGTTATTTGCTTAACTGCCCAAGGAACAGGCAAATCCAACCCATATCCTCGATATGTCTTTCACGCCTACCCAGGTTTTGCCATTGGAAATGGAATCTCTTTCCATTTCTCCTTACAGAAATGGCCAACCAAAGGGCTGGTGCAGGGCGGGTTGCTCGCTTACCGATGCCAGTGCACTGCGCGCGCATCTCCACATTTCGGGCGTGTGCGCACTCGCTACACGTGTGTGCCCCCTTGTGCGATTTTGCTTCCGTGCATGCTTGGAAGCAAAATCACCCAAAAATTCTCATAAAAAGATGGCGACGCGCGTGATGGACCGCAAAGACGGCTCCGGAGCGGTCGCGCGCAAATTGCGCAATCGGCCACTCCTTACCGGAGCTATGCACCAGACAGCTCCGGCAGGAACCCACCACTGGGCTGGTGGCAGTTTTCCTTTGATCACTACGAAGCCCTTATATTTGTGCTGGATGGGGTAAGGAAGCAAGTCCCTTTGCACATGGACAGGGGTCAAATGAAAACCAGGAGGAATGACTGGTTGCGCCCAATGAATCTGGTTATTAACAGGTCTCTGTTGATAACAGCAGTCTGGCCACACAGATAGCTTCTGAGACTGGCATATTAGAAAAGAAGCACCATTCCTGCTGCTATTATCAAATGACCCAAAGTTTAGTTTAGTTCATATGCAGATGCAGAAGGGAAAAACGGTGAGTGTGATATTTCAAATTCTGGTAATCCTAAGATTTAGATACATCTGGGTATCATGACGTAAGCAAGGGCAAATCATGGCAAAAAAGAATTAGCTTCGTGGATACTGAAGGGATTTGACTTGGCAATTACTCAGCGGGAAAGAGATCCTAGTGTCAGGTTGGAAGAATTATATGAATATTTAAACACTGCTCAAGGCAGAGGTGAAGTGAGTAAATCCAAAATGGGAATTATTAAGAAAGGCTGAAAATCAGAATGCTAGTATTATGACATAGATGTATGCTGAAAAAGTTCTTTAGAAGTAGGAAGTAGCACAGTCAGTGAGTCAGAGCAGTGATTCACCAAGGCCAATACGATCTGCTTATTTGCTCCTAATGCATTAAGAAGGGATGCCGTGTGACAGGCCTCCTTGGGGGGGGGGGGCAGCTTTCTATATGTAGATTGCGGTTTCATACTAAGCATTCCATACAGTCTTTTAAACCGAAAAGCAGGTAAGCTGTGTTTTCTAACAGAATGAGGTGGTGTTTTTTTTAAAGACTGCAGAGGAGGAGATACTCTGGATGACTAAACCGTAGCTCACAAGTCTTTAATTTACATGTCCTAAGCTTTTTATGTTAAGATCAGTGAATCAAAAGTGCTGAATGAGATCCAAAAGCCCTAGATAACACCAAGTGTTGTAATTTAGTAATTGGGAATTAGTGAATCAAAGCAGCTTTATAAAACTAAAAGAGGCAGAATTGAACAACCCTTGTTTTGAATTTCAAAGGTGCTTTGAGTTTTGCTTCTACCACTTCAGCAATGATACGGTGCCAAGTTGAACAATTTTTTCCCCTGCCCAAATCAGAAGCAAAGCTTAACGCCTTGAGAATGAGAAATCAGACATTAAGACATTTATCCCTGGCTATTAGAAAATGATCTTCCAGCTTTTGACAACACTTCTTGCAGAGGCTGCCGTATCTATTCAACAGAATAAAAACTAGGATGAGAGACTATTTACCAATTTCTTTAAGGTGTTCTCAACCCAGTGCATTTATGCAGTAGACCTCCAATGTACAGCTTACTGCACAGAATCATGGATAAACAGAAACCCCCAATAAATCCCATTAGGTATGCACTGAAAGACTTGTCTCTTGTAAGCCAAAAGCAGTATAGTACATTAAAAGTGATCAGTTCTACAGCATATGTTGGTAAGGGTGTCATCTATGGAACCCAACTTTTGGCTTTCCAGATACATTTGGTTGGCCATGGTTAAACCAGGACGACTTCTAGACTAGATGCAATTTTAACCTGATCCAAGAAAACACTTGAATTCTGGTTAACACATATTTTTAAAACTTCTATACAGATTAAACACACACAAAATAGCCTGAGGGAGAAATTCAGTTGAGAGACAGCTTGCCAGTAGAGTCATGATTTAGACATCAACTGTGTCTTGAATGCATTTCTCCCAAATTCAAACCCATTACTTTAGCCACTATGTCACAATGAATGAGTGCAGTATGTCAGTGATGTTTTTTTTAAAAAAATCAGGAACATCAGGAAGTGAATCCTCATTATTCTGCTTTTCTGTGAAGGCTACGTTTTCTTTTTCTTTATGCAGAGAAAAGCTCCCCCCTTTTCAGAATTCAGACAGGAAAGGATGTTGATACTTTCTGTGAAGAAGGATGACAGACATCTGTGCAAAATATCTCATGTCATGCATTGGATTATATTGCAGACTGTGATAGCCCACCCAATACAGCTCCCTCCAGAATTCTTGGAATAGAACTCCCAGGAATTATGGTATTTGGGAATTCTGGGAGTGATAGTTCTACTACATGAAGGAGTAGGCTCTGGCATCTTTGACGAAGTGGCCATGTATCATCAACATATTTTCAAATTGAGAATACTTTAGTTAACTTGTAAAAGATTAATTTGAGGTTGAAGCATTCTTTATCTCTGCCCCAGTAAGTTTCAAAGATAGATGAATTATAAATTGCCTGGAAACTTTTCTGTTACCTACTAGTAAAAGTAACATGATGGCAGTCAAGACAATAAGAGATAAATGACCTTTGCCAGATATCAACACAACTAAATGTCCCATCACCCAGGCAGTTCTGAAATCTTGGGAAACAGTTCTTGAATTGGCATCTTGGGAAACAGTTCTTGAATTGGCATCCCCAAATTATTACTTTTCAGATTTATTACCGTATATGTCAGCTCCCAGAATCTCTATCTGTCACGGTCAATGGCTGAAATCTATCACACCAGGAAGGCAGGGGTGGGTTCTAACTTATCTCACTGCCGGTTCACTTCCTCCCAAGCCACGTGGCCGCGCCTCATGGGTGCGCACATGCGCAGTGCCGAAAAATTAAAAAAAATCCAAAAAGAAGAAGCCGAAAACAAGATGGTGACGCATGCGCAGTGCCGGAAACTCGGCTTCTGCACATGCGCAGAAGAAAAAAAACCCGGAAAAAATGAATTAAAATTTTTTTTTAAAAAAAGATGGCGGCGTCCACAGACCAGCACCAACAGAACCAGTTCTGTGATGTCATCGTGATGTCACCAGCGGGTTGCTACTGGTTTGCGCGAACCGGTCCGAACCGGCAGGAACCCACCTCTGCAGGAAGGTACCAGATTCCAGAAGACAATTTCAAACAACATAGTTGAAGACTCAGCCTTCCTCTTTAAGAACCACCTGAAATAACCTCAGGGAACATACATTGCACTCTGATGATGGCATTTCTCCTTCAGTTTGGGCTCAGTGCAACAGAAAAAGCCACCACCACAAAAATGGGTTGGAAAGTTTGCCGACATTTTCTGTATTGCATCAACTCCAAGCTGCTGAGACTTATTTTGTTAGGGAGAAGCTGGGCTTCTTGTTGCCACACGCCATGCAAAACATTTTGCTCTCTCCATGGAAAAATGTTTGCCTGATCCCCAGGGATTACAGAAAAATCTGGAAAGGGCTCCTAAGCAGAAAGACCACAACTGCTGATGCTTGTGCTGCTTGTGCCAAAAGTATCTTTTGCTTCCTGTTTTAAGTTAAATTTAGGAGCCTGGCTTCCTCAGAATTTAAAATAGGTATTGCAATCAGTATAGCATACATCGTACTGGATTTGTTTTCAAACAGCACTTTCTAATCCTGTTTTTTAACAACTGGTGACAGATGGCAACAAACTAGCTTGCCCGGTTCCCTGCCACTTTTTACGGGTACTTGCAACCAGGGAAGCCAAAGATCCAAGATTCAGTCCTTGTATCCATTGACGTTACAATGCTTGGATTTATAGGTCTTTGGCTTGTCATCCTATCGTTTCCAACAATGTTATGGGAATATTACCAGAATTATTAAATACCACAGTGTTATTCTGTAGTTACTGCCTGTGCTATGTGTTTGTGCGAAGGTTTGAATTGAGATGCATGAAAAGGCATACAGGAAATAGGGTAAAAAATAAAAATATAAAAGGAAACATTTGTTCTGGAATAGTTTATGCACTGAGAAGTATCAAAAGGAAGACCTTCAAGAAGATTCAAGAGATGGTTCGCAAAGCAAGGTGGTTCGTATATGAAATGGATGTGGGTTAGCTTAACATAAAAATACCAGGAGGTAGTACCAAGATGGAACTGAACGTGCCTTACTGGAACTGATAAAAGGGAATGAAAACTGTACTATTTTGAAGTCACCACACAGAATGAAATACAATGCCTGGTAGACTTCCTGCCTCAATTCTTCTGATCCTGAAGCCTAGCTGGACACAATGTAGTAAGTATGAATGTACAGTGTGTGTGTGAGAGAGGGGGGGGAGATTTAATGCTTTTAGTTCAGAACATGAACAATACAATAGCAAGAGCCGAGGTGGCGCAGCGGTTAGAGGCAGGTACTGCAGGCCACTTTAGCGGACAATGATCCGCAGGTCAGCGGTTCAAATCTCACCGGCTCAAGGTTGACTCAGCCTTCCATCCTTCCGAGGTAGGTAAAATGAGGACCCAGATTGTTGGGGGCAATGTAAATATACATTGCTTACTGGTGTAAACCGCTTAGAGAGTGCTTGCACTGTGAGGCGGTATATAAATCTCACTAAATAAATAAATAAATAAATACAAATTATCAACTTGCATTTGTTTCTTCATGTCTGAAGGCTCTAATAAATCAAAACTGAAGGAATAATAATCTCACTATGACACCCCCACTCTCCCAATGTGGCAACTACGTAGGCAAAGATATTTTGTAGAAACCCAATGATGCCAAGGGAACATTTTCTCTATTTTTAAATACTGTTGTGCAGGACGAAAAGGGAGATTTTAAGAAAAATCCAGAGTTATGGAAGAAAAGGATAACTACTGCATCCCCATGCATTGCAACCTACAAAAAGTCTCCTTCCTGTGGCAATTATGAAAACATCAATTTCCCATTAATTAAAAAGTTTATTTAATAATTGCATTTATTATCTACCAGGGACATAAATGCAACTCTTGCATTAACTTCCTTTGAGTTGAAATCCACATATCTTAAAGTTGCCAAGTCTGGGAAACACTGATACTGTATACATGACAGCAAAGGAAGTTTGGGTTTCCCTCTCTAAGCTGAATTGTCTTTTGGGAATATCACAGCATGTATGCTGGTCAGAGAGTTAATCCATCCCGCTCTCTCATATAACATTTCTGTTGGTTGCAATGCATGGGAGTGTATAGGTATTCTTTTCTTGCATAACTGCAGATTTTTGTAAAAAAATTCCTATCCCTTCCAGAGCGACAATCTTGGCTTCCTCCAAAATATCTTTACTAGAGTCCCAAGGGTCTCCAACCTTGACAACTTTTAAGACTTGTGGACTTCAACTCCCAGAATTCCTGGGAGTTGAGGAATTCTGGGAGTTGAAGTCCATAAGTCTTAAAGTTGCCAAGGTTGGAGACCCCTGGACAGTAGATCTCAATTTGCCATGTGGGATGGGTGAGCATCATAATGAGGTTCTTTATTATTTCTTCAGTTCTGATTTATCCAAAAACTTCCTCCTTAAGGAAATAAGAGCTAATCTTCCTCTTTCCATGTGCTATTTTCCTTGAATAGCTTGCCTATCCAGTGACAAGGGATATCAGGAAAAAACAATATTTCACTGATGCTAATAGAGCTTCTAAACTCAATGCCATGTAGGAGAAGGATTCCAAAAATGTTATACGAGAGAGGTGGATGGCTTAGCCCTCTAACCACCATACATGTTATGATATATATTAGGTAAGAGCCGAGGTGGCGCAGCGGTTAGAGGCAGTACTGCAGGCCACTTTAGCTGACTGTGATCCGCAGGTCAGCGGTTCAAATCTCACCGGCTCAAGGTTGACTCAGCCTTCCATCCTTCCGAGGTAGGTAAAATGAGGACCCAGATTGTCGGGGGCAATATAAATATATATTGCTTACTGGTGTAAACCGCTTAGAGAGTGCTTGCACTGTGAGGCGGTATATAAATCTCACAAATAAATAAATAAATAAATAAATTCCAAAGAGACCATTCAGCTTAATGGAGAAACCTGAATTTCCTTTGTTGTCCTCTATATCAGTGTTCCTCACATTTGGCAACTTTAAGACATGTGGACTTCAACTACCAGAATTCCCCAGCCACCCAGGGTTAATCAAAGTTCAGCTAATCAATCCCCAGTTTCCAAATCCATCCAGTCAGCACTTTTTGTGATTACATGAAAACTGAGGCTGTGGCCTTCTTTATCCCTAGACTCTGATATTAAAGCATAAATAGAATGAGCATTTATTTAAGATGGTGGAAACCATTCTAAAAAGGGGAAATTTATTAATTTTAAAGATAACTGACACATGACAACTGATGAAGCTTCTTGAATAAGAAGCAAAATGCCTTCTTCCTCAAGGAAAAAACAGTCCAATTGAAAAAGCATCTTTGAGACAACTATGATCTGGATGACTGAGAATCTCCATAGACATTTTGTCTGCCTTGTTTTATTATTTTTTAAAATTATATACTTTAAATGCACCAAAGATAAATTCCTTGTGTGTCCAATCACACTTGGTCAATAAAGAATTCTAAATAATATCTGTATTATTCAGAATGTTATTTTATGGTTTTGTAACCCAACCAGGAAATATCTGATTTTTTAAAAGAATTTTTCCTACTTTAAAGAGGACTATTACAAAGCTTTCAGGCTAAAATCCAGTTTAATAATAAAGAACTGCAAGGAAGAACAGGAGGCTGACCTGTAGGTCCATGCCCGCATTAAAATAAGATAATTGTTACCCATTTATGTTTAATTAATGCCCTTTTCTATTTAATGGCTAGTAATTATTTCCATTTTGGCATCTATATGAGCACAATGTAGATGTTATAAAAAGTGGCATCTTTCTTGTCCTCATTTTTGGTGATGCATAAATTGCCACCCTAAACCCCACCCTAACCATTCCATCAATTACAAACCAGCTCACATCATTTCACAGTCTAATTAAACCAATAAAAAAACAACCCAAGAATAGCCATTACAGATACCATAATCAAATGCAGAGTCCCACTTGTCAAAAAAACAACAAAAGGAAGGAACAAATTAAAATGGAAAAGGACTGAGTAAAAATATCTCTTGCCTCACAATCAGGAGGTTGTGAGTTTGATCCTAGGTAGAGGCAGATGTAAGGGTCTGCTGCTTGGGCAGGGGGTTGGACTAGATGACCTGCAAGGTCCCTTCTGACTCTGTTAATCTGTTGACCTAAGATTTTTTTGGCTTACACAGATAGGGTAGAGGACTTATCTTTCTTTCCCATAGTTTGGCTGCTTTCCCCAAAGCATCTGGAGTGAAAGAACAGAGAGGAAGGGTCTTCTCTAAAAATCCAGATGTTTGGGGACAATATCTGTCTCAAATCAGGAAGGGCGGCTTTGATCGATGTAAACTGCAGTTTTAAAAAGAGCCGAGGTGGCACAGCAGTTAGAGTGGGGTACTGCAGGCCACTTTAGCTGACTATGATCCGCAGGTCAGCGGTTCAAATCTCACCTGCTCAAGGTTGACTCAGCCTTCCATCCTTCCGAGGTAGGTAAAATGAGGACCCAGATTTGTTGGGGGCAATGTAAATATACATTGCTTAATGGTGTAAACTGCTTAGAGAGTGCTTGCACTGTGAGGCGGTATATAAATCTCACTAAATAAATAAATAAATAAATAAGGATTAGCTATAACACACATTATCATATATCCCATCCTACAGATTAGACTGACTAGAAGTCTGAAGGACAGAATTAACAGTGGAAATCCTAAGACACCCCAATGCCGCTTTTATAAAGGCTGGGACAGTGGTAAGAGAAGACACAGACATGTAAAGATTCAACATCAAGAGACATCTGGGTGGTAAATGTCAGCAAAGAAGCCACCCGGTTAAGCTGTGCAAGAATTTGGTTCTGCATACTTGGGGATGTTATTTAGAAAGAAAAGCAGTGGTGGGAGGGTGAACTGTTTACTTCACTTTCCAACTCATGTCCTCAGCTTGCTTGCTTGCAATAACCATTAGTATAAGCACAAGCATTTAAACTTGTACTCCTGTCATTCAAGTGCAAATTGGTGGCCAGATGTTTTCCACTGATTGGTCCTAAAACTTTGCAGTTAAATTGGAATTGGTAAAAGAGTTTTCAAAAGGGTTTCTTAATACAGATTTTAAGCTCCCCACCAATAAGATTTTGTGATGACTCATTACAATGATAGAAAGATGGGTTCCTTTTTTTTAGCAGTAATTTCACACCTAAGCAAGCATCAAGTAATTCCTGACCACTTTTCTGTTGTTCTAGCTCCACATTCATGATCAAAAAATCCTCCAAAAGGGGATTCAAGGGCAGCCCAAACTTTATTTGCAATTCAGGGCCTTGTGGGTGAACCTGAACAATTGGCTTAATTGAATAAGCCATAAGTAAATGAGCAAAGGATAAGTATGCTTTGTGAACGTAGCCAATCCTTCCTCCAATTAATTGAGGCCAAGCTGTTTGGAGCGCAGCTGCAAAAGTTCACTATAATAGCTGAAGCCAATTTACACATGCAAGAGAATTGGAGGGTGTAGCTGTTGCTAGATTGCACCCTGTGAGACTGTAAGAGGGATGACAACATTGCATGTTTCTGTGCTCATATTTTTCTACTCCTATAGGTATAAATAAAAAAAAAAATCATCATGTCAGCTTAGTCATCACCTGTAGCATTCTTTTAATTAAGGGAAAGTTGTTTACTGTTCCATAGAAACATCTAAAATACATTTTATATTACACCTAACACTGCGGCAGGCGTGTGTCTACACACACACACACACACACAGAGTGTTTTTTGATATAATTTCCTAATTCCAGTGGCATTGATGCAATCATATCATCAGGTCATGACTGAAATGTTTATCATTCCTTGGGGACACAAGGAACTTAAGTACAAAAGTCTGTAAACTCAATTCTAGAACATCTGGGAAAATTGAAAGGGAAAGGAATGTAAAGCTCTGCAAAGGTTTAGCAAACCATTTTTCTTAATCAGGGTTTTAAAAGCCTCCAAATGGCACCTCTCCAAAATTAAACATACAGAACCGTACTTGCCCAGCATAGCACTGTAGGTATCATGCACATTCTTCTTCGGCCCTAGGAATCACTGTCAAATAATCTCAAGTGATAAATTGAACACAGACGATATCGTGCCAGATTTTAAGTGAAATTTGCAGAAAAATGACTGAAATGAGGCAAGATTTGGCAATCTGGCAATATTTTGACCCACCTGTGAGATTTGGGCAGTGTTTCACTGATTGGGAATGCCTTCAAACATGAGGTCTCCCCATTCCCACAGCCCCTCCTTTCATAACCACTGCACTATGTAAAATGAAATGCGATTATGGGGAACAATGGCTTTTTGTGCAACTGTTGTCTGGCCTTCAAAGTTGCCATTCAAACTGTTATTGTCCTCATGAGAATTTTATCCTCTACTGCAGGGGTCCCCAACCTTTTGGACCTCAGGGACCACCAAATTCATAATTTTAAGTCCCACAGACCACTAATATGATTTTTTTTAAAAAGATAATGATCAGACAACTTCCATTTTATTAATATGAAATGCACCTATTTAATATAACAAAATTATAAATGCTTATTTAATTTTCTCACGGACGACCAGTGGTCTGGGGACCACTGGTTGGTGACCTGTGCTCTACTGGATGCCAGATCTGGAGAGGATAGAAAGTCAGAGCCAATCTAAGCCAAGCGACAGTTTCCCTGCAGTATAGAAGGTCTGCCTGTAGAAGAGTTTCTGGGGACAGAGAGAGAAGCATTTCCAACAAGATTTAAAAAAAACAAAACCTTTCCAGAAATAAACAGAAGCATTCAGAACATGTGCATGAGAGAAAATATGAGAAGGGTGGGGCTCAGGATGACATACTGTCCTGCAACAAAGCTATGAGATAACAGGACAGTTATGTGACCAGTGCAATTAGGTAAGAAGTATTTGCCAGCCAGCAAAGATGGCAGATCTGGCTTCCAAGAAGCCAGTCAAGGAGAAGGAGAGAGAATAAATCAGATGATTCAAATTTCCTTTGAGAAAATTTTTGTGTGTGGAAAACTTCTTTCATTCCAGCTGGCTCAGTAGGTGATGAACACTGTCAAACCAATCTTCTCTGGTTGCCCAGATAATTACCTGTTGTCTTTCTATTAACAGTTTATTTTATAACATATTGCAATGGATCCTAACCAGTAAGAAGAAACCGGCCCTGCATCCCAGCTCTAGTTCCACAGGGCTAACATGAAATTTACCCACAGAAGGCCAAATCCTTCCCTTTCCTGCCATTCCTCTTCCCCTGGAGATTCCTTTACTCCTCAATTTACTAGAGACGGCATCAGAATCTCTGGAGCAGATCTAAGGGATGTCTGGTGGAAGGACGTCTGTCAATTATATATTTTATCTTGTAACAACATTACCGGATACAAACAGAAGAAAACATGCCTGTTAATGGCAAAGAATCACTTGCCTTATTGTTGGCAGAGAAGGTAACTGTGCCTGGGATTGTCCTGCCTCGTTTATATACTAATAAAACTCAAATGGACATACAGATATTAAAACTGGTGTCTATTGTGTGTATCTTCAATTGGGTGAAATGGTGTGTGACAGGGCAACAATCTTTGAATCAACATACCTCAAATGAGCTAACTTACAGAATGTGTTCAAAATCTGGGACCCATGACTCCCACAGGATTGAAGTTTGGCAGTTGTGACCACTTCAGTGTTGCTGTGCCACCACATGGCCATGATCAGTCACAGTCATGTGATCATCATTTCCAAAGCTCCCTGTCAGTTTCCTACAAGGAAAGTCAATGGGGAAGGTGGAAGAAAGTTGCTCCCACTGATTTTTTGCCCTTCTCTGGGTCATCCTATGTCTCTATTGAGATAAGGAAGTCTCTTTGAAATAATGATCCAAGGGTCATGGGTTGTTAGTAGTCGCTGATTACAGAAGGTTGGCAATGTAGGAGCCGAGGTGGCGCAGTGGTTAAAAACAGCACTGCAACCTACTTCAGTGACTGCTAGTTCAGCAGTTCAGCTGTTCAAATCTCACCAGGCTCAAGGTTGACTCAGCCTTCCATCCTTCTGAGGTCGGTAAAATGAGGACCCAAATTGTTGGGGACAATATGCTGAACTCCGTAAACTGCTTAGAGAGGGCTGTAAAGCACTATGAAGCGGTATATAAGTCTAATTGCTATTGCTAATGTGACAATGCCCTATTTTGGACCTATCTTCCAATGACAGCAGCTAGCATGGTCAGAGTGCAAGGATTATGGGATTTAGAATCCAAAACTTCTAGTGAAAAATCTAGTTGCTCCCCTATGGTCTAATAAATAAACTAGTTGCATTCCTGGGCTTCCACATTTCTTTATCCTCTAGTACACAGGTCACCAACCAGTGGTCCGCGAGAAAATTTTGGTGGTCCGTGGAGAAATTTTGGCCCCTGGGCCGGATATGGCCAAGAGCAATTAATCCAGCCTGCACGCAGGAACACAAGGCTGCACCACCCAACATCACCCCGCCTAAACACCAGCCCCCACTCTTAAGGCTGAGCGCAAACCTCACGTTGAGTTTAGCGGTGCGAGCCACACAAGCTTGAACAGGAAGGTAAGACCAAGAACTCGCTGCACTCAGCCAAACAGCTGCCTCGGGAGGGGGAGGTTCAGCTGCCTTTCGGGCCTACATCTCTCCTTCTGTGAGGCCTCTGGGTGGGAGGTCTGAGAGAAAGCGCCTGCTAGATCGGCCCCCTGCAAACTCTCATCTCTCGAGGAGCCTGGCTGAAGTTTCCCACGCCGCTTCAGTGAGCGCTCCTTGAGAGACGAGTTTGCAGGGGGCCGAGCTAACGTCTACAATGGACAGTGCACCCAGGTGGATGAGCTGCAATGGGCCAGTCCTGTGAGTATGACTACTACAGCTCTGCAATATGGGACTGGCCGTGGTGGGGTTGGAAATCTCTGCCCTGGGGTGGCACTTGCAACTTTGCAGGTGGTGCAATATGCAAAAAGGAGCGCAGACCTCACCGGCCGTAATGAAATAATGGTGCTGTTGCGGTGGGGGGGCACTGCACAAGTGGGCCAAAGTGGGGGGTGCGATGGCTGGAAGCTGCGGGAGCGAAGTGCTACTTGCATTTGTGCGGCATCAGCATTCCGCCTTGGTATATTTGCGACAGCTGGTGGCGCAAGGCAGCCCTCATCTCCTGCCGCTTGGGACTCAGAGCAGTAAATGGCATCTGGTCTGGGGAGCAGCCGGAGTTTGATGTCCATTGCGGATGCTAGCTCGGCCCCCTGCAAACGCTCATCTCTCAAGGAGCCTGGCCGAAGTTTCCCACGCCGCTTCAGCGAGTGCTCCTCGAGAGAGACGAGAGTTTGCAGGGGGTCGAGCTAGCGTCCGCAATGGACAGCAAACTCCGGCTGCTCCCTGGACCAGATGCCATTTACCGCTCCGAGTCCCAAGCGGCAGGAGACGAGGACTGCCTTGCGCCACCGGCTGGCACAAATATAATGAGGCAGAATGCTGATGCCGCGCAAATGGAAGTAGTGTTTCGCTCCTGCAGCTTCCAGCCATTGCAACCCCCGCTTCGGCCCACTTGCACACTGCCCCCCCCCCACCACAACCACAACAGCACCATTATTTTGTTCCGGCAGGCGAGGGCTGCGCTCCTTTTTGCATGTTTCACCACCTACAAAGTTGCACATTGCAAGTGCCATCCCCTATGACAGAGATTTCCAGCCCCACCATGGCCGGTCCCATATTCCAGAGCTGTGATAGTCACAGGACTGGCCCTTTGGTCATCCCGGAGCAGCTCTTCCATCCGGGTGCAGAAAAAGGAAAAGGAAAAGAAAGGAAAGAAGGAAAGGAAAGAGAAGGAAAGGAATGAAGGAAAAGAAAGGAAAGAAGAAGGAAAGGAAAGAAGGAAAGGAAAGGAAAAGAAAGGAAAAGAGAGGGAAAGGGGAAGGGAGGGGAAGAGAGGGGAGGGAAGGGACTACAGCTACAGCTCTGGAATATGGGACAGACTTTTCCAACATCATCAACAAGCCACCGTCAAATAAGATTCAATTATTTTGTAATAATTACACTAACTTTAATAACTTTGTTACAATTAAACAACCTTTAAAGATTTTGTTATGATTAAACAAGCATTTATAATTTTGTTATATTAAATAGGTGCATTTCATATTAATAAAATGGAAGTTGTCTGATCATTATTTTACAAATGTATTTATCTTTTTTAAAAAAATCATATTAGTGGTTTGCGGGACTTAAAATTATGAATTAGGGTCCGTGGGATTTAAAATTATGACCTTGGTGGTCCCTGAGGTCCAAGAGGTTGGGGACCCCTGCTCTAGTAAAACACAGGAGAAATGAGGAAACCTGGAAGCATGATGATGTCACAGCACACTTTTTATTTAGGATCTTAAAGAAACACAGCCTTCTCTTCTCTTGCAAATTATGACTGGCAAGGAAGACCCTCCTCTCATTTTGGGGTGAAGCTACTTTCTCAAGCTTTAGAGCTCAGTACAGGAATAGTCTTGGAACTGGAAGCTATTAATTTCTCCCCCAATTCCTTTGTAATGAAAAGCTCCATTGGCTGAAATCATCAAGCCAGGTATTGTCTCCCACAGTGGCGTCTAAATACCCCAGGGAAGCCTAGAAGCGGAATAAAACACAGCACACATTTAGAAGAAAACCACTTGTGTTAGATTGTGTGCTAGGCTGCTTAGATGCAGCTCTTATGCACCACAGATAAATTAGCAAGTGACTGTTTCCAAATCAGTCGTGTTAAACACAGGCAATTTATCATTAGAAGTGTGTATCAACTCCAATGAGACAAAGAGTCTATTAATCCAGAAAATATGTTTCCACAATTAGTCAGCCAGATGTTCCCAGAATACCTTTAAGATCTTAAAGCAACAAATCTTCTAAGCTGCTGCACCAAAATGTCATTCAAAACTGTACTACCACTAGCCACAGGTGTAGAATTGAATTATAGTAACTAATGCCCTGGATAATCTCAACAAAGCTAGATAAAGGACCAGAATTTCACACCCAATATTTGAAGTACTTTTTCTTCTTCTTTCTGGATCTACCATCGATAAATTTCACTGACTTATCATAAATTCTCATATTAATCAAGTAAGTGAGAATGGTATATTTGTATTCATTGTTGCCTTTCATCAAAATGCTCCATAAACTTCTTAGGGATCTGTGTGCAACATGTCACATACACAAAAGGGGAATGGCTTTCGTTCTGGTGATACAATACTACTTTCATCAGATAGGTTGAGAGTCGAGGTGGCGCAGTCTGCTAGTTCAGCTGTTCAAATCTCACCGGCTCAAGGTTGACTCAGCCTTCCATCCTTCTGAGGTCGGTAAAATGAGTACCCAGATTGTTGGGGGCAATATGCTGAACTCTGTAAACCGCTTAGAGAGGGCTGTAAAGCACTATGAAGCGGTATATAAGTCTAAGTGCTAAGTGCTAGGTTGGTTTGACCATCCCCTCCAGATGCTGCTTTGTGCATCCACAGAGAGACCCATTTTGAGTCAGGATTAAACCACTTTTCTATACCTGTTGCGAGGGCGGTCTTGCTCCCCCTCCGGTCAGGTTTATTGTTTTATATGTCTTGGTAGCGTAAAATAGTGCTCAGAATAGATTTATGTTTAATTTTCTTTTTTATATCTCCCTGACCAAGGGTAACATCCTCTGTTTCACTTCTCTCTCTCCTTAGAGGCTTGATTTTACTGTTACAATATCCCTATGCTCTGCAGAATTGCTTAAGATATACTTTATGTGAGAAATAGAAAGATTTTGACATGTTTCTTGAACAAACAAGAAAACAGTTTATTTGAATACAAACTTCTCAGTAAATGTCAAGTAAATTTCTTACAGCCACAACCAGCTATTCAATTCTTTTACATCTTTTCTTCTCCTCAGAGACTTTACTAGCTTTCCTGACTAAATCTAAGAAAACCCAGTTCTTTTTTAGATTCAGGCCTATAGATCAGAGCACGTTTCACCGTTTATCTCTATCTACAAATAACACAATATATCAATCACTAAAGTTCCCTGACCCTGGCACCTGCTTCCCACAGAACTGCCTAGAGCCTATTTTCTCTCCTTTTAACTTCCCTCTTGGACAGTTAAACTCAGGCAGAGAATCACTACAAACCTTCCCTCTTGGAAGTTACCACAAACAGAGCTCTCCTCAGCTCTTCCACCTAGGCCTTATATAGTTCCTGGCCCTGCTATCTATGATCCGATTGGCTGGCTCCTTATGATGTAATCTATCCCCCCTCCCTTCTGGAGAACTGGGATAAACACCTCCCCCTTTCTACTTACCATACATTTAAAAGCTGTTTGGCTCCATACTTACTTGTGTATACAATTCCTTTTAACCACACTTTAAGTTTATACAACAACTTAACTCTTTTACATTCAGTATCTGTATGTGGGCACCACACTGTACTTAATTATCAAATTATGGTTGTGCCAAGTATATATTTTTCTCCTACAAAAAATGCTTCCATTTTCCATCTTTGCCATAGAAGGAGCTGCAATGCTATTTCAAATCTTCCATGGTACTACTTTTGAGTAGATTTTTTATTGTTGGAATGGTAGAGAGTACAGGTGCTAATTTTTGTTTCCCTTCTTTTCTAAACTTTCATTCTGAAGCCTCTTTGGCTGTCCACACTTCCCAATCTGAAAAAGCTTAGTGGGAGGAGCTTCCTCTTGGTGCCTTCTCCTGAAGAACTGGATTGAAGTTTGGGAAGCCAAGGAAGCTGCAGATTGCTGGGGAGATGATTATAGGTAATAGGACATCCATGCATTAGCACTGCCTGCTCCACCAATGAGAATGCTTTTTTGGAATTTTCTTCTCTTTAGAAAGAAATTTCCAAAACAAACTGTTATGAAATTGAATAAGCTGGGTAGAAAAATTCAGAGGGAAAATGGACATTGCACTAGTTTAAATTGCATTGCATAAGCAGTAAACATAAATTAGCCTTTCTTGTGTTAGCAACATCCCACTTTGTTGTACCATAATTCTCATTGTTCCCAGTCGACATGGCCACATTGTATGCAGATTACAGTTGTTGTACTCCAACATATGAGGAAAATAGAAAATTCAGAATCGCTTGTGAGGTCCGTGGAACCGTTTTAAATGTTCCACTCCTCCCTAATCACATCCTTTGCCCTACCAGACTGTTTATTCATTTAAAGTCCTCCTGATCACTACTTTGGCTTCTCAGAATGGCACCATCAGGCTCCTGTTGTCTTTTCTTTTGTTTAGACTCCACTGCCAGGAGCACGAGATGTCAGATCTCATTTTAACTCTCTGCTCCCCTGATCCCAACTGAAGCCAAATGTACCAGTTGCTCTGGGCATGGAGGCATTGCTGTCAACTCCAATGGGAATTAACATGTTTCATGTTCCAGTTAGGGACATCTGAGTTGATTTGGAACAGATTAAAAAAACTTCCAGCCTTAAGGCTTCTGCAGAGATGACCTCTCAAATGAAATGTGTAGAGAGTTATCTGAAACATTGGGAAATCCACCCACAATGGAACCTATTTTATTCACTTTTTCCTTCTTCTCATCCCTCCACACTAAACTAAACTTCCATTCTTCTTGGAGTAGTGACTTGCTTCTTAAGACTAAGGAAGTCTACACAATCTTATTCACTTAATACGCTCCGAATGTGTTGGATAATATCTTCCCTCAATTCCAGCAGCACAGTCAACTGATGAAGACTTTTCATCAGCCACTTTAAAAAAAAGTAAATAAAATATTAAGTCTACTGGACATTTACATGCTGAAGAGATCTTAAAGCTGTATTGGACTGCAGGTTGACTCAGAATCAACTATATAAGCAAGTGGTTAAAAAAGGTAAGGTAAGTAAAGTTTCCAAGTCACAGAAAACAATTGTTCTATTATGTTCTACTAGTTTAGCTCCCACTTCAAGTATCCAGATTTGACGTCCCATTTTAATAACGATCTCAAGAAACTGAAACTAGTGCAAAGAAGGCTAATGCAGATGATCAAAGGCTTGGAACTCAAATCCTATTTTGAGATGCTGAGCAGAAGATGGAAGCAGGATAACTCTCTGCCCAGAAAAGATGGACCTATATTGCATTGACAGAGAGCATCTCAAGAAGAAAGCATTATTAAGAGAACAGTCCTAGCATTTTGTCTTCTAGTAAGGTTGTTTACCATGCTAACCATAACATGCACTCAAAATTCCAGTGTTGACCAGCTCAAAAATCTGGATAACTCTATTAAGGCATATCCCATGGTTGGGATTTCTCCAACTTCAGTCTGATTATGTTATATTGTATATTAGACGCAATCCATTGAAAAAAGTCACTTATGGCAATATTTCAGATATAGATATGATGAAATTCAGCTGAAATAGCTGTACTTGGAAATCCACCCCAATTCCATAAATACTACCATAAGGCAGCCCTGAAAGATCACAGTATCAAAGCTTTAAAATTACCTATATTCAATTTTTAAGGCCCATTTTAATTCTTGCCTGACTCAAGCTACATTGCCTATTGCTTCACATTTTTTCACTGTGAATACTGGTCATCACAAAAAAATGCATAATGTCAAAGTAAGTTTGGTGTTTCAGGGCTACGCAAATATGCTGAATTTATTAGGTAGGGGAGGGGAAGAAAACATGGCAAAATTCCCTGCTAAAAACTACCTTTTTCCAGGAAGTAAAAACATCCCTAATAGTATCCAAAACAAAGTTTAATAATAAACCAAACTTTCTTCATCTTCAAAATCCGCCCAGTTTCCAGCACATGTAAAAAATAAAATGGAATTGTGATCATTTGAAATTGACATATTTTCTACATCTGGTCTGAATTATTCTTTCATAACACTGCCTTGCATGTAATAAGATAATTGCTTGCAGATTTAGATTTTTTTCTTCTACAGAACTTTCTCTTAAAAAGTAAGGTTTAAAAGGAATGGAGATGGAAGATACCGTAAATTATGCCAGAGAATCTGGATTTTCCATCGTTTAAGCCCTACCAAGCCCTCTTTTCAAGGGCCTGGTGTCTCACCAACATGGAAACAAAAATGACATTCATGGTTTCAGGCTGTCTATCATTATATAATGCTCTGATGAAGATATAGGTCCAACTCTTATTGTTTGAAAAGTCTGAAGGCCAGAAGAGAAGATATTCTGTACATACATAAGCCACATGTGTTTCTTAGTTCAACACATACCTAGAGAAAAATACATGTATTACAATTTTGATGCAATTAAAATGAGCTGCTACAAAATAATGTATTTTGCCCACATGAGCACAGCCTTGCTGGCTTTAAAATATGAGATTCCTTTTCAGTGGAAACTTTTTTTCTACATGTATCTGTATACAGGAATTCCAAACTTGTACGTTCCTAGCATGAATTACATTTACTGTAGAGTTTTGCCCAATTAATAGCACTGCTTTTCTGCACAAAACACCAACCAATTTCAAAGCTACTTCTATAGCAAATGCACTTATCTCCTCTTACAATACTGCTACAGAATAATTATCTCACCTTCTCTAGGTTACATGGCAAAAAAACAAACTCATTGGCTAATTAAGTACAATACAAACTTCTACCTTTTGAATATTTGGCTGGCAGGCTCTGAATAAAATACCCTGCTGACAAAATAACTCTTTTTCATGGGAAATCTTTCCTTTCTATTCATTTAAAAACCATGATTGATCAATCCAATAAAAACTGCAATCCTCACACTGCTGCTGCCTCTGGCTTAGTATCATATGAGCTACAGCAACATTTTCCAAGCAAATGCCCTTCCAAGTATGCTGGATTTAAATTCCCATAGTTCCCAGCCAGCATGGCTAGTGCAGCTGGACAATACCAAGTTACATAAGAATGTATTGCCGGAAGACATCTTAGCGTATAAGGCAGACTCACTCTGAGGGCTTTCTTACTCCAGTCCTTAGGTACTACTACCTAACACTGCATCTTTTGACTTTTCAGCTTAGTGCATGAGCCAAATTATTTTCCTTACAATATACAATCTAGTGTTTTTTCCCCTTTCACTCTCTGCCTATCAAAAACGTGGATCTCATCTAACAGTGGAGACAAATTCTTTCTAAAAATGGGGGAATTGGACAGTACATGCTTACTTTTCCTAGTTATCCAAGTGTCACATGAAATCTACAAGACGCTTACTAGAGTTCAATTGTTCCTCCTTCCTCAAGCAATTCTTCTTTTGCTCAATCTTAAAACTCTGACAGCCTCAGAGCTTCAATATTAAGTTTTTTTCCTTTTCTTTCCTTCCACCATCTATGTTTTTGCAGCCTCAGAGCTGCAAAAAGATCTGGATATTTCAAAATCTTACAACAATTTGAATATATTCAGTCTTTTAAAATATTGCCTGATAATAGATTTTTGGATTCTTTATGATTCAGAATAGCTTAATTATTCTATTTCTAAGCATGTTGTGAGTAGGAAAAGATACTGAAGAAATAGTTTGGGCTAAAAATTAAGGTCCTAGAGTAGATTGAGGAATCCTAAATTCTAGTCCTGCCTTAGGCAGAAAACCAGCTGGGTGATTTTGGTCCAGTTTTTCTAAAGTTCTGGGCAATGGCAAATCATTTCTGAAAATGGTGCCAAGAAAACTGCATGGACTTGTTCTGATAGTCACATAACGCGCGCGCACCCACACACAAATACAGAGGACAAGATACTGTTTAGAACAGTGTTTCCCAACCTTGGCAACTTGAAGATGTCTGGACTTCAACTCCCAGAATTCCCCAGCCAGCATTCGCTGGCTGGGGAATTCTGGGAGTTGAAGTCCAGACATCTTCAAGTTGCCAAGGTTGGGAAACACTGGTTTAGAACATCCCAATACATGCATCCATATTTTAGTAGGTCAATGACATCATTATGACATCAGCAACCACAAAAATATTCTCTATATACTCATCTAGCTTAGCCACAAACACATCTTACAAGAGAAGAAACAGATGTTTCATCAACATAAGTCACTTGCAAATAGTAGTTTGGATTCTTCATTCAGTTCTGGATGTTTGCTATTTTTCAGTTATAAAAAGAAAGAAAGCAGAAGAAAGATATATGCAGATACATAAACCCAGCATAGCTATTACTTCGAAAACTAAAGCTGGCAAAAGTAAAGTAGTTGGGGAAACAGGTGGGATCTTTGCACAACTCCCATGCACCCAAATGGACTGAACATGGTATACGGTACCTGACACTAAACGGAAGTCTTTTGTGTTCATGCAATATACCACAATATTACTGATAAACTGCAGAGATGGGTGAAGCCAAACCATATCAAGATCAAAACGCTCCATTCTTGAGTTTGGTCAAACCATTCCAGGAGTGTCAAAATGCCTCTTTTATAGGAATCATCTGACAATGGTCAAAATACCCATTTCCAATTCAAAACAGCTCTAAGTCTGAGTTTAGCTGAGGTGGCGCAGTGGTTAAAAGCAGCATTGCAAGTTCAGCTGACTGCTAGTTCAGCAGTTCAGCTGTTCAAATCTCACCGGCTCAAGGTTGACTCAGCCTTCCATCCTTCCGAGGTGGGTAAAATGAGGACCCAGATTGTTGGGGGCAATATGCTGAACTCTGTAAACCGCTTAGAGAGGGCTGTAAAGCACTACGAAGCGGTATATAAGTCTAAGTGCTATTGCTATTGCTATTTAAAATGTATCTGGAATCAGAAAAAATCTTTTTGAACTCAAAACAGTTCAGTCTGCAAAATGCCTTGTACATCTCTAACAGGATTTACTCACAATGTGTTTGTTTCTCTACAGTCTTTCTGGTTTTAGGTTACCTCTTTGCTACCTGGTTTCACGTTTCTTTCTTACCACCTTTTCAGGTTGCTTGTTGTTTTCCCGAACAACGTGCCATGAGCACAAAGAGCTGCCTACGCAGCAAAAAGCAATGCAGGCTTGAGCAAAAAAAACAAATATGAATATATTGCTGGTCCCAAAAGGAAGAAGCAAGAAAGCCACACAGCAGACATTTTTATACTACTGAAGCTCTCAACAATTGAGAAAGTCTGTGCGAAAACTTTTGAGGTACATTGAACAGCAGTGTAATGCAGAATGCTCAGCAGTGGCACTTATGAAAACAAATGTAAGGTATGCTTCTCTATTTTTGTGTAGTAATAAGATTAATCTCACAAAGCAGTTGTATAATGCAGTGTTTCCCAACCTTGGCAACTTGAAGATGTCTGGACTTCAACTCCCAGAATTCCCCAGCCAGCATTCGCTGGCTGGGGAATTCTGGGAGTTGAAGTCCAGACATCTTCAAGTTGCCAAGGTTGGGAAACACTGGTATACTGGAAGAGAATTTTTATATATCCCGCCCCCTAGCCATGATCTGACTTTTAGCAGAGCAATCTGGATGCTTAACTAAGCATGCCAGGTAAAATTGTGGCTTATTCAGTAAATGACTAAATCACGGTTGGTCAATCTATAGGTCCATTATGCATCTGAAATAGGAAGACGTAGGATGCCAGTTTTCTAGACTATCCCAAGGATCTTATGTGATTATGCAACTTGAAATCTTTCAGACAAAAGGCCACAGACAGATTTTACACTTTTGACAGGCAGATACACCCATAACCTTGTTTGTTTTTCTAAAGACCTCTGGAGCCACATATGGCATCCTAGAATGAAGAGATAGTGACAGCACAGGACATTACTACTTTTAGATGCCAATAGAGGAAAACATTGTGATGGGTTAGTCATTTTCATTACATAAATAAGGGGGACAAGAATGGCCATAAATCACAGGGAGGTTAGGATCATATTGCATTTTTCTCTTTAGAATGGCGTGTTGACCAGGGGTCTCCAACCTTGGCAACTTTAAGCCTGGCAGACTTCAACTCCCAGAATTCCCCAGCCAGCAAAGCTGGCTGCGGAATTCTGGGAGTTGAAGTCCGCCAGGCTTAAAGTAGCCAAGGTTGGAGACCCCTGGTGTAGACCACGTCCTTCCATAGCAGAGATATTGTCAAGGTTCAGCTACTGAGAGGTTGACTGGTTGAGAGGTTGCAAGTCTTCATTGTTTCTGACTCTCTCGGTAATAATGTGCATGTCAATTCTAAGACATCTCAGTGGTCAGGACAAAGGACAGCCCTTGAACCAATGAATTCCTAGAGAGCAGAAGAATGCAAGAATAATGTTGCTGGGGGAGATCAAGGTCTTTCTAACTCAGCAACAGTTATCCATCAGACGCTTCTCAAAAACTGGGCATGAGCATAACTGTTATTAGAATCTGGGGCTCAATATCAGTCAAATATCCTCCCTTGATAAGTTTGTCTATATATACACTAACACGGTCATAAAGAAAAGGCTTGAGGAGCAAACAAATGGCATGGCAGTGAAATGTAACAAAGACATCCTGACAATTCTATTAAAGCTGTAGTACAGGTAATCCTCCATTTACAACCACAACTGAGCCCAAAATTTATGTTGTTAAGTGAAAAAATTGTTAAGTGTGTTTTGCCCTATTTTCCAACTTTTCTTGCCACATTTGTTAAGTGAATCACTGCAATTGTCAAATTAGTAACATAGTCATTAAATGAATCTGGGTTTCCCATTGACTTTGCTTGTCGGAAGGTCGCAAAAGGGGATCACATGACTCCGGGACACTGCAACCGTCATAAAAGTAAGTCAGTTGTCAAGCATCCAAATGTAAATCATGTGACCATGGGGATGCTCCAACGGTCATAAGTGTGAAAAATGGTCATAAGTGACTTTTTTCAGTGCTGTTGTAACTTTGAATGGTCACTAAATGAACTGTTGTAAATCAAGGACTACCTGTGTATATAAAACAAGCAGAGTCACTATTGACACATGAGAGAGTTGGTGTTAACGTAATTGTGAAAACACCAGCAATTAAAACCTAGGAGACAGGACATTGCTGATTAAGTTCACACATTGGATTAGGTGACAGCAAGATTTACTTGTTTTTGGCTTAGGATGTTGCATGAACTTTATATCTTCTTCAACACATCATGGCTCAGCTTGATGGATGAACCCCACCTGCATAATAACACCCTAATGCACAGACCTGGGCTTCTTAATCAAAGGCTAATCTACTATTTTGCAGGTGTCTCTGTAGAATGTCTTAGTTCAACATTATCACATCTTCTGATGCCAAACTGAAACAGCTATTTCTTCAACAGATAAAAAGGGTACGCTGGGAAGCCAAAGTGAAGTGGAACTCAAATGCAGTTTTTCTACAGCTTTTATTCCAAGAGCAGCAATGTCGTTTCAGATCTGGGCCTCAATTACTGCTTCTAAAGACTATAAGGTCTCCTACAGTCTTAATACTGTAGGAGAACAGTATTACTACCAAAAAAATTTCTTGGTAATTGTGACATTCTTGCAAAGTAGGATCAGATGAAGAACTAAAGTAGATGATGCTTTGCTCACATCCAAACAGATGATCTATAGCAGACATGAAATTAGAATAATTTCCATTAAGACTAATGCTGAGCTCAACACACTCCCATTTTTTCCACCCACCTCCACTTCTACAAGTAAAGGAAAATAGCCTAACCTCCCTCAATATGATATGCATAAGGTAAGTTGGCCTACAATTCCCATGAACATCTACCAGCATGGCTAATGTAGTGCAACAGTTGCTTTGAGGCTAACAAACTGCAAACTTTAACTGTAATCTAGTTTGCTAAATACGGGTATTTGTACTTTTATCTATAACCATCGGTGGGTTCGGGCGAACCAGTAGCTGCCCACTGGTGATGTCACGATGATGTCACCAACCCAGTTTGGTCGGTGCCAGTCCATGGGTGCCGCCATCTTTTTTCTCAAAAAAATTTTCAATTTATTTTTTCTTCTGAGCATGCGCAGAAGCCAAGTTTGCAGCACTGTGCATTTATTTATTTTATTTATTTATTTAGTGAGATTTATATACCGCCTCTCTGTGCAAGCACTCTCTAAGCGATTTACACCAGTAAGCAATGTATATTTATATTGCCCCCAACAATCTGGGTCCTCATTTTACCTATCTCGGAAGGATGGAAGGCTGAGTCAATCTTGAGCCGGTGAGATTTGAACCGCTGACCTGCGGATCAGTGTCAGCTAAAGTGGCCTGCAGTACCTGCCTCTAACCACTGCACCACCTCGGCATGCGGTCGCCATCTTGTTTTCGGCGTTTTTTAAAATTTATTTTTTTCTGATTTTTTGCCACTGCGCATGAGCGCGTGCACAAAGCACGCGCACCCACGTGGTGCGCCCACATGGCGTGGGAGGAAGCGAACTGGCAGCGAGGTAAATAGGAACCCACCCCTGTCTATAACACATCAGAACTTGGCAATAGTCTCCTAGTTCAATAACCAGCAAGTTGAATTTGAATTTAAACACAGAATGAACGCCAGAAATACCAATAGAAGAGAATAACTGGTTGCTTACAGATGTTTCACTAGCATTGAAGATGTTACCTAGTCAGGTAGAGAAGTGTTTGCAAGCAAACCAAGCTCAGAGAGCACCCAGGACTCCACAGAACCAGAGAAATGTACAGAGGACCTGTATTTGAGAGTGTCCTTTGCAGGGCTCATATGTGACCTAGCAGATTGAACCTCAGCACTGTAGAGGTGCAACAGGAGATAGGGACCTATTACAACTAGAAGTAAATGTTCACTCTTATCAAACATCTCTCCAGGACTCTATTATAGGACGGGTCTCAAGAGTCTCTATAATCCCTCAGGGCAACATCACTCATCTTTCTTATCTCCAGTCCTCCTGAGTTACCCAAAACAAAACTGCTAAGATATTAAGCATGGTTGGGAGAGAAAAATATTCAGGGGAAAAAGAATGAGGTGCCTGGGTGCCATTCTAGATCATGCACACACAAAACTGCTTATTTTGATTCTGTCTACACAATCACAGAGTTATACCTACTGAAGTCCCCTCGCTCTGGAAGGAAAACACCGACTTCAAGGCACTGTTGGGAGCCCACCCTGGCTTTCAAAGAAACTGAATGAAGCAGTTGAATTCCAGCATTAAAGGGGAGGCCATCTCGGGTCCCATCAAGCCAAAGGAGGGTTTTTTGTTTTGTTTTGTTTTGTTTTGTCCAGCTCTGGCCGTTTGCGAAAAAGTCCAGCTAAGTTCAGCTTAGCTCACCTTGCGCTGCAACTTTTGTGAGACAGCTCCTAAAGATTTAAAGCAAGTATCTCTTTGCTTGCCACGTTCTGAGAGCCTCTATTTCTGCCCCACAATTTTCCCGGCGAGCGGTGTGGGTAATTGTTCAAGCAGACCCACGTAATACTCGAGTCCCGGCACACACCAATTTGAACCATCCAAGCTTCCAATCGAGGAAACCTTCATTCTTGCAGCTGGAGCAAAGCGTCCTGCCCACAGCTGTTGACCCCCCCCCGCCCCCCCGCCACCCACTTCCCCCTTCACACAATCAGATTCAGACAATCCTGTCTCAAGACCCCGGAGCGCTTCCTGCAATCCCCCCCCCCCCCATTCCCCAATTTCTCCGTCCAATGGTCCTGCCGACTGGAGATGCTAGAAGTTATCGTCCGCGCATCTGAAAGGCACCAAGCTGGAGCCCGCCAAGAGGAATCGGCTGGCCTCCCGCTTTTCTTTCCGGGAAAGCCCACTCCCACGAGAATCGCCGCGTCGTTTCGGCAGCCTCTCCCCCCCCCCACCTTTCCGGCCGTTATCGAAAGCCCTCAAAGTTTCGCTTGCCTCTAGGAGAGGGACCCTAAATCTTGCCGACACCGCCCCCCCAAGCCTTGCCCCTATTTGGAGCCCCTTCCCAGAAAGGAAGGCTTCCCGACGCCGCTGCCCCAGACACGCAACCCAGAAGGCGCCCCCCCTCCCCGCGCGCGCACTTCGCTTCCAAAGAAAGCCGAGTTTGGCCAGGAAAGCGCGGCGGGGGCACCCCATCCCGCTCGCCCTGCTCTCTCTTCCTTCCTTCCTTCCTCTCTCTCTCTCTCCCCCCCCCCCCGGCCCGGGCTCTGCATTCCTGTTTAAAAAAATAAAAAGCAGCGGCTGAAAGGCGCAGGGATTCCCCAAGCAGCCCACCGGGCGAGCCGAGTTCTTACCTCCGCCGGAAAGGAGAACGGCTTCCTACGGCGGTACTGCCGCGCCTCCTCCCCGTACTCTCTGTGGAGGGAGCCCTGGTCCTGCTTCGCTGCGGCGGCTTTTTATTTTTTATTTTTTATTTTTGGGGTTGCTTTCCTCGCTGGTGCTACTCTCGCAGTTACAACCACTTCTCCCTTCGCCCTGTTCTGGAGCCGACTGGAGCCTCAATCACAACACATGGAAAGAGCCAAGCTGGGGACCGTACCAAGAGCCGCTGGTGGGGGTGGCCGGTGCGTGGCGCTCCGCAGCGTGCTCCCTGCTGCAGCGAAGCGGGCCTCGCGCTGCCCCTCGGCGTATCAGGACCGCGTCTGAGATCCAGAACCACCAAAGCTAGCACTTGGCTAGGGGGAGGAGGGCGATCCCGGTGGGTCTTTTTCTGTCGCTCCCCCTCTTCTCCCTCCTGTAGTACAAACCCTTTCCCAAGCATAACATTCTCTTCTAGGAGAGTGAGCGTCACCCACAGCTATGCAGCAGCTGGGCAGAATTCGCGAGCCTAAGAAGAAAAGGTGCCCGAGTCCGAGATGGTCGCCTTCGATCCAAGACTTAAGAACCTTCGGGGACTCAACTCTATGATTCGGGGTCGTTATGGAATCAGGAGTGAACGGTATTCTGCAAGTGCTCAGAGGAACTCTTGTTACTGGTGCTCCAAGGCCCTTTAGGGATCCGTGGTGGTAGTTCGATTTGTCAAGGAATGTGGTTTTGAGTGTTACATCGAGTTGGTAGACCTGCGTGTGAATATAATAGTAGCTATGGATATAATAGTTGCTATGAACAATACGTTTGGGGTTTTTAAATGATGTGTTTGCAAATGGGTGCTGGCCAATTAAAGGAGTGTTATCTAGAGTGGTACACCACTGGGTGAAAAGTTACTTCGAATTGTTTCACAAGCCAGGTGCTTGCAATTTGCTTTTTACATGGTTGAGCCTTACCTCACTTTGCAACCTCACCAATGTTGGTTTGCATAAGAAACCATCATTAAGCAAAGAGTCCTCTGCAGAGCCAGCTAAACAACAACAACAACAACAACAACAACAACAACAACAACAACAAGGGAAGCAGCAGAGGAGAGTTTGGAGAATGTGTTATTTAGCAAATGAAGTGGAAACAACCTAAAGGGCCAAAGTTGTATAATTTATTCTATGTTTTACACATACACATATGATGAATGCATTTTTACAATGCCTATGATAATGATCTATCACTATTGTATTTACACTCTTATGTACCGGAGACAAATTCCTTATGTGTCTAACCCCACTTGGCCAATAAAGAATTCTATTCTATACGGTGTTTGTATTTTATTTATATCCTGACTTTATTATTTTTACAAATAAGGTAGTCAAGGTGGCGCAGCGGTTAGAGGTAGTACTGCAAGCCACTTTAGCTGACTGTGATCCACAGGTCAGCGGTTCAAATCTCACCGGCTCAAGGTTGACTCAGCCTTCCATCCTTCCGAGGTAGGTAAAATGAGGACCCAGATTGTTGGGGGCAATATAAATATACATTGCTTACTGGTGTAAACCGCTTAGAGAGTGCTTGCACTGTGAGGCGGTATATAAATCTCACAAATAAACAAATAAATAAATATTAATTATTCATTAACATACCTGTTAATGACTAGTTCAGCTTCAACCGCAACAATACACAAGCTCACAA
The DNA here is from genome assembly GCA_023053685.1 of Diadophis punctatus similis. NCBI lineage: Eukaryota > Metazoa > Chordata > Lepidosauria > Squamata > Dipsadidae > Diadophis > Diadophis punctatus. The sequence continues at coordinate 2,131,466 of JALIGW010000047.1, forward strand.
TAGATATAAACTTAATGTAAACCGCTCCAAACTTGATTGCAAAAAATTCGACTTCAACAACAGAGTGGTCAATGCCTAGAATACATTACCTGACTCAATTGTTTCTTCCCCAAACCCCAAAAACTTTAACCTTAGATTATCTACCATCGACCTCACCCCATTCCTAAGAGGTCTGTAAGGGGCATGCATAAACGCACAATCGTGCCTACCGTTCCTGTCCAAATGCACCCATATATTTATAATTCTTGTACTCATAATTATGCTTGTACTATTTATATATATATATATATATATATATATATATATATATATATATATATATATATATATATATATATATATATATATATATATATATATATACATACATATATATATATATATATATATATACAATCATGTTTATACTTTGTGTATACTTTGCTTGTTATATACATTTGATAATAATAATAATAATAATAATAATAATAATAATAATAATAATAATAATAATAATAATAATAATAATAATAATAATAATATCCTCAGATTTCCTGCCTGAGCAGGGGGTTGGACTAGGAGACCTCCAGGGTCCCTTTCAACTCTGTTATTCAGCTTCCTCTTCCTATTTTCCCCACAACAACCCTGTGAGATGAGTTGGGCTGAAAGTAGTATCCCAAGGTCACCCAGCTGGCGCTCATGGGTAAGAAGAGACTAACTCAGCCTCCTGCTTTCTAGCCTGATGCCTTAATCACTAGACCAAATTGTATAATCTTTTGAGACCAAAGATCAGCCTTATAAGGTGGGTTTCATGCCTAATAGGAATCTGAATTCTTTTGGCTGGAACTGGTCTCATCACATCTGAATTCTGGAATAGCCTTGGTAGGGAAAATCCCTTGACTGACAAAGTTTTATATAAAGCCTTTTTATGTTTGGCCTCCTCACTTGTTACATTTTATTTTTAATGTCTTATCAGAGCAGTAATTGCCTTACTGTTTTGGCTTATTGCATTATATTTCCCTGCATTTCTTATGCTCTTGTTTTGTGAGAATGCCTTTTTAATAGCCAGAGGAAACCTTGAAGCATTTTAACCAAAATAGTTTTATATTTAACTTTCTCTAAACTATTAATAAACTGGAATTATCCCCTTATTGCAGAGAAGGTGCTGAGAGGAACGCTCCAACCTTATATAAGTCTACTACTCTGAAGTAAGTCTTATGTAGTTGAGTGATGCTTGCTTTCAGGGAAGAAGATGAAGCGCTGCAATTTTATGTTATAGTCTGTAAACGTAAGTCTGAGAATAAGTCTTGCTCACACAGGGAGGACTTACATTGGCAAAAGCTGAGCGGTGAGGCTACAAAACAAATTACTGCAAAGGGACAGGATATTCACCAAACTCAGCAGTATGTGTTTCTCTGTACTGACTCAAAATGCTGCATTTGCAAAGCAAGTTAGGTTGTCAACCATGATTGACCAACTATTATGGCTAAGCCAAAGACAAACAAACCGTATAATGTTTTAGAGTGCTACATGAATCAGATCATTACACCATAACAGTTTTGTTCTGATTTAATGTGTTCTGTGAATAAATCTATTGCAGCTTCTAAGGCAGCGCTTACGGAATAGGAATATTCTTTATTGGCCAAGTAGTGATTGGACACACAAGGAAATTGTCTTCGATACATAAGCTCTCAGTGTACATACAAACAGCAAGGTGATAAGTCATAGATCATAAATTAGCACAGTGGTCTTAACTCTGGGCAACTTTGAGATAGGTGGACTTCAACTCCCAGAATTCTCCAGTTAGTATGCTGTGGGGAATTCTAGGAATTGAAGTCCAGACATCTTAAACATTTTGAGGCTGAAGAACACTGGTTTAGCAAGTGTGAACACAGCTGCAGTAAACTGTAGAGGCAGAATAAGTCAGTAATTCTACTGTATATGGAGAAAGGCAAAAAGTGATATATTTATAGGAAGCTAAGTTTATGTGAAACATAGACAGAACTGTAAGGAGGGAAACATTAGGGTGTAACCCAGCAAGATTCATTGGGCGCTATCAAACAAAATGAAATTCAATGGTGATAAAAGTAAGGTTCTACATTTAGGCAAGAAAAACAAAATGCACAGGTACAGTATATGTGGTACCTTGCTCAACAGTAGTAACTGTGAGAGGGATCTTGGAGTCCTAGTGGACAACCATTTAAATATGAGCCAGCAGTGTGCAGCAGCTGCCAAAAAAGCCAACACAGTTCTAGGCTGCATTAACAGAGGGATAGAATCAAGATCACGCGAAGTGTTAATACCACTTTATAATGCCTTGGTAAGGCCACACTTGGAATACTGCATACAGTTTTGGTCGCCACGATGTAAAAAGGATGTTGAGACTCTAGAAAGAGTGCAGAGAAGAGCAACAAAAATGATTAGGGGACTGGAGGCTAAAACATATGAAGAACGGTTGCAGGAACTGGGTATGTCTAGTTTAATGAAAAGAAGGACCAGGGGTGACATGATAGCAGTGTTCCAATATCTCAGGGGTCGCCACAAAGAAGAGGGAGTCAAACTTTTCTCCAAGGCACCTGGGGGTAGAACAAGAAGCAATGGGTGGAAACTAATCAAGGAGAGAAGCAACTTAGAACTAAGGAGAAATTTCCTGACAGTTAGAACAATTAATCAGTGGAACAGTTTGCCTCCAGAAGTTGTGAATGCTCCAACACTAGACATTTTTAAGAAGCTGTTGGATAACCATCTGTCTGAAGTAGTGTAGGGTTTCCTGCGTAAGCAGGGGGTTGGACTAGAAGACCTCCAAGGTCCCTTCCAACTCTGTTATTATTATTATTATTAAGCATATGTTACTTTTAGGCATTCTCTTGTTCCTGCCGGTGCGGTTAATAGCTGTTGTTCGGCGCAGAGCCGAAGACGCTGCTGCCGTTCGCAGCGCGGGAGCTTTTCCCGGGCGCTTTCCCCGCCCGCATGGACGCCGCAAATTGCGTTCTTTTGCCCTCTGCGCATGCAAAACGCTTTGCGCATGCGCAGAGGGCAAAAGAACGCAATTGGCGGCGTCCATGCAGGTGGCGGCAGCGCCTGGTGAAAGCCCCCGCACCGCGAACGGCAGCAGCGTCTTTGGCTCTGCGCCGAACAACAGCTATTAACCGCACCGGCAGGAACCCACCTCTGCTCCCAGGCCATCTAGATAAATCCTGGCTATTTACCTGACTGCATGGGAACTATAATAATTGGAACTTAAAATCTGTAATTGGTGCATCTGGGGCTAGCATCCGTACCCACTAGTAATGTTAACAATAGAGGCAACAAGAAGTGATGAGCATGCACTTGATTTAACAGGAACGACCACTTAATTCAATGCCAATAACTACCAGATCCTGTAATGTTTGCATTTTGAATACGTTCACTAATGATGAAATCTGGCACATAAGAGGATGCAGGTGAATAACAATGCAAAGTGCTTCCTACAGCTAAATCTCCAGCCATCATCATCTGAATGAAAAAGAGTCACATAAACTTTTATGATAGGTAGGTAGGTAGGTAGGTACCAGTAGGTAGGTAGATCAGACAGATGGACAGACTGTTATAATGTACAGGAGCTCGGTAAAGAAAATGCAGACTGCGGTAAATAGTATTGATGAGTTTCAAAATTCAGGAAAACATTTGCCTGAAATGACTCTTTGCGGGCTTTGTACTGTGCTACATCTGCTCAAATAGAATGAAAGGTGTTCTACAGAGGCAATCGGCTGCCCTCCGTAATTTTGGCCTGTTATTTAGATGTTTTGCATAATTGCATCACAGCAACAGCAAAGTGAAAATACAAAATCCTATGCATAGGGAGTGAGGAAAATAGTTTCTGCAATATATATGGGTGGGGGGAGGCATTGCATGGTAAATTCCCATCACCACCACAACCAATTGTGGTGTAATGAATGTTTGCACTAGCACAATCCCATGGAAAACTTAAATTAACCAGCCTTTCCTCTCCCAGGTACTGTGTAGCTTATTGCTTCTAAACATCTTGCTGTTTCTCTCTCACCTTGCAGACCTACTTCTTCACAAGACATCATTTGAAAAGGCCTGGCCGGTCCCCAGTATACTTCTACTTGCAGTGATTTCTTTGGAGCAATGTCTCGTTCTGTATATCTTGCCTTTTATTAGAAGCTAGAGTTAAAGAACTTGTACCCTCCAGATACCGCTATGCTAAATTCTCAGCACTGGTCACTCTCTGACTGAGGTTGGGAATTATAGTTCAGCAACCCCAAAACACTTCCAAATACTTCATAAAAAAGGAATCCATTTTCACTCTTATGGGTGGTCTTTGACTTCCTCAGTCTCTGGTCCTTTCCCAGAGGCCCGGGAGTTTGAGGGTTCTGTGCAAGATCTTAGCCGTTCCTAGCACTGCACTCTTCTGGACAGAGAGAATCAGAAACAGAGTAGAGCTGGAAGGGACCTTGGAGGTCTTCTAGTCCAGCCCCCTGCTCAAGCAGGAGACCCCATACCATTTCAGATAAGTGACTGCCCAGTCTCTTCTTAAAAACCTCCAGTGACGAAGCATCCACAACATCTGAAGCTGTTCTTTGGTTAATTGCCCTCACTGTTAGGAAGTTTCTCCTCAATTCCAGGTTGCTTCTCTCCTTGATTAGTTTCCATCCATTGTTTCTTGTCTTGCCTTCTGGTGCTTTGGAAAATAAGTTGATCCCTTCTTCTTTGTGGTAGCCTCTCAAACACTGGAATACTGCTATCATGCCCCCCTCTCCAGTCCTTCTTTTTTCTAGACTTAACTCTAGAGAGCTCAGATGTCATTCCAGAGATCCTGAGATCCATTTGAGCCACTTTCCCAGCTCAGGAGTCAAAGCCCCGAGTGCTTCTACCACAGTGGGATCACTTTGACCTTTACTTTCTTCATCCTCTCCAGTTCCTCCTTCAGGCCCTGGTCCTTCTACAGTTTCTCATATTTCTTCTTCCTGATTTGCTATCACTTGGCACCACTACATCTATCACCATCGCTATCTTCTGGTCTTGGTCTACTACCAAGATGTCTGGTTTATTGGCCAGTATCTGCCTGTCTGTCTGTATCTGGAAGTACCACAGGATCTTAGCCCTCTTATTCCCCACAACTTTCTGTGGGATCCCCCATCTAGACTTAGAAAGTTCTAGCCCATGTTCTGTAAAATGTTTCTGTACACAATGCCAGCTAATTGGTTGTATTGTTCAGTGCCTGCATCTTATACCTGGTCACTATGTGTTGGTCTGTCTCTGAGGCCTCATTGCATAATCTGCACCTCAAAGAAATCCTATTACTGGGAAGGGTGATTAGAAAGAAGTTGTGACTCTTAGCTTTGATCATGATACCATATTGAGTTTTTTTTTCATTTTCCCCAACTTATTTCCCTGCATATAAAGCCGATATAATGGGCTGGGTTCATTCATTATAGTAAGTCGAAAGTTCCGTGTATTCTGAACACCCAAGCAATGCAGTTTATAAAGCATAGGGTTTGACTACACTTATATGAACCAGCTAAATAGGGTTCATTCAGCAAATACTCTAAAACAAACTATAGTTCAGAATGATGTGTAAACCTAATGATTTGGTTTAGTGAGGGAAATTGATTCAAAGGAATGTGAGGCAAGAGAAGGGTAGTGCTTTAAACATTATTTAAAAGTTGGCATAGTATTTGTATAGGGTAAGAGATACTAGATGAAAAACCTGATATGGCTTTGCTACGCTGTAACCACTTGGCTTTAGTAAAGTGTACTTTCCCAGTGATGGAGTCAAGAGTCTTTCTTTTCTAACTGACCAAGTTGGGAGGGCTGACACTTGTAATGATATTGAAACACAATTTCATTTATATCCTATCTTGCCTTTCTATTCACACGGGCCTACATGGCAGCCAAGGCTCCCTATCATCTCGTATATAGGTAATCCTTGAATTAGGATCACAGTGGATCCCAAAATTTCCATTGTTGTGCAAGGCAGTTAGTAAGTGAATGGCACCCCATTCTATGACCTTTTTCTTTGGGCCACAGTGGTTAAACGAATTAGCACAGTTATTAAGTGAATCATCCAGTCGTTGAATGAACCTGGCTTTTCCCATTGACTTTGCTTATTAGAAGCTGGCTGGTGATCACATGACCCCGGGACAAATAATTGTCCTAAATACATGCCAGTTGCCAAGTGCCTGGATTTTGATCACAAGACCATGGGAATGCTGCAATGGTTGTAAGTTTGAAAACCAATCATAAGTTGTTTTTTCAGTGCTGTTGTAAATGGTCACTAAAGAATTGTTTTAAGTTGAGGACTACCTGTACCCTGTTCAGTTCCCAAAAAGACTATGAGCGGGTTACAGTAATAATAAAGTAAAAAAAAAAAAACCAAACCCAATGACAATCAATGTCCTAACCAAGAAACAATCCTAACACCCTCCTCCTGTAGTAAGTAGGGTGACCATACCCATTACTTGCAAAAGAACATTAAATGGTTGCAGAAAACAATTTATAATAAATCTGTAGCCTAAATTCCCAAGCACTCCACATATAAGTAGTAAAAGAAAAGAGATCAGATAGAAATGTTTAGGAGCTCAAGAGAACAAGCAGTTTGGGCACCTCACTTGGAAGAACAGCAGGGTCAGAAGTTCTTTTCTTAACAGTCTCCTCTATAAAAGAAAAGTTACCCTGAACTGAACTTTAAATGATGAGTTTAGCATCTAGGCCTAAAAGTCCCAAGAATACCTGGTGATAACAGCAGATCCAGGGGTGGGCTGCTGGTGGTTTTCAGGGGTTCGGGAGAACCCCTAGCTAAGATTCTGTGCAGTTCGGAGAACCCCTAAATCTCACTCCTGGCTGGCCCCATCCTGTCCACCCCACCCCATCCCTTCCAGGAGTCTCCCCATGGCCCGTTTTGGATGCCAGGTAAGTGCAAGGTGCACATGGAGGCTCGGGGAGGATGAAAAACGGGCCTACCAGAAGTTCGGGAAGGTTGGAAACGAACCTGTTTCCGGCCTCCAGAGGGCCTCCGGATTCTGGGGAGGCCGTTTTCGCCCTCCCAGAGGCTCAAGGAAAGCCTCCGGAGCCCAGGGAGGGCAAAAACACCCCCCCCCCTGTGGTGCAGGAGGCTGACTAGGCCACGCCCACCATGGCCACGCCCACCCAGCAACTGGGCAGATAAACCCTTGCTAAAATTTTTGAAGCCCGCCCCTGAACAGATCAGCCTTACTGGCTGCATTGGCATGGCCCAGTTACTCAATTAACTTTGATTCCTTTTTTTCTGAGAGGAAGGTAGCTGAGCATATTGTAAGAACCCTGCCTCAGGGGTGAAATCCATCAGGTTCTGACAGGTTCTGGGGAACCGGTAGTGGAAATTTTGAGTAGTTTGGAGAACTGGTAGCGGAGATTTTGAGTAGATCAGAGAACCGGCAAATACCACCTCTGGCTGGCCCCAGAGTGGGGTGGGAATGGGGATTTTGCAGTATCCTTCCCCTGAAGTGGGGTGGGAATGGAGATTTTGCAGTATCCTTCCCCTGCCATGCCCACCAAGCAACACCACGCCCACCAAGCCATGCCCACAGAACCAGTAGTAAAAAAAATTTGGATTTCACCACTGCCCTGTCTGTGTGGTTAGAAGTTGCGTGAAACCAGACAGTTGGGTTAATTGAACAAAGACTCAGGGCTAAAATGAATTTTGGATTCCGATGTGAATGCAAGGCAGCACCTACCGTCCCAGACAGCAGCATTTTATTTATTTATTTATTTATTTATTTATTTATTTATTTATTTATTTATTTATTTGTTTGTTTGTTTGTTTGTTTGTTTGTTTGTTTATTTAATGCTCTTATATGCCGCCCTACTCCCTGGGGACTCAGGGCGGTGTACAACATTTTAAAGAACAGCTAAATAATCTACTTTAAAACAATTTAAAATACATTTAAAAGGAACAAACAAGGCATATATGCGTGGGGGGGACCAGAATGAAAATCGTCTCAACACCCTGCCTGCAGGAAGAGACAAGTCTTCACGGCTTTTCGGAAGGCCAGCAAGGTGGGGACAATTCGTATCTCTGGGGGTTCCAGAGAGCAGGGGCCCCAACAGAGAAGGCCCTCCCCCTAGGCCCCGCCAGCCAACATTGTTTGGTTGACGGGACCTGGAGGAGACCCACTCTGTGGGACCTAACCAGTTGAAGGGAAGTATGAGGTAGGATGCAGTAGCATTCATAGGTAGCATTCCTATGAATTAAGGAATTAATCTCTCCTATGTGCAAGAGTGAGCAGCAGCTAAAATCTCAATAGCAAGGCCCACCCTGAGAGAGGTTCTCCCATCTCTCCCATCAATAGATGTTCCTATTCATTCCATTCTATTTGTCATACATTCACAGGTTGCAAATATACAGCTGAACTTCTAAATCGCATATGTATGGAAAATTGCTTGGGAGTATCATTGAGAGTAGCAAACAGAATCTCCTATGTTACACTGTAGGCCAACCAGGAAGACTGGATAAAAAGCTTTCTTGGTCAATTTGCTACACATTCCATTCATACTCAGATCATACGCCTGCAACTTCCTTCAGGCTAGATAGAAGATACAATTTTTCAAACTATTTACATGGGATGCTATGACTTTGCTCAGACTGGACGGGTCAATGTTCATTGTTCCAGTTCTGGGAGATAGTTGACAAGGATTTTAGAAGTAGAATGAATGCCTTAAGTCTCTGCGGTACCTAAGTTACATGTGTCTTACATACACCTCAAACATCCCACAAAAACAATATTTTCCTTCTGAAGGGTCTCTGGAGGCTGTAAAATAATTGGTGGGGCTTGTGGATTGTGCAGTTGTGATTTAAAAAAAATAAAGATGGATTATATTCCAGTTTGCCATAAGAAAGAATGAATGGAAAAGATTCCCCAATTGTATGGAATAAGATGCATAGGATTTTTTAGGAATGGTGACACACCATCATGAAGGTGTCCTATATTGTTATATTGGTTTACAATAGAGTGACTGTACCATATTCTGAGTTTTCTAGAAAATTATAGCATCAGTTCAGGAAAGCAGTTTTCCCCAAGCATGCTTTCTCCAACCAGCTCATGCTGGTTAGGAAATATAGAAATCGAAGCCCAAGACTTACAAAATTGAAAGCCCTAAAAATGTGACCTTTTCAATAGGCTGTACTGCTGGACAATAGGGTATTTTGTTATTGTTCTTTTATTGTGGTTTTTTCTTAATTGTATTGCAGGTCACCTACACTCATTTTGGCAATTGATATCAGTTAGTCAGCCTTATCAGTTGAGTTAGTAAATAGATTAACCAATGAATAAATACACCCAGAGGACATCAGATTGAAAATGACTTGATTAAGATAAACCTTGCCTCACAAAAGCCAAGCCTAGGCATGGCTCTCTCTGTGGAGTGAGCTAAGGGTATTCATTAGGCCAGAGGTCTTCAAACTTGGCAACTTTAAGACTTGTGGGCTTCAACTCCCAGCTATGCTGGCTGGAGAATTCTGGGAGTTGAAGTCCACAAGTCTTAAAGTTGCCAAGTTTGGGAACCCCTGCATTAGGCAGAAAACCCACATCAGACTCTGTTCTGAACCACAGCAATCCAATTTCAGCAGCCACTCCATCCATCTTTGAAGTGATTGTTTTCCATTCACTCTAACATCATATAACATTTAGACAGAGGGAACATCTTAGAAAAAATGAAGCTCCCCCATAATTCCACCTCCATTTACTTCTTCTGCAAAGGAGGTATCTAAAATGTCCTTTCCTGTGAAGATGATTTATTCTTAGAGATGGAGAAAGCTTTAGGATGAAGGGGAGGTTGGGGTTAATTGGTGCAGAAGTCACAAAGTGATTCATGGCTCCCCATAGAAGTGGAAAAAGTGATATTTCACTGAGAATTCCAGTGGGGAGATGTGTCCTCTGAGTCTTCAAACAACATTTTCTCCAACTCTTTGAAAAAGTGTGAGAAAGGGGACATGCACATGCATATGAACACAATCCATATTACAGATAGAACGGAAATAAATTTTCACTGGAACTCCCAGCAAATAACTAAATAGTAATTTAAAAAAAAACTTGAATATACAGGGAGTGCCCCTCTGCCCACCAAGCCCCAGCAATGCACAATGTGCCAACTTTCCACAACTCAGTTCTTTCAACTTGTGGGAGAACAAATACCATGGTAGCTGGTATGTGTGTCAGGAGTTGTAATCTGAACACTTTTGGAGACACTAAATTGGAAAAGGTTGGAGTATAGGTAGTCCTCATTTAGCAACCATAACTGTGATTGACAACTTAATCGAAGTAATTGCTAAGTAAAACCACAATTGTGCTTATGGTCTTACTTCAGTTTTCCTTTGCTTTACAGACCTGTGAATGTCACAAATGCAAGAACAGGTCACAAAATTACTTTTTCATCTCTGTCATAACTTTGAAAGGTTACTAAATGGGGCATGTGTACAAAAACATGACAATCCAATGTTTTCATGCATTTTTTTTTTTAATGTGACAGGACATTTTTGGGGGAAGAATTTGTTTCCGCTGCAAGCACACTTTGGAGCAATGGAAGCTAGCCCAGGGTTAGCTTCCTCAGCTGACAGAGAAACTAACCTAACTGATCAACATTAAGAAACAAATTATTATAGTTCGCGCCAGGGGTGGGTTCTACTTACCTTTGCCACCAGTTCGCATCGCGACATTTCACACACGTGCGTCCCCTCGTGCAATTTGGCTTGCACGCATGCTCAGAAGCAGGAATGAGCCCGAAACACAGCTGAGGAGCTCATCAGCTGTGCTTTGGGTGAAGAAATAAGGGTCAGAATTCACCTGCGGGCAGGTGGGAGGACCCTTTTTCAAGCCGCGGAAGGGGAAAAATTCGCACAAAATTAAAAAAAAATGGCGGTGCACACGGAACGGCACCGACAGTGACGTCACCAACGGGCTGCTATAGGTTCGGGCAATCCAGTCTGAATTGGGAGGAACCCACCCCTGGTTCGCGCTGAAGTCACCAGTACGGATCAAGATGGATGGGGAACAAGAAACATGGTTGAGAAATGAACAGTTAGACTTCTAGCTGTTGTAGAGGTTTGTTTTCGTTGGAGCAGTCCCTAGGGATTCTCATCCACAGTCCTTCTATCTCTCAGCAAAACAGAACTCAAAATGACAGCCAAGGGGGCTGTTTTGGCTATCATAAAACTGATGGAGTCTAGGTCAGACCGAAATTTAGTGAAGCACTCAAGACTCAGCTGCGTTTGACTCATTAGCTACCCTCCATCCCCTGGGAGTATTAAATACAGCGCAGAGTCCAAGGGGATATTGCCTTCATGCCATATTTGTTATATATATTTCAGCACAGACATCAGAGGCAACTCAGGTCAGAGGTAATGGCCTTATTCAGAGGTTTTCTGTCCCTCCTGTTCTCTTCTTTGAAGTCCCTGTGGTGAGCTGCTGAAGTCTGCAAGTCCAATTCTAGACTAAAGGTTACAGAATGTATCTATCCACCAGTGGAAAAGTTATATAGGAATGACTACACACAGCCCTTACAACCAGAGGTAAGTTCCTGCCGGTTCGGACTGGTTCTCTAGAACTGGTAGCGGGAATTCCCCCCCCCTCACCGAACCGGCAGCGATGGCCGGCTGGACACGCCCCCGAACCAGTCCTCTGGCTTGAAATCCGTCCACCGGCGCCAAATTTACATGAAAATAACCCTCTGCGCATGCGCAAAGCCTCCTGCACATGCGCAGATGAGTTTAACCTGGGAGCGACAGGTGCTACACTTGCGTGCGTACGCAAAACATGCACTTTCGGCGCAACCCCAAACCAGTAGTGAAGGTAAGTAGAACTCACCCCTGCTTACAACCATTTGTTTAGCAACTGTTTGTAGCTACAATGACACTGAAAAATGTGACTTACAACCACTCCTCGTACGTATGACCATTGCAACATCCCCAAGATCTTGGCAACCAGGATGTATTTAGGATGGTTGCAGTATTCTGTGGTTGTGCAATCACAATTTGTGACTGTCCCATTAGACTTCCATCAAACAAAGTCAACAGCGAAAGTCAGAATCACTTAACAACTACATTATTCACTGAACAATTGTGGCAAAAGTTATAAGGTGTGACTCATTTAACAACCACCTTGCTTAGCAATGGAAATTCTGGTTCCTATTGTGGTTGTAAATTGAGGACAACCTGTATGCAACTATTCCTTCTTCTAGAAACCCTGGGAATGATAGTTCCAGAAAAGAAACTTACCATCTTACTATTATCAACAAAGTATAGTGCCTGAGTTTCTTTTGGAAAAGCTATAACAAAATGTATTGGCACATACTTATTCGTAGCATACGTTTGCCCTTAGTCCATATTGTTTAGCTATTCAGAGTCATTCCGCTTGGAGTAAATACATAAAGTGCTACTAATGTCAATTTCTAGTAGTTCCTACAGTGCCTGGGTATGACAGGAATATTTTATATATTTTTCCTTACAGCTTCTTCTTAAAAAATATACTTTTCCCACCAGCTTTTTACAGCAGGGAAAACGGCTTCTGTATGTACAACAGTTCCCCAGTTGGAGCACAAACCAACTATAAATCATTAACATACCCAGTGTCAATGAACACTGCAGGAGAAGAAAGTTACAATCAATCTAGGCCTCTCAGAGTCACTGCAACACTGAGATGGGCGACATATAAATTTAATAAATAAAATCTATCACGCCAACCCTGAACTGCATCAGGGTTGGCACGACAGGTAGCTTGCTGTCTACCATTAGCTAATGAAAAAAACCTGAACTGCTATATAATGAGTCCTGGTATGATATGTGCAGCCCAGAGGTGGGTTCCTACAGGTTCGGACCGGTTTTATGGAACCGTTAGTAACTTGGCGGCCTGGGTCGCTGGAACCAGCAGCGACCCAGGCCTGCCATGCCCCAAGCTGTTTCTCTCGGTGGCGCCAAGCTGTTTCTCTCGGTGGTGCCATAGGCGCCACCACCTTGTTTTTTTAGAAACTTGTTTTTTTAGTACTGCGCAAGCACACCCGCGCGTCCGGGAGCGAACCGGCAGTAGCAGAATCCGGAACCCACCCCTGGTGCAGCCCATATACCAAAGAAATGCCACCTATAATGCCAAGCATCAATATGCTGACCATATATTTCTCCCAGAAAATTAGATGATTTTCTATAATGGATTTAAATCCCCAGAGAGCAAAATCTCAGGGGCAAACCTAACATGTACATAGCTGAAATAATTAAGATATTTTTTAACTACAAATAGTGATAGGCTTGCCTCTTTTTGAAACAAAGAATAAGAGCACCATTTCAGGTAGCAGCTGCTGGAAAGTTGTGGCAAGGTGCTAAAACCATGTTTTATATGCTTATATATGCTATACAAGATGTTTTCCCTGCATGTTGCTTTCAGGTATGATGGACGATCCCATTCCAACCCAATGTTGGAGTAAGATTCAAGTTACTTCATGTTTTAAATATGGAAAGAGAGAGAGGTTTTGCCCCCAGCTATAAAAAAAGGGTAAAACCAGCTTCAACAACCTACTTGATATTAAAAGCATGGTGTGATCTTAACCTATGTAGGGGTAGGTAACCAGAATGCAGATCACAAGGGCCAACCCCGGTTACCATAGTGGTTAAAGATTCCACCAGAGGTGGTATTCAGCAGGTTCTGGAGAACCAGTAGCAGAAATTTTGAGTAGTTCAGAGAACCGGTAAATACCACCTCTGACTGGCCCCGCCCCCATCTATTCCCTGCCTCCCGAGTCCCAGCTGATCGGGAGAAAAATGGGGATTTTGCAGTATCCTTCCCCTGGAGTGGGGAGGGAATGGGGATTTTGCAGTATCCTTCCCCTGCCACGCATACCAAGCCACACCCCACCCACCAAGCCCTGCCCACAGAACTGGTAGTAAAAAAAATTGAATCCCACCACATTCCACCATCAGAATTTGGTGATTTCATGGGCAATTTTCAGCAGTTTTCTTCTTGGTAGAAAACAATCAATAAAATAAAAGAGGAAATGGATGTGCTAAGCTTATGCAAGACTAAACACACCAATTTTCATCCTTAAAACCCCCAACCTATCCCCAAAAGAGAAATATTGTTCCTTGTATTTCCCAGACCAATTTTCTTTTAAAGCCCAAAAGACCCTTGATTGCTTTTAACTTTCTGGAATAGAGTAAGGAAAGTTAGTACCATACAGTTTTTCAAACATACGTTCAACGGGACAGATGTATGCTTGACTTAATGAAGGCCTCTTGATAAAAATACATCTTCTTCTTGTAGCCTCTGCTGAGGAGCTGATGTAATGAGGAAATATAAACTGCCTCCAGCTTTGCAGTGTGTTTCACTTGATGGGTTTAGCTAGATGGTGCACAAGTAAGGAAAGCTTATTAAAAATATTTTACCTGTATATGCAGAAGTCTAGTGAAGTCCATGCAAAATCTCATAACATTGGATCCTCCTTCTTGTCATAAATGGGTCAGCCAAATGCCTCTATATAGAAATGTCCTCTGTCCTTTCAGTAGCTTTGCAAGAATTCTGCTTTCTGATGGTATTATCAAAACATAGAAGCTCGCTGAATCGGAAGGTGAAGATGAGCTTTGGATGTGTCCTTCCTAAATGGGAATGGTCACTTGCAGGAAATGTCTCTCACATCTGGCATTCCCTCTTGAATCTTCTTTTGGGTCTTTTTCTAACATCACCATGGAACTGTTTGGACAAAACATAACATTCCTGAGTGAGAACATAAGCACGGGTATGATTTAATTTTGAGTATTATCAAGTTTTGGAAGATCACTGGGCATATTTGCAATTTTGAAAGGTTTTCTTGGGAGTTGTCATAATATAGCTGTCATGGAGTGTAACTGTCATTGTGAGTGTACACCAGTGGCAAGAGACCCATTTCGCAAAACAGCAAATGACTCAGTTCGTAAGCCATCTCAAGCCATTGAAGCAAAAATATTAAAAGTACAACGAAATGGAAGACATTGTGGGACTATCATGAGCAATTATGAAGAAACCAGCTTAGTGTTTTGTGGACATAAAAAATAATGTCTGTGACTGTCATTTTTCTCACCTCCCACCTCCAGTGAAAACTGTCTTCCTTATAAATCATGACAAAGGATCAGCAAAACAATTCAAGCACATGCACTAAGATAAGTGGGCAGGAATTAGACATGTGCACCTCCTATGCATGTTTTCCCAGATGTCAATTTATGGAATAATTAAAATTTGCCTTCCTGGATCAGACCAAGGCCCATCTTCATTTAGTATTTTATTTCACACGGTGGTGAACCTGGTGCTTCTGGAGCAGGGGTCTCCAAACTTGGCAACTTTAAGACTTGTGGACTTCAACTCCCAGAATTCTCCAGCCAGCTATGCTGGCTGGAGAATTCTGGGAATTGAAGTCCACAAGTCTTAAAGTTGCCAAGTTTGAAGACCTCTATTCTGGAGGCTTACTAATAGGAAATGGAGTCATGGGAATCTCTGCTGTTCTCCTGAAACAGGTGTTGGGATGTATGTGATTCCCAACTCAGGGGTAACATAGAGACTCCAGAACTAGTACTTTTAGATTGAGCTTCCTCCACGACTTTATCCAATCTCCCTTGCAATTCACCCAAGATAATGATCACTACCACATTTTGTAGCATTGAATTTGACAGGTTCATTACATACTGTGTGAAAAAGTACTTTCTTTTGTCTGTTCTAAATCATCTCCGTTACTTTATTGTACATCTCCTTGTCCTAATATTTCAACAGAGGGGGGAAAAGTTGTCTCTGCCCCTTCTGTCCTTGCTGTGCTTGATTTTATATATCTCAACCATGTCCTCGGTCACCTTTGTTTTTTCTTTAAAAAGAAAGTCCTAAACTTCAAGGAATTCAGTAGCTCTCATTTAAGTATGCAAGAGAATGCTACTCTACATGTAAATTAATGTATACTATAGCCAACCTCAATTAGAACAAAAATGAGTAAAAAATTACACAAATTCCATTTAACTCAAAACTTTCTGTAAACCGCACCTTTTTCTATAAGCCTGTCTCCTCTCTCTCTCTTCCCCATTTAACAATGTAGTTCCTTTGTCATCTTGCATCAAAATGACTGTCTTTTGATATCATTGACAACTGATTTGACTTTGACTTATGAAAAAAATCAGGTTTTGCAAGGTTTTCTGGAATGGGATGGTTATGCAAGTTGGGGACTGCCTGTACTAAAAATCTATTAAGATGACGATTTCATTATTGCTGTAATATTAAAATTAAAAGAAATGCATAGAAAGATCAACAAAAAGCAGCAGCTCTCAAAATCATGACATAATCAAGGGCCTTAGTGGTGATGTTAGTGGGGGCAGCGACCAGTGGTGGGTTGCTGCCGGCTTGGACCGGTTCTTTAGAACCAGTAGCAGAAATTTACCGCTGCTCGCCAAACTGGCAGCGATGACCGGCGGTCCATGCTCCCAAACCAGTCCTCCGGTCGCCGCAGCTTGCAAAAAAACCCTCTGCGCATGCGCAAAGGCTTCTGAGCATGCGCAGAGGGTCATTTCTGGGTGTTTTGCACGATGTGACAGTTCCAGGTGTTTTGCGCGACGTGACCATCGCGATGCGAATCGGTAGGGAAGGTAAGTGGAACCCACCCCTGGGGCAGTCCAACGTCTTTGCAATGAAACTCAATCTCTGAGGTGCATTTCTCAAAACTAAACTTGAAAGAAAGGCCTTGTTTAGTTAAGAAGCAGGACAAGAAGCGGGGGGTTGGACTAGATGACCTACAAGGTCCCTTCCAACTCTGTTAATCTGTTAATCATACCGGCAAACTTTAGAGCATGTGTGTATAACTTTCCACCCCAGGGAAGGGCTAAGTGAGGCCCATCAGGATTTTAGGGTAGCCCCCAATGTCTGCTGATATTTTGTTTGTCCATCAGGAGCAAATTCTTATGCCTTCCATCAGGCGGCTTTCTTGCTTTACGGTGTTTGTGCGTATGTGTTTGCGCATGTCCATGTGTACAATAGGCAGAGTATGTGTGCTTGCGAGATGTGAAAAGATTGAAATGTGAAAAGATCAGGATCACAGTACATGTGCGTGCATATGTGATAAATTTAACAAATAGGGAAACCAATTTAAATTAATATTAACTTTTTATTAAGTTCTACTTTACACCTTTATCTCCACACTTTTAAAAATCTTAATTGGTGGCCTCACCCCCTTTTGCAGGGGGCCTTATAAATGCTGCCCAAGGAACTTTCTGTACTACTTTTTGAGCGTCAGAGATGAAGAAAATACTTCAAGCAGAGAGTGATAGCTTGTAAAAGAGAATCAGTTTTCCATGTTAAATGATTTGTTTCTCCTCTTCCAGTACTACACCCCTCCTCCTCTACCCAGTTCTCCTTTTGACTAGTGAGATTTGTGTTGTACTCATTGGTTAAATCATGTCAAGATGTGTTTTATAGCTAGTAGTCAACAGTTATTAAAAGCTATAAGGGAGTGTTTCAGAAAGCACCCTCATTGCTCAGTAATGAAGTCATGTTTTAAACTATGCGCTATGAAAAAGACTAGAGGAAAGAAAGATCCCTTGATAACCAACATTTTATTTCTCACCACACCTGAGAATCTAAATTGTCACTTCCACACTTTGCCCCAGAGCCAAAATGGCTTTACATAGTAAATAAGTTTAAATTGGGTTTATGAGTATGGTGAAAGAGGCACAACCAAAATGTATATTTTAAATCAATGTGTCTCAACCTTGGCCTCTTGAAGATGGATGGACTTGAACTCCCAGAATTCCCTAGCCAGCAATTGGGAATTCTGGGAATTGAAGTCCACCCATCTTCAAGGGACTAAGGTTGAGAAAAAACTGTTTTCAATTATTCTAATTAAAGTCTGGTTGCTTTCATTCATTTGGAACTTCTTTTGCTAGCCAAGAAAAGAATAAAGAACACTTTTAAGACCATAATTCCTAAAATAATTCTTTGACATCAGAATATGTCCACAGCTTTCAAAACAGTCAACTATTAGAGGTAGCATCAGGGCTCCATTAGTATTTTTCCACACCACTAGAGAGACAGAATTCTTCAAGAGGTAGGACAGATTTCCATATTATAAATGTGCTAGCCTATTTTACCGCCACCCTCTGGCAACTATTCTTCTGAGTCATGGGTTCAAACACAACACTGTGATTCATACCCAGACGAGGAACCCATGCAGAAAACATTTGCTTTATTGCAAGAGTGAAATTTGTGCTGATTGGGGAGGTGGACAGCTATTATAGAGACTTACCTCAGTGTTTTATTTCGTCCCGTCCCCCCCAGCCTATAGAGGTTTATACAGTCAGGTTTACTTTTTATGCTGACCTATGTTTCTAAGAAGCCATTATGCCTGCAAAGTCTGCTCATGAAAAAGGCCTAGCAATGAAATAACAGGAAGTGTAGGACCCAATTTGGAATGTATACCGTTCTTGTCACTCTGTCTCAAAATATCTGTCTGGTAAGAGTAGATTTGAGACAGAGAGAAAAGAAAGGAGGGAAGTCTGCATTAATGACTTATAGCATCATCTAGTCATCCTGTGGTTGTGACAATACAACTGTAATGAGGACAGCTTTGTAACACTTTGGCCTTCAGTTATGGTTGGATAATGCTGTGCAGATGCTATAAGTCAAGGAAATTTTCTGTGAATGAACCAACTTTCTTAATTTGGTGTCCTTCAATTATATTAGATGACAGTTCCTAGAGGTAATCAAAAAAGTCAAGACTGTGACCACAATGTTGAGGTCAACATTTGCATAGCATCTTCACATTTTTTACAAAATAAAACTATATTTTGTGGACACCGCTGACATTTTGCATAATTTTTACTGACTTGGGATTTTGTACTTTTGATCCAGCATTTCTGGAGAGGATCAAATTAAGGAAACTGGATTAAGCTTCTCAAAGGTGTAAAGATTTAAAAAGTTCAGGGCTACCAAAATGGGGTGCAGATTAAGAATGTGGCCACAGATTGTAAAACCGTAATCTTTAAACATTTTGAGAGTGGGCATGGCTACTTAAGGGACAAAATTAGCACCTTAAAGCTTGTAAAGCACTGACATACTCATTCCACCCC
Source organism: Diadophis punctatus similis (assembly GCA_023053685.1). Lineage (NCBI taxonomy): Eukaryota > Metazoa > Chordata > Lepidosauria > Squamata > Dipsadidae > Diadophis > Diadophis punctatus. Next base: position 2,150,538 of record JALIGW010000047.1, read on the forward strand.
TTAAAAAATTGATCTCTACCAGTTTTTTTTCCTTTGGGACTAGAGCAAATGGGCTGCTGCAAGTTTTAAAAAGCAAATTTAATTCCCTGCTCTCAGACTATTGCTACCTTTAGGCAAAGGGAAGTTGATTTCACCCTTTCTTTAAAGGACCCAAGGATAAAACAGTGGTTTAATTCAGTGAAAGACAATTTTAATCAGCCTGAAAATCAGCATGAGATTTGTGTTTTTACTGCACGGTCAGTGGACTAATGGGCTACAGGCAGGGGTGGATTCCAACTTACCTCGCTGCCGGTTCACTTCCACCCACACCACGTGGCCACGCCTTGTGGGCACACGTGCATGCGCAGTACAAAAAATCCTGATTTTTTTTTTAAAAAATGCCAAAAACAAAATGGCGACCACATGCACAGTGCTGGAAACTGCGCATGCACAGAAGAAAAAATAAATTTAAAAAAAATTCGATTTTTTTTAGGAAAAATAAAATTAAAAAAAAGATGGTGGTACCCACGGACGTCACCAGTGGACCGCTACTGGTTCAGGCAAACCGGTCCGAACCGGGAGGAACCAACCCCTGGCTACAGGTTTTAAACATCGTGATCCATTGATCCATTTTGTGTCAATACTTTCAATCTAAACCAATTAGCAAAAATTGAAATAGCTCAAGATATAAAAGTGAATGGTAGCAGAATCACTCAAGGTAAATAAATAACTTTTGCAGTCTGTTTAAAGCAGGGGTCCCCAAACTTGGCAACTTTAAGACTTGTGGACTTCAACTCCCAGAATTCTCCAGCCAGCTATGCTGGCTGGAGAATTCTGGGAGTTGAAGTCCACAAGTCTTAAAGTTGCCAAGTTTGAAGACCTCTGCTTTAAAGATATTTCTGAAGATTTCTTCCAAGGTAAGTTCTCTCACTAAGAGGGCCGTATCAGAGGATGAGCAGAAAATACCATGACGAAATAGCTTTGGATTCCGCCTGGCTAGCTTTGAGTATCTTTCTAATCAGAAAGTATCTTTCCAAATGTATCATGCCAGCAGCTACAACTATCCATGAGGAACAATGAGAGTTTCAACATTTTATACTGCCCAGCACTGCAGGAGTTCTCCATCAACACAGGAACTTATTTTCCACACAACTGCTTACAGAGAGTGGTGTTATAGTAATCTTAATAATAGCAAATTCCATTGCAAAATTTATCTTTTCATATTGGAAATATGCAGCAGTTATTCACAACCTGATGCCCTGCAGATGTTAACCATGCTGGTTAAGCTGAACTGAAGCCCAATACATGACATTCTTGGGGCAAGAGGTTGGGTGAGACGAATACTGAGGTCTGTACAACTACAAAACAAATTGTGACTCTCTGGTCATCAGTGGGTGCTCATCATGCATTCAAGGCAAAATGGAAGCGTGGAGCCTATTAAATGGCTGGTGTAAATGTGACTGCACTCTTCCCTGTGTTTTTGCTACTGTGTTTTTAACTAGTTCAAATAGATAAATTCTGCTGATTGTTTTGAACATAGAACATAGGGTTGGAAAGGACTTTGGAGACTGTCAAACTCTTGATCCGTGGGCCAGATGCATCACGCGCTGGCCACGCTCACGCATGGTTTAGCGAAGGGGGGAAAAGTCCCTATATGTCACGTGATGCTGCCGTGACGATGTGAGTTTGACACCCCTGTTCTAGTCCAACCTCCTGCTCAAGCTGGAGACCTTATGCCCTTCTGGAAAAATGGCTACCCAATCTCTTCTTAAAGGCCTCCAGTAATGGGGAATCCACAACTTCTGAAGGCAAGCTGTTCCACTGATTAACTGTTCTCACTGTTAGGAAATTTCTCCTTAGTTCTAGGTTGGATCTCTATTGATTTTCCACCCATTGTTTCTTGTTCTGCCTTCAGGTACTTTGGAGAATAGGTTGACCCCTTCTTCTTTATGACATGCAGAGGTGGGTTCCTGCCGGAGCTGTCCGATATGTAGCTCCGGTAGGGAGCGGCAGATTTTGCAATTTGCGCACGACCGCTCCGGAGCCCTCTCCGCCGGTCCGTCCCGCGCATCACCATCTTTTTCGGTGAAGTTTTGGGCAATTTTGCTTTTGCGCATGTGCGGAAGCAAAATCTCGCTGAAATCTTTCTCTCGCATGTGTCCCCTTGCAAGATTTTGGTGCGATTTTGTTTTTGTGCATGTGCAGAAGCAAAATTGCGTGAGGGGGCGCACCGGCACCGGTAAGTAAGCAACCCGCCCTTAGTGACATGCCCTCAAGTATTGGAAGACTGCTATCACATTACCCCTTATCCTTCTCTTCATTATACTAGTTCTTGTAAACTGTACATTATCCAGAACCAAAGTGAGATGGGCAGCTATGTAAATTCAAAAATAAAAGTTGGAGTTATTCTGCAGTTGGGTTTTTCACAGGCATCTGCTGGCCAGAGAATGTTGTGGAACAGCATGTTGGACTAGTTAGCCTTCTGTTGTGAGAAAAGGGCTCTTTAATGAGGACTAAGACACAGAGAGAAAATATCTTTGCAATTGACGAGACTCCTGATATAGTGATGGCTGCAAAATAGCGACAACGAATTGCACACTATTGGTCAATTCTAGCTCCCGGGGTCTTTCATTAAAGCTCTTCTATCTTCTGGTCAATATAATGCATCTATCTGTGGGTTGTTCCTAATGTTTGATTTCCAACTTGAAAGCAGCCAGCTCCTGCCATACCCCTTATCTCCCAGTGAATTCTGGAAAGTGGAAAGTGGCTTGCAGACAGCTTTGGATGAAATGGTCCCAAGATAAACCTAAATTGTTTGACATTGACCTGGCATCTTTTGCAACACTGTTTTGAAAAAACTTTTCTGCTGAGTTTTTTTGGACTCTTGATTGTTGGTTGGTGTTAATGAGTATTGTTAACTCTTCATTGCTTATTATTCAAATTATATTGATTGTTATGTTAGTAAAACTTTAATCATATATTATTTTGATAGCTATTATTATACAATGCATTAAACTGTAATATAGAAGGGTCATTGATAAATATTCTTAGTATGTTTTTTTGTGTAGTTGTTACTATCATTTAGCAATTAATTAATTCAACCCCCCCCCAATTTAGTCTGTATCAGCCAGCAACCAGCCAATTATATCAGAAAATAAGGTTTCAACACTTCCCTCCTGAGCAGACTGAAGTTTTGTGCTTAATAAATGAAATTATTTCTAATTCTATCTTACAAGAATAAAGCAAAAGGAAGCTTATTTTAAAAACTGTACTCATCATTCCACTATTACAACTTTCCCAAATGTGCCTACAGTTGTCATTATACTCACTTAGACTAATGCAGTATTTTTCAAACTTGGTCACTTTAAGATGTGTGGTTTTCATCCTGGCTAGAGAATTCTGGGAGTTGAAATCCATACATCTTAAAATTGACATGTTTGAAAAACACTGGCCTAAGCAGTGGTGAAATCCAATTTTTAAAATTGCTGGTTCTGTGGGCGTGGCTTGGTGGGAGTGGTGTGGCTTGGTGGGCGTGGCAGGGGAAGGATACTGCAAAATCTCCATTCCCTCCCCATTCCTGGGGCCAGCCAGAGATGGTATTTGCTGGTTCTCCAAACTACTCAAAATTTCCACTACCGGTTCTCCAGAACCTGCTGGATTTCACCCCAATGGGTACTATAGGATGACACACCTAGAGTGCACTTGAATTGAATCTGCAGAATTTCAATCCAGTTTAAAAAAAAGTTAACTTTCCTTTCTGACACAATAGTAGCAAAATTGCTGTTCATAGGCTGCATGCAGAGGTGGGTTCCTCCCAGTTTGGACCAGTTCGGCCGAACCAGTAGCGACTCGCTGGTGATGTCATGATGATGTCACGGAACCAGTTCGGTCAGTGCCGGTCCGTGGGCACCACCATCTTCTTTTTGAATTTTTTTTGAATTGTTTTAGATATTTTTTTGAATTTTTTTTCTCTTCTAAACATGTGCAGAAGCTGAGTTTCCAGCACTGTGCATGCGGTTGCCATCTTGTTTTTGGCTCCCCCCCTGGATTTTTCGGCACTGCGCATGCGCGCGTGCGCAAAGTGCACGTGCCCACGAGGCGCGCCCACGCAGCACAGGAGGAAGTGAACCGGCAGCGAGGTAAGTTAGAACCCACCCCTGGCTGCATGCATTATCTGCTCCAATTTGTCATCCCCCTCCCATGCATGATGCTAACATGGCCTCCTGACTGGACTACTGCATTGCGCTCTACATGGGGCTACCCTTGAAGAGTATTCGGAGACTTCAGTTGGTGCAAAATGCGGCTGCGCGTGCTGTGGTGGGTGTGCCAAGGTACACCCATGTTACACCTATACTCAGCCAGCTGCATTGGTTGCCCATCGGTCTCCGGGTACAATTCAAGGTGTTGATCATCATCTTTAAAGCCCTGCATGGCTTAGGACCAGGTTACCTTCGGGACCGCATTCTGCCTCATACTTCCCTTCGACCGGTTAGGGCCCACAGAGTGGGCCTCCTCCAGGTCCCGTCAGCTAAACAATGCCGGCTGGCGGGCCCTAGGGGGAGGGCCTTCTCTGTGGGAGCCCCGTGCTCTGGAACCAACTTCCCCCAGAGACCCGAACCATTCCCACCCTGCTGGCCTTCTGAAAAGCCGTCAAGACATGGCTCTTCCTGCAGGCAGGGGGTGAGCCTAGTTCCACCTGAGCTCTCGCCCGGTATGGCTGATGGTGAACATTTTTAATCTTTTTGTAATTTTTAATTGTTGTTTTTAACTGTTGTTTATTATTAGTGTTCTTGTATAATTTGCTGTGTCCCAAGTCCCTCGGGAGTAGGGCGGCATAGAAGAACCAATAATAAATAAAATAAATAAATAAACATTCAGTGTCAAATTGCAAAAATTCAACCACATGATTTTTCCTTTTTTAAAACAATCTAAAATAAATGTCCTAAGTTCCTACTAGACTTAATGCTCCTATTTTGCATTTCTACCTTTTCAAACTATCCATTGAAACTGTTGATTGGAACCATTCTGAGAATGTCACTGGGTCATCACCCCATCTGTGTAATCCTTAGAGGCTTGAAAATGCAATAAAGTAAAAATGTCCATGCCTAATTTTCTTTTCTTCACCTTTTATTCTCCACGATAAACAACAAAAGCCAACTGCCCTCTTTCCCATTCCGTTTCCTGATTGCTACCTTTGAGTTCTTTCACCCAGAGGTAAGTAACTGCACCACATTCCAGAGGTAGGTAATTTTTGAAAAAAGTGTTTGGAAAGCAGCGATACTGCGAGAACAATGACTCACTGTATATATGTATATATATGAACCAGATTGCTAGCAGGTCATTCACGTGGTATGCAGTCAGGAAATGAAAGCAAGGAAGCCCCTAACCATGCTAACTCTCCGAGGGAACTACTTTGCCTGCCTGGCTGGGCAGCTCATATCTCTGACGTGCCAAGATCACATTTTTACAATGTTATATTCTGTAAGAAAAGACCACAGTAATTCTGTTCAATTCAGTTGTATTTTAATAATATATGTGAATACAGACTTACAATAGTTTGTTTAGTGATTGTTCAAAGTTGCAATGACACTGAAAAAAGTGACTTGTGACCAGTTAGCACTTAGACTTATATACCGCTTCATAGTGCTTTACAGCCCTCTCTGAGCAGTTTACAGAGTCAGCATATTGCCCCCAACAATCTGGGTCCTCATTTTACCGACCTCAGAAGGATGGAAGGCTGAGTCAACCTTGAGCCGGTGAGATTTGAACAGCCGAACTGCAGCTAGCAGTCAGCTGAAGTAGCCTGCAATGCTGCACTCTAACCACTGCGCCACCTCGGCTCATACTTGGCAATCAACTCATATTTATGATGGTTGCAGTGTCCCCGGGTCATGTGATCACCTTTTGTGACTTTCTGACAAGGAAAGTCAATTGGGAAGCCAGATTCACTTAACAACCGTGTTACTAACTTAACAACTGCAGCAATTCACTTAACAACTGAAAGCTTGTAAAATGGGGCCGAAAATCTCGCTTAGCAACAAAATGTTGAGATCAATTGCGGTTCTAATTTGAGGACTATCTGTAATTCCCATCTCATCCCTGGTCCATCTCATCTCATCTCTGACACACACACCCCATTAAGTGAATCATTGCAATTGTTAAGTGAATCACACAATCTTTAAGCAAATCCACCTTCTCCAGTTGACTTTGCTCCTTGGAAGCTAGCCAAGATGGCCACCAATTGTGATCATGTGACTACAGAATGCTGCACCTGTGGTAAATGTGAGCCTGTTGCCAAATTATCATCAAGTGGCTATGGGAGTGGTGTGATGGCCATAACTTTGAGGAAAAGTTGTAAGTCAGTGTTGTCAGGGCTGTTGTAACCTATTGTAATAAATAAATAAAAGAAATAATAATGTCTGGTGACCTATTAAGGAGCAGGAACCCTGACTTCTTTTTCATCCTGTCTACCTTACTACCCTCTGGAAAGGTTCCTTTTCTGAAATTATTGAATTGTTCTTATTCTTTTATTTCTTTCCCCAAAGAACATTGCACTTTGCAGACTTCCTAGAATTTGTCATAATGCTGAAACTATGCGGTAACTTCCAGGAATAACGAGGCTGCAACATCTCATCTATTTATCTCCTGGCAGTGAGATGGAGGATCCCAGCTCCAGCAAAGCAGAGCCTAATTTTGTTTACATTGGTGGAAAGAATAGGAGTGGAGTACCAGCAGAGCTAGAGAAATCCGTTTTGAACACAGTGGGGCCTGGAGGCACATTACAAACTTGGCACAATCAAAATTAACAGAGAATGAAACATTTCCACTGACTTCCATGTACTACAGAAGTATATGCTTCATGTAGCTGATGAGATGGGATATTTTAGATCATATAGGACCGAAGATTAACCAAAAGTGTTCATGAGATATTTTGTAACCCTGAAAGATTTCTATAACCTCCAACAGACCTGGTTCATACTAAATAAGAACACCATTTGCTCTACTCAGTGCAGGAATCCAAAACTCAGAGGTACATTTCATATTTTTAAGAATGTGTCGTGAATGTGGAAAGAAAATGGCAGCAATTTAGCTATTCACAAAATGGCTGCCATAGGGGCAATCACGCAAGACCCATTCACCAGGGGCATTCATAGTCTTCGCAGTGGCAGTCCCAAACTCAGCCCTGAATTAACCATGAAGCAAAATACAGGCATTTATTTATTTATTTATTTATTTATTGTTTGTTTGTTTATTTATTTATTTATTTATTTATTTGTCAAAACATGTACAAGGTAGCAGGTATGGTATAAACATAAACAAAAGCAAAGTAGGTACAGGTAAATCTTGACAATAGGACAGTAAGACAGGGACAGTAGGCACAATGGTGCACTTATGCACGCCCCTTACAGACCTCTTAGGAATGGGGTGAGGTCGACTGTAGACAGTCTAAGGTTAAAGTTTTTGGGGTTTGGGGAAGAAACCACAGAGTCAGGTAGTGCATTCCAGGCATTGATTACTCTGTTGCTGAAGTCGTATTTTCTGCAGTCGAGTTTCAAGCGGTTTACATTGAGTTTGAATCTATTGTGTGTGCGTGTATTGTTGCGGTTGAAGCTGGAGTATTCATTGACAGGTAGGACATTGTGGCAGATGATTTTATGAACTACATTTAGATCAGATCGAAGGCGATGTAGCTCTAAATTGACTAAGCCCGAAATTTCAAGTCTGGTGGAATAAGGAATTCTGTTGCGAGCAGAGGAGTGGAGGACTCTTCTTGTGAAGTATTTCTGGACTCTCTCAATTGTATTAATGTCCGATATGCAGCATGGGTTCCAGACAGGTGAGCTGTATTCGAGGATTGGTCTGGCAAATGTTTTGTATGCTCTGGTTAGCAGAGTAATATTGCCAGAGAAGAAGTACGCAAGATTAGGTTGACAACTCTTAGTGCCTTTTTGGCAATGTTGTTACAGTGGGCTCTGGCACTTAGGTAGTCCTCGACATACGACAATTGGAACTAGAATTACCATTGCTAAGCAAAACAGTTGTGAAATGAGTCACGCCCGATTTGACAATCTTTTTGGCAACAGTTAAGTGAATCACACAGTTGTTAATCTGGCTTCTCCCGTTGTCTTCGCTTGTTGGAAGCTGGCTGGGAAGGTCGCATATGGTGACCAGATGACCCTTGGATGCTCAACTCTTATAATTACATACCGATTGACATGCCTCTGGATTTTGACAGTTGTATATTTGAGGGCAGGTCAAAACCCGCTATTTTCAGTGCCGTTGTGACTTCAAATGATCTCTAAACGAATAGCTGTAAGACGAAGACTACCTACTTGTAAGCAAAAATGCTTAGGGAAGAAGGGCACCACAGAGTTTTCCCCCTACCTATCATGCCCTTAACTCTTTCACTGCTGCACTTGACTTTAGGCAAATATTTTGTTTTCGTCCTTATATGGCACATTTGAGTTAAATCTGCATCGTTAAAAAGGTTTTCTTTCTCATGATGAATGACTAATTTTTTTAAAAAAAAATATTGGATGTTATTATCAGGTATCACATTTCTTTCTATTTCATGGTCTGAGCATTTCATTTCTGTCAAGGGGCACCATTGTTGGCTGGTGCTTAGGGCATTAGTTACCCTTCATTTTCCCATACTGGATCCTCATCTCACAAACAAGTAGCTACAAATTGCTCCATTACCTCCAGGATATGCCCAAATTATACCTTTGGGGGTGATTACCCCAGTTTAAGAACCACAGCCTTAGAGCTTTCATAGCTACCCACTGCTGCCAACCTTTTGGCAATGACCTTTGTGCTGAAAATTCTTCTTAGAGATCTCCAATTTATAAGGAGGACTACAGTACATAAAGTTCCCTAGCAGAAATAATGTATTAGTGTATTATTTGATGTTTATTTGCTACCTTCCAAGGCAAAACTTTTCCAAAGAGGCTTGAAAACACAGTAAAAAAACATCATAACCCAAACCATAAAAACACCAATAAAACAACCCAGTTCCAAATTTAAGCCGCCGCCACTTCAGCCTACTCCAAGGCAAGTTCATAGTGTACTTAATAAAATGCAGATGGAAAGAGAAACTCTTAAAAAGTTAATTTAGAAGCAAAATTTGAGACCATAGCTCCATTAGCAGTAATTGCATTTAATAATTAGAGTGTATAGTTGGACACTATAAATTCATGTATCAAATGTAAAGTAGATGTGCACGAAGAAACAACAATTGACTGAAATACAAATGCCTGTAGCAAGGTGGAAATTCACTCCATATTCATTCTTCTAGTTCCATAGGTTTGTTCAAACATGTCTGATAGAAGCCACAGGCAGGAAATACAGATTGGACCATGCTGTGTTGACATTTCACTGGGGTGTTTCAGGAAATTCTTGTGTCATATTTGCATCAAAAATTAATATTTTCAAAAGTATTATTAATGACATTTACAGCTTATGGATTAACAAATTGGAACATCCAGTAATGGAACATCAATAGTTGCAGATCTTAAAAATGTCAAATCAATTTAATTTGATATAAACTTAACATTGATTCATCAAATCAAGTTCTACTGTATATGGATTATGGCTGGCTGAGGAAATCTGGGAGTGGGTCCACAAGTCTCAAAGTTGACAAGGTTGGTGACCCCGGATCTAGTGGATATGAAGCCACTTAACAAAAGAAAGGAGAGATCAGTGACCCCAAATGAAAGTGGCAGATCTCTGTCAAATTTTGAGGGAACATTAAATGCACAAATGGTAACCTGAGCCCTGGAGAGCCACATGGTATTGTTGGAAGAAATGTCCATTTGGGTTCAGTTCCAAGTGGCGAAAAAGACACTGGAAACATGGAGACTGCTTGAAAAGATGGTTTAATGGTGGAGAGGACCACACGGGTTTGAGGTCCTGGGCAAAAAGAAGCAAACGGGTGAGAGAGAGAGATTTACACCCTCTGTTGGAATTTGAATTTGAGCTTGTATTCTGATTGGTTTTCAGACTCCCATGGGGCCATGCAGGGGGAACTTTGTAAGTTGTCTTTTGAGTCCCAGGCTTGGTTGACTCTTGCTGGGTGATGATGTAATGAAAGGGCTTTGGGCAATTCTTACTATGGCTCTGCCTGAAGGAGGTAGATCTTTGTTATGTAGAATAGACTGGCTAAGGCCTTAATGGCCCATTGACAAAGGTGGTGGTGGGCTGAGTTTCTGCCTCCCTTTTAGGGGAAATATTCTGCCCTTTTAATATTTCCTAAAATATCTCATTTTCCTAGGAGAGGGGTAGGTGCTAACTTCCTACAGTACAATAAACGGGATTAAAAGGTCAACAAATTTTATTTGAGCAAAAAAGAACTGAAGGTTTTCACATTTACCAGGTTGGGTTCAGGATTGGCCCAAAATATTTTGCCTTAGAGGAGAAGCAACAAATGGTTCCTCATCCCCAGAAGTCAAAGTGCATCATGGCAAAAGTAGACTATGTTAGTTTGGCTCATTGGGCAGAAAAGCCCACATTCACCTTTCCCCATCCAGGGCAGAAAATGTTATAATACCGAGTTAAATAACTGAATAATTTGTTGTTCTTTCCCAGTGCCCAGGCTTTACTATCTGACTGAATGATAGGGCTGTTCCTGCTTGGTGTACATTTGAGAGAAATGGAAAATGCAGCCTGGATTGGTCATTCAGTGCAGGGGTGGGTTCCACTTACCTTTGCCACCGGTTCGCATCGTGACATTTCGCGTGTGCGCGCTCACTCCGCTCGCTTCCGCGCATGCTCAGTAGCAGGAATCAGCCCGAAACACAGCTGAGGAGCTGATCAGCTGTGCTTCGGGCGAAGAAATAAAGGTCAGTATTAATCTGGGGGCGGGCAGGAGGGTCCTTTTTTCAAGCAGCAGAAGAGGGGAAGCCATCCAAACAGGGAAAAATTCGCAAAAAATTTCAAAAAAACAACAACACATGGCGGTGCCCACGGATTGGCACCGACCGAATCAGATCCGTAACATCACCAGCGGGTCACTACCGGTTCAGGTGATCCGGTCCGAACTGGGAGGAACCCCACCCCTGATTCAATGTGATTATAAAGTAGTTAGCCAAGAGTGAGGGGGATTGGCAACCACATTTGCCTCTCTCCACAGCTGTAGCAGGGTAGGGAGTAGCTAAAAAAATGTTTTAGCAATGAAATACAATAGTGTGCTAATGAAAAACAGGGAGAATAGTAATATCTTAAATCACAGAGGCCAAGAGCACAAATAGTATGGAAAAAAACCCCCACAAATCTCTTTCCACTGTGAAAAGAATTAACATAGTTGTGTATGTTGTAAAAATTCATCAAAGGGCTACATGAGAAGATTTCAAGAGCAAGAGAGCATTTGCATAACAAGAGAAGCAGACCAACCAACTACTTGGGAAAATTTGTTTTCTCATCTCTGAGTGTGCCTCTGATGAAAGCTCACTCCTCTTTTGAAGCTTCCTTTGTTAATATTAACTTAAGGGACATTAGCTAAATTGAAACTTGTCAAATTAGTTTAGTGTGCAGCTGTTCTTATAGACTATTGATGCTGAATGTCAGTTATCCGCCCTGAGTCCTACGGGAGTTGGGCGGCATATAAAAACGACCAAATAAATAAATAAATAAATAAATGAATAAATATCACCAATCCATGGTGTCAAGGTCCATTAAAATTCCAGAGTTCACTGCCAACACATCTGGAAGATGATAGGCTGTGATATGGGATGTATATACACTACCTGCAAAATATTGACTATAATCCCAGTGTATAATTTCATATCCATTAAGATGTGCTTTGTTTTGCATCGGTCTATGAAGTTGCCTCAGTAAGCACCCTCAATTTTACCACCACAGCAAAAAGTTTGGCTTTTGATTGAATGCTCTGACTCTTATAAACTAGAATGGAACCATTTTATTTTAATTATCTATTTGCTGCAAGGATTGCATTTATGTTCATTGTACTGTTAAGTGGAAACTTCTCTCTCTGAACCCTCAGGGAATCTATTTAATTTGCCAATGATATTTTACAGATCAAAGGTGAGGAATGTGCTTTGGGATGTCAAAATGGAAATATTCTTAGAAGATATATTGCTTTATTTTGCAATAATATTACATTGCTCTGATTGATCTTGGACAGTATTGACATCTTGCTGTAAAGAACACTTGCAATTCAATAGAAAAACAAACTGAGATTTTGGATAAGAAGAATGGGACAAGCATTAAATACATTACATAAAAAGGAATTTATATAACTTTGATACGTTAGAATCCAAGGAAAATAACCAAGATCTCAATCTAATAATCAGAATACTTTCCAAAATACTGTACTACTTTTATAACATTAAGTTGAAAGGCAAAGTACTGAGCCAAATTATCATCAGCCTATAAAATATTTGTTATATATATATATATATATATATATATGTATGTATGTATGTATGTATGTATGTATGTATGTATGTATGTATGTATGTATGTATATGTATATGTATATGTATATGTATATGTATATGTATATGTATATGTATATGTATGTATGTATGTATGTATGTATGTATGTAGTTCTTTTTTGCTCAAATGTATGTGTATATATATATATAATGTCAACTGGTATAGTGATTAGGGTATCACACTAAAAACTAGGAAACTTAGTTTGAGTTCTATTCCTACCTTAGGCCAGCTTTGGCCAATCATATTGTCTCACTTTAAGAAGGAGACAGTGGCAAATTACTTCTGTAATTTTGCCAAGAAAACTGCAGAATTGCCTAGGTAGCTGCCAGGCATCAACAATGACTCAAAGGCATTAGGAATCCAGTTTGGTGTAGTGGTTAAGGCATCAGGCTAGAAACCAGGTGACCGTAAATTCTAGTCCCACTTTAGGCACAAAGACAGTTAGGTGACCTGTCATACTCTCTCAGCTCTGGAAAGCAAGGAATAGTGTACAATTTCCCAAAAATAACCTTGCCAAGTAAACTGTGGGAACTGATCCAGGTAGTCACCAGGAGTTAACAATGACTTGCAGGTGGAAAACATCCACACAGTTTCAACCTTTGCTTCTTGAATGAGACAAAATAGATGGATTTATACATAAATCTAAGTTTCCAATTCATGACAGCTAGATACGCACATCAATTTAAATTATAGCAAAAAAAAAAAAAATAACAAAACCCAAACCCTTAGCCCCAGTCTCTTTAGTTCTTGATTTTTCAACTGGACTTAGCCTTTCAAGCACAGAATGATTTTAAATAGAGATCAAGCATTAATAGAGATATAGTACCCTATAGAGATATAATATTTTTATATGGTTTTGTTTTTAATTGTACACAGGCAAACACCACTCCTCTATCTAAAAGAAACGTTCCGTCGTTTTCAGAGAAAAGTCCATTTTTAAAGAAATTCACTCTTTGCAACAGCGAAGATTGCAACTCTTGATCATTCCTTGATTTTCAGCAGCAGCTTGTTCTTATTTTATCAGTGATTGTAAGACAATCTCTCCTCTTCCCATTCATGGGGTAATTACTGGTGGGGAAATATTTGGCCTCCCATTGAATAAATACAGCTGTGGGGGTTCAGTTGTGCCGGGGTTTGTAATTAACACAGCTGGCAAATATGGCATCTTAGATTTCTAAGGAAAAAAATGTAGGGCTAATGCAGGGTTGTGAAACTTGCAGCCCACGGGCCAGATGTGTCAAGCGCTGGCCACGCCCACGTCTGGTTTAGTGAAGGGGGGGGAGTAGTGATGTATACATCATGTGATACCACCATGACGACGCAAGTTTGACACCCAATGGGCTAATGCCCATTGGGAAGACCATTGGGATAAGGGCTAGTCATGCCATTCCATCAAATCTACATGTTTGCTCTTTTACCCCCTTTTTTACTTCCTTTGAGTTGTTAAAATTAAAGTGCATACTGGAGACTCCGCATGCTTTCTTTATCCTACTTTGGAAGCAAAATCTCAGATGCCACCAAGTGCCACTATAAAGAGGCTAAGCATGCCATCCACTCCTATTGTATTGGCTGGAACACATTCATGGCTGCAACTTCCTTATCTACGAAAGGATCAATCCAAGGTTCCTTATACTTCCCAGGGGTTACATTTCATCATTTTGCCACCTCAGCTCATTGAAGTCATGAGAAATATCCATTTTAATTGCCTGGGAAAGCTTCTTTCTATCCTCCACAAGCCAGGGTAGAAAGTTATGATAAAAGTTTTATTGTAAAAAATTTCCTTGGGTTTTATAAATGTGCTCTGCAGATGAGTTAATTCATACAAGAAAGTTCCTGCCTTAGCATACAAAACACCTGTAAACTGATACAATAGAAAACAGCATGTGCTCCAGAGGTTTCGTTTATCGATCCTGACATGGTTCGAGAGTTTTTAATCTGTCAAAAGACTTGCTGTGGAGAACATCATTAATACTCAAGGTTTGTCACTAACCTTATGAAAAGAGTAATCTGAATAAGGGAGAGATAAAATGTAATGAGAAATAAACATTTCTATGGATGTTTAATCTATTTCCTCAAACTGACCTCAAGTTTCATTTTACCAAAATTCAACACCAGTTTCAAAGTTTCCTTCCAAGGTAGCTCATCTGAAGCAAAGGCATTTGCAGTGATGAATGATTTTCGATCACTGCTATTGTGCTAAGGCTAGAGCCTTGTAGATAGGGAGCATCTGAGCCATATCTCATATAGCCATAAACCTACTGTAGTAAATGAGCTGCTGATACAGAAACGAATGCTCAGAGCTCCCGCCAATCCATCTGTCTATCCCAGCCTCAAGTTACAAATTCTTGCAGAATTTTTCTCCACAAAGGATTTGATAAGAGGGTTATATGACCCTTTGACTCAACCATGTAAAGAAATGTATCTCTGGAACATAATGAAGCTCTCTTTAAGAGCAGCAAGGTTCATTTGTTTGAACCATGTGTTATGTAGGACAGCCTGTAGACCAGGGGTGGCCAAACTATGGTTCTTTGAGGACCTGTGGACTTCAACTCCCAGAATTCCTGAGCTAGCCATGCATGCATGACTGGCTCAGGAATTCTGGGAGTTGAAGTCCACAGGTCCTCAAAGAACCATAGTTTGGCCACCCCTGCATGTAGACCTTAGTGTACTTTATGAACAAAGCCTTTCTATATGCCTTGAATACATACACATAAAAACGTAAAATTGCCTTCCAAAATTGCTTGGACCCCCCCTGCAAGAGTTCCTCCATCTGATTTCCTTATGTACTTAAGTACTTTCCTGTATCATACCCTTCAGTGTGCTTCATTGAAGATAATGAGGAGAAGGAAAAGAATTGTAATGGCAAGGCCTACTGCAACCCTCTTGATGTACAGGTGGTCCTTCAAAGTTACAACGGCAATGAAAATAGTGACTTATAATTGGTCCTCACACTTATAATGATCCCTCTATTCCAAAGGTCAGGTAATCAGAATTTGGGTGCTTGGCAACTGGTATATATTTATGATGGTTGCAGCATCCCTAGGTAATGTGATCATCATTTATGAGTCTGTAGAGATTCTCAGTCATCCAGGAGGTCCTCCAAGTGCTTCAATGATCCTCTAAAACAGTGGTTCCCAAAGTGGGCGGTACCGCCCCCTGGGGGGGTGGGAACCCTTAGGGGGGCGGTGAGAAGCAAGGGTGGTGACAGGGGGGCGGTGAGAGGGGCCAGGGGGGCGGTAGGTGGTTTGCCATGCTTTTGCACTTGAAGCTCCCTCGCATTCCTCGCTCTTGTCTCCAGGGCAGCCCATTCTGAAAGAAAACGTGAGATATTTTCTTTCAGAATGAGCTGCCCTGCCCACAAGAGCGTGGAATGCGACGGAGTTACAAGTGCTAGGTATGATGCCCATCTCGCGGCCCGCCCAGCCCCCGCCCAGGCTCCGCTCCACCCCGCCCTGCATGACTGGTCACCCCAAACTGCATCCCACCGCGCGACGGGTGTCCTACCTAGCACTTGAAGCTCTCTCGCGTTCCTCGCTCTTGTGTGCAGGGCAGCCCATTCTGAAAGAAAATGCGAGATGTTTTCTTTCAGAATGGGCTGCCCTGCACCCAAGAGCGTGGAATGCGACGGAGTTACAAGTGCTAGGTACTGAGCGCGGCACAGCGATGAGGGAAGCCGACTGCTCCCGAAGCTGCTCGGGCAAGCGCTCGCAGACCCGCAGGAAGGCCCCGCCACGGAACCTGCATGTGCGCGGACTTTCCCGCCTGGCATCCCTGGCGCCTAGCAACCCGGCGCATGCAATTCGGCGGGCTCCCCTCTGGCATGGCGCACCCGCGGATCTCAGCCCAGCTGCCCCCTGACATCGACCCCACCAAGGCGCCTGTGGCCTTCAGCCGCCGAGGCCTCCCCAAGCTGAATGAAGAGCTGCAGGACCCCGAGCTGCTGAATAGGCAGCCGGCCTTGATGGCACTCTGCGACCTGGTGCATGACCCGGAGAACGCTTACCAAGCCATCGGCCTGGGTGAGTGGCGGCGGTGGCCTGGCCACGGCTGGCGGGAGAGAAGGGAAGGGAGGGAAGAAAGAAAGAAAGATGGTAGGAAGGAAGACAGAAATAAATAAAAAGATGGTAGGTAGGAAGGAAGACAGACAGAAAGAAAGAAAGAAAAGATGGTAGGAAGGAAGGAAGACAGACAGAAAGAAAAGAAAGAAAGAAAAAGACAGATGGGAAGAAAGACAGAAAGAAAAAGAAAGAAAGAAGGGGAAGGTAGAAAAGAAAGAAAGAATGAAAGAAAGACTTATGACCACAATTGAGCCTAACATTTTGGTTGCTAAGCAAGAGCGTTGTTAAGTGAGTTTCACCACACTTTACAAGTTGGCCACGCCCACCCGGTCACCTGACCACTAAGGCACGCCCACCTGAGTGGGTAGGGTGGGGGGCGGTGAGGATGAGTTTGTAGCACCAAGGGGGCGGTGGACTGAAAAAGTTTGGGAACCACTGCTCTAAAAGGATGCAAATGACCAGCTGTCTGCAAGGAATAGAAATCTTTCCATTCTCCACTATCCTGTCAGAGCTGAAGAAGTTTCTTGGATGAGAAGCAAAATGTCTTCAAAGACAAAACAAGAAAGTCCAGCTACCTCCTGAAATAGTACCTTTGGGACATCATTTATGACCTTCCCAGCTGGTTTCCAACAAGCAAAGTCAATGGGGGTAACTGGATTTGCTGAATAACTGCACAATTCACTTAACAACTGGTGATTTGCTTAATGTCCATAGCAAAAAAAAAAGGTAATAAAATTGGGCAGAACTCATTGAACAACCAACTTGCTTAGCACTGGAAATTCTGGTCCCAAATATGGTTGTAAATTGAGGACTACCTGTATCTGAATTGGTTCAGAGGCCCAAATCCTTTCACCTGATCATAAATGACGATCACATTACCTAGGGAAATACCATATTTTTCGGAGTATAAGACACACCTTAGTTTTGGGGGAGGAAAACAAGGAAAAAAGGTCTCTGCCTCCAAGCAATTTGCCAAACAGCAAACAGCAAACTGCACAGATGATATACACTGTTTGCTGTGTATTTCTGTGCATGTGTGCTTGACCCATAGAAATAGCAAAGAATTGGAGAAATGTACATTATGTCAGAAAGTTTTCTTAAATGTAGTCACACTAACTCCTCCCAATTATTTAAATAGATCTACTCCAAGGTATGTCAGGATTTAACTCTAATACTAAACAGGACACTGTTACATTTCAGACTATACTTGTACAGAGCTGTTAAAATTAATTAAAATTTCTGGAAGTATACATTATTCTCTATTATTTAAAAGAAGATACAATAGCACTGGACCTCTTCAGAGCAAGCATTTATTTTAAAAAGCTTCTTTAGACGCAGCAGAGGCAAGCCCCGGCCATGGCAGCGGTAAGGGCTGCGATGAAGGGGGGGTGTTTGGGGGTGTGTGCACAAAGCTGCAGCCTCTGCTGCGTCTGGCCCAGACGACAAGCTGGCTGGCGGCGCGGGAAAAATCCTTCCTGGCCCTTGCCAGCTGGGCCTGGTCTTCTCTCCGGGGCGGCGTCTGGCGGGTGCCCCACGCCTCAGCTCCTTCCCCCCGTGTGGCAGACCCAGGAAAGGACACGGCCAGACCTGCCAAAGCCGCTGCTCCCTCTACGCCTCCGGAAGCCCATTGCACCAAAGACAAATTCCTTGTGTGTCCAATCACACTTCGCAATAAAGAATTCTATTCTATTCTATTCTATTCTATTCTATTCTATTCTATTCTATTCTATTCTATTCTGTTCTGTTCTGTTCTGTTCTGTTCTGTTCTGTTCTGTTCTGTTCTGTAGCAAATGTGTGCAACATTTCCCCCGTGAGTACTAGTAAGATCTTCTCTGGCTGAGAAAAATCCTTGAGAAGTGACCTGGCGTTGAGGCCAACAGCTTCCCTGGAGTTCTTCCCATATCCTGACCAAGCAGTTCTGCAAACAGCTCCATTCAAGATAGAATGATAGGTTCAAAGGCAGAGATGGCCCATCACCAACATTTTGGCAGGCAGGCCACAAACTGAGCCAAACAGCTGGGAAAGAAAACAAGAGGAGAGTTTTATCCCCGCGTTCTCCTAAAACACAGAAACAGAAAAAAAAAAAAAAAGAGCGAGCAAGAGCTGGCTTTTTCAGAACTAAACTTTCTGGCCAACAAGACAGTATCAGGGGCAGGGAGGGAGGGAGCTGAATAAGAAACTGTAATTTCTTTCATCCCATCTGCCTCAAAGCCACAAAATGGAACCTTGCAGGACAAAATAACATTCCGTCAGTGAGAATCAGAGGGCAGCTGCTGGATGAGGCCGAGGTATCACAGTCAGCAATTCCAATTCAGCCCATTATTTTTGCCATGCGCTACCTGAGCTCTATCAAACAAAATTTTTTCACACTCCTAGAATTATGGGGTTCCCCCCCCAAAATATTATTATTTTCACTTTTATTACACTATCTCATTGAACTACATTTTCCTCTTTGTTTTACATTTGTAGAGCAGAGTTGCCTCATCTTGGATCTTCTATACAAGTAGTCCTTGACTTAATACAATTCATTTAGTGACCGTTCAAAGTTACAATGGCACTGAAAAAAAATGACATGACTTTTGAAGCATCCCCATGATCATGTGATCAAAATTCAGATGCTTGGCAACTGGTTCATATTTATGACCGTTCCTGTGTCCCAAGGTCACCTTTTGTGACTTTCTGACAAGCAAAGACATTGGGGAAGCCAGATTCACTTAACAATTGTACTACTAACTTATCAACTGTGGCGATTTACTTAAGAACTGCGGCAAGAAAGGTCGTAAAATGGAGCAAAATTCACTTAAAAATGTCTCACTGAACAACAGTAATTTTGGGCTCCATTGTGTCGTACATCGAGGACTATCTGTATAACGGTCTCTGCCAAACTAGTATTCTTCAGGTCCCAGAACTCCCAGCCAGCAGAGCCAGTGGAATTCTGGGAGTTTGGGATCCGCTGCTGAGCATGGATGCCCCTGCCTGCAAGAGAAAGAATCATTAGGGTCATCTGTCACTCCAGGGGTCTCCAACCTTGTCAACTTTAAGACTTGTGGACTTCAACTCCCAGAAGTCCACAAGTCTTAAAGTTGTCAAGGTTGGAGACAGCGGCGGGTTGCTGCCTTACCGGTGCCGGTGCGCTGCGCACGCATTTCCACGCTTCGGGCGTGTGCACGCTTACTATGTGCGTGCGCCCCCTCACGTGAAATTTCACGAGGGGACGCACCGAAATTTCACAAGGGGACGCGCACACGTGCACAATTTTGGTGAGATTTTGCTTCCGCGCATGCGCAGAAGCAAAATCTCGCTGAAATCTCTCACGCGTGCATGTCCCCTCGCGAGATTTTGGCGCGATTTTACTTCTGCGCATGCGCAGAAGCAAAATCAACCCAAAATCACCGGGGAAAAATGGACCGGCAGAGAGGGCTCCGCAGCAGTTGCGCAATCCGCTGCTCCCTACCAGAGGTGCGCACTGGGCAGCTCCGGCGCACTGGGCAGCTCCAACCCACCTCTGGTTGGAGACCCCTGCACTAGGCCATTTAGTAATGGTTCCTATTACTACAAAGGAGGTGAAAGACAATTCCTTTCTCCTTTGAAGAAATTCGGAAAAAATATCTTTCCCAAAATTTCTGCCCATCGGTATGGTGAATTTTTTAAAAGGATTTTGTACCTAGTTTTAATAGAAAACCAGATGGGAAAAGGAAAAATTCCACCAGAAAGGAACCTCATTTTAAAATCTATTTGATCCATTATTTGTCTTACCCCTTGCTCTTTTCTTGCAGTATCCACAATCTAATTATATATATTTTTCTGCCTGAAATGTCATTCAAATTATGTATAGCAGTGGTGAAATCTACTTACCTTCCCTACCGGTTCGAAAGCTTTTCGTGGGTGTGTGCGCCACCATTGCATGCACTATTTCACCCTCTGCGCATGTGCAGAATGCTTTGCACATGTGCAGTGGGTTAAAAAAAATAGAATGGCGACGTCCGGGCAGGTGGGCAGAGCCTCGTGCGGCTGCTGCTACCGGTTCTCCGAACCACGGGTGGCCGCCACTACCAGTATGCCCAAACCGGGCCGAACTGGTAGCATTTCACCCCTGATGTATAGTTTATCTATTCCCAACTGCAGGATAATTTTTCCAATGCATAGTTATCCAGAAAAAAAGAGAGAAAAATTTTAATACAGATTTGGCCATAATCCAGAAAAGAGTTGATGTAACCAAGGACTCATTGATCTCTGCAGGCTTGTATGCTTATTACTGTCTGCTGGATTGGACCCAGGAACTTATTATTGGATTTTTTTTAAAATAACAATTTGAATTTTTAAACTTCCATGGAGTTCATGCTTCTAAAGCAAAGTGACTTTCTAGATAATAACATCCCTCGTATACAATTGAATATCAAAATTAGAATGTTATGTGTGTAAGTCTATACTTGGATTTTGAATTATGGCAATATCATCATATTACAACAGTTGGGATGTGAGACCAGAAAAGTTAACTTCCATACAAGAAAAATATATTAAGATATTTATTTTATTTATTTATTTATTTATTTATTTATTTAAACAGATTTGTATGCCGCCCAACTCCCGGGGTTGATATTGGGAATGGATGAAAATAAGGCAATCTGTCATTGCTTTATTTACTTGGAATATTGCTGGATGCAATCTTGGTAAGACCACACTTGGAATATTGCACCCAGTTTTGGTTCTCACAATATAAAAAAAGATGTTGAGACTCTTGAAAGAGTACAGAGAAGAGCAACAAAGAGGCGACTGAAGGATGAAACATACAAAGAATGGTTGCTGGAATTGGGTATGTCTAGTTTAATGAAAAGAAGGATTGGGGTGACATAATAGCAGTGTTCCAATATCAAAGAGGCTGCAACAAAGAAGAGGGAGTCAACCTATTCTCCAAATCTCCTGAAGGCAGGATAAGAAGCAATAGATGGAAACTAATCAAGGAGAGAACCAACCTAGAACTAAAGAGAAATTCCTTGACAGTTGGAACAATTAGTCAGTGGAATGATTTGCCTCCAGAAGTTGTGGGTGCTCCAACACTGGAGGTTTTTAAGAAGAGATTGGACAACCATTTGTCTGAAATGGTATAGGGTTTCCTACTTGAGCAGGGGATTGGACTAGAAGACCTCCAAGGTCCCTTCCAACTCTGTTATTCTGTTATTGCCTAAACACCACTACATGTACATGCAGTTAATTCAGAACAAAGTTTATGATCAATCAGCTTGCCTAAGCAACACTTTGCAGGCATCAGGGGAGCAGGTTTTGTCAGATAGCTAAGCCTGTAATTCCAGAAAGAGGGAAAGTATAGATTTAGTTATTAAAATTTATTCTTTTCCTTGCGCAAGTTGGTGAACTTACATAGACAAATTTGGAACATATTGTGACAGTTGCAGCGGTGGGTTGCTCCCGGTTCTTAGAACCGGTAGTGCCGGGGGTGGGAGGCTCCGCCCACCCACCCGGAACGCTTCTGTGCGTTGCAGAAGCGTCGCATGCACGAGCCGGCAGTAAAGGGTTTTAGAACCCACTACTGGACAGTTGGCTAAACTCAGGCCCCTTCTATGATGATGTCTAGTCTACCTTCCAAGACTTTTATAAAGAGGCCAGAATCTTAGAATGAAAAACTGAGATATTTCAGGTTACAATGGAATATTTCCCCATCATTGCCAGAGACTCTTATTTCCCAAGGCACAAACTTGAAAACATAATCAGTAAAGGAACCAGAAGGCTTGATGTTGCTGGGCTTTAAATAATCAGGTTATTGAAATTTGTATTTCTTGGCTTGAAAATATGCATTTCAGCAGCTTACCGTGTTCACTTCACCTCAAAGAAGTACAAGCTAGTCTTATTACGGTCCAACAGTTTTTCTCTGGGTCAGATTCTAATTAAAATTAATATCCAAGCCAGAAAAGAGTTTGCTTATCTCACCCATTATCCTTCTTCTTCATGCCCCCTCATCTTGCTCCAATGGCAAGAATAGAATGGGGGGGTGGGGGTGGAACGAAGCCCTCTGCTGCCAGGAAAGGAATGTGAGGAACTTCAGTTTACTAGGATTGTAATAGTAAATTGTGTTGGGAAATGCATTTTCCCGAAGCCACTGGCGTAACTCTATAGCAGTGTTTCTCAATCTTAGCAACTTTAAGGTGTGTGGATTGTAAGGAGTGTGGACTCTATCGCAATATGCCAGACATCAGAGAAGGGAAGGAGTTTTCATAGATCTGTAGAATTGGAACCACAAGAATAAGCTAGTACCACACTTTGCAGTACACACAAGTACATTTTTTTGCTGATTCAGTTATAATTATAATTTATTAAATTTATGATGGCTGCCCACGTTAGAAGAATATAGCAATAGCAATAGCACTTTACTTATATACTGCTTCATAGTGCTTTACAGCCCTCTCTAAGCGGTTTACAGAGTTCAGCATATTGCCCCCAACAATCTGGGTCCTCATTTTACCGACCTCGGAAGGATGGAAAGCTGAGTCAACCTTGAGCCGGTGAGATTTGTACAGCTGAACTGCTGAACTAGCAGTCAGCTGAACTTGCAGTGCTGCTTTTAACCACTGCGCCACTTCAGCTCATTTACAGCTGTGATGTTGAACCTATGACATGCGTGCCAGAGGTGGCATGCAGAGCCCTCTCTGTGGGCATGCGTGCCGTCACCAGTTGCTCTTCTGGTTTCTGGCATGCGCATGCGCGCAGTCCAGCTGGTCTTTGCGTGTGTGGGAGCTGGTGGCCATGCGTGCACTGGCCACCTGGTCT
Organism: Diadophis punctatus similis; assembly: GCA_023053685.1. Classification (NCBI taxonomy): domain Eukaryota; kingdom Metazoa; phylum Chordata; class Lepidosauria; order Squamata; family Dipsadidae; genus Diadophis; species Diadophis punctatus. Next base: position 2,173,808 of record JALIGW010000047.1, read on the forward strand.
TCGGGTTTCCGGCGCTTAATGTGTTTACACACACACACATTCCAGTTTGGGCACTCGGTGCCAGAAAGGTTTGCCATCACTGGCTTAGAGCATCCAAATATATAATTAAACACAGATAAAAACCACATAAGACAAGGCAACCCAGACTAAAAACAACTATATCAATAAATACAGTAAAAACAAAAGAAAATAATGGGGCTCCTCAAAGAAGGTTAACCTTGGACTTGGGAACAGAGTCAGATCTTAAGGGTTTTCTGGAACCCTAAGAGAGTGGCAGTCATATGCATTCCAGAGAGCAGGTTAGTGACAGAGTAAACAACTTTCTCAGCCCCATAAGATGATTATGTTTAATTGTCATCTTTTAATTGTTTAATTGACAAGAACACTGTGCCAAAACAAACTGGGCAGTCAGAAAAAATAGGAGATAATACTTGAAAGCACTGTAACTCAATAGAAGGGAAAGCTGTTGACCTCACCCGATTCCTAAGAGGTCAGTAAGGGGCGTGCATAAGTGCACCAGCGTGCCTACCGTCCCTGTCCTAATGTTCCCTCTTATCAGTACCCATCTTATGTATATAAACAATGTTACATCTATGTATATTACCAACACGTACTTGACAAAATAAATAAATAAATAAAAAGAAATAAAATTGAATTGTCTCTTGGAGCCTCTGGGACAGTGTTTCCCAACCTTGGCAAGTTGAAGATGTCTGGACTTCAACTCCCAGAATTCCCCAGCCAGCTGGCTGGGGAATTCTGGGAGTTGAAGTCCAGACATCTTCAACTTGCCAAGGTTGGGAAACACTGCTCTGGGAGGTTCCTATGCAAATGGTGGTGGTGTGAGGATGATGTTGATGATGATGATAATTTCCTCCATCATCACATATTGCTCTGATATTCTACTTCAGCCATTGGTAATCCCTTGAGATGTCATAATTAATCATTTTTATAGTCCTCATTTGTATGGATTTGTCTTCCAGAGGATAAACAATTGCCACTGTGATTGATTTATCTCTGTGATAAACCAAAATATATGTCTTTCATTTTCTTTTCTTTTTTAGAGTCAAAAGCAAGGAGACTAAGCTGAAGGGACTTGAAAATACTTGGATTTCTACAAGGCGTACTTTGCTTCTCTTCTTCCTTCTCTTCTAGTGCTGCTCTGGGTGGCACCAAAGGCCCTTCCAGAGCCAGGTGTAGGGCTCATGTTCTCCCTCTTCAATCTCCTTTTATTTTGGATGTCATTATTTCCTGTTGTACTTGTTTGCTAATCAAGTCAAGACAGAGAAGCACGAGGCGCTCCTCTCTCCAATTATCAGATTGAGCCACAGGTCTCAAGGCTTTGGCAAAGGTGTGTTTTTTATGCACATTCTTTCTTCCAAGGTTCAGCAACTCTGTGCCTCGAGAAGACAAAGAAGAAGGCCAACTCATTTCTTTTGGAGAGGGCAGAGTTTGGTTGCAAAGCTCTACTAATTTGAAAAGAAGCCAGGGGAAGATACTGGAAAGACAGGCTAGGAAAACGCAATCTGGGGTGGTCTGTGTGTCTTCAGAACCTGCAATGATTTTGTTTGGAAGAGTTCCAGAAATCTGTAATAGAGGATTGATAGATTGCATTTACATAGAGAGGCACATGTATAGAGGCTTTGTAATATGTCTTCCAAGAAATCTTTTTTTTAAATGCAAATTTCCTGCTTTGTTCCTTTCACAATGCATTTCTCTGACCCAGGATTTAAAACATATATCCCACAATGTAAACTCTTTTTAAAAATGCATCAACTTGTTTGCACAACATTATCAATAATATTAAGACAAATTTCCTGCCTGAGCAGGGGGTTGGGCTAGATAGAAGACCTCCAAGGCCCCTTCCAACTCTTCTCTTCTCTTCTCTTCTCTTCTCTTCTCTTCTCTTCTCTTCTCTTCTCTTCTCTTCTCTTCTCTTCTCTTCTCTTCTCTTCTCTTCTCTTCTCTTCTCTTCTCTTCTCTTCTCTTCTCTTCTAAATTTTTGGTACACATTAGCAGGAAAGGAGAAATACCAGGGGACTCAATCTAACATTATCATTTTTATTTCTGTGAAGACCAAAGGGAGAAGCTTGTCCAGTTTTCTCCCCCCAAAAATTCTAGCAAAATTCTCCTCTGTTCTAATTTTATATTAGACCCTAACCTCTCTTTGTTTTCCACTGTTGACTGAAGAACCATTAAGACATTGTTCTTGCTAAAATGCATAAGGATGCCATTAAACTCTAAGAGTAGTCAGAACTTCAGAGTATCATGCACATGCTTCTCATAACATGAGCCTGCTACAATAATATTTTTCAAGGGAGAGCACGCTAAAAGAAACAGTACTGAAAGACTCGTAGCTGAGAAAGTGGAGGAAAAAACAAGCAGCAAAGATCTCTTTGAAATAGCTTTTTATGCCTTTGCTGTCAATAAGATGCTTTTCCAAGGGCCCTTAACATTTTAATGCTGACATACTGTAATCTGTTCAAATTTCTAAATCCTCTCAATGGAAGTGAGAATTCTTTGTGGCTGAAATGTAGCTATGCTGGTAAATTTAATCTCATCCAGCCAAATCCTTGCAGTGAATCTCACCTTTGACTATTTCCTAAACACATTTTGAATAGTACCTTTTTCCCTCAAGAGCTATCGTTCCAATATGATTTGTTAAAAGGAAAGAGGGCATGAGCCTTGTGTAAGACTGGCAGAACTGCCAACCCTGGATGATCCTGTGCCTTTAAAACAAAGTTTGATTTTGCCCTTTGCTGATGTTGAGTGATGATGATGATGATGATGATGATGATGATGGAAGAAGAAGAAGAAGAAGAAGAAGAAGAAGAAGAAGAAGAGGAGGAGGAGGAGGAGGAGGAGGAGGAGGAGGAGGAGGAGGAGGAGGAGGAAGAAGAAGAAGAAGAAGAAGAAGAAGAAGAAGAAGAAGAAGAAGAAGAAGAAGAAGAAGAAGAAGAAGAAGAAGAAGAAGAAGAAGAAGAGGCGGTGGTGGAGGAGTAGGAGGAGGAGGAGGAGGAGGAGGAGGAGGAGGAGGAGGAGGAGGAGGAGGAGGAAGAAAGACGTAGTTATCCATTCAGTTGTGGTGGTTATATGGATTAGGTTTCTCCACATCTTCCAATTTTGCACTGCTTATTTGAGTTGTTCTATGCTCTGGTTGGTGTCAGCTTTGATGGTGTCCAGCAATCATGTACTTTGCCAGCCTGGTTTCTTTTTACTGCTAACTCTTCCCAGCATAATTGCTTTCTCCAGTGAATTCCGCTACATGATATGGCCAAAATAAGTGAGATACAGTTTTGTGATTTTTCCTTCCAGTGACATGTTTGGGATTATGTGTTCCAATACTTGCTTGTTGGTCACCTTTGCTGTCCAAGGAATATGCAGGAACCTTCTCCAGCATCACAGCTCAAACAAGTTGGGTTTCCCCTCCCTATTTTGTTTTTTTTAAGATGCAGCATTTACAACCATAGGTAACTATGGGGAACTCAGTAGAGGAACTAAGAGAGCAAATGCAATTTATTTTTATAATTGGTTTTTTTTTTCAAAGACCAGGCCTCTCTGTTAATCATACAGAATAGTATTTGTTAATCTCAGCAACTTTGGCTGGGGATTTCTGGGAGTTGAAGTTCACACAGCTTAAAGTTACTGAGGTTGAGAAACACTGACTAGAAGATCAGTCTCTGAGTATGCAGGACTAATGCTTCTACAGAGTATGTGATTACGCATTCACATGAAGATTTCAATCCCATATGCGTGGGATGAGATATTATAATCAAAACTTTCACAGAATGCCATCTATAGTTCCAGCATAAATTAATCTAATAATATGATGACATTGGATTCCTATTGACTTCTAAGGATAGATCCTAATGGCTTTTTTCTCCACCACCTGAAAGTAGTCTTTCATTGTTGGCCAAACCTCCAACAAATCCCTGGATCTTAAAATTGCCACAAACTCAACATAAGAAGCCACCAGTAGATTCTCACATGTTAATATCCACCCAGCCCAGGGAAGGAAACTGTTTTCATCTGATAGCTCCTCCTAATTGTTTCCATTAGAAAGATTTGCAAAGAACAAAACTTCGTGATTCCTCTATGGGAAGGCACCCTGCCTAGTTAGTGGGTTGCAAATTATCCAGCCAGTCTGAGTCATCTTGAGGTAAGCCTTTTTTGGCCTGAAGAATCTTCCCCGCCTATTGAGGACATCTCCCAGTCTCTCCATAACCTACTTATTAACAAAATTTGATGACAGGACTCTCCGGGCAGCCCACTCACAGCTGGTAGAGGAAGAGGAAGAAAGGGTAACTACCCATCCCAAATATGTTTGGTGTCATCACTTCATTGCTGACTGGTCTGTTCCAAGAGGTTTTATGATCAACAGACTGAACAAGTACTGTATAGCCAATGGAACATCATACCCTACAGGCAAGAAAATGGGCTATAAATTAAAATAATAAATACAAAACATATTCTCGATTTCTGTAATTTTTTCCTCATTCTTTTTTTTATCCCTAGGAGTTATTTATTTATTTATTTATTTATTTATTTATTTATTTATTTATTTATTTATTTATTTATTTATTTATTTATTTATTTATTTATTTATTTATTTATTTATTTATTTATTTATTTATTTATTTATTTATTTATTTATTTATTTATTTATTTAAATTTCTATGCCGCCAAGTGCAAGGAAACAGGACACATGAAAAAATGGCACAAATAAATGGATATAAAGAAGCAAAACATAGCCATAAACACATAAAATGAGTACATACAAATGGGTACAGTAGGACAGGGACGGTAGGCACATTGGTGCGCTTATGCACGCCCCCTTAGGGACCTCTTAAGAAACGTGTAAGGTCCACGGTAGACAGTTTAAGGTAAAAGGTATGGGGGTTAGAGAAACTAACAACAGGATCAGGTAAAGTGTTCCAGACATTTACTACTCTATTGCAGAAGTCTTATTTTCTGCAATCAAGATTAGAGCGGAATACATTTAGTTTGCATCTATTGATAGCCCTAGTGTTATTGTGGTTGAAATTAAAGTAGTCAGAATTCTAGAATTCTAGAATTCTTCTAGAGATTCTCAAATGTTAATCTCAGAAATCAGTAAAATCATTTTTGAAATGTGTTTGTATATGTGTGCTCTAGACTGCTATGTAGAAGTATATGAATGTGTTGGAAGGCATACACTTACAACCTTTTCAGGTGTTAGGCACCATCATACAGTGGATATAATGAGACATTCCTTCATCTGTTATCTTAATTTTTAAATATTGCCTGAAACCTCATGAGATGGTGGTATATTGCAACCTTTTGGTGATTTCACTGCTGAGATTTTACATGGTCTCATCCAAAAACACAGAAACAAGATTTTCCAAGTTTGTCTTTTCATCTGACACCTTTTGAGTTAAATGAGATGTGAAATCTCACATAAGAACCACAAAAAAAATTTTTTAGGAGATGTGATGATCTTGCATGTTTTCAGTCATTTCAAATTCATGTTTAGAAGTTTGCTTTACAATTTAGAGTATACAGATGTTGATATGGAGAAGATGCTGACACACGCACCAGAGTCACAATGCCAAGCTAACTCAGGCTTCACATGAACTCACCTTGGCCAAATTATTCCCTTCCAATATCCTTCCCGATCTGGCACCTTTCAGAATCATAATCTGCTATGTTGCTTTAGGAGGAGACGTATGAGGGGCTCAGTGGCATAAATGTTCCCTTTTCAACTGTGGTTCACATGGCATATTAAACCCTAAACTCACATTAGGAAAACATAGTTTCTATTTCTATTGCTATTTCATGCAACATAGGATTGTAGAATCTGAGTTGGAAGATGTCTTACAGGTCATCTGGTCCAACCTTTTCCTCAGTGTAGGAATTTACTAACCATCTTAAACAGGTTGCCCTCTAATCCCCATTTTAAAATTCCATTCAGAAATCCACTATTTTTCTAGATTTATTTATTTATTTATTTATTTATTTATTTATTTATTTATTTATTTATTTATTTATTTATTTATTTATTTATTTATTTATTTATTTATTTAAATTTCTATGCCACCCAACTCCCGGGGGACTGCTAGATTTTTTTTAAAAAATTAACTTGTTGGTCCTTGTCTAATTGCATCTGAGAAAAGATGCCTTTCTTTCTTACTCATGACAATATTTGAGATATTTGTAGCTTGCTATCATGTTTTCTTTAGTCTTTTTGCAAACTAAAAATGTGCACCTCCTTGAGCTGGTGCTCATGGTGCTGAGTTTCCAGACCCATTGGCTGTGGTCTGTATCTGTTCTAGCTTCTCGGTGTCCCTTTTAAAGTGGAGTACCCTGAAGTGGACAAGGACTAGTGTGTTACTTCAGAGTATAAAAGAGTGATTGCTCCTTGTGATCTAGATGCAATGCTTGGGTTAAAGCAGCTGAAGATTGCATTGATCTTATTAGATGCTTATATTGCACTGCTTGCTGATGTTTAGATGATGGTCCATTGGGACTTGCAGATTCCAGTAAACAATAAGCTATACCAAACCTTAAAATGATGGTCTGATTTACATAAAGAGCTGAGGGTTCCATGATACACTGAGCCATAGATTACCCAACTTTAGTTCAGTTTAGCCCATGATTCTATGATTTCCCCAGCATTTCTTCCAACCAGGGTGTATGCAACCATTTCCAAAAGATATACAGATGCATACATTTTTTAAAAAATGATATCTTTCTATTTGTCTATTTGTCTATCTGTCTGTCTGTCTGTCTGTCTGTCTGTCTGTCTGTCTGTCTGTCTGTCTGTCTGTCTATCTATCTATCTATCTATCTATCTATCTATCTATCTATCTATCTATCTATCTATCATCTGTCTGTCTGTCTGTCTGTCTGTCTGTCTGTCTGTCTGCCTACCTGTCTACCTGCCTGCCTGCCTGCCTGCCTGCCTACCTACCTACCTGCCTGCCTGCCTGCCTGCCTGCCTGCCTGCCTGCCTGCCTGCCTGCCTACCTACCTACCTACCTACCTACCTAACTATCTATCTATCTATCTATCTATCTATCTATCTATCTATCTATCTATCTATCTATCTATCTATCTATCTATCTATCTATCTATCTATCTATCTATCTATCTATCTATCTATCCTCAAATGCTTCTTTGCAGACCTAAAGTAATAAAAATGGAAGACAGCTATATCAGGTTGTAGGTATAGCTGGCAACAGCAGTGGAAAACATCTTTCTTCCCCTGGGGAATGAGGCACCTGGTGGGAGCAGAGCCAATGAAGCCTTCAGGAAGGAAGGTGAAAAGTGTGAGCACCAGGGCCAATCCAGCAACACATTTCCAGCATTGCTGGGGGCTGAGTAATGTTGTTTGCATTTCTCCACTTACTCTTTAGCCTTGGGATGCTGTTATGCACCGCTCACTGGTGTTGACTCAAGCATGGCAGGGGGAGGGGAGTCAGATCACAAGCTTTTACTTTAAAGCTGGCTGCCAGTGCATCTAGTTTGGAAATTCCCTCAACTGAAGCCAGGCCTTTGAGTCACGTCTTCAGTGGGAAGCAATGGAAATGGTTTTTCATCAGGAAACATGTTTGGAGTGAAACACATTTGAAATGAAAATGCAATGGTGGCCATACAAGTTAAGGGATTTTGGTTCCCAAATAGGGATGACAAAGGCTGTATACCAGACTGTCTTTTTGTGTTATGTAGGATGGGCACTTCTCTGTCTCCAAAGTCAAAGGAATAAGTAAGCAAGAAGATATTAATATTGTTATAAGGGAACATGCCACCAAAAGCAAGAGTATTTCTTTGCATAACATGCATAAAACTCTGACATGATTTAGATATATCAGCGGAGACTTAGAAATAATTGCTAGAATTTAAAGCACAATTCATTAGCACACCATAACTAAAAAGGCTCAGTATGAAATGATGTATATTTCCATGTTTGAAATATGGAAATATTTCAAACATTTCAATTAAATGTTAAATTTAATGTTTTGGTTTGAGCCAACCCGCCAAAGTGGGACTGTATGCTTCTATTTTGCAGTTGGATATGTGATTGAACATTTTGTTTTTTCCAGGTGTAAAATCTCATTTAAATGTTTAAATTAATTCAGGTTAGACCCATATCCTGGTAACTACATGGAGATGTCCATCTAGTATCCTTAGTCTCTAGTATTCTTGGCAACAGCATGGATGTATTGCTTCGGTTTTGTTGAAGATAAAGAATGCCTTGCTAAAACACCTGTTATATTAGATTTATTCATTAAATGGAATTGCAAATCCAACCACATCTAAAGTCAGGTTTCGCAATGGGAATTTTGCAAACTCGAGTGGTGCAATTGTTATGTGAATAAATGATAAAATTGCTGGTTCAAATCATGTCCCTCATCAGATCCTATTGGCTCAGGGGGCTCCCATGGATTCAGAGAGAGGATGATGGAAACTCAGAAGTCTTTGAATGAAATTGAAATCCAAGGAATCCAGTGGCCAAACTTGCTTTACAGAGATTCTTTGAATGTATTAGAGTCCATGACTCCCCTAAATAGGAATTCATCACGTACTCTTGGTCTTCCCTCATAGGAATTCCTATTTCGGCCCTATCTTGTGGATTCCCACCATGAAATGAATGCAGAAATTGCTGCAATATATTAAGAGAATGGGTATTAGGAATTAGAGGGGTGGTTTTTTTTAAT